>OX454526.1:108552432-110952432 GCA_949715645.1 Portevinia maculata
TTTAAAAATAAAATTTTATTATAAACAATGTTCAATGATGTGCTTTAGAGGGATTTCTTCTTTCTTCTTCTTCTGTAAACCGTTGGACTTTTTGATTTGAGGTTAAAATCGATTCAGTCGATCTGCTGTTAAGCAGAGAGTAGCTCGACCGAAGAAGTGCTGTGGCGGAGGATGTTGCTGCGACCGTGCCTTACTTCAGGTCATTGCTGGCATGCAAGTTCCCTTCCTTAGCTCGTCGGTGGGTGTGGGACTTGACCCTTGGTCCATGCAACAAAAGAAAAACCATGCCAGTCTTTTATGTCGAGGTGATGTTGACGTGCGAGAACTTTTACCTCTACCCTCCCTACCATGGTTACTCTACTCGCCTAAGTAACCCCTTATTTCGCCATCTTTTAAATCCTACTCATCGCCGCACTTCCTTTTCCATCCGCCCTCATCCCTAAATGCCCCGCTTTAAACCAAACTCATCATTTTTCTTTATATAAAATGTATGAATTTATTCATTTTGTTCTTAAAACTAAATGACTCGAATAAAGAAAACTATTTTGGCAGACAGGGAAATCAAATTTACAATTAAATTTATAAAAAGAATTTACCGCGGACTTAACGTTAACTGATCACGAAATTAAACTAATTTAAATGGCTAGTTGGTATATATATATATATATATGTGTGTTTAAGACCAAACGCGACTCTGTATCAGCACGAGCTTATACAGGATTTTCACTATACCGAGGGCTGTTTTCTCACTATTTTTATATATATGTATATGTATTCATAATCAATAAAAGATAAAATTCTTCAACTCACCGAGTTTCTCTCTACTTAGTACCTTTGTGGGTGCACTGCAACTGATGATCCAATGGCCACTGTATCTCCGGTCGCTGGAACCCTGTACCTTTTTAAAAAAAAATCGCGCAAGAATTTTCAAATTAATTATAAATCCATATATATATATAATGTGAGTGTCAATTACCTTTAGTATGTTACGTCCTTTAAGTGTATCTATATATATATATACCTACTACCTTTGTACCGGTTAGACAGTATTTTTACGACTAACAAAAAAAAAAATTTAAATAATATAAAAAAAAAGAATATCTGCTTCCTCAGCATTGAACCCGCTATGCTCCGGCTGGCACTTTATTCTGGGCAGCGTTTTAACGCCCTTGGCTAATCCGGTCTCAATGCCTCTTGTCCGGAATTCGATATTTGTGGTGGAGCACAATAGCGAATCCACCTTAAAACGATTTGTGCATTTAAAAAGTGTGAAAATTTGCACAATTCTTCCTCCTCTAAGTTAAATTTGGAGGCAGCACTTGTAGAACAAAGCCACAATATTCCGCTACCTCAATAAAATTTTGTTATCGGGCCAAATGCGGCTATTCTCCGACTTATTTATGATGCACCTTAATTTGTTACAAATTATTTAAAATTAAACGGCCAGACAAAAGATGACGTCTGATCAGCTTTACACTTTTCTTCGATCTCTCGAATGCCTTTTCCTTTTCCGTTTCTGGAAAGCACGGCTTTCTGGAAACTTTCTTTTGTTCTTTTTGCCAAAGAGCCGTAACTCTACGGGGCTCATATAAAAGCTTTACTCTCCTTTTTCGAAATGTTTTCGAATCGAGTATCGAATTCCTCTTAGTATGTTCGTTTAAAATTTTTGTATCGAACAGTTCTGTTACAAAAGGGCTTTGCGTTTTGTTTACATCTGTCAAAATGTGAACAAAATTGCAAAAATCGAACCCACATGTGTTCTCATGATTTAAAAAGTGGAAATAAATCAAAAAAAGGTGCCTAAATATATTTGAAATAGCATTAAATGTGGGAGCCGAACCTACTTCACAGCCGGGCAACATAATTAGATGAGTACTTTTTCAATTTTAACATCTTGAGCCGATTCTTTGTGGTTGTTTCTTTTCTCCTTCAGGTTCTTGCATGCCAGTCATTGGCGAATATCTTTGGCATGGAAAATGCCTATGATTTTGCCGGATAAGTTCGCCAATTCATACATGCAGTTTCCAACCACGCGATGGACACGACATTTCAGGAATTTCGGGAGCAGTTTGGCGTTTTGCCCCTGGACAAAATTACTTTGTGCAAAATTGCGGCGAAAGACTTCTTGTCCAACCGTGAACGAAGTCGGCCTGGAACGAGTGTTATAGGCTTTCATGGATTTTTCGTGCGCTTTTTGCAGATTTTTGAATAACTGCTGTCGTGCAAGAGCCACACAGCCTTCGCGAGGTGTTACCAACATCTCGGGATCTTGCAGAGCCTTCAAGTTTCGGAGTATTTTGTAAGATGAGCCATGGGTAATCATATTCTGGCCAAACAAGGCATAGTATGGCTGACATCCAAGGGAGTCGTGTGTGTCAGCGCGTAAGGCACAAGCTATGCTTGATAAATATAAATCCCACTGATCTTGCTCACCATTAACAAATACTCTTAGCTTGGTTAATATACTGCGGTTAAATCTCTCCGAAATGTTGGCCTGTGGCGAATACAAAGCCGTGCGAACGTGTTGCACGCCATAGTTACTCAGGAATCCAGAAAACTCTGCTGATATGAACTGCTTTCCGTTGTCCGAGTGTATGAACTCGGGTGTACCGAATCCATGAAATACCTCGTTCTCGAGAAATTTAATTATATTACTTGAAGTTGCCTTTGGTAGAGGTTTAAGGAAAGTGTATTTTGTGAAGTGATCCACTGCAATGAAAATATAGACATTGCCTCGTTTTGTTCGTGGATAGGGACCCAACAAATCAACGTATAGTCGCTGCATGGGTCGCTCTGAGACGATCTGCTTCGTAATCGGGGGACGAAGAATCTTGTTTGGCGCTTTTATGGACTTGCACACCTCGCACTGGCTCACGAAGTTCTTGATTTGTCTCACCATCTTTGGCCAATAGTACTTCTCGCGAACTCTCACGTACGTTTTTGAAAAGCCACCGTGGCAACAAAGTTTGGTGTTGTGGGCCATTTCAATCGCTGTGTGAGTCAGAGTGCTTGGTAACCATAGGCGCCATAAGGAGTCTTCGTTTCCAAGGTCTTCGCTCCTGAATCTAACTCTTTTGTAAATGAATTTGTCGGATACAACTAGATCTGGCAGCGAAGCTTGATTTTTGACGATTTCTTCCCGAAGGTTTCTGTACTCCACAGAATCGAACTCAGGCGAAGTAAGATCAACTTCTGCCCCTACAGCTGTTACTGACAACTCTTCCATTTCTCCTCGTGACAGCGCATCCGGCACTACATTTAAGGAACCCTTGCGATGTTCGATGATAAAATCGAAACGTTGAAGTTGTAGACTCCATCTCGCAAGTCGACCACTCAAATCCTTCAGCGACATGAGCCACTTAAGGCTTGAGTGGTCAGTGATGACACGGAAGGGTAGACCCTCGATGTAGGCACGGAATTTCTTAACACAGAGGACCGCAGCAAGACACTCAAGCTCTGTGACCGTGTAATTTCGCTGCGCCTTGTTTAACTTCTTGGACATAAAAGCGATGGGTTTCTCGTTACCATCTGCGTCGAGTTGAAAAAGCACTCCTCCTACTCCCTCAGAAGAAGCATCGCATTGAATTGTAAATTCCCGTTTGAAATCCGGCTGGGACAACACGGGTGCCGAGGTAAGTGCTTTTTTTAACTTTTCAAATGCGTTTTTAGCTGCAGATGATAACTCGAAATCCTTTCTCTTAAGACAATCTGTCAAAGGCGCAGCAAGATCTGAATAATTTTTTATGAAGCGCCTATACCAACCAGTCAAACCTATGAATCTGCGCACCTGCCTCGGTGTTTTTGGAATTGGGAAGTTTAACATCGCCTCTACCTTTTCAGGGTTGGTTTTTAGCGTGCCCTGACCTACGATGTATCCAAGGTATTTGATCTCACGCATACAGAACTTGCTTTTGCTGAGGTTTATGGTCAAGTTCGCCCTACGTAGACAGGAAGCCACTTCCGACAGTACTTGAACATGGGTGTCGAAATCTGCTGAGCATATTAACAAGTCATCCAAGTAAATAAAGACGTGTTCCCGGAGTCGTGCTGGAATCACACGATCCATCAGGCGACACATCCTTTGTGCGGCATTGCATAGACCGAACGGCATTACTGTGAATTGATACAGTGGACGCCCCGGAACAGCGAATGCCGTTTTCTGTTTGGACTCTTCCTCAAGCGGGATTTGCCAAAATGCATCTTTTAAGTCAAGCCCCGTGATAAAGTATGTGTCCTGGAGGCGGCTTAGAAGACCGTCAATATGTGGCAGAGGATAAGCGTCTTTTTTCGTCACGCTGTTCAACTTCCGACTGTCCAAGCAAAGTCGTACCTTTCCTGGCTTTCTGACCAACACTATAGGGGAACACCAAGGTGAGTTGCTCTCCTCAATAACTTTCAGCTCTAGCATGCGATCAAGTTCCTTGAACACTTCTTCCTGTCGCACCGGAGACAAGGGATAGTGCCTGGATTTAATTGGTACTGCATCTCCAACATCGATGTTATGCATTTCCAAATGAGTATGGCCGAGACCCATGTCGACAAAATTTGGAAATTGTTTCTTTACAGAATCTAAGCGTAGTATTTGTGCTGGGGTAAGTAAAATGAAATTCGCTTCTTCTGCTGATTTACAACCCTCGTCATTTAGGAAACTAAGTGAATCAATCTGGATGTGAGGAGCTAAGCAGAACTCCTTCCAAAAATTCATGCCGAGGTAAACCTTTTGTGTCAAGTTAGGGATCACATAGAAAGTAATGGTTTTCGTGACGTTGTTAAGCGAAGTTGGAATTTCGCAGTACCCCACAATATCGTGAGTATTGCCGTCCGCCGTTTTAACGAAATTCTTGTAGGGCATCATCTGAATTCCATTCCTTTCCATGAATTCAAAACAGGATTCCCCCAAAACAGATATGGATGCACCGCTGTCTAACAATCCAAAAACGAATTCGTTTTTCAACAGCACTTTAGCATACATCCTACCATCTGTTTCGGAGGTTAATATAGTCTCGACTAATAGTTTTTGAAAGGCTTTCCGCTTAAGATACCTTTCCCTACACTTCCTGATATGTTTGCTTGTATCATTTTTATTACCCATGATTTGAGAACGCAGCTTGTAATAATTTTGTTTTCTTTCGTGAAGTGACCTTAGCGCAAATGTGTTGATAGGGTGACCAATATCACAGAACAAAACATCTTGCTTTTCGCGTTGCAATATAGCAATGGGAGCCTTGTTTGACTTCTGCTCGACCTTACTCATTGCGATGTTCATTTCTGTTAATTGTTCTGCTTCTCGGGGTAGTTCCTTTGGAAACGACTCTCCCCGTCTCGCCTGTCGTTCCCCTGGCGGTTTCCCTGATGTTTTGCACATTCCGGTGTGCTAACACCTTTTGCACCACAGAGGAAGCAGAAAAGTTTTCTTTCGTGGGAGGGACACTGATAGAACGCGTGTCCCTGTTGGTCACAATTCCAACACATTAGTGGCGGAGCCACTCCTCGATTTCGAGATTGACTTATTTCTGCCACTTCTTCGACCTGTTCATCAACCTCTTCATCCAAATGGATTTCATGAACAGTCTTTTGAGAAAACATACGCCTCGACAAGAAGCGTTCAGCTTCCCTGCCCTTGTTTCTAAGCTGTTCTAGGTCTGTTATATTAGCAGCTAGCAACACTTCTCCCAACTTGTCCTTAGAATTATTTCTGATGACCTCTATCAGTTTTTTTGCGTCAAACGGCTCATTTAGACGGTCGTTCAGACCTATAACAGAGCTATAGAAGTCATCGAAGGATTCCTTAAATCCTTGTCTACGAGTCAACAACCGCATATATATTTCCACGTCATTTTCTTTTCGGCCAAACTCCCTCTTCATGGCATTCTTGATATCTCCAAGCTTCGCGTGAGGGTTTTTACGGAGGAAGGACCAAAACCATTCATTTGCCTTCCCACTTAATAGTGAATGAAAGTTAGCAGTGATTTGTTCATCACTGTACGATGACGATGCTTGAAGCCTATCAACCTTGAAGAGGAAGTCGACGATGTTATCTGTACCCTCATACGTTATGTTCCACCTGTCCAGTCTACATTTTTCAGAAGCAGTGGGAACGCCTTGAGTTCCTGATCCTTCCAAATGAACACTCTGCCTTGAGTTCGAACCGGACGAGCTCGGATTTGTCTTTGGCATTTGATTGTGAGGGTTGCTCGTAGACGCGTTGTTGTTAGCATTTTGTAAGACTGTTGGATTATTCATATTGTCCATCTTTGCCAGAACATTATTCATGAAGATTTCCATTTGAGTAAAGAATCGGATTTGGTTTCTCGTTAGCGATTGGTCAATACGATCTGCCAATGTGTCAACATCCATGATGTTGTTGGGTTCTGATGGTCGGGAAATTTCACCGGCATTGGGGATATTAGAAGCCATGCGACTTTCATCTGCCATTATTGCTTCGGCGTTACTAGACGTAGAGTCTTGTGTGTCGTCTAAGTTAACACTATTGATTGAACGCTGAAACGCTTCAAAATCAGCCTCTAAAATACTATTGTTCTCATTTGTTGCGATAGTTACCGATCGCGTATGAGGACGGTTAGGAGTTTTACTCATGCTCATGCAAACAAAGTCTCAGATGAACAAAGAAACGAACAAGAATAGAACAGACGAAGGAGCAGTGTTATGAAGTAATACTTAAATTTATGAATGTAATGGTTGGTATTTAAAATAAATTATATAAAAAAAAATGGCTAAATCTATATAATTGAAAATTAAACCAATTAATATTTGAAAATGTATATAAAAAGAAAACAAAAGAAACGAATTAAAATTATATGTGTATATTCAGTTCCGGGTGAACTAGATACCTATACAGAGAATTATCTATCATAAAAATGGGCTTAGGATGAGGACTGTTGGCGGAGAAGGAACGATACATTCGGATGCAAAAGATGGCGAAGTTCTGCGAACCGATTTGAAAATTCAAAAAAAAATATAAAGGTGACTACTTGATATGAAACGGGTAAAACTTTGTACTAATAATAACTACTCTATGAAAACTAAAACTTCTAATTATGTTTCAGGACGGCCACAAACGAACCAGTTGATCGCATCCGACTCAAAAACGTGTGAATGGTGTTGATGGAAGGTTCAAGAGGAAGACTATCCAGCATAATCTTCCGTGTCTCTTCACATCAATATATATATATATTTGCGACTATTGCAATCCCGTCCGGACTTCGATGTCATTGTTTGTACAACCAACTACCAGACTCGGACTTCAGGATAGCATAGCACAATTGGATTGACTCAACTATCGCAACGCAATACTAGGATTGTAACCCCAGTCATTGGGACTTATAGTTTATGTCAATTCAACGTTTAAATTATTAAAATTAAAAAAAAATCAAAAAAAACTAAACAAATGAATTGGTTCTATATAAAAAATGTTACTTCCACTATTTTACAATAGTGAAGCCTTCACGTAATGGGCGCCATTTTGTTGCTGCGACCGTGCCTTACTTCAGGTCATTGCTGGCATGCAAGTTCCCTTCCTTAGCTCGTCGGTGGGTGTGGGACTTGACCCTTGGTCCATGCAACAAAAGAAAAACCATGCCAGTCTTTTATGTCGAGGTGATGTTGACGTGCGAGAACTTTTACCTCTACCCTCCCTACCATGGTTACTCTACTCGCCTAAGTAACCCCTTATTTCGCCATCTTTTAAATCCTACTCATCGCCGCACTTCCTTTTCCATCCGCCCTCATCCCTAAATGCCCCGCTTTAAACCAAACTCATCATTTTTCTTTATATAAAATGTATGAATTTATTCATTTTGTTCTTAAAACTAAATGACTCGAATAAAGAAAACTATTTTGGCAGACAGGGAAATCAAATTTACAATTAAATTTATAAAAAGAATTTACCGCGGACTTAACGTTAACTGATCACGAAATTAAACTAATTTAAATGGCTAGTTGGTATATATATATATATATATGTGTGTTTAAGACCAAACGCGACTCTGTATCAGCACGAGCTTATACAGGATTTTCACTATACCGAGGGCTGTTTTCTCACTATTTTTATATATATGTATATGTATTCATAATCAATAAAAGATAAAATTCTTCAACTCACCGAGTTTCTCTCTACTTAGTACCTTTGTGGGTGCACTGCAACTGATGATCCAATGGCCACTGTATCTCCGGTCGCTGGAACCCTGTACCTTTTTAAAAAAAAATCGCGCAAGAATTTTCAAATTAATTATAAATCCATATATATATATAATGTGAGTGTCAATTACCTTTAGTATGTTACGTCCTTTAAGTGTATCTATATATATATATACCTACTACCTTTGTACCGGTTAGACAGTATTTTTACGACTAACAAAAAAAAAAATTTAAATAATATAAAAAAAAAGAATATCTGCTTCCTCAGCATTGAACCCGCTATGCTCCGGCTGGCACTTTATTCTGGGCAGCGTTTTAACGCCCTTGGCTAATCCGGTCTCAATGCCTCTTGTCCGGAATTCGATATTTGTGGTGGAGCACAATAGCGAATCCACCTTAAAACGATTTGTGCATTTAAAAAGTGTGAAAATTTGCACAATTCTTCCTCCTCTAAGTTAAATTTGGAGGCAGCACTTGTAGAACAAAGCCACAATATTCCGCTACCTCAATAAAATTTTGTTATCGGGCCAAATGCGGCTATTCTCCGACTTATTTATGATGCACCTTAATTTGTTACAAATTATTTAAAATTAAACGGCCAGACAAAAGATGACGTCTGATCAGCTTTACACTTTTCTTCGATCTCTCGAATGCCTTTTCCTTTTCCGTTTCTGGAAAGCACGGCTTTCTGGAAACTTTCTTTTGTTCTTTTTGCCAAAGAGCCGTAACTCTACGGGGCTCATATAAAAGCTTTACTCTCCTTTTTCGAAATGTTTTCGAATCGAGTATCGAATTCCTCTTAGTATGTTCGTTTAAAATTTTTGTATCGAACAGTTCTGTTACAAGGAGGAATATAAAAACGTGTAACGAGTGCTTTCCTTTAACACATCACAATAATTGTTACGAGTACAGTATCCTGTGCTAAATTTGACGTTGCATCGATGAAACAATGCTGCGCGATTTTAAGACAAAAATATAAAGTTTGTTAAACTCTGTTAAACTCTGCATTAAAAATGTCGTCGTCGTTAGTAATTAACGTAATGATAATGTCATCAGAAATCGAACAAAGAGTTACACTTGCCAAGCTGCTCATATCACTAGCCAGCATCAGTATAGAGTTTATTAAATCTGGCCAGAAAATGTTTATACCCTATTCTAAGGGTATATTAATTTTGACGCATAGTTTGTAACATACCTTAATATTGCCCGTAGACCCCTAAAAGTTACTATATTTATGATCAGCATCGATAGTAATGTCGATCTAGCCATGTCCGTCCGTCCGTCCGTCTGTAGCCAAAAATTAGGCCTTTAAACTGGACCTAGAGAGCTGAAATTTAACCATATACTCTCTAGGGTCCCGAAATAATCAAGTTTACGAATTTTTGAAATCCGCCCACAGACACGCCCACAAACTCAAAAAAACCAAATTTTGGAAAAAATCGAATTTTGAGCTAGAAAGCTGAAATTTTTTATATATGATCTATGACTCCTAAAACTGCTCGGGATAAAAAAATTTCAAAATCCGCCCACTGACACGCCCACAAATAAATAAAATAATTTTTTTATACCCTATTCTAAGGGTATATTAATTTTTGAAAATCCAAAGTTTCAGCTAGGGAGCTGAAATTTATAGTATATACTCTCTATGGGCCCTTTATGCTCATGTGTAAATATTTTCAAAATCCGCCCACTGACACGCCCACAATTATTTTTTTTTTTTTTTTTGAAAATTCAAAGTTTGAGCTAGGGAGCTGAAATTTATAATATATACTCTCTAGGGGCCCTTTATTCTCATGTGTTATTTTTTTGTAAATCCGCCTACTGACACGCCCACAATTAAATAAAACAATTTTATTGAAACACCCAAGTTTGAGCTAGGGAGCGTTGTTTTTTTGATAAAATCCTTTAAATGTTATATAACAAAATATGTAGAGCGTTCTTAACAATTCAACCATACTTAGACTTTTGTCACGCCCACTTATGAGGGATAGGAATAAGAATAGGGTATCCAACAGTTCGCCCAAGCGGACTGTAGCCCGTCCCTATGTTTTTTTTTTAATTTGCAAGTGCAAAGAGGATTTTAAGCACCCTTACAATGCACATAATTACACAGTACGAGCGTTCGGCCTCAGCATTAAGGATACCAAGACTTTTCTGTAGTAAACTTAATTCCTGAGTGGGGTTTTGATATAACGTACAAAGGCTAGGCTAAATTGTAAATGCTATAATCAGGGCAAATATTCCCGAGGCAATTGACTTAACTGAATATAGTGGGCCCTAGGCTTTTGCATTAAATGAGAAACACTGGGCATAGTTTCTAGACTGAATCGGATTTAACTATCCATTTATTTCTGCTTATATACTGTTCTATGACCTCTTAGCATTTTCAATCCACCATTCAATCGGTTGACATTCCGATAGAAACAATCGTATTGCTTTGTAGTTCTGGTATTTAAATTACGTTGCCCAAAGTCAACTGCACAGCAGACCAGATGACGTGAAAACATTATTAATTAGTGCACGCAAACTTACTGTCGTTCTGACACTCTTGTTCATTGATTGTGTATTTTCTGCGTTAGCACAATTTCAGCAGTTTGCACGGTCTCAGGTAAGTCGTCGTCGTAAAGCTTGGTATGTGCATAGTATTCTAATGTTTGTTTTGAATGACATAATAAGGAAGATTGTGGTCTATTGACCACTACAAATACCAAAAATGTTCTACCAAGCGGGTTCATGGGCAAAGCTTAAAAGCGAAAACATCAAAATAGGCCAAACGTGGTCTATGTGATAATGTATTAATTCTCTCCTCATTCGAAATTAGCGGCGAAGTTATGATCTGAACTCATTTTTCTGAGGGGCTAATGTAATTCTTCTGAGACTCGACCAGACAGTCAATTTCGACAGAGTATTATAGTGTTACTATTTTCTTCGTGTTCAACACTCGCGCTTATAAGTTGAGCAAGGCAAGTCCGGATGAGCGAAACCAGTACCCCAGTACCAGTGGTAACCACGGGGAGGTAAAATAAACACATTTTATGTGTGTGAGATAGTTGCAACAAACTGGGAACCGCCACATCGGTACCAATCAGAGTCTACACTTTTCATACACACCCAGATCCCAGATATAATCAAATATTTGTTAGGTAAATACTAGAAGATTTAACATTAGTTGATTTGTATGGGGATACAGGTTGTTACCCGGGAAAAAGCTGTCCTGTCGGAAAAATTAAATTTTGACATTAGAAACGGAAAAAACGCCTGGCAACGCTACTTCTCAGAGTCTTGATGTTTACTACTTCCTTTTTACTTAACGGGCTCCTGTCCCGTGAAGAGTCTCTGCCTGAATGGCAGCCAGAATAACGATAAAGCCACTGTCGAACAGGAATTACGTTCCACAAACCAAAGACTGGCGTAACGCCGGCTATAATTCCGAGGTTGAATTGTGGATTTTTGACGAGTCGTTCAACGCCAGTCGTAAAAAGGGTAATTAACTCCCCTTTCCTACTTAATCTCGAGCACTCGGCACCATAAAGCAGGACTGGCGTGTATATGGTTCGATAGATCAAGCATTTTGTTCTTCGAGTGGGAGTTTTGAACCCATTTGTTTGGCCAAACCACAGTAGCAGCGGTTTCCCAAGGTAGTGCTCCGTCAATTCTCCACTAAGGTGTCCTTTGTGGAGTTGATGTTTACTCCAAGGTAGGTGAACTCCCTAACTACCTCACAGTTAGTGCTGTCAACAGTGACGTTTTGTCCTAGGAGGTGGACAGATGTTTGTTGATTGATAGCATGTATTAAATCTTGTCTTTATTAACTGATGATGTTAACCATGATTCATTTTTGTTGTTTTTTGTCTCCTGTTGCGTTTTCTGTTGTTTAAAGTTTATAATAAAAAAAGAGAGATTTAATTTTCTTTGATATTATTTTATTGTCAAATTGTATCACAACTTATTGTTCGTTATTAGTTTTTTATGTAAATTTATTTGCGCTACGCGTTTCGAAAACTTGTTTTCATCATCAGGCGCTTGTACTAATCCGTTATTGTTTTATTGTAATGATATTATGTTGTCTCGCTTCTATATTTCGGGTTTGCTGGTGTCTATTGTTGTTTGCTTCTTTCCTTGTTGTTTATGTGCTGTGTCGTATAGCTCGTTTGTTTTGAATAATAGTTTGTCGTTCAGTATTCTGTCCTCTTCTGTTTTGTTGGCTTTATATATTTCATATTCTTCAAGAGCGTCAAGTAGTCGGCTCTTCTTGCATATGTGGATGGGTGTAAGGTTTGTTTCAAAGTCAGATAAGTTGTGATTGTTGTCGATTAGATGTAAAGCGTAGTTAGATTTTGTGTTTATTTTTGGTTTGTTTTCTACGAATCTTTCGAAGAAGCTTCTTTCTGTTTGTCCAATGTAATATTTGTTACAGTCGTCGCATGTAATTTTATATACTCCAGATTTTTTTTGTTGTCAGTTTTCTGTTTTAATTTTAGGATGTTTTGTATATTGTTTTTTGTTTTGAATGAGATTTTAATGTTGTGTTTTTTAAATTCCTTGGATATTATGTATGGTATCTTGTTTGTGTATTCAATGGATATGTATTTTGTTTCCGTTCTTTTGGTTGTTGCTGTTGTTTGTATTGTTCATTTTCTTTTTTCGTTTTTGGATGAGCTTTTCAATTTGATTTGTGTTGTATCCGATTGCTTTCGCTATTTGTTTTATTATGTTGACTTCTTCTTGGAAGTCTTTTGTATCCATGTGTATGGTGAGGAGTGTATTGATGAACGCGGTATACGCTGTCATTTTTGTGTGGGCGGGTGGTGTGAGTCCTTGTGTATTGTTGTGTCTGTTGTTGTTGGTTTCCTATATATTTTGTATTTTAGTTTGTTGTTGTTTTTTTAATTGTTAAGTCCATGAAGTTTAATTTGTTGTCAATCATAACCAAAGCCGACAAAGGTAACACAATAGTAATACTTGACAAAAAAGAATATATAGACAAGTCTGAAAAATGCATAAAAGACAAAAACATAAAAACACTAACAAATAACCCAACAAAGAAATATGTTAAAGACATCAAAAAAAGAAAAACAAATGCAACAACCTCTTCACTAACTTAAACAAAATACAATTAAAACAACCCAACGCAAAAGCCTATCAAAAAATCCACAAAGAAGGCACACCCATCATCAATCAATTACAAAACAGCACCAAGCTACAAAGCCGCCAAAACACTACAAAAACTTATAAAAAACAACACCCACATAGACAACAACAATAGTATAAAACATAGGGACGGGCTACAGTCCGCTTGGGCGAACTGTTGAATACCCTATTCTTATTCCTATCCCCCATAAGTTAAGAACGCTCTACATATTTTAAACTTGATTATTTCGGGACCCTAGAGAGTATATGGTTAAAATTTCAGCTCTCTAGGCCCAGTTTAAAGTCCTAATTTTTACCGACGGACGGACGGACATGGCTAGATCGACATTACTATCGATGCTGATCATAAATATAGTAACTTTTAGGGGTCTACGGGCAATATTAAGGTATGTTACAAACTATGCGTCAAAATTAATATACCCTTAGAATAGGGTATAAAACTAATTGAAAAAATAAAAAACATAAACATAAACCCAAAACACGTACTCTCACATACACATCCAGGAGACAATAAAACACAAATAGACGAATTAATAGCACTACTACAAACAATACTAAAACAAAACTGCTTCACATTTAATGACAAATTCTAAACACAAGAGGAAGGACTAGCAATAGGTTCACCATTGAGGGGACTACTAGCAGACATATACCACTTCTAAAACAAATATATCCTATCTAACCTTAACACACAACATCAAAAGATAATAACATATTCAAGATATGTAGATGACACCTTCATTATCTTCGATGGAACACAAAGACAAATAGACATCCTCAAAAACTACATTAACAGCATAAACAGCAAAATACAATTCACAGCCGAAATCGAACTTGACATTAAACTTCATGGACTTTTTTTTTTTTTTTGCGTGTAGCTAGGTGAAAATCGTTAAAAGACATCGCTTGCGAGCTTTGCGATAGTGTGGGACTTGAATCATCCACTAAAAACACCCAGGGAAGGCATGATGTTACCATCCTTCCAGTAATCGCACCTAGTCTAAAGACTAATCACCAATTTTGTTTTAACATTTGCTTATGTACTTATGTACTGTTTTTAGGAACTAACTTTGGTTACTAACTTTGGTTACCTTTTTTTCTTAATTCATTATCACTTTGTTCGTGTGATTATGTTGTAAAACATATTTTTCTTTCCTAATTACCTAGTTAACTAGTTCAAATGGTTTAACTCTATGTAATCTTCTAACTAAATTGTTGTTATTAAGTAGTTGAACTACTTCTAAATTAGCATGGTTGCGAAGCCTAACTTCATGTCTTCTTGCGACCTTCCGAACCTCGTCCTCTACCATTTCAATTTTTAGATCCCTATGTAGATCAGCATTACGTATGTACCACGGCGCATTAACAATATTGCGTAATACTTTGTTTTGAAAGCATTGTATGCTTTGAAGATTTGTCTTTCTTGTGCACCCCCATAACTGGAGGCCATATGTCCAAATTGGTTTTAATATTTGCTTGTAGAGAAGCAGTTTGTTGTAGATTGAGAGGCATGAATTCCTCCCTATGAGCCAATACATTTTATTGTATCGTATATTTAGTTCATCTCGTTTTTTTGACATGTGTTTTCCAACGCAACTTTGCGTCCAAAGTCAAGCCTAAATACTTAGCTGAGTTCGAATGCAGAACTACTTTATTATTTATGTACACAGGTATGTGTTGTACGTTTTTATTCGTAAAGTTAATATGATCTGACTTTAGTTCATTTAATTTTATTTGCCATTTTTTGGTCCATTTGGATATATCATTTACTGTCCTTTGCAGTTTTTCTGTAACTTCCTGTGCGGTTTTTCCTACTGCAAGTACAGCAGTATCGTCTGCAAAAGTGGCAAGAGTAGTTTCATCATTTTGTGGTAGGTCGTTCGTATATAGGAGGAAAAGTACTGGTCCCAACACACTACCTTGCGGTACTCCAGCTTTGATGTGTTTCAATTCGGAGTACTCATTCTCTTGCTTAATTCTAAATAATCGTTGCATTATATACGAATCTAGTATTTTATGATACTCGTTTGGAAGATTTTTTGTAGCTTACGGATTAATCCTTTGTGCCAGACTTTATCAAAATCCTGTGTTACATAAAGGAAGATGGCAGAGCATATTTGTTTTTTTTCTAAAGCTTTTTCTATTATATCAGTTATTCTGTGGACCTGATCTATTGTTAAGTATTTATTTCTGAATCCAAACTGATGGTTTGGGATCAGTGTCTTTTCTTCTAGAATCGGATGGAATCGGATTTTGTTTTAGGAGGATTTTTTCGAATAGCTTTGACAGGATTGGCAGCAATGATATCGGCCGATATGACGTTACTTCACTGGGAAATTTTCCCGGCTTAGGTACCATAACTTCCGCAACCTTCCACATGCGCGCGGAACATACCTTAGTCTGAACGCAGCATTTATTATCTGTGCTATTTTTTTCATACCTTTCTTAGGCAGTTTTTTCAGAATTTCACCCGTTATTAGATCAAATCCCGGGGCTTTTTTCGGGTTGATCTTTTCTTTTATTTCTTTGGCTATTTCCCCCAGAGGTTACTGCTGGATTCGATCTCTCGTCTTCGCACATTTCTTCCGTTTGTTGGGAAATATCATTATGGTCGTATGGCTTGAAAACGTTTTCAAGATGTTCCGCAATAGATTTGTTTGTCCTTTTTCTGAGCTTATTGTTTAAGCTATTAAGTCTACTTTTATCACTTGGAGCTCTTGACAGTTGCCATCGCTTGCGAGCTCGTCTCTTTTCTGATATAATGTCGGAAATTTCGTTGGGATATGTAAAATACTTTATTATTTTAAATAAAAATCATATAAATTAAAGTGCGTTTTATTCGTGACTTTTGCTATGGCGTCGTATATCTTAATTCATTTTTATACATATATCATTCAGGGTTGGTTTGTGTGTCTGGTTGCGTTCAGGATAATATTCTGGTTGCATTCAGATATTACATTCCTCCTCTTCTTCAGTTATGTTTCCCAACACGTACTGCTCCAAGAACTTTGGTGGATGTTTAACTCGTTCGGACTTTCTGTTTTCTGCTTTTGAACATCCGTTGGAGGCTTCCACAGTCGTGCTGAAGTTGCTGTTGGTTGAGCGGCCACTGCATTCACAAACACCAAGATTGAACATTTCATGTGAATCTCTAGACTGTGCAGTTTGTTTTGACTGATTCTGATATTCTTCATATTTATTTACTCCTGCCAAAGATGAGCTAGTACTGATATTAATGCGGGAAGGAAAAGGTATATGGAAATTGGGATTGGGTTGTCTGGAATGAGTATTTTGATAAAAACTGGAAGGACGTGTAACTACTTTGAAAAATGATGCATTTCTTTCAACGATCTTTCCTTCTTTTTCGGCAGTTATCTTTGTTCCTGTCAGTTTTGTAACAACAAATGGTTTCGGGTTGAATATAGGAGTGAGTTTGTCGGTTTTCTTCTGTTTGCAAAGAACTAAATCGCCAGGTTTTATGTCATTGTGTTGTGTTTTTCGTTTTTTATCGGCGTATTCTTTGTGTTTTTGTTGATTTTTTTTAATCGACTCCCTTGCACTGCTCCAAAACTCACCTTCCTTAACATCGTTGGTCATAGATGGTAAAAACGTCTTAATTTTTCGCCCGAATACAATTTCGAATGGCGATACTCCGGTTGAAGAATGAGGCACTGAGCGATAGCTGAACAGAAACTCGTGTAGTTGGAGTGTCAAATTTCTATTTTCAAGCTGAGCACTTACCAAATGTTTTTTTAAAGTTCGGACAAATCTCTCTGCCATTCCATTAGCTTCTGGCCAATATGGAGTGGTGCGTTGGTGTTTGAAGTTATATTGTTTTGCAAATTCTTGAAATTCTTTTCCTTGGAATGGAGGTCCATTGTCTGATGAAACTCTTTCCGGTATACCGAATTCTGCAAACACTTTCTGTAAAACTTCTTTTACACAAACGAATTTGGTTGAGTCTACAACCTCCGCAATAGGATACTTCGATAAATCATCCACGATGACGAAAACGTATTTGTTGTTTTTAAAGGGTCCCATGAAATCAACGGACATATGTTCGAATGGATATTTGGCTGGTTCTGGCATAATTAATGGATTTCTATGACTTGTGTTAGTGACTGCTTGGCAAATGTGACAATTTTTGACCTTGTCCTCTACCATTTTGTCTATGTTTGGAAACCATACTTTGCTACGAATAAGTTGCTTCGTCTTAACTATGCCCAGATGCCCCTTATGTGCCAGTTCGATTGCTCGTTGATGTAATTCAGATGGTAAGATTATCTTAGTACCGCGTAAGAGAATTCCTTTGTGTATGGAGATTTTATTTTGGAGAAGTTTATATTCCTTAAGCTCCTTATTTATTGGTTTGTTTTCACTCACAGCCTGGATGATCTTTTGGAGAACTAAATCATTGGTTGTGGCTGATTTAACTTGATCAACTGATATTGCTTTTGGAATGTTCTCTTTGATGATAAAATTAATATAATTTGTTATTTTCAAACCTTCTTTTGAATCGTTTGCAGGTAAAGGATGTCTGGATAGGTAATCGGCTGGATTAGTTTCTCCCTTTTGGTGTACTACATCGAAATTATACTGTTGGATCTTTAGATACAATCGCTCGATACGTGCACTAGACATGTTTCTTGGATATTTTAAAATTCCAAGCAGTGGCTTGTGATCGGTGTGTACGATAAAATTGGTTCCAAATAGATAAATGTGGAAATGCTGCATCGCCCAGCTTACAGCTAACATCTCTTTTTCAATTTGGCTGTATCGGTATTCTGTCTCAGTTAGAGATCGGCTTGCATATGTGACTATTTCCACAATTTCACCGTCGCCTTGACCTAGAATGGCCCCTAAACCATATGGTCCAGCATCCACATATAAATGAGTGGGCTTCTTCATGTCGAAGTAGGCTAACCTCTTAGCATCTATGAGGGTTAATTTAATTTTCTCGAAATCTGCTTGATGCTCTTTTGTCCATTTGAATTCGTTGTCCTTTTCTAAAAGTTTACGTATTGATTTCGTGTTGTTGGCTAGGTTGTTCAAGAATCGTTGGAGGTAGTTTACCATGCCTAGGAAACTACGGACCTCTGAGACATTTTCTGGATGTTTTAAATCTTTTATTGACTCAATTTTTTGGGGATCTGGCTCTGCTCCATTTTCCGAAAAAATATATCCAAAGAACTGAATTTTTTTTTTGTTAAAAATACTCTTTTCTTTATTAATCGTTAAACCGTTTTTACTAAGTCGTTCAAACACCAATTGTAAAGACTTTCCATACTTTTTTGGTTTCGGCACAATGACTATTGGGGACACCCACGGTGTTGGTCCGTCGGCTTTTTCAATTATGTCTTTTTCTTGCAGTCTCTTTATCTCCTTTTCAACCTTGTCCCTTAGGTGAAACGGAACTCTTCGATGTTTTTGAGCGATCGGGTGAACGCTTTCATCTATGTGGAGATGGACTTGCAATTCCTTTAATTTGCCAACTCCCTGAGTAACACTAGGGTAGTTTTTCTCAATGAACTTCATGTCTATGTCACTTTGGTTTGTAACTGTGTATGTAAGTTTCACTATATTTAGTTCTTTACAAGTTCTATATCCTAGAATTGATTCTGCTTCCGTATCTATTACCAAAATATCTGAAAGTTTTTCTTTGTTTTTGTGTTTTAATTTTGTTTGGAATTTGCCCATTATGGGTAATTGTGCCCTAGAGTTGTAAGAAAACACTTTCTCTTTTGTTGGAACTAAACTTTTGAGATCCATCCCTGTTTTATGAAACGTTTCACGACTTATGATGTTGACGGATGATCCTGTGTCAATTATGAACTCTACTAATTGTCTGTTTAGGAGTAGCTTAACCGTTGGTGTTTTTATTTTAGTTGCAGTTAGGCTGAATGCGGATTCTTCGCTAGAAGAGCCATCTCTCACATACCTTGTTGTTCTGTATGTTTGTTTAGGGATCGATTTGGGAATCTGTGATCGGCAAACTTTTGCCCAATGACCCTTTTTGTTGCACGAATTGCATTTTGATTTTCTACCTGGACACCTCGAGAGTCCTTCTTCATGCCATGCACTCCCACAAAAAGAACACATCCGACTATTTTTGTTGCCGTTTTTGCCTTTACCGCTATCATGCATACTAGGTAGATGGTTGCTCTTATTTCGCAAATACTTTCTATTTGTGTTGATTAAGTTGGCGCGGTCACTCATGTCCTGACTATTGCCTTCTATGCCTCCTACTTGAAAGTCTGTTGTCTCCAATGACTTGGCATATGTCAGCAGCTGGTCGAGAGTTGGTCGTTCTCTTATGCCATATCTTCGCACCAATGTTGACGTTGTTCCGTACAGAATCTGCCTTTTGATTTCATTTTGCATCTCCTCGCCTACTGCATAGCCACAGTTTTCTGAGGCTTGTAGCAGCCTTGCATAAAATTGAGCAATTGTTTCCGTTGACTCTTGTTGCAATCTCCGAAAATTAAATATTTCGAATTCTTTGTTGCAGAGCGGGATGAAGTAGTCGGAAAGTTTTTCTTTTGCCGTCTCATATTCATCTTTGGATGGTGATGCGTTATCATTCGTGATGCTTACAGTCAGGGACGGGGAATCGGGTAAGGAAATGTATATATCAGATACTAACTCACCTGCCAGATGCAGAAGAAGCGCCTTCTTCCGTTTCGCATCATTTATCTGAGATGCCACGAGAAAGTTCTCGAACCTCCAAATCCATTTCTTCCACCTTTCACCAATATTGGATGTTTCCAACGTATTAAATGGTAAAATATTGTTGCCCACTATTTTGCAAGCTCCATTCTCGTCGCCAATTGTAAAATACTTTATTATTTTAAATAAAAATCATATAAATTAAAGTGCGTTTTATTCGTGACTTTTGCTATGGCGTCGTATATCTTAATTCATTTTTATACATATATCATTCAGGGTTGGTTTGTGTGTCTGGTTGCGTTCAGGATAATATTCTGGTTGCATTCAGATATTACAGGATACACGTTTCTTTTTACTTTGCTATTTAATTCAGGCGTTGCAGCCCATGCAGCCTTTTGTATAGCTAGGGTGAAGGACTGTACTTCAATTTCTAATTACTCTATTGTATTAATTGTTGTGGATAGTTCGATGCGTTCATCTATTAAATATCTGAAATATGTCCAGTCAGTTAGTTTGTTTACTAGACGTGGGTTGCGTTTCTTCATTATAATTTTATTGCCAAGTGTTAGCAGCACAGATGAGTGATCTGAGTCAAGATCTGGCCCTTCCTTAACTTGGGTAGTATTTGAGGAAATATTCTTAGTTAAGAAGAAGTCGACAACATCCGGGATTTTGTTCCTATCTGTGGGCCAGTAAGTAGGATTTCCCGTTGAATGATAGTTAACATAGTTTTTTTTTTAATATACTCGTATTCAAGGAGTTCTCTTCCTCTTGTATTTGTTAATCTTGATCCCCAAGATATGTTCTTAGCGTTGAAATCTCCGCATATTATGAATTTATTTCCGAATTTACGGAAGAGGCTTTCAAAATTGTTTTGTTTCAGCCTGTAGCCAGGAGAACAATATGCCGCTGCTACCGTTATCTGGCCGCTACTTGTTTTTATGTTTACGGATTTCGCTTATATTTCACACGACTGATATTCTTCATCTTATTCGTGGCTAAAAAAACAACAACAAACTAAAATACAAAATATATATGAAACCAACAACAACAGACACAACAATACACAAGGACTCACACCACCCGCCCACACAAAAATGGCAGCGTATACCCCGTTCATCAATATAGTCCTCACCATACCCATCGATACAAAAGACTTCCAAGAAGAAGTCAACATAATAAAACAAATAGCGAAAGCAAACGGATACAACACAAATCAAATTGAAAATCTCATCCAAAAACGAAAAAAAAAATGAACAATACAAACAACAGCAACAACCAAAGAACAGAAACAAAATACATATCCCTTTAATACACAAACAAGATACCATACATAATATCCAAGGAATTCAAAAAACACAACATTAAAATCTCATTCAAAACAAACAACAATATACAAAACATCCTAAAATTAAAACAGAAAACCGACAACAAAAGAAAATCTGGAGTATATAAAATTACATGCGACGACTGTAACAAATATTACATTGAACAAACACGAAGAAGCTTCTACGAAAGATTCGTGGGAGCGGGTCGAAATTCTGCTTTCAAAATTCTGCTTTCAAAATTCTGCTTTGCAAAATTCTGACTTTTAACACAAAAATTCTGCTTTTCAAAATTCTGCTTTTTTCTGTCCTGTTTTACATAATTCTGCTTTTCAAAATTCTGTTTTTTTTTTTTTAATTCTGACGGGTAATATTTTAAACAAATAAATTCTGCTAATTCTGTTTTTTTCCAATTTACGAATTTAAAGAAAACAAATATTTTTCAACTTTGTCAACAAACTACAATATTGTTGCATCTAGGCTAGGATTCGAAAAGATAAAACGTAATTCTATTTAATTATTCTTTATTAGTTCTCTTTCAATTTAACTCTTGATTATTATTCTAATAATTCACTTATTTAATTCAACAATTCACTTTCACAACTAATCACTTTAAATAAACAATCACTTTTCCCTTATTCAATATTCTCTATACTTTTCACTACTGTCATCTATCGCCCTTCTTTATCGCGGTTCACAACTCGAATGTCTTGGGTGCTCCTGCGACATCTATTTATATCTCCTGGTGACACCTCTCGAAATTTCCAGATTCGTAGAGAAGGTTCGTTTAGAAGGTTCGAGAACAATCTAATTATGTATGTACTAGTTATTCCACAGCTTTTTTTTTTTTTTTTTTTTTATAATTTGCTTACGCTAAAGGGATTTTTTTTTCTGTTGTTACAGTACCCTTATAATGCTAAGAACACAGTGTAAGCTAGTTGGTATTAGAAAGAATAGAGAGATAGGAAAGAAGTGTTTTGGGTGCAGTTGTAGGATTTTTCTCCACGGGTGGTGTCTAAGTTACTTAGGGAGATTACGATTTCATGTATTCGGTATAAAGTAATGGACTTGGCCCGGGGTGGCGACGGTGTAGAGGTTAGTGTGTTGGCTTGTGACCCGTGCGGTGCAGGTTCAATCCCCATGGGGAACAACAACATACGCCACCCAATCACATGCCTCTACACCAAAAGGAGGATTTCTGCCTGGTAGTACAATGGACCGTTACCGAGTCTGAGTGCTCTGGGATTTGGATTTCTTTTTTTTATAAAAAAATAAAAAAAAAAATAAAAAAAAAATGGACTTGGCCGGGATTCGAACGCACGACCTTCCATTCCGTAAGCGAATACACTACTACTGCACCATTGCCACTCGCTACTCAAACTAATATTCAAATGCTGCCAAAATCGGTAATATGGCTACTTTCTACTAGATGGCGCAACTTGACTAATTGCTGCTCAATGACACAGTTTGAGCAAACATGCAACAATATCCCCCTATTAAACTTGTTCGTCCCGAACAAGCACGTCAATATTTTCGCCATGGTAGCGATGGAGACGATCCACATGGATAACTTTCAGCTTGCCTCTTCCTCGCTGGATCCGGTAGACAACATCGTTGATGCGCTTCACTATCTTATAGGGACCTTCCCAATCCTGCTGTAGTTTAGGTGACATACCTTTTTGGCGATGAGGGTTGTATAGCCATACCAGATCTCCTTTCTGGAATCCTGTGGTGGTTGCTTTTGTATCATACCTCGTCTTCATGCGATCGCTGGATATCCGAATCTTATCTCTAGTTTTTCGATGAATGTTTCTGATGACTTCTCTGAGACCCGCAATATAATCATCTTCATGTTCCGTACAGAATCTGCCTTTTGATTTCATTTTGCATCTCCTCGCCTACTGCATATCCACAGTTTTCTGAGGCTTGTAGCAGCCTTGCATAAAATTGAGCAATTGTTTCCGTTGACTCTTGTTGCAATCTCCGAAAATTAAATATTTCGAATTCTTTGTTGCAGAGCGGGATGAAGTAGTCGGAAAGTTTTTCTTTTGCCGTCTCATATTCATCTTTGGATGGTGATGCGTTATCATTCGTGATGCTTACAGTCAGGGACGGGGAATCGGGTAAGGAAATGTATATATCAGATACTAACTCACCTGCCAGATGCAGAAGAAGCGCCTTCTTCCGTTTCGCATCATTTATCTGAGATGCCACGAGAAAGTTCTCGAACCTCCAAATCCATTTCTTCCACCTTTCACCAATATTGGATGTTTCCAACGTATTAAATGGTAAAATATTGTTGCCCACTATTTTGCAAGCTCCATTCTCGTCGCCAATTGTAAAATACTTTATTATTTTAAATAAAAATCATATAAATTAAAGTGCGTTTTATTCGTGACTTTTGCTATGGCGTCGTATATCTTAATTCATTTTTATACATATATCATTCAGGGTTGGTTTGTGTGTCTGGTTGCGTTCAGGATAATATTCTGGTTGCATTCAGATATTACAGGATACACGTTTCTTTTTACTTTGCTATTTAATTCAGGCGTTGCAGCCCATGCAGCCTTTTGTATAGCTAGGGTGAAGGACTGTACTTCAATTTCTAATTACTCTATTGTATTAATTGTTGTGGATAGTTCGATGCGTTCATCTATTAAATATCTGAAATATGTCCAGTCAGTTAGTTTGTTTACTAGACGTGGGTTGCGTTTCGTCATTATAATTTTATTGCCAAGTGTTAGCAGCACAGATGAGTGATCTGAGTCAAGATCTGGCCGTTCCTTAACTTGGGTAGTATTTGAGGAAATATTCTTAGTTAAGAAGAAGTCGACAACATCCGGGATTTTGTTCCTATCTGTGGGCCAGTAAGTAGGATTTCCCGTTGAATGATAGTTAACATAGTTTTTTTTTTAATATACTCGTATTCAAGGAGTTCTCTTCCTCTTGTATTTGTTAATCTTGATCCCCAAGATATGTTCTTAGCGTTGAAATCTCCGCATATTATGAATTTATTTCCGAATTTACGGAAGAGGCTTTCAAAATTGTTTTGTTTCAGCCTGTAGCCAGGAGAACAATATGCCGCTGCTACCGTTATCTGGCCGCTACTTGTTTTTATGTTTACGGATTTCGCTTATATTTCACACGACTGATATTCTTCATCTTATTCGTGGCTAAAAAAACAACAACAAACTAAAATACAAAATATATATGAAACCAACAACAGACACAACAATACACAAGGACTCACACCACCCGCCCACACAAAAATGGCAGCGTATACCCCGTTCATCAATATAGTCCTCACCATACCCATCGATACAAAAGACTTCCAAGAAGAAGTCAACATAATAAAACAAATAGCGAAAGCAAACGGATACAACACAAATCAAATTGAAAATCTCATCCAAAAACGAAAAAAAAAATGAACAATACAAACAACAGCAACAACCAAAGAACAGAAACAAAATACATATCCCTTTAATACACAAACAAGATACCATACATAATATCCAAGGAATTCAAAAAACACAACATTAAAATCTCATTCAAAACAAACAACAATATACAAAACATCCTAAAATTAAAACAGAAAACCGACAACAAAAGAAAATCTGGAGTATATAAAATTACATGCGACGACTGTAACAAATATTACATTGAACAAACACGAAGAAGCTTCTACGAAAGATTCGTGGGAGCGGGTCGAAATTCTGCTTTCAAAATTCTGCTTTCAAAATTCTGCTTTGCAAAATTCTGACTTTTAACACAAAAATTCTGCTTTTCAAAATTCTGCTTTTTTCTGTCCTGTTTTACATAATTCTGCTTTTCAAAATTCTGTTTTTTTTTTTAATTCTGACGGGTAATATTTTAAACAAATAAATTCTGCTAATTCTGTTTTTTTCCAATTTACGAATTTAAAGAAAACAAATATTTTTCAACTTTGTCAACAAACTACAATATTGTTGCATCTAGGCTAGGATTCGAAAAGATAAAACGTAATTCTATTTAATTATTCTTTATTAGTTCTCTTTCAATTTAACTCTTGATTATTATTCTAATAATTCACTTATTTAATTCAACAATTCACTTTCACAACTAATCACTTTAAATAAACAATCACTTTTCCCTTATTCAATATTCTCTATACTTTTCACTACTGTCATCTATCGCCCTTCTTTATCGCGGTTCACAACTCGAATGTCTTGGGTGCTCCTGCGACATCTATTTATATCTCCTGGTGACACCTCTCGAAATTTCCAGATTCGTAGAGAAGGTTCGTTTAGAAGGTTCGAGAACAATCTAATTATGTATGTACTAGTTATTCCACAGCTTTTTTTTTTTTTTTTTTATAATTTGCTTACGCTAAAGGGATTTTTTTTTCTGTTGTTACAGTACCCTTATAATGCTAAGAACACAGTGTAAGCTAGTTGGTATTAGAAAGAATAGAGAGATAGGAAAGAAGTGTTTTGGGTGCAGTTGTAGGATTTTTCTCCACGGGTGGTGTCTAAGTTACTTAGGGAGATTACGATTTCATGTATTCGGTATAAAGTAATGGACTTGGCCCGGGGTGGCGACGGTGTAGAGGTTAGTGTGTTGGCTTGTGACCCGTGCGGTGCAGGTTCAATCCCCATGGGGAACAACAACATACGCCACCCAATCACATGCCTCTACACCAAAAGGAGGATTTCTGCCTGGTAGTACAATGGACCGTTACCGAGTCTGAGTGCTCTGGGATTTGGATTTCTTTTTTTTATAAAAAAATAAAAAAATAAAAAAAAAAAATGGACTTGGCCGGGATTCGAACGCACGACCTTCCATTCCGTAAGCGAATACACTACTACTGCACCATTGCCACCCGCTACTCAAACTAATATTCAAATGCTGCCAAAATCGGTAATATGGCTACTTTCTACTAGATGGCGCAACTTGACTAATTGCTGCTCAATGACACAGTTTGAGCAAACATGCAACAATATCCCCCTATTAAACTTGTTCGTCCCGAACAAGCACGTCAATATTTTCGCCATGGTAGCGATGGAGACGATCCACATGGACAACTTTCAGCTTGCCTCTTCCTCGCTGGATCCGGTAGACAACATCGTTGATGCGCTTCACTATCTTATAGGGACCTTCCCAATCCTGCTGTAGTTTAGGTGACATGCCTTTTTGGCGATGAGGGTTGTATAGCCATACCAGATCTCCTTTCTGGAATCCTGTGGTGGTTGCTTTTGTATCATACCTCGTCTTCATGCGATCGCTGGATATCCGAATCTTATCTCTAGTTTTTCGATGAATGTTTCTGATGACTTCTCTGAGACCCGCAATATAATCATCTTCATGTTCCGTACAGAATCTGCCTTTTGATTTCATTTTGCATCTCCTCGCCTACTGCATAGCCACAGTTTTCTGAGGCTTGTAGCAGCCTTGCATAAAATTGAGCAATTGTTTCCGTTGACTCTTGTTGCAAAAATTAAATATTTCGAATTCTTTGTTGCAGAGCGGGATGAAGTAGTCGGAAAGTTTTTCTTTTGCCGTCTCATATTCATCTTTGGATGGTGATGCGTTATCATTCGTGATGCTTACAGTCAGGGACGGGGAATCGGGTAAGGAAATGTATATATCAGATACTAACTCACCTGCCAGATGCAGAAGAAGCGCCTTCTTCCGTTTCGCATCATTTATCTGAGATGCCACGAGAAAGTTCTCGAACCTCCAAATCCATTTCTTCCACCTTTCACCAATATTGGATGTTTCCAACGTATTAAATGGTAAAATATTGTTGCCCACTATTTTGCAAGCTCCATTCTCGTCGCCAATTGTAAAATACTTTATTATTTTAAATAAAAATCATATAAATTAAAGTGCGTTTTATTCGTGACTTTTGCTATGGCGTCGTATATCTTAATTCATTTTTATACATATATCATTCAGGGTTGGTTTGTGTGTCTGGTTGCGTTCAGGATAATATTCTGGTTGCATTCAGATATTACAGGATACACGTTTCTTTTTACTTTGCTATTTAATTCAGGCGTTGCAGCCCATGCAGCCTTTTGTATAGCTAGGGTGAAGGACTGTACTTCAATTTCTAATTACTCTATTGTATTAATTGTTGTAGATAGTTCGATGCGTTCATCTATTAAATATCTGAAATATGTCCAGTCAGTTAGTTTGTTTACTAGACGTGGGTTGCGTTTCGTCATTATAATTTTATTGCCAAGTGTTAGCAGCACAGATGAGTGATCTGAGTCAAGATCTGGCCGTTCCTTAACTTGGGTAGTATTTGAGGAAATATTCTTAGTTAAGAAGAAGTCGACAACATCCGGGATTTTGTTCCTATCTGTGGGCCAGTAAGTAGGATTTCCCGTTGAATGATAGTTAACATTGTTTTTTTTTTTAATATATTCAAGGAGTTCTCTTCCTCTTGTATTTGTTAATCTTGATCCCCAAGATATGTTCTTAGCGTTGAAATCTCCGCATATTATGAATTTATTTCCGAATTTACGGAAGAGACTTTCAAAATTGTTTTGTTTCAGCCTGTAGCCAGGAGAACAATATGCCGCTGCTACCGTTATCTGGCCGCTACTTGTTTTTATGTTTACGGATTTCGCTTATATTTCACACGACTGATATTCTTCATCTTATTCGTGGCTAAAAAAACAACAACAAACTAAAATACAAAATATATATGAAACCAACAACAACAGACACAACAATACACAAGGACTCACACCACCCGCCCACACAAAAATGGCAGCGTATACCCCGTTCATCAATATAGTCCTCACCATACCCATCGATACAAAAGACTTCCAAGAAGAAGTCAACATAATAAAACAAATAGCGAAAGCAAACGGATACAACACAAATCAAATTGAAAATCTCATCCAAAAACGAAAAAAAAAATGAACAATACAAACAACAGCAAAAACCAAAGAACAGAAACAAAATACATATCCATTTAATACACAAACAAGATACCATACATAATATCCAAGGAATTCAAAAAACACAACATTAAAATCTCATTCAAAACAAACAAAAATATACAAAACATCCTAAAATTAAGACAGAAAACCGACAACAAAAGAAAATCTGGAGTATATAAAATTACATGCGACGACTGTAACAAATATTACATTGAACAAACACGAAGAAGCTTCTACGAAAGATTCGTGGGAGCGGGTCGAAATTCTGCTTTCAAAATTCTGCTTTGCAAAATTCTGACTTTTAACACAAAAATTCTGCTTTTCAAAATTCTGCTGTTTTCTGTCCTGTTTTACATAATTCTGCTTTTCAAAATGCTGTTTTTTTTTTAATTCTGACGGGCAATATTTTAAACAAATAAATTCTGCTAATTCTGTTTTTTTCCAATTTACGAATTTAAAGAAAACAAATATTTTTCAACTTTGTCAACAAACTACAATATTGTTGCATCTAGGCTAGGATTCGAAAAGATAAAACGTAATTCTATTTAATTAATCTTTATTAGTTCTCTTTCAATTTAACTCTTGATTATTATTCTAATAATTCACTTATTTAATTCAACAATTCACTTTCACAATTAATCACTTTAAATAAACAATCACTTTTTTCTTATTCAATATTCTCTATATCTATGTCATCTATCGCCCTTCTTTATCGCGGTTCACAACTCGAATGTCTTGGGTGCTCCTGCGACATCTATTTATATCTCCTGGTGACACCTCTCGAAATTTCCAGATTCGTAGAGAAGGTTCGTTTAGAAGGTTCGAGAACAATCTAATTATGTATGTACTAGTTATTCCACAGCTACTCAAACTAATATTCAAATGCTGCCAAAATCGGTAATATGGCTACTTTCTACTAGATGGCGCAACTTGACTAATTGCTGCTCAATGACACAGTTTGAGCAAACATGCAACAATATCCCCCTATTAAACTTGTTCGTCCCGAACAAGCACGTCAATATTTTCGCCATGGTAGCGATGGAGACGATCCACATGGACAACTTTCAGCTTGCCTCTTCCTCGCTGGATCCGGTAGACAACATCGTTGATGCGCTTCACTATCTTATAGGGACCTTCCCAATCCTGCTGTAGTTTAGGTGACATGCCTTTTTGGCGATGAGGGTTTTATAGCCATACCAGATCTCCTTCCTGGAATCCTGTGGTGGTTGCTTTTATATCATACCTCGTCTTCATGCGATCGCTGGATATCCGAATCTTATCTCTAGTTTTTCGATGAATGTTTCTGATGACTTCTGTGAGACCCGCAATATAATCATCTTCATTCGTTGCTTCATCAGTCGGAGATCCAAACATCAATTCACTAGGTAACCGGATGGTTCGACCAAAAAGGATTTCGGATGGAGTATGTCCTGTTGTGTTATGAACTGCGCTTCGATAAGCTAATAGGAACATGGGGATCTGCTTGTCCCAGTCCCGTTGGCAGTCGCCAACAACCTTAGAAAGGTGTTCGTTTAAGGTTTTATTGAAGCCTTCCACCATTCCGTCCGATTGTGGATGAAGCGGGGTTGTTCTTGTCTTCTTAATCCCTAGTAGCCGGCATACTCCTTGAAAGATCTTCGACTCGAAGTTGCGACCTTGGTCCGAGTGCAATTCGATTGGTACGCCAAATCTGCTTACCCAGTTGTGGACAATCTGCTCTACCACGGTTTTAGCTTCTTGGTTAGGTATAGCAAATGCTTCAGGCCATTTAGTGAATTAGTCCATCACTACGAGGATATAGCGGTTTCCAATGTTGGTTTCTGGAAACGGTCCTGCGATGTCAACTGCAATCCTTTCAAAGGGCGCTCCAACGTTGTATTGATGCATCTTGCCTTGCATTTTTACTCGGGCCTTTACTGGCTACGCAAGTGGCGCATTTTCGGCACCAGTTTTCGACATCGTCTCTTGCGTGGATCCAGTAAAAGTGTTCTCGCACTTTTTCGAGTGTCTTATTTACTCCCAAATGACCGCCGGACACTCCATCATGCAGTTCCCTAAGCACTTCGTTGACTTTTGCTCTGGGTACCACAAGTTGCTTCACGGCTGATGTTCCATCCGAACTTTCCCATTTTCTTTTCAAAATGCCATCCTGAACATGAAGTGAGTCCCATTGTGCCAAGTATGCCTTCAGTTCCGGACTCTTATTGGAGATCTGCTGCCAGTCCGGCTTGCCTTCATGTTCCTTCCAGGCGAGAATCGGCTCGATATCGGCATCTTCCTGTTGAGCATTCCGGATCTCCCGTGCACTCCAGCCGCTAATGGGCTCAGCTCTCAACCGTTGGACTGATACTTTATCTTTTTCCTCCTGGCGTACGCAATGTTTACAATCAGCCTTGCAGGGCCGCCGGGAGAGGGCATCTGCGTTGGAGTGAAGAGTTCCCTTTCGGTGCTGTATCTCGTAGTCATACATCTGCAGCCGTTCAATCCACCTCGCGACTTGTCCTTCAGGGTTCTTAAACTGCAGCAGCCACTTTAGAGACGCATGATCTGTACGCTGGATGAATTTCTGCCCATATAAGTACTTGTGGAAGTGCTTTGCTGCCAGGATCAAAGCCAGGAGTTCCCGCCTAGTTACGCAATAGTTCCTCTCCGGCTTGGATAGCACTTTACTGAAGTAGGAAACTACTCTCTCTTGGCCATCATAGATCTGCGAAAGAACGGATCCGATCCCAACATTACTAGCGTCGGCATCTACAATAAATGTCTTTCCTGGGGTAGGGTACGCTAGAATTGAAGCATCACACAGTTGGTGTTTGAGACTCTTGAAACTCGTTTCGCATTCACCTGACCATTTGAATGGTTTTCCCTTTTCCGTCAGTTGATGCAAGCTCTTCGCGATCCTTGCAAAGTCCTTCACAAACCGTCTGTAGTAAGTTGCAAGTCCCAGGAAGCTTCTCAGTTGGTGTTTGTCTTTGGGAACGGGCCAATTTTTCACCGCATCGACCTTCTCTGGGTCAGTCCTTACTCCCTCGGACGAGATGATGTGCCCCAGATATTTTACCTCAGATCTAAAGAGATCACACTTTTTCGGGTTAAGCTTTAATTGCGCACTTCGTAGTCTCTGGAACACTTCCTTCAAGTTATCTCGATATTCTTCAAACGTTTTTCCAACAACGATGACATCGTCCAAGTAGACCAAACACGTTTTCCATGTTAGCCCCAACAAAACACGCTCCATTAGACGCTCAAAGGTTGCCGGCGCGTTACACAGTCCAAATGGCATTACTGTGAATTGCCAGAGCCCGTTTCCTGCTGTGAAAGCCGTTTTCTCACTGTCTTCCGGATGGATCTGCACTTGCCAGTAGCCACTCTTCAGATCTAGAGTGGAAAACCATCGGGCTCCAGACAGTGTATCCAGCGTATCGTCGATCCTTGGTAGAGGATAGCTATCCTTTTTGGTGACATTATTCAGTTGGCGATAGTCTACACAGAACCGAGTGCTGCCATCTTTCTTTTTGACTAGGACAATTGGAGATGCCCATGGGCTTTTAGAGCATTCGATTACTCCTTCCTTCTCCATCGTCGACACCATCTCTGCAACCTCCATCTGCTTAGCCAATGGTAATCGTCTGGGAGGCTGACGAATCGGTCTTGAATCTCCAGTGTCTATCCGGTGTTGTACAAGGTGTGTTCGGCCATACTCGCAGTCCCGCGAAGCGAATATATCAGCAAACTCGTTGATGAGGTTCCCTGCCATGGCTTGCTGCTCCTGATTCAGATCGCAGTGCTGGAATAAAGTTCTTTTCACCTCAGTCATTCCCATTGGTGAACGAGGCTTCGCAACACCTTCCTGTGATAGTTTCGTGATGGTAGTAACCGGTACACACTTTCCAACCACCTCACCTTGCTTCAGTTTGACGCTTTTGTGTTCCACATTAAGAACTCGTACGGGAACCATATTGTTCTTCGGCTCGACAAGCATTTTTCCAACCACGCAATTTCGGCAGTGGTTGTCTTCTGGCTCAACTAGAAAGAATCGGTGGGCCCCAGGATCACCTTCCAGCTTTGTCCAAATCAGTGTCTCTGAAGAAGGTGGTAGGACCTCGTCCTTACTAATGACTGTCCTCAGGGATGCGGCGTTCTCGTTCCCGTACACCATCGGAATCTCTACGTTTCGATACTTGAGTACTTGCATACCAATGTCCAGTACAACATCATGCGCCTTCATGAAATCGATTCCAACGATGCATTCGTCACATATATCAGCTACTAGGAAAGCGTGGGAGAATGCTAATCCTGCCAAATTTATTGTTAGTATGACCTCTCCATACACTTTCGCTGTAGCTCCTGTTGCTGTTTTCAGACAGTAATTGCTGGTGTTGTGCAGCCAAGACTGACGGACGATGTCCCTCTTTATAATGGAAGCGGTGGCACCGGTGTCGATGGTTGCTACGCACTTATTTTGTCCGATATAGGCTTCCACTGTTAGACTCTGGTTTCCTCGTTTGGTTTGGGAGACTTGAATTGTGGTCCTGGGGTCGTCGATTCCGGAAACCAACTTCTGCCCCGCGAAGCTGGTCCTTACACGTTTCCCGACTGCTGGTTCTGCGAAGCTATATCTGCAGGATGGTTGCTTTCCCTGCCAGATGCTTCTTCGTTTCCCCTCCTAGGCCCGCAATGTGGACAACTGCCTCGTCTGGGTGGAGCTCTGCACTGTCTCTGTAGGTGCCCTATTTTGTTGCAGTTCCAGCAGCGCATTTGACCTCTGTTATCTCTGCTCCGGTCTACGATGTCTGCTCTTTGACAGGATCATTCAACGGCTGTCATTTCCCTTACGCGGCGGAACACATGCGATGCCTGATCAGCAGCTTGCATTGCCAAGGCAAATGCTAGGGCCTCAGCGAAAGTTCTCTTTCCGGCCATTCTTACGGCCATTTGCAGTTGTCTATCTTCAATGGCTTGGATAAACGCCTCCACAGCCATTTCATTGATGAGAACCTCACCAGCATTAGGATATGACAAATGTGCCAGACGTTCGATATCTGCTTGCAGCTGTTGAAGTGTTTCTCCCCGCTTCTGGACTCTACTGCGTAGCTGGACCCTGTACACTTGCTGCATATGCTCATCACCGAAGCGCATCTCTATAGCCTTGACCAGGGCGTCGTAGTTGTGTTGCGTCTCTTCTGAGACAGTTTGGAGTAACTCCGCACCTGTACCTCTTAGTGCGAGCGTTAGCGCAATCGACTTTTCCTCGTTGTCCCAGCTGTTCGCCATTGCAGCTGCTTCAAACTGTTTCTTATAAATTGGCCATGATGTTTGACCATCGAAAACAGGAGGCTGCATCTCTTTCCTTCTCGGGCAGTTCGCAGAATTTTTTCGAGCCTTCTGCTTCTTCACTTTCTCGAGCTCTTTAGCCAAGTTCTCGAAGTTTGTTTCATGCTTGCAAAACGTCTGATGGATTTCGTCGAACTTGGTTACAACCTTCTCGAACTTGTGGTCAATTTCTTCGAGTTTTCCTTCGAGAACATTTTTAAAATCTTCCACAGCGATCTTTTGTTCTTCCAATTTGAAATCTAGAGAATTCTTCTGTTCATCAAATTTAGAGTCCATTGATTGCAATTTGGAATCTAGAGAATTCTTCTGTTCATCAAATTTAGAGTCCATTGATTCCAATTTGGAATCTATACAATTCTTCTGTTCATCAAATTTGGAATCTAGAGAATTCTTCTGTTCATCAAACTTGGCCAGAAGTAATTCCATCATAGCAGTCATATCAACGCCTGTACTTACTTGTTCTTCTGCTACGTCGAACAAAACGGACTTGGGGTTTTCTCCTTCGTTTTTAACAGTTTCCTGCAGTCGAAGCACCAGATCACTTTTTCCTTCAGCTGTGGAGAGATTGCGCTTCTCTAGTTCAGCTTTTAACTGCGGTATACTGAGCTGTAATAATTTCAATGTGCGGCTCATTTTTTTTTAACTAATTCACTTTACTTTAATTTCACACTGAATACGTTTTATCCCACTTCTGACACCAATGTTGCATCTAGGCTAGGATTCGAAAAGATAAAACGTAATTCTATTTAATTAATCTTTATTAGTTGTCTTTCAATTTAACTCTTGATTATTATTCTAATAATTCACTTATTTAATTCAACAATTCACTTTCACAATTAATCATTTTAAATAAACAATCACTTTTCTCTTATTCAATATTCTCTATACTTTTCACTACTGTCATCTATCGCCCTTCTTTATCGCGGTTCACAACTCGAATGTCTTGGGTGCTCCTGCGACATCTATTTATATCTCCTGGTGACACCTCTCGAAATTTCCAGATTCGTAGAGAAGGTTCGTTTAGAAGGTTTGAGAACAATCTAATTATGTATGTACTAGTTATTCCACAGCTACTCAAACTAATATTCAAATGCTGCCAAAATCGGTAATATGGCTACTTTCTACTAGATGGCGCAACTTGACTAATTGCTGCTCAATTACACAGTTTGAGCAAACATGCTACAATATATTTCTTATAAAGAAGGAACACAGGTGGGTACCAGGAACACAAAAAAAACAGCCAAAAATAACAAATTATTTCATAATTGAAATTACCAAAAAAAAAAAGAAACAACAGCATTAAGAAACTAAACAAAGCACACGTTCACTCACAAGGGTATACTAACAGAATATTTGTCTAAACCAAGAGAGCAATCTTGAAAATAATTGCTTAAAACCAATGAAAAAACTACTTTTACCTCTTCTTCTATAACAAGTGAGTGGTGGAATATTTTTCAAAATTCTGCAAATAAAAAAAAAAGATTTGGAAAATATTTAAAAGCGCGCGCTTTTTAACATTTTTTAAACCTTTTTTTATTATTTGCAGAATTTTGTAAAGCAGAATTTTGTAAAGCAGAATTTTGAAAGCAGAATTTTGTAAAACAGAATTTTGAAAGCAGAATTTTGAAAAAAGAATTTTGACCTCGACAGAATTTCGACCTTAACCCAAGATTCGTAAAACACAAACCAAAAATAAACACAAAATCTAACTACGCTCTACATCTAATTGACAACAATCACAACTTATCTGACTTTGAAAAACATTTAACACCCACCCACATATGCAAGAAGAGTCAACTACTTGACGCCCTTGAAGAATATGAAATATATAAAGCCAACAAAACAGAAGAGGAGAGAGTACTGAACGACAAACTATTATTCAAAACAAACGAGCTATACGACACAGCAATAAAGCACAGCACATAAACAACAAGGAAAGAAGCAAACAACAATAGACACCAGCAAACCCGAAACATACTGTCAAAAGAAGCGAGACAACATAATATCATTACAATAAAACAATAAAGGATTAGTACAAGCGCCTGATGATGAAAACAAGTTTTCGAAACGCATAGCGCAAATAAATTTACATAAAAAACAAATAGCGAACAATAAGTTGTGATACAATTTGACAATAAAATTATATAAAAGAAAATTAAATCTCTCTTTTTTATTATAAACTTTACTTAACCATGATGTTTACGAACACAAATCAAGTAGAACGATTGTTTTATTTTCACTCCACACGGTTGTTAAACTCTTTGCCCTTCTATATCCGAAGTTTAATTAACACAACCAAACTTAAAATGGTATCTCCCCTTTGTGAAAATAATTGCTTATTTCTTTTTTATTCTCGTCAACATTAAATTTTCGTTATTGTAGCTCATGTAGCTTTCTAAACTTGTTAAATCAATGTACGCCTTTCACTAGTTTATAAGATATTGTATCTTACTGTGTATAGGTATAGGGAAATGAATAATTTTATAAGGTTGAAAACACACCGGATAAAGCAAAACGTGTTTTTTTGTTTCGTGAAACAAGAGAACATTGTTTCTTATGAGAGTACGCACACGAAACAAAACACCCGTTTTTGTTTCGAAGTGTTTCGGTGGTGGTTGTCAAAAATACACGCCATTGTATACGAGCAACACACCGAATGCAACAAAACTGTTTCGACTCAGACGTCGTTGACGATAATTGCATACTTTCTTATGGCCCAATACACACCAAATTAAACGAAACATAAAAACAAAAAAAAACTGTTTCTATGCCGATAACTGACCTGTTGTTTTTTGCAAAACAAAATTTTGATTCCTTCGTGAGACGAATGACGAATGCTTTTTTTAAAGGCGCGTCGACTTGATCCTCGTTGTGTATAACTTTTCACTACGTGCAGTGGTACCTGATTTACGTTTTAAAATGGTTTATGGCTGGTTTTTCTGATTATTTTTTTTAATGAATACACCTAATTATGAACCTCTAAAATTACCCTTCAGTCAAAAATATGAGAGAGTCCCTACTCATTATATGAATATATCGTCATGTGAGTTATTATTTGTCCTCTAACCTCTAACGTAACTTTTTTATTTTTGCTTTGCTTATTTTTTTGCGCATAATCACAGATATTTTTATATATTTGAAAGATTTGGTATTCGGCCAACCATACATAAATCATTTTGCATTTTATGGTTTTTGAACATTGATTTAATTGAGTTTAAAAAAAAAGTAGTGAAATGGATATAGGACAGCTGTCCATACAGTTGCGGACAGATTAAAAATCAAAGTTACAAATATTGTCTCCAGTGGTATTTGTATTGGATAATTGGATATATGGTACACAGTAAAATACAAAAATTAGGATATCAAATATTTTTATTGAAATCAAAATTAAATTCTTTCTTTATTTGAGTTTAAAAAAAAAATAAACGAAAATATTGTTGCATCCAGGCTAGGATTCGAAAAGATAAAACGTAATTCTATTTAATTAATCTTTATTAGTTCTCTTTCAATGTCTTTTACTTCTTGATTATTATTCTAATAATTCACTTATTTAATTCAACAATTCACTTTCACAATTAATCACTTTAAATAAACAATCACTTCTCTTATTCAATATTCTCTATACTTTTCACTACTGTCATCTATCGCCCTTCTTTATCGCGGTTCACAACTCGAATGTCTTGGGTGCTCCTGCGACATCTATTTATATCTCCTAGTGACACCTCTCGAAATTTCCAGATTCGTTGAGAAGGTTCGTTAAGTTCAGAAGGTTCGAGAACAACATACCAAGTTATACCACAGCCACTCAAACTGCTATTCCAATGCTGCCAAAATCGGTAATATGGCCACTTTCTACTAGATGGCGTAGTTGACTAATTAATGACATAGTTCAAGCAAACATGCAACAATATCCCCCTCTTAAACTTGTTCGTCCCGAACAAGCACGTCAATATTTTCCCCATGGTAGCGATGGAGACGATCCACATGGACAACTTTCAGCTTGCCTCTTCCTCGCTGGATCCGGTAGACAACATCGTTGATGCGCTTCACTATCTTATAGGGTCCTTCCCAATCCTGCTGTAGTTTAGGTGACATACCTTTTCGGCGATGAGGGTTGTATAGCCATACCAGATCTCCTTCCTGGAATCCTGTGGTGGTCGCTTTTGTATCGTACCTCGTCTTCATGCGGTCGCTGGATATCCGAATCTTATCTCTAGTTTTCCGATGAATGTTTCTGATGATTTCTCTGAGATCCGCCACATAATCATCTTCATTCGTTGCTTCATCAGTCGGAGATCCAAACATCAATTCACTAGGTAACCGGATGGTTCGACCAAAAAGGATTTCGGATGGAGTATGTCCTGTTGTGTTATGAACTGCGCTTCGATAAGCTAATAGGAACATGGGGATGTGCTTGTCCCAGTCCCGCTGGCAGTCGCCAACAACCTTAGAAAGGTGTTCGTTTAAGGTTCTATTGAAGCGTTCCACCATTCCGTCCGATTGTGGATGAAGCGGGGTTGTTCTTGTCTTCTTAATCCCTAGTAGCTGGCATACTCCTTGAAAGATCTTCGACTCGAAGTTGCGACCTTGGTCCGAGTGCAATTCCATTGGTACGCCAAATCTGCTTACCCAGTTGTGGACAATCTGCTCTACCACGGTTTTAGCTTCTTGGTTAGGTATAGCAAAGGCTTCAGGCCATTTAGTGAAGTAGTCCATCACTACGAGGATATAGCGGTTTCCACTGTTGGTTTCTGGAAACGGTCCTGCGATGTCAACTGCAATCCTTTCAAAGGGCGCTCCAACGTTGTATTGATGCATCTTGCCTTGCATTTTTACTCTCGGGCCTTTACTGGCTGCGCAAGCGGCGCATTTTCGGCACCAGTTTTCGACATCGTCTCTTGCGTGGATCCAGTAAAAGTGTTCTCGCACTTTTTCGAGTGTCTTATTTACTCCCAAGTGACCTCCGGACACTCCATCATGTAGTTCCCTAAGTACTTCGTTGACTTTCGATCTGGGTACCACAAGTTGCATCACGGCTGATGTTCCATCCGAACTTTCCCATTTTCTTTTCAAAATGCCATCCTGGACATGAAGTGAGTCCCATTGTGCCAAGTATGCCTTCAATTCCGGACTCCTATTGGAGATCTGCTGCCAGTCCGGCTTGCCCTCATGTTCCTTCCAGGCGAGAATCGGCTCGATATCCGGATCTTCCTGTTGAGCATTCCGGATCTCCCGTGCACTCCAGCCGCTAATGGGCTCAGCTCTCAACCGTTGGACTGATAATTTATCTTTTTCCTCCTGGCGTACGCAATGTTTACAATCAGCCTTGCAGGGTCGCCGGGAGAGGGCATCTGCGTTGGAGTGAAGAGTTCCCTTTCGGTGCTGTATCTCGTAGTCATACATCTGCAGCCGCTCAATCCACCTCGCGACTTGTCCTTCAGGGTTCTTAAACTGCAGCAGCCACTTTAGAGACGCATGATCTGTACGCAGGATGAATTTCTGCCCATATAAGTACTTGTGGAAGTGCTTTGTTGCCAGGATCAAAGCCAGGAGTTCCCGCCTGGTTACGCAATAGTTCCTCTCCGGCTTGGATAGCACTTTACTGAAGTAGGAAACTACTCTCTCTTGGCCATCATGGATCTGCGAAAGAACGGCTCCGATCCCAACATTACTAGCGTCGGCATCTACAATAAATGTCTTTCCTGGAGTAGGGTACGCTAGAATTGAGGCATCACACAGTTGGTGTTTGAGACTCTTGAAACTCGCTTCGCATTCACCTGACCATTTAAATGGTTTTCCCTTTTCCGTCAGTTGATGCAAGCTCTTTGCGATCCTTGCGAAGTCCTTCACAAACCGTCTGTAGTAAGTTGCAAGTCCCAGGAAGCTTCTCAGTTGGTGTTTGTCTTTGGGAACGGGCCAATTTTTCACCGCATCGACCTTCTCTGGGTCAGTCCTTACTCCTTCGGACGAGATGATGTGCCCCAGATATTTTACCTCAGATCTAAAGAGATCACACTTTTTCGGGTTAAGCTTTAATTGTGCACTTCGTAGTCTCTGGAACACTTCCTTCAAGTTATCTCGATGTTCTTCAAACGTTTTTCCAACCACGATGACATCGTCCAAGTAGACCAAACACGTTTTCCATGTTAGCCCCAACAAAACACGCTCCATTAGACGCTCAAAGGTTGCCGGCGCGTTACACAGTCCAAATGGCATTACTGTGAATTGCCAGAGCCCGTTTCCTGCTGTGAAAGCTGTTTTCTCACGGTCTTTCGGATGTATCTGCACTTGCCAGTAGCCACTCTTCAGATCTAGAGTGGAAAACCATCGAGCTCCGGACAGTGTATCCAGCGTATCGTCAATCCTTGGTAGAGGGTAGCTATCCTTTTTGGTGACATTATTCAGTTGGCGATAGTCTACACAGAACCGAGTGCTGCCATCTTTCTTTTTGACTAGGACAATTGGAGATGCCCATGGGCTTTTAGAGCATTCGATTACTCCTTCCTTCTCCATCGTCGACACCATCTCTGCAACCTCCGTCTGCTTAGCCAATGGTAATCGTCTGGGAGGCTGACGAATCGGTCTCGCATCTCCAGTGTCTATCCGGTGTTGTACAAGGTGTGTTCGGCCATACTCGCAGTCCCGCGAAGCGAATATATCAGCAAACTCGTTGATGAGGTTCCCTGCCAAGGCTTGCTGCTCCTGATTCAGATCGCAGTGCTGGAATAAAGTTCTTTTGACCTCAGTCATTCCCATTGGTGAACGAGGCTTCGCAACACCTCCCTGTGATAGTTTCGTGATGGCCGTAACCGGTACACACTTTCCAACCACCTCACCTTGCTTCAATTTGACGCTTTTGTGTTCCGCATTAAGAACTCGTACGGGAACCATATTGTTCTTCGGCTCGACAAGCATTTTTCCAACCACGCAATTTCGGCAGTGGTTGTCTTCTGGCTCGACTAGAAAGAATCGGTGGGCCCCAGGATCACCTTCCAGCTTTGTCCAAATCAGTGTCTCTGAAGAAGGTGGTAGGACCTCGTCCTTACTAATGACTGTCCTCAGGAATGCGACGTTCTCGTTCCCGTACACCATCGGAATTTCTACGTTTCGATACTTGAGTACTTGCATACCAATGTCCAATACTACATCATGCGCCTTCATGAAATCGATTCCAATGATGCATTCGTCACATATATCGGCTACTAGGAAAGCGTGGGAGAATACTAATCCTGCCAAATTTATTGTTCGTATGACCTCTCCATACACTTTCGCTGTCGCTCCTGTTGCTGTTTTCAGACAGTAATTGCTGGTGCTGTGCAGCCAAGACTGACGGACGATGTCCCTCCTTATGATGGAAGCGGTGGCACCGGTGTCGATGGTTGCCACGCACTTATTTTGTCCGATATAGGCTTCCACTGTTAGACTCTGGTTTCCTCGTTTGGTTTGGGAGACTTGAATTGTGGTCCTGGGGTCGTCGATTCCGGAAACCAACTTCTGCCCCACGAAGCTGGTCCTTACACGTTTCCCGACTGCTGGTTATGCGAAGCTATATCTGCAGGATGGATGTTATCCCTGCCAGATGCTTCTTCGTTGAGCCTCCTAGGCCCGCAATGTAGACAACTGCCTTGTCTGGGTGGAGCTCTGCACTGTCTCTGTAGGTGCCCTATTTTGTTGCAGTTCCAGCAGCGCATTTGACCTCTGTTATCTCTGCTCCGGTCTACGACGTCTGCTCTTTGACATGAACATTCAACGGCTGTCATTTCCCTTACGCGGTGGAACACATGCGATGCCTGATCAGCAGCTTGCATTGTCAAGGCAAATGCTAGGGCCTCAGCGAGAGTTCTCTTTCCAGCCATTCTTACGGCCATTTGCAGTTGTCTATCTTCAATGGCTTGGATAAACGCCTCCACAGCCATTTCATTGATGAGAACCTCACCAGCATTACGATATGACAAATGTGCCAGACGTTCGATATCTGCTTGCAGCTGTTGAAGTGTTTCTCCCCGCTTCTGGACTCTACTGCGTAGCTGGACCCTGTACACTTGTTGCATATGCTCATCACCGAAGCGCATCTCTATAGCCTTGACCAGGGCGTCGTAGTCGTGTTGCTTCTCTTCTGAGACGGTTTGGAGTAACTCCGCAGCTGTACCTCTTAGTGCGAGCGTTAGCGCAATCGACTTTTCCTCGTTGTCCCAGCTGTTCGCCATTGCAGCTGCTTCAAACTGTTTCTTATAAATTGGCCATGATGTTTGACCGTCGAAAACAGGAGGCTGCATCTCTTTCCTTCTCGGGCAGTCCGCAGAATTTTCTCGAGCCTTCTGCTTCTTCACTTTCTCCAGCTCTCTAGCCAAGTTCTCGAAGTTTGTTTCATGCTTGCAAAACGTCTGATGGATTTCGTCGAATTTGGTTTCAACCTTCTCGAACTTGTGGTCAATTTCTTCGAGTTTTCCTTCGAGAACATTTTTAAAATCTTCCACAGCGCTCTTTTGGGCGGCAACTATGGAATTCTTTTGTTCATCAAATTTAGAGTCCATTGATTGCAATTTGGAATCTAGAGAATTCTTTTGTTCATCAAATTTAGAGTCCATTGATTGCAGTTTGGAATCTAGAGAATTTGTCTGTTCATCTAACTTAGAGTCCATACAGTCGAATTTCTGATCGAACTTGGCCAGAAGTAGTTCCATCATAGCAGTCATATCAATGGCTGTACTTACTTGTTCTTCTGCTACGTCGAACAAAACGGACTTGGGATTTTCTCCTTCGTTTTCAACAGCTTCCTGCAGTCGAAGCACCAGATCACTTTTTCCTCCAGCTGTGGAGAGATTCCGCTTTTCTAGCTCAGCTTTTAACTGCGGTATACTGAGCTGTAGTAATTTCAATATGCGGCCCATTTTTCTTTCCTTTTTTTTTCACTAAATACGTTTTTTTTTTTTTTTTTTTTTAACTAATTCACTTCACTTTAATTTCACACTGAATACGTTTTATCCCACTTCTGACACCAATGTTGCATCCAGGCTAGGATTCGAAAAGATAAAACGTAATTCTATTTAATTAATCTTTATTAGTTCTCTTTCAATGTCTTTTACTTCTTGATTATTATTCTAATAATTCACTTATTTAATTCAACAATTCACTTTCACAATTAATCACTTTAAATAAACAATCACTTCTCTTATTCAATATTCTCTATACTTTTCACTACTGTCATCTATCGCCCTTCTTTATCGCGGTTCACAACTCGAATGTCTTGGGTGCTCCTGCGACATCTATTTATATCTCCTAGTGACACCTCTCGAAATTTCCAGATTCGTTGAGAAGGTTCGTTAAGTTCAGAAGGTTCGAGAACAACATACCAAGTTATACCACAGCCACTCAAACTGCTATTCCAATGCTGCCAAAATCGGTAATATGGCCACTTTCTACTAGATGGCGTAGTTGACTAATTAATGACATAGTTCAAGCAAACATGCAACAATATTATAATGTTTATAAAGTTTCTCAACTAAGTAAAAATAAATAAAAGGATTTTTTTTTCTCCAAGCTTAATAAATTGATTAAAAAAAAACATAACAAAAACACAATTCTTATTCATATTGTTTATCACTAATAGTGTGTGTAAGGTAACATAGTAACTTAGGTAAGTTTTAAAACAGCGACACCAGGAAGATGAGCCTAGTTGTATGCTGCGATGCCAATGCTCAGAACACTGTTTGGGCAAATGCAACATGCGATCATCTGATCTTACTATCAACAATGTTTTGTGACGTCTAGAAGACAGGAGGTGATCTACCTAACTTTAGCAAATAGATACTTTAAGGCGGTTACCAACTGGAGGGTCTCTTCGGAGGTGTCCCTCTCAGACCATAGATATATCGAATTTCAAAACAAATGCGAAGCCATAACTTTGCAGGAGAGGAGAAATCCGAGAAAAACCAACTGGATACGCTTCAGGGAGGAAATGGGAAAAACTCTCAAAACTCCAACCAAACACTTTCGAAAATTACCGTGTTTACGAAGAAGCCTCTGTGAATGGAAAATAATGTCGAAGTCGTCCTCATACCCCAGTAGCCGGATGGATTGGTTGCATTCTGTCTTGACAGTTGCGCTGAACTATCTGCTTTAGAAAAATTTCAAAAAAGTTATTACACGTTAGCACCGAAATATTGTGCAAGTTTGCAATAGTTCGGAAGAGCTGCTTCCAAATTAAACATTGCACCGCAACACCAGACAAAGGTGGATCAGTTTTGCCGGAGACCCGTTACCTAATGTAATGTTTGTAATGTACCATGAAATCAAACAACATCTTTGATCACGACAATCGTTTCGTTCAAGTTCCGAGTTGACCGTGTCGAATGTCTTGTCCTTGAATCAAAAGAAAAACTGAGCTGGCGAGAGGCAACCATAACACAGCATGATGGTGACGCATCGTCCTTTAGTCCAGATGTTTGTCATCAACACTTTGTCTGTCTTTGCCTATTAAAAGTTGGCGTTAGAAGCAATACATTCAAACGAACAGTATATTGTGTTTTATTAGACATTTATTAATTAAAAAACATTAAGTTATTACAATAAAAACCAACATCCTTTTATAAAGGACCATTTCATTATTTCCTTTCTTGTTTAACATTCATTTGTATACATATATTTATTTGTTAGGACAACAGTACATTTTGCTAAAAGGCGTATGTGTTTGTTTTTCCGATGCACAATAAATTTCGTTGCGTTTACAATCAATAAAATTGTAAATACAAACATCTTTTTTAAAAAAAAATAATCAAACATATAAACATACAAATAAGGTGTGTTTCATCCACACCCACACACATATAAAAATATAGATTTGAATGAATATATAAAGTTTTTGCGTATAATATAATATTTATACATAATGTATTTCTTTAAGTCTCAAGGAAGTTTATCGATATGTGTGTCGCGTATTTCATTTGACTTTTCTCATTTGTGGTTCGAATGGAAATTGTGAAGAGTTCTGTGAATCCGAACTCTTTTTCAATTAGGTAAATGCAAATTGATACTGTATGTGTTTGTGTGATTTTAAATCGTGTAGCTCATTTGGTGTTGGAATTCTTAGTTAATTTCCCCTCAGAGGGCTGCCATTCAAAACTGAAATGTGTATCAAAAGCGATGCCAGCTCGAGTTCTTCGTTGAACTTATTGCGCAGCGTTACGCTTCTATAACCGGTGCGAATACAGTTGACTGGGTACACAGCCTCAGCGATGAAATGGGTCTCAGCGAACATGTCCTCGTCCTGCACTTCGAAGCGAAGCAATGCAAAGTGCGGATTGCGCACGGAGAACTCGCAAATTTCGTTCCACGTCGGGTTGTAGCCATTCTCGTTCACTTTTGTGCGGTGCTTGATGCCACTGTCGAAGCTCGCGCCGACAAGCTCAATTACCACCAGAGGATTGTTGCTTTTGCCGCCCCTGAATAAATGCCGTCCGCCAATAATCCGAATGGTGATAATTTTCTCTTCTGTTGGACTGATGGTCAGAGGATTATTTGGGTCGAAGCCATCTATGCACATGAACTTCGGCTTTAGGAGGTAGCCACAGTTCCCATTGTCACGGAATTTGGCCTGATTTAGCTGCATTGCCTTGTCACCGGTTTGATAATTAAGAGCAATCATTTGTGAGCCCACATTCCAGAAAGGCAACGGGTTGAAGTTTGACGAATCAAGACGTTGTCCCTTCGGATAAACCCGACTGATCTGATTGCGATGATAGGCCAGGAAAAGTGAGAGATTTTGTTGCAGGAATTGCTTCTCAGCTTTGGTTTCGGGGAAGCTAGACATTTCGTAAAAAACCCAATCATGGTCCCTAAAGGGAACACTCCGGAAGTAGATAATGAGGTCAGACATCTCTTTTGCGACACGTGCGCTGCGCTCTTTCTTCCTGCGTTCAGTGGCCAGCTGGTTGGCGATTTGTGCGGCCTCCTGGATTGCCTTGATCCATTCGACAGCCTGCTCTTGGTTGTTGAAGCCTATTATTAGGGCGTTTTGCATGGTGGGGGTTTGAATGTGCATCTTGACGAGGATGCCATCCTCGTTCGATTCGTATAGATTTGCGATGGCTCCATGGATTTCAATCGAATCCGTTCGCGAGAAGCTCTCATTTGTGCTGCTCTCATCGGTAAAACAGTTGTATTCTTCGCTGAAAGCGTCAATGACCTTGACATAATTGGCTGGCAGATGACGCTGAATCATCCCGCCGTAGTCCCCACGCCACCACATTGTGTTGTTACGCTGCACGTTGGTTATGATTGCATGTTTTGGAAAGGACAATTCATCTGGCTTGTCAGCCTTGTAGCTGTAAAGAGCCTTACAGGTGACACGATCGTCCAAACTGGGATCCATGTAACTGGAGGCGTCGTTGAAATCGTTTCCATTGCTCTCATTGACCAACGATGCTTGGCATGCAAGTAATTTTTGCTTAAGAAGCTCCTGCGAAACTGGATAAAGAAGCTTGACATTCCTGTACAAGGGATTGCGGGTGTAGTAGTTTACCAACCTAACCAGACTTTCGAACTGTGTTGTATCGACGACATAGAGCCGACCCTCTTGCAGGATGCGGCAGTGTTTGACCTTCCGATTAATGGTGAACGAAATCACAAGGGCGTTGGTATTTTGCACGCTATTACGTACAAAGAAAGAGCCTACATCCAGCTTGATCAGAACCTGCTCGGCCTGCTCTTTGGTGGTATTGGGATGAAACCACTCCTGGGTCTCATGCTTCTTTGGTTGTGGCACTGGCTCCCGAAGAGTGATTGAGAACTCTGAGCTGCGCAGCATACTCTTGCGATAGTACACAATCAAACTGTAAAGGCTGTCAAAAACAATGTTGTCCACGAGGTAGTACTTCGTCGTTCCATTTTCGTGTTTCAACTTGATGCGACAGTGATTCGGGCGGTTTCCGCGCCAAAACGAGAGGCTGTAGTCGCCAACGAAGGTTGCCGACTCCCGCACAAGAAATGTGCCATCACCCAGATGTTTGTAGGCTTCAAGTAAAGTATCGGCTTCCTGTCGACCACCCTCCAGCTTTCCATGAAACCAGTTTTCCCCGAAATGTAATTCGTCATTGATTAGGTTCTCCTTCGACTTGGGCATCAACGACGACGACGACGAATGTTCGTGATCCTCATCGCGATTCTCTTCAGTCTCAGATGAATAGATCAGTTCTTGCTGCGTTAGAACAATATGGTATATGTTCCATGATTTGTCTACGGGATCTTTGTAATACAGCATTCCCTCCTTGATAACATTTCGTGCATTCTCTGCCTCGTCCGCCGACCGTATAGACACCCCAGAGCCGCCGCCAACACTTCCCAAACTGCAGCCATCCTCGTACTCGGGCAATTTTTTGTGCTTCAGAATGATTTTGCGCCTTAAGTGGTATGGCGATGGCATTTGAACCTCTGCACGGTCGCAGCGCTGCGTCAGCAACATCTCGCCAAAAACCTCGGCCAGAGCCTGTGCCATGTTTCGCTGCTGCTCAAGCGAGCAGTTCTGTTCTATGGACAGTATTACGGGGTACTCAGATGTGACGAAAGCATGCTCTTTGATAGTTTTGATCACATCCTTGAACTTGATCTTGGATGTCATGGTGTGACCGTGGAAGATGTACGGCAGATTATCCGGGCCATTCCAGCAGTCTAATTCAATGCAGCGACAACCCATGCGCAATGCGCGCGCATACGCCTCTGTAGAAGACTCGCTGGAGAACTGATCGCCCGTTAGGTAGGTGTTGTGTGATGATGCAATCCAGTAGTTCGACAAAGATTGCTTCATGTCCATGTAGATCTTGTCACGGTTCCGGTCCCACAAATCATTTTGTTTGGAGAAAAGAAGATCCAGAAACTCGGAGATAGTAAAATATGGCTCCTGAACATCGCGCTCTATGTCTTGGATGAATTCGCGAACAAAATTGGATACCACGACGTCGTCATGCCCCATTGTATCTTGCTGTTCATTCAAGAGAAACTTTTTATACTCCCGCAGCGTCACGTTCTCCCCGTCTTTGGAATATTGAAAATGATTGTCCAAAAAGCAATCATCTATGAATATCGTTGGGACCAGCAGCTTGCGGTACAGACGAGCAAAGTCGTCAAATCGAAGATCACTCTTGCGGCGGATATCATCTTCGGAAAAGAACTCCATCAGCTTTCCCGTCGTCATCTTGCAACTCACCCCTGCCAGGAACGCCTTGAAATCTTTCACTGTGACATTCACTGCCTCCTTCGAGTGCTGGTTTGCGTTTTCAATAGCGTAGTACTCCCGCCGCAGCCATCGTTCAACTTGAAGCGGATACGGTGCGGCGATTGTGTCCTGAACCATGTACTTCAAACCCCTTACCCAGTTCTCGCATTCTTGCTCGGACAGTGCGACAATCGAGAACGTTTTCAACTTGAACGAACTTCCATATAGGACTACGAAGCATTTTCCGGTGTCAAACTTTTTTGTCTCTTCCGCAATATTGCGAAATTCTTTCGAATTCTTTCCAATACGAATCTCCTTCACTTCGCGCAGATCCAGTGAACCCTCGAAGTCAGTGCGTGTGTTGGCGTTAATCCCAGACCACAAGAGCTGTCTTGTCTCACGAACAAGTATTAACTTCTTCTGTTCCGGTCTATGTTTAGAATAAAGCTTAGTGACTATTGTGCCTCGCTCCAGCATGCAAATGGTCTGCTCCATTTCGCCCAGAGTGGGCACACTGATGGCACTAACGCAATTCATTGTTATTCACTGAAATTTAATTCAAATCAAAGGAAATTAATGTTTTATAATTTTTTATTTCCCATATTTTGGCGATCTCTTGTTTGGTACGAGATAAAATCTGCCACCTCTACAGTGTAATTTTCTTCTCCAAATGGAAAGAATGATTTCGGAGGAAGAATAGTTCGAAGAATTTATTCACAAAACATTTATTTAAAACTTTAACCAATAAGCAAACAAATAATAGAACTAGCAAAGCAACAAGCCCTCGGGTAAAGAAAAATATGTTAGGAAAAATAGATACACTTCTTTCCGCGCAATGACGTTTGTCATTTGTTATTTACTGGGTGTGTTCGATCGTTATCACGTGAAGGGTGTTAAGTTGAAACATTGCACATAGGATGAAATTGCACTGGATTTGATTGATTTTAGGTGTGTGAACCAGCAAGTTCATATAGCCGGAAAGTTTTCATAGTGATTTTTATTGGTGTTGGTCAACTGCCAGTTTTTAGATTTCTCACTTGAGTTCGCCAGTGAATTTTCCATATGGTACCAGTGCCCAAACGAATGAATCATGAAAATGTGACTATTATCGCGGATTATTGAAAATGACTTCAAAGTTATCTTTAGACCAACCAAACCAATTTTATTTCTGATCAATTCCTCTTGTAGGGAATAAAAAATATAAAACTGAGTTCGTTTAGGCAAAAACACACTCTAGTATGAATAGTGGTAAATGGACAGGCATTGTAGACATTGAATATGTACACACAAGGAGATTATGAAGCATTATTGTCTGAATGCTAAATGTGACCAAGCCAATATAGTCTACCTGTTTTGGCTTCTTTTCTTGGACCACATTCTTATATTTTCTCCTCTATACGCCCTCCTCGCATTAAGACTAAGAGCCATATTATTCACTCCGGGTGTAACTCAAGTTTAAGTTAATTTTACATCCGCATTTTTTAAACCCGACAATTTAAACCTGTGTCCATATTATTCACTGAAAAACATGCGTTAAACCCACTGGATTAAAGATGGATTTAAATGCGGATTCAAAACACTTTAAACTGTTTTTAATCCGTTTTAAGCCTACGTAGTGTCAAAAGTCACATGTAACGACATTTGTTTCTTGTTGTTTGTCAATTTTTTCTTGGAAATTTGTTATGTGCCAATAGTTTTGTGTTTTTTCCATCTTTAGTAAAATAAATTGAGAAAAATCTTAAAATGAAAGGTGTTGGTAATGTAAACTGCTGCTGTCAGTGATCGCCAAAAAGAGCCGAAAGTAAGGCTAGCAAAAAGAGGAAAGCGGTTTGCACAGATGGAAACAGACCTTCTGTTGCCCATGGTCATGTCTTCCAATGTAAATAGCATGGAGACAAATCGAATGACAAGTAAAGGATGCTCGATTTGATGGAACGATGTTGACTCACCATCTGCTGTTCCATCAGCTCTTCAATAAATTCATCGTCCGACGACGAAGACATCAACATTTCGTCAATATCACGTATGAAATCCATTTTTTCAGCGTCTTGACAGGTACTTTTTTCCAACTTTTTTCATTTTATTTTATTTTTTTATTTCCTGCCTCCTGCGAGCAAAGAAATATCAAAAAAGTGACCGAGACAAAAACAGTGAATATTATGAAATAGAGTTTTAACCCGAGTTAAAGTACTTAAACTGGTCTCCGGAGTGCAGTTTAAATTAAATCGGATTAAACGCTGTCCAGTTTAAAGAACTGGGTTTATGTTTGGGTTTAACGACTGAATATTATGGACATGGGTTTAATTTTTGGGTTAAACTACTGATCCGAAACCGGGAGCCCTGCCGATGCTTCCTGAGTGAAACCGGCGAACCTCGCTTGTGGACTTCTATGGAAACACTAGAATGGGAGGATTATGAATAGTACTAGTGTAGTACAATACAATGTGGATTAGAAGTTAATTCACGGCTCATTAATTAAAATTAATTGTATGGATAAATGGTATGGAAATTGGGAATCGTTAAGTAATAAATTGAATGAATGAATGAATGTACTTTATTTAGCTCTAAAAAGCAATTTAGTTGACAATTATACTTATACATCTTTCCAATTATATCTACATATACATGCCTTATATTATATAAGTTACATAAATTATTATAGCGTTTTAACATACGAGCATTAAATCATTTTTTTTTTAAAACTCATTAAATTTTTTTTGTATTTTTAATTTCTCGGGGAAGATTGTTGAAATCATGGCAGCCGATATAAAAAATAGTTCTTTGGCCTCTTGTTGTTCTTGAATAATCTATTCTAAGGTCCCCAATATTTCTTAGATTGTACACCACCATTTCATTAGTACGTTCATTTTCACACAAATAACTGGGTAGCATATTGTTTTTAATTTTAAATACAAATATCAGGCATAATAGAAAAAGTCGTTAATCTATATTTAACCATCTTAAAGCATTAAATCTTATTGGTGTGTATCTACTACATTTTAAGATATTTCTCATAATCTTGTTTTGCAACATTTGCAGCCTATCTTTGTAACTTTGAGGATACAAAAACAATAAACTAGCACAATAATCAAAATGGGGTTCTATTAAAACATTAGATACGTTTACAGCAATACTCATAGAAATATTTTTCCTTATTTTTCTTAAAAAAAACAATTTTTTAGATATTTTTTTACATATATAATTTATGTGATATTTAAAGCTTAGGTTTTCATCCAAAACAATACCAAGATATTTTATTTGGTTTACTTGTTCGATGTTGCCTGTGGGGACTCCTAAATTCAAATCGATTGGTGGCGAGGTGCTGCCATTCACCGACGTTCCTTGCGTTCGACCCGACATAAAGGATATCAACCATTGAAGCTCAACTGAGTTGATGAAGTAGCACTTTAACTTTTTAAATAATATTTTGCGATAAACAGTTTCAAAAGCACGTTTTAAGTCTAAGAACACAGCAATCACCACATTTTTCTTATCGATCTCTCTTCTCCAATCATTGATAACAAACTTCAAGCTTGTTTCGCAAGAGTGATTTTCACGAAACTCTGATTGTTGTCTATCTAGAAGGGACTGTCTATCTAGGTATTCTTGAAGTTATCAACAATTTTTTCAAGGATTTTTTTGGTAGAGAGATATCATAGTAATCGGTCGATAGTCACTTAGTGTTTTCGCGTTAGGAATCTTTTTTATCTGTATAACAAGTGTTTCTTTCCAAGATTGGGGGAAAATACCAGAACTTAAGGATGCATTATTCTTTCAAATATTGGCCCGGTTATGGACAGAAAGTCTTTAAGCATCTTAGCACTCATAAAATTAAAGTCACTTTTTCTGTCAATTTCATATATCGCACATCTTATAAACTTAAAATCAATATTGCTCTTGTGGCGATACCATCAACGCTATCTAGTAGCCACTAGGTGAATACAATATCATCCCTGTTATACTTTATAATTTTATTTAGTTTTGTTACATTGAGAACCCTGGGTTCTTTTTACTTTTTTTCTTGTTATAGATACTTACGTATGGAAATAAAAATATCCTAAAGAAAATATCTTTTTTATTAAGCATCCACAATTGGTGACCCCTTAGAAAAACAATAATTCACGCACATCAACAAAAAAAATAATTTCAGTAAATTCAATAAATTCAGCCTTTGAACAAACAGCTGAGGAAGCTAAAAAGGATCTCATTTCTACAACGCCATTTTTTACGATGCCAAACAGCGATTACGAGGACGCCGGCAACGGGACGCTAAATGATGGACAACAAGAAGAGCAGTCTAATTTGCAAAGTTCTTCAGCAGCTGGTATCAGAAATTTTGCGGCACGAGTCCAAGTACCACAGCTGCAAGGATATTCAATACATAATATTGAATTTTAGTTTACGCATTTGGAGGCATTTTTCCGAATTCATGGCTTCGGTATAATGAATCAAGAACAACGCGACCAGGTAAAATTCAATATCGCCGTAATGTACGTGGACGAACGACTGCACGAACAAGCTTTTGAAGTAGTGCGAAATCTTCCTAAAGAGGATAAATATGAAACACTTCAACGCACAATCATCAGAAAATTTTCAGCTTCCCCTATTGTTAGGCTCGAGCAGCTCACGTCAGGTATCCAGCTGGGTGATAACAAGCCCAGCCACATGCTGACACAACTGCAACGAACCGACGTTACCAGTAACCAACACCTCATCAAGGATTTTTGGATACAACGCCTATCAGTTACAGCGCGAGCAATCATTGCGGGTGTGGCAAAAGGTAACCCAAATACTACATTGGAGCAGCTTGCCTCTATCGCCGATAAAACCATCGATGCCGTCCGGATAAGTTCTGTCGACGCTGTACAGGAAAATCTCTCCAACTTACCATCAATAGGTCACAACGATTATAAACAAGTCGAAGCTGCAAACTCTTACAGCAACAATCCATTACAAAATCGTGTCACCCAACTCGAAATGGACCAAATGGAAGACCAGCGATCTTGATCCCAATCCCGAACACGCAGTCCACGAAATACAACAATGAATTCACAACGGCACCAAACTCGTGAAGAAGACATCTGTCCATATAGGACTACGAAGCATTTTCCGGTGTCAAACTTTTTTGTCTCTTCCGCAATATTGCGAAATTCTTTCGAATTCTTTCCAATACGAATCTCCTTCACTTCGCGCAGATCCAGTGAACCCTCGAAGTCAGTGCGTGTGTTGGCGTTAATCCCAGACCACAAGAGCTGTCTTGTCTCACGAACAAGTATTAACTTCTTCTGTTCCGGTCTATGTTTAGAATAAAGCTTAGTGACTATTGTGCCTCGCTCCAGCATGCAAATGGTCTGCTCCATTTCGCCCAGAGTGGGCACACTGATGGCACTAACGCAATTCATTGTTATTCACTGAAATTTAATTCAAATCAAAGGAAATTAATGTTTTATAATTTTTTATTTCCCATATTTTGGCGATCTCTTGTTTGGTACGAGATAAAATCTGCCACCTCTACAGTGTAATTTTCTTCTCCAAATGGAAAGAATGATTTCGGAGGAAGAATAGTTCGAAGAATTTATTCACATTTATTTAAAACTTTAACCAATAAGCAAACAAATAATAGAACTAGCAAAGCAACAAGCCCTCGGGTAAAGAAAAATATGTTAGGAAAAATAGATACACTTCTTTCCGCGCAATGACGTTTGTCATTTGTTATTTACTGGGTGTGTTCGATCGTTATCACGTGAAGGGTGTTAAGTTGAAACATTGAACATAGGATGAAATTTCACAGGATTTGATTGATTTTAGGTGTGTGAACCAGCAAGTTCATATAGCCGGAAAGTTTTCATAATGATTTTTATTGGTGTTGGTCAACTGCCAGTTTTTAGATTTCTCACTTGAGTTCGCCAGTGAATTTTCCATATGGTACCAGTGCCCAAACGAATGAATCATGAAAATGTGACTATTATCGCGGATTATTGAAAATGACTTCAAAGTTATCTTTAGACCAACCAAACCAATTTTATTTCTGATCAATTCCTCTTGTAGGGAATAAAAAATATAAAACTGAGTTCGTTTAGGCAAAAACACACTCTAGTATGAATAGTGGTAAATGGACAGGCATTGTAGACATTGAATATGTACACACAAGGATATTATGAAGCATTATTGTCTGAATGCTAAATGTGACCAAGCCAATATAGTCTACCTGTTTTGGCTTCTTTTCTTGGACCACATTCTTATATTTTCTCCTCTATTCGCCCTCCTCGCATTAAGACTAAGAGCCATATTATTCACTCCGGGTGTAACTCAAGTTTAAGTTAATTTTACATCCGCATTTTTTAAACCCGACAATTTAAACCTGTGTCCATATTATTCACTGAAAAACATGCGTTAAACCCACTGGATTAAAGATGGATTTAAATGCGGATTCAAAACACTTTAAACTGTTTTTAATCCGTTTTAAGCCTACGTAGTGTCAAAAGTCACATATAACGACATTTGTTTCTTGTTGTTTGTCAATTTTTTCTTGGAAATTTGTTATGTGCCAATAGTTTTGTGTTTTTTCCATCTTTAGTAAAATAAATTGAGAAACATCTTAAAATGAAAGGTGTTGGTAATGTAAACGAAGAGGACAGCAGCAGTGATTGCCAAAAAGAGCCGAAAGTAAGGCTAGCAAAAAGAGGAAAGCGGTTTGCACAGATGGAAACAGACCTTCTGTTGCCCATGGTCATGTCTTCCAATGTAAATAGCATGGAGACAAATCGAATGACAAGTAAAGGATGCTCGATTTGATGGAACGATGTTGACTCACCATCTGCTGTTCCATCAGCTCTTCAATAAATTCATCGTCCGACGACGAAGACATCAACATTTCGTCAATATCACGTATGAAATCCATTTTTTCAGCGTCTTGACAGGTACTTTTTTCCAACTTTTTTCATTTTATTTTAATTTTTTATTTCCTGCCTCCTGCAAAGAAATATCAAAAAAGTGACCGAGACAAAAACAGTGAATATTATGAAATAGAGTTTTAACCCGAGTTAAAGTACTTAAACTGGTCTCCGGAGTGCAGTTTAAATTAAATCGGATTAAACGCTGTCCAGTTTAAAGAACTGGGTTTATGTTTGGGTTTAACGACTGAATATTATGGACATGGGTTTAATTTTTGGGTTAAACTACTGATCCGAAACCGGGAGCCCTGCCGATGCTTCCTGAGTGAAACCGGCGAACCTCGCTTGTGGACTTCTATGGAAACATTAAAATGGGAGGATTATGAATAGTACTAGTGTAGTACAATACAATGTGGATTAGAAGTTAATTCACGGCTCATTAATTAAAATTAATTGTATGGATAAATGGTATGGAAATTGGGAATCGTTAAGTAATAAATTGAATGAATGAATGAATGTACTTTATTTAGCTCTAAAAAGCAATTTAGTTGACAATTATACTTATACATCTTTCCAATTATATCTACATATACATGCCTTATATTATATAAGTTACATAAATTATTATAGCGTTTTAACATACGAGCATTAAATCATTTTTTTTTTAAACTCATTAAATTTTTTTTGTATTTTTAATTTCTCGGGGAAGATTGTTGAAATCATGGCAGCCGATATAAAAAATAGTTCTTTGGCCTCTTGTTGTTCTTGAATAATCTATTCTAAGGTCCCCAATATTTCTTAGATTGTACACCACCATTTCATTAGTACGTTCATTTTCACACAAATAACTGGGTAGCATATTGTTTTTAATTTTAAATACAAATATCAGGCATAATAGAAAAAGTCGTTAATCTATATTTAACCATCTTAAAGCATTAAATCTTATTGGTGTGTATCTACTACATTTTAAGATATTTCTCATAATCTTGTTTTGCAACATTTGCAGCCTATCTTTGTAACTTTGAGGATACAAAAACAATAAACTAGCACAATAATCAAAATGGGGTTCTATTAAAACATTAGATACGTTTACAGCAATACTCATAGAAATATTTTTCCTTATTTTTCTTAAAAAAAACAATTTTTTAGATATTTTTTTACATATATAATTTATGTGATATTTAAAGCTTAGGTTTTCATCCAAAACAATACCAAGATATTTTATTTGGTTTACTTGTTCGATGTTGCCTGTGGGGACTCCTAAATTCAAATCGATTGGTGGCGAGGTGCTGCCATTCACCGACGTTCCTTGCGTTCGACCCGACATAAAGGATATCAACCATTGAAGCTCAACTGAGTTGATGAAGTAGCACTTTAACTTTTTAAATAATATTTTGCGATAAACAGTTTCAAAAGCACGTTTTAAGTCTAAGAACACAGCAATCACCACATTTTTCTTATCGATCTCTCTTCTCCAATCATTGATAACAAACTTCAAGCTTGTTTCGCAAGAGTGATTTTCACGAAACTCTGATTGTTGTCTATCTAGAAGGGACTGTCTATCTAGGTATTCTTGAAGTTATCAACAATTTTTTCAAGGATTTTTTTGGTAGAGAGATATCATAGTAATCGGTCGATAGTCACTTAGTGTTTTCGCGTTAGGAATCTTTTTTATCTGTATAACAAGTGTTTCTTTCCAAGATTGGGGGAAAATACCAGAACTTAAGGATGCATTATTCTTTCAAATATTGGCCCGGTTATGGACAGAAAGTCTTTAAGCATCTTAGCACTCATAAAATTAAAGTCACTTTTTCTGTCAATTTCATATATCGCACATCTTATAAACTTAAAATCAATATTGCTCTTGTGGCGATACCATCAACGCTATCTAGTAGCCACTAGGTGAATACAATATCATCCCTGTTATACTTTATAATTTTATTTAGTTTTGTTACATTGAGAACCCTGGGTTCTTTTTACTTTTTTTCTTGTTATAGATACTTACGTATGGAAATAAAAATATCCTAAAGAAAATATCTTTTTTATTAAGCATCCACAATTGGTGACCCCTTAGAAAAACAATAATTCACGCACATCAACAAAAAAAATAATTTCAGTAAATTCAATAAATTCAGCCTTTGAACAAACAGCTGAGGAAGCTAAAAAGGTTCTCATTTCTACAACGCCATTTTTTACGATGCCAAACAGCGATTACGAGGACGCCGGCAACGGGACGCTAAATGATGGACAACAAGAAGAGCAGTCTAATTTGCAAAGTTCTTCAGCAGCTGGTATCAGAAATTTTGCGGCACGAGTCCAAGTACCACAGCTGCAAGGATATTCAATACATAATATTGAATTTTAGTTTACGCATTTGGAGGCATTTTTCCGAATTCATGGCTTCGGTATAATGAATCAAGAACAACGCGACCAGGTAAAATTCAATATCGCCGTAATGTACGTGGACGAACGACTGCACGAACAAGCTTTTGAAGTAGTGCGAAATCTTCCTAAAGAGGATAAATATGAAACACTTCAACGCACAATCATCAGAAAATTTTCAGCTTCCCCTATTGTTAGGCTCGAGCAGCTCACGTCAGGTATCCAGCTGGGTGATAACAAGCCCAGCCACATGCTGACACAACTGCAACGAACCGACGTTACCAGTAACCAACACCTCATCAAGGATTTTTGGATACAACGCCTATCAGTTACAGCGCGAGCAATCATTGCGGGTGTGGCAAAAGGTAACCCAAATACTACATTGGAGCAGCTTGCCTCTATCGCCGATAAAACCATCGATGCCGTCCGGATAAGTTCTGTCGACGCTGTACAGGAAAATCTCTCCAACTTACCATCAATAGGTCACAACGATTATAAACAAGTCGAAGCTGCAAACTCTTACAGCAACAATCCATTACAAAATCGTGTCACCCAACTCGAAATGGACCAAATGGAAGACCAGCGATCTTGATCCCAATCCCGAACACGCAGTCCACGAAATACAACAATGAATTCACAACGGCACCAAACTCGTGAAGAAGACATCTGTCCATATAGGACTACGAAGCATTTTCCGGTGTCAAACTTTTTTGTCTCTTCCGCAATATTGCGAAATTCTTTCGAATTCTTTCCAATACGAATCTCCTTCACTTCGCGCAGATCCAGTGAACCCTCGAAGTCAGTGCGTGTGTTGGCGTTAATCCCAGACCACAAGAGCTGTCTTGTCTCACGAACAAGTATTAACTTCTTCTGTTCCGGTCTATGTTTAGAATAAAGCTTAGTGACTATTGTGCCTCGCTCCAGCATGCAAATGGTCTGCTCCATTTCGCCCAGAGTGGGCACACTGATGGCACTAACGCAATTCATTGTTATTCACTGAAATTTAATTCAAATCAAAGGAAATTAATGTTTTATAATTTTTTATTTCCCATATTTTGGCGATCTCTTGTTTGGTACGAGATAAAATCTGCCACCTCTACAGTGTAATTTTCTTCTCCAAATGGAAAGAATGATTTCGGAGGAAGAATAGTTCGAAGAATTTATTCACAAAACATTTATTTAAAACTTTAACCAATAAGCAAACAAATAATAGAACTAGCAAAGCAACAAGCCCTCGGGTAAAGAAAAATATGTTAGGAAAAATAGATACACTTCTTTCCGCGCAATGACGTTTGTCATTTGTTATTTACTGGGTGTGTTCGATCGTTATCACGTGAAGGGTGTTAAGTTGAAACATTGCACATAGGATGAAATTGCACTGGATTTGATTGATTTTAGGTGTGTGAACCAGCAAGTTCATATAGCCGGAAAGTTTTCATAATGATTTTTATTGGTGTTGGTCAACTGCCAGTTTTTAGATTTCTCACTTGAGTTCGCCAGTGAATTTTCCATATGGTACCAGTGCCCAAACGAATGAATCATGAAAATGTGACTATTATCGCGGATTATTGAAAATGACTTCAAAGTTATCTTTAGACCAACCAAACCAATTTTATTTCTGATCAATTCCTCTTGTAGGGAATAAAAAATATAAAACTGAGTTCGTTTAGGCAAAAACACACTCTAGTATGAATAGTGGTAAATGGACAGGCATTGTAGACATTGAATATGTACACACAAGGATATTATGAAGCATTATTGTCTGAATGCTAAATGTGACCAAGCCAATATAGTCTACCTGTTTTGGCTTCTTTTCTTGGACCACATTCTTATATTTTCTCCTCTATTCGCCCTCCTCGCATTAAGACTAAGAGCCATATTATTCACTCCGGGTGTAACTCAAGTTTAAGTTAATTTTACATCCGCATTTTTTAAACCCGACAATTTAAACCTGTGTCCATATTATTCACTGAAAAACATGCGTTAAACCCACTGGATTAAAGATGGATTTAAATGCGGATTCAAAACACTTTAAACTGTTTTTAATCCGTTTTAAGCCTACGTAGTGTCAAAAGTCACATATAACGACATTTGTTTCTTGTTGTTTGTCAATTTTTTCTTGGGAATTTGTTATGTGCCAATAGTTTTGTGTTTTTTCCATCTTTAGTAAAATAAATTGAGAAAAATCTTAAAATGAAAGGTGTTGGTCATGTAAACGAAGAGGACAGCAGCAGTGATCGCCAAAAAGAGCCGAAAGTAAGGCTAGCAAAAAGAGGAAAGCGGTTTGCACAGAGGGAAACAGACCTTCTGTTGCCCATGGTCATGTCTTCCAATGTAAATAGCATGGAGACAAATCGAATGACAAGTAAAGGATGCTCGATTTGATGGAACGATGTTGACTCACCATCTGCTGTTCCATCAGCTCTTCAATAAATTCATCGTCCGACGACGAAGACATCAACATTTCGTCAATATCACGTATAAAATCCATTTTTTCAGCGTCTTGACAGGTACTTTTTTCCAACTTTTTTCATTTTATTTTAATTTTTTATTTCCTGCCTCCTGCGAGCAAAGAAATATCAAAAAAGTGACCGAGACAAAAACAGTGAATATTATGAAATAGAGTTTTAACCCGAGTTAAAGTACTTAAACTGGTCTCCGGAGTGCAGTTTAAATTAAATCGGATTAAACGCTGTCCAGTTTAAAGAACTGGGTTTATGTTTGGGTTTAACGACTGAATATTATGGACATGGGTTTAATTTTTGGGTTAAACTACTGGTTCATTTTCACACAAATAACTGGGTAGCATATTGTTTTTAATTTTAAATACAAATATCAGGCATAATAGAAAAAGTCGTTAATCTATATTTAACCATCTTAAAGCATTAAATCTTATTGGTGTGTATCTACTACATTTTAAGATATTTCTCATAATCTTGTTTTGCAACATTTGCAGCCTATCTTTGTAACTTTGAGGATACAAAAACAATAAACTAGCACAATAATCAAAGTGGGGTTCTATTAAAACATTAGATACGTTTACAGCAATACTCATAGAAATATTTTTCCTTATTTTTCTTAAAAAAAAATTTTTTAGATATTTTTTTACATATATAATTTATGTGATATTTAAAGCTTAGGTTTTCATCCAAAACAATACCAAGACATTTTATTTGGTTTACTTGTTCGATGTTGCCTGTGGGGACTCCTAAATTCAAATCGATTGGTGGCGAGGTGCTGCCATTCACCGACGTTCCTTGCGTTCGACCCGACATAAAGGATATCAACCATTGAAGCTCAACTGAGTTGATGAAGTAGCACTTTAACTTTTTAAATAGTATTTTGCGATAAACAGTTTCAAAAGCACGTTTTCAGTCTAAGAACACAGCAATCACCACATTTTTCTTATCGATCTCTCTTCTCCAATCATTGATAACAAACTTCAAGCTTGTTTCGCAAGAGTGATTTTCACGAAACTCTGATTGTTGTCTATCTAGAAGGGACTGTCTATCTAGGTATTCTTGAAGTTATCAACAATTTTTTCAAGGATTTTTTTGGTAGAGAGATATCATATTAATCGGTCGATAGTCACTTAGTGTTTTCGCGTTAGGAATCTTTTTTATCGGTATAACAAGTGTTTCTTTCCAAGATTGGGGGAAAATACCAGAACTTAAGGATGCATTATTCTTTCAAATATTGGCCCGGTTATGGACAGAAAGTCTTTAAGCATCTTAGCACTCATAAAATTAAAGTCACTTTTTCTGTCAATTTCATATATCGCACATCTTATAAACTCAAAATCAATATTGCTCTTGTGGCGATACCATCAACGCTATCTAGTAGCCACTAGGTGAATACAATATCATCCCTGTTATACTTTATAATTTTATTTAGTTTTGTTACATTGAGAACCCTGGGTTCTTTTTACTTTTTTTCTTGTTATAGATACTTACGTATGGAAATAAAAATATTCTAAAGAAAATATCTTTTTTATTAAGCATCCACAATTGGTGACCCCTTAGAAAAACAATAATTCACGCACATCAACAAAAAAAATAATTTCAGTAAATTCAATAAATTCAGCCTTTGAACAAACAGCTGAAGAACCTAAAAACGATCTCATTTCTACAACGCCATTTTTTACGATGCCAAACAGCGATTACGAGGACGCCGGCAACGGGACGCTAAATGATGGCCAACAAGAAGAGCAGTCTAATTTGCAAAGTTCTTCAGCAGCTGGTATCAAAAATTTTGAGGCACGAGTCCAAGTACCACAGCTGCAAGGATATTCAATACATAATATTGAATTTTAGTTTACGCGTTTGGAGGCATTTTTCCGAATTCATGGCTAAGGTATAATGAATCAAGAACAATGCGACCAGGTAAAATTCAATATCGCCGTAATGTACGTGGAATGAATTCACAACGGCACCAAACTCGTGAAGAAGACATCTGTTGGTTTCACAGGCGTTACGGTTCCCAGGCGAGAAAGTGTGACTCGCCATGTAGTTTCAGCGTTGGCAACCCAAAAAACTAGTTTTGCCGGCAGCATCGAAACAAAATGCTGTCGACATAGCTACAACTCCATCACCATCAACTTCGACAACAAAAAAAACATCAAGTACAAAACATCTCGGCAGCACATCCAATAAACTAAATCCAAGCAGCCGTCTTTTTATCCAAGACCGTCGTTCGAAGCGCCAATTTTTGATCGACACAGGCGCCGATATATCTATCATAAGTGCGAGAGGTAATAAACATTTGCTATGTCAGTCAGTGGGTCAGTGGGCGGATTTTGTAAATTTTTTATCCCGAGCAGTTTTAGGAGTCATAGATCATATATAAAAAATTTCAGCTTTCTAGCTCAAAATTCGATTTTTTCCAAAATTTGGTTTTTTTGAGTTTGTGGGCGTGTCTGTGGGCGGATTTCAAAAATTCGTAAACTTGATTATTTCGGGACCCTAGAGAGTATATGGTTAAAATTTCAGCTCTCTAGGTCCAGTTAAAAGGCCTAATTTTTGGCTACAGACGGACGGACGGACGGACATGGCTAGATCGACATTACTATCGATGCTGATCATAAATATAGTAACTTTTAGGGGTCTACGGGCAATATTAAGGTATGTTACAAACTATGCGTCAAAATTAATATACCCTTAGAATAGGGTATAATGATCGAACGCCAATCACATGGAATCAAGAGACAATCAATTTTTTTAACAAATGCAAAGACGACTTGATAAATGCTACTGCGCTCGCCCATCCAGTTCCTGAAGCGAATATAATCATGTGTACAGACGCAAGCGACACCGCAATTGGAGCAGTCGTGCATTAAATTGTCGAAAACTCGCATCAACCACTAGCGTTTTTCTCACGAAAATTCAGCGGTGCCCAACGCAAGTACAGCACATACGATCGTGAGCTGCTTGCAATATATTTAGCTGTCAAGCATTTCAGATACATGCTCGAAGGACGCGACTTCATCATTGCCACGGACCACAAGCCGCTCACTTTCGCATTTAATAGCAAAACGAACAATGCATCCCACAGAAAGCTCCGCCACTTCGACTATATTGCGCAATTTTCAACGCAAATCGTTCACCTAGCCGTCACCGACAACATAACAGCAGACACACTGTCACGAATCAACGCTTTTCATATTAACTCAGACGCAGCAATCGACTACAAAAAACATGTGATGAACTAAAAAATTACTCACATCAACCACAACATCACTACAACTCAAAACAATTCAACTTCCGCAATGCAACTCGACAATCATCTGCGACTTTTCCGCATCAGCTATACGGCCATTCCTGCCACAACCACAAGCTTGCCGGCAACAAATCATAGCTTAATTTCACAACATCGCACATGCTATGTATGTATGGTAAGAAAGCTACATCACATATTGTCAAGCAGCGTTTCGTCTGGAACAGAATGGAACATGACATAGGAAGATATGTTGAACATTGCATCGCATGTCAACGTGCAAAGGTGAGTAGACACATGTCCTTACCGTTAACTAGATATTCTTTACCATCCCAGAGATTTGAGCACATAAATATTGACCTGATGGGCCCACTACCACCATCAAATGGTTTCAAATATTGCCTCACCATCTTTGACCGCTTCACCAGGTGGCCGGAAGCGATTCCAATCGGCGATATAAATGCCGACACAGTTGTAATTGCCTTGATGGGTGGATAAAAAATGTTGGCGTACCAATGCGCATCACTACTGACCAAGGCAGGCAGTTCGAATCGCATCTGTTTAACGAGCTGTCTTGCACACTTAGCATTACGCATCTTCGCACTACCGCCTACCACCCACAGACAAATGGCATAATCGAGAGATTCCATCCCACACTCAAGACCGCAATCATGTGCATAAATACAAGCATTTGGTCTCGGCAGTTGCCAATCATTCTTCTTGAACTTCGTTCTACATTTAAGCCTGATATTAAAACAACACCTGCGGAACTCGTTTACGGTACGACGCTTAAAATACTAAGAGATATGTTTATTTCGTCAAAACATATACCGCAAACACAATTCGTCCGAGATTTAGTTGACGGGACGCCATGCACAACATTCAGCCAACAGATACAGCGCATCACACAAGGAACAAAATGTTTATCCATCCGAAATTGGACACAGCAACACACATCTTTATCCGCAACGACACTGTCAGACCTTCACTAACGCCACCATACGATGGACCTTTAAAGGTCGAGGAAAGAACATCAAAGACATTTAAAGTTTGGTACAACAACAAATTAATTAATGTATCCATCGATCGTATTAAACCGGCACATATTATAAATACTGAATACAGCAATACACCTGAAGATCCAATTACATTCAGGATCAGGATCTCACAAGACACAACAAATGAAGAAAACAGCAATAATCATCAGCTGCCTGATAATCGAAGTGAGACAACCAGTGAAGAATCAACATCGACACCAGTCACACAAATGACAAATCGCACGGGTAGAATCATTCGACTTCCTACCCGTTTCACCACTTAAAGTCTGGCAGGGGAGAACTGTGGCGATACCATCAACGCCATCTAGTAGCCACTAGGTGAATACAACATCATTCCTGTTATACTTTATAATTTTATTTAGTTTTGTTAGATTGAGAACCCTGGGTTCTTTTTACTTTTTTTCTTGTTATAGATAGATACTTACGTGTGGAAATAAAAATATCCTAAACAAAATTATGTTTTTTATTAAGCATCCACACACACTCATCAATCAAGTTCGTATAATCAGTGTATCACAGCTCGGGTTATTTAATTTATTGACTCCACAAAGAATTTGTTGAATTTATCACATAATATAACTTCAATTAAGATTTCTCATTTAAAGCGTTTATTAAAGATAATTGACTCTAAATTTGTGTTTATTAATTCGGTAGTATCTATTACTAGTGTAGGTACCCAAGCGAGAACCTTTCCATGTGGAAATCCGTTCAGCGCTTTAAATTAAAAAAAAAAAACACCTACCATTTCTTTTAATTTTTAAAGCAAACATGTATTTTTTTATTTTATATATGACAGCTAGCTGACTTCCGATTTTTTTAGATAGGTCATACATAAGTCTTTGGAGCGCTCGTAAATCTGTACAAATATTGGTTGATGAATATGTTTATGAAGCTCATAGCTTAAAATTTTGTCGGTGAATACCAGCCTTAAACAATTTGCGCTTAAAAAATAATAAGAAATATCCTGAACAAAATCAAAACCAATTGAATTATCAAAAATGTCGGAAATGCCATCACAAATTTCCAATAAGTTGTATACGACAAAATTACCATGGTCATGTGTGGTTGTTACTAATTAGGACATTAGTTAAATTGAAATTCGCCCATTGCACAACCCTATTTTAACAGCGACATACTGTCAGAAATGATCATTATTTGCCCAATTAAAAATTTGATTATATTATTCTTACCTGTTGTTGAAATTTTTTATTGATTGAGATCAAATTCTCACCGGTGGAAGAACGTATCCGTAAGGACGTAAACACATTTTCTACTTTCTACTACAACGAAAAAAGGAAACTTCTTCACTTTCCCTCCCACATACACAAAAAAAATAAACAACGCAGTTTCCTTACCTATAAGCATACAAAGTGGTTGAACGGACTGAATGACGAGGGAAATCCTGGGTCCAGTTGATAAGCATCTATATAGATCTAATAGATATAGTCAAAACGATGCCGTTCGATCATTTCGGAGCAATTATAGTTTCCGTTTCCACACCACAATTACCCTCAAAGCACTCTGAGAGCACTCCGTTTTTACCCCAGATAAATAGAAAAGGTAAACAAGCACTTGCACTCACACTGCCATATTTGTCATTTCTACCGTCATGTTGAAGTTAGCATTTTGCTAACAACAAAATCAAAAAATAAAACATCCATGACCAGCATCCGGTATAGCTGCGCACAGAGGAGGACCTCTACCGCTGTTGAGACCGAATAATTCCGCCGCTTGATCGGGGTTGCATCGTCAGTATCGATATCGTGAGTCATTAAGTGAGTGCGACCCAGGCCTAGGTTAGCGTACGACGGGAATTGCTCCAGCGTTCTTTCGAGGAGTTGGTTTTCCTCGGCTGAGAGGGCGTACTTCTGCGACAAGATCTCGCTCTTGAGATTAAGTTTGTGTTCGGTACATTCGGTATAACTGTCGGCGCTAAGCGCTAAGCCGTACTTTTTCCAAAGTCCACTCTCAAGATTGGGCTCTCGGAGATGGATGGAACCATGTACAACGTGAGCCCTTTCTCCCAGTTATCATTGGTGACCTTAGCGTGCACGACTCCGAAGTCTGAGCTAGCCCATCCGCCGTCGTGACTTCGGACGAAAACTTCTTCCACGGGATGTTGTTACTTGTGAGGTACTTTACCCCCGGCACTTATGCAGGCCCCGGTCGCGGGTCTCCGTCGATGCGCGGGGTACTTTTAGCTTGCGGAGAGTTTCCCCGTAAATTCGTCGTCTGGCTAGCTGTTAGGCTGACCATTGCGACCTCATCGGTCGGCGAGTCTTATGAGGGGTTGTTGTCTTAGTCTGGACGACACTTCCCTGAGACGGATCGGATTCCGGAGCGTCATCTTAAAAGATCACTCCGCGAAACAGTTCTTCGGGTCGTTTGAGGATTGCTACAGAACTAGGTTCATGTATGTCTAGTTTTCTATAGCCGGTCTGGGATTTCTAGTACGTGGATAGTTCGGTCTAGAGTTTTCCCGACAGCGAGGAGAGTTTACGGTGAACACGTCATGGCCAAATCTTAAGCAAAACCGGAATCTCTACAACACCAACAGATCTGTGTATTGCGATCTCTCTGACTTCCGGAGAAATGAGTTTGCTGACGGTGCGTCGGAATGGAATTCCCATCGTGAATCCGAGCTTGGTCGTGGCGTTGCATTGTGATTCCACCACGAATCGTTCAATGCTTCGACAAACATACACCATTTCAGCGATGTCCGAAGTGTTGAATGTGGGCAAATATTACCCAATCTGCCGCTTTATATTAATCTTAATGATCTCAATTAATTCTCTGTTGGCTTTAGGATATTTGAGTTTTGCCGTAAGCTTTAGGACGTTCCTGTAATAGGAATCGAAAGACTGCTGGTCTCCTTGGTATCGGGCCGACATATGTCGGTATAATCTCGAAGTCTGTTTCCAGACTGCGGTATTGCTCTAGCAAGGCTAGACGTTGCCCAAGAGGCATGGGGGTTTTGTTTTATCCATCCCCAGGAACATAGCTTGGGTAGTCCACGCACCAAGTGGTGGAACTTCAAGACTACGTCTGACCACCTTGAGTTGCATGACTCTCGCTGGTGGGCTACCTGCAGCAAAGGAAGAGGGTTGATAGTACCCATTTGGTAAGCATATTGATATGGGTGAGTCGGGCGCAGTGGCTCGGTGGTTAGTGTGTCTGACTAATAATCTAAACGTCCCCGGTTCAATTCCCGCCTAGTCGAGTAACATCCATTCCTCTGCCCCACCTCTTGCGGACGTCTGACAAACATCCAAGAGTATCAACTGTCATGAGAAGCTTCTCAAATTTGCCGTTCGGATTCGGCTTAAAATTGTAGGTCCCTTCCACTTCGCATGCGGTTCCTTTCGCAAAACTTCTGCGATTCGTGGACCGTAATTCCTAAAATACAAAATATAAGCAAACGGATTCTAAAAAGGGATGTTCACAAGAGTTTTAATACGAAAGGTGCGTTCTTATTACTAAGGTATTCTGCTTAAATTAATATACTTTAACTAAATATTTGTGTCGAAGAAATCCGACCTCTCTTCGGATGACATTTTAGGGTGAATCGATTCGAAATGAACGTCAGTGGGTATGATGTATGGCTTTCCTCCCCCCATGTGGTGCTATCGGTTCGCTCGTATCTTTCATTTCAGACGAGACACTCAAAACCTCTTGCTTGAATCCGGTCATTGACCTCCAGCTCCTCTTCGACAGTAGTCTCGCAGCAGCCGTGGAAAACAACTTCAATCCACTTCCCGGTCAGGACTGGAGTACGCGAAAAGTTATATCGACTCCGCATTGCGAAGCGAATACGCGCCGTGGGGATGTACACCCACGGTCCTCTCGAAGGAGAAATCGTGGCCTCCTATACTTCCAATGGGGAAAAAGGTGGTTGGAGAACCTTGCCTGGTCCGAGGAAAAAGAAAAGAAACCTCTAGGACAGGAATAAAAATTACAACAATTTTTTTTTAAAGTGTTTATAATTAATTCGTCAGGGCGTTTCAAGGCGACTTCGGGCCCCACGTTGGGCGCCACCTGTAACCTTCAACCATGATGCTCCTCTCTCCTTCTTTCCTCTTTTTATTTCGTTCCCCTTTGAATTTATAATTTGCATATATCATTTCGGTTATCGTGCGGACATTCATTTAAATGGAACATCTGGACCCAATTATAAATCGTGGCACACCAAAACATCGGCCCTCAGCAAACGGGGATTGTCCCGGTTCGCTGGGTTGTCCAGCCCCGCATACTGGCGGCCAGTGTGAGACGGCCCGCTTGGTGGAAAAAGAGAGGTTGTCCTGCCTCTCGCAGCCAGGCATAAACGCTCTGGCGCGCCTCCTCTTTAGTGGGAGTGGGCTCTTGCTGCGAGTCCGGACTTGAGTCGCATGTATTTTACATGCCGGAAAAACCACATTTGGGAAAACAAAGGAATTCCCGAAATATCTCGTGTCGCACCGGTTACCAGCGGCCTAGCTGAACAGCCACTGCAACCAGTTCAGGAGCTGTCAGCCCCGCCTATTGCAGAACTCTACTTAACTTAGTACGGGCCCAAAGTGGCGTGCCTCTTTCATCACACTTACTTACTTTGGAAGCGTACCCTGCTGTTCATGGAAGGAGTAGGAGGAAGAGGAGGTGGTAGGTATCCCCCTTCTGAGCTGGCACTCCCCGCTGCACGCGTCGTACAGATATCATGGCCACCACACCGCTCCAATGGTAGTGACCTCAAATGCAGACGGTAGCAAGAACCTCTAACTGTCTGAGCAGGAGCCTACTCTGATGTCCCTACCTCATATCCTGTAGACTGCCCCTGAATGAATGGTGAACAAGACCCCGCCGACCCGACTTCCCTTCGAATTATTCTTAGGGTCCCATCCGGGACAAAACTCGGCAACTCTATCTTAAAATAAAGTTGGTTTACTCAACCATGGATCCTAAAATCCGAAGTCTCTCTCTGAGGGAGAAGTAAAAACTAGACACTAACGAAACTTAGATATATGAATTCATATGTATATTAAAGATCTTTCAGATAACATTTGTCTTATAGCTTTACGGTGAGAAATTTACAGAAAAATGCTAACTTCAATGATATATACACTCTTGCCTTTTTCGCTCTTCAGCCAGTTAGGCCTGAAGCGGTTTTGGCTGGTGGTGCTGCTGTTGGCACTGTTAGCCTTTGCGGCTGCGTTATTGCAATTTATAGTAGTTTCGGAGATAGATTTACTAGGATGAAACAAGTTCTCTTTGCGTTTTCGAAGTCGATACAAAATAGCTCCGACCAAGTGGCAGATGTCATATCGGCATCGACAGGGTGTCCTAAAACATCTCAAGTTGATGATGCATTTTTAGAGGCATCATTCTCTTTTATATTTGTTAGATCGATTTTGATTCCCACGAGTATTCGGGATGATCGCCCGTGGTCTACCCACATAACTACAGAAAGGCTGTATTGAAGTCGCCTGATGTCCGAAGTTTTGAAACTACTGACAAAGCTCCCTTGGCCATACATCCTTCGGCGTTTACTGTTCCTAAGATTAGGGATTTATTAACGAGGTTTACTCCTTATCTTCCTCCTTAATCTGGGCTTGGGAAATCTATGGATTTTTTCTGTTAAAGTACACACATTAAAACAAAAATTACCTAAAACCGGAAAAAATCGTTTTCATTCATAGCTTAATAAAACCTTTTTTTCCCATTTTTACCCGTTCCATGTTTTCCCAAGTATTATAAAATCTTTGGGTTTTTCTACAAACTTGTCGTAAACTTTTATTTTTATTATTGTTAAGTTCATTCAAAAAAAATATTAAAACGTTATGTTTATTACGCATTTTCTGGAGAAAATTGAACCGAAAGTCAAAAAATTAGCATGGGCAGGAAAAATGGAACAGGTTAAAAATTGGATATCTTAAGACAGAGTTAAGATATCAAATTTATTTAAATGCAATTACAAAGGCTAATATTTCTTCTAGAAAAAGAGGCCTAAACGAAATTTCTATCATTAATACTAACAGCGCAATTCCCGTTAACATGGTTCAGAGTACACCCAAGTAAGCCTTTTCTTAAATCCTCAATAAATGATATAAAAATTAGAGATAGGCCCTTACTGTAGAACAATTTTTTCCTAGAATACACCCATTTTTTTTTTTTTTTTGTCGGGGTGTGTGAGACTTTCTGCACTGGAGCACTCAGGCTCAATTTTACTGTGGGAATTTACTCGTTTTTCTAAGAAAAACGAGAAGACGCTTCAATGATAAGGAGCTTAGGTTTACAGCACTCACCATACCCGCACCAAATACCTGCCACCTGATACGAGCAAAACCAGGACAATCACAGAGGAAATGTTCCGCAGTGTCGTCGCTTTCTCCACAGGCTTCGCAGTTGGTGGTGTCGCTTAGGCCTAGCATCTTAAGGTGTTTGGCAAAAGCGTAGTGTTCCGTAAGAACGCCAGTAGTCTGTCTGCAGTCTTTTCTGTTGAGAGACAACAAGAATGCCGCGGATTTCCCACAGACGTCGGGGAGCATTTGCTTAGTCTGTCTGCACCCTGGAGAGTCATGCCAACGGCGATTGTGTTCATAGGAAACCCAACCGCCAATGGAAGCCCTGACCGAGGACGCAGGCAGACAGATCGCTGGTTCAGGTCCTGAGAGGTCCCCCTCTGAGCCTTGTCTAGCAAGTTTATCGGAGATCTCATTTCCCGTGATCCCGTGATCCCGTTATGACCCGGGACCCAGACAAGTTTAAGTGAATTCAGCCTTCCGACCAAATTCAGAGATATCTTGCATTCACGTACTATTTTGGAGGTAGTTAAGGGTTTGAGTAAGGCCTTAAGCGCAGCCTGACTGTCGCTACAGACGCAGATACTTCGACCCTTCCACCTGTTCCTCGTAACATAGTCCATGGCCATTAGGCTAGCATAAGTCTCTGTTTGAAAGACTGACGCATATTTGCCTAACGGTAAGAAAAGTCTAACGTTATCGCTCTCCACGAAGACACCAGCACCAGATCCTTGATCGGTTTTGGAGCCATCCGTGAAGATTCGACTGCATTCCCTTCCAGGTTCAGAGTCCGGCCAGAGCCAGTCCTGGACGCGAGGAAAGTCGACCTCGTATTTGCGCTTTAGCCGAAGTTCCGGTGTCATCGCATCAGACGGCATATCCATAAGACAGGAGTCGAAGCACAACCGTTGCGCAAGTTCATCAAAACTCCAGTGCGAGTTATACCAAAAGCCACCTCTTGTAAGACGTGAGATAGCCTTGATTGTACACCCCATGATGTAAACATCAAGGGGCGTAAGGTTCAATAGTGCATCTATGCCGGAGCCAGGCGTGCTGGGGAAGGCCCCCGTGCAGCCGAGACATACCTGCCTTTGGAGTTTGGCAAAAGCAGCAGTGACGTATTTACGTGAAAGCTTATTCCACCAAACAACTGATGCGTATGCTATAAATGGTCTTATCATAGCCGTATAAATCCATAGGACTCTTTTCGGTGATAAGCCCCATGTCTTGCCGAAAATGCCTTTGCACTGCCAGAAAACAGACAGCGCCTTGGCAGTCTTCAGCTCAACATGTTTGGACCAAAGAAGTTTGCTATCCAGGATGACTCCCAGATACTTTGCTTCATTGGAGAGTTGGATTGTGACGCCTTTTAGCACTGGCTGAGTCAACCCGACCAGCTTCCTCCTTCTCATAAAGAGAACAACCTCAGTTTTAAGAGGATTGACCGAGAGCCCATTCCTATTGCACCATTCGTCGATCACGTCAAGGGCCACTTGCGCCTTGGCGCATACAGTCGCTAGGCATGATCCAACAGAAAGCACGGCAACATCATCCGCGTACGTCTGAGCGTAAATATTAGAACTGTTGAGTGCGTTCAACAGAGAGTCGACCAGCATACACCACACCAGTGGAGACAGGACGCCGCCTTGCGGGCAGCCTCTGTTTACCCCCGCCATAACAAAGCGGCCACAATCCGCATCCGCAACCAACGTTCTATTCATTAGCATTGCTTTAATCCACAACACCAATGGTTCGTCTACGCCATGTTGTCTGGCGGAGCTGCACATGCTATCAAAAGTCGCATTGTCAAAAGCACCCTCAATATCGATGAAAATGCCCATCGCGTATTCTTTTCTGTCAAGCGCGCCCTCAATTATACCAACTAGATTTTGGAGCGCAGTCTCGCAGGATTTTCCGCGTTGATAGGCATGTTGCATCTGAGATAGTGGGTGCAATCGCAAAGCAGTTTTGCGCACGTGAAGCTCGACCGGCCTTTCCAAGCTTTTCAGCAAGAAGGAAGTCAGACTGATTGGTTTGAAGCTCTTGGGGAGCGAGTAGTCACTTCTGCCAATTTTTGGTATAAATGAAACTCTAACTGTACGCCAGGGTGCTGGAATGTATGCCAGTGCTAGGACAGCGGTGAAGATTTTCTTCATAGTCGGTAGCAACTGGTTTGTACACTGTTGCAGCATGGCTGGGTATATTCCGTCCGTACCAGGCGACTTGAAGCCGTCAAAAGACGCAAAGGCGTATTTAATGGCCTCGTCTGTCACCACGGCCTTCGCAATATACCAGCTACGCCGAGTTGTTTGTCTTGACTCACTCATAGTCTTGGTAATCGGGGCTGGTTGTGAACCAATTGTAATCTGGTTACCCGGAAAGTGAGACTCCAGCAGATAACTAAGACTTTCCGCTTTCGTCTCAGTGCACGTGCCATCAAGTTTTCTAAGTGAGTCCAGTTTGGCTGGTTTTCCCTTTTTCAGAACTTTAACCAACCTACTAGTTTCACCCAGCGTTTCAATCTTTTCGCAGAAATTCTTAAAAGAAGCACTTTTCGATACGCGAATTAGCCTCTTATATTCCTTCTGCTTCGATCGGTAGAGATTCCAGTCTTTCTCCAAATCAGTATTGAGTGACCAATTTAGAAGCTTTCTAGCTTCTCTACGAATTCTTTGCAGTTCCGAGCTCCACCAGGGAACCGGCGTTCTGCCAGGGGGTGTGCTTACTGGGCACGTCAGTTCAAAACAGCTAGTAATGGCACTATTCAGGTCTTGAACAGCTTCCTCTACCTTTTGTCTCGTCCTGAGTTTGGTTGGAGTTTTGAGAGTTTTCCCTAATTCCTCCCTGAAGCGTACCCAGTTGGTTTTTCTCGGATTCCTCCTCTCCTGCAAAGTTATGGCTTCGCATCCGATAAGGAATTCGATATATCTACGAAACCAATTATGCGAGCAGGTTTACGCCGTATACCACCGAATATAAATAAAAAAAATACGTCATTTTAATTATTTCATTTTTATTACTTAAAAATAAAGTCACTAAGGAAACACTACTTCATTATTATTACTTTAAAATAAAGCATAAAGCTTTAAAAAACAACATTTATTACTATATATATATATAGAGTAGAGTATTTACTGAAACCTATTTTCCTGCTGTGCCAAATGTTTCTCAAAAAAATCATTTCGCCTTTTTATTTCCTCTGTTCTTTCTTTGTATGCAGCCAGTTTCTTCTCCTGGTAGTTTTTTTTTCTTCATGTTCTTTTTCTTTGCGCTTTTCTTTTTTTTTGTTTTCTAAAGAACGAAACTCCCTCCATTCGCGGATTTATTTTGCCATAGTATTCGTTCTTGTCGGTCTTCTTTGTTCTGCAAACGATTTCTCTTGACTTGTAGCCAAATTCTCTCCATCCGACATTATGGTTTCTAATGGCGAAATTTATTGTCTTAAAGAAATATGTGTATGTACTTTATTATAACTATCTTTACCATTCGTATTTGGTTCAGCTAGTCCTTTTTCCTGTAAAACTTCGTCTCGGCTCTTACCACTTCCAAAAGCACTGCCTAGCCGGTACGTAGGAATGATGGCAGTTCGTTCCACCATTATATCCGTAAGTTCACTGAAATTATTTAAACATTACATTACAATCTACGTTTACAAAAATGAGTTCATCACATATACTTATCGTACTCGCAAGTCATTCTATTTCTTCCAGTCTTTTTGCTGTGACTAGTTTTGTTTTGAAACTTCGCTCCAAACTTTTCCATTTTCCTTCAATTTGGAAGGGAGTATATGTACAGCCGAGTTCCTTCATGCGATCGGCAATGTATATCCAGAGCTTCCTTTTAGAGCTAATTTCGAATGTTTTGCCAATTTTGGGATGCGCTTCTTTGTACAATGTTATAAGAAGCATGCAGTCCTTGTCCAACCAGACCGCCTTTGTTTTTTCTGTGGGCGGTGAATTCAATTTGAAATCTTCGTCCACGTTTTCATTTTGAGGGAACTTCTGGTTCCATAATTGGTTGCAAAGTTCTTCGTCTGAAAGAAATCCATGATTTTACATGTTCTACATAAGACAACTCTCTACTCACTTTTTTCAAGTAAACTTCCGGTTTTGGGTGAGCATTGCACCATCAATATTTGATCCGACGCTGATTTTATTTCGATTTGTACGTTTTCCATTTCAGCAAAAGTAGCTGATGCAAAATTTCATGCCAAACAAACAAATCAGCTCTCCAATCTTATACTTAATTGGATGCCGATCATCAGTGGATTACTAAGAATACATATTATAGTATGCCGTCAGTATTCTTTGTGTACCTACTTGTTTACTAATTATATTTTTGTTATTTCCTATCTGAATTCTGAAACATTGGCCCGATTGCGGTTGTCGATTTCTTCGTCGATGACCGCCTTTTTTTCAATCAACGATCGTCGCAATCGGGACCGAAATCTAATTGAAATCTATAGAAACAATATTTATTTCTAAGCGAACCGAACTTATTAAAAATAACGGGTTAAACTTTCAATGATGGTAGCACTATCGAATAAATAGGTATAGGTAGGTAGGTATTATGACCAAGTTTGTTTGCGCAATTTGTATGCCTTCTACTTCTCCTCAGCTGAATGCTTCCGCTGAATAGCTCGTTGCACGCTCATTTCTATTTTCGTGTGTTTGACAGTTTGCGTGTGTGAACGTGAAGATTTGTGTATTTCCATTTTTCGCATAGCGGCAGCAGTGGAATTAAAAATGTAAAATAAGAAAAGAAAATATATAACCCCGACCACCACCTACATATATTTTCATTTTCGCAAATTCATTTATTCACATCGCACAAAAAAGATTAATTCTAACGTGCTTCTTCCATATACATAATTTCCTATATTTTATTTTGATAATTGTCTTTTCTGTCATCAAATTTAGCTGTGACTGACCAAGAAAAAGCCAATTTGTAATTTTTTTTGTGGAACTCAAAACAAGAAAAGGTGGAATTTTGCTGCTCGCCCTCCTGTTCCTGGTTCATTTCTCTTTTTATTTAATTATTTTCCTTTTTGGTTTTGTCAGCAGCGTCGATCATAACTCAGGTAGATATTGAAAACAAAATTTATTAAAAAAAAACTCGCATGTATATACATACGTGTATGCATCGAATTTTACTAACCAAATATTTAGCTTAGTGCATATATTATACTTTTGTTCCATAAACAAAGTGTGTTAGCTGCGCCGGTGACGGAAACGACGTTTGTAGCAGCAGCATTTATTTAATCTGCATTTCAAGTGACAAAGAAGGCAGACGAAAAATCACCTGAACGTATTTATATTACGTAAAATGGATGTAGTAGAAGCCGACCGACTAATCGAAGCTATGGATACTCAAGAAATCGAATATGTGGCAGACGAACAACAATCCTCGCTGGGCAAACTAAAGGATGGCGATGAGAATGGTAAGTCCAATTGTACTCCGGTGTCACTCACCGAGTTCGAACTGCATACTTTTTTTTCCCCCAATTCAGATCCTAAATGCGATCAGTTCCGTGCCGAGGCGACGTTCTCGTTCGTGGTGAATAACATATCTACGTTGAAGAGCCAAGTTCTGTCACCGCCGACGTACGTGCGGATGTTACCATGGAAGATCATGGTTCTGCCAATAGAACGCGCAATGGGGTTCTTTTTGCAGTGCAATGGAGAGAATGACTCTACATCATGGTCTTGCAATGCCATAGCTGAGTTGCGATTAAAGTCATTCAAACCCAATACGCCACCATTCACAAGGACCAGGATTAAGCATTTGTTCTACAACAAAGAAAATGACTACGGCTACTCGAACTTTATATCGTGGACTGACGTACATGACCCTGACAAAGGATTTGTTCGAAACGACTCTATTGTTCTTGAAGTGCATGTCATAGCCGATGCACCGCACGGTGTATTCTGGGACTCGAAAAAGCACACAGGCTACGTAGGTCTTAAGAATCAAGGTGCAACATGCTACATGAATTCCCTGCTGCAGACGCTTTACTTTACGAATCAATTACGCAAAGCGGTGTATCAAATACCGACTGAGGCGGATGATAGTGCCAAGTCTGTGGGATTGTCGCTCCAACGAGTATTCCATGACCTGCAGTTCGGGGACAAGCCGGTGGGCACGAAGAAGCTGACGAAGAGCTTCGGTTGGGAAACACTAGACTCGTTTATGCAGCACGACGTCCAGGAATTTCTGCGAGTTTTGTTGGACAAATTGGAGTCAAAAATGAAGGGTACCTGCTTAGAGGGCACTATTCCCAGTCTGTTCGAAGGCAAGATGTCCTCTTACATCAAGTGCAAGAACGTCAACTACAATAGTACACGTTACGAGACATTCTACGACATTCAGCTGAACATCAAGGACAAGAAAAACATATATGATTCATTTCAAGATTACATAGCCCCGGAGACACTCGAAGGTGACAACAAGTACGACGCCGGGGTTCATGGCTTGCAGGAGGCAAGCAAAGGAGTTGTTTTCACATCCTTCCCGCCGGTCCTGCACTTGCATTTAATGCGATTCCAGTACGACCCAATTACAGATAGTTCTATTAAGTATAATGATCGCTTTGAATTTTACGAAAAAATCAATCTCGATCCGTATTTGGCCGACAAGCAAGCGACACCTGCTGAATACGTGCTACACGCAGTTTTGGTGCACTCTGGTGACAACCATGGCGGTCACTATGTTGTTTTCATTAATCCGAAAGCCGATGGCAAGTGGTTCAAATTCGACGATGATGTGGTGTCCAGCTGCCGCAAGGTCGAAGCCATTGACCAGAACTACGGCGGCATGGACGAGGAAATATCGTTCCATGCTAAGTGCAGCAATGCCTACATGTTGGTATACATCCGTTCGTCCGAGCTGTCACGTGTACTAAGCGATATCCCCGAGAATGAAATTCCCAGCGAGTTGGTAGATCGCCTCACGATTGAGAAGCGTATTGAGTTGGTGCGACGAAAGGAACGAGCTGAAGCAAATCTCTACGTAACCGTGCAGGTAATTCTTGAGGAGTACTTCGAGTCCCAGCAAAAACGCAAGCTCTTCGATCTCGAAAAGGTCCATCCTCGTATATTTAGGTTGAAGCAAAATCAAACTATCGACGAGCTTGTATCAATGTTTGTACGAACATTCGGCTTGTCCAAGGATCGAATGCGCATCTGGTCCCTAGCACCGTCCCACTTGCAAAAGTTCACATACATTGACGTTAGTCGCGAGGGCAATCGCACTATTGAACTTGTTGCCAGTTCGCAGAAGCCTTGGAATATATTCCTAGAGTTGGCATCGCCCGATAGTCCTGATCCCTTATTGCCATTCAATCCAAAGCAGGAGGTTCTGATTTTCTACAAATACTACGATGCAACGAACAAGCGCCTTAACTACATAGGCTGCAGTCAAGAGGATCTGCGCCGACGCCTTGTCGACATAATACCCGGAATCAATTTGCATTTGGGATTCGAACCGGGCACTGAATTGACCGTATACGATGAATCCAGTCAGAAGAAAATCGTCAACTTGGAGGATACACTCGAGGAGGTGCTACACATGTCACCTGACAATCTGCAAGAGTACATTCTGATATTTGAAAAGGAGCACGTTGGCTTGAAACTGGAGTTGCCAACTGTTGACGACTACTTCAAGGATTTACTGTATCGTGTCGAGTTGACATTCTGCGACAAATGCAACCCTAATGATCCGGAGTTTGTCTTGGAACTGTCTAATCGCAACACTTATGACCAGATGGCACAGGCTGTTGCAGAGCGTCTGAATACCGATCCCAATAAGTTGCAGTTCTTTATGTGCAATCACAGCTATAAAGATACTCCAGGGAATCCAATTCCATACACGCATAAGGTGAGTTACACGTTTCTATATTGAGGAACTATAATTTATCAAAAACTAGGCCCTCGAACGTTGTTTCGCCTTGGCCTACATTCTAAATAAGTATTTTTTCTGTTATATTAAAACCTGAAATACAAATCTCAAAGAGTACCCCGTGTGCATTGCTGTGCGTACACGTTACGGATAGGTGCTAGTTGTCTGGCAGGCGACTATTTCAGCTTCATTTTTCCCAATCAAAGGGATTTCACCCTTTTCTCCGCGTGGTTCTGCTCATGGTAATGACATGGATCTGAAACTTTCGCCACAGTGCCAGCAACAACTATACAAAGTTTCAACTCAATCGGATTTACGATGCGCGAACGCGGAGAAGGGGAACACACAAACATTAATTTTTATACACGACTTCATAGAGCAAAAAACAAAAAAATGCAGTTGTGGCCGAACTGCTAGACCAATTGTGACCAAACCTAACAGAAACACTCCAATACCGAAGATTGACTCAAAATTCGAGCTCAATCGCTTCGGTGGGCTCGGAGTCCATAGCATAGACACTTACATACATAGGTACATTGATTTTTATATATACAGATCGTACTGTCCGGGATATTGTAGTTATACGCCCCATTTCTTCAATCCGTCACCAATCTTCCAAAACACTATCATAATAGGTACTCTTTCCATATTTTGTTAAGCAGTGAAGCTGAGTATCTTCCTCACGTGGGCGCACTTATCTTTCCTACCATGTGAACTGGGCCTTTGAGTTTTCAATAACTTTAATGATGAAATAAAGTAGAAAGTGACAGAATGATACACAATTAGAACCAGAACGCTGCACATTTTCAATTGAAAAACAAAAAACTTTTTGTCGGCCTAGATTCTCTAATTTCGGCCCCCGGAGTGAACACACACTACATTATATAATATATTCTGAAGACAAGGGAGTAAAAGAGTTTTTAGATGTTTATTTCATTCTTCATGTCCACATTGTAATTAATTTTTTTTTTCTTTGTTTTTTGTTTTTTTTTTGACGGCATTTCATTTCGAAGCTAGTTGTTTTTTTTTGTCTACAATATTATTTGCCAAAGTAGCTTCTGGGAAACGCAATAGAGGACGCTTGTATTTGCGTGTGTATTTTAAAACTTATCACTTTGTGAACTTTTTGTTGTTTCATCCGATTGTAGTTTTGTTAAATGTCTCCATACATTTAGTATAGAAAATGTTAAGTTAGGAAAAAACACTAAAGGTGCCGTCAAACCATGAGGGAAAAGTTCTCGCTGCAAGCACTTGCTGCTAGCGAAACTTGCAATTGCAAAAGATATCTTTACCGGAAATTGTAGGTGTTTAAATTGGAACGGTAAATCCGATGGTATCAGAGAAATTCGGGGAATCAATACATCTTCTCCGGTGCCACATCCGGTGAGTATTGTGCGCTCTATTATGAACGTTCTTAGTGATTTTACCAGCAAACGCGTGCCATTGCAAAGTTTAGGTGAATTCAGGTTTCTTAATAAAATAACAGGACAACCTACTTTCAACACCAAGAATAAGGAAATTCTGTGGGAAAATGAACAGCTTCTTCCAAATCGACCGAGTAGTATATTTGCTTCGGCGCATCAATCTTTGAAAGAATCAAGTTATTTACCTTATCTACTTGTTCTCTGTATTCGATGTCTATCGCTATCCTGGCTGAGGCTCTACATACGATTCTCTGGCTCTCTGAACTCTATGCCTATCCCCATCCTTGCTGCGGTGAGCCTCACGCTCTACTGAGGATTCTCTTTCTCTCTCAGCTGTATATCTATCCCGAAGCTGGCGGAGGCGAGCCTCACGTTCCGTTGACGATTCGTCATCTCTTGCTAAACGTGCTCTCCTCGAATTCACTGTACTTCGACCTATGTTCGAACAACGACGTTTTCCGGACATGACTTTATAATTTCTGTACAAAATTTACTCAGTTCTTGTTTGAGCTCGCGGAAATATCTGACCACGACATGATATTCTGTACTTATGGTGTTGATATGTCCCGTTCCCCCTCTCCTTCATCGTTCGAATTCAGGGATTATGCTTCAATAGACTACAATGCGTTACATTTTGATGCAAGCTTGCTTCCGTGGCGTCATTGCTATCAAATATCAAGCGTAACGGACAAAGTGAATCATGTTCAATCACTTGTATTGGACCTCTTTAACCGACATGTTCCTATTAAGACAGTTGCAATACGAAATAAGAAATGCCCATGGTTCACCAGTGAGGTTACAAATGCGATGAAGGTTCGTAACAAGCTATATTCAAAGTGGAAGCAAAGACCAACAACTCCTAATTGGGAATGTTTTTGTCGTGCTCGTAATTACTCTACCTTTATCACACGAAGAGCTAAAAAGAGATATTTCCTTTCCAAATTGAAAACTGACCTACCATCAAAAAAGCTTTGGACCAACTTACGTTCCATTGGCGTTGGGAAAAGGGCTGCTGCTGATTGCATCCCTGATGTTACCGCACTTAATGATGCTTTTTTAAAAAGTACAATTAATAATTCTTATTTTACTCCCAAAGATGAATTGCTTTTTCTGTCTGATTTTGATTTCGAAGTTGTTTCGGAAGTTGATATCATTAATGTTATTCGTTCGTTAAAATCAAACGCAGTCGGTGACGATGGTATATCTCTTTTGTATAACATCATCTTTTTTCCCTGATAATTTTAAGTTAGCTAAAGTTATTCCTGTGCCAAAGAAACCTCATCCATCTCTTGCAACTGATTTTCGCGCTATTAGCATTTTACCAACCCTATCAAAAGTCTTGGAGAGGGTTCTTGTTAACCAAATATCAGGTTATCTGGATCAGCATAGTTTGATGTCTTCTGTCCAGTCTGGTTTTCGAGCACGTCACAGTTGTGCTACAGCTATGATAAAAATTCTCGATGAGATACGAATTAAGTTTGACATGGATCACTTGACCGTTCTTTGTTTGCTTGACTTCTCCAAGGCTTTTGATAGAGTGAACCATCAGGTACTGTGTCAGAAGCTCAGACTGTATTTTGGATTTAGTGAAAGATCAGCGCGCCTTATAAGTAATTACTTTCATAATCATTACCAAAGAGTAGTCCATAATGGGAAATCGTCCGAATTTAGAGCGTTACTAACAGGTGTACATCAGGGATCAATTTTGGACCAATATTATTCTGCTTATATATAAATGATCTGCCCAGTGTCTGTTCGAATGTCGCTTTTCACTTTTATGCTGATGATGTCCAGATTTATTTGTCACGTCCAATTGGACAGGTGGAGGATCTCATTGCTAGAATTAATGAGGATCTTTCGAAAATTTATAGCTGGTCCCTTTTCAATGGGCTAAGCATCAATCCAGAAAAATCTCAACTGATTTTGATATCAAAAAAATGTCATGATACTATTGAACTACCACCCGTGTTACTAAACAATAGGGAAATTAAGTTTGTCGAAACTGTCACAAATCTTGGTTTCAAGATAAATCGCTCGCTCTCCGCTGTAGACTAAACAAATTACGTAGTTGGTCGAATATATGCCGGATTGCGAAAACTTTGGAAGTCTTCTAGTTTCACCCCAGTGGATACAAATCTAAGGCTTGTCAAGGCTTTATTCGTTCCAATATTTGACTATTCAACAGCTGTATACTGCAAACTTGACTCTCACTGTCAACACAAGTTGCTTGTCGCGTTCAACGATGCCATTAGATATGTATATGGTGTGCGTCGACAGGATCATATATCGCACTACCACAAACTAGTACTGGGTTGCACGTTTCAACAATTTTTGCATACCAGGTGTTGCCAGTTTATGCACAGTCTGATTAAAACTAGATCTCCTGCATATCTCTTCGAGAAACTTCAATTTGTTCAATCCTCCAGGACACAAAATCTTATAATACCCTCGTTTAATTATTTGAACTCTACGCGCCTCTTCTTCTTCCATGCGACCAGACTTTGGAACTCCCTCCCGACCACAACTAAGCAAATAATTGGAGCAAATAAGTTTAAAAATGCCGCAATAGAGCATCTACAACAACAACAATAACTACTTTTCCTTAATATTCTTTTCTTTCTCCTCTCTTATAACTTTTCTTTTTCTATTTCTGTTTCTTTTTTTACTTCTCCTATATTTCATTATGTTTATATTAGTTTTATTAAATTTCATTGTATATTATTTCAATAACATGTACATACTATAAAAGACTATGTCTTACTTGTACTATCCTTTATGAATAAATTGAATTGAATTGAATTGAATTGAACTCACACCTTAAAACTATACATATGATTATGAACAAATTGCCATATTATTAGTATGTGCTGCAGTAAAAAATATTTTACTTACTATTCGTTCGACTAAAAACAAAAGATAATCAACAATCATCAACAACAAAAGATACATATTCTATTCAGTTCTTTTTTGAACTTAAATATCTTACTTTAAACTACGATTTTCGATAATTAAAAATACTTACAAAATAATTGTCCTAATACTAAATTGCCTTAACTCTAAATTCAAACTGAGATCTTAATAGAAGAAATACAATTGATAAATTATGGTTTTAATCTGATCCTATCTAACCGTATGTACTTAGATACTATAAGTGCGGTATTAACCTTAATACCGACTAAAGTACGAACGTACACGCGCCGCCGGCCACCGGCCGGTAACGCAGCAACCGCTATACACCTGCATTTTAAATCTGTAATATCTTCGAAAATATTCATTTAAATTACATGCTGTAAAGGGCCATATTGATCTATATTAAATGCAGAATGTATTTAAGGTACTTAATTGAATAAGGATTAATGCTGTATTGCTTAAAATCGCTTCGTAAATAAGGGATTATTTCTCTTAAAAAGTAAAGGATATTGTGGGTTATTCTTAAGAGATAGACATATACCATCCCGGACTTTTTTTGTAGACCTTTTTAAGATGTATACTACTGTAGTACATTATTTTGATTTATCTCGTAGGGTTCAGCCAGCTTTTGCAATGTAAGCGCAGATAAATGTGTTTATTTACGACATCACATTATAAACCTCTAAAACTATCAGTATTTCTCTACTATATGATGCATGTATTATATATATAAACCTTCCTCTTGAATCACTCTATCAAAAAAAACGCATCAAAATCCGTTGCCTAGTTTTAAAGATCTAAGCGTACATAGGGACAGACAGACAGCGGGAAGCGACTTTGTTTTATACTATGTAGTGATGATATATTACTATTACTATTTACAATTATATGTAAATAAAACTTCAGCGGCAATAGTTCTCAAATGAGGTATTAAATACTTTTTAAAGCGTTTTAATCTAGTTTCGTTCTTTATTTACTCCGGTAGTTCATTAAATACCTTCAAACCTCTATAAAAAAAACATATTTTGCGTTCGATTGTTTCTAAAAAAAATTACAGCCTGAAGTTATTGTTATTTCTTAAGCTATGTGGCTGGGCGTCCTGCACTAACTGTAGTATATGTATACACGATGTTAAATATTTCGTCATCATATCGTACTTCGTACATCGTACATAATACGTTGCTTTACGTTTAACCACTTCTAGCATGACAACAAATGGCTATAGTCATAATATTGTAACCTAGTTGTAAGTAGAAACTATGAGACATTTAAGTTAAGTGTGTAATAGTCGTAGTGAATAATTTTAGTATAAATAGCATGTAATTCATTTCGATTTATGAATCAATCAAATAAAGTGAAGTGAAGAGAAATCAATAGAACTTTATTATTTCGGCACATTTGCCTTTCCTTTTCATTGCGGCATATTTGCCTCTGTTTTTAGCGTTGTCATCGCTTTAACTGGCACAAGTAGGGAATCATAATCACCTCCCCCTTACACTCACCACAATATGTTAACCGCACATATTGTTATGTTTTTCCTAATTATTCGGAGAAAACCTATTTTCTTGGATATTTTTTGATAGAATATTGCATATGATTGTTAAAGTTTATTTTGTTGTCCAATTTTATACCAAGATATTTAATCCCTTGCACTTGTTCAATGTCAATGCCATCAATATTTAAATTTACACTGTTTTCACTATTTACAGCCATACATTTCGTTTTATTGACATTCGTTTTAAGTTTATTAGTTTGAAGCCACTTACAGAGCAACCGGACTTGAGTATACCCTATTCTAAGTGTATTATAATTTTGACTCATAGTTTGTAACATACATTGTTAAGCCCCATTTAGACGATCATTTCAGTTTCAGTTGAGCTATCAGTTAAGATTTCAGTTAAACTGATGCAAAAATTTAAGCGTTTAGCTGAAACTGAAACTGATGGAATTCCCATAAGTTGTCAGTTTAGTTATCAGTTAAACTGATGTGTAAATACGTTTCCGTTCAGTTGTCAGTTTAGTCGTCATTTCAATTGCAGTTGGCGGTGAATCAACATTTTCGAGTTCCTTTTTTTGCAATATGTCGAAACGGAGTGATAATATGGTCGATTTCATTGAAATTTATGTGTCCATGTTTGTGGAAGAAAAGTCACCCCTTTTATTACAATTCAGCGAAAAGAGAAGCAGCATACACTATGTTGCTGCAAAAACTAAAAGAGTTGGATACGGAAGCGACCACAAATCACCATGTTCAAACCTCAATTCCCTCAATAAATTTACGCGCGATAGATTTCGTCTCTTTAAGTACCAATCTTTGCTCCATTTCTTTCTTCTTCTTTGTGATTTATTAAGCGACAAAATTATAGCTATTGCAATTAGGCTTTCGTCGTCCATTACGCAATGTATTTCTTCTGACTTTCGACTGCTCAGTAAAATTAAAACTCAACTAAACACCGGACTGCACTGTCTTTTTTAACTGAACTGATAACTGATCGTTTAAAAGGGCCTTTATATTGCTCGTAGACCCACATAAGTTACTATATTTGTGATCAGCATAGATAGTAATGACGATTTAGCCCCCTTGCTGTATCACAATTAACCGAAATAACCGTCTAAGCAGGGCCGGCTCCAGCCAAACAAGCTCAATGTGCAAGATTTACAGAAAGCGCCATATTTTGAGTTAGATTTTCCTTGAAGTTGCAATATTGCAAGTGATGTGAGTTAATGTGCAGAAGTTCAGTGATTGATATTGCTATTTTGGGCTTATTTGAACAAGTTTTTTGTATCCGCGCAAGGTAAAATTAATTTTTCTTACTCCTTACCCTTTGGCGCCCTGTGCATTTGCACATTTTGCACATATGGTTGGGCCGGCCCTGCGTCTAAGTGCGCCTAAACTGCGTGCCCAGGCAGCCACCTTTCCTAACCTAGCCTAATGTCAATCTAGCCATGTCCGTCGTCAATTATTAGACCGAGCTAGAAAGCCGAAATTTGGAACATATTATACTCTCTAGGGGCCCGAAATTAAGTTCAACGATTTTTGAAATCCGCCCAATGACAAGTCAACTATTTAAAAAAAAAACGTTTCATCGTTGGAAAAGAAAGTTACAACTCCAGCATACAAATGCAAATTGTCTGCCATGCCCACTTTTTAGGAGCGTTTTTTGACAAACACATTGTTTTTTCCATTAAATCCTTAAAGACGGAACAAGTGCCATGCCCATTTTTTGGGGGATAGGAATAGGGTATCCAACAGTTTGCCTAAGCGGATTGTCGCCTTTTATTATGTTTATATTTGGTAGATTTTATAGCAAGTATAATTTCAAGCACATCAGCGGAATCTACCGCATCAAAATGATGACAGTGCGTTATGGAAAATTACCTCCAATTTTTGTTGGATTTGAGTGATGACGACGAAATTACAATTGTCGTCGAACTTAGACAATAATATTTTTTATACGAAAATACCGTGCTTCGAATCGCCGACGGCATATTTAAGGTGGTCATTAAGATGACCAATGCAACTTTGTTGTATATCACTTACCCAATGCTAAGAAGTAAAAAAATATGTATATAAAAATCTGTTTCCACCTGCGATCGAACCGAAGACCTCCCGCGTGTTAGGCGGATGTGATAACCACTACACTACGGAAACGCACAATTGTTAGTTTTCCATGTAAAAATCCTTGGGACTTTTTTGAATCTTATTTTAATTTAAATGCGCAATGGCAAGCGGACCCTTTAACTATTCGCGAGTGTATAAATTGAAAACTTAATCGACTGAAGTCTATGACGCCTATAACTTATGGCGGATTTAGGCAAAGCTGAATTATGCTTCATTGCGAGTGAATAATTCGGGCCTTAGCTTCCGCTGATTTTTCAGATTCTTACTGGCCGCAAAAGTTTGTCAGGAATTTGTTTTTTTTTTGTTAAGTTTATATTTAGTTCATCAACGCCACCGCCTTTATAAAAACCTATTACATTTTTTTTATATGTTCATTGTAATGGATTTTCACAACAGATGTTCAGTCGTCTACTATCAGCCCTATTCGCGTATTCGATTCCCTTTCACTGAACCTTCTCAGTCTGCTATCCGTCGGGTGAACTGAATTATCGAATCTCGATTTGACATTTACTTAAATGTGAAAATGAAACGTAAAACTTTTTTTGGTGGTCGTCGCAGGAGCGTGAAAATATCTTTGAGACTATTCCAGAAATCTCTGAGATTTTCTGATTGCCTCTTGAAGTTGTTTTTGGCGATGTCTGATGGCGATGATCTTCATCGCTGAAATCAAAGCAGTAAATTGCTCTCTTTTTGTTTCTCACTTATTTCTCAACGACCTTGCCACGTAGGGCGTGGTTAGTACTTAGATGGGGGACCACTTGGGGGGAATACCGCTGTGTATTTTTGGCACCTCTTGCGAACGTCTGACAAACATCCGTGAGTATCAAATTGTCATGAGAAAGCTTCTCAAATTTTCCGTTCGTAGATCCACTCCACTTCGCATGAAAGTGATTGGAGAAGATAGGTTCGAGGCCCTGTTTGGGCCGTTAAGGCTTAATATGTATGTATGTATGTCAGTGGCGTGGCGTGGAAAATGTTAAATGGTAAGTCGGAAAAAATATGCACCTGCAAACGCTTTCTGAAATTATATTGTGTACTGCAAATCGCATAGAAGTAAAGCAATTCAAGCCAATTTTTTATACTTCAAGTCATTTAAGCTTAAATTTACAATGAACCTAAAGTATAATAAAAGTGGCTTCGAAAGAAACCTTTTGGCAGATGCAAATGCTGTACCTTAAAGAAAATTGATAGTAAGTAATAAAAAAAGGAACTTCATAAATCACGGTTTGTTAAATAAATAAATACATAAATAAAAATTTAAATTAAAAACACGCATAATATTTACAAAAATGTATAGATTTTATATCTATAATATGTAAAAATATTTTAATATATAAAAATATTTTAAAAATAGTTTTTGTACAAAGTTAAAAAGAGAAAATATTAATGATTAATATTTTTTTAAAATCAAAAACAGTAGAATTTGGAAAAAATGTGAAAAGTTTTGTTAAATATTTTTTTTTTATTTGTACTCTAAGTCTATTCTTCTACCTTTTATCACGTATTCTGCAAGAACTCTTTCATAAAAGTTAGGCCTACTTTTTATTTTTAAAAGAAGTCCCTTTTCTCATTTCATTTCATTTCATACGTTTATTTAGCAATATTTAGCTATTTTAACAATTTCAGATAAACAAAAAAAAATATATAAATTAATAAATAACACTTACGCTTCTATAAATATTTATTCATATTTATTCTTAACATAGCTAACAACATTTTGTTTAAATCGAACTAGGTTATTCTCACATTTTAATTCATTGGGAAGTTCATTAAATATCTTCAAACCGTTAAACATTAAACTGTTTTGTGCAGACTGGTTTCTAAATAATGGAAGCCTTATATCGCATCTGTTTCTGACGTTATAACCATGCACATCCCTAACATAAGACAATTTATCACATAAGTAACGTGGCAACAACCCATTTTTCATTTTAAATACAAAGATCAACACATTCATTAAGGTTCTTTGGTTTACACTTAACCATTTCAGTACATTTAACATAGCAATAATCGGGGTACGCCAGTTGCATCTCAAAATTATTCTCATTACTTTGTTCTGTAATTTCTGCAATCTATTTATCATTGAAATGTTTCCCAAATAAATAACGGTCGAACAATACTCAAAATGCGGTTTTATAATAGCATTGTATACGTTAATTGCACAAATCGTTGACATTCTTTTTCTAATTCTAGCAAAAAATCCTATTTTTTTGCTTATTTTTTTTAGATATATAGTTAATATGTTCTTTAAAGTTCATGTTTCTATCTATCACAATTCCCAAGTATTTGATTTGATCTACTACTTCAACATTTTCATTATTAATTAAAATTCTGTTTTCGGATTCACCGTTAATAAACATGCATTTAGTTTTTCCTATATTCAAACTTAGTTTATTACTTTTAAACCACTCACTTAGGTTATTCAAATCAATGTTAATTTTTTCTACACATTCATTAATATTTATACCGGAAATATGCATCAGCCCATCGTCAGCAAACAATCTCAATACTGCGTACTTCACCACCTTTGGCATCTCGTTCACATAGATTATAAATAGCAAAGCTCCAAGAACAGATCCTTGCGGGACCCCAAGACTGACGTTTATTGTGTTCGAAATTACTTCCTCTATTTTAGTCCTCTGCTTGCGTGAAAGAAGGTACGATTCAAACCACTTAACCTCTCTTCCTTTGACTCCGTACTTATCCAATTTTGCAAGTAAAATGTTTCTGTCCACGGTTTCAAATGCTCGCCTTAAATCAATGAAAACACTAACGATAGTCTTTTTTAGATGTTTTTCGTTCTTCCAATCGGCTATAACCAGGTTTAGTAGAGATTCGCAACTGTGCCTTCCTCGAAATCCTGATTGGCAATCCGTAAAAAGTTCGTTCTCCTCCATATACTTCTGAAGTTTGCCTTGCACAACCTTCTCCAGAATTTTGGCAACATTGGGTAGCATGTTGACTGGCCTAAAGTCCTCGGGTTTGGCGGAATTCTTTATTTTTTCTATCGGCACGATAATAGATTCCTTCCAGCAATCAGGGAAAACACCTTCAGTCAATGATTTGTTTATTATCTTACACAATAGCGGGCCTGTAATATGGAAAGAGTCAATTAACATAGTAACACTTAACATATATGCATCTTTCTTATTTTTTCATATTTTTCATTACACTCTTCAGCTCGCTTAGAGTAACATTTCTAAACTCAAAAGTACTCAACACTTCTTCAATATAGTTCACATAGGGGGAGCTAGGGATGTTTCTATTCAGGCTATTTACACTCTCAACAAAGAAAACATTAAAATTATGCGCCAAAGAAACACTGTCTTTAATTAACACATTTTGGAAAATAACGCCTTTTATTGCACTTTTTGCTTCTCTCAACACAAGGGATTTTATTATTTTCTATGGATAAAAGTGCTAAATCAGAAAGCCTGTCTTCTCCTTGAGAATTTCTCAAATATGTATGAACTCTTTTCAGAGTGGAAAAAGATCTCTCCACGGAAGCAACAGTCATTGGTAGTGTTAAAGTCCACTTAATTTTAAGATTTGGGGAAATGTTTCACACAATATTTCACTTCTTAAATGTTTATAGAGGGATAAAACGTCAAGTGGTTGAAGTGAAGACGTAGTATAGAGAACTTTCAGCTCATTTTTTAAACCTGCAAAATCGAAAATTCCAGTGAAAAAGTTAATCACCGATGTGGGCTTGACTGAGCAAAACGACTGTATTTTGATTTATTGAGTAAATCCAAAAATATTAAATCCCTGAAAGATTTATATCGTGTCTTAATTTGAGATATAATATTGTCCTTTATTTCTACAAAAAGGCGCTTATAGTGAGTCTTTAAATCAAAATCAAGTAATCGGCGTTTCCGTGGAGGTTCAGCACAATCATTTATACTTTCAAAAATTAAATCAAATTTGTTTAGAAACTCAGTAGAAAGCCAAGACTCAAAACATGCGATTTCTCGCTTAGCAACTTCAACATCTGTTTGTTTATTTTGTATTAAATTAAACAATACATCGGTTTTAGCAAATATTTCGGAAACCGCGTGCAGTAAAAAGCAAAAATCTTTTCCTTCTAACTTAAGCAATAAACTTTCGGCCATTGAAAGTGCGTCAGTGTCCCATTCTTTTGGATGGTCTAATATTTGCTTAAAAGTTTCAATAATATCTAATCTATGTTAAAAATAACGTTAACTCTTCGGGAATGGTAATGCCAGCGAGTTTCTGATACTCCCGGCATGCGTCTGTTTGCTATTTGTTTTAAAATATTTGAACGTTTAGTTGATTTATTAAAGAAGCGTACTATTGTGTTTATATTGCAAAAAAAAAAAACTTTCAATTCAGGTATATTTTCCAGTGATTGAGATAACACCAAATTTAAAACATGTGCGTAGCAAGGAATAAAATAAGCCATTGGACAAGCATCCAGGACTTTTTTTTTAACACCACCTACTTCCCCTGACATAACCGCGGCCCCATCGCAAGATTGCCCAACTAATTTCTCCTTGCAACCGTATACATCAAGTATATTGAAAATGTGTTTTGAGAGCTCATCGGCATTTCGACTCTCACTCACGTCAAAAAACACAAGAAACCTTTCCTCTACTCTTTCCTCCGATAAGTAACGCAAAACGGCACTAAGTTGCTCCCTATGGCTCATGTCTGGTGTTTCATCAATCATGATGGACACAAATCGCGTTTCACTTATTTCTACTTTAATTTCGCATTTGATCACTGCGGCTATACTTTGTATTAAATCGTTTTAGATGTCATTTGATAGACCCGAAAAAACCGGATTACGTGCACTTGAACACTGTTCCAAATGAGAGTCCATTAACTGGTCATACTTAGATAAGTATAAAAGTGTTTCGACATAATTGCCACGATTATTAGAATCTGGCTTTTCATTATAACCCCGAAATGCTTGTTCCTGTTTGCCTAAAAGAACTACCGTATCTATAAAACGTTCCATTAGTTTACGGTTTCTATCAACTTTTTTGTTGTGAGCTACAAAGGAATTACGAGGTTTCAATACGATCAGTACCGAATTCGTGCAAAGATAAACAGCTACGAATGTGTTTTTCCGTCTTGACATGTTTATTTGCCGAATTAATTAAATTGTTTATGTCAGCGTAGCCCGTGCGACTCCAAACACTAAGAGAATTAGAAAAAAGGAGGCAAGGAAAACAAAACATTTTATTGAGCTTACAACAGTTCACGTTAGGGATGGCGGTTATTACAAAAATAACCGGTTTTCGGTTATTCCGGTTTAATTTAACACCAGTTTAACCTGGCGGTTATAACCGCTTAAAAAAACCGGTTTTCGGTTAAACCGGAATCCGGTTTTTTACGAAAAAAAACATACATAAACAAATATTACATTTTTAATGAAAAATATATTTACATATGAAATTAAGATAAGAAAACATTTCAATAAAGTACATACTAACATTTTAAATTACATAATAGATAAGATAAATAAATCAAGTTGTTGTAGTTGGCCAATATTTTTGTTCCAACCTATTCATGAAGACCCTTTCTATAATATGTTGGTCTGTGAGTCGACTCCTCTCATCAGAAACAACATCATTTAATGTTGAAACGAGTCTTTCAGAAGCTACAGAACTTCCGCCAAGAGATAAATACTTTCGTGCAATAAATGCTAATCCCGGCATACAAGTTTGGCTCTGCTCCCAAAAAAAAAATGGATCACTCAATCTGGGTAGCAAAGGTTGCTGAAGGTAAAGTCTCAGCTCATTCGGAAACGAATCTTCAATTTCCACCGGACTAGTCTTGGCTACCACCTGGTCATGTGTTGACCAAAGAGTGTTCACTCTTTTAGTTGTTTCAGCTTCTTCACTTCGAGTTGTTAACGGAGGTGAAAGCTTCCCAATTCCTATTTCAGTCAAGTGCTGTTTGATTTCTCGGCTTAAGTTTGAAACTGCTTTACTTGCAACAATGGGGTTCATATATGTTTTTTTAAAACGAGGATCTGAGAGCGAAGCATTCCACAGCAGAGGGTTCTGCAATACTTTTGCGCTTCTGTCTTTAAGGCTGATCAATAGCTTTTGTGAAAGAACTTTGACTGCACTATGTTTAGGGCTCTGATTTTTTAAACTACCTTCGATGATGGTCAATAGGGGGATAACGAGACTTCCTGTTATGTACTCGCTTCCCGAGATCTCCGTAGTGGCCTCATCGAAAGGTTTTAGGATATCCAATAGTTCTGACACGATTTCAATGTCTGCTCCAGAAATCATTCTCGGTGCATTTTTGATAATGGGATTTGCTAAAACTTGAGCAATTAATGGTGACAGTTGGACGAACCTCTTTAGCATGTGGTAGCTGGAATTCCACCTTGTTGGTACTGATTGAACCAAAAGCATTACATTTCCCTCTGCTATACCTTCTCGTACCTGCTCCGTCCGTAGCTTCTCCATAAATACGTTACTCTGTCTTGCAAATGTGACAATATTTTTAATTTCACTTATTAGACCTTTTAAAATTTCATTATTTCTATCCTCTAGGCCATCTGTGACTATTAAGTTAAGAAGATGGGCAAAACAGTAAATGCTCTTTCCATCCCCTAACAACTTCCTCACACCTGCGATCATGTTAGCACCCCCATCTGTGCAAACACCAACTATTTTCGACTTCGGTATGTCGAAGACTCGAAGAACATCATCAATTTCAGAAGCGATGTAGTCGCCTGTATGGCTCTCTCGAAGTCGCCGAACTCCCAACATTATTGTGTCCAGCTTCCTTTTGTTTTCCTGAGAATCTGTCAGTAGAGAGTGAAAGTGTATTAGGTACCTACAGTAAATAGAATTAATAAAACTAAAGTACCGATAAAATGCGCTGTAATCACCAAAAATCCTTTTGATGAATTGGTCAAAGTACATATATCTGCAGTGAGCGAAAAGTGCACTACATTAGCTAATGTTGACTTCACTATTTGGACAGCTGCGGAGTACTTGGTGCTAACCATGTCAGTTATCTGCAATGCAAGAAGAACAATTTCGTTAATGAAATAAAATTTTATGTAAAGTGCAAATCAAGTTACAATATTACGTAATTATTATAACTAAGTAGGTATTACTTACAGTTTTTCTGGAGGGTAAAATGTACAATGGCACTGCAACTTTCGTAAAACGACTAAAACCCACTTTCTCTACAAGTGAGTGAGGTAAATTGTCTTTACAGATCATGAAAATCAGTGCATTTGTGAGTTCAAGGTCACGTCTTCCACCCCCTAAAAAATGTAATTACATATTTACATTAGAATCGCTAGAGCCTAAATATATAAATAAATATGAAACTTACTCTCATAGCTACATATTCTTTCTTGGCTTTCGAAGAGAGTGATCTGCCTCTGCTTTGATGAAGTCGAAGGAGTAGGAGACCTCGAACGAATTGTGTTAGTGGCTGTGGCTGTGACCGAATTCGGTATTCTTCTTGGTTCTCTTGTTGTCTCTGGCAAAGTTTCTCTTTCTCCTAAATTATCGGGATCTGTAGTATTACTTTCGAAACAGGACAAATGTTTTTCTTTACCCTGGAAGCAATATGCAAGAAACAAAAAAAAAATGCTTAACAGTTCACAGATTTGAGAAATAATTAATGTAGGTACCTACCTTCTTTTCCAGACAATATTTTGGATGTTTGCTTGTTAAATGTTGACGCAAGTTCGTCGTGCCTCCTCCCGTTTTGAGTTTTTTTAAACAAATGGAGCACTGCGCTTCGCTCCCACTGCACTTTTTAAAATATTTCCAAACTATTGATGATTGCAATTGAGCCATATTTCGACAATTACAATATCAAATTTTAACACTGAAACAACACCAACTAATCAATGGAAAAATAAAACTTTTTGTCTCTGACAGTCTGAAGGCATATACAATATTTAAAACAAACGTTAACGGTTTTCTTAAAAGTTAAAACAATAATGAAGTCACCACTCACCACCAGAGTTGAGTATATCTATGATGAGTAGAGAGAGACACTCTGTCTTTTTATATGGATTTCCTACTAGGTAGGTACCGCAAACCAAAATGCTGAAAAAAACGAGCCGTAAGTGGAAATAGGTCAAAAGAATGTTTTTTACCCGTATACAATGACTACTTGAAAAGAAAATGGTACGCGATACATTTAACCTATACCAATACATGCGGCTTGCTGCGTAAGACGAACGATTGTGGGTTTTTCCATAATCCTTTTTTAAATGGTTTTATGATTCGTTCTTATGATTTTTTTCAGTAATTACACCTAATCTACTGCAATTGCAGCAAAGTGGCAACGCTGCATGCTCACTTCATTGAACAAAATAATTACACACGAACAGCGCCAAATGATGTGTGCCGTGTGGTGTGACGATGCGCATGGTGGGGTGAAGCAACAAAAAGTGCGAATGACCAATGACGACAAAACTATTCAAAATGCGTGTGTTTATGTATGTATGGGAAAATGAAAGAGGGTACCAATTTCATTATGCGAGAGCGAAAGCAAGGATTTTTTTTCGGTAGGCGAATGACGAATAACCGAAATGCGATTAAGCTAAGCAGCAAATGTTACCCGGTTTTTTTGTCCGGTTATTGGGTTTAGAAAAAAAAACCGGAGATAACCGAGACAAAATAATAACCGGAACGAACACGGTTAACCGAAGCAAAATAACCGCCGTCGGTTAAAACCGGCCGGTTTTTCCCATCCCTAGTTCACGTTCAACCGTGCTTGTGATCAGACGTATTCGTTGAGTGCGGTTAGTTCTTTACTACAATGTCTAAGAAGTCAATTTGCTCGAAATGTTCATCAGTCATTCGTAGTGACGAAGTGCAGTGCAAATCACTTTGCCAACGTAAATTTCATGTTGAATGCTCTGGCCTGAATAGTGAAACCTTCGGCATTATTCGCAAAAATAAACATTGTGTCTACAATTGCTCTGACTGCCTTCAATCCAAGTCGTCTATTGAACCACTAATGCTCAAGATAAATGACATTGGAAATGACATTAAATCGCTGCTCCAATCCACAAATAATAATAAAGTTGAATCAACTAAATCTATTAGTGGTTGTCCCCGTGCTACTGAGAAGGAAAATGAAAACCTACCTGTTGTAATCATTGAAGATAGTGACGATATTAGTGATGCTAAAAACGCTAAATCCATCGTTTCCACTGACCTGCATAAACATGTTTCACCTTCAAATGGCTTAGTAAACCAAATGAACCAACAACAAATTGCTGTCGCTGCTGCCGCAAAAAATTCTATATCCCTCGTCCCCACTGATCCGTATAAACATACATCTTTATCGAATGATTCAGTAAATCAATCGGACAACACACAAATAAACGTTGCTGCTGTTAAAGAAACTCGCACTGGTAATATAAAATTATCTGTCTCAGATAGCGATAACGCTATTTTATCTGCTCATCCTGCTGCACCTTCGAATGTCATTCAACCCAGCTGGAAAACTGTGACAAGTAAAACAAAAAAAATTCATACAAAAAAAGTTATTGGGTGCGACAAAACACCATGCGAAATTAGTGGAGTGCCGTTGACTAAATGGATACATGTTTCCCGCGTAAATGTAAACATTGATGAGAATGCATTAGCTAAACATGTTGCTGATAAATTTGACGTTGATATAAACAAAATCAAATGTCACCGTTTAGTAAAGAAAGACACTGATGTCAATAAATTAAAATTTATGAGCTTTAAATTATCTTGGCCATCTCAAAAAATGGATGATGTTCTTAATCCATCATTGTGGCCAGAGGGTATCACCGTACGGCGCTTCAAATATTTTCCAAAAAACGAGAATGCTCCCTCAAATCAGCCGGGGGAGAATCTGATTTAATCACTGTTGCTGTTGCTAAAAGTGTGGCTGTAGCTACTACTGCTTGTTCAGTCGTTGGAATTGGTGCTGTTGCTGCTGAAAATGATGATGTTGCTATTGCTACTACCTCTTGGTCTGTTGCTGGCCTTGGTCGTACTGTGGTTACGGCTGCAAACATGTCCGATAGATCTCCCGCTGTTGCTGGCGCTGAAATAAGCACAAATTGTGTTGGTTCCAAACAATGTTCCTTTTATTACCAAAATATTGGAGGTATGAGAACTAAGCTAAAGCAATTCTATTTATTTACTTGTGAATGTGATTTCGATGTTATAATTATTACAGAAACTTGGTTACATAACGATATTAATAACTCTGAATTTGTTAATTTAAATAAATATGAAGTATTTAGGAAAGATCGAAGTGCAGAAATGACAGGTCATGCCTTTGGTGGCGGAGTACTTATCGCAATCAAAAATAACCTGCATTTTGACGATGTAAAGATAAACGACCATGATAAATTAATTGACCAAATTGGTGTTCGATTTTCTTGCTATTATAAATCAGCTGAAATGTTTGATATAATTTGCTGTGCAAGTTATATTCCCCCTCAAAGTTCCTTGGAATTATATAAAATGCATATTGATAATATACTGTCTTTATCGGCTTCCACTAAATCAAATGAATATATTTGCGTCATTGGTGATTTCAATTTACCTAATATTAAATGGAAGTTATTTGATGATGATAAGATGTGGGTTCCGTTTAATATTTCTAGTGAAAAAGAAATCTATGTAATTGATAATTTCTTTGGTATAAACTTGGCTCAATTAAACAAAATATTTAATGAACCTAATAAATTGTTAGACCTAATATTCTTAGACAATGAATTAATTGCGGAAGTATCGGAAAGTGATTACTCTATAAATGACTGTGATTCGCACCACAAAATATTGAATATGAAGGTGGATTGCTATAAGTACTCTGTCGCTCAAAAACATCCAAATATTAAGCTATACAACTTTAGTAAAGCTAATATCCCTGCTCTGAAAACCCATTTGGCTCATTTTGACTGGCTTAGTATGTTTCAAAATAAAAACACTGGGGAGATGTATGCAATCCTCTTAAATATTATACAAGAATGCATGAATTTGTATGTCCCACTGAAAACAACGATGAGAAAACATCTTCCGTGGTATAATAAATCCCTCCTAAATTTAAAAAATGCAAGAAATAAAGCTCATAAAACATATATAATATCAAAAAATGCTGAAAGTAGGATAAAATTTAAAAAGCTAAGGAATGATTTCGAAACTCTGCACAAATTTTTATATAATAAATATATATTTGACACCGAATGCCAGATAAAGTTGAATAGTAAACTATTTTGGGTCTACTTAAATAATAAAAGAAAGACAACAGGTATTCCCAATTCTATGAGATATAAAGGCTTAGTGTCAAAAACTTTAGATGGTAATCTGGAGCTGTTTGCAAGCTTTTTTGAGTCTGTTTACAATTCAAACTGCATCGATGTAAGTAGTTTCTCCAATGTTAGCTTTAACGGAATAACGGATTCCGATTGCATTTCAAACTCATTTTTAAAACAATGTTCTTATGTGCTATTTGCGCCTCTCACAATTGTGTTTAATGCCTCATTAAAGGAAGGTTTTTTTTCTTGATAGATGGAAGGTATCATATATTTCACCAATTCATAAAAATGGTTCCAAAGTCGACGTCGAAAATTACAGGGGCATTTCTAAGATCCTCAAAATCCCAAAATTATTTGAGTCCATCGTCAAAGACAAATTATTTTTCCTCGTGAAAGAATTAATTTCACCAGAACAGCATGGTTTTTTAAGAGGAAAATCAACTGCTACCAATCTGATGCAATTCTCTAACTTCTTACATTGCAATATAGAAGCCGGGTATCAAGTCGACACGGTTTACACTGACTTCTCAAAAGCCTTCGATAAAGTCAACACTTGTTTATTGATCCACAAACTAAAAACTTTTAGGTTTCACTCGCTGATGCTGCATTGGCTGGATTCGTATCTTTCCGATAGAAAGCAATGTGTTGCAATAAACGGAATCTATTCTAGATACTTTGATGTCAAGTCCGGAGTTCCTCAAGGAAGTCACCTTGGACCCCTTCTGTTCCTTCTTTTTATAAATGACATTGCAGCTTCTTTATCATTCTGCAAGTGTCTACTTTTCGCGGACGACGTTAAGTTATTTGCCAAAATCAAATCTCCCGCTGATGCAGTCTTATTTCAAAATGACTTAGATGCATTTTCTATATGGTGCGACAAAAATCAGTTGCTGCTAAACCTTAAAAAGTGTAAGCAAATTTCTTTTTACAAAAATTGCTCTCCTATTCACACTCAATACCTCTTTAATAATAATGCTCTTATCATTTGTAAATTTGTCAATGACTTTGGCGTTATGTTTGACGAAAAACTCAACTTTAACATGCACATTGATCAAATCATCAGAAAAGCCTGCTCTATGATGGGATTTATTAAGAGGACTAGCAAGGAATTTTCGGATCCTTATACTCTTAAATCTTTATTTATTTCTCTTGTGCGGCCGATTTTGGAATACTGTGTTGTCATATTTAATCCATATTACAGCATTCATATCTTGAGAATTGAAAGAGTCCAGAAATCATTCACTCGATACATGCTACGTAAATTTAATTGGGATGGGTTTTTACCCTCTTATAAGCAAAGATGTCTTCTCATCGATTTAAAAATGTTGTCTTTTCGACGGAAAAATATTGAAATTCTCTTCGTAAGAGACATTCTTAGCTCAAAAACGACATGCCCAGAGCTTCTACTGAAATTTGGTCTCTACGCTCCACAGAGATCATTCCGCGATAGACCCTTACTGTTTGTGCAAGCACATAGAACAGTTTACGGTCAAAATGAGCCAATTAATCGTTGTTGCAAGTCATTTAATAGTGTTTGTAATGAAATTGACTTTTCTGATTCCAGAGTTATTGTAAAAAAGAAATTAAATAATGTAAATACATAGCTCAAATTTAATTTAGATGTAAGTTATTATTGTAATCTAGGTTTAGCGTAGTCTGTAAGAATCTTGTATTCGGTAGACGAATAAATAAATAAATAAATAAACTACCAGTCAACCAAGTATATTTTTGATATATGGATGCGTTGAAATGCGAAACAAAACCATCCTTGCGCTTATAATCTATTTTCATAGAAGGAGTAGAGCGTCCTATCTATATAACTTTTTTTTTTAAGAAAACTCAACTTACAAAAATAATTTTCTTCTCCCAAAAGAAAATCTACTAAACAAAAATTTACTGTTAATAATGCCATTTTCTCCTTTGCTGAATCTAACTGAAAACAAAACAATTTAAACTTTTCACACTTCTCACACTTTTCACTGTTTTCGATCACTTTAAATAATTATATATTGCATAACAATAATTTCACTCAATATTACTTTAAGTTACACATCGCAGTCTGCTTCATAGCTGCATTTTTCAAACAGAACTCACCTCAGCTACATACAAAACTCGCCAAATAGCGGGTTATATTTTTGCATAAGGAAGCGTGTATCAAACAGAGAGGAATCAAACCATTGTATATACACTTTATAGTAGTGCCATCATGTCGAATTTTTTGTTTTAGCCGACTAAATGCAGATGGCGTTATGAATTGAGCTAGAATGTTTGTGTCTAAACTTTTGCTGTCATCTTCACTTTAAATACACACTTTGAAAACGAAGAAAGCAAGACCAAATAAACCGGTTTGTCTCTCTCGAATCTTTCCGCCGAACGAATTTCATTCCATTGTGTATGTATTTTTTTTCATTGTAAGAAGGAGCATAGGCGTAGGCAGCGCAGGTAGCATGTTCATGTACGTATGCTTTGCAAGTAGCAGAGGTTGATGATGGAAACCAAGTAAGTTATTATTTGTATGGATAATGGATTTCGCATTATCGACTCTCTGGATGGAAGGGGCGATTCGTTTGAAACGAAAAATTTAATAAAATTTGATTTGGGTATTTTTCTTTCAAATGAGAAATTATGAATTTATCGCATTTTAGATTCTCGCTATTTTGGCTATATCTTGTCGAAAAATGTACCGATTTATATCATTCTTTTTGTAATTGATTTGGAAATATTCAGTCTAATTTATAAAGCAATGACATAATTTATTTTGTGTCGGTATTGTGCCATGCTGCACCACCACTTATTGGTCAATAGGTACCTACACGATGAATATTTATATGGATAATACGAATTTTCGTTGTTTAAAGTCCCTGCACCTTTGCAATAAAGCATTGAGGAAGGTCACTTGTTTGTGTTTTTTGCTTCTAAATGATTGGTTCTCTTTCGCATTACCCATGTTGTAACATTAGATATACGTGTTTTTAATCACCGAGCTTTAATCAGACGGTCTACTCCTCGTTTCGTTCTATTATTAGTTGTCATGCCCCGTGGTAAATGGTTCTGCTGAAATTTGCAATATATTTTTTTTTAGCTTCTGGTTCGCCAAGGCGAAGAAAAAGGTACTGCGACCTATGAGGTCGTTTGTACCGTCTGGGCCAGAAATATGTTAAGCTAGTAGTATTTCTTCTTTCCGTATAAAGCGGATAATGCTACCAGCAGACCACTTCTTTATATCTTCGGAACTCAGTTGTTCTCTGAGGCCGGACATTCACCTAGAATGTGTTCAGCTGTTTCGTCTTCCTCAAAACATAGCCGGCATTCTGCAGAGTCAACTATTTTCATTATGTTTAGGTGATATCGCAACCCGTCGTCGGCCTTTTCGTTACCTTCAAAACCTTCGTGACCCGGAATCCACCATAGTTTGGTCTTGTTCCTTTACTTTACCTACTGAGCATGTAAGAAGTAAAGAAATTATGAGTTTATGGTTTTTTAGACTCTTGCTATTTTGGGTATATCTCGTCCAAAAATTCACCGATTTCTATCATTTCTTTTGTAATTGATTCAGAAATATTCGATTTGTTTTTTATCAGATATTTATAAGCGAACACGTTGTTGGATACGTATATCTGTTAGAGGCAGCTCACCTGTCGATTTACATTTTTTTTTTTATTATTTGAATGAATGTCAAACAAACTACCTACCTATTTAGACATGCAAAAATATATGTTTTCATTGCTTTCTTAAAAGAAAAAAAAAAACAAATACTGAGAATATTATGTATGTAGTTTAAAGATAAATGGTACTAAAAAAAACACAAGTCTGTTCTCTTCCGCATCACCCAGGAGGTGGAACATTTGATGCGTTTTTTTTCACCGAGGTATCCCCATTAGGCCTTCTCCTCGCGCATAGTTCATAAATAAATAAATAAAATATTACGTAACATAACAACGCATAGGGTCCTTTAACCAAAAGCGCATACCTAAAGTATATATAAAAAATAAATAAACTATATATTAATATTACCATAACTAAAAACAAATAAAAATAAATATGAGTACATATAAATATTTATATATGAAAATCAGAAAAACACACCTATTCATTTATTAAAATATAACTTTATTTATAGATATTTATTTACATGATGCTTATCCTTAAAGTTTGGCAGCCTTAAATCCTTGTTGTTTTTTTTTATTGTAAATTTAATCAGTCCGATTAAAATAAATTTAACGATGTCTTCGTTGTGTCCATAATTGCTACACGTCATGGTTTCTGTCACTTCCAACTGGTTTATCATCTGAGACATGAGGTTTTCAACCAAGTTTGCTTGTTTGCGGTCCTCCGGAAAATCTGTTTCGAATATCTCCTTTATTCTTTTCGCAGTATTTTCGAAGCTTATAGTAGGCACCGTAAGCTTCCCAAACTCTGACACAGTTTGTGTGGTCTCATAAGCCTTGAGACGTATTAACAAGGCTTGTTCTCGATAAGAATTTGTCTCATCGATCATAAATTGCGTGCAGGCTTCGCAATTAATCTTGTTCCGTAACTTAAACGCTGCAAATCCTGCGTAGCACGTCAAAGCTCCTTCCTGTAGCTTCTCTGAACATCCTTTCGTTAGCACTGTTTCTATAGTGTTGTTCCTTGCGTAGTCTTCATCTGCGTCATCGTACTCGATATTGTTTAAAATATCGGTCTCCATGATGATGAAACTACCTGTTCGTAATCAGGTGAGACGGAGGTACATACCAATTGTATTAAATACGAGCAAACATCCTACGGCCTCCTCGCAATATGCCATAACCTACCCCAAATTTCCATTAGAGCCAACAATTAATATACCATCTTTGTATATACATACATAAGTGAATATGAAGACTTTTCTTTTTAGCTTAAAGATGGATAAGTTGTTTTAATTTTCCTTAAACGTTATACATATGAAACTTATATTTTTTCTGGCTGAGGTATTAACGAGGCTAGAATAAAAAATGTGGGTTTCTATAACATGCGATACGTCTAACCATGCGTTTGATGGAGTTCAATATTTTAATGCATTTGGGTACCTACCTATAAAATTTCATAATTGTACCTACCTACTTCAAAAGATAAATTTAAACTATACTTCATTTCTTTAGTACCTACTGGGACATCCTGAAACCGAAATTTGCATTAAGTATATCGGCCGCTAGTGGTCGGTATGACGGTATCAAAAGAAGTAGGTATCAAAAAGAATACCTAAATCAATGATATTTAGCTGCCCAAACTGAGGCACTCAGGTGCTTGTGCAAAACCAAATGAAAAAATTCTGTTTATATTCGGAGATTCGATTGTGTAACATAATGCAAACGAAATATGAACCTAATATGATTTTGAATACCGATTATGAATGAATGCCCTTTTTATTTGATGAACCAATAAATAAACCAATTTGAGTTGTTCATGAATAACCTACGGCAGCTATTATTACAAGCAGGGCACGCGCTCGTACACACACTCTAACTTGTCTTATCTTATCTCTGCCTCAATTAATTTTTTTCACATGCAAATATGATATGCCTCACTGCTGAAATGCGAATCTCCTTCGCCGATCTTAACATATACACACCAATTGTATAAAATACAACAAAATAAGTTCCAGGTGACGGTTTTGTTCTAATTGCAATATGCCATAACCTACCCCAAAAACTTTGATCAGAACAAACAAATAATATACCATCAATCTACCCAACTACAATTATTCCACCTCTCTTCATCCACCATCGCCCCTACCATTAAATATGAATATCTGCTTTTCACTTGCAAATACTCGTATGAATTATAAAAAAAAACATTTGAGAATCTTCACTGCTGAAATGCGACTCTCCTTCAACGATCATACACACACATACCAATTGTGTTAAAATCCAGAAAACATAACATACCCCTTCCATCAAAGCAAACAAAAATATACCATAAATCTACACGAAACCTGCTTTGCCAACCACCACCACTACCTGCATCATCCTCCTACTCATATTCCCAGCACGAGAATGGTGTAGAACTAGACTATCATGATTTGGGCGAATGTGCACTGGTGGCGTATCGTCGTTTACGCACGGTTGCACTACTATAAGGTTTATATATAATGGTCAAACGCGGTGAACGATAAGGGGAAAACAAGGAAAGAAAGCCAATTTGTTCTAACCAGCCACATATTTCATAACGCGAAAATTTCCGGGTTACTATGCTTTGTTTTGCTATCGCTTTGCGTATGTGTTTCTTATGGGGTATGGAGAGGAGTATGTGATGTTGGAGACTATAGGCATGCAATGGTGTGAGTATTTGTGTGCGTAGAGCAGTAGAACGATATGAGAGCAGGTGATTAGCAGGTGGTGGGTTGGTAGAATTTGTTGCTTGCAAGTGCAGGTGTAGGAAACATACAAATCTTATGTTTATATACACACATTAAGATGCATGTTGCTTGTTGGATTGAAACATTGTTGAAAGGTAGAATTTTAAAAGGTAACCCGGCGTGAATCGAGTTATATGGGCGCCTCGCCACTGGTATGTATGTATGTACTTATTTCTCACCCAAACATTACAACATCTGCAAGGTTTGATATGCGGGTCACAAATTATGGAACGAATGCGTTAATGTAAACAGTAGACCGACGTGAAACCGGTTCAGTTTGAAAGACAACAGAATAGTTATAAGTGAATATACAGAGATAATTTTCCCCGATGGATAGCAAAAAATTACTGTATATTGAGCGGTTTGTAAATACTTATTTAATGTTCATCACGCATTTTGTCACAAACATTCTCAATCCTATCAAGGATCCGTTCGGAAATAATTTTCTCCGCAAGGCAAATCTAATCGGAGATTCAATTTACGTTCATAGTATCCGTTTTCTGCATCCCTACTGTCCGCCTGTGGGGTTCGACGTTTCGACCCCAGAAAATAACTCACTTCGTCACTGAGGTCACTCAAATGCTGGCGTTGCTGCATTTGTTTGATCCAGACGTTTTTAGGCCTACCTCTCTTTCGCGTTTGTATTGGAACGTTGATTGATATTGCCTTTTTGACAGGGTTCGTAGGATCTTTCCTTTGAACATGCCAGTAACAACTGAGCCGGTCGCGCTCAATTTTTTTTTGTGATAGGTTCTTTGACGTAAAGGCTTCCTCGGATCTTGGAACTTTTTATTCGATCAATCTTTGTTACTCCTGCTTCATCTCAGCTGCCGTTAATTGCCATCATAGTTTTTGTATGCTGTCCAACATTGTGAATCGTATGTGAGCGCCGGACGCACAACAGCTTTGTAGAGCTTTGCTTTCAGCTAAGGGGGCCTTTTCGATCACAGAAGATGGCTGAGTTTACTCTTCATCCATCCTACGCTTAAGCGATGCTTAATATCATCACAGCTTGCTTATCAAAGATATTTGAACTTTTCGCACTTGGGAATCACTCCTTCATTCATATAAATGTCTACTATTAAGTATTCTGTCTTCTTAGGACTAATACGATACCCATTCCCCTTTAAAACTTCCACCCATACATCAAGTGCTCGTCGCAGGGACGTTTGATCCTCGCTTATGATGGCTCCATTGTCTGCAAAGAATAACTGATGCACTTTGGGGTCTGTCACTTTTCCTTCAAGCAGATAATCAACGAATGCAATAAATATCAAGGGACTCTTCGCTAGTGTACATCGACTTTGACTACGAACTCCTCGGTGACGCCAACGGGGCATCTTACTCTTGTCTTTACTCGATCATACATGTCCATGATCATCTGTACGTAGGTTTCTGGAACTCCTCCCTGTCTTAGCGACACGTATAACAGGATACAACTAGGCTTATGCACTCAAATACGTTAAATCACGTGCAATCCTCCGAATTCCTCAAGTGATAACCCCTCTGCTCAACTTGAGCAATACAAAGCTCTATTTTAATATATTTGTTGTCCTAATTTCCTTTGCACTCTTTTGATCATTAATTTTCTTTCTTTTTCTCTGATTTCTCCGTTCTAGGGTATGATTAAGGATCTAATCATATACAGCAAAGCAGCACCAAAAAAGATATTCTATCAAAGACTGTCCTTGAGTATTCACGAGCTTGACAATAAACGTCAATTTAAATGCATTTGGGTATCCAATGACCTGAGAGAGGAAAAGGAGTTGGTGCTCTATCCAAACAAAAACGAAACCGTCAAAAGTCTGCTCGATGAAGCCGCTAAGAAAATTCAGTTCCCCGAAAATAGTCGGAAGAAACTGCGCCTAATGAAAGTGGCCTCTCACAAAATCATGTGCATATTCAAAGAGGATGTCCCGCTTGAGATTTTACAAAAGGGCAATGATGCAGTCTCTAGCCAGAGCAACCAAAAAACGTTCCGCATTGAAGAGATCCCCCTCGAAGATGTGCAACTGGCTGAGAACGAAATGCTTATACCAGTGTCACATTTCAGTAAGGAAATATACAATTCTTTCGGAGTACCTTTCCTAATCAAAGCTAAACACGGTGAAACTTTTGGATCATTAAAACAACGAATTCAGAAACGTCTCAACGTGCCCGATAAGGAATGGGAGAGCTACAAATTCGGTGTCATATCATTGGCCTCGATAAGCGAAGTCACTGATAATACCATAATCGATTTGGATGTATTCCGGGCGATCACAACAACACAAGCGACAGTTGTCGGCGGAACACCACTGCCTTACTTTGGCCTTGATCACATTAATAAGTCCCGAAAGAGAACTTCATTAAATTTCTCTGAAAAGGCTATTAAAATCTACAATTAAACAATTGAATTGATAAATTTACTTTGAAATTAACAATAAAATGAAAAATAAAATTAATAAATTCATTGCTGATCGATCTGTTGAACTCATGAATGAGAAATTCCTGTTTCAATTTTGTTTTTCGCTGTGGGTACATGTAAATATGTGTATTGTGCTTGCTATTATTATTATTTTTTTAATTTGTCGTTAAATTTAAATATATTTTTTTTTAATAACACACAACACAACTGAAAGAAAAATTCAAAAGTTTAAAACAAATTAAGAAAATGCATTATTTAAAAAAGTAATAAAGAAAATAGTCTTATTCAAAACTGATGAAATTTTATTTTAGTTTTATGTATGGATGAAGTAGTAAATCGTGCGATTTTGTTCGAGGTGACTCACTTTCCTCAAACTCGAGCATGGAACGTTGCACCTGCCAACAACGTTATGCAGTCGCCCAGGCGGTTTCCGCAAAAAATAAATGTGAGTCGCCCAATGCCTTTTACGCGTGCTATCAAATTGTGGTTCGGATAAAACTCTGGTTTTTAAACTAAAAACAAGAAGAGGTGGTATCAGTGCTAACACCGGAGAATATGGATCGTGTAAGAATTGCTGTTGGAGAAATCCTCCTAAGAGTGCTGCTCATTGTTTTTTGATTTATTTATTTCTACAGTCATTACGTAGGAGGCTTAACCGGTTTTTGTTTAATTTTGTGCATGTCATTTTCTTAATTAAATCAGCGATTCGTCACACTGTGCAACGCAGACAAGCACCACCAATAAGTAAACAAACTTCTTCACTAAGTTCAGTTTGTAAAATTGAAAAGTGGCAAATTGCATTTGACGGGTCCGAAAATATCAACGATTTTCTTTTTAAAGTGGAGACCATTAAGGATCGTTATGGTTTATAAACCATTTGGGAATCCTCAGTGCTGAAATGCGAATCTCCTTCACCGATGTGAACATACACACCAATTGTATTAAAAACAAAGAAAACAAGTTGCATGTGACTGTGATGGTCTAATTGCAATATGCCATAACCTACCCCAAACATTCATCAAAGCCAACAAATAATATATCATCAACTACTCGACGACAATTCTCCCACCTTCCTTTATCCACCATCGCCCCTACCTTTAAATATGCATATCCATTTTTCACTTGCAAATATGGATTATAAAGAAAATCATTCGAGTATCCTCAATCCTGAAATGCGACTCTCCTTCAACGATCATACACACACATTCCAATTGTATTAAATACCAGAAAACATAACCTACCCCAAACTTCCATCAAGGCAAACAAATAATATGGCATAAGTCTACCCGATAATAATTCCTTCACCTTTCCGCCCTACCGTCCACCCAAAACGCTACCTGTGTCTTCTTACTTCTCATATACCTACTCACGAGCATGAAGGAGAACAAAAAATCAGCTGTTTGCGCAAAACCAAATAAAAATATTCTGCTGATACTTCCATCAGAGCCAACAAATAAAATAAAATAAAATACGATAAATCTACCCGATGATAATGTCCGCTACGTCAAACATCAGCCACCATCGGCATCGGTAGTCGCTACCTGAATGATCTTCATTCACATATTCCCATTCAGGAGATTGGAGGAAAACAAAAATAAACCCACAGTGCATAAACTAATATAATTTGTTTTGGCCTTACGTCGTATGGTGGCGTATCGTCGTATACACGAAGTGAGAATACTATAAAGTGTATATACAATGGTATTATCACTTCGTGTATACGACGACTACGCCACCATACGAGTTAAATAGTACATTCAAAAAAGCTATATCCATACTAGCATATTGTAGAACCTTTTCTACACCTTTGTTGTCTTCTATTACGAGTATCTTCCATTCTCGTGAATATGAGGAGGAATATGAAGATCATTCAGGTAGCGACTACCGATGCTGGCTGATGTTTGACGGAGCAGGAAATTCTCATCGGGTAGATCTATCGTATTTTATTTGTTGGCTCTGATGGAAGTATCAGCAGAATATTTTTATTTGGTTATGCGCAAACAGCTGATTTTTTGTTCTCCTTCATGCTCGTGACTAAGTATATGAGAAGTAAGATGATACAGGTAGCGTTGGTGGTTGACTGTAGGTCAGAAAGGTGAAAGAATTATTATCGGGTAGACTTATGCCATATTATTTGTTATCTCTGATGGAAGTTTGGGGTAGGTTATGTTTTCTGGTATTTAATACAATTGGTATGTGTGTGTATGATCGTTGAAGGAGAGACGCATTACACCGGTGAGGATTCTCAAATGATTTTCTTTGTAATTCATATTTGCAAGTGAAAAATGGATATTCATATTTAAAGGTAGTGAAAATACGAGTAGATAAAGGGAATACAGCTTTTTAGAAAAAGAACAAGAGCTATTATCTTTATGGAGAAACTACTTCTGCAACTATGGAACCTTGAGCACTTGTGGACAACTGGAAGCAGCGTGCCCGGAATCGAAGAGTCGCACAAACGAAATAGCCAGTTGCAGATATTCATATATGTGTAACACAATAACCGCTGTGCAAAGAATGCGCACCAGTTCACCCTTAACCCTGGATGAATTCGGAATCGCCAACAAAATGTGCATAGATGTGGCATCACAGCACAAATGACGATGTCGATGCGCAACGCAACTGATTCTGATGCACTGAAAGCATAAAGCATTGGGAATTTTCTAGATACTTTTTTTGTTGACATTTGCGCATTAGTTTACGCAACTTTACACAAATGAACCTAATGCTTTTCCAGTGATGTAAAATGTTTGCGTTAATGAACGTGCGGCAGGGCTGATTAAGCGTCAACTGTGCAGTGATGCGTTTCGTAATTTAAATTGTGCAGTAATGAGTACTGTGTTGGTGTAGAAAGGGCTGCGTTTTCCCGCCACGTCATCCACCGTACGCTTACTTAATGCTTTATGTCGTCATCACAGTTTGCTTTGTTATTGATCATAGATCCGAAATATTTCAACTTTTCGCATTTGAGAATCACTGTTCTATTCATATAAATGTCGGAAATAGCTCATAGTTAATCAGAGAACGTTTAGTACAAGTATTCTGTTTGGACTCGTACGATACCCGTTCCTCTCCAAAACTTCCACCCATACATCAAGTGATCGTTGCAGAGACGTTTGATCCTCGCTAATGATGGCTCCATCATCAACAAAGAATAACTGCTGCTCTTTGGAGTCCGTAACTTTTCCTTCTAGCAGATAATCAAGGACTGTAATAAATATCAAGGCACTTAAGACGCTTCCCTGGTGTACACCGACTTTGGTTACGAACTCCTCGGTGACGCCAACTGGGCATCTTACTCTTGTCTTTGCTCCCTCATACATGTCGATGATCATTTGTACGTAGGTTTATGGAACTTCTCGTTCTCTAAGCGCTACCCATAATAGATCCCTTGGTTGTCTATCAACGGCCTTTTCAAAATCAGCCAACACCATATGCAAATGCTTTAAGGAATAAATATGTTTTTCCATCATGATCCTTATACTTTGGATTGTATCTGCGGTTGATTTGCCTGCGACAAACCCGCACTGCTCTTCAAATAGCAATACTATTTTCCGCAATCGGCTGTCTATTAAACGCTCAACGATCTTCATGGTGTGTGACATCTGCTTGATTGAACGGTAATTGTCACAGTCTCGCGTATCGCCTTTTCCTTTGAACAAAGGAAGCAGAAAACGTTCATTCCATTAGTTAGGCATTGGATCGCCTCTCATCAGTTTGGAGATGAGAATCATAAGTCATTTGGACCCGATGTCTCCCATCTTTTTCCAGAACTCAGAGGTTATCTCGTCCGACTAAACTGCTTTTCATTTTTCGGAGTATTTCACCGCCTTCCGAACTTCTTCGACAGTAAAGTTGTGTACTTGTTCGTTGTTAGGAACGGCTCTCGGAAAATATATCCGAGGAAATTGTTCATTTAAAGTTCTTCACAAAACTGCTACCACCTGTGTAGTATGTTTTCGTCATTCACAAGAAGCAGCTCTCGAGAATTGTTGATGAACTTCGTCGAACGGATTTCCTGGGCATTCCTCTTTCTCTGAGCGGCAATTGCTTGCTCACTTATCCACCAACTATGCTTTCCTTTTGTGGTACATATTTGAATTGAAGTCCCCGACCACGAGTGTAATTCACATAAATGTGTTATGATCAAACCTCACTTACATGTTGTTACTCAGTCCGGTATCTTTCCTGTGATATGATTATCAAGCTAAAAAGTATGCAAAATAGGACCATGAGGATAATTTTAAAAGTATCTGCATACTCCAATGCTTTTTTTTTTTTTTTTTTTATAATAAGCGCGCATTAAAGGGATTTGTTGGGACCCTTATAATGTATTAGCTACACAGCGCGGGCGTTAAGGAAATTAGGGTGAGAGGAAAAGGAGAGATGCCGATGCACGCTGGTTTTGAATGTCTGTGGGTTATAATGTGTAGGAAAAATGGAGCGGGGAAGAGCATTCCACATTCGTGTTGTACGGCTGAGGAAAGATTCTTTGAACTTCACTGTACGTCCGAACACAGGCTTGAGGGTGAACTGATGAGCATTCCCTGCATGGCGGGTATTGCGGTTGAAATGTTCAAGGGGAGGAATGCAACTGGCTATTTCGTTTGAGCACTTATGGTGGAAATAACGATAAAATAACGACAGGCAGGAGTTACGACGATGACTAAGAGAGTCAATCGATCTCGCGATGTCTCGGTCGCCAATGAGTTTTATCGCGCGTTTTTGGATCCTGTCAAGTAGCTCCAAATAAGTTATTGGTGCACCGGACCAGATATGAGCGTTGTACTCGAGTTTCGGGCGAATAAACGCCTTATAAATTGTAGCCAGATCAGAAGGGGTGAAATATCTTACAACGCTTAAGGAAGCCTAGACATTTCGCGGCGTTCTTGGCGACATCGAATATGTGGTCATTCCAACGAATTTTGTCATTAACACACATACCGAGAATGGAAAGTCTTTCGGTTTCAGCGATGTAAGTGCCATTCATAGATAATGGCAGTGTGTGTGGGTTTTACTTTAATGACAGGAGACAGCATTGAGTTTTGGAAGCATTAAATTCCACTCTATTGGTTTTACCCCACTGAGTTATGCCGTTAAGATCGGAATTTAATGAGCTTAACATACGTTGCCGTTCCAGTTCCACACCCGAAGATGAGGGGCGTGACCCAAGAAACGAATATGAGAAGCTGAGGGTACTGTCATCAGCAAAGGAATGGATTGGATTAGAAGTAACAGACAGTAGATAATTTATAAAAATGAGAAAGAGAGTCGGGGACAGAACAGAGCCTTGGGGGACACCAGCATTTATTTGGTGAGTTGCAGACTTGAAACCGTCCAAAACAACTTGAATTGAACGGTCCGAAAGGTAATTTCTAATCCATTGAAGAAGAGTATCATCGATTCCAAATGCACGCATTTTCGACAAGAGAGCTTGGTGCCAAACTCTGTCAAATGCTTTTGAAATATCAAGCGCAACGATCTTACTTTCACCACCTTGGTGAAGAGATTGGTTCCACTTTTCGGTTAGATATGTCATCAAATCACCAGTGGACCTGTTGCTGCGAAAACCATACTGCCGGTCATTAAGAAGTTTTCGCGATTTAAGATATTTCATTAGCTGACGGTTTATCAGCGTTTCCATGACCTTAGAAAGAAGGGACGTAAGTGCAATTGGTCGGTAGGAGGAGGGAGAAGAAGATTCGCCTTTTTTTGGTACAGGCTGGACAAATGCTGTTTTCCATCTTCCCGGAAAGAGTCCTGAAGAATAGGACAGATGGAAAAGCTTACGCAATGGTTTTGCCAGCGAAGACGAACACCTCTTCAGAACGATAGGGGAAATACCATCTGGACCAGCGGATTTGTGAACGTCAAGATCTTGAAGTACTCTAGCCACTGTACGAGTGCGAAAGTGGATTGGTCCCATAGAGAATTCTACGCGCTCGAGTACAGGGGGAGACAAAGCACAATCTGGGAGCGTTGAGCTGACTGCAAAGTGAGCAGCAAGCAGATTGGCCTTATCTGTAGAGCTGACAGCTGGAATGTCGTTATAAATGAGTGTCGGGATAGATGACGAGGCCGAATTCTTGATGTTTTTAACAAATGACCAAAAGTTTTTACTACCAGTGGGACTTTGTAGTATTTTTTGCCTCAACTTTTGGTCATAGGAGAATTTGACACGATTAATGTGGGCATTGCAGTCATTTCTGGCTCGTTTAAACTTTTTACGGCTTTCCTCAGATGGGTTGGCTTTGAATAGCCGAAAACTTACCTCTTTTAACATGATAGCCTCTTTGCAGCTCGAGTCACACCACGCGTTAACCTTGAGTTTGATACTTTTAATCCTGTTGGGGATAAAAGTCTTCATACCCAGGTGAATTATGTTTGTGACCATATCAGCAGCAGCATCCACGTCGCTGTCGAGGAAGCACAGCGACCAGTTAAAAGTCTTAAAGAAACCGTTTAATTTGTCCCAATTGGCTTTCTCGTACTGCCATACGGAAGCACAGCGACCAGTTAAAAGTCTTAAAGAAACCGTTTAATTTGTCCCAATTGGCTTTCTCGTACTGCCATACGGTTCTTTTAGGAGTTTGTTCTTTAACTATGTGGTTGGAGTACGAGAAATTTGCTGATATGATGCAATGGTCTGACGAACCTAGAGGCGATAATACGTTCAAAGCGTATTTATCAGGGTGAGAGGTAAGAAACAGCTGGATGCGCTGTTTGCGTTATATGTAAAATAACGAATATTGATCAATATTTTAAAATGAAATCCTATAATTTAAGAAGTGGAGATCATCTAGAATGCTACACAAAGTAGCATTACGTCCAAACGCTGGCAGTTTCATTACTTACTACCAGCAAATTTAAAATATAAATCTAACTTAGGTTAGGTTATAGTGTTAGTCTTAGTCGGCAGAAGCCATAAAAGGTCCATTGTGAAATCACGCGGAGTTATCTTCTTCCTACTCATTAAACCAGTTGGAGCTTTTAATAAAGCTTGAAAGACTTTTAAAGTCAATGTTTATGATATCGTTGAGATCATTATAAAAAAATGATCCCAAATGTAGTTTTCGTCTTTGAGAGAGAGCAGGGCCCAAGCAGCTTCCGCGGAAGTCATTTGTATGGACGCAAAGCCTTGTTGCATGTTTGCCTATGAGACAGTCCCCGGTGATAACACCAATTGTAGCACCAATGTGCAGTCTGTTCAGAGAGATCAAACACTTAGAGCGTTTCAGATCTAGCTTTGGCCAAATCTGTTTTGTCGCCAGACAAGTGTTGCCGCTTGTCCACCAAAGGTTAGTTCTCTCGATGGCCCCCTCATAAACATGAGTTTGCATGTAGGAATTGGAATGCCTAAGGGACCTTTATCAGGTAGAAGGGGCAGTATGGTTCCTTTTCTGTCGAGTTCATCAGCCCTACAGTTCCCTGGAATATCTCTGTGTACCGGCACCCAGCAGAGGTGAATGTGGAACTGCTCCGCCATATCCACGAGAGATGACCGGCAGGCTAGGACTACGATGGAGTTTGTAGAGACAGAATATAGAGATTTTATCGCAGCTTGACTATCTGAGAAGATTCGGGTGTCCATATCGGATACCACGTTCCTCTCAAACCACAATAGGACTTCTTTAATAGCCATGATTTCCGCCTGGAACACACTGCAGTGATTAGGTAGACGAAAAGAGAGGCTGAGGTTCAACCTGTCGGAGAACACACCTCCACCAACCCCATCGTCGGTTTTGGATCCTTTGGTGTACAAGTGGATCGATTCATATTCGACAGGGGGGCCGCCTTCCTCCCAGGGTGTTGACTTTGAAGTTTTTGTCAAATGTAACTTAAAACGATTCAAAAGATTATCACAAAATTACATAACATTGCTCTGAGGACACAGCTAAAAATGGTTAAGGATAAGTTTAAATAATGTATGTACATATAAATAAATTAAATCAATAAGAATATATTCAGAGAGCGTAGAATACGAGAGTTTGCTGCCTTCTTTTTTTTTAATTATGTAAGTTCACCCAGTTGACAGAGGACCAATGGCGACTTATTGAACTTCGAATCCTGGATGAGGTGAATGAGGCCATCCTTAAAAACAAGGAACCCCTCCCGCTTTTTGGCACCCTCAACATAATCCAAGGGTTCAAACTTATGACCTGTGAGGAAGAACACACTTTCACATGGCTCAAAGAGTTTATTGCCAGGACGAAAGCTCCATGGCCAAACGCCGACCTTCGTCTAATCGACAGGAAGGAGATCGTACGTATGACAAGGCCTAAGGCCAAACTTGTTGTACGAGGACCACATATCCCGAAGGATCGTATTGAAAGATATTTACGATCCTTAAATACCGATCAGCTGAGCCACACTTGGGAAATGATCGAGATGGGAGAATACAATGAATCAGGCACGGAAGTGGTAGTGTTGCTTAGCCACAAATCCATTCCGTTGCTGAAAAAGATCGACTTCAAAGTTCGCGTTCGTTCGGCGGCGTCTAAAAACCGTGATGAAGTCGAAGGGACTGGCCCTGTTTAAAACAGTGCAGACAGATCCAAACAGTAAGATCAGAACTTGTATAGTAGCTAGGAAACAGATTAACCTCTTTCTTCTATCTACCTACAGTGATAACGACCACGCGACGGTAAAACTTGAGCGCAATGGGCTCCCTCCGCTGATTATAACATCGTGCTACATGCCCTATGATGCAACGGAAGGACCACCGTCAGACCTGACACACCTTATTGTTCAATGGGCTACACTAGAAAGATGGGGCCTGGTGATGGGATGCGATGCCAACTCTCATCATGCCCTATGGGGTAGATCAAACACAAATACAAGGGGTGAGTCACTTTTCGAATTTCTTATAAATCATAACTTATTAATAGCTAATAGGGCCTCAGAACCAACTTTTGTTATTAGAAATAGGCAAAAAGTAATCGATGTTACAATATTAAGTAACTCGATGCAATCAAAATAGACAAGTGGAAGGTATTAAAGGAGGAAAGTTTCTCTGATCACAAAATCATTGAATTCCTAATACCAGACACAAACAATCCCCCAAAACCATATAGGAACCATAGGAAAACTAACTGGGACCTTTTCAATATGGATGTGGGAAAGAAAATAAGAACGCTCCAGACAAATGCTGCGCATGCACCTGAGAGTACAGACAGGGATGCCAAGGATCTAGGAAAAATCCTAGGCAAAGCCCTCGAAAAATCTTGTCCCTTGAAAACGAAGAGTAGAAGAAAATCGACTCCCCCCTGGTGGACAAGAGAACTGTACGACATTAAAAAAGAAACTAGAAAACTTTTCAATGTAGCAAAACGTACAAGAACGGACAATAACTGGGAAACCTACAAGGCCAGTCAAAGAAAATTCAAAACAGAGACGCAACGAGCAAAGCGATCTTCGTGGAAATCCTTCTGCAGCAAAGTAGAAAACACCACAGAATCAGCTAGGCTCAGGAAAATACTTGCTAAAGAACCAGTACCCTTGGGATCTCTCAAGGATCCTATCGGCAACTGGACAGAATCCTGCAACGAAACGCTTAAGCTCCTCCTTGAGACTCACTTTCCAGGATGCAACAATGAGCACAATAACTTGGAAGAAGAGCACTACATGGAGCATACAGCACCAGCGGAAATTATAACGGAAGAAAAGATAAGATGGGCTATCAACTCCTTCTCTCCATATAAATCTCCGGGTATTGATGGCATCTTTCCTATGATGCTACAAAGATGTGAAGAATACATAATTCCACATCTTAGGAACATATTCCTAAGTAGCCTAAAATGGGGATATGTACCAAAAGTATGGCGAGAAGTTAAAGTGGTTTTCATACCCAAAGCTGGAAAACCCAGTAACACTACCGCTAAAGGCTTTAGGCCAATCAGCTTAACCTCTTTTGTTCTAAAAACTTTTGAGAGACTGATTGACATTTATATTCGTAGCAAACTGAGTCCAGATGTCTTATCCCCAGCTCAGCATGCGTATACGAAAGGTAAAGGTGTAGAGACAGCACTCCATAGTGTAGTCAGCACCATAGAAAAGACATTAAGGGATAAGGAATATACTCTAGCCGCCTTCCTGGACATTGAAGGTGCTTTCAACAACGTCCAAGGGGAAGCGGTAGAAAGAGCCCTAGTAAACCTTAATGTGGAGAATACCATTATTAAATGGATAATGTGCATGCTTAAAAGAAGATGCATCAACTCAGAGTTTGGTGGTGAAATAATCAAGATGTCAGCATCTAGAGGAACTCCTCAAGGCGGAGTCCTATCACCCCTTCTATGGGTACTCGTTTTAAACGAGATTCTGATCGTACTTAGACTTAGTGGAGTCAAGGCAGTAGCCTACGCAGACGACTTAGCACTGCTAGCGACAGGGAAATTCCCATCCACTCTAAGCGAACAAATACAAAACGCCTTATCTATGGTTGGTACCTGGACAAAAAACTGCGGACTGGCGGTTAACCCACAGAAAACAGAACTGGTCCTCTTCACCAATAAAAGGATTATACCACAATTTAATAGGCCAACAATTGAAGGTACTCCACTACAAATATCAGAATCCGCGAAGTATCTGGGCGTGATTCTAGATAGAAAATTAAATTGGAGCCTCAACATAAAAGAAAGAGCTAAGAAGGCAATGATAGCCTTATACGCCTGCAGCAGAATTTTCGGCAAAACCTGAGGACCTAGTCCCAAAATTATCATATATACCAAATAACACACGGTGGTGTCCCGGGAAATGAAAGAGCCGATGAGCTGGCAAGAAAAGGATCCTCCCTTGAATTAAGAGAGGCTGACACAACGGTAAAAACTCCACCCTGTTACCTTAAACAGGTGATTGATGATAAAACGCTGATGACAGCTAACGAAAGATGGAGTGCCCTTGACTCCTGTGTCAATACCAGGAAAATGTGGCCACTATATGACAAGCGAAAGACCGAGAGAATCCTTCAAATGAACAAAAAGTCTTTGTCCTCTCTCACAGGTGTTATCACCGGACACAACATGCTGGGCTACAATGCAAAGAAATTAACTCAGCACAGACGAGCTCAGCAGAGGTTGCGGGGACGAGGAGGTGAACGAGGATACCCCTCATTTCCTCTGTCTCTGTCCTGCACTCTGTCACATAAGAATCAATGTCCTTGGCAGATATTTTTTCCAGGACTTAGAAGAACTCTCCGGCAAGTCTGTAAACGACTTGCGCAAGTTCATCAGCGCATCGGGATGGTTTGTAAGCCCGCTAGGTTTTTCATAGGTCCCAAGTAAGGAAATCAACCTCCAGCGTATCACAAAGGGTCTACATAGACCTAAGTGTGACGGGAGCAGGACTCTCTTGCCCCGTCAACCCAGCAACCTAACCTAACCTAAGTTCACTGTTCTATCGGGATACGTTTCATCTGATAGCCCTTGTTTCAGTCGCATAGTTGTCTGGCCTGGAGATATGAGAAACTCTGAGTAAAGTCTCAAGTAGATTCATATGGAATAAGAAATTAAACTACGAACACTTGATGGAAATTCAAAGGTCAATTTTATTATAACATAATATATAGTCGCATTAATACTTCCTTCGCTTGAGTATCTCTGGTCGCCAGTTGACGGGATGTGTTTCCTCAGACGCTTCGTCATCTTCTTTGTAGATTTTAATTGTTTTATCTGCCTCAGCTGTAATAAGACGCGAACCCGATTGATCAAATGCCATTGCGAATATACCGGCTTCACTGTCCATTGAACCGGGCTGCACTGGCGCTTGAAACCTTTGGAAATTATAACCCGTTCGCCAGTCCCAAAAGAACATAGTACCATTGTCACCTCCTGACACCAAAACTCCGTCTGGATTCACAGCCATACAATTGACAATGGCATTGTGGCCCGAAACATTTTGAACGAAATTTCCCTCGGGACAACGCCACTGCTTAATATTATCCGGCGATGCCGATGCAAACATATACAAACTGGGATGTATAACGAGACTGCGTACACTTTTCTTGTGATTTGTCAGCGTACAGACACTTTTACCAGCTGCCAGATCCCAAAGACGAATCGTTGAATCGTGACTGCCGGTGATAATTTGGGGATTATATTCCTGGGCTACAACACTAGCCACAGTGTTTGTATGTCCGCTGAGAGTGTGGATGTTGGCTTTGGTTCGCATATCCCATATTCTTGCTGTTGAATCACGTCCAGATGTTGCCAACACATCGATTGCCGGATGCAATGCTAGCGAATACACTGCCGACAAATGACCGTGGTAGTGACGGATTACCTTGTTGTATTCTAAGTCCCAGCACTTGACTTGACGATCTTCCCCACAACTGAAGAGGTATGGGTGCTTATTACTGACTGCCAGACCACGAACTGTACTGACATGGCCGGTAAGAGAGAGTTTCAGTTTTCCGCTTGCCAAGTCCCATATCTTGATGACACGATCACCAGCACCAGTGGCAAACCACTCATTGCCGGGCTCAACGGCGATGCAACGAACCCATCCAAGATGGCCTAAAAAAAAGTATACATAGTTACTTGATGTTTACAATGAGGAAAAGGAGAGCAACATTGCAAAACTATCGAGGTTATCATGATCACAAATCTGAGGATAAATCAAAACCAATTGGAAAAGTCTCCAAAGACGGAAAAGAGCTAAAGAAATCATGACACACGAAAAATATACCATTTTAACCATTGTATCGCCAATCTTTATATATAAAAATCAATGAACCTATGTTTTTACGTATGCTATGGAATACGAAGCCAGGCAATCTTCGGTGAAGTTTGGTCAAAATCGGTCCAGCAGTTTGTCCTCAAGTGCATTGAGTGAGACAAGTTGTTCGCTCTATATAAATTTCAGTACTTTTGGCAAATTTCTAGCACAACTTAAAAATGGTAAACCACTAGACTGCAAAGTTGTAGACCATAAAGGAGCAGCAACGAACGCTGGCTACCCGGTAGTTAGAAAATAAAAAAGCTACCTGAAATATAAAAGTAAAAAGTAAACAAAGCTCGTGCACATGACTTACTAAGAGGCCTGGTTCTTGAACAGTTCATTTATATGCTTGGCTCAAGTAAGTATACATTCTACGACGAAGGATAGCAGCTAAGCAAATGGTAAAAATCGCCGAATGTCCAAAAATCGTAGAGACAGACAAAATCAAAAGCACAATACATACATATTTGATAATTGATATGTGTAATCATACACAAACATATTAGGCCTTAACGGCCCATATAGGGCCTGAACCTAGCTTCTCCAACCACTTTCATTCGAAGTAGAGGGGACCTACAGTTTTACGCCGAATCCGAACGGCAAACTTGAGAAGCTTTCTCATGACAATTTGATACTCTTGGATGTTTGTCAGACGTTCGCAAGAGGTGCCAACAACACGCGGTATTCCCAATGGTCCCCCATCTAAGTACTAACCACGCCCTACATCGTTTAATTGCGGTGATCTAGCGAGAACTGATTGATTCGACGTGGCAAGGTCGTTGGCACTTTTGCAATTGCATTGTTATTAAATTGTTCTACTGCATCCCTTGACACTGAAGGATTCTTCAATAATTCAGAGACAAGTGCAGTAAAAAACATAGGGACGGGCTACAGTCCGCTTGGGCGAACTGTTGGATACCCTATTCTTATTCCTATCCCTCATAAGTGGGCGTGACAAAAGTCTAAGTATGGTTGAATTGTTAAGAACGCTCTACATATTTTGTTATATAACATTTAAAGGATTTTATCAAAAAAAAAGCTCCCTAGCTCAAACTTGGGTGTTTCAATAAAATTGTTTTATTTAATTGTGGGCGTGTCAGTAGGCGGATTTTTAAAATATTTACACATGAGCATAAAGGGCCCATAGAGAGTATATATTATAAATTTCAGTTCCCTAGCTCAAACCTTGGATTTTCAAAAAAAATGTTTTATTTATTTGTGGGCGTGTCAGTGGGCGGATTTTGAAAAATTTTTATCCCGAGCAGTTTTAGGAGTCATAGATCATATATAAAAAATTTCAGCTTTCTAGCTCAAAATTCGATTTTTTCCAAAATTTTGTTTTTTTTGAGTTTGTGGGCGTGTCTGTGGGCGGATTTCAAAAATTCGTAAACTTGATTATTTCGGGACCCTAGAGAGTATATGGTTAAAATTTCAGCTCTCTAGATCCAGTTTAAAGGCCTAATTTTTGCCGACGGACGGACGGACGGACATGGCTAGATCGACATTACTATCGATGCTGATCATAAATATAGTAACTTTTATGGGTCTACGGGCAATATTAAGGTATGTTACAAACTATGCGTCAAAATTAATATACCCCTAGAATAGGGTATAAAGAACTTGGCAAAGACTAACGTGAAGCATGCTGTAATAAAATTTATAGAAGAAATGCTTAGCGAAAGAAAAATAAATGCCAAGCTGGAGGATACACATATCAATCGCTTCCAGAGGAACACTACAAGGAGGGGTTATCACCTCTGTACTGGTCATTTAACAAGATACTCTTCAAGCTACAATAGAGTGGGGTTGAAAATATTTCCTTCGCGGGTGACGTAGTAATATTAGGTTAGGTTAATGTGGTTGTCAGCCGAGGTCGACTCACCTATACCACATTGAGGTCCATTGTTGTACCACGTGGATCTGTCCCCTACTCGTTAAAACCAGTTGGAGCTGCTAATGAAGCGTAGGAGACTTCTAATGTCAGTGTTATTTAGATCGTTTAGATTTTTGTAGAAGAAAAACACCCAAGTGGAGTTTTCTTTACTGTGACAGATCTGGACATGTACATTGAAAGTAGAGAATAGTCTCCTCCTCCTCTTCCATGCAGATTTTGCAAACGTCGTTTGAATATGCGCCAAGCCTTGTTGCATGATTGCCAATAATGACACATATGGTAGTGCTAATGTACAATCTATTTTGAGACAAAACATCTTAGAGCGTCGCAGGTCGAGCATTAGCCAGATCTGCTTTAACCTAGGGTTTGTTCTGATTGCATTTATAGTAAATATGGTATACCAAGGGAACCCTTTTGCAGTAAGAAAAGATAAAGTAGTTCCATTTTCGCCGAGTTAATTAGCCCTACAGTTCCCTGGAATGTCAGTATGCCCTGGCTCCCGACAAAGGGGAATATTGAACTGCACTGCCCTCCTTGAGTGTTGTTTAGCTTTCTACGGTTTCGATAGAGTTTATAGAGGATTCTAACGACTTAATAGTAGCTTGGCTATCGAAAAAAATGCGGATATCTTTAGCTGATATCACGATTTCTGCAAGACAAGATAAGCCTTTTTCAATCGTCATAATTTCCGCCTGGAACACGCTTCAGTGGTTGAGAAGACGGAAGGAAGAAAGGAGAGACTTAGACACCACCGCCCACCCCATTATTGGCTTTTGATCCATCGGTGTAAGAGAGGATCTCTTGATCATCCAAAAAAGCATCAGCCTGGAGGGGATGGTGGAGTTCTATGATCTGTCAGGAGTACGATGTCAAAGTTGTGCTCGAGGATTTTAATGCCAAAGTCGGTAAGGAAAACATCTTCGGCGGATGAGTTGGTAAGCACAGCCTTCACGACACGACAACGGATAACGGCTACCGATTTATCGACTTTGCAGCAGTTCGTAATACGGTGATAAGTAGCGCTAGGTTTCCAAGGCTCAGGATCTACACAGCATTCTGACGCTCTCCAGATTGTCGAACTGCCAACCAAAACGACCATTTGCTAGTGGATGTGGGGCGCGCATCCAGCATCATAAACGTACCAACATTCCGAGGGGCAAACGTCGACTCTGACCATTTTCTTGTTGCGGTTAAATTTAGAGCTCAACTGCCCAAAAGAAAAAATTGACGTTGGACGCCTTAGCACACCTGCACTAGCCGAGCCTACAGAGAGCGTATGAGCGAGAGACTCTCCTCTGTGCATTCACCACCCACAAGCGCCAACAATATGTGGAACCGATATAGTGACATCTTCAAGGAGATAACCGAGACCACCGTAGGTTACCAACCACCCAGAAAAAAAGCCCGTGGTATGATGATGTATGCGATTAGAAAGCTAAAGAACAATAAGGCCACCGGCTCTGATGGTTTACCAGCGGAGTTATTCAAATACGGAGGTGATGGTCGCATGCACAAATTTATCAACCAAGTATTGGTTGGTGGAAGAAAGCATTGTCGATGACTGGACTATCAGCTCCATGTGCCCCATCTACAAGAAAACCGATCCTATGTCTTGCAAGAACTATCGAGGCATATCCCTGCTAAATAGGATCCTATCCAACGTACTGTTTGAATGTCTGAAACCGTTCTGCAACACACTAATCGACACGAACCACTGTTGCTTCCGGCTCGGCAGATCGACGATATACAAACTCTTCACACTAAGCAAATCATGGAAAAGACCAATGAATTTCATCGACTTTAAAGCTGCATATGATAGCATTCATCGTCAGGAGCTGTACGTGGCGATGGCCGAATTCGGGGAAATCCTCTTTTTGGTGTAGAGGTTGGAGAAACAAGGTGTTATTCGTTTCTCTCATTTAATGGGTGGCGTGTGTTGTTGTTCCCCATGGGGATTGAACCTGTACCGCACAGGTCAGAAGCCAACACTTTACCCTCTACACCATCCACGCCTATCCATTAACTTATAAAAATGTAAAAATCTTACCTATTGTCAGTGATTTGGTACAAGTTCAAAAGACAAAGGGGGCTAAGTATTTGGGAACGCAACCAGATGCGAAATTGAAATTGAAATCACAAACAAATACGATTATTAATATTTTTTTAACTCTTAAAATTACAATGTTAAGAAATACCGTAAAAGCCACTTGGTATTATCAAGAATGTTGATTTATGAATGTTATATTGCCCCTCTCGAACAGTGCGAAGTATCTATCGTCTACATTAACCTGTGACGGGTGCAGGTATCTTCTGTCCCGTCATCTCATTAACTTAACGTTTCCTGGCATATTTCTACACAGAAAGTTGAGATGGAAGCTGAAAGTAGGGGACAGATTAAAAAAGGCCTATAATGCTATCTTCATCTGCAAAATATGAAAAAGAAAGCGGAAGCATGGTCATCACTGGTGGTACCTGTTGCACCCATACGGCAGCACCAATCACCTTTCTACATTTAACACCGCTTGATTCACAGATCAAACAACTGGAACAGTGCCTTACGGCTCACCAAATAGGGTAATTTCAAGGGTTGCGTCATTAGACACTGCTCGATTTTAGCAGAGCTACTGCTAGGCAATGCAATAATAACTAATAAAATATCGACTTAAGCACTCCGTACGATATATCACATCCGGACATCATGACGATATTCCACATATACTGTGTTAATGTGAGCGAGCATCGCGAAACCGAAAGACTCCATGCTCCAGAGTCTTACTCCTTACAAACTATAAGGGAATACGCAGATTCTGCAAGAAAATTGAGTGCGTCTTTAGAGAAAGTGTTTAGATTTCTTACGTTTGACTTTTAAGATCAATTGGTTCTCCGGTGATCGATTGACCTTCTTTGGCGCCTAGTGTAGTATAAGCCTTTAAACTTTACCTAATGAGCGATGTGATAAAAAAACACATAAACGCCCTTAACCCCAAAGTAGCTAGTAGGTGCGGCAGTGACACATGTTTCCAAATCCAGATCGAAATGATGACCGGCTCTTATGTCTTGGGTGTTCACCAGGACTTAGTCTTTCGTAGCAGTGATTAGTTGTTAAGCGATGAACAACCCGAATCGTAACAACAAACACAACAAGTTAAACTCCCGAAAAGGCTTTAGTTGTTGCAATTGTTATCAAATACTTTGATGTCTAAAGTGCGAGCACGACAATCTGAACAAGAAATGCGCAGGTAAATAAACATTATGTTGTAGTGGGCTTGACAACATTGTGGAAGCAGTGAATCTGAAGTGTTAGCAGGTCCGCTAAATTATTAAAGTTCTGCTTCATGTTGCTAATTTAACATAGGCCATGTTATCTCCGTCGATATGTAGTACCAACCTGATATGAGTCTAAGTGCTCTGGGATTTGGATTTCATTTAAAAAAAAAAAAAAAAAAAAAAACCAACCTGATATAACCCGCGACAATTTCCATGGTGCATGCCAATCCGGCTTTGGTATACTCGGCGCCTTCTTTGGAATCAGCTGCATCCCATTGTTAGTCGTTGTTGTATTGGTTTTGTTCAGTCCTACAACTGTTGATTGATACGCTTCTGTCACAGGCACTAATGCTTGGCTACTGGCATCTGCACCACTACCCTGTGAATTTGCCAGTCCGTTGGTAATTGCAAGCGGCTCCACAGTGTCGTCTGTTGCTGATGTCGGATTTAGTAGCTTCAGTTCTTGTGCTTTATTAACTCTTTCGAATACTAGTGAATAGTTGTCTCTAGCTTTGACGGATTTTCTCATTTTATCCCTTAAAAAGCAAAAAACACTTTTTCATCTTAGGTAATTCTATCAAAACTAAGACATCTTACAATTTTTCATCGATATCTGGCAGAGCACCTTGATTCGAAACGAACATGTCGTGTGTTCTTTTCAGTGAACGAAACACCAACGTATGGACACTGTGTCTTTGTACTTCTTCCATCTTTTAAATGCCAAATTATTTTATATGTTATAACTTTACTTTACAATTTTTCTTAATTATTAACTTTAACGAGGCGAATGAAACGTTTTGTTTGTGTATAAAAATGTCAAAATGCAGCAGCTGAGCTCTCAGCGTTTTCTTTCAAGCGACTGGCGCGCCATCTGGAATTTTATGGCAGTCTCGTCTCACATCGACCACAGAGACTTTAAAACAGTGAAAAATTAAAAATAAAATCCAGAGTTTCCCAATTTGATTTTATTAAAACCGTAGGTAATTACAAATTCAAATATAATCAATCATAGCCGTTATTATTTCAAATGCATCTCTTGCCGTAGGCTCGATGTACGTACTGGGCAGTAAAAATCCATGAACTCCATTGTCGGCCAAATGAATGGTATAGCTGAAGGGTATTCCAACTTCAAATGTAGCAAAATAGTCCGAAGAACCTTGAAAAACAAACGAAATCAGATGAATTAAAAACCAAGTTAAGTTTCAGTCAAGTTACCTGATTTATTCTCAACCAAATCGTTATTAGCGTCTACTTTATATCTGGATTTGCTGCCTTTTTTCCTGAGCCCATCAGTCCCAACCATTGCCACATCAAGTAGGTCATCCAGCTTTTGGGATTGAAATGATGAATTTGGTTTGCTTGGGTATGAAATAATCTGACCGTAGGCTTGCAGGGATGCGAATAACTGAATGATGAGAAATATTAAAGTTTTCGAAACTCATTTTGCAATAAACCCACTTGAATCTGTTTTTTATGGTCCATCAAAAACTTAGAAACAGCTCTGGTTTCTGGCTCACAAAATGGGGCTGGTCCGGCAAAGAACTCGTTACACGGTGACTTGGAGCTTCCTTTGCGACCCCAATTGTATTGCCAGTTATGGTCGAGATCGACGCCAAAGCAAACTTTTTCGGATTTCTTCTTTTGCAGCCAAGTCATGGCTGAATTGATGATGCCCTTGGGCTTGGCAATATGTCGAGAGCGTGATTTCTTCCAGAGTCGATCGTACCGGTGACTATATTCATAGCTATCTGGGTTTGAAACTGGCATTATGTACCATGTAGTGTTCCTGATGTATTCGCTTCCCAGATTCGTGCCTGTAATGAAATCATTTTGCATAAGTTCTCGATAGAATGAGGATTGAAATATAGAAGAAGAGACCAAAATGGTATTTTGAATCCAAGCTGACAAAAAAAGGAACTGCTTGATCAATGCAGAGAAGGTATATAGAATTTCTGGAATTATTCAGTCAGTGTAACCTAATGGCTTCTTTCGTTGGACTAACCTATATGTCAGTTAATTCCGTTGCCGCCATTTTATTTCGATATATAATAGCTTTTAAAGCTATGAAAAAGTTCCCTTCGTTTGAGGCAGTGATCTTATCGGTAAATAAAAATAATAAAATTTAGCCATCAACGGCCCTACATAAGACCTAGCTTCTCCAACTATATTCATTTATTGGCTCGAATGGATGTGACCTACAATTTTACGCCGTTTCCAAAGGGTAAAGTTTAAAAACCCGGCTATAGTAGTCAGAGCGGTGCGTTTCGCGCCGTCCGTAACTAAGGAATACAAAGAATTTGTACTGTGTGCCAATAAAAGCGGATTGCTCCGATTCGTTAAGTTTCGTTTCCCTCTGCTTACGTCCGAAAACATTGACCGCATTCGCACTTCACGTCCGCAAACTTAACAACCAGTCTCTCTAACCGTTAAAAGTTTTTGCCTGAGGCGGTTCTGCCTGCATAATGCCCATTGTGCGACAGCTCCCAATTATTTCAGAATTGATGCTGATTGATGATTGCCTGCCTATCAATGTACATAGATGCCGGATATTGATCCCATCCGCATTACTTCTGCTGCCCAAAGAACAGATAGAACTTCATATTGGAGGACACTGCTTTTGCATCCGGAAGTCAAATAGACACTTTCAGGTCTGGATCGACAGCGTAAATGCCAGAGTCAGGTGTATCCGCTGTTTTAGAACCGTCTGTGTACTTTGCAATTTCATTTGCAATTTTGTTTTTTGTGCTCAAGGACCCGCAGCAAAGTGAATTCGCTGGGCGCTTGTTTCGAGCCCAGTGTACACGAACGTGAGGATTGGTGAACTGAGAAAAACGATTTCACTGTTTTCAGGATGAATAGGTACCATGCGAAAGTCGTCATCGCCGATGGACGTGACACACCCTACTTGTTCGTGTCGAATGATGATCTCCTCTGGATCTTCGAGACTCTTAAGAACAAAAAATTGGCGGGAGTCGATGACATTCCAAACGCCATATTGAGACACCTGCTCTAGAGTTGTAGAAATGTTCGTCACGTTGTTTAACAATGCGGTGAGTAATGCATTTTGCCCGACGCATTGGAAGACAGCTATGGTATAACCTATCCCGAAACGGGGTAAGGAAAGTACGAGCCCTGCTAGCCTTCCGAATGTTGGCAAGGTCTTCGAAGTGGTTATCCACAGAGTCCTGTTGAAGTGGGTTGAGGATATCAACATAATTCCGTTGCTTGGTTTCAGGGTGGGGCTTGACACTATTCATGGAGCGTTAGATATTTATTATAGTGGAACAAAAACTAATGTGCGGGTGACTGCTTTGTTGACTTTGAGAAGGCCTTTGATACTGTATGATTAGAGGGTCTTTTCTATAAGTTGAGCAGACTAGATATGCACAAACGCTGCAATATGTAATTAACAATATGTTTACGGGAAAGAAGTTGGCCGTCAATATTGGAAACGTGACTTTGAGCAGAGTCTCTGACATTAAAAACGCTTTACAACAGGCGCGATGAAATCTCTGATCCTGTTCAACTACTTTCTGAGCGATCTCAAACGATTTAGGTTCACGACGACGATTTGGTGGCGTACAGGTCAGGTCCTAAAATTATATTTATCAACATACAACATAATGTTGCAGTGTGATTTCGAACCAATTCAAGGATATTGCGACGGCTGGAAGTTGCAAACAATCCTGTTCAGATGTACACTCTGGTATCAGCCGTACAATACGAACGTGGAATACTCTTGCACGCACTGGTTTTTTTTTCACATTATAAACTACAAAAACTTAAAACCAACGTACATCGACATCTCTCATTTTCTTCTCACCCTAATTTCCTTTACGGCTGCGTTGGTAGCTATTACATTATAAGTACATATATTATAAAAAAAGTTAAAAATATCTTAGGATACAAAACATTAACTATTATCGGGATGTCCAAGCCGTTTGCGGTGAGAGGCGTTGTTACCACGCTGTCCGGCTCAACCAGTATCTGTATTTTGAGACCTTATAAGGCCCATCCTCGATTTTGGTTGCACATTGCGGAAAATTATATATGTGCTCTGGGAGATTTTAATATTGGTCTGATGACGATAAAATGCTTATTCCACATAATGTGGTTAAAGATTATGAATTGGCTGTTATTGATTGTTTGTTTTCGCATAGTTTATGTCAAGTTAATACAATAATGAATTCCCAAAATGCTCTTGATTTGGTATTTGTTAATATTAATGACTTTAAATGTAACGTTTCTGAGGAACCATTTTCACTTTTAATTCTCTTTTAATTCTACTTATCATGAGCAAATTTGTATTGAATCTGAAATGTATAATTATAATAAGAGAAACTCGATTACAGACAGGTCATTTAACTTTCTTAAATGTAACTTTAGTGGTATGAATTCGCATTTGAATTCGTTTAACTGCGATCGTGAATTTGAAAATCTATGTCTTAGTGAAATGTATAATCGCTTTAATTCTATCTTAAAGTCTAGCTTCTCTATGTTTGTTCCATGTTCGCTGAGGAAAAGCACTTCGAAACCCCCATGGTATAATAGGCGCCTTCTACATTTAAAGAATTTCAGAAACAAGAAGTGTTTTGAAAGCTACGTAGTCAGTTTAATGTTTTGAGTAAATTTCTTCATAATAACTACGAGTATGTATATAGCCCAGTCATTTTAGGCATTTTAAACCCCAATCTGCGGAAAAATTCCTAGTGAGCTGAATTTTTATATACACCTTTATTACGGGGTTGTCATAAAGATGTGAAAAATCGACATTGATATCGTGCCGGCTAAAAAAGTTATAAAGGTCAAAAGGTCACCAAAATCAGTTTTTCGCAAAAATCTCGCGATCTATTGCTCGAAGGTCAATAGAGGTCATTATAAAAATTGTTTGTCGTGAAATTAGCTACAAAAATTGTCTCTTGCATTTTTCTATAAAATTAACCGTTTTTGGAGTAGAGCGCTGAGAAATGATGATGCACTTGTTTCCTCACCACCTGCGAGGTAGAATCCAAGTCGCGTTTTTATATGTGGTTTCCCTCGTAGGCATAATCCATGATATGTAATAAGAGGTTTTTTTTATTTAAGAGTGAATAATTATTTATTTGAATACTGAAAAATACAAAAAAATAAACTTTTGTATATAATTTTTTTTGTCATTCATTGTCGATATCTTCAGTTTCTATATCATTAACAGTGCTATGATCAGCATTAAACGGATGAGTACCCTCTTACTCAACTGCATCCCTACTGGTCCGCCCGTGGAGTCCTTGAGTCGATGACATAGTCATTATTATTAGGGGCAACGATGCAAACGAAGTCACAACACGTATGAAAAACGCCTTTAAGACTGCCCAGACGGGTGCAACAGGAAAAATCTTTCCATCAATCCAAGCAAGGCTATTCTAGCTCCTTAACCAAAAGAAGAAATTTCACCTAGTTCAAATTTTAAAAAGACGAGATCGTTAAATATTTAGAAAGAAGTCAATTATTTTGCAGTAATCCTAGACAGAAGGCTTATTTTTGAACTTTCACATCTTCTTCTTCCTTTAAATGCGGTGAGGCATTGATCATGCTTCAATACATCCCTACTGTTCCGCCTGTGGGGTTCGCCGGTTCGACCTCACAAAATATCGGCAGTCCTCCCGATTTTGAATCACTTCGTCACTGAGGCCATGAGTTGTTTGGCCTGTCTCTCTTTCGCGTTGGTATGGGAACATTGATTGATATTGCCTTTTTGACAGGGTTCGTAGGATCTTTGAACATGACAGTCACAACTGAGCCAGTCGCAGTGACTGTATTTAAATATTCAATATTACCATCACCTCTAGGGCTACAAGCATTTTTTAATGTTTGTAAACCACGCCTAACTTTTACTACATCACCATCCGATAACAATTCATTGCATATAAAACATGTATCACTCATTATGAAAACTGTTGAAGAGCATGAAACTACTGAAATAACGTCTTTAACACTCAAGTCATATTTTTCAACTGAGCTAAACACAATCCGACAGACAGTAGCAGGTATAAAGGGACGGGCCTCGGAACAATAAAATGCAGAACATCTGCCGGTGGAGGTCGTTTGTATAATATTAGAGTAGATTTTACTAAGTTCCAAAACCTCTATAATATAAGTATATTTTTCACAAAACGCCCAAGAATCAGATAGAAGTTTTTAAGACACTTAACAACATGAATAAAAAGCAATAGAGTTTACGCCTTGGAGTACGGTATACAATACCTTATGTGAGTGCATTCTAGTCGTTTTCTCAGCGCTCTACTCCAAAAACGGTTACCTGCTTTTACAGAAAAATGCAAAAGGGCAATTTTTGTAAATAATTTCACGACAAAATTTTTATAATGACCTCTATTGACCTCCGAGCAATAGATCGCGAGATATTTGCGAAAAACTGATTTTCGTGACGTTTTGACCTTTATAACTTTTTTAGCCGGCAATCAATGCCGAATTTTTACATCTTCATTACAACGCCGTAATAAAGGTGTATACAAAAATTCAGCTCACTAGGAATTTTTCCGCAGATATACCTAAAATGACTGGGCTAATATAGGAAGTGTAGAAAATAAGTTAAAAAGTGACTCTAAATATTTTTGGTCATTCATAAAAGGACCAATACAGGTTTTTCCAATGGATGCTATCAAGGATCAGTTGAGTTGTTTGTGAAATTATTTGAGACCATTTATTCAACTTGTTTCATTCAACGAGTTTCAATTTAAATTCCAGATCTTAAATTGATTTTGGTCTCCTAGTTCTAGACATCAATGATATTCTGTTGACAGCGCGTATCATCAATTCGAATTCTAAACCTAGAGTGGATGATATTCCCGCAATTGTTTTAAAAAGTTGTGGTGAATCATTGTGTAAGCCTCTGCATACGATTTTTAATGCATCTCTTTCTCCTGGTACTTTTCTCAATGAATTGAGAATTCGCATTTGAATTCGTTTAACTGCGATCGTGAATTTGAAAATCTATGTCTTAGTGAAATGTATAATCGCTTTAATTCTATCTTAAAGTCTAGCTTCTCTATGTTTGTTCCATGTTCGCTGAGGAAAAGCACTTCGAAACCCCCATGGTATAATAGGCGCCTTCTACATTTAAAGAATTTCAGAAACAAGAAGTGTTTTGAAAGCTACGTAGTCAGTTTAATGTTTTGAGTAAATTTCTTCATAATAACTACGAGTATGTATATAGCCCAGTCATTTTAGGCATTTTAAACCCCAATCTGCGGAAAAATTCCTAGTGAGCTGAATTTTTATATACACCTTTATTACGGGGTTGTCATAAAGATGTGAAAAATCGACATTGATATCGTGCCGGCTAAAAAAGTTATAAAGGTCAAAAGGTCACCAAAATCAGTTTTTCGCAAAAATCTCGCGATCTATTGCTCGAAGGTCAATAGAGGTCATTATAAAAATTGTTTGTCGTGAAATTAGCTACAAAAATTGTCTCTTGCATTTTTCTATAAAATTAACCGTTTTTGGAGTAGAGCGCTGAGAAATGATGATGCACTTGTTTCCTCACCACCTGCGAGGTAGAATCCAAGTCGCGTTTTTATATGTGGTTTCCCTCGTAGGCATAATCCATGATATGTAATAAGAGGTTTTTTTTATTTAAGAGTGAATAATTATTTATTTGAATACTGAAAAATACAAAAAAATAAACTTTTTTATATAATTTTTTTTGTCATTCATTGTCGATATCTTCAGTTTCTATATCATTAACAGTGCTATGATCAGCATTAAACGGATGATTACCCTCTTACTCAACTGCATCCCTACTGGTCCGCCCGTGGAGTCCTTGAGTCGATGACATAGTCATTATTATTAGGGGCAACGATGCAAACGAAGTCACAACACGTATGAAAAACGCCTTTAAGACTGCCCAGACGGGTGCAACAGGAAAAATCTTTCCATCAATCCAAGCAAGGCTATTCTAGCTCCTTAACCAAAAGAAGAAATTTCACCTAGTTCAAATTTTAAAAAGACGAGATCGTTAAATATTTAGAAAGAAGTCAATTATTTTGCAGTAATCCTAGACAGAAGGCTTATTTTTGAACTTTCACATCTTCTTCTTCCTTTAAATGCGGTGAGGCATTGATCATGCTTCAATACATCCCTACTGTTCCGCCTGTGGGGTTCGCCGGTTCGACCTCACAAAATATCGGCAGTCCTCCCGATTTTGAATCACTTCGTCACTGAGGCCATGAGTTGTTTGGCCTGTCTCTCTTTCGCGTTGGTATGGGAACATTGATTGATATTGCCTTTTTGACAGGGTTCGTAGGATCTTTGAACATGACAGTCACAACTGAGCCAGTCGCAGTGACTGTATTTAAATATTCAATATTACCATCACCTCTAGGGCTACAAGCATTTTTTAATGTTTGTAAACCACGCCTAACTTTTACTACATCACCATCCGATAACAATTCATTGCATATAAAACATGTATCACTCATTATGAAAACTGTTGAAGAGCATGAAACTACTGAAATAACGTCTTTAACACTCAAGTCATATTTTTCAACTGAGCTAAACACAATCCGACAGACAGTAGCAGGTATAAAGGGACGGGCCTCGGAACAATAAAATGCAGAACATCTGCCGGTGGAGGTCGTTTGTATAATATTAGAGTAGATTTTACTAAGTTCCAAAACCTCTATAATATAAGTATATTTTTCACAAAACGCCCAAGAATCAGATAGAAGTTTTTAAGACACTTAACAACATGAATAAAAAGCAATAGAGTTTACGCCTTGGAGTACGGTATACAATACCTTATGTGAGTGCATTCTAGTCGTTTTCTCAGCGCTCTACTCCAAAAACGGTTACCTGCTTTTACAGAAAAATGCAAAAGGGCAATTTTTGTAAATAATTTCACGACAAAATTTTTATAATGACCTCTATTGACCTCCGAGCAATAGATCGCGAGATATTTGCGAAAAACTGATTTTCGTGACGTTTTGACCTTTATAACTTTTTTAGCCGGCAATCAATGCCGAATTTTTACATCTTCATTACAACGCCGTAATAAAGGTGTATACAAAAATTCAGCTCACTAGGAATTTTTCCGCAGATATACCTAAAATGACTGGGCTAATATAGGAAGTGTAGAAAATAAGTTAAAAAGTGACTCTAAATATTTTTGGTCATTCATAAAAGGACCAATACAGGTTTTTCCAATGGATGCTATCAAGGATCAGTTGAGTTGTTTGTGAAATTATTTGAGACCATTTATTCAACTTGTTTCATTCAACGAGTTTCAATTTAAATTCCAGATCTTAAATTGATTTTGGTCTCCTAGTTCTAGACATCAATGATATTCTGTTGACAGCGCGTATCATCAATTCGAATTCTAAACCTAGAGTGGATGATATTCCCGCAATTGTTTTAAAAAGTTGTGGTGAATCATTGTGTAAGCCTCTGCATACGATTTTTAATGCATCTCTTTCTCCTGGTACTTTTCTCAATGATTGGAAAATGTCATATCTTATTCCTATTTTCAAATCTGGATCTAAGAATAATGTTGAAAATTACCGTGGAATATGCAAACAATCTGCTATACCTAAGCATTTTAAAAGCATTGTCAAGAACAAATTAGAATTTCATATAAAGGAACACTTATCTGAGTTTCGACACGGTTTCGTCAGGTCGCTCGACGACATCTAATTTAGTTAATTTTACCTCTTATGTAATAAATGTAGTTGAAAGCAGATGCCAGGTTGATTCAATATACAGTGACTTCAGTAAAGACTTTGATTCCGTGAATCACAATATCTTATTAAGTAAACTTGAACAGTTTGGTTTTCACTCAGCTATGCTTTTGTGAATTTTTTTATTTTTTAGTTGGTAGGGTCCAAAAGGTCTACCTGAATGGCTGTTATTCCAGATCAATTTCTTGCATCTCTGGAGTCCCACAAGGTAGGCATTTGGGCCCTCTGCTTTTCATAATTTTTATTGATATTCTTCAGCCAATGCTTATTGTATGCAAATGATCTAAAACTATTCCTAAAGATAAAATGCACAGATGATTGTAGAAAAATTCAGTGTGACCTTAATAATCTACAAAACTGGTGCATGCACACTAAATTGCTTAAAGTTAAACAAACAAAAGTGTATGGCTATTTCCTTTTCAAGATCACAGACGTATTATTCTCACGACTATTATCTTGAAATGACGTGCTTTCATAGAGTTAGTCAAAACCAAAATTTTTGTCATTATTGATAATAAACTAACCTATATTCCTCATGTTGACTACATAATCGCTAAGGCTAACTCACTTGTTGGCCTTATTAAATGGAATTCGAGAGATTTTACTGATCCACATACTCTGTTATCTTTATTCATATCCCTGGTTGGATCGATCCTTGAATATGCCGATATTATATGGAATCGCATTTATGAAAGTCATTCAGATCGTATTGCGAGGGTTCAGAGGCGCTTTACCAAATTTATATTCTTTAAAATGCGTTGGAATTTGGACCATCCTATAGGGCGCGATACAAATTACTCGGTATATTGAAAATTAATGTAAGAAGGTATGCTAACAATATTATATTCGTTAGAGATGTTGTGTGTTACCACATAAAGAACCCCGCCCGCACCAGAAAGTCGTCTAAGGTCTCGTAATTATACCCTATTCTAAGGGTATATTAATTTTGACGCATAGTTTGTAACATACCTTAGTATTGCCCGTAGACCCCTAAAAGTTACTATATTTATGATCAGCATCGATAGTAATGTCGATCTAGCCATGTCCGTCCGTCCGTCTGTCGGCAAAAATTAGGCCTTTAAACTGGACCTAGAGAGCTGAAATTTTAACCATATACTCTCTTGGGTCCCGAAATAATCAAGTTTACGAATTTTTGAAATCCGCCCACAGACACGCCCACAAACTCAAAAAAACAAAATTTTGGAAAAAATCGAATTTTGAGCTAGAAAGCTGAAATTTTTTATATATGATCTATGGCTCATAAAGCTGCTCGGGATATTTCAAAATCCGCCCACTGAGACGCCCACAAATAAATAAAATAATTTTTTTATACCCTATTCTAAGGGTACGAGGGCGGGTCAATAAGTCCGTGACTTTTTGAATTTCTGACCTCTTTACTGAAACAGCAACACTGCTCCTGTCAACAGGCATCTGTCAGTTGACTCCTGTCAAAATTTAAACTTGCTGCGTCAGTTAGTTTGTGTTTGACAGCTATTTTTATCAGACTACTCACTAATTTGAGGATAAAATGGAAAAAAGTGAATTTCGTGTGCTTATTAAGCATTATTTCTTGCGAAAAAAAACCATTACCGAGACCAAGGCTAAGCTTGAAAAATACTGTGGGGACTCTGCACCATCGATTTCAATGGTAAAAAAGTGGTTTACTGAATTTCGTTGTGGCCGTACAAGCACTGAAGATGCCGAACGTCCTGGACGCCCCGTTGAGGTCTCTACACCCGAAACAATCGAAAAAATTCACGATATGGTGTTGGCCGACCGAAGATTGAAAGGGCGAGAGATTGTGGAAGCCGTAGGGATCTCGCATGCCTCAGTGGTTTCAATTTTGAATGATCACTTGGGCATGAGAAAGCTTTCCGCAAGATGGGTGCCGCGTTTGCTCACAGTCGACCGCAAACGCAATCGTGTAACAACTTCACAGGAAGGTTTGGCATTGTTTAATCGCAATATGGAGGAGTTTTTGCACCGTTTTGTAACCGTGGACGAAACATGGATCCATCACAACACACCAGAGACCAAACAACAGTCAAAACAGTGGGTTTCTAAGGGTGAATCGGCGCCAAAGAAGGCCAAGGTGGGTTTGTCAGCCAATAAAGTTATGGCGACTGTTTTTTGGGATGCACGCGGGATAATCCACGTTGACTACCTTCATAAGGGAAGAACAATCAATGGGGAATATTATGCCAACTTATTGGACCGATTCAATGACGATTTGAAAAAAAACCGACCTCATTTGGCCAAGAAAAAAGTTCTTTTCCACCAAGACAATGCAAGACATGTGCAGTTGCCATGGCAAAAAACCATGAATTGGGCTATGAATTGCTCCCTCATCCACCCTATTCTCCAGATTTGGCTCCGAGCGACTACTTCTTGTTCCCAAACCTGAAGAAATGGCTTGGTGGAAAAAGATTTGACTCCAATGATGAAGTCATCTCGCAAACAAAGGCCTATTTTGAGGACCTCGACAAATCATTTTTTTTGGAAGGGATAAAAAAATTGGAGAAGCGTTGGACAAAGTGTATAGAGCTCAAGAGAGACTACGTTAAAAATAAAAAAAAAATTTTATCAAAAAATCTGTGTTTTATTCCAAAAGTCACGGACTTATTGACCCGCCCTCGTATATTAATTTTTGAAAATCCAAAGTTTGAGCTAGGGAGCTGAAATTTATAATATATAATCTCTATGGGCTCTTTATACTCATGTGTAAATATTTTCAAAATCCGCCCACTGACACGCCTACAATTTTTTTTTTTTTTTTTTTTGAAAATTCAAAGTTTGAGCTAGGGAGCTGAAATTTAAAATATATACTCTCTAGGGGCCCTTTATTCTCATGTGTTAATTTTTTTTAAATCCGCCTACTGACACGCCCACAATTAAATAAAAGAATTTTATTGAAACACCCAAGTTTGAGCTAGGGAGCGTTTTTTTTTATAAAATCCTTTAAATGTTATACAACAAAATATGTAGAGCGTTCTTAACAATTCAACCATACTTAGACTTTTGTCACGCCCACTTATGAGGGATAGGAATAAGAATAGGGTATCCAACAGTTCGCCCAAGCGGACTGTAGCCCGTCCCTATATTTTTTTTTTCAATCGAGACAGAACAAACTATGGTTGTAACGAGCCAATCTCAAGAGCTCTTGCGTCTTTTAATGAAATAAGTGGACATATATATTTTCATTGTTCTAGAGACCGCTTTAAAAACATCTCGTTTGCTTTATTAAGTAACTAAGCTCTTTTATCGTTTTTCTCATTTTCTCATATATATGTAAATGAATTGTTGTATTTAAGTATTTTTTGTATGTTTTTAATCTTTTTTCTTTTATTGTAATCTGTAAGCTATGCTGTAGATAAATAAATAAATAAAATCACATTGATAAGGCCATATCAGGTTTTTGCAAAAGGTTGTTCGCGACGTTTTTTTGTTATTTTAACTTTTTTTTTATAAAATACCCCAAAGCACTCAGACTCGGTAAGGGTCCATTGTACTACCAGGCAGAAATCCTCTTTTTGGTGTAGAGGTTGGAGAAACGGCTCCAGGAAATAACCCCCCAACGAAAAAAACCCCCAAATGAAAAATGAAATAACTCCCCAAAATTTGTATGGAAGTGGGGATTTATTTCATATGAAATAAACCCCTAAACATGGGGACTTATTTCATCGGTTTCATACTTCAAATTGGGGGGTTATTTCATAGTGAAATAAGTCCCCACATTCAACTATGAAATAAGTCCCCAAATTTGGGAAAACTACATTAGCTCTGACACGGTATACATTTTGCTCTGCATTTACAAGAGCAAAGTACCTGTTATTACAGACACTTCAGTGAGAATCGAGAGGTTTTCACCCAGGTGGGTCAAAAGTTCATAACAATTCGGGCCACAGTTTCACAATATTGAAAGGAAGTAGGCCATAAGTCCATAATTATTTACCCAAAGTGCAATAAGGCCAAGTGCCAAAATAAAACCTCGCACCTACTCCAAATCAAACAGTGACCCCATATGCATTGCACTGTTTATGGGATTAGTTGCGAAATCGCAAGTAGATTTGGAGTAGGTGCGAGGTTTTATTTTAGCACTTGGCCTTATTGCACTTTGGGTAAATGAATTCGTTTGGCCTTATTTCACTTTCAAAAAGCCATAGTGAGTCACTTTTCTTCTTTATATGCCATGCATGCATCTCAAGGTTTGCTCTGAATGTAATTTAAAATTGCAGGCGAAGTCAATCGTTGAACGACATCCATACCTCAATTATTGTCTTTATTGTAGAAGCGAGGTAAAAGAATCCATTCTTGTATATAAATAAAACTATGTAGGTATCTACATATTTTCATTAAGAATTGTACATAATTACTACATTACATGTACTATTACTACGGTGACCATCCGTTCATTATTATAATGAACTGTTCATTATTTGAAGTAGATGTTCATTATGAATTATTTTGTATTCAAAAACATAAAAATGTTCATTATTTCAAAACCTGCTCATATTTGTTCAGTATTTTATTCAATTTTGTTCAAACAAAAACGAAAAACTAACCAAACCAAAATTCTTTAAACAAAATGACCCAACTAGGTATATTAAGAGATTTTTTTAACAATCCTTGCTCTGAAGCCTGTTTTTTTTGCAAATTGTCAGGCTAATCTTTTTCATAATAGCATTTGACGGATTGAGTCCCAGGAAATATGCATGATGGACGTATCCCTGCTCATTAAAGAGCTTAAATCAAAAATAAAGCAAAGAAAAGATGAATGCTTTTTGCCAATAATAATTAAAAAAATGATAAAAGATTTAGAGCAAGAAGATCCTACAGTTTTAAATAATATAAAAACACACGCAAATGACTTTTACACTAGTTTGTAGACTATTTAAATCAGTGGGACGGTGCATTTGTTGGAATTGAGATTTTAGAATGGGTACTTCTACATGCAGTTCCGTCCTGGAACCAGGTTGAGGCAAGTTTAATGTATATTATGAAAAAGAGAAGCGATTTTAATTTTGATGAGTTTGAAGCTTTTGACGAATTTTCGTGTGTTAAACATTTTATTTCTTTATAGAAAATTGTAACATGGGAAGATAGTCAGAAGACTGCAGGAGATAGATGGATGGACATTTTTAAACATTTTATAGAAAAAGACATAAATTTCAATAACATTTTAAAATTGTAGAATGTGGCTTCCACGAATGACACCTTAGTGGAGATCCGGCGAAGAAATACCCTAGGAAACCGCTGCTACTTCGGTTTGGCAAAACAACTGGGTTCAAAACTCCTAACTCGGACGACGAAATGTATGCTTTACAAAACCCTTATCCTGCCAGTTTTGCTTTATGGCGCCGAGTGCTGGACGATAAGCAGGAAGGGAGAGCTGATACTGGGCTCCTTCGAAAGAAAAATTCTTCGGCGGATTTGTAGTCCTGTGTGCGAGGAAGGCGAATGGAGGAGAAGATACAACCGCGAACTCTATGAGCTGTACCAAGATGTGGATGTAGTCCAAAAAGCCAAAATACGTCGACTACATTGGCTCGGCCACTTCGAGCGAATGGACAATAATGCTCCAGCTAAGAGGATCTTCGAATCCCAGCCCCCAGGTTCGAGAAGGCAAGGAAGACCAAACGTCCGTTTCAAAGACCAAGCCATCGCGGATGCCAGAGCGCTTGGTCTGGACAACTGGAAGCAGCGTGTCCGGGATAGTAGAGGATGGAAGGCTGCTGTGTCTCAGGTAGAGACTCTTCACGGGTCGGGAGCCCGTTAAGTAAGTAAGTAAGAATGTGGCTTGTGTCTTCCGGGGTCGAATGCTCAAACAAAAAGAGTTTTCTCAGTCTTAAATAATGTTTGGACAAATGAAAAAAAAACCAAATGAATGTCGAAACTATGAAATCAATGTTAATTACTATATTTAACTATGAAATGACCTGTTTAGAGTTCAGAGAATATTTAAAACAAAAACCAGATTTAATTAAACAAATTTATACTTCAGGAAAGTATTCAAATATGTAAACAAATAAATGTTACCTGCATTAGGTCCTTATTTTAAATAATGAGGATACTTATTTAATTTTTGAGCGTTTATTTTACAACATTTAGTTAAATTAAAGACTGATTTTTTTTTATTTATTTATTTTACCTAACATAGGTACAAATTAAGAGTTCCTTCAGTAGTATTAATTTTAATTAACTAAAGCAAAGACTGAATCCTTGTGTTTTTTTTTATTGAGTTATTTAAAAAAAATTTAATAATAACTGGGTTTAATTTTTTTTTCTTTTTGTTCATTATTTGGAATTCAAACAGATGGTCACCGTTTATAACACAGAAATCTTTTTCTTATTCTGTAATATAAAAAAAACTTAAAAAAAATCGTGGACTTATTTCATACCTATTTGGGGAATTATTTTATACTTATTTGGGGACTTATTTCATACCATTTTGGGGACTTATTTCATCTTCGATTTGGGGGTATGAAATCCATTTCGTGGAATTATTTCATACTTATTTGGGGACTTATTCGTGTTATTTGTTTCTCTCCTTAAATGGGTGGCGTATGTTGTTGTTCCCCATGGGCATTGAACCTGCACCGCACGGGCCACAAGCCGACAGACTTTTTTTTTAAATTAATTTTTTAATGGTTATTGAATATCAACTTACAACTAGACAAAAATGATTAAATCTAACTTAAAATTAACAGGATACTTATTCTAGATTATTGATGCAGACACCCTAAATTTAACAATACTTTATAGTTATTGCCTTTCTGCCTAAAAACTATTTTAGGAACTAATCTTACATATGTATTCATTGAGAGAATGTAGTAATCATTATTAGGATTCTATATTGTTATATAAAACAAATTACAAACTACCTATTTTACTTACTTAAACTATTTAACGCATTTTAACTATAATTAGGATTCTGAGTACTCGTTGCCTGGCGCAACAAGTGGTCAAAATCCCAATTGCTTTCCGGGCGCCTGGCAGTCGTCAATGTGCACACGCGCTGCCGTGAGCCGACTGAAGCCTTACAGCGTCAATCACCTCCCGGAAGCACCACCACAAGTTGACGAGCCCGGCCTCTCCCAGAAACGCCCTAGCTAACTTAGTCTAACTTATAAACTAATAGGATGTTACCTAGAGTAACGCACCGTTCTGGGAGGGCATAACGACCCCTCCCCGCTCCATAAGCCAACAAAATTCGGAGAATTGCTTTTCCGTATCGAATTTATCCCTCTTCGCTAATGCGGAACTAAAACGGAGGAGCTCATGCGCATTAACGACGTCCACGCTTATCTCTCGCTCTGCGGTAGCGGTGGTATAATACCGGGATGTCATCCCTCGTCTGGACCAGCCCTTTAGCATCAATATGGACAAATGCCTCCGGGGGATAAAGCCAGACCGGATCGTAATCTCAATGTACTCGTACATGGCTATTGTCGCTGGCTATCGCCCTTGCAACGTGCCTTCGAGTCACCTTAATGAGGAAATTGCCAATCGTATTCAAGTGAGCCCCATCGTTTAGGACCTTGTTGGGATAGTATTTAATATAATTGCATTCAGGCGTTCGGAACAACCGGAGACATGCCCTAAGACATTGTCTCTCCGAAACTCGAATCTTTTCCATATAACTAGGCGCTATATTAAACCACAATGGACAACCATAATCGATGATCGGCCTTATAAGAGCCACATAAGATATGACCTTCACTCTGGAATCAAGTTGACTGCTATGAAACAGTCTCCTTGTCAGAGCATAAGCCTTCTTGGCCCCAGCAAGAAAAGCAACTATATGTCTATCGAAATACAGATATCTAACTACGCTTCTCACCGCCAATGGCTGCCCATTTTGGCCAATAATAGCCAATTTCTTCCAGTTTCTTCTGGTATCCCTAGATTCCAGTCTTCCAGTCGTCGCAATATCCCTTAATTTGATCGAAGTCGCGCTGCAAAAGAATGTTTATGACCTTGATTGCAGGACCTGATCTGTATGCCACCAAATCGACGGCATACGCTATAGCATGTCTAACTGAACCCACCTGATCACTCGTGTAAATGTTAAACAGGATCGGAGAATTCACCGCCCACTGCCGTAAACCGTTTTTAATTTCAAAGAATCTGCTCGAAGTCGCATTACCAAGCCGACACACTAACCTCAACACCATCGCCACCACTGTTCGCGACGTTAATAAAACTCATGACTTTAGTGGGCACAGTTTACATGGTTGCCCTCCCTGAGGTTGTCCTCACACACGCGACAAAATATCAGACGAAAATTTGTTCGTTCTCAGGGTAAGTCCTCGTCCTGCCCTGCACTAACTGCTTAAAATCAGATAGCGTATCTTGCCGAAATTCGCATGTTCAGCTACACGCGTTACATCTAGATCAGTTTTGTAGGAACGCCGAATTACTCGTATGTCAACGACATGCAGAGGTCGAATCCGGCTTTTAAATCGATAAAAAGATAGTCAGAACCTTTAGCAAAATAGTTTTTAACAAATAAGTATAATTATTAATTATTAAATAATTATATGATAAACAGTTTAGTCTGCCTAAATTTTAATGATTTTCTAATATAAGTTCCTTCAAGTAGACAATCAGAGCTGGCGGTCTTTTCATTTCTATCGCCAATTCAGGAATAAAGAACATTTTCGATGTCTTGAAAATTTCTTTTTTATTCTCATTTATTACTGTTAACGTCAATTTTTTTGTAATATTTCTTCCACTGAGATAGCTGGTAGAGTTGTTTTGCAAATGGTCATCTTTTAGGGTGATTTCCAAATACTCTGGTATTGGAGGTCGAGCAGGAGGAGTGATGTCTAGAAGGAAATGGAATCCAACCATAAAAATAACTTAATTCAAATTTCGCTAACCTTTTGCATTTGTGTTCTTAAGTTCCAATATATCGGTGCCTATTTGTTGCCTACACGCTCTTTTATTTATAGAACTTCGAACAGTTATCGAAAGCAGTAAAAGTGCGAATACTCCAGTGGTAAATAGCCTCACATATCTACGTCTCTAAATGCAGTTTTTAAATTCGTAAAGTTAGAAATTCGAATTCTTACCGATCGGAGTAATATATTCTTTTGAGATAGTCAAACACTACTCCACCGACTGATAGCCAAAAGACAACCGATCCGAAGAAGATGAACCTGTAGACAAGTTAAATTATTTCCCTATGAACTGTCATATTACTAAACTGAACTTACGCTATAACTGCAATTATTTCTGCAACGAAACTAATAAAAGTCATTTGCTCGTCTGAGTACGAATATTTATTGTACTCTTCCGTTTGGCTTTGGGTTTTACAGGAATCCTTGGAGTTATGGCATTTGCGCTTGCACTTATCAGATATATTAATAAATTCATTACGTTTCATTTTTTTTTTAAATTCAATTCAAAAAAATTACGACAAAAATTTAAATCATTACTGACAATATCATTTAAATGAATAATGTGTGCCTACTTATAGATATATGAAGAACAGAATTCATTGTAAGGCTGATCTCACAAGAAGTGAGGCATTCCTTGGAATGTCTGTCAACCGGCAATGACAGTTTCCTCTCATTATACCCTATTCGAAGGTTTTAATTTTGACTCATAGTTTGTAACATACCTTAATATTGCCCGTAGACCCCTAAAAGATAATTATATTCGTTATAAGCATTAATAGTAATGTCGATCTATCCATTGTCCGTCCGTCCGTTAGTCGACATAATTAAGGCCCTAAAATTCGAGCTAGAAATCTGAAATTTGAAATATATATTCTCTAAGGGCCCGAAATAATTAAGTGTACGCATTTTTAAAAACCGACAAGCCCACAACCTCAAAAAAAAAAACAAATTTATCGAAAAAACGAAATTTGAGCTAGAAAGCTGAAGTTTGTCTTTTGTTTTATCTAAAAATCAAAGTTTGAGCTAGGAAGCTGTAATATGAAATATGTACTCTTAAGGTACGTAACGTTGTACAACGAAATGTGTAGATCCCTTTTTACAATTCACACATACTTCGATTTTTGCCACGCCCAATTTATGGGAGATAGGAATAGGGTATCCAACAGTTCGCCCAGTTTCGAGAATCGGGCTGTAAGCCTGAAATATGAACATCGAAACAAAGTGCAAAAACGCACAAGCAAAATTAGACAGTCAACTTCGAAAAATTGTCCACATTCATAAAACTGTGAATTGCCTACAAATTCACCTTCTCTGATTAAACGAACAACTTACGTGACCAATCACGTCGCTTGAAAAGCAAACTGACATAAGTCAAAATTCATACATTTTCAGAAAAGCCATTTGAAGTTTTTCATAACTTAAAAAATCATTTTAGTTCTGATTTTCAATGAATACCAAAAAGTTGTAAAGTAAAAAAGTATTATTTTTTTCTTCTTTCAAGTGGTATATTCAATTTACTACAAAAAGCAGTTTTTAAATTTTTTTTTTTACTTATGTCGTTTTACATCCAAATTGCTACTAATTTAAAAAAAAAGAGTCGTTTTGTTTTGAAATAAAACCAGCAATGTTTATCGTAGAAACAACCCACTTTAAATAGTACCTATTAAGTTATAATAAAAAAAATTTAGGAACTTTAATGAAAAAATCGATTATAATAATCTATATACCTGTATATAAAATTCAAAATTTGTTTGTGTGTCTCGAAAACTATGCACACAACCCTCTTGAGTGCTAAAAGCAATTTATTCTACAAGTCATGAGGAAGGTTTATAGTGGTCCGACCCCCTGCCGATAGCTGGCCTGGCATTTTATCATCCGTGGAATTTTACGTTCATATAAGAAATTTTTGTATAAACATAAGAGGAGTAAATGAAATAATAATAATAAAAATCGAAAGGAAAAGAAGATCATAAATATGAAAAAATTCGCAATATTTGCATGATTTTTTATAAACAATGAATTAACAGTGTTCGTTGAACTTTACGAATTGACTTGCGTTGCCGTTATTTACACACACAGTTGTTATTGTGTGTTATTATTGGTATGATTTTGCCAATGATATTGAAGCAAAAATTATTAGCGGTAAAAGCAAAGGAGAACATGACTGCTCATTCCAAGAATTCCGATGGTACCCACCGATCTACCGTTCAATTTCAAGCGGTTGCAATTTCCTGTTCGCCTAGCCTTTGCGATTACAATCAATAAAGCTCAAGGACAATCGCTTGCTGTTGCGGGATTGAATCTTGAGAATCAATGTTTTTCCGATGGCCAGCTACATGTTGCTTGCTCCAGAGTTGAAACGCCGAAAAAAATTGTTCATTTTCGCACCAAATGGAAAAACCAAGAATATTGTATATCCACGCATTACAGTAATTATTTACAATAAACATATTCATTGTCATTGGTAAAATTAACTCAGTTTTTTCAATCTCGAAATAAAAAACTTCATTCATTCTTTCTTGGGCGTAACAACGTACGTAAGGCTAGTATTATATAAAATAAAACCTAGCTTATTGGTAAAGTGACACTTCTTAAAGTAATCAAAAGAACTTTGAAGTTCATCAACTAGTTTTGTTCCTAGGTAAAATGACACTGAAATTTGGCAGTAAAATGACACAAAACGAAAAGTGTCACTTTTCAAGAAACTTATTTATCACGATTTCATAATTTTTTTAGAAGCAAAGTGTTACAAATGAAAAAAAGTCATTTAGCTGGGAAAACAACAGGGATGTTTCCTTAAATTCAAAACGACACTTGTGCCCTCATGCTGTCAGTTTAATAGTTATAGTTATGACGGTTTGATAGAAAAATTGTATTTTTATTTTGCGATTGGTTCTGTATAGTTAACTCAAAATCGTCAAATTTTGACCTATGTCAGTTTGCTTTTCAAGCTACCATTATTCGGCAAATCAGAGAGGATTAACTTGCTCAACTTGCAGTTATAGGGACACTCTTCGCACATACGCAACTAATACTTACACAAAAAAAGAAGTTCAACAAAAAAGTACAATAAGCAAAAACTGGTAGAATTATTGATTTTCACTCCGATCAGTAATAATTTAAAATAGTACACAACACATTTTGCCAGCAGTATCGCACCCGGCTATACTTCGTAAGGGAAGGTTTACATGTAATTCACCTCTTACAAGACGTTTATTTAGATTGACTTCAATTTCTTTTTGTGTTTTTCGTTTTTTACCAAAGAAGGGAGACGATTAAATACACTTCGCTTCAACTGAACAAGCACAAACATTTTCTAAGCTACGTTGTCCATTTTTTCAAAACCTTGTTCAGTAATATGTATATCATTTGATGATGCTAACTGTTTGCTTATGATGTTGAGAAAATAAATCGGAAAGAATAATTCTAAAAGTACCACTATTTTTTCCCTGGTTCCCTTGCAAAGCATTCAATATGGAAAATTGCAGTTTTATTTTGCGTCAACTGAATAGACACAAATATTGAAATTGGAAATAGAAGTTATGGGGATTAAATGAAACAAGTTTTTCTTAAAATAGTTTTTTATTGGTTAATTTTAGTAGTGGGTACTGCCGCCTTTATTCGTAATAAAGGGTTTTTCAATAAGAGCGCTACAAACGTTTTTTTTAAATAAAACAAAAACGGTTTTGGATATCAATGAAATTCTTTATTCCTGTGAAAGTACGTTCGATGCCATTATGTATGGAACTCGATTTCTTTTGCATGGCCACCACGGGCACGCTTGCAGAAGTCCAGACGCTGAACCCAATTTTCGACGGTTTTCAAGCATAAATCGGCCGATACTGCTGCAATTTAATGTTCGATATTCGTACGAAGTTCATCAATCGTTGCTGGCTTGTTGGCATAGACCATAGACTTGACGTAGCCCACAGATTAACAATTAAATAAAACAATTTTTACCACTTTGGAAGTGTCTCTCGCGCAAATTATTCAGTTTAGAAAAAAATGATATTACAAACCTCAATATCATTTTTGAAGACCTATCCATAGGTACCGCACGTATGGGTTTGATGAAAAATTTTGTTTGAGTTTTAGTTTTAAGTATACTAAGGAACCCGCAAAATTTATTGTTTTTTTTTTTATTTTTGTGTGAAAATCTTAATGCGGTTCACAGAATACATCTACATACTTACCAAGTTTCAACAAAATAGCTCTTATAGTTTCGGAAAAAAGTGGCTGTGACATTCCCGGACAGACAGACTGACAGACAGACATGAAAATGCCATCGAAGGAGAAAGATGGCTATATGGCACAAAAGAGTACTGTGCCGTAGTAACATTGGATGTAAAAAATGCCTTTAATTCGGCGAACTGGTCGTTCAACCGAAGATCACTCGCCAGAATGGAAACACCGTAGTATTTGCTGCGAATAGTGACGAATTATTTCAATAATAGGAAGCTTAGGTACAACACTGATGAAGGAGTCAAGTACTATACGAAGTCACCGCCGGAGTCCCACAGGGGTCAGTCTTAGGTCCACTGCTGTGGAACATTATGTACGACGAAGTCCTTCGATTGCCGCTACCTCGCGGAGTAACGATAATTGGATTCGCCGATGACATTGCCGTCGGTCGTGACAGTGGCTAAACATATCCGTGCCGTAGAATCAGCTACAAACGAAGCCATTTCCCAGATAAAGGATTGGATTTTATCCGCCGGGCTAGAACTGGCCGACCATAAAAAAGAAGCCGTACTTATATCAAGTAGAAAAATCGTAGAGTTCGTTAATTTTCAGGTGGGTAGCCAAACCATCAAGTCAAAAGAGGCGGAATGGTCCCCATCGACATTCTCGCGGATGAGATGTCCAGGATATATAGCAGAATATCCCTGAACCAACGCGATGCGAAGAAAAGCAGCGTCAGCAGCTACTTGGCAAACTCGTTGGACCAATACCGCAAAAGGGAGATGGACGTACAGACTTATACCTTCTATAAAAGATTGGATATGTCGCAAACACGGAGACTGCAATTACCATCTTACACAGTTCCTATCCGGTCATGGAGGATATCGCAAGTACCTGTACAGATTTGGACACGATACCTCACCACTTTGCCCTGAATGCCCAGAAGAAGAAGAAACAACGGAGCACGCAATATTCCACTGCGGGCGGTTTGTACACGGGAGAATAGAATTACATAGCCCATCGTCTATAATCGACCATATGCTGGTCATCAGAAGTGACTTGGGAAGAGATTGGCACATATGTAACGAATGTGCAAAGTGAGCTGAGAAGAATTGAGAAAATTCGCAAAGCAGCAGAAGCATTGGAAACAGATCAAGCTGTAACAGGAGTAACAACAACAGCTCCACAAGACGAATAGCATAATATGCTTACCAGCCCCGCGAAGTAATACCTAACGGCAGTCCCGCGGAGAGAGTGGTAGAAGTCTGTTGGGTGTGGATTAGTACGTAGGCGCATTCCTGGCATCGATTAATTGGGTTTGCGAATCGTGCATGCCATCTTTCGAAGATTTCCACATCCATTGGCACAGCCCAAAAAAAAAAAAAACAGACAGACATGACGAATGTATAAAGGTTCCGTTTTTTGCCATTTGGTTAAAGAACCCTAAAAATGGACAACGTAGCTTAGAAAATGTTTGTGCTTATTCAGTTGAAGCGAAGTGTATGAAACATTGGGGCAATTAAAATGGCTGAGATGAAGTATTTGATGGTGAAAATTCTATGCGTGCATTTGAAGCTAGGGAAGGCGACTGTTATAAATTGCTTGTTTTTTAGTTCGTTCGGTCGTAAGTATACTTTACTACTTTATTAATTTGCAGTATTAACAAATTAATAAGTTATGTTCACAAGATAACGCTGCATACAGACAGGTGTTATTTTAGAATGGTCGAGGATGGTTTTCTCGCTACCCTGATTTTGAACTACATCCAACTTGCGATCTTGCGAATATAATTACATCGTAGTTTGGAGTACTAAGCTCGACTTTCTTACAATCACAGATGAGCTACTATATATATGTTTTTATTAGATCTTTTCACTATTCCTTACCACAAAAGGACCGGCGTATTAAAAGTTGCACGTTATCGGCATATTAATGAATAGAGCAATGTTTGATTATTTGCGGATATTCGTTTATTATGAGATAGGAGTATATCAGTTTAGATTACTCAATAGAGATTCCAAAATTAATGTTACAGCTTTTGCTGTAGCTTAGAGTGATTAACCGTATCAAAAACTTTACATGTCCATTATCCATCGATACTCTGACATTATCTGTGGCAGAGAAACGTACTGAGCATGTTGTGCTTCGACAAATGTTTTTGCATTTGCTTTAATATGGCTTTTTAAAAACTTTGGAGAGAAATGGAAGAATAGCAAAAGCTCGAAACTCTACAGTATTGCCTGTTTTTTTTTTTTATTAAACTTACCATTTATTACTAAACAACAATGAGCTGATGCATGGACATCATTTTTAGAAAATGAGCCATGAATTAATTTTAATCCACAGTGTGGGTAATTTGTGAATTAAGGGCAAATTAAGTACCTAACTTTTATTAATTCGGCTGGCAATCAACTAATTCACCGAATGTGGTAAATTAACGAGTGCTTAAATATAACTAACAGCATTTTTGACTACTGACAGCGAATCTTTGAACCAAATGGGATGTTGGATATTGTATCTCCATACAATTTATAACTTTTAACGATTCCCAACTTCCATACCATTTATTACTTAACGATGATTAGCTAATGCATGGACATGATTTTTAATCAATGAGCGGTGAATTATCTTTTATTCACATTGTAGTTAATTTGTGAATCAAAGGCAAATAAAGTAATTTTTATTAATTCGGCTGTGCGTGTGGCAAACAATAAAACAAAAAATTAAGTAAAGTTCAATGTGAAAAAATTTCAAAAACTTTAAATTAAATAATGGGAGAACATTTTGTAAAGTGTTTGGCGTAAGTGCGAGAGACAGAGAATAAAGAAAACGTTGGTGCCAAATATTTTCAAATACCGCAAAATAGTGAGAGGTAAGCAATATAATTAATCAGGCAACCAAAAAAATTGTAAACAAATTATTATAACTGATAATTAAAGCTAAGACCACACCTAAGTTTTCCACTGGCGATTTTCCAAGGTTCGTAGAATAACAAAATTGAATTGAAGTTAAAGACTTTTTGCTGGTAGTGCAGTGCTTCATTGTTTTCTATAAATTAGGTTTTGGTGGGTTTTGAGTTATTGGATTGAGTGAGGTTGGTGGGTTATTCCGGTTAGTGTTATTTAGAGATACCGTTTTGATCTGAGATGACTCTTATAGTTTATTTTAGGTTCTTTGTAAATGTGCTGAGCTTCTCTTATGGTGCATTTGTTTGTTGTATTAATTGTTAGGGTATCTTTTGCCTGCAGGTAGCTTGGGCAAGTTTTTAATGAAGATGGATGCGAGAGGGAGCAGTTAGCGCACATGATGTGGCTGCATTTTTCTGGAGAGTGTGGTGGGAGGCTGCATGAGTCGTATTTTGTATTGCAGTTGCAACGTTTCGTGTATTAGTAGGAAGCAAGAACGGGAGATATCGGTTCTTCTTTTTAGTCATTCTGGATCACGTTAAATGACAAAGTAACACTCTCGTATAGGTACTTTTTCTGAGCTCTTAAATGTTCCCATCGGTAAACCGGGAATACGGCTTAAGGCACTCAAATTCAATTAATTTTAAATGAACTTTACCATTTTTTTTAGTCTGCAGCATAAAATGTAAATAAAAACTTTCTCCCAAACCTATTATGGGATACAGAGCGACAATGTAGGTACTTACGATTGTTCTTCATAATTTTCAGCAGCTCGTTGATCATCCATGTCGCCGAGGCTGGTGCAATCCATTCTCGCCCATGAATGCCCGCTTCTATGAACACACCATTGTTGGATTGATCTGATTTCTTGTTCAGTTTCATTTTTTTTGTTTGTTTATCGTTTGATTTTTTCGATTCCACTTTCGCAATGACTAGAGGACGTCCTTCATAAGAGCGTCCGATGTGTATCAATTCCACCAGTTGTGGATTTCGTACTTGAATTAGTTCTAGATACTTAATAATGCTATCGAAGTCATAGTATTTATTCCATGACATAATCGCTTTTCCTGGTCCCGGTTTTATTACCGGAACATCATCCTGTTTCGCTTGCTCGTAAGAAATAACTTTTTCCACGTCGAAAATGAGGATTTCGTGAGCGATATTTTCAGAATTAAGAGCTTCTTGAAAGTCTGTTAGCATCTTTGGTGGAATGAGAACATCAGTAAGACCTCTGAAAAGAGAGATGAAACTCCTGTTAAGCAACAAGTAGTTAGAAAATTTAACAACAATTAAAGTCACCTTAGGGTTGGCCCCTTAAGCCACTGCATGCGGGCGCCCTCTTCACTGCGCCTATACTCCTCTAGTATTTTGACTTGTGAGTCATCCTGTGGTTTAAGGCGCCAAATTTGATATTTGGTGTACGACAATACTTTAGGAATATCTGGATTTTCTTCTGTCCCCTCTGTAAGTGGGCTGTTGGTTGAAGTTGAATTGATAATATGCTGCGCCAATATGCCAATCCACTTGTGAGGATTTTTCAAAGGATCTGCTATGGTAAGTATTGGTACTGGTGTGGTTGTGGTTGTTGTTGTTCGTTTAGGTCTGGGTTTACCATTAAACCAACCGAAAAACCATGCTGAAAAAATTTAAATATTTTAAAATGTAGGCGGAGTTTAGCAAACCACCACCTTTGTTAAACTTGAAAATAGACAGAAAATAAATGAACTAAAGTACATATGTTAATGCTATTTCTTTATTGTTAACACTCATAAAATAGAAAATAGTAACAAGTTTACCACTTAAGATCAAAATAAAATACTTAAAAATTCGATCAAAACTCCCAAAACCAGCGAAACAAGGGGGGTGAGTACGACTCAGGAGGTCGTGATATGAACATGATAATCATAAAAACAAATTAAGAGTAAAAGGATGAATAGATTTGAAAAAGAAAACATGCATCTATTGTTTTAGTGGGTCTGCTAACATTAAAAATAATAACAAAGGAGAGTACGCGAAAACTCAATAAAATCAATATTATTAACCCAGTTACTGTGTAAGTTATTGTTATTGGTCCGAAAATGAAACATATTCATTATTCTCCTCAATCATTATTTATACTGATTATTTATTCTTATGTTTACATTTTTTTACTATTATAAAAAAATGTTATCTGCTTTTTGATAAAAAATCAATGAAAATATCTGATATTTTGAAGTATGTAAATGGATTGTGACTAGAACAAAAAATTAGATTGGATAAATCTTTCCCAAGAAATTCTACAATTCCTTTTTGTTCAATATTTTTGTTAAAAAAAAAAACGGCTAGACCGAATTCAGTGTATTTTGTTTCAGTTCAAACTCTGATAAATACGCGTCGATTAGGAAGAGAACGAAGTAGATATTATTTTTTATACCCGAAATTTGTACTATGAAGGAATAAGTTGTTCACCAACGTACTTACGTAAGAACGTACATACACACATAAACACACGCAGAGGTTCCTAGAGGAGGAAACCTTTCCTGAGAAATGGAAAATACAGCAGTTGGTTCTGCTTCCGAAAGGAAAGAAGCCTCCAGGAGAACCATCGTCCTACCGCCCTATATGTCTATTGGACACCATGGGAAAAATCTTCGAATAGATAAGTTATAATAGACTTCTCGCAGTGGCTGAAGAGAAAGGAGCCCTCTCAGACCGACAGTTTGGCTTCAGAAGATCGTGCTCTACAGTTGATGCTATAAGAGCGTTGGTCCACATAGCTGAAAGTGCCATCGAAGGAGTAAGATGGCTCTACGGCACAAAGGAGTACTGTGCAGTAGTAACGCTGGACGTCAAAAACGCCTTCAATTCCGCGAACTGATCATTCCTAACAAGATCTCTCGCCAGAGTGGAGACACCATATTACTTGCTGAGGATAGTGACGGACTACTTTAACAACAGGAAGCTAAGGTATTATACCGACAAAGGAGTCAAATACTACATGGTCACCGCGGGTTTAAAACAAGGATCCGTACTGGGGCCGCGTCTGTGGAACATAATGTATGACGGAGTCCTACCTCCTACGATTAATGCTTCCTCGCGGAGTATCGATAATTGGATTCGACGAGGACATTGCCATCGTGATAGTAGATTAACAGATCCATGAAGTGGAATCAGATACAAATGAAGCAATTTCTAGGATAAACCACTGGCTAGTATCCGCCAGACTGGAACTAGCCGACCATAAAACAGAGGCTTTCCTTATAACTAGTCGGAAAACCATTGAATTCGCCAATTTCCAGGTGGGGAACCAGATCATCAGATCCAAAGGAGCAGTCAAATATCTTGGAGTCATGCTAGACAACAGACTGCAGTTCAGGACGCAAGTGGAGTATATTATAAAGAACACATCGCAAATACAGAGAGCTCTCTCACGCATTCTACCTAACATCGTTGCACCTGGATACGCTAGGAGGACTGTTTCCTCAAGAGTAGTCAGCTCAGTCCTCCTTTACGCCGCCCCGGTTTGGGCGGGGCACTAGCGACGAAAGAAACAAGCAGGGAACTATCATCCGCATACAGGCTTAGCGCATTAAGGACGATCTGCGGTTTTCAAACCATCTCAGACGAAGCGGTCTTTGTCATAGCTGGAATGATATCCATAGACATTCAAGCGGGCGAGATGTTGAGGATCTACAACAGAAAAACGCCGGACGGACAAGATGCAAGGGAAATGACAAGAATTAAAGTAGGAGAAAGAGCAGCTTCAATTGCTATATGGCAAACCAGGTGCGCTAACACTACAAAAGGCAGATGGGCATACAAGCTGATCCCGTCAATCGAGACCTGGACAAAGCGAGCACATATAAACAGCAACTACCACCTTACGCAGTTCCTGATTCGCCACGGCGGCTACCGCAAATACTTACATCGATTTGGACCCGATAGCTCGTCATTTTGCCCAGATTGTCCAGACCAGGAGGAAGACACAGAGCATGCAGTTTTTCGTTGTAGGCGATTCGTAGGATGGATAACGAATCTGCCCAATCCACCGTTCCTAATAGACCATATGTTGCAGTCGGAGGACAATTGGATGTCAGTTTGTAATATGGTACCAACTATCCAAAATGAACTGTGGAGAGTAGAAAAGCTAAGGAGAGCAACAGAAGCAGAAGAAGCGTCAGAAGCAACTGACAAAAGACAAGACGCATAGCATGAATTGCTAACGAGCCCCACGAAGTAATACCTAACGGCAGTCCCGCGGGGAGAGTGGTCGATGTCTGCTGGGTGTGGATTAGTACGTAGGCGCATTCCTGGCATCGATTATTCGAGCATGCCATCTTTTGAAGATTACCACATTAATTGGCACAGCCAAAAAAAAACACGTATATATCTCCTATATTGTGACCATCAAATTATAAAATACTCGTTTGTTAAGATTTTAATTTTTGGACCAATTTAATTAATATCCCGAATGCTGGGAAGTTAATCAGCCTTTTTGTAATAACGTCTCTCAGGTCATATTTATATCAATGCGCGTAGATTGGGACGAGGTCGATATCATTTTCTTCGCAGGAAAACGTGAACGTAAATTTGTTCACCCACGTACGTACGTTTACACACAGGCACGCACATACATTTTAAGATTTTTTAAGATTTAAGATTTATTTCCATTTCATGTTTACAATTATTGTCTTAGCAAAATAATGTTTAATTATAATAATTAATAGCGTATAGTTAACAATAAGTATTTAATTATATTTTGTACATAATGTATTATAAAAATCATTACTCATTAAATTAAAATTATGAAAACTATAGAACTATATTCTTAACAAACATTTGAAAAACATATTGTGAACCTTCAAATTTTAAAATAAAATCACGATTTTAATTTTCAAACAAATCTTAATAACTTACCTACTAACTGGGAAGTTAAAAATGTTGAAGAATAATATGAACCAGGCAGTTGCATACAAAGAAGTTTCGTTCCAAGCCCAAGCACAAGTTAGGATAGGTTAGGTAAGGTTAGGTGATTACCTACAGTGAGGTAAAAGTTGTGGAGGAGGTGCTCATGAAGATGCGATGAACCCTTTTTTTTTGGTGAAAAAGGAAATCCAAATCCCAGAGCACTCAGACTCGGTAACGGTCCATTGTACTACCAGGCAGAAATCCTCCTTTTAATGTAGAGGCATGCGAATGAGTGGCGTATGTTGTTGTTCCCCATGGGGATTGAAACAGCACCGCATGGGTCACAAACCAACACACTAACCTCTACACCGTCGCCACCCTGACGTCGCAATGAACCCTTGGACTGAAATTGAATTTTGCAATTTTTCCTCAGTCCTATCTCTTTTCTTTTTTTTCCCCTGCTTGATTGCCTAACTTGTCGTGGTGGTGGGGATTAAGTACTCCCCTCTCTGTTGTTAATCGACAAAGAGGGGGTGGAAAACTAAAAGGCATCAAATCCAAGGTAAGGTTCGACGCGCCGAGATCCTTATCTGCATACAGGGGGTGAGTGCAGGTGGACCTTCCTTCCCCCTTACTCATGGGATTTAAAAATGAACAAAACTAACAAACCAAACAAACAAAACAAAACAAAAGAGACTAAGGTGCAAGGATCGGGCACCACTGACTCTATAAATACCGATCCCCAAACGGAACAACTGACGGAAGAAGAAGAAAATTTTCTTCTAAATCCTTTCGCCAATCTTGGAGTATGGGATGGGGAGAGCGTTGGAACGGATGTTGCTGGCATGGAGGCCATGAACCTTGATGTCAGTGACAGCGGTTCCGTCGCTAGCTCCAACCTCTCTTTATTGTCAACCTCCTCCAGACGGAAAAAAACAACAAACTGCAGGACAACGATAAAGAGACTACGAACGAAAAGATGGGACGAACGTACTGAGACTGACCGCAAACGGCTACATAACGCACGTGCATATCTGCAGGAACAGCATCAAATGCTCGGCTCACCGCAAACAATACCTTCGACTCCTAAGACAAACGTGACAGTGACAGACACGAACGATTACAGGAACCGATCACAGGACTACCAGACTCACCGGCCAGACGTTACATCGAGACTCTTGCTCGTACGGGCCTGGAAGGAGAGAAGATAATCACTGAGGAGGCAGGGGAGAGGAAACTGCATCTGGAGAACATCCAGAGCCTTAGCTCCACTTGCAATTTGGATGCGGTATCCTCCCACCAACCAGGTAACTGCACTCGTGACGTCTCGTAACTTGACGATGGACAGTTACCAAACAGTCATAGAGGCACAGCATCCCAATCCCGAACGGGACACTCAGAGAGCCCCAGACTCTAAAGTCCCCGGTAACCCCAAACCGAAGAAGCCTCTAGAGGAGCACCAGAACCTGCGCAGACAAAGACATAGGATCGTCCGTAAGATTAGTAGTAAAATTCCGGAATCCTTAACGGACAAGGAAAAGCTATCCCTCGACAAGGCTAGAGAACGACTAAGGACAATACTAAGGCAATCCTTCACGGAAATTGACAGAGGACCAATGGCGACTTATTGAACTTCGAATCCTGGATGAGGTGAATGAGGCCATCCTTAAATACAAGGAACCCCTTCCGCTTTTTGGCACCCTCAATACCATCCAAGGGTTCAAACTTATGACCTGTGAGGAAGAACACACTCTCACATGGCTCAAAGAGTTTATTGCCAGGACAAAAGCTCCATTGCCAAACGCCGACCTTCGTCTGATCGACAGGAAGGCGATTGTACGTATAACAAGGCCTAAGGCCAAACTTGTTGTACGAAGACCACATATCCCAAAGGATCGTATTGAAAGATATTTACGATCCTTAAATACCGATCAGCTGAGCCACGCTTGGGAAGTGATCGAGATGGGAGAATACAAAGAATCACGCACGGAAGTGGTAGTGTTGCTTAGCCACAAATCCATTCCGTTGCTGAAAAAGATCGACTTCAAAGTTCGCGTCGGCATAAACCGATGCAAACTTAGGCTTATTGCGAACTCAGCCAATAAAAATAACAAGGGTGGGGCGTCAAAAAACCGTAATGAAGATAGTACAAATAAACCTTCATCACCTGATTTACCTCATGGAGGATAGAAAAATAGACCAGGCCATTATTCAAGAACCCTGGGTAGCAGGAGGCAGAATAAGGGGTTTAAACTCGAAGGGATTGGCTCTGTTTAAAACAGTGCAGACAGATCCAAATAGTAAGATCAGAAATTGTAAAGTAGCTAGGAAACAGATTAACCTCTTTTTTCTATCTACCTACAGTGATAACGACCACGCGACGGTAAAACTTGAGCGCAACGGGCTCCCTCCGCTGATTCTAACATCAAGCTATATGCCTATGATGCAACGGAAGGCCACCATCAGACCTGACCCACCTTATTGTTCAACAGGCTATACGGGAAAGATGGGACCTGGTGATGGGATGCGATGCCAACTCTCATCATGCTCTATGGGGTAGCTCAAACATAAATACAAGGGGTGAGTCACTTTTTGAATTTCTTATAGATCATAACTTATTAATAGCTAACAGGGGCTCAGAACCAACTTTTGTTATAAGAAATAGGTAAGAAGTAATCGATGTTACAATATTAAGTAACTCGAATATGTACAATCAAAATAGTCCAGTGGAAGGTATTAAAGGAGGAAACATTCTCTGGTCACAAAATCATTGAATTCCTGATACCAGACACAAACAATCCCCCACAACCATATAGGAATCATAGGAAAATTAACTAGAACCTTTTCAATATGGAAGTGGGAAAGAACATAAGAACGCTCCAGACAAATGTTGCGCATACACCTGAGAGTACAGACAGGAATGCCCAGGATCTAGGAAAAATCCTAGATAAAAACCTCGAAAAATCATGTTCCCTGAAAACGAAGAGTAGCAGAAAATCGACTCCTCCCTGGTGGACAAGAGAACTATACGACATTAAAAAAGAAACTTGAAAACTTTTCAATGTAGCAAAACGTACAAGAACGAACAATGACTGGGAAACCTACAAGGCCAGTCAAAGAAAATTTAAAACAGAAACGCAACGAGCAAAGCGATCTTCGTGGAAATCCTTCTGCAGCAAAGTAGAAAACATCACGGAATCAGCTAGGCTCAGGAAAACATTTGCTAAAGAACCAGTATCCTTGGGATCTCTCAAGGAACCTATCGGCAACTGGACAGAATCCTGCAACGAAACGCTTAAGCTCCTCCTTGAGACTCACTTTCCAGGATGCAACAATGAGCACAACAACTTGGAAGAAGAGCACTACACGGAGCATAAAGCATCAGCGAAAATTATAACGGAAGAAAGGATAAATCAACTCCTTCTCTCCATATAAATCTCCAGGTATTGATGGCATCATTCCTATGATGCTACAAAGATGTGAAGAATATATAATTCCACATCTTAGGAACATATTACTAAGTAGCCTAAAATGGGGATATGTACCAAAAGCATGGCGAGAAGTTAAAGTGGTTTTCATACCCAAAGCTAGAAAACCCAGTCACACTACCGCTAAAGACTTTAGGCCAATCAGCTTAACCTCATTTGTTCTAAAACTTTTGACAGACTGATTGACATTTATATTCGTAGCAAACTGAGTCCAGAGGTTTTATCCCCAGCTCAGCATGCGTATACGAAAGGCAAAGGTGTAGAGACAGCACTCCATAGTGTAGTCAGCACCATAGAAAAGACATTAAGGGATGGAATATACTCTACTTCCTGGAGCTTGCCTTCAACAACGTCCAAGGGGAAGCGGTAGAAAGAGCCCTAGTAAACCTAAATGTGGAGAATACCATTATTAAATGGATAATGTGCATGCTTAAAAGAAGATGCATCAACTCAGAGTTAGGTGGTGAAATAATCAAGGTGTCAGCATCTAGAGGAACTCCTCAAGGCGGAGTCCTATCACCCCTTATATGGGTACTCGTTTTAAACGAGATTCCGATTAAACTTAGACTTAGTGGAGTCAAGGCAGTAGCTTATGCAGACTACTTAGCACTGCTAGCGACAGGGAAATTCCCATCTTAGCGAACAAATACAGAACGCCTTATCTATGGTTGGTACCTGGACAAAAAACTGCGGACTGGCGGTTAACACACAGAAAACAGAACTGGTCCTCTTCATCAATAAAAGGATTATACCACAATTTAATAGGCCAACAATTGAGGGTACTCCACTACAAATATTGGAATTCTTGGCGTGATTCTAGATAGAAAATTAAACTGGAGCCTCAACATAAAAGAAAGCGCAAAGAAGGCAATGATAGGCTTATATGCCTGCAGCAGAATTTTCGGAAAAACCTGGGGTCCTAGTCCCAAAATTATCATGTGGCTGTATACGGCAGTGGTAAGACCTATACCCACATATGGTAATTTAGTCTGGTGGCAGGGTTTGTACAAGGCCACCAACCTTAAAACTATGACTAGAGTCCAAAGAATTGCCTGTATTGGTATTACTGGGGCTATGAGAACCACCCCCACAGCGGGGTTGGAGGTAAAATCGATTTTGCTGCTCCTTCAGTTAACTCGAATGTTCCTGTCGACAGAGAAGAGACCCCCTACATCGTTGAAGAATTACTTACTCCACTAACTTCTAGAGATTTTTGTTTTCAAAGGATTTATGAATATGACGTACTTAAAGCCATCACCGCCATTAGATCGAACGCCATCGGCCTGGATGGAATGCATCCAAAATTCTTAAAAATGATAATCCATGGAGTACTACCCGAAATTACATACATTTTCAATAATATTATAACCTACTCCATGTATCCGAAATCTTGGAAGGCTTCTAAGATCATCCCAATTCCTAAAAGCTCAAACTCGAGGAAGAAAGAATACCGTCCCATATCGATATTACCATTCATATCGAAAGCTTTTGAAAAACTTATGAGCCAACAAATTCACTCATACCTTAATGAGTTCAATCTTCTTTCACCGCACCAATCCGGTTTTAGACCAAAGCATAGCTGTACTACAGCGTTTCTGAATTTGGTGGACGACCTTCGCATTGAAATGAATGAAGATCGTGTAACATCGCTCGTATTGCTAGATTTTTCGAAAGCCTTCGATATTGTACCCCATGAAATATTAATTATTAAATTAAAACACTGTTTTAATTTCAACCCGACGGCTTTAAGACTGATGGAAAGCTACTTAAATAGGCGTACTCAAGCTGTGTATATTAACGAGACATTATCCAACTTTATTATAACCAGAGCCGGCGTTCCACAGGGATCAATAATGGGTCCGTTATTGTTCACCTTATTCAATAATGACATTCCATTAGTGCTAAAGTACTGCAAGGTTCAAATGTATGCCGATGACGTCCAGCTGCACTTAAGCTATCCATTGGGTCTAGTTGAGGATGCCACTCAGCGACTGAATGAAGACCTCAATTCTGTAGTCACTTGGTCGCGAAAAAATAAGCTTAGGCTTAATTCCGGCAAAAGTCAAGCAATTGCAATCAGCCGTTTAAGTATCGATACACAAAGCGTACCTCAACTTTTTGTTGATGGATCAGAGTTGACATACGTCACGAGCGTAAAAAATCTAGGTGTAACGTTTAACCCAAATCTGACTTGGGAGAATCATATTATAAAAACCGTCTCTAAAGTTTATGGATCCCTGCGCGCTCTGTATCAAGTAGGAAAAGATCTGCCGTTTAGGATCAAAGCGATGTTGGTTAAGTCACTTCTGCTGCCCATTCTTTTTTACGCACATCCAGTCTTTTGTGACTTAGACAGTCATAGCTCTCGAAAGTTAAGGGTAGCAGTAAATAGTACAGTGAGATTTGCCTATAACTTGGGTCGAAGGGAACACATTTCTGAATATGTAAGGTATTTTCTTGGAATGGACTTACAAAAATATCTCGACCTTAAAATATTGACTTTCCTATTCACTCTCAGAGAAAAACAGGAACCAGAATATCTTTTCCAAAGGTTACAATTTGCATCTTCTTCGGTCAGAAGTAGAAGTTTTGTCCCGCCAGCATATAACTATAATGTGACACAAAAACAATTTTTTGTATACGCCGTAAGACTTTGGAATTCGCTTCCGGTTCATATCAGAAGATCTTCAGGCATGAGCGACTTTCAAAGACAAATCAAACAACACTTTTGAATTTAACTTTTGAATTTAATTTTAATTATTTAACTGCTATAGGGTTTTAGGGAATTTTAGCTTATTATTTTTATTTTTATTTATTTATTTATTTTTATTTTTTTTTCTCTCTTTTTAAGTAAAATATCCAATCAATATAAATACATTTTTGCCATTTAGAACAATTTGAAACTGTAAAATATACTTATATCTTAATGTACCAACCTTGTCAATACTGTAACACACTTAAAAGATTGCATTGTATCTATGTGTTAACATGAATTATAAATAAAATACAAATACAAATAAATATACAGAAAAAAAAAAAATTCTCAATCTTAAACCTCTAGACCTTTTTGTACAAGAATCCGCAGCAAACAGTGCCTTGCGGCTAAGCCAAACAGAAAACTGGAAACCCAGTACAACAGGACATACACGGATTCTAAAGAAATTTACGGGTGGTAATGTATGTACAGACTACATTACTCCCAAACTAGACTTTATAAGACCATTTATTGTCTCTCTTCCCTGCAGGGAAGTATGGCATGCGAATCAAGTACCAGTGCGTGCAACAACGATCCCCATCTACACAGATGGCTCCAAGATGGATACTGGCGTTGGCGCGGGTTTCTATTCCGAAACACTCGGAATATCTGGCTCGATCAGACTCCCCGACTACAGCAGCGTCTTCCAAGCTGAGGTTCTGTCGGTGGCAACAGCCGCTAAACGGGTTGCAATGACGGCAATACCAAAAGCTGATATTACCTTCTTCATTGACAGCCAAGCGGCAATAAAATCGATTTCCGCCACAGAAATAAAGAAGCTTGTAAGTCGCTGTCGCGAAGAGCTGCGGGTTCTTGGCAGCAAACGAAAGATGGAGTGCCCTTGACTCCTGTGTCACTACCAGGAAAATGTGGCCACTATATGACAAACGAAAGACCTAGAGAATCCTTCAAATGAACAAAAAGCCTTTGTCCTCTCTCACAGGTGTTATCACCGGACACAACATGCTGGGCTACAATGCAAAGAAATTGAAACTCAGCACAGACGAGCTCTGCAGAGGCTGCGGGGACGAGGGGGTGAATGAGGATACCCCTCATTTCCTCTGACACTGCCCTGCACTCTGTCATATAAGAAACAATGTCCTCGGCAGATATTTCTTCCAGGACTTAGAAGAACTCTCCAGCAAGTCTGTGAACGACTTGCGCAAGTTCATCAACGCATCGGGATGGTTTGTAAGCCCGCTAGGTTTTTCATAGGTTTTTCATTGGTCCCAAGTAAGGGAATCATAACCTCCAGGGTATTACAAAGGGTCTACATAGACCTAAGTGTGACGCGAGCAGGACTCTTGCCCCGTCAACCCAGCAACCTAACCTAACCTAACCTATCTCTTTTCCTTTGCAGGAGTACAGGTTGGGATGACTAAACTCAATCGAATCCCAACCCGTCGCTCAAATCGCTGGTGGGTATCAGTGTGGTAACAGTGGCTGCAATAGGCTGAGATTTAATAGTCCAGGCGAGCTCAGCCCGACCCCCAAAACCATGGGTTAGGATCAAGGTGAGGTGATCAATACAACCGAACCTGATCACAATATGCTGTGCATCAGCGGAGGGAGAGCTATTGCTTCCTAATCTACGGAAGGGAGAGCCGTTTGAGGTGACTGTTTCAATCGAACCCCAAGCTGCTCTCTAGTCTCTTGCAGGTGATTCCGAGTCGGATACAGTCGAGCCTCGATCACGTTATTAAATTCCATGAGAGGGGGGGGGGGGGGGGGGTCGGCCCCACCGTCGAGCTATTGTTTGTGAACTGTGCCTGAGGGCAAGCGAATCCTGAATGCTATACGCTCATCGCGGAGGGATTGCAGCTTGGAGTGTCTGTTTCAATACGAACCACAAGCTTACACTGGTCCGCCGGAAGAGAGTTGAGAGGGGTTCTTGCCACAGTCAAGCTTCGAAGGGGTGTCCATCCTCAAGATTAGTTCAACCACTTGGATTTTGTGATGAATTTGCTGACGTCTGTCTCGCAGAGATCGCTAAGATCTTCGGAGAAAATGTCGCCAATAATTTGTTTCCTCGAGTTAGTTAGTGCTGGGCAGTTACAAACGAGGTGTGTGATAGTTTTCTCCTCCTCAACGTCTCTACAGCTTTTGCAGAAGTCCTTTGAAGGTATTCCCATTCTGGTGGCGTGTCTGCCCAAAGCCAGTGATTGATCCGACTATCGAGTTGATATTTTTCCTGCTAATGGAGAGGAGTTTGGATGTTCTTTCTGCATCGTATTTTGTCCATATTTGTTTTAAGGACGCACATATAGATACTGATGCAAATCCCCCTATTGTTCGCCTCTATTAATGCGTTGTCTAAAAGATTGAACTTCAACATCTGAATGGGTATAGCCGGTGTCTATCTGTGTGGTACCCCGCCTGGCTAGCTCTTCCGCCTTGCAGTTGCCTGGAATGTCACTGTGACCCAGCGTAGAGAAATGTTACATCTGCTGCCGATCATGTTAAGAGATCGTTAAGCCCAATCATACATCTGTATGATTGCAAAATAGCAAACAAATAAATTCGATACAAATTTCGCCGGCTATTCGCAATTTATTTTTCATTTAGCATATTATCCTCATGACACTGAGGATTCTTGTTTGTTTGTTTTTTTTTAAATATCGAAGGAAAGAGAATAAGGAGCTATGGACTAAACAAAAAAAAAGTAATTTGTTTTTGTTAATTGGTAGGTAGCCTAATACGCACTATAGATAAACGTAAAATATGCCCGTCTATTGAACTCAAGATATATACATTATTTCACAGTAAAATATGTACAAGCATCCCTTTTAAGGTCAAAACACTGATTGGAAGTTCTTGGCTTCGGGATGTTATATTGTAAGATGTATAGGGTGTTTCATTTGGATTTACCAAGAAAAATAAATAAATATTAGGCATTAACGGCCATTGAGGGCCTAAAACCTAGTACATATGTCCAACCATTTGTGTGTGCGAAGCTAAATTTTTGACACGAATGGAAGGGACATACAATTTAATGCCGATTCCAAACAACAAATTTTAGGTGCTTCTCATAGCTTATACTCTTAGATGCTAGTCAGACTTTGACAGAGGTGGAGGAGTAGAATAAATGTTAGGTGCTCTTGGGTGGGATTGGGACGCCAAACCCTTCACTGAGCCACTGCACCCACTTTTATCAAGAAAACACGTATTTCTTATAAAATATGATTTGATTTTTATTTAAATTGATAAAAGTTTTGCAATTACCAATAAAAAACAATATGCGTAAAATGAACTTCACGTTTCACATCCAGGCTCTTTTGATAAAACGTTCTATGATATTTTCGCACCTTCGCGGCTCTATTTTATCGTTAACAGAACGGATATTGGCTTTGATTGCTTCAACTGCGTGGACAGCTTATTTTGCGGGTGCCAACAGTGCAGTGGTTGTATTCACTTGCTTTCCGATTAGCAAATTCGGTCGCGTATACAAATCTTGACCATGGCTATGAAGCAAAAATCTGCAGAATAAAAATCAATATAAGTGCAGCGAATGCCTGCTCATGTGTGCTCTTTAACTTATTGTATAAGTTTCTGCGGATTCCTTAGTTATTTAGACTCCACACGTGCAGAAAAAACCCTACCCAATGCACAAACCTATCTTCCCTATCATTCCTAGTTCAACCTTCTTCCTAGTTCAACCGCCTAATAGTAGGCAATGAAATACGTCCACAATGACATTGCATTTTTGTGGGTGTTGAATTGAAAAATGGTTTCGACTCTTGTGTAGCATGTATGTAGTTCCATCATCGCATGCTAGTGCAGTTGCCGCCAATGGACGAGATACGAGTACACCTCAATTGTTCGTGTCTAAAGATGATCTTTTGTGCACCTTTGAGAGACTAGAACAAAAACCTATAGGCGATAGAGATATGAATGAATGAATTTTCGTAAAAGTTCTTGATCAAATCCATGGATAGCATATTCAATCATCGCATCGCATGCTAGTGCAGTTGTCGCCAATGGGCGAGATACGAGTACACCTCAATTGTTCGTGTCGAAATATGATCTTTTGTGCACCTTTGAGAGACTAGAACAAAAACCTATAGGCGATAGAGATATGAATGAATGAATTTTCGTAAAAGTTCTTGATCAAATCCATGGATAGCATATTCAATCATCGCATCGCATGCTAGTGCAGTTGCCGCCAATGGACGAGATACGAGTACACCTCAATTGTTCGTGTCGAAATGTGATCTTTTGTGCACCTTTGAGAGACTAGAACAAAAACCTATAGGCGATAGAGATATGAATGAATGAATTTTCGTAAAAGTTCTTGATCAAATCCATGCATAGTATATTCAACACAGTGATGATGATCACAGGGCTCAGCTCAGGGCTCAGCTCAGCACCGTCTTTTATGTATGTGCTCCCCATCTTTCAAAAGGTGACTACGGGGGATACAACAAGTAGCAAGTGGCGAGATATGGATGAACCCGCCCCATCATAGATAGAGAAGCTTTTCACCCCAAGGGAAGCGAAGAGTGGCTGCATCGTAACATATAAGTACGAGTGTAGCTACATTTTATACCCATATTTACTCATAAAGTACATATACACTAAATGCTGATTCATTAATGAGTCAGAAACGAGACGATAATTTGATTTTATCATCAATTACGTCTTATTATAACACTAAGACCGAGCCCAGTAAGGTCTTGGATTATGGCATACTGGAAAACGAATAGAAATGACAGCTATGAGGGCTGACGTTTGCAGTATTCTGTTACCTGAGTAAGCAGGAGTGACATTCTGTTGAAATGGCTTTCAGGCTAATGCTGCAAACGCCTCCGTCCCATTAAAACCTTGGCAGGCCTCAAAGTACGTTCAATGTATCGTCATCATTAAGTTGGTGGTGTGGGTCCAGATGTAACATTCCTGGTTTGCACCTATCCGGCTCTGGCACAACACCTCATAAGGGCTTGTGTCAACCCTCGCATGGCCTCACTGCTTGCATAGACAACCATGGGATCAATAGGTGACCGCACACTCGAACAATGATAGCGGCTTTGAGTGGGGACCAAATCGCAATGATTACAACAAACAATAACAACAACAACAACAACAAAAACCAAAATAACGAAGTTGATCAAACCAACGGAGCGAAAGGACTTGAATATAATCCTTTCTACAGGAGCTCGAGGATGCAAAAATAGCCTCATCGCAAATGAGTACCAGTGGGCAGAATCCGTCTCAAACAAGGAACGTGGCTGTGGAGGAGACCACCAACCTTCCGTTTTCTCAAATTAGGGGAGCAAATAAGAAGTCTGGTGGAAATGCTAGAAGCTGGAAAAGGCGCTCAATCAACCAATCAATGAGAGATGTGATTGAAAACATAAGAGCGCTCTACGAAATCTCAGTAACCCAGCAATACGATGAGAAAGCAAGAGCAAGAGGAAGCACAATGCCTCACAAACCTCATCCTGGCTGAAACAAAACCAACAGAAAAAGAGAAGACCGGCACCAGATAACGAGATTCCACACCCGAAACCGAAGCAGGAACTCCCTGCAACGAGAAAGCAGCAGAAAAGAAAGGAGAAACAAATTGAAAGGGGTGTTGATACCCCGGCAACGAAAACTAGGCTGCAATCTGACTCCACGAACATAATACAGAAGGCGGAGGATGGATTATGGTCAACGGTCAGTCGTCATAAGCCCAAAAAAAGAGATATCCACAAATCCAGAACAAAACCTGATGCTATTATCATAGAGGCAAAGGGTGAATTATCGTATGCGGAGATACTCCGCAGCATTAAAGCTGATAGAAAGTTGGAGGCCGTTGGAGAGGCTGTATCCAGAATCCGGAGGATACAAAAAAGTGACCTACTAATCCAGCTCAAAGAAGCAGGACTAGGAGACAAAACAGACGAATTCAAAAGCGCAATTAGTGCTGCCTTGGGTGAAAATGCAAACACAAGGACCCTCACCATTGAGATAAAGGATATGGACGAGATTACCACAAAGGAAGACATTTGCGAAGCAATAAAAAGGCAATTCAAGTTTGAAGGTATATCGCCCTCAGACGAATTATCTCTGAGGAAAGCGTACGGCGGAACCCAAACAGCAACTATCAGTCTTCCCACAGAACACGCGAAGTTGCGGGCGAAATTAAAATCGCCTGGGTGATTTGTCGAACTCGCTAAAGGTCGCTGCTGAGAAAGTGTTTCAAGTGCCAAGAGTTCGGTCATCTAGCTAAGCAATGCAAAAGCGAAGAAGACCGCTCCAAGCTATGTCGGAGATGTGGAGTTGAAGGCCATATAGCCAAGAATTGCGACAGGGAACCATCCTGCACGTTCTGCAAGAGAGAAAACGCAGATAACGCGAAGCATATAGCCAGCAGTAACAGTTTCCCAGTTTTCAGGAGGGCTATCACAAACAAAAGATCATGAAGATACTACAAATAAATCTAAATCACTGTAGAAGAGCCCAGGACATCCTATCACAAACGGCCAAAGACGAAAAAGCGGATGTCATCATGATCAGTGAGCCCTATAAATGTCCCGAACAGAACAACAATTGGATCTGTGATAAAGAAAAACAGGCGGCAATATGGATATGCGGACGTTATGCCTACCAAGATATGAATGACCAAGTAAAAGGCTTCGTCCGGGCGAAAATAAACGGGATCAATTTCTATAGCTGCTATGCAAGACCCAGCTTGACGGCCAGCGAATACCAGTTAATGCTGGACAATTAAACGGCGGACGCGCTCCAGAGAGCCCCAGTGATTATAGGAGGCGATTTCAATGCATGGGCCACAGAATGGGGCAGCAGACTCACTAACACTAGAGGACAGGCCTTATTAGAAACATTTGCACTCCTAGCGATGAGCGTGGCTAATAAGGGCAGGCCAAATACTTATCGGAAGGCTGGAGTTGGCTCAATCATTGACATCACCCTAACGAGCAACTCCATCCTAAAAAACATGAAGTGGAGCGACCACCAGGCGATAATAATGGAAATTAGGGACAAGAAGAAGAACCCAGCCCACCTCCCGCAGCTTACAGGTCCAAAATGGAATGACAGATCCTTAGATAAGGACACATTCGAGGAGATGCTGAACGGTGCTCTAACTCTGAGTGGAACATCAGACACCGCTGCACATCGTCTTACAGGCGAAGAAACAGCAGGAATGCAAAACCGTGCTACTGGTGGACTGAAGGAATAAGCTCACTACGGGCAAAATGCCTAAAGGCCCGCCGGTCAAGAGGGAGAGCAAGACTTCCAGCAACAATTGGATATCTTCAGACTGGCGAGACGCAGCTTAAATACAGCTATAAAGGAGAGCAAAACAAAATGCTTCAAAGGGCTATGTGAAGAAGAGGACGTTGATCCATGGGGTACGGCTTATAAAGTGGTGATGACAAAACTAAAGGGCTACAGAACTCCTCCAATAACATGTCCTGAAATGATGAGGTCCATAGTGGAGCACCTTTTCCCCAAAAGACCAGATACTTTATGCAGCATAATAAGAGAGGTCAATCCAGAGGATATCCCACGAATTACCCTGGAGGAGCTGCTAAGGACGTGTAACAAGATAGGCGACAACAAGGGGCCTGGTCCAGACGGCATCCCGAACAAGGCAGTAAAAATTGCTTTAAAAAAGAGGCCAGACCTCTTCATGTCGACTATGCAGAAATGCCTCGAAGAAGGAACCTTTCCTAAAAAATAGAAAACACAGCACCTGGTCCTGTTACCAAAAGGAAAGAAACCTCCAGAAGAACCATCGTCCTATCGCCCAATATGCCTGTTGGACACTATGGGAAAAATACTCGAGAAAATAATATATAATAGATTACTCGCTGTAGCAGAAGAGAAAGGAGCCCTCTCAGATCGTCAATTTGGCATTAGAAAAGCGCGATCTACTGTGGATGCCATAAAAGCGGTAGTTGATATCGCAGAAAATGCCATCGAAGGAGATAGATGGCTATATGGCACAAAAGAGTACTGTGCCGTAGTAACATTGGATGTAAAAAATGCCTTTAATTCGGCGAACTGGTCGTTCAACCGAAGATCACTTGCCAGAATGGAAACACCGTAGTATTTGCTGCGAATAGTGACGAATTATTTCAATAATAGGAAGCATAGGTACAACACTGATGAAGGAGTCAAGTACTACAAAGTCACCGCGGGAGTCCCTCAGGGGTCAGTCTTAGGTCCACTGCTGTGGAACATTATGTACGACGAAGTCCTTCGATTGCCGCTACCTCGCGGAGTAACGATAATTGGATTCGCCGATGACATTGCCGTCGGTCGTGACAGTGGCTAAACATATCCTTGCTGTAGAATTAGCTACAAACGAAGCCATTTCCCAGATAAAGGATTGGATTTTATCCGCCGGGCTAGAACTGGCCGACCATAAAAAAGAAGCCGTACTTATATCAAGTACAAAAATAGTAGAGTTCGTTAATTTTCAGGTGGGTAGCCAAACCATCAGGTCAAAAGAGGCGGAATGGTCCCCATCGACATTCTCGCGGATGAGATGTCCAGGATATATAGCAGAATATCCCTGAACCAACGCGATGCGAAGAAAAGCAGCTTCCGCAGCTACTTGGCAAACTCGTTGGACCAATACCGCAAAAGGGAGATGGACGTACAGACTTATACCTTCTATAAAAGATTGGATATGTCGCAAACACGGAGACTGTAATTACCATCTTACACAGTTCCTTAGAGCTGTGTCAATCGTTCAAATTCAATGATCGAATCGTTCAAGTATTGGTTGAAATCGGTCATTTCAATCAATCATTCAATCAATCAATGACAGATGGGACATGGGAGTATTGTATTGCTCCATTCAATTTCAATACAATCAAAAACCCCAATCATCATTCGTTCAATTTAGTTTCGATAGAGACAGATACATTCGAATGGATTGTAAGAGTGAATACACTCAATAACAACAAACTGCTGATTGTATATATAGATACCAAAACGCCTTTGAATAATTAGGAAATGGAGGTTATTGCATAGAAGCGATATTTTTGTAAAACAAATATGTGTTGGTAAAACGAAATAAGCCGAAATAAATAAAAATATTTTGATATATTAACACATTTATTGGTTCAGTAGATAAGAAATCAGTAATAAAGAAATGAGTTAGTCAGAACAGAACAAAAGTATTGACTCGATGAACGATTGACTTCGGGCATTGTGATTGCAATCACCGATACTTTATTGTGATCGGGTCAAAAAGATCGAATCAATCACGATTGACACAGCTCTAGCTTCCTATCCGGTCATGGAGGATATCGCAAGTACCTGTACAGATTTGGACACGATACCTCACCACTTTGCCTGAGTGCCCAGAAGAAGAAGAAACAACGGAGCACGCAATATTCCACTGCGGGCGGTTTGCACACGGGAGAATAGAATTACATAGCCTATCGTCTATAATCGACCATATGCTGGTCATCAGAAGTGACTTGGGAAGAGATTGGCGCATATGTAACGAATGTGCAAAGTGAGCTGAGAAGAATTGAGAAAATTCGCAAAGCAGCAGAAGCATTGGAAACAGATCAAGCTGTAACAGGAGTAACAACAACAGCTCCACAAGACGAATAGCATAATATGCTTACCAGCCCCGCGAAGTAATACCTAACGGCAGTCCCGCGGGGAGAGTGGTAGAAGTCTGTTGGGTATTATTAGTACGTAGGCGCATTCCTGGCATCGATTATTCGGGATTGCGAATCGTGCATGCCATGTTTCGAAGATTACCACATCCATTGGCACAGCCCAAAAAAAAAAAAAAAAAACACTGATGATGGTCGGCAGGCTTAAGTTCTTATTCTTCTTCTTCCTTTAATGGCTGTGAGGCTATGATCAGGATTAAAGGGATCATAACCCTCCTAACTAACTTCATCCCTACCAGTGCGCCTGTGGGGTTTGACGGTTCGACCTCAGAAAAAAGGGGAGACCTCCCGATTTTCAATCACTTTGTCACTAAGGCCAATCCAATGCTGGTGTTGCTGGATGTGTGTGATCCAGCAGTTTGTAGGCCTGGCTCTCTTTCGCGTTTTTTTAGAACGTTGATTGATATGGCCTTTTTGACAGGGTTCGTAGAATCTCTCCTTTGAACATGGCAGTACCAACTGAACCGGTCGCAAGCCGAGATAGGTTCTTTGGCGTGAAGGCTTCCTCGGTTCTTTTAACTTCTAATTCGATCAATCTTTGTTATTCCTGCTGTCATGTAAAGCATCTTCATCTCAGATCGACAGGCTTAAGTTAATCCGCATATTAAACCTTATAGGCTTTATGCAAAATCTGGTGATTGGTGTTTGTGATATGTCTAATTTTGATCCCGAAGTAGAAATGATAAGCCTGAGTTTGATACAGGGCACGATTTGGATTCCATAAATTAAAATAGCCACGATTTGGAATGTAGTCAATTGAATGGTTCACTAATTACCGAAGTATCCAGGAGTATAAGGCAGGTTATAGATTTGCGAAGGCGCCCAGGTGTGAAAGAAACTGCAACTGCGAGGCCAAATTTTGTATCCATGAATATCTAACTTGAAGCTTTGTTAAACAGCGCTTGTTGTTAAAGGCGATTAAGGGTAAAAATCAATCAATCATCGGGAATCTAAACAGTACGCTTGCCAGACATCTGCTAAGGTCTCTGTCAGGCGCAGGCCAGGCCACACGCCGCTCTCTTAGACGGGCAAATTTCTCTAACTACATTTAATGTTCCTTTAGGCCGACATTCCATTGACCGGACACGGACAAGTTATATAGATATCTGTTAGAAATTATTTTACTAAACTTCCTTAGATGGACAAAATCAACCAGAAATCCTGCGTTGTTTCACAGCGATTTTGTTTTATTTTTCTTTGCGTTTGAAACATACATACTTCCTAAATAAATTTGGCACACATTTAGTAAGTAGTGTAGGTACGGTACATTCTGGCTCTCGGCGGAACAATGTATGAATAACATTTCTTTACCGATTTTCCTGCGGAATTCCAAGGACTTTTTTTTAATTCGAAATACTCGTAGTTTGTTTTTGTGGTTAGCTCCTATCGGCCAAACTTCAAACCTGATGAAAAAGTGTGCATGTCACGAAGAGAGAAACGTCATCGAAAGGATTTTTTTGTTTATTGTTTTAAATAAAGTTGCAGAAAGAGTTTTTGTGAATTAAAAGTTAATTTATTAGAAACAAAAAATTGTTTGTTCCCTTGGACGGACAACTCCCTTAGGCGACACGAAACTGGTCACCGCCACTGTCCGCCTAGGATCTTATAAAGAAAATATATTTGGTCCTGTGTGCGAGCAGGAGGAGAATATATGATAGCGAACTCTATGAGCTGTACCAAGATGTATTCCAAAAACTGAAAATCCAGTACACCAGCAACCGTACTTTGCATAGAGGTATAGGATTTTGGAAATATAATATTATATATATTAAAAAATTCTAAATCGACAATTTGTTTTTTGACAAAGATACAAAACTCGTCGACTATACTTGTTCGCCCACATGTAGCGAACGGAGTCCAGTCAAGAGGATCTTCCAATTCCGGTTCGTGACAATAAGGAAGACAGTGCGGCCGTTATAAAGTCCTTATCATCACGGATGCCAGAGTATCCGGAATCACAAAGGTAAAGAGGCTGCAGTCTCAGCAGTCAGGCAGAGATTAGGAATGGGTCGGATTAAAGTAAATAAGATCCGGTATAAAGATGAAAGGTGAACGATGGACGTAATTTATCGAGGAAACGCATTAAATTTTCTAAATTCTTAATAGCTACAAACACAGAAATGTTTCTGCCCTTACTCCTGTTAAGACTGCATTATAAGTACTCTCATATCACCAAAAACATTAACTAAAAAAAAAAACAATTTTACTTACGATCACTTTCTTCTTCTTCTCCCGGTGACGGTGTGCTAACTTCATAGCGAAACCATGAGTCAAACCAACCGGGTTCTTCTCCCACTGGAGTCGGTGTGGTACTACTCCCACCTATCTTCTTTCGAAATCCAAACCATGAACCAAACCACGACCCAATAGCATTTCCTTGATATCCGTCTGTCTCCTCACTGTCTGTCACTTCATTACCACCATTATTATACACCGTATATTGTGGATACTTTGGCTTGCGGTTGTTATTATTTTCCGGCTCTAGGCTTTCATCAATCATATGCCCAACTCTATCAAAAATCCTATCCATTACCCACTGTACCGGTGTAAATAGACCACGAACTAACCCCATTATACCATCGTTACCCTCATCATCATAGTCATCATCGTAGTCGTCATATTCATCGCTGTTCGGTCGTCTACGCTTGATTCGCTTTTTAGTGGTCTTCTCGAGACGGTAATTATCATCTTGCTGGGTAGTTCCTTCAACCGAACTGTAATCTGAAATATAATTTTTCGAACTTGGCGCACTACTTGAACCTTCTGACGACTGATCAGCTATCTCATTATCACTGGATGGGTAATCATTGTTTGACGTTCCGCCAAAGTCGTAGTAGTCGTCGTATGCATCACGAGCTGGTGGTTTCTTTGCTTTGGGCTTTATTACAACGGGTTCCTTACAAGGAGGGTTTTGCAATTTTGGCGGTACCGATGTAGTGTGAGTGGTTTCCTCAATGGCATTTTTTGGCGTCCTAGTTTTTGTTGTTGGTTCGAAATATTCACTTGTCACTTCTACTTGTTGTGAAGGTAAGATTTGTTTTGGTTTTCCTTCTAAATTTGGGGAATTGACGGATCTCGTGTGGGACTTGAAATAAATAGGAGTAACTGTTTTTAATATGGGCGGCTCGCTTGCGAAGTTAGGATAAATGGAAGTAAATTTTTGTGTCGCATTGAAAGTAGTGGGAGTTACTACAAGTATGGATTTTGTGGTAACTTTTGAAGATGGATCATGAACTGTATTAGATTTTGTTTCCATATGTGTGGAGTTTAAGGAACGTCTAGAGATCTTGTGAGTTTTGGCTTTGGTCAAGTTCCGCGAGGGCGGTTCTTTCTTAATTGTTTTTATCGTCGCGTTCATGCTTGGCCTTCTTTTTGGAGGCATGGTTTGGGTACTACTAAACGCAGATGGAACACTGACTTTATTTGGTTTCTCCAGCTGTGTGTCCCAGGACGATGACGTCTCTTTAAAAAAAGACGAATTCTTGTGTAAATCCTGATTCTTATTTGACTTTCCTCCCTTTCCATTTCGATTTCTACTTTTTCGTTTCTTTCCCCGATTCAGACGTGTATTATTGCTTCCAAAGTCAAGAGCTGTTTTCACCGCAACTGAATGATTCAATTTGGTCACAAAACTCTTAATATCCAGCTTAATAATTTTAGGTGGACCCTGTCGACTACACTTTGACTCATAGACTTTCTTTAAAATATACAAATCCCGTTCGTATTGCTCTTTGCTAACAAAGATCGGAATTGTGCCATTTGCCGGTAAACCTGTTTCGTTTTTATTAACCCCGACTTCCGTAATTGCATACACTATCCCAGTTGCGGGATTTGTGAAAAATATCGGCATGACCGAATGATTTGCAGTTATCTTCAAATTGTTAGCAAATTTATCTATGTTCACTTCGGGCACTTTATCACTTGAAAAGGTCGTCATATCACTATCGGAGAATCCTAGGAACTTATCATTCTTTTCATTATTGAGAAAAGGATAACCCCCTCCGAGTCCCTGCTCTGAGGAAGTATCCTTTGGTTTTTCTAAATTAAACCGCGGTTTGAACTTTTTCACATTTCTCTCCTGCCAGAGAAGATCGCGGGTCCAAGATTTAACTCGGACGGGACCATCGAATTCCTCAGAACTCGGATGGTATCCATATTCACATAATGCAACCGTACATGCAACAATTAAATAGCAACTACCGACAAGTGTTTTAGACATGTTTATTGCGAGAAATGCGTATCTTAACCGCGCGACGTTTCGAATGCAAATAAAACCAGCTACAGCAGAATCTTCATCAGTGGGATGGATTTAACCAGCCAACGCAAATTGATTGCACGTTCCGATGTAACTTTTACCTTTCTCCTCTTTCTCACGTGCAATAGCCACGATATGTCATATCGAAACACATACAAGTCTGCTTACTGGAGGGACTAACCTCCCATCCCTGTGACAATGTCGGCGGTTGATCTAGTCAAAGTTATAGAAAAGTCGCTAATGGTTGCTATTCATCAATTATATTGTATTTAATATGTAATTATGTAGTCTTCGTCAGCGGTGAAGCGTTTTACCGACATTTATCAACATTAATTCAATCTTCCCTGTGACTTAGGCTAGGATTCAATCAAGCATGATCAAATCTTTCCGTTTATAGAGCTGGTTTTATTTTAATGAAAAAATAATCCACTCCATGTCCCATTCATGCTCTGAATATGAACTTGAACTTGTTAGTTGGCTGTGTTCACTTCCGTTGGTATCCGCTTAAAGACATTTATATTTATGTAGATATTGCCATTATGAGTACTTTGGGCTTTGTTTTCAGTTTACAGATGCAAGTTACACGGTTGAGCAATGCGAACAGGTCAGCTGTGCAAGAGGTTGGCATTTAATTCGTCAAAGATTTTTTGTCATTTTAAAGAAAGTGAAACGGCTTCCTTGTTTTGTTGGGTGTATTGTGTGTAGAAAGTGAATAAATGCTGTTTCTGTGTAATTAAGAGATCTCATCCACATCCTCGAGTTATTAAAAACTTTTACTTCAAACTGATGATGGTAGACCATCTCCATAGTTCACTCATATAGTGGTCTATGGATTCTTCTTCCCGTCAGATTTCAATTCAATATTAACAGTAATGGCAAAAAAATAAGTATCAGCGCTCTGAGGTTATGATTTGATGAAAAGATTAGCCTGGTTTGTGACTTTTATGTTTTTATTCCCGCTTTCAATAGGTACAATGTGATTAGGGTCTAATGCATGGCTTCATATTTGAATCTTGAGACGCGATTACAGCTTGTAATAATTTTAACGGCAATAACTTTGGTCGATGTCTTAGTTTGTTTAATTGGCTGGTGGAATTAATTACTTCAAATTGCAAGCATATCCATTATCCATGTCTTAGTCTGGTTTCATAGGTTTGTCGCGATTCAATAATAAATTGAATAGAAACGATAGAACAGTTTGGATGGGTGGAACCTTATGATCAATCCGAGTATACAAATTGGACACACACTGGTGTAGAAAAGAGAAAACGACGCACAGTGTTTGTTTGTATGTAATTTTGATTTTCGTGCACTCACCAACCCGAAGAAGAGTTACGATCTTCATAGAGCAATCGTTGCTGGTTGGAGCATAAGGCTGAATGAAAGCTCAAAATATTCATAAGGGCCTTGTTTCCTTCTTTAACGACGAGGTTATGATCTGGACCAGAGGGAACATAACGCTCTCACTTCAATGAATCCCAACTGGTCCGACTGTAAGGTTAACCGGTAGCGAATTACTTCGGTTTTGAGCCCGATCAAGTGCTGGTGTTGTTGCATTTGTGTCATCCAGGAATTTTAGGGCCTGCCCCTCTTTCGCTATTATACTCATGTCGTTGCTCACTAATTCATGTGCTCTTAGGTCTCTGGAACTTCTAGTTGTCATAGCGTCACTCATAAGAGCTCTCTTTGGGTTGGCTTTTACTTTACAGGACTTTTCAAAATCAACGAACACCATCTGCAAATCCTTTAAGGAACTACGATGTTTTGCCATTATGACCCATATACTTTTGATAGTATATATTGTTGATTTACCTGCGTTACACCCGTACTGGTAATCATATAGGTTAGGTTAGGTAGGTGGGCTGGCTTAGTGCCACACTCAGGTCAATACTGACCCATTGTGATACCCATCGGGGGAGGAGGGTTGCTCCTTACTAATTATATCCTATTCTAAGGGTATATTAATTTTGACGCATAGTTTGTAAAATACCTTAATATTGCCCGTAGACCCCTAAAAGTTACTATATTTATGATCAGCATCGATAGTAATGTCGATCTAGCCATGTCCGTCCGTCCGTCTGTCGGCAAAAATTAAGGCTTTAAACTGGACCTAGAGAGCTGAAATTTTCACCATATATTCTATAGGGTCCCAGAATAATCAAGTTTAAGAATTTTTGAAATTCGCCCACAGACACGCCCACAATTAAATAAAACAACTTTATTGAAAAACCAAAGTTTGAGCTAGGGAGCTGAAATTAATAATATATACTCTCTAGGTGCCCTTTATGCTCATGTGTAAATATTTTCAAAATCCGCCTACTGACACACCCACAATTTAAAATTTTTTTTTTTTTGAAAATCCAAAGTTTGGACTAGGGATCTGAAATTTAAGCATTTTTTTTCGATAAAATCATTCAAATGTTATATAACAAAATATGTAGAGCGTTCTTAACAATTCGACCATACTTAGACTTTTGTCACGCCCACTTATGAGGAATAGGTATAAGAATAGGGTAACCAACAGTTCGCCCAAGCGGACTGTAGCCCGTCCCTATGTTTTTTTTTAACCCTTTCTACAAAAACTGAGATTAATTACTCACTGTGTTGTTTGATACAAACCAACCTGTGGATTTGTCTATCGGTGTGCTGGAGAGCTCGCCTAGGTCATGGAAGAAATGTCTCCCCAGGAATCTGTACCTGATGTGTTGGAGACCCAGGCAGTGACATAGGAAGTGGGTTGTATTCTCCAGAGCTTCCTCGTCGCCACAGCCTCTACAGAGTGCTTCTTCCGTCAAGCGCAATTTCTTCATGTGATACCCCGTTAATGTACTTACGAGGGTGGAGAGTGATTTTGATTTCCTATCCTTTTTAATGAAACTCTCGGTTCTGACTCCGTTTAAGGTTGGCCATAGCATTCTTGTGGTGTGGCAAGTATCTAATGCCGTCCATCTAAAGTTCGCCTCTCTTATTGCCTTTCTCCCTGCTTCAAGCCTGAGGCGGGATGAGTACAGAGGGATCAGCTTGCTCTGACACAGGTGCCGAACCTTGTCTTGCTAATTCATCTGCTTTCTCGTAGCCTAGAATGCCTGCATGTCCCGGAACCCAGCAGAGCGATACCTTATGCTGAGTACGAAGAACCTTGAGTTCTTCCCGACAGTATTTCACAAGCTTGGATTTTATTACTGCTGCAGTTAAGGCTTTTATTGCTGCCTGGATGCCCCTAAAGAAGGTAATACCATCGGGTGGTATTGCCCTTACCACTGACTCACGAACTGCTATTGTCACTGCTAGGACCTCTGCTTGGAAGACGCTGCTGTGGTCGGGGAGGCGTACCGATTTTGATGTGCCCAGTGGTGCGGAAAAGACGCCTGACCCCACCCCCGTTACCATTTTTGAGCCGTCCGTAAATACGGTTATGGCTTGCGTGCTGGGGACGAGTCCGTTTCTCCATTCTTTCCTGCTGGGGTAGGCACTCGAGAAAGGTCTTGTAAAATCTAAGTATGGCGTGATCTAGTCCGTAGTTGGTGCATGGCCAAAGTATTTCTGCAGGATCGTCGAAGGACCCATTTCGTTTGGTTTCCAGTTCACTGTTTGGCAAATTCTCATGGCACTAATGGCGGCTGTTTGATGATGATTGATTTGATTTGATGCTGGCTGATTGAACAAAGATGTCTTGTGGAAGCAGGTTGAGGATAGCCTCCACTCCAGTCCTGCGGTTGGAGTGGTCCTCATCGCCCTAGTTGTGCCGATGCACGCTAGTCTCTGAACTTTCGTAAGAGCCTTTAGGTAGGTGGCTTTATTGGTTGCCTGCCACCATACGAGACTGCCAAAGGTCAGTATAGGTCTTACTATTGCCGTGTACATCCACAGTTTATTTCAGGAGATGGTCCCCAGGTTTTTCCAAACATTTTGCTGCAGGAGTAAAAGGCTATTGTGACTTTTTCGATTCTCTCATTAGTATTCATTTTCCAATTTAGTTTTTTTGTCTACTATCAGTCCCAGGTACTGTAAGAGATTCTGAGGGGTGTACCGCCAACAGAAGGTGTGACAAACTGTGGTATTTTCCTTTTATTTGTGAAAATTATCAGTTCGGTTTTCTGGGGATTTACCATTAGGCCGCAGTACCTGGCCCAGATGTCGACGGTTTTGAGAGCACCTTCAAGAGAGTGAGTGTTGGCAGGAATTTACCTGTTGCCAACATTACAACGTCATCGGCATAAGTCGTTGTTCTAACGCAATTGTTCTTGAGTTGCATACGCACCTCATTCAGAACAATGGCGGATGGCAGTGGGGATATAACCCCTTCCTGAGGAGTCCCTCTAGAGGCGTAAGCGTCTAGCCTAGAGCCCCCAAGTTCCACTATAATCTGCCTTTCTTGGAGTGTGCTGACAATCCAGTTGATAATGGAATTATCAATGCTAAGCTTTTTTCGGGGTGCAAGACTTTCTACACTGGAGCACTCAGACTCAATACTGGTCCATTGTACTACCAGGCAGACACACCACATTTTACTGTGAGAATTTACTCGTTTTCCTAAGAAAAACGAGAAGGCGCTTCAATGATAAGGAACTTAGGTTTACAGCACTCACCATATCCGCACCAAATACCTGCCACCTAATACGAGCAAAAGCAGAACAGTCACAGAGGAAATGTTCCGCAGTGTCGTCGCTTTCTCCACAGGCTTCGCAGTTGGTGGTATCGCTTAGGCCTAGCACCTTAAGGTGTTTGGCAAAAGCGTAGGGTCCCGTAAGAACGCCAGTAGTCTGTCTGCAGTCTTTTCTGTTGAGAGACAAAAAGAATGCCGCGGATTTCCTACAGACGTCGGGGAGAATTAGCTTAGTCTGTTTGCACTCTGGAGAGCCATGCCCACGGCGATTGTTCATAAGAAACCCAACCGTCAATGGAAGCCCTGACCGAGGACGCAGGCAGACAAATCGCTGGTTCAGGTCCTGAGAAGTCCCCCTCTGAGCCCTGTCTAGCAAGATCATCGGAGATCTCATTTCCCGTGATCCCGTTATGACCCGGGAGCCAGACAAGTTTAATTGAGTTCAGCCTTCCGACCGAATTCAGAGATATCTTGCATTCACGTACTATTTTGGGGGTAGTTAAGGGTTTGAGCAAGGCCCTAAGCGCAGCCTGACTGTCGCTATAGACGCAGATACTTCGCCCCCTCCACCTGTTCCTCGTAACATAGTCCATGGGAATTAGGATATCATATGTCTGTGCTTTGAAGACTGACGCATGTTTGCCTAACGGGAAGAACAGTCTAACCTTGTCGCTCTCCACGAAGACACCAGCACCAGATCCTTGATCGGTTTTGGAGCCATCCGTGAAGATTCGACTGCGTTCCCTTCCAGGTTCAGAGTCCGGCCAGAGCCAGTTCTGAACTCGAGGAAAGTAGACTTTGTAGTTGCGCTTTAGCCGTGGTTCCGGTGTCATCGCATCAGACGGCTTATCCATAAGACAGGAGTCGAAGGACAACCGTTGCGCAAGTTCATGGAAACTCCAGTGCGAATTATACCAACAGCCACTTCTTCTTAGACGTGAGATATCTTTGATTGTACAGCCCATGATGTAAACATCAAGGGGCGGGAGGTTCAATAGTGCATCTAGGCCGGAGCTAGGCGTGCTGGGGAAGGCACCCGCGCAGCCGAGACATACCTGCCTTTGGAGTTTGGCAAAAACAGCAGTAATGTATTTACGTAAAAGCTTATTCCACCAAACAACCGATGCGTATGCTATAAATGGTCTTATCATAGCCGTATAAATCCATAGGACTCTTTTCGGTAATGAGCCCCATGTCTTGCCGAAAATGCCTTTGCACTGCCAGAAAACAGACAGCGCCTTGGCAGTCTTCAGCTCAACATGCTTGGACCAAAGAAGTTTGCTATCCAGGATAACTCCCAGATACTTTGCTTCATTGGAGAGTTGGATTGTGACGCCTTTTTGCCCTGGCTGAGTCAACCCGACCAGCTTGCTCCTTCTCGTAACGAGAACAACCTCAGCTTTAAGAGGATTGACCGAGAGCCCATTCCTAGTGCACCATTCGTCGATCACGTCAAGGGCCGCCTGCGCCTTGGCGCATACAGTCGCTAGGCATGATCCAACAGAAAGCACGACAACATCATCCACGTACGTCTGAGCGTATACATTAGAACTGTTGAGTGCGTTCAACAGAGAGTCGACCAGCATACACCACAGCAGTGGAGACAGAACGCCGCCTTGCGGGCAGAGTCTGTTTATCCCCGCCATAAGATAGCGGCCACAATCCGCATCCGCAACCAACGTTCTATTCATTAGTATTGCTTTAATCCACAACACCAATGGTTCGTCTACGCCGTGTTGTCTGGCGGAGCTGTACATGCTTTCAAAAGTCGCATTGTCAAAAGCACCCTCAATATCGATGAAAATGCCCATCGCGTATTCTTTCATGTCAAGCGCGCCCTCAATTCTACCAACTAGATTTTGGAGCGTAGTCTTGCACGATAGATAGTGGGTACAATCGCAAAGCAGTTTTGCGCAAGTGAAGTTTGACCAGCCTTTCAATGCTTTTCAGCAAGAAGGAAGTCAGACTGATTAGTCTGAAGCTCTTGGCGAGTGAGTAGTCACTTCTCCCAATCTTAGGTATAAATGCCACTCTAACCAGGGTGTTGGAATGTATGCCAGTGCTAGGACAAATATGAAGATTTTCTTCATAGTCGGTAGCAACTGGTTTGTACATTTCTGCAGCTTGGCTGGGTATATTCCGTTCGTACCAGGTGACTTGAAGCCGTCAAAAGACGCAAAAATATATTTAATGGCCTCGTCCGTTACCACGGCCTTCGCAATATACCAACTACGCCAAGTTGTTTGTCTTGGTTCACTCATAATCTCGGTAATCGGGGCTGGTTGTGAACCAATTGTAATCTGGTTACCCGGAAAGTGAGACTCCAGCAGATAACTAAGACTTTCCGCTTTCGTCTCAGTGAAGGTGCCATCGAGTTTTCTTTGGCTGGAGTTCAGTTTGGCTGGTTTGCCCTTTTTCAGAACTTTAACCAACCTACTAGTTTCACCCAGTGTTTCAATCTTTTCGCAGAAATTCCTATAAGAAGCACTTTTCGATACCCGAATTAGCCTCCTATATTCCCTCTGCTTCGATCGGTAGAGATTCCAGTCTGTCTCCAAATCAGTCTTGAGTGACCTAGTTAGAAGCTTTCTAGCTTCTCTTCGGATTCTTTGCAGCTCCGAGCTCCACCAGGGAACCGGCGTTCTGCCAGGGGGTTTGCTTACTGGGCACGTCACTTCGAAATAGCTAGTAAAGGCACTATTCAGGTTTTGAACAGTTTCCTCTACCGTTTGTCTCGTCCTGAGTTTGGTTGGAGTTTTGAGAGTTTTTCCCATTTCCTCCCTGAAGCGTATCCAGTTGGTTTTTCTTGGATTCCTCCTCTCCTGCAAAGTTATGGCTTCGCATTCGATTTGAAATTCGATATATCTATGATCTGAGAGGGATGCCTCCGAAGAGACCCTCCAGTTGGTAACCGCCATAAAGTATCTATTTGATAAAGTCAGGTAGATCACCTCCTGTCTTCTTGACGTTACAAAAGTCGGCTGCGAGCCAACATTGTTGATAGTAAGAAACTATGCTAAGCTTACTTAGCGTTCTGTCCAGTTAAAGATGTCCTTCCCGAGGACACTAAAAAAAATCGAACACCAACCTGATCCAACTTGTTCGTACTATTTAATAAAACTCCGGTTTAACACGTTATAAAATATTTATTTTGTACTGATCTGATTCGCGTCCAGATTTACATTGAATACCTAATCCAAAGAACTGGCACAGGTAGCCTCATCTTGCACTGACCAATCTGCTGTGTCGCCAGCTTTATCTGTTGCGCGTATATCCGCTCGTATCGGGTATCCAGTCATTGCATTGGATCTACTGCATATCGTGGGAAAGTGCTGATGCAGCTATTATGGTTGTCGTGTGGATTGAACATGCGCGTGTTGGATCGTGTTAACTCCTCCCTCTTCGAAAATCTACGTCCCGTAGATCTGGTAAGTTATGACAGGTCAGTGACCGACTGTTGGTTCCTGGCCGGAAGGGATCCTTCCAGTTGAAGATTAAGTCTAGGGATCTTAGATCCTGCGTTGAAATTTCGAAATGCTCCCCAAGCAAGGATTAGGATCAGAAGGAACATGCCAGTGTCTGTAATTAGAGAAATGTTCATTTTATGGGCCAAATTACCTAGCCGTTGTATATTTTTGACGCTCAGGTCATGCACGTAGCCCAAATCGATCACATGTCCTTTGGTGCTGATGTTTGACATCGCTGGAGGAAGGGCCTGAGCATGGCTGAATATTGAGCTTGAGAATGTCCTGTTCTTGAGCGGGATCGTTTCATTGTTCAACTGAATGACGTAGATTCCTGTTAAAAATCTTGAAATATTGCTGTAAGTTAAAGAGCCATTAAAATTAGAAAGATAAATGGTGTCATCCTTAATTAATTCGATGACCTCCTCGTTGTTTGAGCGAAAAGAACAGGCTGCTTGTCCTCCCTTCAGTAGCCTTGATACGCAGTCGTCTTCCGGAATCTTCCTTAGCGCTTCCTATTTGCATACCGTAGTGTTACCTAAGGATAAGCACGTGCCGATAACCCCATATGTCTCTCTATGGTTGATCAACATCCTGTCGAATTCCAGGTTGACTTGTCTTCCTTCGATTATCGATGATCTTGTCAGCAAAAGGTTGTAGTCCTCTGTTCTTACTTTTGGTATTGAGATGATGTATAGTAAGATTGAATTGTTTGTGTAAATCGAGGGCGTGCCGTGTTCGATGGCCTCGATTTCGTTCTCGTATGGCAAGGTTTCGAGTTCACTAACTATTCGATTTATTTCCTCTCTATCCAGAATGTTGGTGTTGATGACGCCGTTTTTAGCCATTTAGCAGGCTCGCACGATTTCATCGACTTCTCCTTTCATGACCATAACCTCGTTCAAAATGCCTTGTGCGAATCGTCCTTCAATTTTGTCTCGGATTCCAGTGTTAACCCTCTCGATTACTTGGTTCATTCTTTGCGTGAACTCTTCCATACTTTTGAAGAGTTCGTCGTTGGTTTTTTTATTGGTGGTTGTTTCTTTCGATTATGTCCTCCTGACTTTGGAGAATGTTGTTCCAATCAGTCGCGTCCGGGCTGCCTGCTACCCATTTCCAGGCAGAGCCAATCCAATCGATGGACCTAGTCTTTCGTGGGGACTTGGCTTTCAATAGGTCAATGCGCTCCTTTGATTGCCGCAGATGGAATTGGATAATCGATTTTTCTTCGTGTCCAGTGTTGTTAGTTGCTGTTGCATTTGTCATTAGGTTAAGCATGTTCTCGAGTTTCCCTAGGTCGATGACATGCACGAGTTAACCGTCGATTATCCAGCCCTTTCCATCCTTTATGGAAACTATTGGTGCCTTGTATTCGTAGATTTGAAAACCCTGGATGGTCATTGCAAGCAAGCAAATCCTTATGCTATGGATGTAAAGGTTCATTAGTTAAATAATTAAGAAATAATATTCAACACGTAATATTTTTCCGTCATACTAGTGTATGAATTAATTTTATTTGACTTAAGCCTATGTTATAAGAGTAAATAAATTGTATCTAGTGTCTACGTTTATGTTTTTTCTTCATCATACATGTGTATGGCATTTCATCATACATGTGCATGGTACATCGTCATACATGTGTATGGCATATCCTCATACATTATGTATGGTATCGGTTTTTTAAATCTTTAATGGGGTGGAAGTTACAATGATAAAATTAAAAATATATGTTAAAACTCTTCCTTCCCCCTTTTTTTCATTTTATTTCACATTTTTTATGTGACTTCTGTGGACTTTCCGTCCGATGGAAGTGACAAGGACAACGGACACTTTGTTGTTCCTTACCACAATTTCTTTGCGATATAAAGGTGTACTTTTTTATACGCAGTATATATAATATCGCCTTTCTTAAATTTTTTGAGAGATAATTTTTTGGTGTTAAGCCACCTATTGTTGGATTTTTGTTTTTTCTCGATTTCTCCACTTAATTCGTGATTTACCTTAGCACGAAAGTTAACCAAGTTTTGAAAATTGATTCTCGCGGTTCTATTAAAAAATACATCGGATGATTTTCTCTGGTGACCGAGTGCACGGTGTTATTGTACCTATCCACAGCAATGTGAATTACCTCTTTCGTTCTCAGACCCTTATACTCTGCTTTCAGACATCGGAAAATTTCCAAGATCGTGGAGTGTAGTCGTTCCACTTGCCCATTCACTTCACTGCGGCTAACTGGTGTTAGATATAGTTTAATACCTAGCATACGAATGAAGTTGAGTATGATTGGGCTGAGAAAGCTTCGTTCGTTATCAGTTACTAATACCCTGGGAACTGTAAAATAATGTAAAATTTTCGTAATCTTGTCTCGTAGGTATAGCGAAGATTTGTTCTTAATGTGGAAGAGCTTGGCGAATTTTGAAAATTTATCTATACAGCTGATGAACTTCTCGTTCTGAATTTCCACAATATCCATATGAAGTATTTCGCATGGATATGATGGTATGGGAGTTGGCTGCAGCTCGGGATTATTGGGGTGTCTATCGTATTTGTTCGCCAAGCAGACCTCACATGTCCTAGTATATTTCGTAATTAAACTGCTCATCCTAGGGAAGTAATATTGTTCTAGAAGCTGTAGCTTATTTTCCCTAGCGTTCCTATGTGCCCTTCTATGGTCCTCACTAATCAGTTGCCATATCCTTTCCTCTTTCTTGACGTCCTCCACTATTCTCTGGGTGATGCGATTTTTTTAGTTAACAAAATTATTAAGATAGATTCTCTGCAACATGGCTATGTATGCTTCTGGTATTTTGATACCGTTAACCAAGTTTGGCCTCAACTTTGCCTTAAGTATTCGCACCAACTTTGGTTCATCTAAATTTGGTTCGGCGACGTAATGTCGAGAATAGCCAGGATGAGGCTCTTCGTATATGTCCAGACCCTTATCTGCCCTTACGATTATTTGGTTTCGGAACACATTGAACACGCTTCGACGTGTGGGATTAGATCCGAACTGTCTTGTGCCGCGCTGTGAATGGTTTAGCTGGCTGAGTCTGTTGAACCTTCCGATTCCATGGCTGATTCCATTGAGGAATGCGACTTTGCGCCGTCCGCGACGACTCCCGCGAGTGAGTTGTTTTCATTCGCCGTATCAGTCACAGAGCCATGCTCCACATTATTCGAACTTGGTGCTGTCACAGGTCTAGCTGTGTCAGACAAGTGATTTATCTGTGTTTTGAGCCTCGAGAGAGCATCTGACACGAGATTCGATATACCCGGTTTGTAAACCAACTCGCAGTTGTACTCCTCGATGCGCGCCTTCCGTTGTAATTGCGTTCCTAGGGCGTACGTTAAGGGTTGATGGTCGGTGTAGATTTTGATTTTTTTCGCACCGTAAAGGTACGACCGTAAATTGTCAAGGGCCCAGACAATTGCCAGCATCTCATCATAGTTCTCCTCGGTTTGACTTAGAGAACGAGATATATAGGAGATTGGCCTGTCGTTACCAGGTTCACAATGAGACAGAACTGCTCCTATAGCATAGTCCGAGGCGTCGGTTGTAAGACTAAAGGGCTTCGTGAAATCAGGGAAAACCAGGACCTCTGAAGAAGTCAACAAAGTCTTAAGGTCGCTAAAAGCTCTTGCTTCCTTCTCATTCATGATTATAGGAATATTTTTGAACTGTTTGGCTTTGACTTGGGAGTTTGCCCCTCTAGTGAGATTGGTTAGGGGTTTGGCCACATTAGCGTAGTCGCGGATAAACTTCCTGTAATAGGATGTAAGTCCTAAAAACGATTTTAGTTCCTTGAGATTTGTGGGGGTAGACGATTTTGGATAGCTGAGACTTTTTTACCATCGGGCCGGATGTCCTCCGGTGTTATTATGCAGCCTAGGAAATCGAGTTGCGTTTTATCTAGATTTACCTTAAGATTTGCCTCGTCCAGTCTGGTCAAGATCGTTTCGATATTTCTTAGGTGACTTTCCTCACTATCCCCAAAGATGATGATGTCATCTACGAGGGCGTTCAATATATTCTCGGTATCGGGGTGAAGCTGTAGTTGTATATATAAATTGACTTATTTATCAAGTAATACTATAATTTTAGTGCATTCATGTAAAATTTCATATAAATGTGATTATTAATTCGCGTTTTACCTCTAGTTAAACAGAATCATAATGGCAACTGAGACGATGATGGTGAAAATTGAGCATCGCGCTGTAATTAAATTTCTCACTAAGCAAGCAAAAAGTCAAAAAACTATTCATGAAGAGATGGTGGCTGTTTACCAGGGTTCCGCACCTTCCTTATCAACTGTGCAAAAGTGGTCAAGTGAGTTCAAGAGAGGCAGAGAGAGCATTGAAGACGACCCCCGCTCCGGCGCCCCGGCTACTGCTTGTACGGGAGAAAGCATCAAAGAAGTCGAAAAACTTGTTCTTGAGGATGCCCGAATCAAGGTGAAAATGATGGCAGAGATAACCAAGCTTTCAATTGGTACCATTCACACCATTCTTCATGACCATCTTAACCTTTCAAAGGTCAGTGCAAGGTGGGTGCCACGAATGCTCACAGCGCCTCAGAAAAAACTGAGAATCGCATGCTGTAGAGAGCTTTTGGAGATGTGTAGTGAGAACGCGGACGGTGTTATGGATCGAATTGTTACTGGGGACGAAACATGGGTCCACCACTATGACCCTGAAAACAAACAAGAGTCCATGCAGTGGCATAAAAAAGGAACAGACCACCCGAAGAAGTTCAAAGTCACTCCGTCTGCCGGGTCTTTTACAATCGAGGTCTGGATTAAATCTAACTGAAGATCGTGGCTCCGACTGGTCGCTTGGATTCGTTGTCAAATATGTTTATTACTTCTGTGGAGTGCTGCTTGTTTTCTTTGGGTGGCTTCTTTGTTGCAACGTCGTTAATATTGTTGATGTCGATTGTTTCATCATCCTCTTGTTTGAAGTGATGTTTGTTTTTATTAGGTGACTTCTTTGTTGCGTCGTCGTTAGTATTAATATCTTCCTGTGTGGACTGCTGATGTTGATTTAACACAACATTGTTTATGGTTGAATCTGGTTCTTGCTGAGTGGACTGCTTATGTTGATTTAACATAACTCCTCTTCCCCTAGTTTTTCGCCTCCTGACGAAATTATATGTTTTGTAGGAAAGTATAATAACTAATGCTATTACAAATATGGTTGTGAAACTAAAATTAAATACCTTATGAGTATGTAAATCTTTTAAAATTACATCTATATTATCAATGTCCAAGTTTATATCATTCATGCTTATATTTGATATTTTTACATCTAAATTTATGGGTTGGTATCTAAAGTTTACATAGTTTTTATAGCTTATATTAAGAACAGAGATTTGGCAATTTTGAAATTTTATTAATACATTGTTTTTAATTTTTAAATTATTCCTTTCATCACAAGTACTCTGTAGTGTTACATTAGCGTTTTTGATTAAAATTAATCCTTCCTTTATTTCTGTTACAATGTTTCTGTTTACATTTCTTACTTTAGTACAAGGGTTACACATTCTAAATTCTCTTAAATGCTTTATTTCATTTTTTCCTTCTTCATAATACATTTTAGAATTAATTAACAATTCAGTAGGTTCAAATTTTATTTCTTCTTTTATAGAATTGGTAATTGGTAGGATTATGGCTTGTTGGAAAGGGAGAATGTTATTTGGAATTTGTATGATAAAAACTATTTGATTTTTTCCATAAGTAGCGCTGCTAACTTTAATTTGTTTAAGTTTCATAAATCCTATTTCATTTTCTTCAATTTCTCCAACTGTAAGCATGTTGCTAACTAAAATACCTAATCTGCTGCTAAGGAGATTGTTCTGGATAGTTTCAATGATATTGTCTATGTGTTCGAGCCTATTTTCTATTTGTAGAATTATAAGATCTTTAGCTACGTTCGTTGTTGGTGATTCCCATGAATTATTAGGCAATCGATTATAAATTTGTTGTATACTTGATTGTAGTTGCAGGTTAATTTTCACTTGCTTATTATTATTGTCTATCAGTTTCTCGGTTACGTCATTAAGTTTCCTTATTCTTTTTTCTATAGCTATTCTGTCTTCTTCATCCATGGTTCCAAAAATAAATTGCAGAATGCTACCTCCAAAATTGAATAGTCCTCTTTTGATTATATGGTGTTTAGTTTTCTTATATTGTGTTATTGTCTTTAATTCTGTTCTAAGGTTGTCTAATCTTTGAAAAATATCAGGGGGAATAAATTTTGTTTTCACTTGATTTGTCTTCATCACTATTCCTTCTAATTTGTCAATAAGTGCTTCAATATCAGTGGTATTTATTATGTGAACTATATTATTGTAACCGTCAACTAAATTTGTATATCCGTGTTTAATTATTGTATAACCATTTTCAGTATCTATATTTTCAATATTTATTTTACTACTATGTATTACTTTTATTATTATAAGAAACAGAAATACTTTCATTTTCACTTCCTAAGCTTATACTTTTGTAGAGCGAATTTGGATGTACAGGGGTCGTCTTCTTCAGAAATTGTTCCTATAGACCGCAACTCTCTAACTTTTGCGTATTCACTTCGAGTTTTATTCGCGTATTTCAGATTGTTTTTGTTTTTAAAATTATCACGAGTTTTTCTTACACGTTGTATATTGCGACTATGCTGTTCTTCGGTTGGACCGTATCTGAATACTGGTTCCAGTTTGTTTCGATCAGCCCGTGGGTTTCGAATGAATGCTTGGCTTCTATTTTCAAGATAACTTTCGCGATCTTTGTTTATTTTAGATATGATGCAAGCTTTGTTCTTAATGATGAGCTCGCGAATCTTTATCTTATCGCATTGACCGTAGTGTATATTAAATGGTGTGTCTTTAGTAACGCTATGTACAGAGGTATTGTACAGTCTGATAGCTTTCGCTACAATTTTTCTTATTTCATTAGTATTGGGGTTGGTTTTTCCTTGAGTTTGTATTCGAATTTTTTGTTTTAGTGCTCTATGGAATGACTCTATGTCCGAGTTCCCTGTATGAGAATTTACTTTTGTAAAATGAAAATTAATATTTTGTTCTTTTAGAAATGAGATTAATCTAGGAGCATTAAATTCATTGTCAAGGATAAGTTTTTCAGGTTTCTTTGGATGAGAGATTAGTTCAGCTATATTCTCTTCTAGAGTAATATGCGAAACATTAGGAAGGTATCTAAATTCTACGAATTTGCTGAATCTATCTATACATGTGAGAAATTTTGTTTTAGCTGTTTCGTATATATCCATGGACATAATTTCTCGTATATCTTTTGGGGTTTCAGTAATATGAAATTTATCTTTTATAGGATGCCTATCATATTTATACATGCTACAAATATTGCAAGAGTTGATTATTTCGGTAATTAATTGACGAAGGTTTTTGAAGTAGATTTTCTTTCGTAATCCTTGCCAATTTTCCTCAATACCTGCATGGTTATTTTCGTGTTCATGATAAAGGCGTATTTGTTTTACTGCTTCCTCTTCTGAGATTATGTCTTTGCATAAGTAGGAGCATTTGTAGAACTTTATTCTAGTTCCATAAAGATTTATTAGTTTCTGTTGCAGAATATTATATTGAGATTCATCAAAGTCTGTAAAAATGCCTGTGGGTTTATTTTCTATATAGGTCTTTATTAAGTTTTCAAAATCATTACCATTTAAAATTTCTATTCCTAGAATAATTCTTGTTTTGCCTTTTAAAGTTTTAATTTTTATTTTGTTGCCGGACACAAGTATGATTTGTTGCGAATATGCATTGACAGCAGTGTCTTTTATTGGAAAATGATCATTACTGTTTTCAACTTGGGAATGTATTGTGGGTATCATACTGTGATTGGCCTTGGCTAAATTTATTTCTCTGGAGAGAAAATCAGCTACAGTATTATTTTTTCCTTTAAGGTAATCTATCTGAAAATCATATTCTCCTAATTGGAGAATCCATCGCTGTAGGCGAGGAGAAATATCCTTTCCTAGATTTTTAGCTTGAAGCCATTTCAGTGGCTGATGATCTGTCTTGAGATCGAATGTTTTACCATACAGATATGGTCTTAGGTACCGTATTGCCCATACAATAGCTAATAACTCTTTTTCCGTTGTGGAGTAGTTTCGCTCATGTTCATTCAATGTTCGAGATATATAACTTACAGGATGACTATCTTGGGATAGGACAGCTCCGATAGCGTGGTTGCTAGCATCAGTTGTCAAAGTGAATTTCTTTTTGAAATCCGGATACGCTAATATAGGTTCTGTTGTTAGGTATTCTTTAAGATCCTCAAAAGCTTTGAGATATTCTCCATCATTTACGTTGATTTTAGAATTTTTCTTTAGGCATTTGGTCAAAGGTAATGCAATTTTTGCATAATCCTTAATAAATTTTCTATAGTACCCTGTCAGTCCTAAGAAACTTTTGATTTGTTTAGTAGTCCTTGGTACCTCTATTTTTTGAATTGCAGTAATTTTGTCTGCATTGGGCTTTACACCATAAGAAGTAATAGTATGTCCCAAAAATTGTGTTTCTTTTCTTAAAAAGTTACACTTATTAATTTGAATTTTCAAATTATATTGTCGTAGTTTTTTGAAAATCAAATGAAGGTTTGTCATATGTTCTTTAAGAGAAGTTGAGAATATTAATATATCATCAAGGTAAACGACACAAATTTTGCCAATGTAATCTGTCAATACTTCGTTCATCATGCACTGGAATGTCGCCGGTGCATTTTTGAGTCCGAAGGGCATGCGTAAAAATTCGTAGTGTCCTGAAGGTGTTGAGAAGGCGGTCTTCTCTATATCCTTAGGATCGTTTCTTATTTGGTGGAAGCCTTTGGCTAAGTCCAAAGTAGAAAAGTATTGGCATCTGCCAAGTTTATCAAGTAATTCATCTATATTGGGAATTGGGTGCTTATACTCAATTGTCTTTTCGTTGAGCTTCCGATAATCAACGACAATACGCCATTTTTCTTGACCAGAATTATCTTGCTTTTTAGGCACAACCCATATTGGGGAGGCATATGGCGATATACTCTTTCTTATAATACCGTCTCGTAACATTTGAGAGATTTGCCTGTTAATTTCATCTTCATGAATTTTTGGGTATCTGTATATTCTTGTGTAAACTGGTATGTCATCCGTCGTTCGGATTTTGTGCATGGTCTGCGTAGTAGAACTAAGAGTATCATTTTCACGGTAGAATAGATCTCTATTTTCGTGAAGGAACTGCTGGAGTTCCCTCCGTTCCTCGAAGTTTAAGTCTTCGGGAATTAATTGATTTATACTCATGTGATTTACGCTCAACTGAGTAATATTTTCATAGTCATAAGGGCATTGCAAACCCTGTTTACTATTAATAAATGAAATTTTATTTTTATTTATTTCTAAATACTCTTCCTTAAAATTTATAACAGCATTGATAGGTTTTAGCACATTGGTGCCTAGAATCCCATCAAATTTCTTATTCTGAAAATCTAATAATTTCCATCCCATTGTGGAGTCATCTTCTTTGAATTCCACTGGTAATCGAGTTATTATTTCCTCAGATATTTGTGTTTGCGTGTTTATCGTACTAATAGATAAAGGTTTATTTAATTTAATTCTTTTATAATATGGAAATTTATTTTTATTTAAAAGTGATATGGAGGCTCCAGTATCTACTAGGAGTCTAAGCTCTTGATTATCTATATGAGCTAATATTATGGGAAGTGTCTCGACCTCCCGGGGATAGTAAAATTTACAACTGGTTCATTAGTATGATCCAAATTATTTGTTTCCATAGGTCGAGGAATATTCCTATGTTGATGAGAATTACCAAATCCAAACCTAGTGTTAGGATTTCTATGTCCTAAAATTCGATCATTGTTAGCTCTTACCTGAGCAGAATTATTTATATCTACCCTCGGTCTATAATCATTGTGATTCTGATTAGACCTATACTGCATATGGTTATTAAATTGAGGTGAATTTTGCCTGAACTGAAAGTTTTGGTTGTGTCTCTGATTACTATGATTATTGCCATGATTTTGGGGAGGATTGGGTTTAAGGAATTGTTGTGGTTTATGATTATCATTCAATTGTTTGTATCTACTTAATGTATGATATGCATTACTTAAACTATTTATATTTTGAGCAATTATAATGCTTGCCTGAGGGGCGTTTAAATTGTTTATGAATTTATTAAGCACAATATTTTCATTATTGATTGGATTATATATAAGACTAGGTTCTAACTAACATTTTTTATTTAATTTTTGTAGGATGTTGTTTAGCTGCTGGTAGAGGGAATTTAGATCCCTTGCGTGGACAGCATGAAGATCCTGAAGTAGCTGCTCGTACGTTTCCTTCACTCCAAAGTCCTGGAACAGGCAGGGTTTAATCGAATCCCATGTTGTTTCTGAGGCTCTTCTTGCCGAGTTGGCTGCTTCTCCTTGTAGTTTATTTGTGATAATGAGGTTTGCCAAGGGCATATAGGCCACCTCAAGTAAATTGTATAAATAGTCCACATGGTTACTGAAATTTATGACATCATCGTTGGATCCATCGAATGTGGGGACCTTTTCTAGTCTGGTGATGATTGCTGTTTGTTCTGCATTAGCCATATTTATTATTTTTTTTTTTTTTTTTTTTTTTTTTTTTATGTGTATTCTTTTTGAGTTGAATGTCAAATGTTTCTCCTAGAGAATTTTGTGCATTGAAATATGTTCCTTTGGAATAAATTTTCTTGAGCACCACTTTTCACTATTCACTCACGAACTCACTTAATATTATTATTAATTTATGTTTCGGAACTTGTTCGAACACTGGATAATAAGATAAAGGTTTATTTAATTTAATTCTTTTATAATATGGAAATTTATTTTTATTTAAAAGTGATATGGAGGCTCCAGTATCTACTAGGAGTCTAAGCTCTTGATTATCTATATGAGCTAATATTATGGGAAGTGTCTCGACCTCCCGGGGATAGTAAAATTTACAACTGGTTCATTAGTATGATCCAAATTATTTGTTTCCATAGGTCGAGGAATATTCCTATGTTGATGAGAATTACCAAATCCAAACCTAGTGTTAGGATTTCTATGTCCTAAAATTCGATCATTGTTAGCTCTTACCTGAGCAGAATTATTTATATCTACCCTCGGTCTATAATCATTGTGATTCTGATTAGACCTATACTGCATATGGTTATTAAATTGAGGTGAATTTTGCCTGAACTGAAAGTTTTGGTTGTGTCTCTGATTACTATGATTATTGCCATGATTTTGGGGAGGATTGGGTTTAAGGAATTGTTGTGGTTTATGATTATCATTCAATTGTTTGTATCTACTTAATGTATGATATGCATTACTTAAACTATTTATATTTTGAGCAATTATAATGCTTGCCTGAGGGGCGTTTAAATTGTTTATGAATTTATTAAGCACAATATTTTCATTATTGATTGGATTATATATAAGACTAGGTTCTAACTTACATTTTTTATTTAATTTTTGTAGGATGTTGTTTAGCTGCTGGTAGAGGGAATTTAGATCCCTTGCGTGGACAGCATGAAGATCCTGAAGTAGCTGCTCGTACGTTTCCTTCACTCCAAAGTCCTGGAACAGGCAGGGTTTAATCGAATCCCATGTTGTTTCTGAGGCTCTTCTTGCCGAGTTGGCTGCTTCTCCTTGTAGTTTATTTGTGATAATGAGGTTTGCCAAGGGCATATAGGCCACCTCAAGTAAATTGTATAAATAGTCCACATGGTTACTGAAATTTATGACATCATCGTTGGATCCATCGAATGTGGGGACCTTTTCTAGTCTGGTGATGATTGCTGTTTGTTCTGCATTAGCCATATTTATTATTTTATTTTTTTTTTTTTTTTTTTTTTTTATGTGTATTCTTTTTGAGTTGAATGTCAAATGTTTCTCCTAGAGAATTTTGTGCATTGAAATATGTTCCTTTGGAATAAATTTTCTTGAGCACCACTTTTCACTATTCACTCACGAACTCACTTAATATTATTATTAATTTATGTTTCGGAACTTGTTCGAACACTGGATAACATCTATCGGATCTTTGCGTGATCTTCTTAGCGTTATCCTACCGATATATATATTTTTTTATTGAACATTTCTATATACAATTTGACAAAATTAACTTATAACTAATACATAATTTGACATTTATTTATTTTTTGTTGGCACATAGGGGGCCTAACGTTATTAATTGACAAATATTTTTTTAAATTACTATAATTATAATGTTTATGGAAAATAATCTTAAATTAAAGAAACGGTTGACTTGGTTGTCCTCGGGTTGTTCCGACCAGGTTGTCTAATTGTGGGGTTGGTGTGGGTTTGGGGTTGGGTGGATGATTTATCCGCGATGGAAGGCTGATTCTGAGTCAGCGAAGAATGAAAATGTATCGCCGTTGTCCGTTGGGATAACTTCATGTATTTCCATGGCACTTAGGTACTTAGGTTCGGGATGGCGTTCCTGGATGGTCATTCTTCTTATCAGCTGGTTAGGGTGGTTGGCAGTGCTTGAGATGAGTTTCTTTGCAGATTCAACAAGAAACTTGTCCAGTGATGGGATTTTGGCTTCTTCGTATAGTCGCTTGTTGCTGTAATGTTTGCGCCGCTGTCGGTCGAAGATAAGTCCGGTGCATATTCTCAGGATTTTTCTTTCGAAGAGTTGAAGCTTCAGCATCGCTGTCTTCGAGATGGTGTACCACACAGGAAAGCAGTAGCTGATGACTGGTCTGAGTAACTGCTTATATATAAGCAGTTTTGTCGGTTGGCTTAATCCGTTCCTTTTCTTCATTAAGGGGTGCAAGCGATGAAACGCAAAATTGGCCTTCTTTAGCACCGCCCCTGAATGCGGGTTGAATTTGAGCAACTCGTTGAAGTTGATCCCGAGGTACTTGACGTTTCTTTTGGCTGGTATTGTTGATCCGTCAGGAAGCTTCAGGACCAGGTTTCTGCAGAGTTTTGCTGAGCGGCAACGGCTGCTATTGGTGACGGGTCGCCTGAAGCACACAAGTTCCGACTTGGTTGTGTTGATCCGGATTCCCCATTTCTTGTAGTACTCGAAAAGTCTGTTGATGTGAGCCTCTACTTTACGCGCTGCTATGGCTGGCGCTATTGATGAGGCGTAGGTGAGCGAATCGTCCGCAAAAAGTAGGTTCTCGCAATCGGTTGGCACAGGTTGATCGGATGTCATCAGGCTATAGAGGAAAGGTCCAAGCTTTGATCCTTGAGCGACTCCGGCTTTGATGTATTTAATTGAGGATTTGCAGTTTTCTAGTTGAACATAGAATTTTCTGAAAGAAAGAAAAGAAAATATGATTTTTGTTAGTGGTAAAGGCAGTCCAAGTATTCGGAGTTTATGGATAAGGGCTTCTATCCAAACGCTGTCGAATGCTTTCTCGACATCCAAAAAGCATCCGACGGTGACACGATGACTGTTGAGCGCTGTTGTGATGTCGTGTTGGAACTTTAGCAGTGGATGGAGCGTCGAGTGCTTTTCCCGAAAGCCGAACTGCATGTCGGGGATAATCGCGTTTACACTGCAGATTCTTTTAAGCCTCCGGAGGACTACTTCTTCCAGGATTTTGCTGATGTTGTTGAGAAGCGATATTGGCCTGTAGTTGGACACCAAGTTGCAATCACCTTTTTTCGGGATTGCCACGATCTTCGCTGTTTTCCATTTGTGTGGGAAGTAACAGTTATTGATGCAGTTATTTATAATGATTGTGAGAAGTATCATCACTGCATGTGGAAGCCTTTTTAAGACATAGTTGGAGACTCCATCCGGTCCAGCTGATTTTTTGGGCTTAGAATTGCCAATTATCTCACAAACCTCCTCCAGGTTGCATAGGTGCGGGCTATCGTTTGGGTCAAACGATGGATTGTAGTCATTAAACCTTACTTCTTCGGGATTTGGCTGCAGGGTCTGCTCAATGGATGCATCAACTTCGTCCAAAAATGAAGGGTCATCGGGTGGGTTTGATACGAAGTTTCCTTCGAAGTAATTGGCGAACGTTTCAACTTTGTCCTGTATTGAAGTTGCTTCAATGTGGTTGTTGATGATCTTTTCCGGGATTGGTGGCTGTTTTCCGATGATCCTGTTGATGTTTTTGAAGGCATCAGGTCCTGGCTTAATTGCTTGCAGTCTCTTCTGGAACTGGAGATTGTTGAAGTGCTTAATGGAGTTTCGGAGCATGATGTTGACACCTTGCAATTCGCTCCAAACTGTCCGGTAGTTGCTATTAATTGTGTTCAGCTCTCTTTGATGGATTCTTTGGAGTCGTTTCCTCAGCCGCTGTCTGTGAGCATACAGATTCTGTACATACTGGGGAAGGTGTTGGTATCTATCCCTAGACGTTCTAGGCCGCTTTTGGTTATTCAGAGCATTAGATACGGCTTCCTCCAAACCATTTATAGCTGCGTCAATTTCATTGTCCAACATGTTTCTGTTTGATGGTGGAAGCGTTATGTTCTCTTCGATGTTCCTTTGTAGTCGTTCAACATCCAGCCGCCTGTAGTCGATGAAGTTCTCTGGTATTTCTGTTTCTAAGAGTATGGGCTGATCTAGGATGATGGATAGTTGAACTGCTTCATGATCCGAATCACTATTTATTGTTGTGCAGATATAGTTCCGGATTTCCGGAAGAATATGCACCAAACTCGAAGAAATCATGAAGAAATCCAACGTCGATGGTGTTCTTGGGAAGGTGGGCTTAGGTTGGGATATAACCACCAGAGAATGTTCAAAACTGCGGTCTTCCATCCAGTCTACAATTGCCTTGCCCTCGTTGCTGATCGTAGTGTCCAGCCATAAGTGGTGTCTTGCATTGAAGTCGCCGCCAATAAGTCCGTAGGTGCTTTGCTTAAGGATGCCGTTGAGGACATGCAGGTCGCTTTGGATGTTTCTTGCACTGGATGCACACTTAAAGTAAGTGCTGATAATGGTAAGGGTTTCGGTATTACTTAGCGTCATCTTGATGGCGGTGGCTTCACTGGTCTGCAGTCCTGGGATAGTGACTTCTTTGGTATTGGGAGAGAATTTGTTTTTTATGAAGATTGCCGTCCCTCTGCGGCCCTCGCTTTTGTCCTGCCGGAAGGTTATGAATCCCGCGATGCTTATGTTGTTGCGCTTTGTCACATTGGTTTCATTGATGAGGGCGATGTCCGGATTGTTACTTTTCATGAACATGTAAAATGACGTCCTCTTCTCCAGGCTGTATAATGAATTTACATTATACGTCAGTATGCGGAGCTTCTTCAGTTGCATAACTGGAAGATGAAGGTGGCTAATGCCACGGACTTTTCTCCCTCGCTCAGTTGACCGTAGTTTGGTGGTACGGCACTTCGGGCTTTCTCCATGACGGACAGGAGATTGGATCCAAAGATACGCTGGACTTCATTGTTGAGGTTCATGGAAGGTGAAGTCGATGAAGGTCTAGCTGATTTTGTTGGTGCTACCCTCGGTGGGATGATTTTGGCTGGGGTCCTTGGTTGTTGTTGCTGCTGTTTGTTTTGGGATGCTGCCGGCTTGGATGAACTTCGTTTTGTCATTTCTGCGTAGCTGACTGCGGGGCGGGTTATTTGCCGTGCTGACGTCAATGCGAACTCTTTCTGAGCTTGTTTCTCAGCCAACCCCTTGTTCCTCTCGGTAAGACGAGCCTTTAGCGTTGGACAGCCCTTGAAGCTTGCTGGATGGCCTTCCTTTTTGCAGTTGGCACACCACACGTCAATTCCTGTGTTGACCGTTCGTTTGCAATGCCCTGGCTAATGTTCCTCTTTACACTTGACGCACACGTACTGGCGTCCGCAGTTAGTTGCTACGTGTCCGAAGCGTTGGCAGTTTCGGCACTGTACGATGTCGTTGGACTTAAGACGCTCCCAATGAACCCTCTGGTTCATTATCAGCGTCTTTGTGTACACATCCTTTAAGTCACAGTTCTTAGACACTTCCACAACGAAGTTGTTGTAGGTTTTTCCTTGGCCCTTCTTTGTCTTGAATTGGGACACTTTGACGACTGGGAGTCCTTCGATGCGTAGTTCGTCTTCGACTTCTATCGCTGTGTAGGTGTGGTGCATACCTTTAAGTAACAAAAGGATCTTCCTGTCTTCCCTCGGAGTGAAGGAGTTGAATTGAATTTTCCTTTCCTTTAGAAAAACCTTCATTGAGTCAAAGGACGTCCTGTTTGCGGCATTGATTATTGTTGTCGTCGTGTTTTTGTTTTGGAATGTGACATTAAGTCCCTTGGTTTTGCAGAACCTGCTGATTTCAGCTATGTTTCCGGAGAAGCAAAAAATTGGCGGCATTCCTGGGGATTTGGCTGTGATGGTTTCTTTGGCTGTGGTCGTCTTTGGAGGTTGAGTTGATGTTGGCGGTTGGGTTGCTATCGATGTTGCTGGCTGGTTTGGTGTTGGCGGCAGGGTTGGTTTTGGTGGTTGCGATGGTCGCTGGGTTGTAGTTTGAGTGATGACTGTGGCAGCGGGAGCTGGCTGTTTCATAGCTTCGACTGGTATGGAGGCTGGTTTCTTTGTTTTTTGATATTGATTGTGCGATTTGGTCTTATCCGATTTCCGGGGTCGCTTCTGTCCAGGTTGCGGTGAATTATTCCCTTCATCGCAACTGCTGGAATTCGCACTGACTTCTTCTTCGCTGTAGTCGTCCTCCTCGTTGGATGATGTTGATGCTTCATCCTCGCTGTCCATTGATTCTACTGACGCTTCATCGTTATTGATGGTCACGATGTTTAGGAATGTCTCCTTGATTTTTGGTCCATACTCGGGACCCAGTTCGCTTATGATTCTTTTCAGAATATTCTCGAGGGCTGCAAAGGCGGTTTCGGGGTTGAAACGCTCACCCATTGTTGACGGTGGTAGGTAGAACCGTGCACGCAATATTTTCACAAAAACTTCGGGTACATGATTATTACTACCAATGTATTGCGGAAATTCCCTTATTTTATGACCGCAGGGTAATAAAACTAAGGTACTTTTTCGCAGGTAAGTTTTGTTTCTTAGAGTTAAGTATGCCTTGGTGAATTTTTTCGCTTACACGTCCGTGCACTTCGGATGATTGACTGAGACTGACTGTGACTGTCCGTTATCCTACCGACTGCGCCAAATATGTTTAAATATCAACTGAGTGGAAAAATAAAAAAAACAATCTGAACCAATGTGTACTTTTTATTTAAACGAATATATTGAACACGTCTTTTACAATCGAGGTCTGGATTAAATCTAACTGAAGATCGTGGCTCCGACTGGTCGCTTGGATTCGTTGTCAAATATGTTTATTACTTCTGTGGAGTGCTGCTTGTTTTCTTTGGGTGGCTTCTTTGTTGCAACGTCGTTAATATTGTTGATGTCGATTGTTTCATCATCCTCTTGTTTGAAGTGATGTTTGTTTTTATTAGGTGACTTCTTTGTTGCGTCGTCGTTAGTATTAATATCTTCCTGTGTGGACTGCTGATGTTGATTTAACACAACATTGTTTATGGTTGAATCTGGTTCTTGCTGAGTGGACTGCTTATGTTGATTTAACATAACTCGCGAGATTGTGGTTTCGAAGAAATCCAACACCCACCCTATAGTCCAGACCTTGCCCCTAGTGATTATTTCCTGTTTCCGGATTTGAAAAAATGTCTTCGTGGAAAAAGATTTTCGGATGATGAAGAACTCAAGTCGGCAATAAATGGGTATTTTGCAGAGAAAGAGGAAATTTATTTTTTTGAGGGTTTAAAAAAGCTTACCTCAAGGTGTAACAAATGCATTGATGTGAGGGGAAATTATATTGAAAAATAAAGACAATTTAAATTGAATTCGCATTTTCCTTCATATCGATACCGAGAATGTATTGAACGCCCCTCGTATATATACATAGCAGATTTTGCCTATGAATTCCTTCAAGACGTCATCGATCATACGCTGGAATATCGCGGGTGCGTTTTTTTAAACCAAAGGGTAGTCTGAGAAATTCGTATTTCCCATTCATGGTGGAAAAAGCTGTCTTATGGATGTCCGATGGCTTCATCGAAATTTGATGAAACCCGGAGGTAAGGTCTAGAGTAGTAAAGTATTTGGCCTTGCCAAAGCTCGCTATCGTCGAATTGATATCGGGTATAGGGTAGGCATCGGATATAGTTACGGCGTTCAGCCGTTTATAATCGATTACCATACGGTACTGTTTCCGCCCGAAGGCTTAGGTTTCTTGGGTACCACTCCCTCCTTCAGAAGTTCAGCGATATCCCTATCAACTTCCTTTCTGAGGGGCGCTGGATAGGGGTAGCTTTTCGTGTATATTGGTTCATTGGTGCTTGTTTTAATTTCAGCAAGAACTGTGGTCTGAACTGTTTCATTCTTGGTGATAAGGCTAAAAAGGGAATTATGTTTTTTGATAATACAACGCAACTTGGACTGGGTTTCGTTTGATAGATTCTTGTCAAGGACAATGTTAACCTCCTTAGATAGTTCTTCCCCAAGGGGAATAACTATATTAGGGAACAATCTTAAAACATTCGTTTTCCTGTCGATAACCGCCTCTAGTTCCTTTAACGTATCATCTCCGATGATACCGTCAAAAGATAGCAGACCCGGTAAGACGTAGAATGTTAAAACAGCTTTGTTGCCGGCTTGCTCTAAGAATCTTCCGGTAATGCACTCATTAATTTTAATTTTCCCAGCTGCTGAATGCACTGAAAACGGTTTTTGGAGGCGGGTGGATTTTTTGGAGACCGACGGACCAATGAAATTCTTGTTTGCACCCGTGTCGACAAGGAATTTCAGCGTTGTTCCATCCCTCATGCAGTACCCTATATATGGTACGCTGTATGTCCGCCTGACATAAAATTTGGCTCGTCTTCCAGATTTTCGTTCGCTGCCTCGGCATATCTGTCCTCTTCATTCGTGGATTCAGGCAAATCTTCTCTGAAAGTTCGCAGGTTAAACATCCTCTGCTGTTTCCGAGGATAGTTGTCCAACCATGCTCGCCTTTTAAACTGTCTAGTATCCTGTGGTCGATTCATGTAATTGACATTACGTGACTGAGTTGATTGATCCACCTCCATCCTTTCGTGTGGCTTAGGGCCACTCGGCCTTGGAGGGGTGTCAGTTTCGCGGTTGGGAGTAGAATGCGACTGTTGATTTGATCTATTAAAACTATACCGAGGGAAATTCCTTCGTGGCAAAGCAGGCTTTGAGTCCTGTTTGAAGGTTTGGTTTATCGGCGAGGATATCGTGTTTGAGGTCGAAGTTGAAGGAACGTGTATTGAATGGTTGCGAAAATTTAAGTTTTGCATCTCCAAGCATGCCGAGTATGCCTCTCGTCAAGCTTGGTACCTTTTTGTGAGAGTTGGTTGAGCTGATGCTCCAAGGTTCGCATATCCCTTTTGTCTGCATAATGCAGCGAAAGACATTGTTTGATCGTTGGCCAATCATCGGCGAAAATATTATAAGAGATCAGAGCTGGGTCGGCGCTGCCCTAGTCTTTTGCCTAATGTGCTGGAGTATAGCACGGTACAGAGGTTTCGATCTCACGATCTCAAAATCCCTCAAAATGGTTTCGACCACATGAACCCACGATATATATTGAGTCGGGTCACCCTCAAAGGTTTGGAGTTCCTTGACACAGTCAGGGAGCCGACTTATCTCCCTTAGGTCAGACTCGTTTTGAGGACCACAAAGTTCTGCCTGTTCGAAGAGAGGCTGTTGTTGCGGTTGCCCATCTTCGAGCGTTTTTACGCGTGACTCAAATGCTTTGAGCTGGGCGAGGATAGGGTTCGCTGCACCCGTTAACTCGGTCAAAGATCTGCTGATCGCATCCATGTCGCGATGTTTGATTTATTTAAATAAATATAGAAAAAAGAAGTGGTACCTATCTGAACTTTTATCTGCTTGGTTATTAGCTTAGGTATCTAACAATTGAACTGTTTTTTTCTTCAGGAAAGATTTCTCAACACGGGGAACAGTATACTAAATTCGCGGGTGACTCCGATCGCAGCTGGTTCTTCGATAATTTTATTATTTAATTTACTTCACGCACATTAATCTTTTAGATTTAGCAGCCGTTTTTAACTTGGTTTGTGCACTGTTGTGGTTAGGCTTCTCAAATGGATATATTCTTTATGCACGTTAGAGCGATTAACTTATTTGTGCTATGCATGTATATTTTTTGCACTCAATCACTGTTTTATCTTGACCTTGGCACAGAATTTAAGAAGCTCGGGTTGCCTTTATTTCGTTAAGTTATTACGTGATAGTTGTTTAATCAACACTCGGTCTTTAAACAAAGTACACTCACTTCAGAAAGATTATTTTCATATTTATTACTGTCGAAAAGAGAATGAAATGACTATTAAAAATCGATTATTACACGGATTATTCGTTAGGAACCGGCATTTTCGGGAGTTGTCGTGTTAGTCCGGTTTAGTTACAAGCAACCTACTAATGGCAGGATCAACCATCACCACCGTATCCTTTAGCCTTCTAGGATGTCCACATGTTCCCATGTGAATGCGGACTGTTTGTGCTTACTGTCAAAAATGGTCATCTGTGTTCCCATGGTAACAGTGACGTACCATCGATAGAGCGTATTTGACTTGCACAGATCCACAGGCAAAAAGGACACAGATTTAATGCCGGTCCCTGCTCGGGCGCCAGTTAAAGATGTCCTTCCCGAGGACACTAAAAAAATCGAACACCAACCAGGTCCAACTTGTTCGTACTATTTAATAAAACTCCGGTTTAACACGTTATAAAATATTTATTTTGTACTGATCTGATTCGCGTCCAGATTTACATTGAATACCTAATCCAAAGAACTGGCACAGGTAGCCTCGTCTTGCACTGACCAATCTGCTGTGTCGCCAGCTTTATCTGTTGCGCATGTATCCGCTCGTATCGGGTATCCAGTCATTGCATTGGATCCACTGCATATCGTGGTAAAGTGCTGATGCAGCTATTATGGTTGTCGTGTGGATTGGACATGCGCGTGTTGGATCATGTTAACTTGTCCTCATATAGTTTTATTATTTTATTATTATGGTGAGTGACATCACCTTGCCCATAAGGCTGATACTGCGATCTGATCCAAGGGACATACCGCCTTCCTCATAAAAGTCAGTATACATATTCCTGGTAGCAGAATTCCTCAACTATGATGATACGAGTATATGTACTTCTCAATAAAAAATACGTCGTCTTAACCAATGTAATGCCGCACATTCACAGAGAATGTGTTGAGAGAATTCATCCTCCTCTAGATAGAAACTTCAATCCGAATACAAATTTGATTCGTTTAGATATTATCTCAAGCTGACAGGAAGTTCGCCAGCTTCATTATGCTAGACTTATCTAATATAAGAATTTCTTTAGTTTAGTTTATTATTTCATCAAACAAAGTTACAAAGTTAAAATAATACAATTTGCTGATAAAAGTAATGCCTGATATTGGATTGTCTGAGCCTCGGAATATTTCCCCAAGGGGCTGGACGAAGTTTTTCTTCCCAAACATTAATCAGTCCCAAGCAGTAGTACAATGAACACTTCAATAAGGTTCTAGTCCTAAGAATAGGGATTCTGATCCAGCCGTAGCTGGTTCATTGCAGATTCGTTGTCTGCAATGCCCGGGTGGCTGCAGGTACCCAACCAATTTTGACATTGTTGTGTAAGGGCTGCAGTACATTGTTACAACACTTGACTGTAATAGAGCCAACTGAACTAGACGACAGCGCTAGAAGTGCTGCTTGACTGTCTCAGAATATGTAAATTCCGGCGCCCTTTATACCGCCCTTTATACGCCCTGGAACAGAATATATCCGTGCTTGGAAGTGAGTCAAGTATTTTCAGGTGTCTCACGAGTTTAACTAGTCTTATAACTTCTATTCTAGCTGCAGCTTAGCCGCTTATCTAGCAGCCGTCTTCCTAATGCTATGCAATGCCGAGACAAGCAAATCCTTGAAGTTTCTGAAGCTTGATTACCGTTGTGCCTTTAAGAACATCAGGATGGCCGCATTTGTGATAATAGGCCTAGCAATCTTGATATACAGCCAGTGTATCATTTTGGGACTCAAACTCCAAGTTCTGCCATCAGAGCCGGCAACTGTTGTTCTTTAACTTTTTTACAGCTATGCTAACCTCTTCAATACTTGGCGGAGAACCGATGCTTCGTTGACTAAACGTGGGTTCACTTCTCGCCTTATCTCTCTCTCTACATGATGTCCATTTAAACAACTGCTGTAAATTCGGCTTGAACAACATCTACTATTCCCTGTGCTTCGCTGGCTAGGTTTCCTACTCTGTTTCGTAGAGCCTGCGTGTCGGTCTTAAGGCCAGCAGCCAGTTGCTTGGCCTTTTAATAAAACCTCCGGATGTTGTTTCGATCGTGATACCCCTCCTGTTCTCCTCCTGATCTCCTCAAGGAGGAGGTTAACTTTTCGACACGGATTGTCAAGAATCAAGATGGAAAACGTGGAAATTTGTTTGAACCAATAGTGGTCGGTCTGCATTTAGGCTGTGGCATACTTAATGCCCTTTTGTCATACTGGACACATGAAACAAAGCCAAAGGTGCGTATCTAACAGCAAAATGGATTTACCACCATTTACGCAATCAGCTTTATTGGGTGATCATGAAATGTTCGTCGCAAATTTACATTTTTTGAGAAGATGGTAAACTTTCGCAGTTGCATAAATACCCTTATCATAAATCAAAACAACTTCGTGGAATACGTAGTATCTACTTTTAAGAATTATATTTTTCGAAACTGAACGTGACACATATACCAAAATAATATGTAACCAATAGTCTTTGCTTGTGTGTCATGATGAAAATTGTTTTTTTTTTTAATATGTTATACATTTAAGCAAGTTGATTACGAGTACTTTTCCTTTTTTAAACAAACATTTATTTTTCGTACGCATCACGCGTTAGTTCTTCAAAGGAACCTCTTATAAGCAGGAAACTGGAAATGCGACTTACTACCAGGGGACTTGAGGCACTTATACTACAGTTGTACACTGGTGCTTCTTGCTATTAATTTGTTCACGTTTTATATTTTCTTAACAAGTCAATCAATCACTTAAGATAGGAATAATGTACTTTCATTGCTTAGTTATTACCGTACGGTCAGACATTCATGGACTATTAGAATGAAGCCAAAATTAGCGAATACTTAATACATAGTTTAATAAAAAAATAATGCAATTTCACTTGCAGTCATCTTGAATTAATTGAGTTAATGAAGATTTAGAAACAAAAGGAAGAGTTCTCGGGCATTTAGTTATGTATAGTAAGGAACTAGTTTCAAATTCAACGTTAGAACTAAATCCTAAGTGCGATGTTGCTTTCCAAATTCTCCCAACATTGCAATGACTTACCATTAATGTTTTTTTTAAAAAAAGAAATGAGTAATACTGATTTTGCAGAATGAGTCGTGTTGCTACGTAATATTGGAGAGCTCTACCCGGGGAGGAAACGATCTACAGAAGATATGCATGGGTGGACGATGATCCATTCGCCCTGGACGATGATAGTCAAGACTTCTGCCCACTCGACGTATACGAACTGAAGATAGCGAAATTCAAACTTTAATCCAACAAGGCTGCTGGATTTAACGAAACTCAGGGACAGCGTTACCGACGGCCAATTAAAAAAAGTCGCCAAAAAAAGTCGCCCGAGCCAAAAAATGCATCTCACAAAGAAAAAATCAACAAAATGTATACATATTGTTTTAATTTTATTAAAAAAAAATTAAACATATGTAGGTAAGGTTATAAATTAACATAAACAAAGCAATTTATAAAAAGAAATCACAATTCAATTTTTTAGTTAAATCAACTTCAGGTAAAAGAAACAGTTCATTTCTCTAATGAGAGAAACATAAATTTACAGTACAAAAGTAAAAAAATATCACTTGGTTTGTTAATAACAGAGACTTCGAGTTAGGTACTAGCAAAAACGTAAAAAACAGCTTATTTTCTTATTAAAAGAAACTTTAACAAAATAGATAGTACAAGAATAAAAAATTAAATTTCATTTTCTTAACCACAAAACTTAAAGTTATAGTAGCAAAATATAACTAAAAAAAGTTCATTATCTGAAAAACGCTCAGTTACTAACAAAACAAAAAAAAATCAGTTCATTTTCTTAATCAAGAATCTTAAACTTATTAGCACACAAAGAATATTATAAAAATAACAGTTCGTTTTCTTATTAAAAGAAGCTTTAAAAAATAAGTAGTACAAAAATTAAAAAAATAACATTTAATTTTCTTAATTACAAAACTTAAAGTTATAGTAGCAAAAAATAACTAAAAAAAGTTAATTATCATAATGAAAAACTAACAAAACAAAAATCATTTCATTTCCTTAATCGAGAATCTTAAACCTATTAGCACAGAATGAGTTTTATAAAAATAACATTTCGTTAGTACTTTTAAAAATAATAAAATAATACCTAGTTCCTTTCTCAACAAAATAAACTTAAAAACATAGGGACGGGCTACAGTCCGCTTGGGCGAACTGTTGGATACCCTATTCTTATTTCTATCCCTCATAAGTGGGTGTGACAAAAGTCTTAGTATGGTTGAATTGTTAAGAACGCTCTACATATTTTGTTATATAACTTTTAAAGGATTATATCAAAAAAAAAACGAAGCTTTTGTAAAAAAACGCTCCCTAGCTCAAACTCTGATTTTTCAATAAAATGTTTTATTTAATTGTTGTGTGAAGGGACCACACTAGCGTCAACTTAATTTAGTTCCTCCAGTTACAAATACGGACCCCGGAAAGCACACGACATGTGTCAACCACCTTCCAATCAAGCCCACCGTAGTGTATCAGGTAACACAACATCTCACGAAACAATTAAATTAAATATGTGTTCGCCAAGAGGCACTACGGATAGCCGGCAAATAGCAGGCCGCGGCAAATATCGCTCATATTGCAGTTTCATATCCACTGCATGGTCAACGCTCTACGTATACGAAATACTGCCAAGACCTTGAAAGTATTTTGTGTGCTGAGTTCGCATTTCCACAAGAGGCTATGAAGCGAGCATGAGGCTATTGACAAATATGCCGATTTGCCAATTAAATTAATATTTTTTTTTATTAGGGGTTCGGTATTTGTGACTGGCAAAGAAATTAATAAACAATTATATTTTAGCAGATTTAGCGATTTGTGCATTAATATTTAAGCTTACGTAGCAATTAAGTTAGGGTATAAAAGTAATGTAATTTGAAAATAAAGAGCACTCATTCTCCGGATGAGAGACTGAGCCCTCTACAATCAATTGTTCTGACTAGCTTTTCAGCTGAAGAACCCCCTCTCGTCGATTATCCACCTCAAGGAAGCATACGTGCATCAGAGGTTTGAGCTGACTGGCTTTTTAGCCGAAGCGAGGGTAATCGATCTAACAAAGAAGTTAGGGGTTCTCACCGTACGTTTCCGCCAGGACCAGGCAACGTTACATGGCGATCCTGCCAGGAGTAGGGCAATAACTACCTCCACAGTAACCATCAAGCTAATAATTGCAAGTAACATCAAACTTTTTAGTTTCCGCGACTGCTGTCGGAAATATGTTAATTTCCACCTGTGCCAAAATATTTCTTAATTGGTCGGAATGTTAAAAAACAGAAAAATCAAAAACAAAGTCATCTAAGGCATGAGTATTGTACGCCGACTATCAAGAAGATGTACGAAATCTCACCAAAGCATAAACTTTCAAGTTAGAAAATACTGTAAAGAACATCCGAATATTGGTTATCTACCAGTTCAGAATGTACTTTAAGGCAATTCATTACACAGCCCACCCACCACACCCAATTCTCAGCGTACTACCCATACATTTCAAAATGACATACATTCGAGGCTGGAAATGTATGATTCTCGTTTGGCTCAGATTATTGAGTGAGCCAATTTCAGCGCCTGATACCAGTGATGATCATCGAGGAGAAGCGACCAGCCCTGTTATAGCTTATTTAAATTAATATTTACAAAGATTAGTACCTACTTAAAAAAAAAAAAAAATAGTAATATAGAAAATAAATAAAATAATTATTATACCTAGAAAAAAACGTAATGAAACTAGAATGGTTTTCCAATACATAGCAAAACAATAGGTATTCCGCAGATTGGGTCGAGGTCTTTCTTCTATTTTCTTTAGTGAAGTTCGCTACTAGATGTTCGCATTATAATAGCTAGCACGTTTACTCGGCATTTTTCCTTTTCCTACCCAGCGTTCCATCAAATTGATAGGATTTCTCTTTCCGAAAAAATTTGGTAAATCCACCCGACAACAAAATGAGTGAATTCGACTTCAGTATGGCACAAAAACTGCCAGTGCTAAACTGCGAAGTTACCACCAGCCGAACCGAAAACATAAGGGATTTCCTGAATAGTGTCGAGTTTTACTATAACACTCTCAGCGACGCGGCCAAACCCACACTCATAAAGATCTTAATGAAATGCAAGATCCAAGGCAGAGCATTAACAGAACTTGGGTCTGCCAATCCAGCAACGTTTGGTGAACTAAAAACCAATCTCATAGCCAAATGTGGAGCTAGAGACACTATAGAAAGTCTCCAGCATAAACTCGACAAGCTACGCGAACGAAATCGGCCAATGCGGGAGTTTGTGTCCGAAGTTGAATGTCTCGTAACCAAAATGACCGAGTTGGAAACAAGCGGACTAGGAGAATCAGCTCGCGATATATTAACAAGAGCAAACGAACGCAGGGGGTTAGCATTCCTCAAGCAGGGGGTCAATGAAAGATACAAGATCATTCTCGACAGCGCCCGCCATACCAAATTTCATGACGCTATCGACCACCTGCTGGAGATAGAAACAGACAACAATCCAGCCCCAGAAACTGTGCACTACGCGAACCATAACAAACGAGTGTCACCGCACACGAATCAGTTCCGTAACCAGGGAAATATAGGGCGAAATTTTCAAAATACAAACTATGCCAACTACCCTAATAACCAAGCATATTCCCAACGTACCAATTTCCCACCCAACCCCAGATATCAAAACCGACCGACATACGGTCCAAGAGCTTACCAACAGCCGATAAATAATTACCCCCGGTTTAATAACAACCAAAATAGAAATAATAATTTCGCAACCCGCCCCAGTGGTAATGGTAACAATACCAATAACCAAAACACGCCACGACCGGTTGCCCACAGCAGTGGAGATACCCGCAATAACGGAGAAAACCGTCGAACTAGTTTTGTACCACGCCATAATCAGGGCAACCGAAGAGAGGCAACTTATATGGTAAATCTGGGAAACGAATTACCCACCGAAAGGGAAGCCGACCATTCGGGGGGGAACCACTAACCCCACAGCTGCCGATCACGATTTGTGCACGGGGGATAGTAAACGGCCTATATGTGCATATGAAAGGCAATAACAGGAAAGATATAATTTTTTTAATAGATACAGGTGCATCGATCTGCACAATTAAGCAGGTTGTACTAAATCAGGGTACCCCAATAAAAAGAAATAACAAAACAACAATAATGGGAATCTCGGTGACATAACAACGCTAGGAACATGTACTAACACACTCTTGTTAGGAGAATTCCCTACAACCTACACGTTTCACGTAGTACCCGTAGACGGTATCATTGGAGCTAATTTCCTTAAAGATTTCGCAGCAATAATAGAATATTTCACTTTAAAATTAACAATAAACAATAAACAAATTTTATTCCCTATAGTTAACAAAGACCAAGTAGTATCTATTTCACTCTCGCCCAGGTCCGAATCCACATACTGGGTCGACAGCCAACATTCGGACGTACGGGTATTCTTTTCACAACAATTGTGTGAGGGCGTATTTATGGCAAGTTCCATATCGCAGGCTAGGCAAGGCAAAATGCCGGTAAAAATCTTAAATTCCCGTGAATCCGAGGTGAAATTGAAGTGGATAGAACCACAATCCAAACCGTTATCTGAATACTACGTTCTAAAAAGCGAAACCCCTGAGAGATCACCGTCCACCCGACTACAACAAGTACTTGCTGAAATCAGTTTTGAAACATTGAACAAAGAAGAACGATCAGAACTGGAGCTCATATGTACCAAATTCCAAGATATCTTCCATCTCAAAAACGACAAATTGACATACACACATATAGTTCAGGCCCACATCTCGCTCAAAGACGGAGCTACCGCTAAGTATTCTAAACCCTATAGGCTACCGCATTTTCAAAAAAATTATATACAAACAGAAGTACAAAATATATTGGCAGATGATATTATCGAGCCATCCGTTTCGGCATGGAACTCACCTATCTTGATTGTACCCAAAAAGAAAGATCCCATCACGGGTCTACAAAAATTCAGACTGGTGATCGATTACCGAAAAGTAAACGAAGTAATCGAGGACGATAAGTTTCCACTGCCCAACATAACTGACATTTTTGACATGGTCGGAGGAGCAACATACTTCTCCTGCATAGACCTCAGCCAAGGGTATTACCAAATGGAATTAGCGGAAGACAGCAGACCTTACACCGCATTCTCAACCGAAAATGGGCACTATACCAACTGAATGGGTTTGAAAACGTCACCCAGCACATTTTCGAGAATGATGTCTGTTGCTATGTCAGGCCTAACCTATTCCCGGTGTTTTGTATATCTTGACGATTTGATTGTGTTTGACCGAACACTTGAGCAACACAATAAAAACCTAATCGAAGTTTTCCAAAGACTCAGAGAAGTTAATTTAAAGATTCATCCCGGAAAATGTTCTTTTCTTAGGAAAGAGGTCTTATATTTGGGGCACATAATCTCGGAAAATGGCATTATACCTGATCCATCAAAATCTGAGGTTATGAAAAATGTTCCAGTACCACGAGACGCGGATGAAGTCAGAAGGTTCGTGGCGTTTGCCAACTACTACCGCAAATTCATACCAAATTTTGCCACGATAGCCCTTCCGCTAAACAGATTACTACGGAAAAATGTTGCATGACATCTTTCAATGCACTCAAAAACTTTCTCATAAGCCCGAAAATTCTTCAATTCCCGAATTTTGAAAAGGAATTTGTACTTCGAACAGATGCTTCAGGATTCGCTTTAGGCGCCGTCCTGTCGAACTACGACGACAGACCAGTGGCATATGGTAGCAGAACTCTTAACAGTGCAGAGAAAAATTACAGCACAATCGAAAAAGAGTTACTTGCCATAGTCTGGGCTGTAAAGCATTATAGACCATACCTGTTCGGAAGACGCTTCAAAATTCAAACCGACCACAGACCCCTCGTGTACTTGTTCTCACTGAAAGAACCCTCAAGTAGATTGACTAAATTCAGGCTACTACTAGAAGAATATAACTTCTATGTGGAATATTCCCCAGGAAAAGACAATAGTACCGCGGATGCTCTGAGCCGAATAAAAATGACTTCCGAAGATTTCAAAGAACTATTCATCTGCACAACTACAAGAGCTCAAAGTCGGAAACAAAAAACTGATCAGAATATAAAAAATTATAAGCAAAGAAGAAACTAATAAGAATAAAATAACGGAGTTATTAAAACCACCCGAAGGTGGACTGAAAATAGTCGAGTTAAAGATAGTGAATAGTTTCGAAGAAGACGATTTTGAAAATTTTAGGGGTATTGAAAAATTATTAGGTCCAAACCTTGTGCTAGGATACGTACCAGCAAAGAATTGTTTGATCTTAAACCGGTCCAAAATAAGCACTACCGCCCGATCGACATCATTTGACCAAATGTTGTCGAGGGACGTGCAGAAAACTTGCGAACCGATGAGCAACAGAGGATCCGAGACCAGCACTACAGCCCGATCAGCATCATTTGAGCAAATGTTGTTGAGGGACGTGCAAGGGATATGCGGACCTTTAGCTATTAGAAAGGTTTATATAACCAAAGAAGGGTTAGGAAAACTCGCAGGCGGCCGCCATAAAATAAAAATAAATATATTAAAGAAAAAATTACAAGAATTACTTAAAGATAGCAACTTATAGGTGCACCTAATTGCTAAAATAATGGAAGTATCAGACCCATGCAGCAGAAAACTATTACTAACTGACTATCATATGCTCCCCACAAGCGGACATGCTGGAATCAATCGCATGCTACGCAATCTAAAAAAGAAATATTGCAGAACGATGTGGCCACATTCGTTAAGCACTGTCCCAGATGCCAGAGAAACAAACACATCCAGCCTAGAAAACAACCTATGACAATTACAACTACCGCAGAATCATCCTTCGATAAAATCTTCTTAGATTTAGTAGGCCCTCTAGACGAAGCCAAGAATGGCTCGAAGTACATCCTAACCTTACAAGACGAACTAACGAAATTCGTAGAAGCTATTTCACTTCCAAATAAAGAGGCTACAACGGTAGCTAAGGGACTAGTGGAATGTTTCATTTTAAAATACGGAGTTCCTGGTACAATAGCATCGGACCAAGGCACCGAATTCCTAAATAGAGTATTTCAAGACATCTGCAAATTATTAAAGATAGAACAACTGCAATCTACCGCGTACCATCACGAAAGCATAGGAGCCCTAGAGAATTCACACAAGGTTCTAGGAGCTTACCTTAGGAATTACGTAGCCGACAACCACACAGATTGGAATAGCTGGTTACCTTATTATGTGTTCTGTTATAACACCTCAGTACATTCAGAAACAGGTTTCACTCCTTTCGAACTAGTGTTCGGTAGACAGTGCAATCTACCATCGAATGTAACAAATAAGGTAGACCCAGTATACAATTACGCAGACTACGTAATAGATTTAAAGAATAAATTGCAAGTTGCTCATAGAGATGCCCGGCATACTCTAATAGCCAAAAAGAACATTAGATAATACAGGTATGACACCGATTGTAAAAGGAAACGCGCGGATTTCAATGTAGGTAGTTTAGTTTTGCTTAGGAACGAAAACGGGAAAAAACTCGATCCAATCTACATCGGTCCATACGAGGTAATATCCCAAAACGGGGTAAATTGCGAGATAAAATATGAAAACAAAAGATTGAAAGTACATAAAAACAGGTTAAAACCATTTTATACCTATATACTAAAGATCTAGAATATTTTAATTTGAAAAAAGGGGGGAGGGGAAAGAGGACCTCCTGACCCTTCCAACAAATCTTTAACATATAAGCACAATTATTAATCAGTATAAAAATAATTATTATGTATAATTCCATTTTTAATTATAAACATTATAACCTTATTTGCCTAGTACGTAAGCATTAACGCAAACATAGAAGCACTATCATTAATCATTGTAAAATGTATTATTATGTAACATTTCATTTTTTAAACCCTATTTATCTAGTAAGTAAGCATCAATGTAAACAACCAACATATAAGCACTATCATTAATCCTTGTAAAATGTATTACTATGTAACATTCCATTTTTTTTACCTATTTGTCTAGTAAGCAAGCATCAATGTAAACAACCTCTTTAACATATAAGCACCATTATTAATCATTTATTATGTACAATTCCATTTTTAGTTATAAACATTATAACCTCATTTGTCTAGTACGTAAGCATCAATGTGAACCACATCTCTAACATATAAGCCCTATAATTAATCATTCATTATAAACGTTATTGTAAGAACTCAGTATTACAGATCCCTGGCTTATAAAAGTGGCGCGATAAAAGAAATCAAGACACATCTTAATTTCTTTTTCCCCCGGGAAGGGTGGTGTGAAAGGACCACACTAGCGTCCACTTAATTTAGTTCCTTCAGTTACAAATACGGACCCCGGAAGGCACACGACATGTGTCAACCACCTTCCAATCAAGCCCACCGTAGTGTATCAGGTAACACAACACCTCACGAAACAATTAAATTAAATATGTGTTCGCCAAGAGGCACTACGGATAGCCGGCAAATAGCAGGCCGCGGCAAATATCGCTCATATTGCAGTTTCATATCCACTGCATGGTCAACGCACTACTTATACGAAATACTGCCAAGACCTTGGAAGTATTTTGTATGCTGAGTTCGCATTTCCACAAGAGGCTATGAAGCGAGCATGAGGCTATTGACAAATATGCCGATTCGCCAATTAAATTAATATTTTTTTTTATTAGGGGTTCGGTATTTGTGACTGGCAAAGAAATTAATAAACAATTATATTTTAGCAGATTTAGCGATTTGTGCATTAATATTTAAGCTTACGTAGCAATTAAGTTAGGGTATAAAAGTAATGTAATTTGAAAATAAAGAGCACTCATTCTCCGGACGAGAGACTGAGCCCTACCTACAATCAATTGTTCTGACTAGCTTTTCATCTGAAGAACCCCCTCTCGTCGATTATCCACCTCAAGGAAGCATACGTGCATCAGAGGTTTGAGCTGACTGGCTTTTTAGCCGAAGCGAGGGTAATCGACCTAACAAAGAAGTTAGGGGTTCTCACCGTACGTTGCCGCCAGGACCAGGCAACGTTACAGTGGGCGTGTCAGTAGGCGGATTTAAAAAGAATTAACACATGAGGATAAAGGGCCCCTAGAGAGTATATATTATAAATTTCAGCTCCCTAGCTCAAACTTTTGAATTTAAAAAAAAAAAATAATAATTTAATTGTGGGCGTGTCAGTAGGCGGATTTTGAAAATATTAACACGTGAGCATAAAGGGCCGCCTAGAGAGTATATATTATAAATTTCAGCTCCCTAGCTCAAACATTGGATTTGCAAAAAAAGTTGATTTTAAATTGTGGGCGTGTCAGTGGGCGGATTTTGAAAATTTTATATCCCGAGCAGTTTTAGGAGTCATAGATCATAAAAAATTTCAGCTTTCTAGCTCAAACTTAGATTTTTTTAAAAATTTTGTTTTTTTGAGTTTGCGGGCGTGTCTGCGGATTTCAAAAATTCGTAAACTTGATTATTTCGGGACCGTAGAGAGTATATGGTTAAAATTTCAGCCCTTTAGGCCCAGTTTAAAGGCCTAATTTTTGCCGACAGACGGACGGACGGTTGCACAGACGGACGGACATGGCTAGATCGACATTACTATCGATGCTGATCATAAATATAGTAACTTTTAGGGGTGTACGGGCAATATTAAGGTATTTATTTTATTTTTTATTTTTTTTATAGGCTTTTATAAGCGCTGCATTTGGAACCCACTCATTGATATTCAGTGGCAATAATTGAATTACAAGTGGCAACCTCAAGTCTATTTGTCAATCTGTTTTTCAGTAGCGCAAGCTTCAAAAATACTCGTTCTGCACACGCACTAGTGTGCGGCAACGTAAGAATCTTGCGAACAAGGCCGTAAAGGTTTCCAAATAGAGATTCATCAAGCGCATTTTTCAAATTTCCTATTTGAAACCAAAACTCTTCTATATCATTTATATCAAAATATTTGTTAAAGCTTATTGATATGTATGACATCGCATAATGGAACGCGACCAGTCTCTTGTCAAATTATTTGACAATGTCAGTTGCTTGTCATCATTCATCTTTTGCTTTTATCGTGCTGCTGCTGGGTTCACACCAATATTACGAGTAATTACCATAATCTAAGTACTTATAATTATAGTATCAAGTACAAGGTGGCGCAAAAATAACCTTCCGATATTTTTTGGCTGTAATTTAAAAAAAATTCAAATAAATAGTCACCAATATTCCGCGTTCTGGAGCAGTGTAGCGTAACATTGTTTATTAACGTGTATTTCGCATGTGTTTACTACACAAATGTCAAAACAGAACTGACATTAGGGGCCAATCGCAAAATTTATAGCATTTTTCTGATAGGAGGATTACTTTTGCGCCACCTTGTATATTCACTAAGTTAACAATAATCATGAAGTAATAAATAATATTATAAAGTTATTAGTGGTTCGCATTTTATATATACTCAAAATACTTCATTGGCGACGAGAATTACGAAAGCCGCGTGTGTAATCTAACCACAAATATATACGTGAACGCAGCAAACATTTTCCCGCATGTTTTAATTTAACGTTTATTCCGCCAAAATGACTGATCCCAACATTTTGGATGTAGTTACAAAACTACTCAAATCTCAGCAAGATTTCATGACTCAAGTCTTGGAACAACAAAGGCAGTTTGTGGAGAAAGGAAACCAACACTCAGCAAGCAGTAACAGTCAGCACATCCCTCCATTTCAGCCGTTCGACAGGGAAAAATGCAGCTGGGAAATTTATCTCCAACAACTGGAGCAGCACTTCGACGCCTATAATGTAAGCACGAGTGAAAAGAAAAGGGCATATCTTTTATCGTGGCTAGGCCCAGACACTTATGAGCTGCTACAAAAATTATTTGGTTCATGCAAACTAGCCAGCATTGAATACGATGATATCACGAAAAAACTCTCAGAACATTTTCTCTCGAAGATTCACATATGCACCGCTTGCCATGATTTTTTTAAGTGCAGAATGCATCCAAATCAGAGCTACTCTGACTGGATTGCAAATTTACGTGGTCTTTCATGTCAATGTCAGTTTGTATGCTCTGCCGATGACTGCTCAAGAGAATTTGTTGACGATATGATCCGCGACGTCATTGTCTTACATACACCGCATGATAGCGTGCGAACCGCTACACTGCAGAAGCCTAATGCTTCGTTGTCAGATGTGGTATTGATTGCAGAGGCCTACGAAGCTACACAGAAATCTCTACAAACGATTAAGAATGAACCAGTGCGCGTTGACGTCAATCAGATAAGCGCAAAGAGACGCGGTGGGAAAAAGTACAGTGGTATAAAGGCAACCGAAACGAGAATGCAGTCCTGCTCGGGGTGTTATACGCATCATCCGCAAGAAAAATGCAAGTTTTTAAGCGCAACTTGTCGCAAATGCGGCAAAACTGGTCATATTGCGCCAGTTTGTGTAGGTACTAAAAAAAAGAAGCCGTATCGTCATCATCTCAACAATAATGGTGAGCATATTTACCACATAGAACATATTTTATCGTTTAAGCATGAACGAGATGAAAATAATAAGCTGTTGATCGATATGCTAGTAAACAATACGAAGATGGAGTTTTTATTAGACACCGGAGCGAGTGCAACAGTAATAGGGTTGCCTGGGTTTCAGCTGCTGAATTGTCCCGAGTATCGTACAACTTCGTGTAGTTTGAAAGCGTTTGGTTCCAACACCATACCGATTCTCGGCGAAACCACACTGACTGTTAATTTCAATGGTGAGTCCCAGGTACTTCCCCTGCTTGTAGCCAACACACCTGATGCGGGCAACATCTGTGGACTTTTTTTTTTTTTTATTAAAAAAGGAATTCCAAATCCTAGAGCACTCAGACTCGGTAACGGTCCATTGCACATCTGTGGACTTAATTGGGCTAGGAAGTTTGGTCTGGAAGCATCCTTTCCAACTAGGGACTACAGGACTCGAATGTTGAAGTCTACAACCCAGAAGAACGAAAGCAAAGTGCACTACCGCAACCGCCACTACCACCAGCAGCCGCGGAAATAGACAGGCTCGTCTTTACTTATCCCGATCTGTTTGCGGAAAACTTAGGGTGTTGTACTTCATATAAAGTACATCTGTACTTTAAACCAAATGCAAGACCTAAGTTTTTTAAAGCCAGACCTATGCCGTTTTCCCAGTTAGAAGCATTTGAAGCAGAAGCAAAGCGTCTCGAAGAAGCAGGGATTTGGAGGCCAGTGCGTTTCAGCCAGTGGGCAGCCCCCATTGTAGTTGTCACAAAGCGTAACAACAAGCTAAGAATATGTGGCGATTTTAAGATCACACTCAACCATCAGCTGGAGGTAGATCAATAACCGATCATACGCTTGCAAACGGTAAGTTCTTCAGTAAAATCGATAAGTCCGACGCATACCTACAATTGGAGTTGGATGAAGAATCAAAGCCCCTCGCTGTCGTCAACACACCAATTGGTCTTTTCGAGTACCAGCGCCTCCCATTTGGCATCGCAAGCGCTCCTGCTATATATCAGCGAACACTGGAAATGATTTTAACCGGCCTCGATTGTGCAATCTACTTAGACGTCATCCTTGTTGCGGGAAACACTTACCAAGAACACATACTTAAGTTGGAAGCAGTTCTGCAGTGACTGTCAGAAAACGGATTGCGCGTCAACCGGAGTAAGTGCCAGTTTTTCCAACAAGAAGCAGAATACCTGGGACATGTGGTCAACCATCAGGGAGTAAGACCATCAGATTCTGTATTAGCAGCCAAGAAAAATTGCCCAGGCCTTGTAAACTAAAGGAGCTGGAAACCTTTATGGGAAAGGTAAACTATTACAATAAATATGTCAATAATTTTTCGCAAATTGCAGCTCCATTAAATGCCTTGCGGAGGAAAGGTATGCTATTTACTTGGACAGCAGACCAAGAACATGCATTTAATGCATTAAAACAACAAATTATTCAAGCAGCCCGCCTGGCACATTTCCGACCGGAACTGCCTCTGGTCCTTGCAGCTGATGCTTCGTCGCATGGAATCGGAGCTATTTTGTCGCATATCATTCCAGATGGGTCGGAGCAGCCCATTGCATTCGCTTCGAAGACTTTAAACGAGCACCAGCTTAACTACTCGCAAATTGAAAAGGAGGCTTTGGCAATTATCTATGGAGTCACCAAATTTCACCAATACCTCTTTGGTCGGAAGTTCATACTGCTAACTGACCACAAGCCGCTTATTACCATTTTCAATCCCGACAAGGCTCTTCCTACGGCAACGCTAAGTCGTCTACAGCGCTGGGCTATAACACTCATGGGTTACTCGTACGAAATTCGTTATCGCCCAACGGAAAAACACAGCAATGTAGACGCTTTATCCAGACTTCCGATGGGGCCGGATGCAAGTTTCGATAACCACGAATTGTCTTGTTTTGAAATATCTACTCATCGAAAATTTATTAAGATTTTTGAGAAAAGGGTCCAAAAAGCACCTATTTTGAAATGTCGTCGCCATGCGTCCCGAGAGCAGAAATGTCGTCATTTGGCGACATATGTCGCCCATCGGTAACCCTGCTCAGGGGTACAATTTCTCAATTGTTTTTCGCTGCTTGCGCGTATTCTGATGGTATTCAAATTATCGGGAGAACGCAGTGAGGTTCGAGTATCACACTAAAAAATATTAAACCTAAGGAAAGTCTACATTCCGCTTGGGGTAACTGTTGAATACCCTATTCCACAGACTACCTATATAGGTATAGGTAGTTCCTAACCCTCAAAAAGCGTGGCAAAAATCTAAGTATGGGTGAATTGTAAAAAAGGATATTGTGTACATATTTTGTCTACATAACTGTTTTTTGCGCTAGCTCGTCTGAGTAGGAAACTTCGCAAGAAATCTTTCGCTCTTCCTTACCTTTTTAGAAAGACCAATTCAGAGTTTTTCAAGACACTTTACTTAGAGTCGAACAAACAATATAAAAATCTTTTAGTCCAAAAAAGGAAACACTACGTTAGTGGTGTAGCCACTGGCTTTTTATCCTGTAAGAACTCCGAAACATTTTGGTCAAAGGAGAGATTGCTGGGTTGTAAAACTGTGTCTTTTTCGGTTTTGGCGGTTGAAAAACTCGCCGATCACTACAAAGATCTTTTCAACCCATTATCAGCTCACCAAAGGTTTGAGTCACTTCAGAGGGTAGTAAGTGAAAACTCTTAAAACTCCAACCAAACTCAGGACGAGACAAAAGTTTAAGAAATCTGTTCAAGGCCATTATCAGCTGTTTCGAACTGATGTGCCCAGTAAACAAAAATCCCGGTAGAACGCCAGTTCCATGGTGGAGCTCCGAACTGCAAAGGATGCAAGGAGAACCTAGAAAAGGTTTCATTTATTCGGGTATCGAAAAGTGTTTCTTATAGGAATTCCTGTTAAAGGGTGATTAAAGTTCTGAGAAAGGGCAAATCAGACAAGTAGGAATCACTTAGAAAACTTGATGTCACCTTCTCTGACACGAAAGCGGAAACTCTTAAGGTGTGTCCACACCAAAGAAACATTTCAGGAAACATTGTTTAAAAAACATTTCTGAAATGTTTCCCATTTGTTTAAAAAACATTTCTTAGGTGTGGACGCTTTGAGAAACATTTCTGAAATGTTTCTGAAATGTTTCTTTGTTTCGCATTTTTCTCTCTTTCTCTGTAAATTTCAGAAATGTTTCGCGAATCGTCCAGACCAAAATAATCATTTCAGAAAAATTTCGGAAACATTTCAGAAATGTTTCTGAAATGTTTCTGAAATGTTTCTGAAATTGTTTAAAAAATGTTTCTTTGGTGTGGACACACCTTTAGTCATCTGCTGGAGTCTCATTTTCCGGGTAACCAGATAACAATTAGCTCACAACCATCCCCGATCACTGAGATTAGCTGAGACAAACAACTCGGCATAGCTGATATGTGAACACTGTGGTAACGGACAAGGCTATCAATTACGCTGCTGTGTCGTTTGACGTTTTCAAGTCGCCTGGTACAGACAGAATATACCCAGCCATGCTGCAACAAGGAACAAAGTAGTTGCCACCGACTATGAAGAAAATCTTCACCGCTGTCCTGGCACTGGTATACATACCAACACCCTGGACTACAGTTAGAGTGTCATTTATACCTAAAATGTACTTACTTGCCAAGGACTTCAAACCGATAAGTTTGACTTCCTTCTTGCTGAAAAGCTTGGAACGACTGGTCAAGCTTTATGTGCGCAAAACTACTTTGCGATTGCATCCACTATCTCATATGTCTTGCGAGATTGCGCTCCAAAATCTAGTTGGTAGAATTAAGAGCGAGCTGAACAAGAAGCGATGGACATTTTCATCGATATTGAGGGTGCTTTTGACAATATGACTTTTTACAGCATGTGTAGCCAGACAACACGGCGGAGACGAGTTGGAGCTCCGCCATAACCGGTTTGGACATGTGTGCAGTTGCTCCATCTTGCTGGAACCTAATGCTGTTGAAACGGATACTTCTTCGGCGCAGTTCTGGGTAAAAAAAATCTCCTTCAACATCATTAAATAACGGTCCTCATTGACTGTTACACCGTTTTCTTCAAAGAAGTATGGCCCACAATACACCTTGATGAAACTGCGCACCACACAGTGACTCGTTCTGGGTGCAGTATCGTCTCATGGAGTTTTTCCGGATTAGATTCAGTCCATTACGGTAATTTTGGTTATTTACATTGCCGTTTAGATCAAAGTGGGCCTCATCAGAAATAAACAACCGATTTATCAAGCTGTTGTCTTCTTCGGTCATTTCAATAATTTTTGTAAAAATTCCAGGCAAATAGGCAAATCCAGGGGAACTTGCTTGCAATTTGGAATTTGTGCAAGTTTAAGTCATCATGAATTATCCGTTGTAATGACCTACTGCTAATTAAAATTTGCGCCGATAAGTTTCGAGTCGAAACGCTTGGATTTGGCTGAATTGACGATGCTACAGCCGCGATTATGTCTTGAACCCGATCATAGGGATCTCGATGGTACGATTTTCGTGCGATGCTTCCAGATTTGGCAAACATGTTTACCAGCTTCATAATGGTCCATTCACTCAGGGGAGTGCCGCCAAACTCTAGCCTAAATTCCCTTTGGGCGGAATTGAATGACTGAATAGCATGGTCCGCTGCACTATCCAAATCCTCTTTTCGGTATCCCAAGCATTCATTTTAATAAATCTAAACAGTAACCTACCAAATAAAAAAAAAATAAGCCGATTACTCACACAGAAAAAAAGTACATTTTGTTTTTGTAGCACGATTCGTGCGCCACCCTGTATTTGTTTGATTGGTTATACAAAATGTGGGTTCAATGAACCTGCGCCGTACAGAAAAGTACAGAACAGTGCAGGAGTGGGTGTTCCATCTGTCACTTTCTGTTCCATGAAGCCATTCCTAATCCGTTTAGCATACGGTTTTATGCACCTAGCTTTGTGGGCATTTGAATGAAAACTCTCAAATTCGAACATTCTTACTGTACAGATTTATTTGTTTGGCAATAGATATTGTAATTCCTAGACAAATTTATAAAAAAAATCAATGTTTTGTGTTCGTCATTCCAAAAATTTTTTTGTGAAATGTAATTATTTATGTTGTACAATAAGTTGTGTAAGTTTCACAATGTAGATGTAGATTGTTCATTTTATTGTCATAATACTTTTTCTTGACAGTCCCTGAAGATGACTTTCGAAGAAAGTCGAAATATTGGACAAAATATATAATTTAAAATACAAAAAAAGAGTATTTTTAAATTAAGACCTACAGCCCGTTAAACAAACATTATTTATTACAATTCGAGGTCGTTAAACAAAATAATTTAAAAATCAAGATTATAATATGGAACAATTCCAAATTGAGATCAAGTCGACATCAGGAAAAATTTTCGAAGTTACAATACTCACTGAAAATCGTAAGCACACTAGAAAACAATGAGGATTATCTTTTTGAAATTTCACAGCTGAGACTTTTCTGTTCTGACTTAATCTGACAGTTTTCATTCACATGTGCTGCTCCGTTTTGTTCTGATTTAGTTTTCATTCATTAAACACAGTCAATAATTAATACTTTTGTAAATTTATGATCTTCCACTAAACCTTTTGTTTTTTAAATGTCAATTATCAAATTTTGGTACAACGCTTTTATTCTTACTCAGCCCCATCAATATTATTTAAATATGAAAGATACCTATGTACATTTAGCTCTTGTCTTTGGACAATTGAATGTTAATAACTTATTCATTAAAACTTGTAACACTTTTAATATAGTGTTTTTATATGTACTAATAATACTCGTATATCGAATTTTAGCTTTAAGTTTTTAAAAAGTTGAAATATATAAATAAATAGTATAATTGTAAGTACATAATTATTATTGTTGTTTTTTCCATATGTTTTCTATGTATTGTACATTTATGTATTTACAAACATCTGCACTAAATGATGAACCGCTGAAAGCACATTCTGGAAGGAGTACCTCCGCGGGGCCATCTGTTAAACTGATTTAATGAAATATATTCAAATAAAAATACAGGATTCTGAGAAACGGGCTACTATAAAGCAAGAATATAATAAATCGGGGTTTTTAATAAGCAGGATTTTAAAAAAAGTGCAAGACTGGCCGATAACTTTCTCGCTTTTATAAGTATTGGGTGGCGCTAAGACAACTACTAGGAATTCGAGAAACCTACGTACAGAAGATCATGGACATGTATGAGGGAGTAAAGACAAGAGTAAGATGCCCCATTGGCGTCACCGAGGAGTTCGCAATCAAAGTCGATGTACACAATACGATGGCACAGTTTTCGGAAGACCAGCTAAAGGAACTTCTTGCAGCAATAAAACCCGCAACAAAAGGAAGTTTCCGCAACTGCACTACCCGGTTTAAAGGTGATCGAGATCCTAACGTTGTGGAAGCGTTTATCGAGACAATTAATGTCTAACGACGTCGAACGTATTGATGATTCAGACGCAATAAAAGGTTTCCCACTATTATTAGTAGATAGCGCTGTTAACTGGTGGCAAGGTGTTAAGACAGAAGCTAGTACATGTCAGAATGTCCTCACTCTCCTTCGTAATGCGTACGCCCCTGCTATGCCAGCCTACCGAATATACATGGAAATGTTTAAGCACAAACAAAAACCTACGGAACCCATTGATGACTTCATTTGCACGAAAAGAGCTTTGTTGTCAAAATTACCTGCTCCTATGCCAGCAGAACCAATGATGATCGACCTTGTTTATGGTCTCCTCAATATTAATATTCGTGACGGTGTGTCCAGAGAAAGCATCACCACCTTGCAAGAGCTCTTAGTAAAGGCCAGGTCGGTTGAACTTTCTAGGACAGAAAAGAATAGTCAGCAGAATCTTCACTCTGATATTTTCGAACCTATCGAAAGTGTAGACACCGAGGACACACAACTGACGAATGTCTGAAAAAGAAGAAGGACGATCTAGCAAAGATGTCTAACATTCCAGCTCCAACGGAATCCAAGATCCATTGCTACAATTTTAAAGCACCGGGATTCGTAAGATCCAACTGTTCAAACTGTAAGGTTTTGCCTAAAGGCCCTCCTACGGTATCCATTAACAGTATTAAAACGACACTAGTTTCAGATCTCCCGACTATAACGATAGCATCCCACGGTGAAACGGGATTAGCTTACATCGACACAGCAGCAAGAACAAGCGTCGCCGGAAAAGAACTGTTCATACACCTTCTCCGCAACGGCACAAAGTTCCGCAACGCCGATGCTACCATTACACTTGCCGACGGAAAATCCACGTCACACGAAATTTGTATGGCAGACACAACCATAATATTTGGTAATCGTTTGCGACCAATCCGATTCATTGCATTGCCTAAGGCAACAGATAATCGTACCCTTATCGGAATCGACTTTCTCGAAGAAAATGGAGTTGTCCTTGATATAGGCCAAAGGAACTGGTACTTCGCTGATCAAACTCAGAAACGTTTCGAATTTTTCGACACGGCTCATACGATCATTCAAAACAGATCCCCAGTTTCTATACTGAACAATGTATATACTAACCTTTTTAACCCGATTTCCCCGATTGCAAAAACGCCACAATTCATTCGACAATTGGAAGCAGAAGAAAATTCTGTGTCATCCGCTCAGAATAATGATTATTCACCAACCTCGATACAAAACATCTTCAATGATTGCTTGAGAAGTACCGATGTAACTCCAGAAAGAAGGATTCAAAACCAAAACCGCTTTTCAAATGTAGCAACCAGTCAACAAGATGTCGATCCTGATTCCTACTTTATGGAAATAAATTCTATGGATGTTGAACTAAAAAGTGATGAAGCAATTGAGCTCTGTGAGAAAAACAAGGAAAGGTTAAATGATATGTTGAAGGAACAAAGCTGCATTTTCGACCCTTTATCGGAAGCAACGCCCTTTGCCATACAAAAAATTAATACTGGGATTAGCGAATCAATAGCTTCTACACCGTATAGACTACCGCCAACCCGAAGAAAACAGTTACGATTAGAATTGGACAAAATGCTCCAGACCGATATAATTGAAGAATGCGAATCTCCTTGGGTGGTACCAGTTGTCTTAGTCCCAAGGAAAGATGGAGAGATCAGACAGGTACCCGTTAGCTAGAATTGACGCCTACTGACACGCCCACAAATATTTTTTTTTTTTTTTTTGAAAATCCAAAGTTTGAGCTAGGGAGCTGAAATTTATAATATATACTTTTTAGGGGCCCTTAATGCTCATGCGTATTTTTTTTTAAATCCGCCTACTGACACGCCCACAATGAAATAAAACAATTTTATTGAAAAACCCAAGTTTGAGCTAGGGAGCGTTTTTTCTTAAATCTTTTAAATGTTATATAACAAAATATGTAGAGCGTTAATAACTTATGAGTGATAGGAATAAGAATAGGGTATCCAACAGTTCGCCCAAGCGGACTGTAGCCCGTCCCTATGTTTTTATATTTGAGTTAATTGAATGAAAGGTAAATTGCGGTTTACGATTTCACGTATTAAAAAAAAATACTTACTAGATCTCGTTCAAACCAATTTTCGGTGGAAGTTTGCATGGTAATGTATGGGGAACCCCCAAAATTTATTGTTTTTTTTTCTATTTTTATGTAAACATCTTAATGTTCACAGAATACATCGACTTACCAAGTTTCAACAGTATAGCTCTTATAGTTTTGGAGAAAAGTGGCTGTGACATTCCCGGACAGACAGACAGACATGACGAATCTATAAGGGTTCCGTTTTTCGCCATTTGGCTACGGAACCCTAAAAAGCTCTATGCGCCTTCTACGTATGCAAAAAGACCTTTGGCAAACGTTGGGGTATGCGCCCTTACATAACCCATTGGATGTATACAGCGATCATACGACCCATACTTACATATGGGTCAATTGTTTGGTGGAAGGCAACAGAAAGGACTACGTATCGGCACAACAGGAGCAATGAGATCAACACCCCAAGCCGGGCTGGAAGTCATTTTAAACCTACCCCCCCTTGGTGAATACATTCGTAGCCTGGCAGCCAAAGGAGCCCTCCGCCTCAAGTAGGCAAACATGTGGAGACACAGCTCCTATAGGCACGGCTCCATAATTCACAATTACTTGGGTATCGATCTATCCAGGAAAACGGACTATATAATCCCTAATCGAAACTTCGAGAAAAACTACTCTACATACATACCCCAAAGAGAGAACTGGAACAGGAGCAGGAGTTTTCTGCGAGCCCCTAGACATAAAGGACTCGTACAGACTCCCCAATGAATGCAGCGTCTTTCAAGCCGAAATAGTCGCCATAGACAAGGCAGCAAAAACAATCTCCGCGAAGAATCTGGATCCTTCCAAGATTACAATCATCGTAGACAGTCAGGCGGCGATCAAAGCACTAGACAGCGAAACCATAAATTCAAAAACAGTCAGGAACTGCCAAAAATCCCTTAACGAAATAGGCGAACGACACAGGATCACCCTCTGCTGGGTCCCCGGTCACAGCGACATCGTGGGGAATGAAAAGGCAAACGAGCTAGCAAGAACAGGGTCAGAACTTGACGCAATGGACGCCATTACGTCAATAGACATCCCAATCAGTGCAGCAAAACGAAACATTGACCAAAATCTGAGGGAACGAATTAACACTACCTGGTCCCACAGAAACGACGGTGTGATATCTCGCAGCCTATGGCCAAGAATCGACGAGAAAAGATCAAAACACATTCTGGGAATGAACAAACAAGAAATACGCATCCTAACCGGCGTACTGACAGGCCACTGCACCATAGGTGTAATGGCAAACAGGCTGGGCATTAGCTCACCAGACTACTGCAGGAGCTGTCAGGATACAGAAGAAACCGAGACCATCAAACACCTGCTCTGCGAGTGTCCAAACCTCCAGACATCTCGACTTCGCTATCTGGGCAACAGATTTTTCGAAGACTTAGAGGACGTAGCGCAGGTACCAATGAGGGACACAATCAGGTTTGCTAAGAAGACAGGTTGGTTCCAATAGGCCAACCAGCAAGAATAATTTAAATGGAGTATGGTAAGTGTTTTTATTGTTAGTGAAGTTTTTTACCATGATAAACAAAAAAAGGGATCACAATGGACCAATAGGCCCCCGTGCAAGCACAGCAAATGCTGCGCACTTCCCTTTCAACCTAACCTAACCTAACTTTCATATTGATATGAAAGCGAGAAGACCAAAGGAGATCCGTGAAGCGCAACTTCAGGACAACCAGCTTAAACTGATTATTGAATCGTTCAAGAGCAACGATGAAAACATCAACCGCTGGGTAACCCGTGGATATCTTTTAAATGATGGCATACTCTACAGGTACTCACCCGAGTCCGATGCTGAAAACGCGCAACTTGTAATACAAGTAAGTGAATGACAGACAATCTTACAAAGTTATCACGATTCTGCTACTGCAGCTCACTACGGTGTCGACCGCACAATAGCAAGAATTTCGTCAAGATATTATTGGCCTGGAATGAGAGCTGATATCACTAAGCACATAGGCAATTGTCTTGCTTGCCTTTGATATAAGCCCAGTAATATGAAGCCAATGGGACTTTTACAATACAACAATACGTTGACAAAAAGAAACGACCACAACCTACTTACAATATAGGAGACCTAGTACTAATAACCTCCCACTTTCTCAGCAAAGCATCAAAAAACATTACATCAAAATTTATGCCGAGAAGAGACGGACCATATGTCATAACTAAACAAATTGGGTCCGCAACATACCAAATTGACGAAAGGGATAACCCAACTATTCCCTTGGGAACTTATCACACGTCATCAATAACCAAATACAGCAATTCACCTCACCTCAGCAGTGAACAACCGATTCGTACTCTGCAAAGACGAGGCAGACCAAAGAAAAACACTCTATTACCTGCCGCATCACCGAGACAATCTCAGCGCCAGAGGGGGAGACTGTAACAACGAATTATTTATAAGAATAATATATTAATTTTATAAAGCAACTAAATTAAAGAGAAGAATTGGAATTACATAACTTTCACATCCAAAAATTGTAAACTTACAAAATCAAACTTTTGACCATTAGTGTCTAAAAAAAAGCACATAAATTATGATCATTGCCAAATTATTATTTACAAGAACTGTATAACAAAAAGCTCCTTTACTGGCATTTCTATGTAACAAAAAAAAAGCTGCCAACCAGTATAAAAGGAGGAACATAATTTTATGAGGCTGACTTGAGTTTGAGATTTTCCACTTTTTACATTTTAGATCCTTTTGCTCGATCAATACATTAGCCGCGTTTTATTATCCCAATGATCTTGATACGGATCCGATCTGATAATAAAATGATCTGAATCAGCAGACATTTTTATTTTTCAAGTGTGGTACATCTGATTAATTCTTGATATTTCACTTGACACATAAACAAAAAAAATGGCCGAACACGTAATTGATGTAAATAATTATTGCATTTATAATATTCTATATTATCCAATACTAAAAAAAAATGTTCTTAGTTTTTACTCGAAAGTGAAGACAGCGACTCCTATTCCAGTTCAATTGAAACTTCAATGTCCAGCATGTCCAGCAGCACAAGCTCTGATTCTTCTCTGATGTTAAATTTGAAAATCAAGATTTTGAGATAGTCATCAATGCATATAGCAATGCAAATTTCAAAAACCATTTCAGAATGCATCGTTCGACGGTTCAGATTTTAATAGGTAAAATAATATCGGATCTTTAAATGTTTTTGCTAATATTTATCATTTTATTTTCAGACCGATACAAAACGTCACAACGCTTCCTAAACATTAACAAAAGAGGATTGCCAAAACTTTTACCCGGAAAGGAAATATTAATGTTCATTTGATACATGGCTAACATTAATACCTTTCGGGAACTGGCGAATGTGTTTGGTGTTACAAAATCTACAGCATGGAATGTTATTAACAGAGTTTCTTCGTGGCTGATCTCAATAGGGCACAATTATGTAAAATGGCCAAACAAAAGTGAGGCTATGCGAAACGCCGCAATATTTGAAGAACGCTGCAAAATTCCTGGCATTTTGGGAAGCATTGATGGATCCCATATAAGAATAAAAGCGCCTACTGCCAATAAGGACAGCTACTTCAACCGCAAAAAATATTACAGCATATCCTTACAAGGTGTTGTAGATGCTAAAAAAATGCATCAGTGTTTCTGTAGGACAGCCAGGAAGTTTACATGATAGCCTTGTCTTGCGTAGATCGGATTTATATCGAGATGCTACTGAAAATATGAGTACACTATTTCCAAACAACACTTTTTTGCTCGGAGACTCTGCATACGCATCACTTAATTGGCTAGTTCCACCATTCAAGGACAATGTGTTGCGGTATAATTATACCACAACAAGAGCCACCCTACGTTCCTGACCCACCCTACCAAATTCCCTCTCTTTACCGGTTTGCGTGCTTAGGATCTGAAGAGGTGGAGGGGCAGCCATGGTGCCATCAGATATCGGCCCACTTCTCTGGACCCTCAGGGCAAGAACCACCACAGGTTACTTGGGCATGGACAGGCGGTCCAACACCGATGAACCAGCTCGACAGGTGGTCGACGAGTCGAGCAAACTGTGACATCGACCCAGACGGACGGTCTGCAACGGCGGTACGAAGACCACGCGCAGAACAGACGGACGGTCTGTAGGCACAACGGCGACAGCGAACCCAGACGGACGGTCTGCGACGGCGGAGTTGTGTATACACCGTTTGACACACTCCAAACAGACGGGCGGTCTGACAAATACAGCGGCCGACACTTGAGTCGCTGTCACAACCAGACGGGCGGTCTGGCATAGCAATTGGGGAGGGCGAGCGGACGGCCCCTCCTAAAGACAATTGCAACAGAAGTACCATTGTCACGGTACCGAGCCACGCACGATGGGGGGAAGATGACGCTCTGTCCTTCAACTCCGTCGTGGGAGCACCGGAGGAGCAGCAGTGAGTGTTGGCGGACGGCCTTGTATATATACACCCACAAGTACCAAGCACATAACACCACCGACACTGGTCAAGATTAACACAAAAGACTAGCATGGAAAACGAAAAGACTGCGGAACGTAAACAAAACAACGACCGCGAAAATTAACTATGCCTGCAGGCCAACATATAAAACAAAAAAAAAAAACATGTAAGAACTGGCACAAGATTATAATTCCCTTTCCCCAAATCTGCTCGCAACTCCACCGAGGTACTAGGGCAATAATAATTAACGCGATAAGTAATATTGTGGTTCACTCACTTAGCACTTTCTGATTTTCCTTTTTTACAATTGGTTTATTTGGTGCCTGGTCCTAGGGATTTTCTTAATCCTATCCCTCCGCAGGCGTAATCTCCTTTGGGCTACATAGTTGGGACGGGGACGTTGAATTTGGTTCCAAAGATTGGACCCATGGAAAAAAAAGAAAAGAAAACAAACAAATTAAGTCCACGTTATTATTTTCTTAAATGTTTTGATCGCGAACTGTCAAACGAGTAATGGGTGGGAGGTCCAGGGTCGGCCAGAGGATTCGCTGTCGCTGAATGGTTTTCAGGGATGGGCGAATTCAAAAGTATGAGAGGCGTGAGAGCATTAGCAGGACCATGTCAGCGCACTTTTGTAACGAATACATAGTGTAGCGGAAACGACAGGGTTCAGCGAAATGTTCGAGTGTGCGTGAGAGAATGGGGAAGGAACAGCGGTTGATAATCTCAGAGCGATGGCTGAATTATCGAGTTGGAGCCGCTGAGTCCACTGCCCTGGTATGTGTGGAGATGGGGGAGTATGAAACAGTTGACAACTTCAGCGCCACAGCTGAATTTTCGTGTTGGAACTGTCGTTAGCTCTGCTTCCCCAGGTATGTATGGAGGTGTGAGTGGGAACGCTGGCCGGCCGACTGGACAAAAGATTTTTGGAAATCACTTCTTAGTTGTCCAGCATATTGTAGTGACGTGTTGCGAGAAACGGGGAGTTTTAGAGAAAAATAAGAAAAATTCGAAACATTCAAGAGACTAACGTTGGATCTTGGAGAATAATTCTGGTGAGGAGATTTAACCTAGAGGAAGGTCAGGCAGACAGGCGGGACCAAAACCCAATTATTCCAGGCGGGAAACAGGATTCCAGAAAGAACAGATAAGTAGAGTGTTGGTGTTCGTAGAGGCAGTTTTTTTGTGTGTTTTGAGAAGGGAAAAATCTCGGTAGGGTAGTGCTCCGCTTAATCCCGGATTAAAGAAGGGACACGCGACCCCATTATTCGGTTTTTGTCACTTTCGGGAAGAAACCATCTTGTGCTACTTCGGACGGCAATCCCGTTACTTGTCCATTCCAATTTAATCTCAATAAATAGCCATTTGCCGTGCTCCAACGGAGCTTTTATAACGTAAAACCCAGTTATTTTATTCCGGAATTTTCAGTTACTTGTTCAACGGGTCGTTGGTGATTCATCGGTCAGCACTTCTCGTGTAACGGTCATCCTCGGTTTCACAATTTTCCATCCAAAAAAAATTTGTGTGGCGCCCATTTTTTTGCTTATTACAATCCGAAAAAGCAATTTTCATCGACGACAGTAAGTACCTTTCATTTTCCCTCAAATTAGCGAATAATCTCCAATTCGCTCAACTGCGAGCGCTAAGTTAGCTGAACCCACCCCTAGCTGAGCGGTCGGGAACCCAGCCTTTTTTTGGCTGGAGTTGCACTTTGTGTTTGACAGTTCAATTAAATTTCTATTCGGCAGTGTCGACTGCAATACTTTCGTTTTTCTGATATCCGATTAAATAATAATTTACATTCGCGAATTAATTAAAAGTGCAACAAATGGAATGTTGAGCAATGTAGAAAAGCAATTTAGTGCTTTGCACTCCGCTGGACGTGTAGTCGTAGAACCCTTATTCGGACTGCTCAAGACTCGTTTTCGAACACTCCTACATTTTACGGAACAAACACATATATATTTTGTTGTCAATTTGGTAGTCTGCGGCTATATATTGCACAATATATGTACTGAAATTAATGACGAAGTAGATGCCGATGAAAATATGGAAGGTAACTTTCAAGAACCTGATGACTTGACCGCTATGAATTCGGAGACCGCTATCTAATACGAAGAAACACAATACACATCTAAGGAAAGCTTTCGAAGTCATCATCGGTAGGCTTTAGCTTTCTTCCTTTCAACCCGTTTGGCAGAGGACGTAGAATATGTGTATCAACTTTTTTTGCTAACCATATTTGTCGGGAACTGCGACAGTTTTGGCTATACCCAAAATTCTATGCATATAGATTTCATCGCTGTAAGTCAACCCGTTCGGCAGGGACCGACGGGTCCCGACTGGCACCCCCGCCCGTTCTGTTGTTATTGTCTTTGGAAGCTTTAAATGCTCTTAACAAATTTTTTAACTTTGTATTGAGCATTTCAGTGGTTGTTGGATGGCTCTGGAGGGGTATAAGTAAATAAATATAAATGTTAAAGGGTTTTTAAAACTACACTTACAAGAACTTCATCTGCCTCAAGGTCCTCCAATACATTAGCCATGGCGTATTTCTTTTTCCTCGGGTGTCCAAATCCACATCGCCTCTTCGAATACGAGTGCAGGAAAGCAGTTGTTTCTGCCCGTGTCCAATTTCTTCGCTGCCTAGAAAATTATTTTATTTTAGATTAGTTTATTTATTTTAGAAATTAATACTTACGATTTGCTTACGTCCATTTCTTAGTAATTGCACAGCTGTTTTCAATTGCTCATGTCAAAAATGGTGTTGCCATATGTATGCATTTAGAAATTCACTATACCCAGAAAAACACGCATACGGATCTGTTTGACATTTTATTTTCGCTTGAAGAACAAGCAATTTTGGTGCTTTCGGGTGCGAATATAACTAATTATACTGTAAGCGTCAAAATATAAGTAATTTGTTCGTAATTTTTGGAATGTTGTATATAATTCGTAGTTTGCTGGGAATTTTTAAAATTAATAATAAGTAAGATGGCAACTCCGTACTTGATAACACAACAGAGGTACCAACATCTACAAGTTAAGACATTGCTCTGGTAGTGAATTTTGTAATTAAATTTTGGATCATATAATACTCGTATAATATAATAATAATAATAATAATAATAACTTTATTTCATGTAAAAAACGGTTCAAGCATTACATAATTAGTATTATAAAAATTAACATCTGTTATTAACGAGCGTTTTAACATAAAATAGTTAGGAACATTCTATTGTCAGAAGGACAAGAGGCGAATGCTCCTTTATAAAAAATTAACAAATTGAATTAATATGTCAATGGGGTATAACATAACTAAGAATCAAAATGTAAAATTCAGCAGCAATATTTATAATAATAATAATCATAATATAATAACAGGCCAATGTGTTAAATCATTGGAGTAAACAAATTTTCTATTTCGCAGTTATTGAATGAAAACAGCCAGATGCGAGTATAATTTAAAAATCTTGACTCCTTTCTTTCGCATCTAATATTTATTGGTAACCTATTAAATAGGCGACACGCAGTAACATTATAAAACCGAGAAAACATAGCTTTATTGATTTTTGGTACTTTAACGAAATTCCTGATGTTAACGCGTAAGTTGTAGATACCATACAGCCTGGCTTCAGTATACCCGAACTTACGAAAGAATATTTTAAGTACTTTAAAATAATAGAGATGCCTTAACGGAAGAATTTCCAGACTTCTAAATAACTCGAAACTTGGAGTTCTACGATTTACTCGACAGATGATCCGAATCACATGCTTCTGCTTTATTAATAGAGGCTCAATTTTATTGAAATGCGTACCGCCCCAACACGAAATTCCATATTGAAGTTTTGATTTGAACAAACCATTGTAAACTAGCGTTAAAACAGAAGAAGAGCAATAAAGACTTAGATGATAAAGATGCCTAACGTCTATTAAAATAATGCTTTAAATACGTAGTGAGGGCCTTCCAATTTAGTCTTGCATCCAATACAACTCCTAAGTACTTAAAGTTTTCAACCATTTCAATTGTAAGGCAGTCATTAGAACAGTTGGCATTTACATCAACGGAGGGCACAAACTGACGTTGGCAACATACATTGTTAAGACGAAATCTTAAACACCCAGGTGAGTGATACTGCAACGTCATATCTTCTGGAACTGAACCCATAATATCAAACACCATGAACTTAGGTCTGTCACTGATTACTAGTTTATGCAACTTAAACCATCTTCGTAGTATTTCTAGATCAGAGTTCATATCTACAAATAAGTCAACATAATTAGTGTTGGAGTAGGATAACGCAGTATCGTCGGCGAAAGCTGTAATTCTGCCCTTGAACGATTGAACAAATAGCGAATTTACTAAAATCAAGAATAAAATTGGGCCCAGAATAAACCCTTGCGGAACACCTATGTTTATAAAGATTGCTGAGCTTAGGATGCATTTTATTTTCACAATTTGCTTGCGGTTACGCAGATAAGAGGCAAACCACGAATGAATCGATCCCCTGAACCCTAAGTTAAACAATTTGCTAAGCAACAGCTTATGATCTACAGTATCAAATGCCTTAGTAATGTCAATAAATAGAGCAGCAGAAGTTTTAGAGTCGTTCAGGCTATTATAGATTTCGCCGCACAGTTTCAATAAGGCTTCTTCGGTAGATCTTCCGCTTCTAAAACCGAACTGAAACTCACTTAAATAATTTGTTTTACCAAGAAATGACAGCATTCTAGATTCAACACCCTTTTCAAAAAATTTTGAAAAAGTAGATAAAAGAGAAATAGGACGGTAGTTGTTTAAAACTGTTGTATCTCATTTTTTATGAAGTGGAACTACGACCGATGTTTTGTGTGAATCTGGGAAGATACCTTTTTCAATACTTAGGTTAAATATAAAGGAAAGAACATCTGATATTAGTAATGATATATTTTTAAGAATTCTACTTGATATACCATCGTAAGAAGATGAGTTGGAAGATTTTAGAGCGAATATAATTTTATGAATTTCAAGCGGTGTGAAACTTTCAAAAAAAAACTGTATATTTCAAATATCTCCTGATGGATTGTGCGGTCAAATTGACCGGAAGAGTTATTTAGCAATGATAAATCCTGAATAGTTCCTGAGACGTTGGCATAATCATTAAAAAGGTTAGCAATCTCTAGAGGTTCAGTTACGTGCATATTATCTCTGCTTAAGACTATGTCAGCGTTAGGTTACTTTCTATTTAAAATCCCGTCAACGACTTCCCATTCCTTTTTAGTGTTGCCAATATTTTCAGACAGCTTACTACTGAAGTAAGTATCCCTACGGAGAGGTATTTGGGTTCTTAGTTCGTCACATATTTTTTTATATAACCTTTTCAGTCTAATAGTGTTAGGATGTTTGGCTACACGATTACATAGTTGATAGCAGGGTCATCTAAACTGTAGATTTCATCCCAAAATTCAAAAGTTAATGCTCTACTTAAAGCAATAAAATCATAGCAGACTGCTTAGATCTGAAGACAGCACTATTAAGTTGAAGACTTGTTAAACAATGATCAGTTAGTTTTAGATCATACACTGCTGATGTATAAGTCAAGCAGTTATTCCTGTGTAACCGTATAAAAATATGATCTAAGCAAGTGCTAGAGTTTAAAACTACTCGAGTAGGTTGGGTCAGTAATGATTCAAGCCCATAAGAAGACAACGTTGTGGAAATAGATCAACATTGGGCGAATGTGATAGAATATCTATGTTAAAGTCTCCCACAAGAACAAGGTTTTTACAAGTTTGCTTTTTGAGAAAGTCGGAAAATTCTTCCATAAACACCTTTATAGAACACATATGTAATCTATAAATTCCAATAATAGAAAACCGGGAACCAGAAATATCGCATTTAACACTTATCAAGTCAGCACTGATCATATTAGAATTAAAAATTTCGCACGCCAAGTCGCTTCTATAAAATACTGCGATGCCACCAGATGAATAAGAATCATTGCACGTAGCAGCGAATGTAAAATTGGGTATATAAAAGTCTGAAACCTCATTATTGTATATCCATATCTCAGAAAGAAAAATCAAATCTGGTAAATGGTTCAAAGATGCAAGATGCGAGTAAAAGGAATCAAAATTCTTTCTTAAGCTGTGAATATTTTGATGTATAATGGAGAAGCCAGAGAAGTAATTTTTTGAATGTTCAATACAAAGACAATTCATGTTATTAGAATTGGAAGAGTAGAAATTATTATCACTTATATTATTATTAAGAGGATCTATAGACGAATTTATTGAATTATAATTTGACATTTATGAAAAATAAAGAAGAAGATTTACTTAAGTATTTACTTTAGAAAGATCCTCAAAACTAACAATTTTAATTGCTTTATCGCCTTCGTTCTTTCTGATAAGCACCGACGAGTTTCTCACCCAAACATATTTGCAAATTCGGTTGTTTTTTAGTTGTTTTGCCTTCTCCAATAAAGACCTAGTGTATCCGGTAAGAGAATCGTTGATAAATATTCTGTTGCTGCTACTGTTGGTCTTGCTACTGCCGCTGTTCATGCATTGGTCCTCAAAGATATTTGAAAACAAACTTAATTTGCTGCTACGGATTTTTATACCATATTCTAGGGGTATATTAATTTTGACGCATAGTTTGTAACATACCTTAATATTGCCCGTAGACCCCTAAAAGTTACTATATTTATGATCAGCATCGATAGTAATGTCGATCTAGCCATGTCCGTCCGTCGGCAAAAATTAGGCCTTTAAACTGGACCTAGAGAGCTGAAATTTTAACCATATACTCTCTAGGGTCCCGAAATAATCAAGTTTAAGAATTTTTGAAATCCGCCCACAGACGCCCACAAACTCAAAAAAACAAAATTTTGGAAAAAATCGAATTTTGAGCTAGAGAGCTGAAATTTTTTATATATGATCTATGGCCCATAAAACTGATTGGGACATAAAATTTTCAAAATCCGCCCACTGACACGCCCACAATTAAATAAAACAAATTTTGGGAAAAATTGAATTTTGAGCTAGAAAGCTGAAATTTTTTATATATGATCTTTGGCCCATAAAACTGCTTGGGACATACAATTTTCAAAATCCGCCCACTGACACGCCCACAATTAAATAAAATATTTTTTTTGAAAAACCAAAATTTGAGCTAGGGAGCTGAAATTTTTAATATATACTCTCTAGGGGCCCTTTATGCTCATGTGTAAATATTTTCAAAATCCGCCTACTGAAACGCCCACAATTATTTATTTTTTATTTTTGAAAGTCCAAAGTTTGAGCTAGGGAGCTGAAATTTATAGTATATACTCTCTAGGTGCCCTTTATGCTCATACTTAATTTTTTTTTAAATCCGCCTACTGACACGCCCACAATTAAATAAAACAATTTTATTGAAAAACCAAAGTTTGAGCTAGGGAGCGTTTTTATTTACAAAAGCTTAGTTTTTTCGTTAAAATCCTTTAAATTTTTGTCACGCCCACTTATGAGATATAGGAATAAGAATAGGGTATCCAACAGTTCGCCCAAGCGGACTGTAGCCCGCCCCTATGTTATTAATGATTTTTTCCTTGCGTGCTAGCGAAGAAAACTTTACACACACAATGTTTGATGCAGCACTTTTTTTCGTCGTTTCTTTTGACTTCACATTTTTGACGTAGCAATCCTCAATTTCATCAGCATCGATCTTGTCTCCAACACCAACATTAATAAGTTTAATAACTTTCTCTTTAGCGTTAACATTGTTTACTTCGGGTATACCGACGATAACCACTGAACTCTTTTTTTCTCTTTGTTCAAGTAAATTCACCTTCATTTCCAGAGAATCCACCTTCTTAGTACGAGATGCATTGTTTTCTTCTAGCTACCTAATTTTGGTAAGCGCATCGGTGTTTAACTTTTGAAGTTTTATTATTTCCCTGTATAACATGTGAAGCGTAACCGTTTGCTCCATAGAGGTGGTATTATCAAGAGAAATGAGAGATACCGAAGGGGAAGTAGAAGGTTCTTTTGGGAATCCGCAAGTTATTGAAACGGGTGATGAGTCAATTGCTGAGACCTTAGATGGAGTAAGGGGAACACGATCAGCCAAAACTGACTTTCTCCGCTGAGAAACACAACCGTTGTACTTGTAACCTTATTTGCTCTTCTCAAAAAACTCTATTTCTCTTTTTTCTAATTTAACGCACTTTGCATGAAAATATTGGGTGCAATTGCCACATGAAATTTTCTGTTCGTGTCTTTCCACTTTTAAATTTCAAGTAGAACATTTCATTTTAAACAATTAAATAGCGTTCTTTTAATAATGTATAAACTAGTTTTTTACGATTAATTTTAGCTTTAGGCTTATTATAAAAATCAACAATTTGGGGAGGTGGTTCTCGCCGCGTCTGACCCCATCAACGATTGACAACTCAATCACGATTAATGATCCCGATAAAAAGCAAGATCCTGTGTTGTTTTTGTTTTACTTATTAAATTGATCCAGATCCAGATCCGCATGGATAATAAAACACAGCACAGCTATTTTGTATAAGCTATTCTTTTATAACGTACCAATAAAGTTTTTTTTGTTTTTCTTAAAACTAAATTTGTCTTGAGGTATCATTTTCTTTTCGCTTTCACTCACATACGCTTGCTTACCTGCCTATTCAACGAGTACTGCGCTTCGCATACTCGTGGTAGAGAGGGAAACAAGATTTCGTTGCAATTTTGCTAAAAGCTGTTCTGTTTCATTCAGAAAACGAGAGCCTACCCACACATCTATACCCCTGACCGACCGACAACACGTTCGACGGTTACAAAATTAATTAATAACATTTTAGTAAACAAAACAATTATGATTTGGAAAAGAAGTCTTTAATATTAGATTGTTATTTTCGTCCTTACTTTCACTTAAAGTTATATCACCTTCCTGTTCGTCATCTTCTTCCTAAGCAATACTTTTCCATTGAACAAGATTATCAGCAGTTAATTCAGACTAAAATAGAATTTAAAGCCTAAAAAATCTAAAAAAAAATTCATCAATACCGCTAACGGAATTCCATCCTCTTCATAAAAATCTTCAAAGTTGTTTTAAGGCATCCATAATGCTTTCTGAAACTGTAGCTACAATTTTAGTAAGCAAACTGTTTTTATAGTGTAATTTAACTAGCCGAATAGCATTCTGGTCCATCGGTTGGATGAGAGGAGTAACGTTCGGTGGCATAAACATTGCCCATGTGTTTTTTTCATCAGTTTTCTTTACAAGTTCGTTTCCAGGGTGATGACTCGGTGCATTATCCAGGAAAAGCAATGTTTTTTTTTTGGTAAGTTCTGAGTATCCAAAAATTCCTCGACCTGAAAGGAACACACATTTATTTTTATAGAAAACTTAATCAGTTATGTTGCTTTTAGCTGAGAAACCTGTGGTACGAAGCTATGGAAAAACCAGTCTTTAATAATCTGGACGTTCATCGATGCACTTTTAGAGTTGGAGTAATCCACCGGTAGCACCTTGTTTCGAAACGACCGAGGTTTTTGTGCCTTCTCAATGAGCAACGGTCTTATTTTTTTGTGCCCGAAGCATTAGCACACGCCAGTCTTTCTGTTGGCAACCTTCGCCCTGATGCACTGTTTGCGCCTGAATGAACATACTCTTGATCAGGCAATATTTTCCATCAGCGTTGAATATCGCTCCGTCAGATAACTGATTCTCGCTTATTACGGCTGCTAATTGTTTTTTGAACGTCTCAACCAGCTCCACCTGATTGCTCAAGAAGTCGGATTCCGAACCTTTTTTTAAACTTTGATAGTCAACTGTCACTGGCACAAAATGATCCTTCACAAAATTTCCTATGAAAGTCTTGAGCTTTTAATTTTAGAATTATCGCGCTCAATGGAATATTGTTATTGTTAGTGCTCGTTTCATTTTTGGGAATTCACCGGTCCTCGTAGAAAGTCTGGATTTAGAACCATTTTTAGAAATATCCAATGTCTTTACAATTTAGTTTTTATTTTTCTTGATGGTACCTTACCTACTAACTTTGGTAATCAATAATTTAAAGAAAATGTCCTTTTTTACACTCGTTTATAATTTTCACTTTCTCGCCCAAGGAAAAACGATTACGCTTAGCGGACATTTTACTTCATTTTTTAACAAACGGCAAACACAACCGACTACTAGAAATACTTCACGAAATGAAAGGCATACAAATAAAAAGTAAAAAATCCAACGAAATGAAACGGTTAATTTTCCTTTAAAATTACATTTATGTATATGTTAGCATAACTGATCATTACTAGGAATTAACAAAAAAAAATAGATACACTCAACATATACTAGCAGAAGTTGTATGTATCCTTACAAAAAATGACAATATCCGACAAAAGTAAACTGGCGCTTACAGGAATTTGCAAGGCATTCGTTATATAGAGCGTACAATTTTTAAACCCTTCGTTATATAGAACCATTAATGAGAAAAAAATTTAATTCGTTATATTGGACATTCGTTATATCGAGCTTTTTTTTATACTGGACGTCAACTGTATTTCATTATTTTTTTTTATGAACTTGTACTTGTACTATGGTGGGGCAATCAAACTAAACAGCGGAGTTATGGCACACTTCCATTATGGATTTATTTCCCAGAGAGAAAAAGGACCTTATACTGGTCTATCTGTGTCGGTTTTTGCCGACTGCCCACTTCAACCTAACTCAGTAAATTTACAAAATAGGAATTTTTCGATTTTAGTTCTGAGCAGAGCCTGAGTTATAAAAAATTGCCGTTTCTTTTTTAGCTCGACACATCAGAGCTTTTAAACTGTATTTCTTTTTCCTGTGAGCTCAGAATAAATTGACTAAGCAGACTGAGCAATAAACTGACTGAGAGGAGGGAAAATCAAAAATAAGGTCGGGGCTGTGTTTCTATCGTGAAAGTAATACAATTTAATAAAATCATTTTTTTTAACATGATTTCTAACAATATGCTAGCTGAGCGCTCAAGTGTGTTGTATAAACAAATCAGAACGCTCGGTTCAGAGCATGCTCTACATGGTGCTCAGTGAGCTGCTCTGATCTAAAAAAGAAAAATGCCTAATACGAGTATCTCTTCGTAGTGTATTCTTACTTGGCTAGAGGTAAGCCTTAATTCCTACCATTAGCGGTTCTATGCTGAGTGTTGATAAGTCATTCAGTCAGTCAGGATATACCTTTGTAGATTGGAGTTGTCCTATAATTAGTTCTTATTCTTCTTCTTCTTTAATACATAATTATGTTTTGATTTGGATTAGAGGGGTTCGTCTGGATATCAAACTGTCATTATTGAAATTGGGATTTATATCAGCATATCAAGTTTTTAATTTTCATGATATTTTTACTTAAATACGTGCCGGGCATACGTACCCTTTACAATAAGGTTAACCTAATCTAAAACAAAATTATGTAGCCTACTAAACAAACATTTTTGTTGTAATTTCAACATCACACTGAAAACCAATCATAGTTACATAGTACGTGATGTCATTAAGTTTGTGCTAACAGGCTTCAAGAATGCGACCTGGTACCTAGATACTATAGAAAAGCGTGCGACAAAAAAAAAAGTAGCCATACCTTCTAGAGTCTAAATAATCGTAATTGTTAAGTTATCACATTTATAAATTAAACTATCATATAAATAAATATTAGGCATTAACGGCCCATACATACAACGAACCATTTGCTCGGGCGAAGTGGAAGGGACCTTCAATTTAAAGCCGACTCCGAACGGCCAATTTGAGAAGCTTCTCATGACAATTGATACTCTGGAATCTGGATGTTTGTCAGACGTTCGAAAGAGGCGTTCGAAAGGACAGTGGAAAAAACATCAAGATGTTATTTGGCACGGCGCGATGAGACCTTTAGAACACTCTAGCCTCTGCGCCACTTAGCCCACATAATTTAAATTATAGATACATATCATCGTAGCGTTCAATCAGTTCCCAACAATCCCAAAAGAGGGTCCGACACATTCATTAGCAGATCCAGAATCAGAAGCTATATTCCTTTACGATAAATTTAATTGTCTGCGACAGCCTGTCTCAGCCAGCCATTTGAATATTTCAATATACAAACATAGGATATGTATATGTTAGTATATAACATACATACTCCAGAGAGAAGCATTAGGAGCTCCATGACAACGACAAGTTGCAATTGCAAGTTTCTCCTTTATGTGAATGTGGTGAACCAATATCCAAGTCAGTCAGTCTCAGTCAGTACAGTACTGAATGTGTCGCTGGCTAGCAGAGACCGATGACACGTGTGACAAGTTTTCACTCTAGTCAAGCGTGCTTCGAACACTAACACCCCTAGTTCAGTTAAGAAAACATAAACAAGGAAATAGTACCCCAATTAAATCTAAGCCAATAAGATAAAAATAAACAAAATTTGGCCCTCGTTATTATATGACACACTGTTATATCGAGTACCGTAATCGTGAAATAAACATTTAAGTGCATTCAAAATAATTCGTTAACTTCTTTTGAGCGTAAGGGTACCGCCCGAGCGCCGCCGAACAACCAGCGCGACTTTTTCTGAGGTCAGACTTCGTATCAGTGTAGGTACCTACCCTGAGAATGCCATTGTATATTGTATTCTTTTAAAGTTGAATAACAAATTGTTGTCTGTATCAATTTAATTCAACATCACAGAATTAAATATATATAAATATACTCTTATCTCATGAGAGAAGCCAAAGGAACTGCTGTGTGTAGCGTGACAGTGACTGTGTGAATCAATATCGAAGTTATTCAGTCTTGAAGGTGTCGTCGGCCGGCATAGGCACATTATAAAGTCTAGTCGAAAGGCGTCAGTACAACTTATAAAAAACAAGATTTTACATACGAGTACGTTAAGTTGATTCGCGTTTACATGAAGCAAACTGTAATATCAGGTGTGATAAAATACTAGAAATACATAATGTAGTTGTGCACCTGCTAGAAGAATATTTGCGATTCATTCAGAAAAACTTCCAAGCAACTAAACTACTCGCACGTAACTGCAAACACTGTTAAACCTGTTTTGGAAATATCAGGTGGATTACCCGTGCGTGAGTGACAGTCAAACTTGTTGTGAGTGGCTTTACAATATCGTTCAGTTTTGTCTGGGCTTTGAATTAATAAACAAAAATACATGGTAGACGCATTTAATTCTTAGTAAGCAACAGGTGGAATATAAACCAAAATATTTACTCAGTTATTTCAAGAAGTTTTGTATCTGTACGAACTAGGTCAAGGTCGCGTAAATAAACAAGGTAAATATGTGGAGCTGTAATCTATTATTTCGCCAAAGTAGTTGTAGGCACTTCCCTTGAGTTAGGTATTGCTTAAAATTAAATTCCCTGATATTTGACTTGCTTTGCGGTAAAATTCTGGTAGAAATAAATATTGGCAGTTGTTGTCAGTTACTGTATTGTGGAATGACGTATATAAAGAACGGCTAGCATCACGAGATGCTTGCAGACAATGTTGCCAGACAAAATTTCGTACCACTTTAGTAAAAGGAAAACGTGATGTTTTGTTTAATCTTCTTATTTTTAAGGTAGATATAAATCTAAAAACAATATTTTCACAAATACTTAAGGTAGAAAATGTGTAAGAATACAAAAAATAATGTTTTGGAAACCTCGTTTTTAGCCTCCATCTGTCAAAACGCAACATTCAAAAAATAGGAGTGAATGACATCATTCACTGCTATTGTGATGTTTTTCAACTCGGATTGTACAAAATGAGTTCTTTTGGGCTTTATCACAATTACATATATGCGAAGAACTATTTAAAATTATTGAGTTCGGCAAAATGTTCTATTTCAAGTCCGGACTGCGCGCGATTTAATGAATGTAAACTTTCCAGGGAGACCTAGCCTCTCATGTGACTTCGTCGCTCTACTATGGATGTATTTAGAACTGTCAGAAAGGCGCCTATACGCACCGCCGCGCGCAATAAGATAAATGTTCATACCTCACTTTTTCCGAATTGGTTAAACAAAATATAAACAAATAAATATGTAATTTTGCTTTTACACACTAGACGCTTCCACTCAAAATGGTTCGTATTCAATTTTATTTAACATAAAATATCAGTAAGTTGTCAAAGATAAATTCAAGTAATTTGTATGAAAAACAAAAATTTGTTAATAATATCTAATTTTCTTAAGTTAAAATTGGTGCAAAACACATTTTAAAATTATAATTATAACAAACAGTTTATTTTTTGTTCACGCTGGGGGTGGTAATCTTCAAAAGACGAAACTGAGCCATACTCAGTAACAGTGTGGGATTTTTACCCAATAACCCTTCTCCTTTCTTCCCGATTTCCCTGAGGTACGGCCGTCTTGGTGTTTCATCGCGGGGTGGAGAGGAGCCAGCCTCCCAATTATTGCACCTAGTCGTTAGAAAAATCAGCAATTTGTCTTTCATATCTTATATGTTTCGAATTATTAACTACAACTAGGTTTCACGAAATAAGAACGTTTTTCAGGTACCATCCCCTTAGAAGTTCCCGCTAACTCCGCAGCTTAGACGCGGTTACTTATAGCTCTAAGTCTAAGGGATTGGTTCTTTGTAGGGGGCGCAGTAAATTTCTTTCATCCGAAACTTGGAGAACTGTAATATTTACGTTACTGTCTAGTCGACTTTTATGCTTTATCGCGTGGTTTTTGATTTCGTCTTTGATAGTTTTAATGCCGAGATCTATGTGGATGTCGCTATTTCTGATATACCAAGGCGTGTTAAAAATACTTTTTAGCACTTTGTTTTCAAAAGTTTGTAAAATATTACTGTTACTTAATTTGGTACAACCCCAGACTTGTATACCATATGTCCACACTGGTTTTAGCACTTGCTTATATAAAATCAGTTTGTTCTCTATTATTACATTTCTCTATATTTATTATATAGTTCTTTGTTTTTTCTTTACATGCGCTTTCCGTTTCAGCTTTGCATCAAATGTCATTCCAAGATACTTTGCCTCGTTTCCAACCGGAATTTGGAACTATAGTTTGAAAAGACCGGTAAATTATTTATTTTCTTGTAAGTAAAATTTACAAGAACAGATTTGGTCTCGTTGAGTGCGATTCGCCAAACCTTAGTCCATTCATTTACCCTATCCAGAGCTTCTTGGAGTTTTTCCGTAGTCTCTTCGACCGTTTTACCTACTGCCCGGATAGCAGTATCGTTAGCAAATGCAGCTAGCTCAGTGCCTTCTACGAGTGGTATAACAAGAGTGTATAAAAAGTATAAAACTGGACTACGGACGCTTGCTTGCCTTTCCACATTTGACGTGGAATATCAGTAAGGTAATTCTGCAAAATAATATATTTATGCCATATTCAATATTGCTTATAGTTAAGTTGCGTGACTTGCATTAAAAAGTCCTTACTGACATCAGCTCCCAGTTTGTCATTCTGACTGTCGACGACACCATTGATTTAATCCAGCGAATTCTTTCGCCGTACGTTCCCTTTTTGAGGAGCTCATGCAAGATTTCTGAAACTCATCACCCAGTCTTCCGAGAGCATTGCAGTGTTGCTATTTTCTCCATTGTTCAACAATCACGCTTAAAAGTTTAGCGACAATACAAGTACCACGGTTACGTAAAATAAGCACTTTTGATGCGTTTTCTTATGGCTTCGGCGCTTGGCGTCGCTAGGTTGATGCCGATCAGTCTGTCAACTATCTATCTACTCCAAAACAAGATTGAAGAAGTCTCAAGGTAGCGCATTCCTCACGAATTCGTTTTTAGCAACTCCGACTACTTTTGCTAACTTTTGAATTTTTATATATATTTTGTAATCAATCGTTCTAGAGTATAGCACAAAAAAAAGCGGGCAAGTGCGAGTTGGACTCGCCCATGACAATTAGAAATTAAATGTTTTTTTTTATACCCTATTCTAAGGGTATATTAATTTTGATGCATAGTTTGTAACATACCTTAATATTGCCCGTAGACCCCTAAAAGTTACTATATTTATGATCAGAATCGATAGTAATATCGATCTAGCTATGTCCGTCCGTCGGCAAAAATTAGGCCTTTAAACTGGGCCTAGAGAGCTGAAATTTTAACCATATACTCTCTAGGGTCGTGAAATAATCAAGTTTACGAATTTTTGAAATCCGCCCACAGACACCCACAAACTCAAAAAAACAAAATTTTGGAAAAAATCGAATTTTGAGCTAGGAAGCTGAAATTTTTTATATATGATCTATGACTCCTAAAACTGCTCGGGAGATAAAATTTTCAAAATCCGCCCACTGACAATTTTTTTGAAAATAAAAAGTTTGAGCTAGGGAGCTGAAATTTATAATATATACTCTCTAGTGGTCCTTTATGCTCATGTGTAAATATTTTCAAAATCCGCCTACTGACACACGCCCACAATAAATTTTGTTTTTGAAAATCCAAAGTTTGAGCTAGGGAGCTCAAATTTATAATATATACTCTCTAGGGGCCCTTTATGCTCATGTGTAAATATTTTCAAAATCCGCCTACTGACACGCCCACAAATATTTTTTTTTTTTTTTTTGAAAATAAAAAGTTTGAGCTAGGAAGCTGAAATTTATAATATATACTTTTTAGGGGCCCTTAATGCTCATGCGTATTTTTTTTAAATCCGCCTACTGACACGCCCACAATGAAATAAAACAATTTTATTGAAAAACCCAAGTTTGAGCTAGGGAACGTTTTTTCTTAAACCTTTTAAATGTTATATAACAAAATATGTAGAGCGTTCTTAACTTATGAGGGATAGGAATAAGAATAGGGTATCCAACAGTTCACCCAAGCGGACTGTAGCGCGTCCCTATGTTTTTATATTTGAGTTGATTGAATGAAAGGTAAATTGCGGTTTACGATTTCACGTATTAAAAAAAAAATGCTTACTAGATCTCGTTCAAACCAATTTTCGGTGGAAGTTTGCATGGTAATGTATGGGGAAGCCCCAACATTTATTGTTTTTTTTTTCTATTTTTGTGTGAAAATCGTAATGCGGTTCACAGAATACATCTGCTTACCAACTTTGAACAGTATAGTTCTTATAGTTTCGGAAAAAAGTGACTGTGACATACGGACGGGCAGACAGACAGACAGACGAATCCATAAGGGTTCCGTTTTTTGCCATTTGGCTACGGAACCCTAAAAACTTTGGTTATGTAAAGCAACAGCTGCAATGAAGCAGCCTTTTAAAAAACCTGGCAATACATTAATATGTGAATTTCTTTACAAGTTTTTGTTGTTGTTGTAAACGGAAAACGCCTTCAAATGCTAAATAAAATTATTTTAATGCACTAGCAATACCTTTATAAAGGTACCTCCTTCTTTTCAACCAATCTGTGTCTTTTCGTTTACGACCTACTCGAAGAATTTTTAAATCGCATGAACTCATTCACAATGTCATAATCAAATCGAAATGTCGCAGCGAAAAGTATTTATACAAATAATATTGAACTCGTACTCGTGCATAGCTAGATACAGATATCGCTGCTGACAGACATCCTATCAGAGACTATTCTATTGTTGTACACATAGCTCATTGTCAACACTCGATTAATTTAGAAAGTGTTTCTATTTTTAATTGTTTGCTCCAATGAGATGTTGTCATCTAATTTCACCAGCGATTTTAAAATGAATTAACCTACCGTGGATATAAGTAAGAACACGTCAATTAATGATAAATATACGCTGCTTCGGTGTGAGTTGCCAAAATCATATGTGTATATAAAACAATTTCATGAATCTTTGATCATTTTTCATTTTATGGAATAAAGTCTTCTACAGTTCATGTAGACAGATAATAATAATATTATTTCGGTATAAAAAACCCATACCGTGCCTAAAAGTCCACACATACATTCAACCAAAGATATATTTTTGTTCACGAATGAAAGGAACCTATGTACAGTGTTACGCCGACTCCTTATGGTACATTTGAAAGACTTTAATTTTCCTTTTAATTTTTATTTATCAATATAATCAATAAATAATATAAGATTATATTAACTTAAACAAAACACATAACATATTATGTCGGCACTCTCATGACATTTGATGTTAATTAGACTTTCAAGACTTTTCAGACTGCAAGAAGTAGTTCTTCTTCTTCCACCTAATTTTGAGACTATATTGAGGATATAAATATAACCTTCCGACTTTACTGAAGCCTATATATTGCACATGCTGCTGAGTGAAATTAACTGGAAGGGTAGCGTTTCCCGGACCAACGAAAATGGAAGTCTGTAGTGTTTCAGATGAAAATTCTCAACAAGTCGAAAGTCTGATAATAAGCAAGTATTTGTTTTTTTTTTTTTAGATTAGATTAAAGGAACTACAACCGTCCCGTATTTGGAGTTCGCCACTTCGATTTTAAAAATTTCCAAAATATTTTCTCTTCTCTGGGCGTTCAAACATTGTGATCTGTAGATGCCACAGACGCACAACTAGGGTGTAGAGCCTTTCCTTTTAGATTGGAGTCATTTTTTGATCATCGGAAATGGCTGGGTTTTTCAGCTGGAGACACTTTGGCGAACAAATTGCAGTTTCCTGAACACAATACTATCGCCACCTGTGTACTTAGAAGATGACATTGCGTTGATATTGTTAATGAACTTTGGCGAACATATTTCCTGAGCATTTTTCCTTCTCTGCGCCGATATTTTGAATATGATTGTGCCATTGTTCAAGTTGTTGCACTTCTTGGATAGTTCGCCTTCGTCTCAGCAACCGAAGAATCGTTCAACTGCTGATATAAGCCTTCCATATTCTTTCCTTACGGATGTTCAGTCTACCTTGCCTTCTGGAACCAGACTCCCGCACACAAGAACAAATATCCGACGGAGAACGCACCTCTTTCGTATCGTTCAGCAATAAAGCAGAACTGTCAGATTTACGGGTCGATACAGCATGCAATTTGTCCCTCGATTCACGAGTTTTGAACCGAAGTAGCAGCGGTTTCCTCTGGTAATTCTTAATCGGATCTCCACTAAAGTGTCATTCGTAGAGTCGATGTTTACTCCAATTAAGATGAACTCCTTAACTACCTCGAAGTTATTGCTATCAATAGTGACGTTTTGTCGTATGCGGTTGACAGATTATTGGTTGTTTGTTGGAAGCATATAGTTTTGTTGAAATTCCACATTCTACCATAGTCATGTACAGCTCCTAACGACGAATGCTTTTGTATGAAAAGATAATGAGTCTCGGCTTGAAATTCGTTGGCCTTTTCCAGGATTTGGCACAATGTGAATATTTGGTCTATCTACCTGTAGGGAAGCCACACTGGTACAGGCAGATTATAGTCTGCAGGTTATAGTGTGTTGCGACATTAAGTAGGGGATATGCCTCGATAGTACTCGCAAGGCATAGGATCGCCTTTCTTGTAGATGGAGCTGGGACATACACTTCTCGCCACTTGAATAGGACACCCCTTACGTCCGTTTTCTATCCTTTATTGCTCCCAAACCATGCATGCTAGAGACTTGTTTTTTTTGTAAATTAAATTTAATTTAATTGCTGTTATTTGATCAAAAGAAAGATTCAATACTAAAGCTTTAAGTTTTAACAAAATATTATCAACCAAAAACCGGCAAAATGCGGGGTCTAAAATTTGGAATAGGACACTTTATTAAAAAAAACATTTTAGAGATTTGTGATTCTTTTTATTAAAAAAATAACTTAAATTTTAGATAATTGGAGTATTTTACATTCAAAGACAAATGTTTAATAGTGTGTTGAGCCACCTTTCTGTTCCAAAACCTCACACATCCGGTTTGGAAGGGATGTATACAAATTATCCAAATAATTCAGTGAAATCGAGCTCCAAGCTAATTCGTTAGTTCGGGTATTCTCGAATATTGTTGTCCTGATCCGTATACTTGACGTGTCAACCATCCCCAAACATTTTCAATGGTATTTATATATGGAGAATAGGGCGGCCAGCTCAATACCTCCACATTTTGGTTCTGTTTATAGGTTTTAACTACCCAAGCTGTATGTATTGGCGCATTATCATGTTGATAAATTCACGACAGAGGTCCAAAAAGGGTATGCAAGTATTGAAAGGCCTTTTTATACCCTATTCTAGGGGTATATTAATTTTGACGTATAGTTTGTAACATACCTTAATATTGCCCGTAGACACCTAAAAGTTACTATATTTATGATCAGCATCGATAGTAATGTCGATCTAGCCATGTCCGTCCGTCCGTCCGTCCGTCCGTCCGTCGGCAAAAATTAGGCCTTTAAACTGGACCTAGAGAGCTGAAATTTTAACCATATACTCTCTAGGGTCCCGAAATAATCAAGTTTAAGAATTTTTGAAATCCGCCCACAGACACGCCCACAAACTCAAAAAAACAAAATTTTGGAAAAAATCGAATTTTGAGCTAGAGAGCTGAAATTTTTTATATATGATCTATGGCCCATAAAACTGATTGGGACATAAAATTTTCAAAATCCGCCCTCTGACACGCCCACAATTAAATAAAACAAATTTTGGGAAAAATTGAATTTTGAGCTAGAAAGCTGAAATTTTTTATATATGATCTTTGGCCCATAAAACTGCTTGGGACATAAAATTTTCAAAATCCGCCCACTGACACGCCCACAATTAAATAAAATATTTTTTTTGAAAAACCAAAATTTGAGCTAGGGAGCTGAAAATTTTAATATTTACTCTCTAGGGGCCCTTTATGCTCATGTGTAAATATTTTCAAAATCCGCCTATTGACACGCCCACAATTATTTTTTTTTATTTTTGAAAGTCCAAAGTTTGAGCTAGGGAGCTGAAATTTATAGTATATACTCTCTAGGTGCCCTTTATGCTCATACTTAAATTTTTTTTAAATCCGCCTACTGACACGCCCACAATTAAATAAAACAATTTTATTGAAAAACCAAAGTTTGAGCTAGGGAGCGTTTTTATTTACAAAAGCTTAGTTTTTTCGATAAAATCCTTTAAATTTTTGTCACGCCCACTTATGAGATATAGGAATAAGAATAGGGTATCCAACAGTTCGCCCAAGCGGACTGTAGCCCGCCCCTATGTTTCAATATGCCATTGTAAGACAACGCATTCATTGTGGTTGACATAAATTGTAGTTGGCAGGTTCCATAATAGGAAATGGCCACCCACACCATCACACCACCAACTCTGCTATGCATCCGGTCCAAATAATGTGTTTCTTTGTGGACGTCATGGAAATAGTAGCCACAATATTAAAATTTACCTTTTTTCTGTTACGGTTTTTTACGTAAAAAAGGTCAAATATCTTAGCTCATGTGCGTGTGTGGTTGAAATATTCCATATTACCAAAAATCGAGTAGGTACAATATGGAATATTCCATATTAAAAATCACCAAATTTTTCTTTTTTGTAAGATTTATTTTGTTAGACACATTCAGAGTTTGAATTATATAAATGAATTATCACAATCACAACATTTACATAGATATGATGTTTTGAAACACTTCTTATGTTACCACATGTTGCACTGAATTTTACGCCTTCACGAGGTTCAGAATCGAACTCTGACCCTAATTCATCAGAACTTTTATCATCAGCCACAAAACTTACAGAAGAGTCACTAGATGAAGCGTTAGGCGAATCCCTTTCCCTTTCCGACATGATTTCGAAGTGGATGGAAACACATCAGGTTATTTTTCCTTTTCAACTAGTAACCTGACATCTGCTTGGGTTAAACCAAAGTAACGCGATTCCATCTCTTTGATATATTTAACGAGATCAGACTCCATTTCATTTGTGAAGATGGGTTTTCTTCCAAGTGAAATGCATGATAATTCAGTTGGAGTTTTCGCGAAGTGGCCAATCAAAACAGAGTTCCGCGGCGGACATTGAATGCTTTTGAAGCTTTAAGGTAACCCATTTGATTCTCTGGTTTTCATTGTTTGCGCTTTGCACCAGTTTCGGTCTTTGCGGCCATCTATTGCATACAAATTCTGGGCTTTAGTCTTAGGCGTCTGTAAAATACATACGCACACATCAATCAAATAATATTACAACTTTATTAACGTAATTCAATTATGTTACTTAACCTAATTTACAAGTCAACCGCTCAGTGCGGCAGTGGCGAACAGACTTCCATGTGGTTGATTTTGACATGTGTCAAAATGAGTTGTCAATCGAAACTCCATGATGTTCAATGAAGGCGTTGCCATATACAACACCCCTTAATGCCCAGTATAAATTTCCGGAGGACGTCTATTCCTCTCAGATCGGCGCAGCTCCGGCTGGCTAGTTGTATATACCTCTTCTGGTAGCTTGTCCGTCGGTGTAGGCAAGGTAGACGCAGGTGATGACGTATGTGGCTGCTCTGGTTCAGGTGGTGATGACTCAACTTCCTTGGAGTGAGAGGCAACTGGATCACCGTGCCCGATGGATGACTTGACTTCCGGAATGCTTCCAGCAAATCGTCTTCGAATTTGGTCCAGATGCCTTTTTATTACCTTCGAATCATTCAATATGACTGCATATGATACAGGACCAGTTTGTTTTTCAATCGCTGCTTCCATCCACTTTGGGCCCGTGGAGTAGTTCCGGACCCAGACTTGCTCTCCGTTGCTAAATGTCCTAGTCGCGATTGGCGGATCAACACTGGCTGATAGCTCGTGAGGATGGATTTTGTCAAAATAGGTCTTTAACTGGCGGTTGAACCTCCGTCTGATCATTTATTGGTTCTTCAACCGTGATAGGGCAACGACTTAGGAAATCAGCACTAGCCACTTTGTTGCCAGGACGGTATGTGATTTCAAAATCGTAAGCATTTAAGAATATTCGTCGACGAAGCATCTGATTTGAAATGACTGCTGGCGTTGGCTTCGACGTATTGAAAATACCTAAAAGCGGTCGGTGATCAATGACGAGTTCAAACTTCCTACCGTAAAGGTAGTCGTGGAATTTTTTAATTCCAGCGACCAACGCAACAGCTTCTCGGTCGATTTGGGCGTAATTTCTTTCGGCCTTCGTCAACGTCCTGGAGTAAAAAGCAATTGGTTTTTCGCTTCCATCAGGCGTGCGATGATTGATGACAGCCCCAATCCCGTATGGTGAAGCGTCGCATACGACGATTAGTGGGAGTTGTTCGTCGTAGTGAACCAAAACTCGATCTGAGGTGACCAAATTCTTGAGACCGATGAATGCCTGCTGATGCTCCGATAACCATTGCCATTGCGAGTTTTTGTCCAATAAACGGTGCAAAGGCTCGGCTATTGTCGCCTTCCGAGGCAAAAATGCATGGTAGAAATTTAGTAAGCCTAGGAACGCCTGTAGCTGCTTCTTGTTCGTTGGGGCTGGCGCTGTGTGTAAAGCTTCGACCTTTGTTGCTGACGGTCTGATGCCCAAGGAATCCAGTTTAAAACCGAGAAACTCGATCGCTTGCATGCCGAAACAACATTTGTCCTTTTTGAGTCGTAACCCTGCCTTATCGAAACGGGAGAGTACTTCTTGCAGACGGTTGGCGAGTTCTTCTTCTGATTTGCCCATCAGCATGATGTCGTCGAAGTACGGAAGGACTCCGGGAATATTTCGGAGTAGATTTTCAATAAAGCTTTGAAATATTCCGGGAGCTGATGAGATCCCAAACTGAAGTCGAGTTACCTTAAACGCTCCTTTATGGGTGATTATTGTTTGGAGTAACGATGAGTCTTCATCAACAGTCAATTGTTGGTACGCCTGAGCTAAGTCCAGCTTGGCAAAGATGCTACCCCCCTCGATCGACGACAGCAGCGTACTGATTGCTGGGATCTGGAAGTTGTGTGGTTTAAGAGCCTTGTTGAGTGTCGATTTGTAATCTCCGCAGATACGAATGGAGCCATCACTCTTCCGAACTGGCACGATTGGAGTAGCCCAGTCTGAATATTCGACAGGCTGCAGGATTCCTTGCGTACAAAGTCGATCCAGTTCAACTTCCACTTGTCCTCGAATTGCAAACGGAATCCGTCGTGGGGGGTAACGAATTGGTCTTATCTCCGGATTGACTTGAAGTGCTACTGATTTCCCCGCATAACGGCCCAAGTCTTTCGAAAAAAGGTGTTCGAAATGCTTGAGAACCCCTCCTACGGATTCCTGTACGAAATTCACTGCTTGAATACTGATGCCCAGCGGCTCGAACCAGTTGCAACCAACAACATTGGTCCGATCTCCTTCGACGATGAGTAACGGAAGGTCAGAGATTATCTTTTGATTGTAGGTTACGTTCACGTCTGCTACGCCTCTAATCGGTATGTGATTCCTTTGAAAATCCAATAATTTTAGGTCGCACCTATGAATGAGTGGTTTTTTGTATGACCAAAGTGACTCAAACGTCCGCGCCGACATTATTGTATAGTTAGATCCCGAATCAACCTCGAATTTACAAGGACGACCATTCATGATGATGGTGGTGGATTTTTTGAGGTCAATTAGTGGCGAGATTTGGTTGACTTCACGACTTTTGCTTTTCTTGAATTGGTGAGACTTGCTTGTTCCTTTGCCATGAGAGCCACTTGATGTGGAGGAACGACAAACGCGCTGCAGGTGTCCCTTGATGCCGCACGCTAAGCAAGTGATGTCCTTATGGGGACATAGTGAGCGTGGGGGATTAGCTCCGCAACCATTACACGGTTTTTCCTTTGCTGAATGTCTGCTGCCCGTGGTGCTTGTCGAAACTCCATGATGTTCAATGAAGGCGTTGCCATACACAACACGTCATAAAAGGAAAATGCTGATAATATTGAATACTATTCCATTTAACCGACAACTTGGTATTCCATATTGCCAACATTTTACACTTTTCAGAAATAAAGTCAAAAGTAACTTACCGTTTATTTATTTTATCAACAACCAGCAACAGACGTTAATACAATTACAATGCTTGGGATCTAAACCGTTTTACTTTGATCAAAAGTAACTTTATTATATTTTTTTCAAGTAAAAGCTCCACACGTTAAAAGTTATGGTTGCAACAAATTTTACTTTTGAATTTTTCCTGTTGCCAGTTTGACAGCTGTTTGAAATTGAATAGTAGATTGCTTAAACATTTTCAGTAACCTAAGTTGTGAACATGAAGGAAGAGATGTCGCTGTAGAATTTACAGAGAAACAAGGGTATTCCATATTCCACATATTCCATATTACCCTAACTTACTATCCATCGGGGCCTTCCAAAATAATTTTTTTTTAATCGGAGAAGACTACTCTATGCCACTCCGAAGTCCAGGTCACATGTGCGCGACAAAACTGAGGCGTTGCTCTTTTCGAAACGGGTTGAGAGGTGGCTTCCTCTTGATTTTCAGTCTTTTTAGATGTTTAGCTTTCGAAATAACACGACGCATAGTTGTAAGACTTGCCTTGACACCGCATTTATCCCTGATTTTTGCCAAAGAGTTGTGAGAATTTGACGCTTTTCTTAAAATAAGTCGCCTTTCCGCATTACTAAGCACGCTGCGTATCCGGCCTTTCATGTTTTTTCCATATTCATACTCATTACTTAAAAATGTGGATATAACGTGTCGGCTCCTCTAGATTTTTGTAGCTATTTTGGCAATAGATAAGCCAGGGTCATTGTAAGCTTTGATTTGTCCTTTTTCCGCCTCGGTTAATGCCCTCCGCCCATTTTTTTTTTTTTTTTTAATTAAATAGTCGAAATTAACAAAAAAAAAATGATTAACGGAAGAATATGAGTCCGCGTGCCAAAGATAACGATCAAACTAAATGCATGTTCTATTCAAGTGGCGCAAAAACGTTGTTTTAATTTCAACGAATGTTAACATAAAGTGGAAAAAACATATAACGGCTCTTTTCCAGCACATGCAATTTTGTCACAGAGAAAGAAGAACATTTGGACGAAGATAACGGGCATAATATCATTATTTTATCATTCCGCTTCCGAGTTATGAGCAGTTGCAATTAGAGCGTACAACGTATAACTAAACTATCTGTCATCGGGCATGCTTTCTTCCGCCCATACTTCCTACCCTTTAATATCACTTTGGGGTGTGCCAACGGATCGTCCTCCCCCACCCATCGGTGTCGAGGCGTCAACCGTCTGTTAAGCTCGAAACCTGCTTTTATCGACCCTCAGGTCTACTGGACATGAACAACCTTGATTGGAACCAATCAGAGGCGTCCAGCTACCTCCTAGTAACACGAAAGTAAACTCGACAGACCGGGTGAAAAAGTGGAAGGGTTGAGAAGAAATAACTTTTTTGTAGCGTTTTGTTACGAACGTGTCCAAATGAAATCGCGGCTGTAGGGAAGGCGAGTATTGCGAATTTTTTTTTTACATTCTTGATGCGGCGTCGAAATGATTTGATGTCCAATTTCATGGGCATAGAATTTTCATTCAGTGACGTAATTATGGCTGATAATGATTTGAATGAAACATAGCTACGAGTATTGTTCGGCGAGGACTTGACGGAGGATTAAAAAAAAACACGTCAACAAACCGTGCGCTAAGAAAAATATTAGGTGAGTTACCAAATAAAAAAGTATTTTAATTAATGGCGGACGTCGTGCAGCAGCCAGCACTGTACCGCCTCCGCCAATTATAAAGTGCCAAAAAAGCAAATACATGAACTTTTTCCTCCTCTTGCTCCAGCGGAATACTGCCAAAATAATGTGGAGAAACATAAAAACTAGAAAAAGAACGATTTGTTTCCTGCCTGCAAATAGATTACGACTAACCGCTTGCGATATCCCTTGGGTTGACACGGTCAAGTATTTAGGAATATACCTAGACAAAAAGTTAACCTTTGCCCTTCATATTGCGAATATTTGTAAAAAGATCAAAATCACAATAAAAACGTTGTATCCGCTTATAAACAGAGGTTCACTGCTGAGCAAGCATAATAAAATGACCATCTACAAGGTGATATTTCAGGCACTTATAATGTATGGTTCGCCAGTTTGGGGAAAGTGCACCAATACTCACATTAAAAGGCTCCAAATCATGCAAAATAAAGTACTAAAAATGATTTTACGACATCCTTGGCACTTTTCAACAATGATATTGCATGGACAGGCCGGAATTCTGCAGGTCGCTAGGAAAATTGAAATACTCAATACAAACTTTTTTGAAAGATGTGTTCGTTCCGACAACACACTTATGCAAAGTTTAAGAAACTAAGATTGTATTTATTTATTTACGTTTTTGTTAATACATTTATTTATGCACGTTTTTGTTAATTTATTTATTCACTTTATGTGTAGCGGACTATTATTATTATTTATTTACTATTTATTTATTTATTTATTTGCTTATTTTTTTATTTATTTATTTATTTGCTTATTTATTTATTTATCTATTAATATTTATATTTATTTATTTAACATATTATATAATACGCTTTCAGTAGTTATTTTTCTTTCCTCACTGTGATATTAGGTAAGACATAAAATAATCAAAATATTTATATGAAGGTTTTTTTTCCATAATTTTTCCTTCAAAGCTTTCACAAAATAATGCATGCATAATTCTTTTACAAAATATAAATTTTTCAGTTGTAAGATCAGACAACGATCAAATCTCTGTACAAGCTGTGCAAATATTTCAAAAAATGCAATGTTATTTATGATGAAAACAATAAAATATCTATCTACGAGTATCTAACATAATTCTGTTTATTTTAGTCAAGCACTACGTTAAAATACAAACGAAAGTAGTTTATTTAATTTCTTTTTTTTTATTCCACTTAAAGTGTGCGCTCATCAAGAGACATAATAGAGTAATTAGCAATACTTACTCAGTTTGAGTTCAAAATCTCAGCACGAATGTTATATATTTCATGACATGAATGAACAATGTACATCTACTAATTTACATTGTACATTTTCAGACCTATTGTGAATTCCATCGGAATTTTCGTTCCAACGAATGATTTATTCCTTGGTATGATATTGAGTGCGATCATAGGAAAATGGTGACAGAACGTACACACCTATAAATGCTGCAACGCAAAACTAGGGCATCAAGGGAAAAGCATCGAGCCAGAAGAAGGGTGGAGAAGAAGATTCTTCCAAGAGAGAAGAGGGCATACGCAGTCTCCCAGCTCAAGGAGATCGAAGAGACCCACGATCGAAACAACAAGTTTTAGAAGAAAACGCGAAAGCTAGGGCGAGAAGAGAACCCACGTCCAGCCCACGAAGAACCGGTTGCAACACCCAGTATTAAAGAGGTTAGCATAGCTGTAAAAAAGCTAAAGAACAACAAGGCTGCCGGTTTTGATGGTCTATCAGCTGAACTTTTCAAATACGGAGGTGATGTTTTAGTAGGGCGCATGCACCAGACCATCAATCAAGTATGGGTAGAAGAAAGTATGCCTGATGACTGGACCAGTGTGGCTTCCGGGCCGGCAGATCGACACTTGACTTAATCTTCACACTAAGGTAAATCCTCGAAAAGACCAATGAATTTTAAGTCGAGACCCATCATCTTTCCATCGATCCAAGCCACATATGATATCATTCATCGGAAGGAGCTCTACATGGCTATGGTCGAATATGGGATCCCGCAAAACTGATCCAATTGCGTCGCGTGACGCTGGAAAACACTGGGTGCAATGTTCAGTATGGAATCAACTCTTCCGAACGGTGCCGTGAAATAAAGTAGAAATAATATCGATCGACTTTATTTCTATAAGAAATCGGAAGAAATGTCTATTCTCGACTTTATTTGCAATTATGTAGTAGTACAAACGAGTAATAATATAAATTAAGATCTAGGAGATCGGCTTTATTCTACTTGAAATTTCGCAACTCATCCCATAAACAGTGCAATGCCTAACCCCCTGCTTGGGGTCACTATTTGATTTGGAGTATGTGCGAGGTTTTCAGGCGTGCAAATCTGAAAACAGTTAGGAATCTTTATCTGATTGTCTAAATAAATTAAAAGCGAAACAAGGCTGATTCGGCTTTATTTCACTTTGGCAAAGTGAAATAAGACCGAACATGGATATTCGACGTTATTTCCATCCACTTTATTTCACGGCACCTTCCGAACTATTCAAAAATAAATAAACTCTTCCAAACCTGCACCAGATTCCAAGGCACGACAACAGATCCGTCCAACTACTGGGATACGTAGACGATACCGACATTATCGGCCGATATCAGCGTGCCGTGGAAGAGGCCTTCGCCGCGATTGAAGAACAGGTAAAATTGGTTGGCCTTGAAGTCAACGAGAACAAAACGAAGTACTTGCTTTCAAAAAACAAACAAACATCCGTCCACCGCCTAGGATAAAATGTCACTGTTGATTGCGGCAACTTCGAGTTAGTATCGGAGTTCACCTATACCTCGGAATAAAACTTCAACTCCGCAAATGCCGCTTTACTGGAGATCCAACGAAGAATTACCCTAGAAAAACGTTGCTACTTTGGTTTGACAAAACAATTGAGTTCAAAAGTCCTTACTCGGAAGACCAAGTGTAAGCTTTACAAAGAAGGGTGGCGACGGTGTAGAGGTTAGTGTGTTGGCTTGTGACCCGTGCGGTGCAGGTTCAATCCCCATGGGGAACAACAACATACGCCACCCATTCACATGCCTCTACACCAAAATGAGGATTTCTGCCTGGTAGTACAACGAGTCTGAGTGCTCTGGGATTTGGATTTCCTTTTTTAAAAAAATAATAAAAAAAAAAAAAAAAAAAGCTCTACAAAAAAATGATACCGGCAGTTCTGCTTTATGGCGCCAGGTGCCGCCGAGAGAAGAAGATACAACACCGAAAGCTATGAGCTGTACCAACATGTGGAGGTAGTCTAAAAAGCCAAAATGTGTCGACTACATTGGCAATGGACAATAATGCTTCAACGAAGAGACTCCCAGCCCCCAGGTTAAAGACGAAAAGGAAGACCGAACCTCCGTTTTAAAGACCAAGCCACCGCCGATGCCAGAACGCTTGATCTGAACAACTGGAAGCAGCGTGCCCTGAATCGCGGAGGATTGAAGGCTGCAGTGTCTGAGGCAAAGAATCTCTACGGGTCGGGAGCCCGTTTTCGATTCTTTCTTTCTCGCTTAAAGCGTTTTTTTTTTTTTTATAAAAAAATATGGTTTTAGGAGAATAATAATATCTTATAATGCGGTGGCCAAGGTATTGAGAAAGAAGTTTTAAGTCGTTTTTATGTCCAACTCTCCTAAGTGATACGGCATAGAGTTCCATAGTTTGATGGAGTGAACGAAAAATGTTTCCTCTAATGATAAGCACGAAAATAGGGTTCCAAAATAAAGGTCCTTGATCTTTGAGAAGATAAAAAACTTAGCTACTGCAACAAATACTCTGGATGCGGCATTTGCATGATTTCAACTATAGTAACGAGCGATCTAAACTTTACCAACTAATTTAAAGGATTTTTTTTAAGTCATAATTGCAGTTTATGTCAACTGTTTTTGCGATATGTTTGGTTCAACTGGTAAATGCATGCGTCATGACACAAAGTGTGCAAGTTCAATTATCAACACCGACTTTTAATTCTTAATTTTTTTTTATCTTTTATATTTTTGTTCTGTTTTCTTTTATTTCATTCCTAATTTTTGAATGGATTGCAGTGCAAGCATATGTTCGGTTTCCAAAAACTCCGCTTAATCCATTTGTGCTTGCTTCCTGTAGCATTGTGTTTCACACTTAATTGGTTAGTTCGACCAATACATTCATGGGGTTTGCCCGACCGACCCTAACAAATATCTTCAGGTTTCCAGGTTCCTGATCACCCTATCACTGAGGCCAATCCCATGCTGGTGTTGTTGCAGTTGTGTGATGATTAAGGAGTTTTAAGGCCTGCCTCTTTTTACGATTTCAACACGTATTTGCTCCCATTATTGATGATTGTTCGACCGTCCTTTTACGACACCATTGATCTCCAGTCGTATCACCCGACGGATTTGCATGGATGTTAAAAATGCATAGATGTGATTTCTCCCCTTAGTCCACTTTCACGACAAGCGCTGTTATTTGGTGGGGTGGCTGCGCTGCAAGAATATTCTTAGCCCGTCTCTGACGCCTGAATGTTATTCTAAACGTTTTAATCTTAAGTTACTATCTAACACTTATGTACAGATCCCAGAAATATTTGTGCATTAACTATTGCATCTTAAACTAAATCCATCTTGATTTCGTCATTACAATTTCGTCAGATGATGTCGTGAGCCATTTCGTTTCAAACAATTTAGTTTCGGAGGAAGATTCAGTTAAATGAACTAATTGTAGTGTTGGCTTTTTTGCCCGTCACCTAATTTTGAATTTATTTGCGATAGAAACATAGCCCCAATATTTCTTGTAAACTGTCCTGCTAATAAACGTACTTGAGGTCATCCTTCCGTGTTTAAAAAAAGTACTGTCACTGCACTACCAAAATGTAAGGGCATTTCAGAATTTAAACTTCACTTTAAATTTCATTTAAACTTCCAAGTCCTCTCACATGGTATCTTTTCCTTGGCGGAAACATTGCTCAATGCCGGAATTTAAGGCATGGAAAATCTTTAATCGTGAGTTCTCTGTTTATAAAAAAAGAAACGATCGCCGTTAAAATGACTTGAAAGCACTCGGAGGAGGTTTCTTGACTGCTGTTCGTATACTCACCTATATTCAAGTTAGAATAATTTCACATTAGGTTTAAATATCTAACTCATCTGTGTAAAAATTACACTTAAGCATATACTCTTATATATTGCTTTTGTGTATATTCCATTGCATCGTCCTTGCTTCTTATATTCTGAACTTTCTATGGCATAAGACCATATTTTTGACTTATCTTCTTGTGACAGCACTACTTTACTACTTGGCGGCTTCACATTGAATGGATGCCTTCTAAGGAAGATACTCGTTTCATTCCATGCTTAGGCTTTGTAAAACAAGATCCATTGTTACTCGATAATATTTTATCTTCTGACTTAGAGCAAACAAGCTGTATAAAAGACTTTAATAATCATATATCGATTAAACATTTTCTTCTAACTCTGTTAGTACTTAGAAGGTATTGTTGTTCTGCAATCCCCTTCCAGTGTTACTAAAATGCTTGAAACATATATCTTTGGACGTATTTATTAAATGAGAAATGAATGATTAAGCTCGAATCGATACGAAATCGGACCTGGAAGCTATTATCAATGGAAAATTGGTTTGGTTTGTAAAGTTTTTTAAATTTATTTCTTCTTTAAATTCCGACTATTCAACAGGGCCTGATGCAATACCAATTATTGTAAAAAAATGTAGTCATGACATTGCCGTCTATCTAAACTGCTCGTATCCGTTTGAATTAGTAGGAACTGAACAATTTCCTAATCTTTGGAAATCACTATGTAGACCTTCTTCATTTTTCACCTATTCCAAAGATAAGCTTATATTGTTTGTGAAAAAAATCGCATTACGACAAAGTTATATCGACTACTTTTTCGTAATGTGATTCGTAATGAAAAGCAGAGATTTTTAAGAAACAGATTCACCGTCACCAATCTATTATGTTTCTTGCATGCCTTAGAAAATATGGAGGAAATGGACGTTACATACACACTGACCTCTCTAAGGCGTTCGACCAGCTGTCTCATGAATCAATCGTATTTAAACTCATGGCTTATGGTTTCCCTACAGGTTTCTTAAAATGGTTAGATCAAGTAACATTTAGAGATTCGCTCTATCTTTCACAGTTCGGTCTGGAGTTCCTCAAGAAAGTCACTTAGTCCCGACTCTGTTTATACTAGCTATTAACGACTATGAGCCGTAATAAAATACAGCAATAATTTGATATATATGTGCTGATGATATGCAAATACATAATTCTTTCAATACCGAGACCAGAAACCTTCTTCAAACCGACATTAATAGCTCCTCCATTTTGTGTGTTAAAAATGGTATAGTCTTTAACCCCACTAAGTGTCATCATATGACATTTTCTAAAAAGGGGATACACTTTTCCACTTTCCAATATTCCTTACATCAACATACTCTCTGTCATGTTGATAGTGGTAAAGATCATTGGGTTTACTTGGATCCCAAACGCGGTTTCACAAAACATTTCAATTTTATTATTGTTATGTAAGTCCTATTCTATGCTGGGCTTTGTAACTGAATTGTAAACTGAATTATATTCTTCACGGTTTGGACAACATTCATTTAAATCGAATCGAAGCATTTCAAAGTAAATTATTTCGATTTGCCCTAAGAAGACTTCCATGGAATGATTCATTTAACCTTGCTCTTTACAGTTAAGTTAATGTGAACGTATTAAGCTTCTCCAAATGATATCCCTTTGTCAACGAAGGCTGAATAGCGATTTCGTTTTTAATTGCAGCTGACAAATATATCCGGTCATCATATAGATTCGCCTGATTTGCTGTCTTTCATATGTTTTAATTTCCGTGGTGGAGCCCATAATTTTCGTAGTGTTGACTTACAACCGTGTTGGACTACTAATCTTAAAATGTCAAGTTTAAATCTCGCCGATGCCAAGTTACATATAAAAGTTTATTCCACTGCCCCACCTCATGCGAATATCTGACAAACATCCACGAGAATCAATTGTCTGGAGAAGCTTTCTCAAATTTGCCGTTCGGATTCGGCTTTAAATTGTAAGTCCCTTTCACTGCGCACAAGCAAATGGTTGGAGAAGCTATGCATTGGGCCCTGTATATATTTATTTGTTTTTGACTTACAACCGTATTAATAAGTGCAAATTATCTTGACCAATGAATTAAATGAGAAATCTTATAAATAAACATTAATAAACATGCAATCAACTTATTCACCGAAGTTGGTGAATTAACAACCCCCACATTAATAATGAATATTTAACTAGTATGTAGTTAACCCTAACTTACTGTTTAAGAACCAATTCTTGTTAATAATGATTTCTAATCTATCCGCTGGTTAAACACTAACGTTCGCGTACTTTATGTGTAGAAAAATAAAAACTGTCAAATCTCCAAAATCGAGAGAGAATCCTCCCATTTCAAAGAAAAGTACGCGAACGCTTTTGTGTAAAAAGATGAAAAACGTCTAAGTTTGGCTTGAAAAGAGGCAATCGCTGTTTTTTTTTGCTTGCAAACTCATAGGATTTCATCATTTGACAGTTTTCATCTATTACAAGCTGAAATTCTGTGTGAAGAAAAATGAACGAAAGTACATTTTTCTTTCGTTCATCTTTTTACCATTTTCTCAGTACGCGAACGCGTTTGTGTAGTTTTGCACGAAAGTTTATATAAATTTACGTTTGCATATTAGTTCGCGAACAGACCTTTAATGTACATAGGTGGATTAACGGTTGATGCGAAAACAACTGACAGCCAATTAAAAGTGGGAGAATTTGACAGTTTTAATTTTTCTTCACATAAAAGAACGTGGACGGCCCTAATATTTTCGATTTGTTTTTTGGACCCAGCTGACTTGTGAGGAAATATGGGTGTTGCTACTTATGGAAAGCTTAACTCCGATACCGTTTTGTAGTTTTTGTGTTCTATCAAAGAGGAGATGAATAATAAGTGCAGAAAGAGAGACCGGCCTAAAACCTCCTGGATTTGATTGGCCTCAGTGACGAAGTGATTAAAAAACGGGAGGTCTTTCGTTACACAGGTGTGAATTTTTGCAGCTGCGATGCGGTCAGCAGGAGAAAACTTGATGAGACCTTTGACAATATTGCTCTTTACATCGGTTTCGGATCCCATCTGAAAGTTCTCAATGCAAATACATTTGTAATTTTTGCCTCGATCACCTTATGCGCTATAACATGGTAGATTGTCCTCCTTCACAATTACTTTATCTCCCACGTTGAGGGTTGGCTGCTTTTGGAGCCATTTGGGTCGATGCTGTAGAAGATGAATATATGATGTGCCCCATTGCTTCCAAAAGTCTTGTAGAAGCCGCTGAATGTATCTCTATTTGTCTAGACTGGTGAGGTTTCTGTCACAAAAATTCCTTTCGGGGACAGTGTGCATTGTTTCTCCAATAAGAAAATACCCAGGCGTTAGGACCGTCAAATCATCAGGATCTGAAGACATGGGACATAGTGGCCTTGAATTAAGGCATGCTTCGATTTGCGCAAGTAATGTCGAATACTCCTCAAAAGTTAATTTGGAGTTACCAATGGTTCTTTTGATGTGGTACTTGATGGATTTGACTTCTGCCTCCCAGAGCCCGCCGAAATGTGGGACGCGAAGGGGGGTTGAAATGCCATGTGGTGTTCCTAGACGTGGGTTCTCTGGTAACTTCTAATGACCATTCGGACGTAAGGAAGTGACTGTCTCTTCTCATATTGTTGTCGGCGACCTTAAAATTCGTACCGCAATCGCTATACAGATTGGCGCATGTCCCTCTTCTGGCGACAAATCGTCTAAAGGCTGCTATGAAGGCAGGTGTGCTTTGGTCGGATACCAGTTCAATATGCATTGCTTTCGTTGACAGACATACAAAGACAGCTATATACCCCTTCGCAATTTTATTACAACGACCTTTCCATAATTTTATTTCTACGGGCCCGGCATAATCTACTCCTGTATTTAGGAATGGTCTGCAGCATTGGACTCGCTCAACAGGTAGGCTACCCATGAGTTGATGCTGCATTTTTGTCCTATGACGGTGACATCTAACGCATCGATGAATTGTTGTTTTGATTAGTCTTTTTATGTTGGTTATCCAATATGCATTCCTTGTCTCTGCCATCATCAATTGTAGGCCCCCATGCAGGGTCCTCTGATGGATATCGCTCAGTATCAGTTTGGAAAAATGGTGCGAATCCTTCAGCACTAAGGGATGTCATTGATTAAACGGGAGTGGCGAATTTGTTAGTCGACCTCCTACCCGCAATAATCCTTCGGAATCTAAAAACGGATTTAAGCTAGGAATTTGGCTAGCTTTAGACAAAGTTTTGTTTGATTCCAGGGATTTAATGTCTTCATGAAACAGCTCCTCCTGCACTATTCTGACGAGCTGATCGTGAGCTGCGGTCAGTTCATTAGGGGTAATTGGATACTTATCGATTGGTTTTTTTTCTTTTGTGTTTTTCAGATTGAAGAAATATCTTCGCCATAAAGCGACGTTGCGACGAATACTGTTCAAAAAATGTTCTATCAAGCCTTATGCAGTGAGCTACTAGAAGTGTGAGCTGAGGCTTCATAATGATTAACTTCTGTTGATAGAAGCATGATTGATGATCTATTTGTTTATGTGTACTCTTTGATTCCAGACTAGTGTTGAATGGAATAGCTGCTGGTAGTTCATTGAGAGAAAAGTTTTGTAGAAACTTGGGACCGAACCACCACAACTGGTTGTTGATGAGCTCCTCCGGTAAAAGTCCTCGTGACCCCATATCGGCAGGATTATCTTTTGATACTACATGTCTCCAAATCGTGGGGCTGGTGAGAGTCTGTATCTCAGATACTCGATTAGCTACAAAGATTGTTCGTGTTAAAGGACTTCCCTTGATCCACGCTAATGTAATCATTGAGTCACACCACGCAAAGACTTCTGGATTATTGAATTGCATTGCCCGTGATATGAGGCGGAACAGCTTTGCTAGGAGAAGCGCTGCACATAGTTCTAATCGTGGCAGAGAGACGCACTTCACTGGTGCCACTCTTGTTTTTGACGCTAGAATGTGGATATGTTCCTCGTCATTTTTGATGACTCGAGCGTAAACTACAGCTGCATATGCCTTCTCAGAGGCGTCGCTGAAGACGTGCAGTTGCACTCGATCGGAATCTTCAAAATGAATCCAACGCGAAATTTGGATGTCCTCAAGAATCATCAATCCATTTCTGAGTTGTACCCACAGATCTTCCGTCTCTTTGGAGATTGGAGAGGCCAATTCTTGGAGCCAAAGCTGTTGCATGATCAGTTTCGCCTTGATGATGCAAGGCGAGATCCACCCGAGAGGGTCAAACAGACGGGCGATATCTGCTAGAACGGATCGTTTATTGTGTGCCTTTACTACAGGTAAGCTGATTTTGAATGTAAACACATCTTGTGCTGGGTGCCATCGAATCCCGAGGGTTTTGATGGCATCTGTTGAATCGAAGTTTAGGGGAAGCTCTATTTATCTTTCATTTTTAGGTATTTGCTCTAAAATTCTGGCTGAATTACTTGCCCATTTTCTAAGCGGAAAACCAGCTGACTTCAAAATATCTAGAATGTCCCTCTGAAGTTTGATAGCATCGGACTCAGTATTAGATCCGTAAATGAAGTCATCGCCGTATAGAAACCTTGGGTAAGTGTTTTGCTTACGTGAGGATGCGAACTCTTAACATCAGCCGCTAATTGATGTAATGTGCGCACTGCTAGGAATGGTGCGGATGCAGTGCCGAAAGTGACTGTTTTTAGAGAAAATGTCTTTATCGGCGCTGAACTATTTGATCTCCACAAGATTAACTGGTAGGGAGTATCTGCTGGCGTTATCCAAATCTGCCTGTACATCATACTGATTTCTGCAACAAATGCCACCTTAAACTTCCTCCACTTTGCAATCAGCTCTATAATATCTGCTTGTAAATGTTTAATTGTCATTAAGGGATTGGCCATTTGATGTTTTGCACGATGCATCGTACACCACACGCAGTTTTGTAGTGGTGCTCGACTCTTTGAAGATTGCGTGATGAGGTAGAAGATAGTGCTCATCAGTCGGAATTTGCACATCGGTGGTCACTTCTTCCATGTGACCTTTGGTGAGATATTCTTCAATGCAGGCATTATAGGCATCCTGGAGTTTTTTATTTGAAGCCAGTCGTTTCTCAATTTGAAAGAATCTGGCTAATGCTGGTCTCTTTGAATTGCCGAGTTTTGGGCGACGATCGTTCTTGAATGGTAACTGAACTTCGTACCTTCCGTCGTCTTTTCTTCTGCAGGTTCTTTGGAAGTGTTGTTCACCTTTCGTTTCTTCCTCCGTTAATCTTCGCTCTTCTAGATCTTCTTCCAGCTCCCAAAATCTTTTTAATTGAGAATCCAACGAGTTGAAATGATTTTGGATTGTTATGCCTTTAGATTGACCAGAATTGTTGGTGTTTCCAGTCAGAATATACCCTAATTCTGTACACTGAGCCACCGGAGACCCTATTTCGCCTTTAACGAGGCCCTCCAAAATGATCGCAGCGTATACATCATCCCCGAGAAGAAGGTCTATCTTTCCGTGCGCACTGAATGAGGGATCGGCAAGTTTGAAGTTACTCAAACGAGTCCACCCACTCGTTTTCAATTGGTGTGCCGGTAATATTGATGTCAGTTGTTGTTTGAATACAAATGCTTCGACGCAGAGAGCGAATGATGGCTTAGTCAAAGAAAGAATTGTAAATTTGACTTGATGGTTTGATATGCCAGTAGAAGTCTGCCTAAGCCTGTGACTTGTGCTGAAGTCTTCTTCTTTTTTAGTTGCAGCAACTGAACGACATTTTCAATGACAAATGTCGCTTCAGAGCCACGGTCAATTAATGCCCTTAACATATACTGATTGCCGTTGGTTGCTATGACCTTGACCAATGCAGTAGCTAACAATGCCCTTGAATGGGTTTGATTGAAAAGCGAGTAGGACGGTTGATTTTGCTGTCTACAGACTATATTTGAAATATTTGTGGAATTTTGGGTATTCCTATTTTGAATAAGGTGGGTGTTTATGTTACCTTGTTGGCTTTGATGTTGCCCGAAAGGTGGAGTGCAAATAATATTCTTGGATGTGGAAGGTTTACAATTCATGACCTCATGTTGTGCCTTTTGAATATAAGAACTCGCATCATGATTTAATTTAGTCTCGTTACATTTCAAAGTTGGTGGGACAAGAGTGTTGGCAATAGTGATTTTGTACATTTTGCTGCGCATGTTGTTGAGAGTTTGTGTGAGTATTTTGTTGATACCCATCTATGTGCAGCAAGGTGTGATGTTTTAACTTGCATTTAAAACAGCGATTGATGCTAGCGCAATTATTTACTTGATGGTCGTAGCCTAAACAATTGTTGCATTTTGTGTTATAACATCCTTTCGCAATCTTACGCTCATCTTCAAAATTTGTTTGCAATGGCGTAGACTGTGTGCCCCCCTACACAGCCTACAACGAAATTGTCGTTGTTTGTCGCCTTTTCTTTTATGTGCTAGCTATTATGAATTGTTTTTCGAAATGATGTCGGTAACAATGGTTGTTTGGAAACTGTGTTCGATTCCATGAAATTCTCAAGAGAACTGAATCGGCCTTCAATGAAGGCCAAAAAGGTTTTCCAATCAGGAAGGCTACTGGAAGTGCCTAATTGTGTTTCCCAATCTTTCTGGGTTATTTTTGGGAGCTTTTGATACGTGATGTATATCAGAATAGGATCCCATGAATCCATATTAATTCACAGGTTGGAAAGTGCATGAATGCACTGATTGCTTGTATCGTGCAATGATTTTAAACTGTCAGCTGATTCATAATTTATTTTTTGCTGATCTAGTAAAATCTTCAATTGCGTGTTCACTAATTTCCTTTTGTTTTGGAACCTATCAGTGATAATTTCCCACGCCGATGCATAGCTTTTGGCATCGATTGGAAGGTGTGAGATTAACTCTGCAGGTTTTTCACATAATGAGGATCTAAGAAACTGCAGTTTTGGAATTTCGGATAAATCTGAATTTTGATCTATTAAATTTTCGAAGACATTATGAAATTCAATCCAGTCTTCCGATTTGCCAGAAAATGGCTTAATGTTGATTCGTGGTAGACGAATGTCAGAGCCCACCGATTTTGTCATATTCAGACGCGAGTTTTCGAACTGTGCATTATTCTCGTGCGAAAATTTGTCAATATCATCGTTTATCATGCCACTATATTGAACAAACATACGCTTGATTTTTGCATATATTTCATCCGCCAAATATTTGTCTTTTTGCGGATCCGCCGCACTACTAACAATTGTGGCATGTAAACCCTTAGCACCTTTAAAAGTTTCTTCAATGTCCACTAAACATGCATTGACGTAGCCCCTTGATTTGCGAGCTTCAATTTGCGAGCTTCAATTTGCTGTTGTATTCGAGAAAGTCTGCCGACAATTCTTCAAGAATGCGTTCTTGTCGTTCGACAGTCTTACACAGTTTCGACATAATAAAGGAGTTGCACTATCACTTATTTTATTTAATTATTTTAGGTTTATGGTGTATTTATGTTGGTGTTTATATGCGATATTTATTTTATGTATATTGTATTTACTCGTAGATAGCAAAAGGTTTCTAAAAAGGAAATAATATTCCTACCTTAACTTGCTTTTGCAACTGTAACTTCAGTATCGTCGACTTTCGGTTACAGTTGCAGAAGGCTTTGCGTTGCACAGTTCCTTGCTGTGTTTGCTGACCGTTATGCCGGCTTAAGCCGTTGAACTGCTTGTGGATTGCTGTACTCCAATGAATCCGTTGGATAGTTGGTGTGCTTTGTAACTTCAACGTTGTGATGTCCCTTGCGAACCGTTGTGCCGCTTGTATACCGTTCAACTGCTTGTGGATGGCTGTAAGACGATGAATCCGTTGGATCCTGGATTCGTTGACTCGATCGGGTTGTATTATTGCAAAATTAATATGAATATTAATATTGATGTTTTTTGAATAAAGCACAAGAAAAAAGGCTAGGAACGAAATTCGTACCTTGATATACTTTTGCAACTGCAACTTAAATAAATTGAATTATAAGTAGCAGTTGCAGAAGGCTTTAATTTGAAATATTTTTTTACTGCTAGCAAAAAGGTTTTATAAAGGAATGATATTCCTACCTTAACTTGCTTTTGCAACTGTAACTTCAGTATCGTCGACTTCCGCTACAGTTGCAGAAGGCTTTGTGTTTCACAGATCCTTGCTGTGATTGATGACCAGGGAAAAGTGTTGGATCTGGTTTCTTCACGCTTCTTGTGCTCGATCGGGGTGCTCCACAGTGCACTTTAATTCTTTGTCCACTTTAACTTTGTCGACGTGATTTGAAAAAACTTTTAATTTACAAATTAATTTAAATTTAAGGATCGAAGGACCATGTTCTGAGGTGGGATGTACCTCAGAATTATATTGTTCAAGAAGATGTCTTGAACAATTGAAATAAGTGATCACGAGAAGGATGTCTCGACACAATAGAATTAAATTATTTTCCAGAAAGATGTCTGAAAACCGATAGTGAAAATGCTACTATACGTTATAAATTATACTTCTTTATTTGAACTTAGTCGTTGGGGTGAAACTGGACAAGTGATCGCAATTGTTCACAGTAGTCCCCATGATACCTCGCAGTTAATCTCTACTGTCCATTTACATGACTATTACAGAAGTTATTAACATACATAGGTGGTCATTGAACCTTACTTGAACTTGAAATTTTATATTTAAATTTGCGGATTTGTATCATGGGAACTGTGTGTGTCATTACATATGTATTGGTTTTACATTCGAGTATAACACTTTGACATTATTGGTTAGAGCTAGAGGTGATGATCATACAATGCATTCTCTATCTTTATCTATTTTTGGGGAAATTGGCATATAATCACTATGGTCCTCTTTACATTAACATGTGCTAGAGAGAGAGAATGCTTTGTATGTTGCCTACTCATTGCACACTTGACACTTTAGTTTTAGTTTCGTGTTTTCCTCGTCGCGTCTGTTCGGTTGTTGTTTCTCTGCATTTTAATTCAAGAAAATGCATGAACGTTTTACCGCGAGTGATAGATTAAAATCGCATATTTATATCAATCATCTGGATATTATGTATATTCAAGCAGTATCCAAATGAATAGTTTAATATGTCGATTTTGCATACAACAGTGTCGAGTGCGCAATTGACAGGAGGTTTGGAACATATTGTGATCAATATTAATTTAGTTTTTTACAATTTGAGATTAAAAATATTCCTCTGCTGTAGATTTGTGTGATGTTCTTCGGTTGTGTTTTGGTTGTTTGTTTAGTTTTGTGTTGGGCACCAACAACACTCTTATAAATATAACTGTTCAAGATAATACAGACACAGCAAACCAGTAGTCTATTTCAAATGCTGCTTTTTCATCAACGCCATCCGATTGTGGAACTCCCTTCCGAGGCACGTAATGAGAGTCAGTGGCTTAGCACACTTTCGTAGAGAGCTAAGTATTTACTTTCGAAATCAATTTTGATTCCCATCTTTTCTAAATAAGATATGTAATGGAGATATTATGTTTGTTTTTTTTTTATGATTATTTTTTTATTTTTCCTCTTCTACAATATATGGAATTTAATGTCAAATATGTAGTTCGCTTTGGAACGTGAACGATAGTCTTGTCATATCAGCTTTTCTTCTTCTTTATACGAGAACATATATCGCACTGAAATAATTAGCCTAACACTCAGTTAAGAGGTATATTCCTACAGCTGAATTAATAAAAAATTCTTAATTTGCCTCTAATTAACAAATTAACTATAATGTGGGTTAAATGTTAATTCACGGCTCATTAAGTCAAATCATGTCCATGCATCAGCTAATTGTCGTTAAGTAATAAATGGTATGGAAATTGGGAATCGTTAAGTAATAAATTGTATGAAGATACCACATCCAACATCCCATTTGGTTCAAAGATTCGCTTTCAGTTATATTTTAATTTAATTACTTGGTAATTCAAGTGTTTAAAGACAAATTCGACTGGTTAATGTGTTGGCATACAATGAATAAAAAAATTAGAATATATTAAAACATATATATAGTCGTAATGTCATACCTCATACTCAGTTTGAGTTCGAGAGTTCGAAAATTTAAATCATGCAGCACGAGTTCACAATTAAATGTCGCGTTCTTTACGAAATGGAATATACATAAGCCCGCTCGTCCAACAATCATTCGAAAGCAATTAACTGATCTTTTAAATTGTCAACACCGATATTGTGCAATTGCGTTACCGCCTAGTTTTATTATCGGAACGACATTTATATATATACATACTAGGTCCGTCAAATTGCAAACAAAAAATCAGCTTACGTAAGCTTCATCAATTGCTTGATTGATTTTTTCTATGAATCTCTGACAAATAGTACCGCGCCTCCTGATAAATTTATCAAACAAACGCGTCTATCTGAAAGTAACTACTCTTATTAGAAACTTTAAATTAATTGGACAAATTAACAAGAAAGGTCGCAGATAGATTGACTTTAACGAATTAGCGCAGTTTATTGGTTACGTGTTTGAAGTGCACTATCTCTGGGTAAGTAAATTATGCGCTTCCGCTGAGTTCTTTGTCGTAAAGCTGTCAAGTGATCTTTTTATTAGACGCCAATTGGTATAGCATCGGGTCTCGATTAGTTTCAGATTTAGCGTCTGCGATTTATTTATGAAAATACCCATAGTCGTACAGTGAAATCTTTTATGAGTATGCAATCGCGCGTTTGTGTGCGGATGCATAATTTTTATACATTACTTCGAGAAAAGAGTTACAGACAATCTTTCTTTTAAATTAAATTAAATCAAGCGATCATTGAAATCAAAGTGTATTTCTCATCAGCCAAGCAGGCATAATTTTGTTTTATCTTTTTATTGGAGTATCTATAAAATACATAAACTTGTTTATTTGAAGCAGGAAGTGAAGACATTGGATAGAATTGGTCATGGAAATTTGGCAAAGTCGGACAGAGACGTTGGTTATATACTAAAGATAGGTTTAACTATGAGTAGATGAGAATGAAGGCTATTGACTGCCTGATTCAAAACTTTCGTTTGGGTGAGCCCACTAACGCTTAAGTTGGTGACCATGGTTGCGGGTGTCAACAGTGTAGTGTTAGTGCATTCACTTGCTGATTAAAAGGTTGTAAATTTAAATTCCGAACAAATTAATGAAGTAAAAATCCGCGAATAAGAATCAATAAAAAGTGTGGCATTATTTTGCATACAATATGTGCACCATCATTGTTGTAAAAAATTTCTATTACGCCGTGGAAAAAAATGCACAAACCATTCAGGGACGTACTGCGATAACAATGTCTATTGTTAGTTTTTTTCAGGACCACGACGAGGAAGTGATAGACTAAGATCAAATTTTGTTTTTATTTAATTTTTGTTTTAAGAAACAATATTATACAATATACATCAAGAGTATTTCATTAGCGACTTCAAACTTTCAGTGTGAACGCACCCTTAAACCGATTACCGAACAATGTCAAAATATTCAGAAGAAACAACATCATGGTGAAGTACACGAAGGAACAACGTTTACAAATAATTAAATTTCTACCGAAATTCCGAGTCGGTGGTCGGAACTTTAAGAGCGTTAACGCCAACTTTCGGCCGTAATTCGCGTCCGCAGGTGGCAATGGTGCGATGGTAGTGTATTATATTTCTTCATACATACATTCCCAAAAATAGGCAATGAATAATTTGCTGGGAGCTACTTACAGTAACAAACAAAATGCCTGCGCTATGGTTTCCACTATAAGGGTACTGTTTCACTACAGAAAAAAGAAATCCCTTTATAAACATAGGGACGGGCTACAGTCCGCTTGGGTGAACTGTTGGATACCCTATTCTTATTCCTATCCCTCATAAGTAGGCGTGACAAAAGTCTATGTATCGTTGAATTGTTAAGAACGCTCTACATACTCGTATTTTGTTATATAACATTTAAAGGATTTTATCAAAAAAAACGAAGCTTTTGTAAAAAAAAACGCTCCCTAGCTCAAACTTTGGTGTTCCAATAAAATTGTTTTATTTAATTGTGGGCGTGTCAGTAGGCGGATTTAAAAAAAAAATAACACAAGAGCATAAAGGGCAGCTCCCTAGCTCAAACTTTTGATTTTCAAAAAAATGTTTTTTTTAAGTTGTGGGCGTGTGTCAGTAGGCGGATTTTGAAAATATTTACACATGAGTTTGAAAGGCGCCTAGAGAGTATATATTATAAATTTCAGCTCCCTAGCTCAAATTTTGGTTTTTCAATAAAATTGTTTTATTTAATTGTGGGCGTGTCAGTGGGCGGATTTTGAAAATTTTATCTCCCGAGCAGTTTTAGGAGTCATAGATCACATATAAAAAATTTCAGCTTTCTAACTCAAAATTCGATTTTTTCGAAAATTTTGTTTTTTTTTAGTTCTGTGGGCGGATTTCAAAAATTCGTAAACTTGATTATTTCGGGACCCTAGAGAGTATATGGTTAAAATTTCAGCTCTCTATTCCCAGTTTAAAGGCCTAATTTTTGCCGACGGACGGACGGACGGACGTACATGCCTAAATCGACATTACTATCGATGCTGATCATAAATATAGTAACTTTTAAGGGTCTACGGGCAATATTAAGGTATGTTACAAACTATGCGTCAAAATTAATATACCCTTAGAATAGGGTATATAAAAAAAGTAGACAACCAATTCATAGTCTAGTGAAAAAATTTGAGTCAGAATATTTGCTGCTTGATGTTGCCGTGCCAGTGAGACTACGTTTTGGTCGAAGTGTGGAGAATATTGCTGCCGTCCGTCGCAAACCAGCGAAATCAGTCAATCAAGAATTGGGCCTCTCCCAGACTACATTATGAGGAATTTTGCATAAGGATCTTGGCCAACACCCTTTCAAGATCAAGCTGACTCAAGAACACAACCCACTTGATCATATGAAGCAACGTACGTTCTCGAATTGGCCTCTGGACATTATGGAAGAAATTGAAGAATTTCATCGCAAAATCTTTTCCATGGATGAAGCGCATTTTTGGTTAAACGACTTCGTCGATAAGCAAAATATGCGTTAACCCTTTCGAACCGATTGGGACAATATATCCCAAAAAAAATTGAAAAAACCTACTGGGACAATTTATTAAGGAAATTACTTGCTGTTGGCTTTTTTCGGTGTTTTTGACTGAAACTTCAAAATCGCGTTACCCATGAGTTGTTTTCAAACTTCAGTTCTTGGTAATTGTGATTTAAAAGCACGTGTCTCCATAATTGGTGTGTAAATTCATTGTTTTTTGGCTATAACCTGATGTAAGTTTTATAATTTACACTTTTTTGTAGATTTTAATAACAAGTAATTTATTATAAATAAATATTGACTTATATTGAGACTCAAAAGTTAATAATAATTGTTATATTTGTGCATTTTAATTTTTTGGGACAATATATCACAGTAGTTTTGTCTGTTGGGATTATACTCGTATGTCCCTGCAGTATGCAATGTTCTTGTTTTTTGCTATACGATAATTTTTTTTATGTAGGAAAGTATGTCTTTTTGGCAAGATACAAAATTGGTAACTGTTATGAGTTGCTACGGATCTAAGTTAGAAACTATTCGACGCAAACAAAAGAATGGCGAGAAGGTAGAAACTAACTGTCCAGAGTCTATCATTTCTTACAACAAATTTATGGGTGGGGTAGACTTATCCGACCAAATGGCACGACTCTATGACATAAATCGAAAGTCCGGCAAATGGTGGAAAAGAGTTTTTAGTAAATTACTCGTAGTTCAATCAACTTACGTAAACGCATGAATTATTTATAAAGAAACTCATCACTTACTGAAGTTACCATACACTAATTATGTGTTAACGCTGGCAGAACAAATGATAAACGATGGTTTACAGAAAACTAAAACACCGAAAAAGAAGAAAACTGGGCGATATCAGAAGCGTGGCACTGTACAGTGTGGAGTTTTAGGCGATCATATGCCTATAGAAGGAAAAACACGCAGGAGATGTGTAAAGTGCTTCAAGGACAAGAAAGGCGGGAAAAATGATAAAAGAACGCTATTTACTTGCAATGCTTGTGATGTGCCATTGCGCTTTAGTTGTTTTACCATGTAAAAAACAATGTTTAAATACAATTTTCTAATCTGGTCATTATTTACAAAATGCTTTCGTTATTTCCCTTAGATACGGTTGGGACAATACATCCCAATTTAAAACAATAAAAAAACCGGATGAGACTATATAACCCAAGCGATTACAGCGCCCCCAGTGGAAAAAAAAATAAAAACGAACGATTAAAATTTTTATTTTTCCCTTACATTTAATATTTCCTCGACGTCAAATTCAGATTTCTTTCGGGGCATTTTCGGTTCGAAAGGGATAATGGACAGGTGAGAACCCTCATGTGCTTTATGAAACAGCACTTCATCCGCAAAAGTCACCGTTTAGTTCGGTTTTCATGCCGGTGGCGTCATTGGGCCGTTTTTTTCGTCGATGAAAATGTCCGTCACGTTACGGTAAATGGTATTCGCTACAGAGACACGGTGGAACGTTATTTCTTTGAGAAATTGCATGAATTGGAAATCAGCGATTTGTGGTTCCAACAAGACGGTGCCACAAGCCACACTGCGGGTGCAGTAATCGAATTATTGAAGTCTCAGTTCGGTGAACGTGTTATCTGGAGAATCGGACCCGTTTATTGGCCCGAGATCGTGTGATTTAACTCCTCTAGACTTTTTTTATGGGGCCAAAAAGCCGGCGACGTTAGAGGAGATCAGAGGCAATATTGAACGAGGAAAAGCGGCCGTATCGGTCGAAATGTGCGGCAGAGTCATCGAAAATTGGGTTGAACGTATCGAACGCTGCATACGTTCCCATGGCGGACATATGAACAGAACATAGTCGAATTCCATTCATAAATGTTTTGATAGTAATTCAAGCCAATAATTTTTTTTGAGATATCTCAAGTAGTTGCATTTTGTTTATTTAAAAATGAGGGAAATCAAAGCTAGCTCCTGCTGGTTTCAATCCGCTGGTGGGTTTCGGTTGGAGTGATCTCTGCCGACCTGCATCTCTTAGCCGTCGCCGCCGAGGTGGTGCAGCTCTCACCCCTTGCGCCTTCAAATGGCTTACTTTCTTTGCGCCGCGCGATTGTCGCCTTCCTTTGTTCACTCTTCGTCTGGCTCTTAGACAGAAGCCCAACGGTGTCGCTTCTGGAGCCCGTTCAGCCTGTCCGGTTTCGTCGGCTTCATGAGTTACAACGCAACAATCCTGCTTATCGGAATGAAGATTAAGAGTATCAGATTGAACCTCTCCGCTATTTTCTAAATTTGTTCAGGAGTCTTCGGAAGCAAGTGTTCTAAATAAATAAACTATTTGAATTCAACTTTTTTTCAGAGCGGCTAACAAAAATCCTGCAGGATTTCTCATTAATTGTGACGGAATAGTGCATCATTTGAAGCCAACATCTCAATCAGGAAAAACTCAGATGGATGGCAAGACTAGGTAGTAGTTACCTTCTGAAATAGAGAATTTTCAAAGAGCTTAAACCAAAAATCAATGTTTATTGTAAAGGCTCTTGGACTCGAAGGATATATGCATACCACACATGAGTCATATGAGATAGTCGATTTTCAAAACCTCCGTCCTCGCAATGGGTGGTGCCTGCCCCTTTCGAAATTTCCTATCTGTGAATATGTGAAACAAAAGAAATAACGTTACCTGACGTATATTTGCAATAGCGATGTCCGAGATGGCTAAAATGCCATTTCGTGGACGAATAAAAAAATGGCGTCTCTGCTTTTTACTGTAAAAAATAAAGGACCCAGAATGATTCCTCGGAACTTGGAATTTCTTATTCGATCAACCCATTGCGCCAACGTATTGCCCATAAATGTCAGCAAATTTAACGTGATATTTTATTTTACGTCGTTAATCGTCATGCATTAATTACACATTTGACATTTGCCTATGAAGTTGTTTCTCGTGACTCTTAGTTAAGGTCCTTTACTTTTAAATTCATTTTCATTAAGTTTTAACTAATATCAAATTTTGTACTAGACAAATTCTTTTTAATCCTGATCAAAGCCTCACCGCCATGAAGGAAGGAGAAGAGTAAACCCGAAAGTTTTTTTCCCCTGCCTCGCCTCATTCGATAGTTAGGCAAATATCCAAGAGTATCTTTCGTCATGAGAAGCTTCTCAAATTCGCCGTTCAAAGTCAGTATTAAATTGTAGGTCTCTTTCTATTCGTGCCAAAAATATAACTTCGCACACGGAAATAGTTAGAGAGCATAGGTTTAATAATATTTTTTGTTTTTTTTTTAGTTTTTCAAATTACCAGCTCAAGTTTTTCTATATTATATTTAATACTTGGAAGTTTGTGATGTTTATGTCGAATGAAACTAATTTGAAGACATCCGCAAGCACCAAAATATCATATTGAGATACAAATCTAACACCATTTGCGAACGCGACAAATAGTAGTTGGTCAGCTTTTTACTGGGACAATAACTGACAATCAGTATTACATAAGAGTTGATTAAGAGTAACTTTCTCAATGTAAAGCAATATTATTTTTCTTCGCGAATGAAGTATTTTCCAACACACGCACAAAAGTACTAAAAAGTGAATTTTTTTGTCAATCTATAGCCGCTATTCAGTATGGGTTTGTGTGCGCACTTTATTAATTATATTTTTAAGCTTAACTGCAATCCAGACAGACCTATATGTATTAATAAATTGGTGCACTTGTACTTGGAACATCGCATGGCAAGATCACTCCTATCAGTCAGTTGTTTGCCTTCTTTAAGATTCATCTGAAACAAACTCGTGTGTGCACTGGCTGGAACATAAATATTTGCGTGAGTCTTTATTTCGTGTAACGAGTACTCGTTTGCATTTATTTAAACTAATGATATCAGCCGGTTCTACAAGTAACTTCTAAAGGATTCTTAATACAATTTATAAAATGCACAAAAAATAAAAATGCTTCTAGTAGGCAGGTATTAGTATGAATTACCGGCAATGTATGAAATTAGGCATTGTAGGGAATGCCTAAAACTAAAACGGCCAGGCAATGTATGAAATGATTTTAAATGATTCCATAAAATGCCGAGCTGATTTTAGGCAAAGTGTAAAATAAGAGAGAACTATGTTTAAAAATTGACTGGATCATTAATGCAACCATTTATAAGTTGTTTGTTGATTTCAACTGGATGAGATTGAACTAGATATATCCATGTTTCGCATGGATTCCAAGAAGATTTGCATTATACTTAATCTCGCACCTACTCCAAATCCAACAGTGAGCCCACAGCCCAATCAGGGGGATCGCAAGTCGGCAACATGCCTAGTCATTAAATACAATGCCGGCATTTCATAGAATGTATGTAACATACAGTGCTCTTCACTTGATTAGACGCACACATTTTTTTTACATAAATTTAATTTTTTTGTTAGTGTGTGTAACAATTATCAAAAAATTGCATTTTTTAGAAAGGTTATTAAGTTCTCAACAAAAAAAACACATCACCTCGTTGCTAACTCGAGTACTTTTATGTTGGATGGCCCTTACTACCCCAACAATAAAAGCTTTAGAAATCCAAGCACTCACGCCAGGAATCCATATTCACCGATTGGGAGACGCCTTCATCAAATACCCCGACGTGAAGTTCTCGGTCGAAACCTCCTTGAATCTCACTTCTGATCTGGTTAACATCGACAATCATGTAAAAGAATTCCACGATTACTGCCAGCAACATCAGAACAGCAGCTACTCCAAGCTATATCAACACTGCCGCTCCCTAGAAATAACTGTTAGCCGCGAGGCCCTGAGAATTAAGGAAGGAATCACCGCAAGCTATCTCAGTTCTAAAAGGAATTGCCAAATATGCTCCCCAAATACTTATGACCGCTGGCATCGCGTATCAAGCAGTAGAGAATTACCAACTAGAACATCAAATTGTCCAATTGGAGAGTAAAATAAAAAAGGAGAGTAAAATAAAAAAGGTACTAGAAGTATCAAGGACCTAGAGTTTAAGGCTGTTGACGTGCAACTTCAGGCATTACTTGAACAACAGCAGCAACTTCAGATTCAAGAGCAAATGAACGATTTTTCAACTAGCATCCAAATCCTCATAAGCGCTATTCAGGCAAATCATCAGAACATCATCACCATCCGGCCCATTGAAGCCCTACAGACCGATGTCAGCAAATTAAACGAAGGCTTAGGCCCATATTATGAGTAGCGAATCGAACGAAAAGCCTTGCGAATTCGACTATTCAGTATTATGAATAGCGATTCGCTAAATTAAGTTCGCTTCAAATGTCAAAAATATAGCGAGTTCGATTTTCGGTAAATTACAAGTAGCGACCCATCGCTAATATATTCGCGCAATGTGTCAAATCCAGGCGAACTAAAATATTCAGTGATAACGCTTGCGTACGCGCTTTAGAAAACGTTTAATATTAGTTTCTGTTTATTTTGTGCATTTTCTGATAATGAGTGGCGCGAGAAAAAGGTAGATGCAAATAAATTGTTAAAAAATAAAATAAAATGCAAAACATCAGTTTCTTCTTCTGTTCTTTTCTGGACTGGCAGAATGTTTTATTATTTTTACTTCCATCAAGTACAATTTTGAATGGGAGTTCCTATAGAGAAGACAACATTTCATTCCTTATACAGTTGCCCTCTAATCTTATGTTAACTATCCCCAAGTCAATTGGTTCATCTGTAGCCTCCATGGGATTCATGTTTTCTTCTGCCATTATCTCCGGGTCTGGAACGCTATACTTATGCAGGCAGCCAACTTTACCCAATGTAGACACTCTATTCACCCTAAACGGAGTAACGAAGACCATTCGTAGAGATATGGTTATCATGACGTTCATCATTCCGCTGGTCCAAACGAGAGTTTTCTCCAAACTTGCCTTTATAAGTTTTCCAACCATCGAGGCTCGTGCTATCCTTCTAAAGGGTGCAGACTTCGTGCAACAAATTATACTCAGTGAGGACAACGAAACCTCCTTCGACCCAACCCAAGCCATGGATGTAGGTCACGGAATCTACGAAAATGTTAAGGAAGCACAACTAAGTGACTGCTGGAAAAAAGTAATCAAGAACCACACTTCCCCCTCGCTTTTGAACATATGCACCTCAATACCGGTCAACACAGAAATCGATAAGATATACCGATTGCGGAGTGATCTTGCGGTCATATATAGAACAAACGCAAACAAAGTTACGGTCATATGCAACGCCACACAAACACCACTCGTTGCAAAAGTTAATCTGGTGAGGTTTCCAGGTTGCAGAATCTCCAGCACCCAGTTTAATGTTATGTCTCCCATCGGAGAGGTCTAGAAAATCGAGACTGACATCAAAAAATTCTCAACCGAAGACTACTTGGCTCCTCCCAAAATCGAGCTAAGCGGAAAGCCCGCGGAGGATCACCGGCTTGCCTTACTCAAGCCAAAACTATCAACTGAACTAGATGACAACGACCATGACTCCTGGGAACATCAGCACTGGTACTTAGGAGCTATTTGTGCCATCCTCTGTATCACTCTATTGTCCATCATATATGCCTGTAAACGCCGCCGAAGAGAGAGGCCAGAGATTCCTACTGTGAGCTACCTCAACTCCTCAACAAAGAAGACAAGATACCCGGCAGTTGGGTACGAGCGTACATGTTTCACCGCGAAACAGTACCCCACATAACCACGGAAACAGTTTAGAATTAAGGCTTAAGGATTTTTTTCGCCGGGAGTTTGTTTATGAAAATTCTGTCAATCAAGCAACTCCGAGTTATATAATATTTTGTTTATGACAATTTTACGCCAATCAAGCAACTCCAATTTATATCATAATTGTTACGAATATTGAGTAACTTATTGACCTCAATAGTGGGCCGTAAGTTACTTATTGGGTTGTTGAGTTGCATAAGTTGGGTAATGGAAAATAAAAAGAAAGAAAAACAGGGAAATTCATAATAAGCAAAATTGTCAATAGTATAAATAGAGTTAAGAATCGAAATAAAACTACCAGTTCTTATACCTAGTACAAGGAGTACATTAAACACAAATGGTAGGTGAGTGGAAGTTAACGGATATTTTTTCTCTTTCTTGCCTATGCTGTAAGAAAAAGTACAGTTTGTTTTTGTTCACATGATTAGACGCACCCATTAAATTAGTTAGTTGGTCGCGATCTGTTACGTAGATTTTAGTTAGCTACAATGTTTAAGAAGCAAGGAGTGTTTTCTATTAATTTTCATTAAAAATGGGGAAAAAATGTTTTGAACGCGGAAGAAAAAGCCAAAATTACGCCTTGCATTCTGAAGGGTTTTCAATGAGAAGCATTGTCAAGAAAATAGGCCGAAGTGACCACGTTGTGAGAAATTCCATAAAAAACAGTGCTTCATACGGTAAAAATTACAAGGGAAGGGCAAAAACCGCTTTAACACCTCAGGACAAAAGAAAAATCATAAGAATAGCGTCAAATTCAGCTGCCTCTACAAGCAAAATAAAGGAAAAAGCTGGGATAACTGCCAGCACATCAACTGTCCGGCGAGCTATTTTGAGTGCAGAACATCTAAAATTAAAAAAGAACTAAAAAAAGCCGCCACTAAACGCCGTAAGAAAAGAACAGCGGATGGAATTCGCACGCCTTCACATGACATGGGACACCAACCTTGGAAGAGCGCTAAATTGGCGAAATGTTTTTTTTTCAGATGAAAAAAAATTTAATTTGGATGGCCCTGGTGGTTATAGCTACTACATCCATGATTTTAGAAAAAAGAAAAAGTTTTTGACACGTCACCATTCGACGCAAGCAGGAGTAATGGTTTGGGGAGCCATGTCGTACTATGGGGCGTTCGATTTGGTTTTCATTTCCAACAAAATTACAGGAGTTTCCTACAAAGCCCTTTTGCAATCAGCCTTCCCGCCATGAAAGAACTGTTCGGACCTCTACAGTGGTTATTACAATTAGACAATGCGCCAATCCACAACTCTCGTGTAGTGAAAAGCTTTCATGCCGAAGAAAATGTGGAATTGTTGCCGTGGCCACCTTATTCACCTGACCTCAACATAATTGCAAATGCTTGGGGATAGCTCACGCGTAAAGTTTGCGAAGGTGGTAGGCAGTATGAGACCTGTGAAGAGCTAACTGTCGCAATAAAAGAAGCCTGGAGGAGAATTCCCTTAAATTATTTAGAAAAACTGTATGATTCACTTAAAAATAGGATTTTTGATCTGATTTTTAAACATGGTGGTTATACAAAGTACTGAAAATATAAAAAAAAAACAACAAAAATAAAAATAAAAGAGAAAAAAATAAATTAAGAAGTCTATGTTTCATTTTTAAATTTTTTTTACAGGTGCGTCTAATCATGTGAACAAAAACAAACTGCACTTTTTCTTACAGCATAGGCAAGAAAGAGAAAAAATATCCGTTAACTTCCACTCACCTACCATTTGTTTGTGTTTTTTTGTTGAGAACTTAATAACCTTTCTAAAAAAATGCAATTTCTTGATAATTGTTACGTACACTAACAAAAAAATTAAATTTATGTAAAAAAAAATGTGTGCGTCTAATCAAGTGAAGAGCAATGTATATCTATGTACCTTAATAATATGCCGACAAACTTTTGTTTTGCTTTGTAGAGGCACTTTAACTTAAAAGTTTAACCCAACATTGGTCTTAAAATGTAGCTTATACAGTCTAAAACGTCACAACAAAAAATTTAGCAACTGAACTTAAAATGTTCCACAAAAAGAATTTATTAATTTTTCTCTTATCAACTTCTCCTATGACCATATGCAATTGGTTATGGCATTGGTTATGGCATTGCTGTCATTTTTGTCATCTGAAAATTGTCATCTTTTCTAAGCGTGCAGTTATTTAATACTTCAATAATAACATTTTAGCATGATAATAATAATATTTTGGGATAACATTTGCTGTAAATTTTTTTAATAATTACATTTTCATTGTACTTTTGTTCAGTGTTAATTAGTGGTTTTCTTGTTATTTTTATTTGCATGGTTTAGTATTTGTTGTGTAATACCTAGGTATTACTTTAATGTTTCCGATTATCTGTTCTATTTATTTTGTTGAAAAATTAAGTTTCGCTTTAACATGTACCTACGGCGTTACCACAACTCACTCTGAAAATATAACAACAAATGCCTTTAATGACCAGCAGGGCACAAATGACCAAAATGGCCATTGTGGTCACGTAGTCTAATATACTACCTTTACAGCGCGGAACTTTTGGTCATTTGACAGATAATCTTGTCATTTGGCTGTGGTCATTCAACTCGGCATACAGTCTAATCTTACCTTAACAGCCGTTTTAATAAAAAAAATACTTTATTTGCCTACAACTCACAAATCAGATAAAATGTGGATTAAAAGTTAATTCACGTCTCATTAATCAAAAATAATGTCCACGCATTAGCAAATTGCCGTTAAGTAATAACTGGTGCGGAAATTGAAAATCGTTAAGTAATAAATTGTATGGAGATCGATTGAATTTAAACCATAACCAACATACCATTTGGTTCAAAGATTCACTTTCAGTTGTCAAAAGTAGATAGATATTTATATCTGTAGATAGATAAATTTATTTCGCATATCAATTTACAAAGGTATGGTTACAAAAAATGTACAGAGATATGATAATTTGTATCTTTCTTTTGATATTATCTACAAAACATTTGTGATTTAAGTTGGAAAACGAAAAATCATACAATACTGAAGGAAAATACAAAAAACCTCCAATTAAAAAAGAAAAAATACATAATAGTAGTAGTAAAAGTAGTAGTAAAATGTTTTTATTTTCAACTTAATATCAAAAAGTTTACATTTTTATTTTATATTAGGTTTTTTCAATGCAAGTTAAAAAAAAAGACTTACGATAATGACAAAAGTCGTCTGTCGGGTAGTTGAATTATAATTGGATATATAAATTAGCTTGAAATCAAATTTTATGATCTAGAAAGAAATTACTGATTAAATTCTCTAACAAGTTCATTTCGATATGGTAATGCTACAGTGATATAATAAAAGAGCCTATCAAAATCTGTACTCCTTTCTCCATTGAGTATAAGAATAATTTCGGCTTCTGTTAACGAAGCTCTCCCAAAACAACTCAGCCTGAACTCTTTTAACCCCGGACATCTGCCTAAGAAGTGCTGGATGTTCTCTTCTTCCCTGAAGTTGCACACAGTACATAGAGATGTTCCGTTCTCCATAAATCTATTTCCGTTAAGTTGAATTAAGCCACATCTTGCCTTAAATATCCAGGTGATTTTGTTAATTTCGAACCCATCGGTGATGTAAGCTGCCCCTCTAGAGTGATACAGAAATTTGTAGATATTGATATTTAATATATTTATTAAGCAATGTATTTTTGACTAAATAGTGGAGTGTCTCAGATTTCCGTTACAGTGAATGAAATTTTATAATTCAAAGTGGAATGTTTAGCTTATAATACGAGTATATATAAAAAAGTTTACCTATTAAAAAACTGTGATCTTGATTAAATAATAATAATGATGAAATTATAATTTTGATAATTTAAATTGTACAATACCTCATAATATTAGGCTGTAGAACATTTTTCTACACCAAAATTAAGTTTATTTATATATTCATATAGAGATAGTAATTAGGAAAAAGAAATAAATGAAGGAAAATGAAAGAAAAACAAATTATCAAGAAATCATTTGTTTATTTAAACAATTTACATTTTTGTCTATTTACTCGTAAGTATTTTCTTCAACTTCTCTTATTTCAATGATTGGCGGAGTATTAAAACAAGTATTTTCGCTGCACTGTAGAAACGAGTAGCAGTATAAGCCACTCTTTCGACATCCACAGCAGTTCCACAACCCTTTTTGCATCTACAAAACAACATTTGCAATAAATTATCTGGAGCTGGTGATTGATTCATTGTTATTGTAATAAACAAGTTATTAAAATACTTTCAGCCCCAATTTTCAATGTGTATATTTTCAATATCTACATTTCCTTACCATAACTGGATTTGTAGATATACTATTTTTAGGTATTCAAATGCTGCATCAGCTGTAGGAGGTAATGATGACAAAGGGATACTTGTTTTTTTGGCTGTTCCTTTTACAAAGTTAGAGTTATCATGTGTAGCACGGATAGATGAGCCTGGAAAGTGAACCTGAAGTAAGTTTCTTATTTTTTCCTCGAGTTACGTCGTGTAGGTACCATCTGTTTCTTTTGTTATCCTACACAGTATGTATGCTCTTTACCCAGAGCTTTATAGATACGCGTTGCGACTGGCATGTCTGCTATGTCTTCGGTGCATTTAGTCCATGTAGCTCGTTTCGATCTTCTCAATTCTGAGTTACTCGTATATTCTGTGAGAGCGATCCTGTACTGGTCCCACAATTTTATTTATTTGGCTCGATGAAGAGCTGCGTTACATTCTTCCCGAGCTTAGCAAGTTTGCCCTTCTACTCCACCAGGAAACCTTACGTTTCTTCATACTGGTTTACTGACACAACCACTATCGTAGGAGGTTAGCAGCACTTTGTTGAGCTAGAACGCTGCATCATCCAGGTCTCACGTGGACTCACTTGACTTTTGAGGGGACAAGTCATTTATCAAGTCATTAATCAATTTTAATTAATCAACTGCCGTGGTGAAAAGACGTGTTTTTCTTTTTCTCCGCCTTACCAATTTCAAATTTTCATATAATCCCAAACCCTCTATCACCGCGCTGTAGTATTTCGCTGACGCATTTTGTTTTCTTTTGCCGCCGGATTACCTCAGTGCATTAAACCTACAGTTTTGTTGTTTTGTTAAACTGACCTAATTTATAATTATTTCCCGAATTCAGTTGACGCATCATAAATTGTCCAAGTGCGTTTACCCTGGTGTTTAACTGACCTGCTCCACCTTCGTTTTCCGCTGTTCGTTGACTAAAAACAAAAAAAAAAAAAAACAAAAAAAAAATGGAAAAATCGTGTGCCAATAGCAATTGTGCTGATAATAACAACTCTGATCTGATTGCCTGCAATGGCCTTTGTGGGAAATTGTTTCACCCCCTCTGTACCGGTATTGGCAAAAGATCCGCGATCTATGTAAGGGACTTTGCGAACAACTTTATTTTCTTCTGCGATGAGTGCAAAGTAGTTTCACTCTCGCATGTGATGCTCGCGATCAAATGCCATAACGACTCAACCAACAATACGTTAATTGACATGAACCGCTCATTCAAAAAAGTGATAAATCAATTCTCGAAGTTGGATGAGGTATCCAAGACAATTGATGAGCTCAGTAGTTCTGTAGAGCGCGCGAGTGAAATAAGCAAGTCTTACTTCAAATCCTGTTTGAAGCAACTTGCAATTATTAACGAATCAACCCAAAAGAGGACACACGATTTGGTTACCACAACTCACCCCAACAATGAGCTGTCGAAATTTTCCGTTCCCCTCTCAACGCTTAACTCACAAATGGTTCAACTTAACACGTACATGCGTGACCATTTAACAGTCCTTGGAGATCTACACGCTGCGGATAAATCGAATGCGATCCACACAGCTGGTATTAAATCTTTGGCTGCTGCAACTACCGTTCAGAATGAACACCTGGATGTAGTAGAAGCTAATTTAAGGTCTCTCAGAGAAGAATCGGCCCATATTAAGTTAGCTGTAATGGATATTGCGGAAGAGATAAGATGTGTTTCTAGCAATTTGGAGTCCAACCATTACCAGCAACCACACAATAACACTTCCATACTCGATGAGCTGCTGAACATCACGTTGCCCCAAACTGCAATTCCACTTGCTCGCCCAACTATTCACTTGGAACCAATAATTTCCAATAATCACCTGACCTGCACGACGACCACAACAACTCTAACGCTACCTCGGACTTTAAAAACACCCATAACAGCCTTGGACAAGCCCACTCCTATCACAACTCCAGCCGCCATCAAGGGACCACCTACACCGATCTACCTTAACCGATTCGGCACGCTATGGACACTGGCTGATTGGAACAAAAGGCTGGACAAAATTCAAAAAGACGATTCATTCGTCATAAAATGCGCCCCCCGGCACGCTGACGCCTCTTGGTTGAAGAACTATTTCCAGCAGAAATTCTCTATCACCATTGCCAACTGTCAGAAGATTTCCCCGGCTAAGTCCAATAGTAGCAGTTTCAAACTCGACATACCCTCGAAATACAACTGGCTTTTTTCGAGTCCCTCCAACGAAGTGAATTTAGGAGATATGTCCATCGCGAAATGGTCTAACGCAGGAGTTGTTCGGCCTAGGATGGGATCCAATAGCGTTAAGTCTAACATTAAGCCTACTAAACGTAAGTCTTATAACCCCATGTCCAACAGTAACCTCGATCCTAACTGGAGTTTCAAAACTGGAACTTTTCCATTATTCTCCCCTCCGACTGGATTTGCGTTGCGGAAGATGAACCCAATTTTTCACAGATAATGCAGCTGTACTTATTAGTTGTACTACTGGTCCTTGATTCATCCATTGTTAGAAAACTGTGATAGAAAACAATTGAATACATTAAATGATTAATTTATTTAGTTTTATTTTTTTTCTTTTACTTGAATTAATCTTTAATTATCTATGTACTTATTATTTAATTTATTATCTAATAATCATTATGGTCATATTATAATCATCATGATCATATAAAAAACTGCAGATTTTTTAATGAGATCTAAGTAGATACCAAATGAAAAAATAAAAAATTTTACATAGAAATTCAATAGAAAAAAAACGTCTTCATTAAAACTTTTGTCAGAAATAAACAAAAAAACACACAACGTTTACTCTTAAATATGTATATACAACATGCGCAGAACACATGTCATTTATAACTAAAAAGTAGCTAGACAAATTCTGTTTAGTTTTGGAGCAGCTGCCGTTGCCGTTCTCCCCTCTCCATGTTCTACTACCTGTCCAAGGTCGTTATGACCATTCATACGCTCCAACATTTTAAGAAAATATTCTTTTATGTCTATTTAGGTATTATTCAACGTATAGAAACGAAAAAAAAAATATTTGAAATAAAATTACATGCTTAAATATTATTTTTTTTATAGTTTTTGTTTAAACAATAAAAAAATCGAAATCACAAAAAAATTTTGGGTAAACTTTACACTTTATAGTATAAAAAAGAAAAACCCCCCTCGACCATTTAAATTCATACACTGTAACAAAAGTCTGAGGTCAAAACCCCCAGACACTCCATTAATAGGAAATACGCTAAATCAGGTACTAATTAAAAACTTACTAACGAGTTAACAAAATGAAGATTTAACAAAAATTGTATGTTGAAACAAAATTATCCCAGATAAAAATAAAAAAAATAGATAAATAAATAAATAAGTAAATCCATCTACTAATAAATGTAAAATTAAATATGTAAATAAACAAATAAATAAATAATCGATTGGGTTAATAAATAAAAAAGAAAACTATCACAAATATAAATAAATTAAAATAAATAAATAGTTAAGTAAATCAATATTACAAATAAATAAATAAATAATTAAGTAAGTTAATTAATAAATAAATAATAAGAAAAAATAATAAATAAATAAGTAAATAAATAGTTAAACAAATAAATAAATCAATAAATAATAATTCAATATACAAATAAGTAAATATAGTTATACAAGCAACGAAAATACGCACAAAACAAGAAATAATTTATTTTTTATAATAAAAGATTGTCAGCAAATTCACAGCGATCTAGGAAACGTAAGTTAAGTCTTTGAATTCTATCTAATATCATTTCAACATTCGTTTTATCGTGAATGTCCACAGTAAACTAAGCATCATTTTCAACAACTTATTTTGAGATGGCTGTAGTTTTTTTTAATATGCCACATTGCACAATTTCCCCATGTTTGGCATATAACAGAATTGCCTGAAAAGTTACCTTATGGGTAATTATTTTATTTCCATTTGAGAGCAGTGACTTTCTATTGATAAGAGGGTACAACATTTTAATCCCAATCGCAATTTTTTTGAGGGTATTTGTAATATGAGTACTAAATGTCAACTTGGTATTTAAATATACTGCTAAATATTTCACAGAAGGCTCCCAACTAATGTCTTTCCCATTTACTTGTAAGCGGCCACTGGGGAGAAAGCAAGTTTTTCTCTTTCTAGTGAAAAGGATAGCTTTTATTTTCTCCTCATTTAATTTTACTTTCCATTTTTTGTAGTATTCTTGTAGTATTTCCATCCCAGATGGATAGATTCCTCGCAATGTCGAGAGCAAATTCATGAGATGAGAATATTGCAGTATCATCAGCGAAAATAGCTGCCTCAAAATTTGGAAGACGCGGAAAGTCCGATGTATATCTAACTTACTACGGACTTATATCCAAAATGATAACTTTAAATTTATCATTTTGGATATACTCGTAAGTCCGTCATACCAAACGGTATCAAAAGCCTTTTCGATATCGAGTAGTATCATTCCAGTACTCATTAGTTTACTGAACGATGACTTTTGATGTGGTTGCAAATCCTAAGCACTTGATGAGTTGGATACAAATTGTTGTGGGAAATGAGCTTGGCAAATTTTTTCCTTTAAGACTTTTTCATAGAGTTTGCTGAGGCTGCTCAGCAGACTAATTGGCCTGTAACTTTCAATTTTTTTTAGCCGATTTACCAGCTTTGTTGTCAAAACTACTGACAGTTATATTTTAACTTATTTATTCGTTGATTCACCAACTTCGGTGAATTAGTTGATTGCATGTTTATTAATTAGATTTCTCATTTAATTCATTGATTAAGATACTGCACCCCGTATTTAATTTTATTAATACGGCTGTAAAGCGTTGCTGTAACTGAAGCCTTACTTAAATATCTAGTTCTGAATGGAACTGAATTTCCAGCTCTGCTACGGATTCTGTATGCTGTAGAAACAGAAACGCATTACCTCAGCAACAGCAATAGCGATTTTATAACTGCAGCTAAAGTTTTTCAATGCGACAGAACACATTTATCACAGCGCCAGCAACTGCAACTTAGAAAATGACCGTAGTTCACGACGTTTTCAGTTTTCCCAACATTCAAAAACCTATAATTTGAGCGGATTTTTTCTTTTGCACTTAATGATCCCTTAGTGCAGGGTAGATGAGGCAGAGAAAACGATCACGTTTTCTTTTGTTTTTTTGTGGCAGAAAGAGAAAATATGTGTACGTATCTTTGAAAAATGTTATTATGATAAAAAAAATCTCGACTGAGACAGCGGAGGAAAATCTGAAGGAGATCTGTAAGTTGAACTCGCCTAGTGCATAATTCGTTCCCTAGTATTCCTAGTATTGAAGGCCTACATATATCCCTTACTATTTGACAATTCGCACAAATGGAAAAAACATACACAAATCAATTCAAACTTAAAACACCGTAGTTAGGCATTTTTTCACAAAAAGTTGTTTTAAATGTCACACCCTAGAGTACAAAACATGCAAAATAATTCGCATCACGTTTTGATTATATCGAATGGAAAATTCCCAGAGGCGCGGGCAGCCAGAGCATATTGGCCAGAAATAGATCAAAATATCGAAGTCATGTTGAGATACAAACGCACCAGATACAACAATGTTAAGAAACAATTTCGCTGCGAATTTCAGCGAAATAAATTAAATATTGGGATTTGGGAACACCGCATCAGTATCTAGTAGAACATATGTAGATACGTATGATTGTATTAATGAAACATTTTTGCTCAGTTTTATTATATTGATGTGCCAAAAACTATTTACGCATTTTACTCTTTGAATTTTTTTTTTAAATTCTTTTGAAGCAACATAAAATACATTTTCTTTTAATGGAATTTTTCTATCTGCCTAAGTAAAATATGTATAGGAGGAGTATCCAGCCGGAAAAAGGAAGGAAAAGAAGAGTCTGCTTAGGAAGGAGAGGGCATACGCAGTCTTCCAGCTGAAATAGATCGAAGGGTCGCGCGATCGAAACCTTAATATTTGATTTAAAATATGATAACAGGAAGATTAAGTTAGTGTTCGTAATCAAGTGAAAAGAAATAAATGACTAATTTTATGACCTTATTGGGAAAAGCATCATAAAAATTGAATTTATCTACGTAATCCAATTTTTGGTTTTTAAACGTAAACATAATACAATACACTGGCGATGACAAGGATGAGTCCATACATTTTGCGATTCGATTTTCAGTCTTTATACCTTTTGGATATTGTATACCCAGAAAATTTTACTACCTGGGAACAGTAAGTCATAAAATTAAAGGGTAAATAAGAAACGACCGCTGGAATTTCCCAAGATCAATCAATGAACTATACTTGAAAAGCGTATATAAAGATGCGGCACTAGGATGAGGCCACATGCAAAATCTTCTAAAGAAAGGAAAAAATTAATAAAATGTTTACATTTTATGGTCTTGAAACATTTATTTATTATGCTTTTCTACATTTATAACGAGTATGCCGCCATTCGATATGACTTTTATAAGACAGTTTGGAATAGAATCATACAGTTTTTTTTAAATAATTTAGAGAAATTTGGGCACAGGCATTATGAATATCTTCGATTAAAGTGTCTAATTAATCGTGATTCCAGGTTTTTTTTAATTTTCTTTATTTTTAACTCTAAAAATGTTCGAAAACTCTTATTCAAAATTCTATATATAAACTGTTCAATTTAAAGAAATTATTATGTGGACTGGTCTCGTCGATGGATGAAAAGGTAAGAGCCGGAAAAAGCCGGCGAGACATGGTGGACGGCAGTAGCTGATAACAGGGCAGCCAACTAACCTAGGTTTACATGAAAAGGTAATTTTAATTAATCGGCTTTTTGATACAAACAGTGCCCTTGTCTTCAAATTGTCTGCCGCCTTCATACACTTTACAAGATAAGAATGCCCAAACATTTTCCATTATGTTTAAGTTCGGTGAATATGACGGACATGGCAAAAGTTCCGCGTCTGCTGATTGAATCCAACTTCTAACAACCCTGGAAGTGTGGAAAGGGGCATTGTCTTGTTGGAATATCCAAGACAGGGGTCTAAAAATGTTTTTCACTTTTGGAAATGACCGCTCCAGCAAACATTTGTAATTGTTTCCGTTCATTATTAACGGACCCATTTGTAATCGCAAACTCTTTTGCCACCGTGTTCAAGCAGTCCTTCACTGACGACTGCCCTGAACCGGATCACTCCTACTTCAGTTATCTGAAAAACTATACCGTTGGCCCATTCATTTTACCCACCTTTGACCATTCCACGGTTTGCGACAGACTTCTTCATCTCAATGATGAATTTGTACCCGGCCCAGACGGCCTTCCAGCCATTCTTCTCAAAAAGTGTTCTGCGATTCTTTCACCTTTTATTGCCAATCTCTTTAAACATTCCTTATCTCTTGGGAAATTTCCTAAAATCTGGAAAACGTCCTTCATTTCACCTGTTCACAAAAAAGGGCCAAAGAATGACTTATCTAACTATCGACCTATTGCCAAGCTGTCGCATTTACCCAAGGTTTTCGAAAGTATGATGTACGATTCATTATCCTTTCAGTGCAAGTCTCTTATCTCCCCCCTTCAGCACGGTTTCCTTAAAGGTAGATCCACAACCACCAACCTTTTTGACTTTGTCTCCGTTACACTTTCTGCTTTAGAAAGTGGCAATGAAGTGGATTTAATCGCTACTGACTTCAGTAAGGCGTTTGACAAAATATCTCATCGTTTGATTCTTTTCAAACTCTTCTTCCTTGGCTTCGATCCCCCACTATTGAATTGGTTTTCTTCTTACCTTGAGAACCGATCTTACAATGTTCGTTTTCGTTCTGTTCTCTCTTTGCCTTTTAAAGCCACCTCTGGTGTTCCACAAGGTAGCCACCTTGGACCTTTGATTTTTATTCTGGCTATAAATGATATTGACAACGTCATCAACTTCTCCTCCATCTCCCTCTATGCCGATGACGCTAAATTCTTCAAAATCATTTCTTCTCCACACGACTCTGATCTTCTTCAACAAGACCTCAATAGTTTTTCGGTCTGGAGTCAAAAAAACTTTATGGAGCTGAATATTGCTAAATGTGAATCTCTTACTTTTTCACGTAAACGGATTCAGTCTCCCCCCAGATGTTACTATTTGAACAACCAACCCATTGTTACCGTTCTAACCATTCGCGACCTAGGCGTTTTGTGTGACAGAGAGCTTAACTTTCGGTCACATATTGACGAGATAATCAATAAAGCTAACTCAGCCCTTGGTTTCGTCAAACGGTGGTCTAAAGAATTTACCAATCCTTACGTGACAAAATCCCTTTACATTACCTACGTCCGCCCACTCCTAGAGTACGCTAGCCAAGTGTGGGCACCATACTACCAGGTCCACATTACAAGAATCGAAAGCATTCAACGTCGATTTCTCCGTTTTGCTCTTCGTGGGCTCCCGTGGAATAATCACCTTATCCTTCCACCATATCACGAACGCCTTAATTTAATAAACCTTCAGACCCTTGAAAAAAGAAGAGATGTGGCTGACATTCTGTTTATACATCGTCTTCTCACTGGCTCCGTTGATTGTTCCTATCTTTTGAACTACATTGCCTTTAACACTAACCCTCGGAATTTAAGATCCCCTCCTCTTTTCTATCTTCCCACCCGTCGCACGTTGTACGGCTTGAACGAGCCGATATCCCGTATGTTGCAGAAGGTCAATTCTAACCACCTCCTCTTTGATTTTAATCACTGCACTTCCTCCCTCAAATCTACCCTCCTCCATCCCTCACCATCCACCTAATTTAGTTTTAAGTAGTTTTTAAGCCCTAGCTGTAAGACTTAGTGTAATTAGTTTTTTAAGACCTAAATAGCTTGTATTAAGCTGAATAAATGGGGGTGTATGCCCCCACCAAAATTATTGTGCACAAAAACTCCAACTCGATTGTGCCATAGTGGGTAATAGCTCCCCACACAATTACACCTGATTTACGGCTGTGATGTCTTGCCAAAATAAGCTCCTACTTTCTTAGATCATGAAAATAAAAGTTGTAACCATCGGTGACGTCAAGGTTAAACTTTTTTTCATCCGAAAGTCAAGGCGTTTCCATTCACTGCTCCAAGCGACATGTTTTCTTGCAAAATTCATTCGGTGCTCCTTGTGTACTTGCTTCAAAACATGTTTCTTTTTAAGTTTTCTTCTCTGTATAGTACCACTTTTTCGTATTATCCTTCGGACCGTTGCTATGCTGGCTGATACTCCGCTTTTGGCCCTTATTTTAGTCACTGCTAGAGTAGAATTTGAGGCAAGGCGTACCATAACTCGCTTTTCTCGCAATGTTGTTCTTCTGCAGTGTGCCCTTTTTGATTTTTCCAACAGTGTTGTGGATCTGCAAGATAACTGTTTACAACAGTCTTATTTCTATTTAGCCTCCTTGCGATTTCTCGGCCTGAGAGTCCTAACTCCTTGAAAGCATCTACTTTTCCTCTTTCTGTCGCTGTCAAAGTCTTTCTGGAACCGATCTTTTTTTTAACTAAAGAAAAACAGATCATTCAAACGCTTTTTTTTAATATTTTTAACAAAACTTTGAAAAAAAAACGCAAAAACCTGCAACGAAAAATTCGCAATGGCCCCATCCTAGTGCGCATATTTTTATACGCTTTTCAAGTAGTTCATTATTTGATCTTGGGAAATTCCAGCGGTCGTTTCTTATTTACCCTTTAATTTTATAACTTACTGTTGGGAAAATATGAATCTGTTCACAGGTAGTAAAAGTTTCCGGGTATAAAATTTCCAACAGGTATAAAGACTGAAAATGTATGGCCTCATCCTTGTGATCGCCAGTGTATATATTTGCTTTCATATTGCATTTGGTTTTTCCAAGATTATCGAAGGATTTAAATTATCGGAAATTAAATCAAAAAACTACCTTGATCGTAATCAAGTGCAAAGGAGTGTATATCAGCTGTGTTCGCGTACTTTCTGCACCAACATTTGTCAGACCTCAAAGAGTGGGGATAAAATTTTCTTAGAAAGAGAAATATTATGAAAAAGTACGCGAACGCCATTACGCAACAAAGTTACCCAATTTCCGTTTGACTTCAAAATTTCAGTACAAATGAAATATATTTCTCTCTAGTAAATAAAGTATAATGTCGTTTTCCATGAGCCCATTTTTGACAGAACTAGACCATTTTGATTTTCTGAGATCATTTTTCGTTTCCCATTGGGAGCCAAGAAGCTATCTTTGCACCAACACCAAAACATTTGACTATTCCTCATGTCTGCTTTTTTAGAAAACTAAATTGTTAAACAAGGAAATATTTGTATTTTTGATTGCTTCTGTTAAAAATACAATTTTGGAACAATAAAATCTTCTTACAAGTACTCGTTTACGTATTTCGCGAGTTGGCTCCATTTGTACAGTACAGACAACGACTACTATAAGACCAAAAACACTCTATGTACTATGTGTGTTTGCTTTTGTGAAAAAAAAAATTAATGAAATTTTTGGGTTTTGCTGTCAAATGGCAGACTAATACCAGAGAGAATAAAGAGAGAGTTTTTATTCTCTCTGCTATTACCTATCTACTATAAAAAAAAAAACGGGCAAGTGCGAGTCGGACTCGCCCATGAAAGGTTCCGCGCGAATTATAATTACTATTTACTTAGGCACCTATTACAGATTTATTATTAGAAAATAATGGTTCACGGTTTACGCATAAGGTTTATGTTTATGAAATTAAATGTTTTTTTTTTTATATTTGAGTTGATTGAATGAGCTAAATTGCGATTTATGATTTATGACGTATTAAATATAAGGTAAGGGCATAAGGTTTATGTTTATGAAATTAAATGTTTTTTTCTATATTTGAGTTGATTGAATGAAAGCTAAATTGCGGTTTAAAATTTATGACGTATTAAAAAAAACTACGAGTACTTACTAGATCTCGTTCAAACCAACTTTCGGTGGAAGTTTGCATGGTAATGTACATCATATATTTTTTTTAGTTTTATCATTCTCTTATTTTAGAAGTTACAGGGGGGGGACACATTTTATCACTTTCGAAGTGTCTCTCGCGCAAACTTTTCAGTTTAGAAAAAAACCCCACACGTATGGGTTTGATGAAAAAAAATTTTGAGTTTCAGTTCTAAGTATGGGGAACCCAAACAGAGACTTATGCTATCCTAATGGCCATGGACTATGTTACGAGGAACAGGTGGAGGGGGCGAAGTATCTGCGTCTGTAGCGACAGTCAGGCTGCGCTTAAGGCCTTACTCAAACCCTTAACTACCTCCAAAATAGTACGTGAATGCAAGATATCTCTGAATTCGGTCGGAAGGCTGAATTCACTTAAACTTGTCTGGGTCCCGGGTCATAACGGGATCACGGTAAATGAGATCTCCGATGAACTTGCTAGACAAGGCTCAGAGGGGGACCTCTCAGGACCTGAACCAGCGATCTGTCTGCCTGCGTCCTCGGTCAGGGCTTCCATTGACGGTTGGGTTTCCTATGAACACAATCGCCGTTGGCATGACTCTCCAGGGTGCAGACAGACTAAGCAAATGCTCCCCAACGTCTGTGGGAAATCCGCGGCATTCTTGTTGTCTCTCAACAGAAAAGACTGCAGACAGACTACTGGCGTTCTTACGGGACACTACGCTTTTGCCAAACACCTTAAGGTGCTAGGCCTAAGCGACACCACCAACTGCGAAGCCTGTGGAGAAAGCGACGACACTGCGAAACATTTCCTCTGTGATTGTCCTGCTTTTGCTCGTATCAGGTGGCAGGTATTTGGTGCGGATATGGTGAGTGCTGTAAACCTAAGCTCCTTATCATTGAAGCGCCTTCTCGTTTTTCTTAGAAAAACGAGTAAATTCCCACAGTAAAATGTGGTGTGTCTGCCTGGTAGTACAATGGACCAGTATTGAGTCTGAGTGCTCCAGTGCAGAAAGTCTTACACACCCCGACAAAACAAAAAAAAAAATGGGGAACCTCCAAAATTTATTGTTTTTTTTTCTATTTTTGTGTGAAAATCTTAATGCGGTTCACAGAATACATCTACTTATCAAGTTTCAACAGTAAAGTTCTTATAGTTTCGGAAAAAAGTGTCTGTGACATACGGACGGACATACAGACAGACAGACATGACGAATCCATAAGCGTTCCGTTTTTTGCCATTTGGCTGCGGAATCCTAAAAATCAGCAATCTCGTTTTATATTCCATTGGTGACACATAATCTGAGATCTGAGAGCTAAATCTAAAAAGCCAGATTTAAAACAACATAAGAAAAAGTTATACTGAGTTCATACTGATTTTCCGGTTGTTTGATTTCACCTGAAACTAGGCCGACACATGTACATAGGTGGGTACATACATAACATAGTACATCATTTAATTGACCCCGATTGTGAGTCATATTTATTGCTGGTTATAGTTATCAAGGGCATGCTAATACATATTGCTATTTAATTGACAACGTACAAATATCACATAAAAGTACTAAAAATATAGCAAACTAACTTGTTAAAGTAAACGAATTTGCGGGATTTCAAATAAGAGCTTTACTGCGTAGTGGACTGAATGGCATTTCAAAATAATCAGTCAGATGGTTCGAATTTTTTTCGCGAGCTCGTTACACAGAGCAATGAACATTTAATCGAAACCGACAATCGAAAAAGCAACAACCAACTATCGCCTTAGCCGTTTTCACCAATAAGAATTATAGTTTTTTTGTAAATAAGGATAAAATGCCAAATTGCTGTTGAACTTGGCTAGGGCCAGCCAAGTTCTTTGCCGCTTGATAATTTGTTTTGTTATTTAATCATACTGTGCCAGTTCTAGAAATACTCAAGCTGTATAATAATAAATGTCCAGAGCGAAAGCGGTGAAACAATTAAATGTGTGGTAAAATCATGACTGTAATCAATTAAAATGATCACAATAATTAGTTCAATGTCTGAATGCGTAGTTAGATAAATAATAGTTCTATAGAATGACGGCCGACTTAAGGCAATGCATTGATTGATTCTTAGAAACACCATTGTACCTTCAGTTGGCATAGAATACCGAGTTAATGTTAGGCTAGTTGTGAGAGTGAAAAATAACTAATTTGCTTTTATAATAAATGGATTAAATTGCTTACATGTAGGAAAGAAATAAAACCGCAAACATTTTTTTTTTAAAAAATAATTCATTTAATCGTAATTGTATAATGTAATTTAATGTTGAAGTCCGTCAACATCAGCTGTAAAACAAAGAAAAAGAAAGACCACATAAGCTCGAATTGCGTCAATATTCAAGAAGAGATAGAAACTAATACACAAAGCAGGAGTAAAACGACAAACGTGATGAATGAGAGTTGTCGCAAGAAAAAGTACGAAGCACACGAGGCAGGAAAACGCACATTTCCGTGTGATGAGAAATATCTGACAAGCAGAACCCCCAGCGAGCCGATCTTCATCCAACCTCTAGCGCCGGATAGTTAGGAAAACGCAACCCTAACCACGCTTCGATGGTTGCACTCTCGTCACTTTTGAAGTACACAGCACACGAAGCAGAAAAACGCACATCTCCGTGTGCCATAGTGAATTTGTCAGAGCCGACGAAACAATGGGTAAGCGGGGATGTGCTCCCGCGCCGGATAGGGAGGAAAACGCACCCCTAACCTCGCTCAGATAATTGGGTTCCCCGATTCCACTAAACGTAATTGGATAGAAAAGACAGACTGTCCAACAGTCTCCGCCACTAAATCGCACAACGAGCACAAATTATTGCCAATCAACAATTATTGATCTTTAATTAACAAAACATCCATTGGTTCTTTTCTTAACTATAGATACCTAGACCTACTCTACTTAATCAAGCAAAGAATATAATTAGCATTGAAAAAAATCCGATTGCACTTAATCAAGCTAAACAAATGGACTCAGTTTGAAAGTTCGACACAAAAAGATCCTGTAAATACTTCACCGGTCACCCTCTACACACAATGCGTTGGTTGTAAAATTCCAACTACCCGTTATTTTCACCCTTTCCATTTGCTATCAATGCACAAAGGAATACAAAGGAATTCACACCACGCATGCAAGCATGTGTGGTGTGTGTGCTACATTGTGCATGCAAGCACGATTGCACTGGCTGTACCCCAATGATGGTGTCGATATCATCAGCTGTAGTGTTGGAGCTTGACATTTTTCAAAGTTTTCTGTTCAGCGGTGAACACACGACTGAATATTGTGCAGTTTGCATGCGCATGCGTAGTGCATGGGGAAAGCGTGTTTGCGCATTTTTGTGCTTGTGCATGCATGCATGTGTAGTGTATGGGCCCTATAAGCAGTTGCGATCCCTCTTGCTAATCGTCACACAATCGGCATTTATCTTTTTCTTTGCCGAAATTCATTTGTGAGGGAATGTTTGCCCTCATCAATACCATTTCCCTTCCCCAAAATTATTTATATACATATGAGAAAAAGTACCAACATGAAATGCCAAATTGCGACCATAGTCGTCAGCTTTGTTTCGATATAGCACCGCACAGCAAAGATGAGGATTGAAGCTCTTACGCCATTTCATTGACTCATTGACTTTGGAATCGAAAGCATGAGCAAATAGAATTGCTTTAGCCCAGGCGTAATTTCTTATTCCGGTCTGTTCATCCACTTGGAATTTGAAACTTAAATATTTTTATTTTATGATGTGCACGTGCAAAATGTATTTTAGGCGCCCTTATAATGTAAGTAGTTACACAGGACGGGCATTTAGGAAATGAGGAAGTAACAAGGCTGAGAAACCGATGTACGCTGGGTTTAAATGATTGTAAATAAAAATAGGTAAGACAAACAGCGTGATAAAGCATTCAACATTCGTGAAGGGCGGCTAGGTTAGCGTAGGTTAGGTTACTGGGTTGACGGGGCAAGAGAGTCCTGCGCCCGTCACACTTAGGTTAATGTAGACCCTTTGGGATATCCTGGAGGTTATGATTTCCTTACTTGGAACCAATGAAAAACCTATGAAAAACCTAGCGGGCTTACAAACCATCCCGATGCATTTATGAACTTGTGCAAGTCGTTCACAGACTTGCCGGAGAGTTCTTCTTAGTTCTTGAAGAAATGTCTGCCGATGACATTGTTTCTAATATGACAGAGTGCAGGGCAGTGACAGAGGAAATGAGGGGCATTCTTATTTACCTCCTCGTCCCCGCATCCTCTACAGAGGTCATCTGTGCTGAGTTTCAAATTATTTGCATGGTAGCCCAGCATGTTGTGTCTAGTGATAACACCTGTGAGAGAAGACAAAGGTTTTTTATTCATTCGAAGGATTCTCTCGGTATTTCGTTCGTCATATAGTGGCCACATTTTCCTGGTAATGACACAGGAGTCAAGGGCACTCCATCACTAGTTTGCTGCCATCAGTGTTTTATCACCAATCACCTGTTAAAGGTAACAGGGTGGGGTTTTTACTGTAGTGTCAGCCTCCCTTAATTCAAGGGAATATCCTTTTCTTGCCTTTCTTGTGTCCGGGGACCCAACAGAGTCTTACAATGTGCTGCGCGCCAAGGACCCGCAGCTATTCGCTACAGCGACTTACAAGCTTCAATTTTGTGTCTGTGGCAGAAATCGATTTTATTGCCGCTTGGCTGTCAAAAGAAGGTAATATCAGCCTGTGGTATTGCCGTCATTGCAACCCGTTTAGCGACTGTTGTCACAGCCAGAACCTCAGCTTAGAAGACGCTGTTTTAGTCGGGGAGTCTGATCGAGCCAGATATTCCGAGTATTTCAGAATAGATACCCGCGCCAACGCCATCTTGGAGCCATCTGTATAGATGGGGATCGTTGCTTTATGGACTGGTACTTGATTCGCATGCCATTCTTCCCTGCAGGGGCAGTAAATGGTCTTATAAACTCTAGTTGGGGAGTAATGTAGTCTGTGCATACATTACCACCCGTAAATTTCTGTAGAACTGTTGTACTGGGTTTCCACTTGTCTGTTTGGCTTAGCCGCAAGGCACTGTTTGCTGCAGATTCTTGTATAAAAAGGTCTAGAGGTTTAAGATTGAGAATTACCTCCAACCCTGCTGTAGGGATGGTTCTCATAGCCCCAGTAGTACCAATACAGGCAATTCTTTGGACTCTAGTCATAGTTTTAAGGATGGTGACCTTGCACAGCCCCTGCCACCAGACTAAATTACCATATGTGAGTAAAGGTCTTACCACTGCCGTATACGGCCACATGGTAATTTTGGGACTAGGACCCCAGGTTTTGCCGAAAATTCTGTTGCAGACATATATGGCTATCATTGCCTTCTTTGCTCTTTCTTTTATATTGAGGCTCCAGTTTAATTTTCTATCTACAATCACGCCAAGATACTTCGCTTATTCCGATGTTTGTAGTGGAGTACCCTCAATTGGGGGCCGATTAAATTGCTGTATAATCCGTTTATTGGTGAAGAGGACCAGTTCTGTCTTCTTTGGATTAACCGCAAGTCTGCAGTTTCTGGTCCAGGTACCAACCATAGATAAGACGTTCTGTATTTGTTCGCTTAGAGTAGATAGGAATTTCCCTATCGCTAGCAGTGCCAAGTCATCTGCATATGCTACTGCCTTGACTATACTAAATATAAATTCAATCAAAATCTCGTTTAAAACGAGTACCCATAGAAGGGGTGATAATACTCCGCCTGAGGAAGTTCCTCTAGATGCTGACACCTTAAATAGTTCACCACCTAAATCTGAGTTGATGCATTTTCTTTTAAGCATGCACATTATCCATTTAATAATGGTATTCTCCACATTTAGGTTTACTACGGCTCTCATTAACCTGATTTACCTGAGACTGGGCTTCAGATAGCCGTAATTTTTCCGCATTCGGCTATTTAATACCCGTTCAACGATCTTCATGGTGTGTGACATCAGCTTGATTGAACGGTAGTTATCAGACTCGCGTATCGCCTTTTCCTTTGTACAAAATAAGAAAAAAACTCTCCCTCCACTGGTTAGGCATTGGATCGCCACTCATCAGTTTAGAGATGAGAATCATGAGTCATTTAGACCCGATGTCTCCTATCTTTTTCCAGAACTCAGAGGGTATCTTGTCCGGTCCAACTGCTTTATTGAAGTCATTGAAATTGTTCAATTAGAAGTCCTTAAAAATATTGCTACCACCTGTGTAGTATTACAAACAAAAGTCCCGTAGTAGAACATCTTGAAAGCTTTTGTCCTGACGTCTTGAGAAACGCTCCCGATTTGCAGTGTTTCGTCATGTCGTATCCTGAACATATAAGAAGCCAAGCTTAAGCATTACTTTCCTATCCCCCGGAAATCGAATAGGTCTGACCCGAGCATTTCTGCCGGTCACAGGATTAACATTGCATTAAACAATATTAATATTTCTTATAGCCGTCTATTTCTCATTTATGTGAAACATAGCATTACTTCAAATTGTTAAACAAAAGAGGAATACGTGGAGAGTGTCCCTAGTCACTGTAAGTACTTAGATATACTCTGATATACACCTACTTGACATGACATGACTTGACATAACCTAACCTAACCCCAAACTTCCATCAAAACAAACAAATAATAAACCATCTTGGCATGTTTATACAAAAGTGAAAATGAAGACTTATTCTTAGCTTAAAGATGGATAATTTCTTTTAATTTTCCTGAAACGGACAACTCTCTTCGGCGGACCAACAATAGTTTTCTTATTTTATTCTCGGATAGGATACAAAATGTGGGCTTGTTTAAAATGTGATATGCCTAACCATGCGCTTGATGAAGTTCAATACTATAAATTGGGTGCGTACCTCTAACTTTCATTATTTGGCGGCGGGTGGCAACGGTGCAGTAGTAGTGTATTCGCTTAGTGATTGGAAGGTTGTGCGTTCAATCCCGGCCAAATTCATAACTTTTTTGCTCGGTCTTCCTGAAATTGAAATTTGCTTTATATTAGGCGCTAGTCAGCCACCCCATTTCTTCTAATCGTTGAATCACTAAAAAAAACCATATCGGAGTTTTAAGCCCTTTTACCAGCTAAGCGATCCACCCAGGTACTATCATGGGATCAGGGGAGATTTTTTTACAGAGAACATTTTACGGGATGATATTTTTCTGGGATAGACTCACAAAAATTAAAACTCTGGACACCTCTTCGATTCACAAAAAAGGATATTCTAAAGGTGGGATATTTCAACCGTGGATATTATAAAAAAGAATATAAACTACAGTAATTATTACTAATTTTTGGAGTTGAAGTGGCCAACCGCTATTGCCGGCTCTCTACTACTGAACGCACCCATCAACGCAAACAACTTAGAGCCTTCTTCAATATAATTCGCTTTAACATCTCTAAACGGTTGCATATCTACTTATGCAGTGTTTAAATATTGCTCCAGCCTTTATGCAAAAATTCGTATTCATGTATAACAGTATACAAAACATAAAAGTTATGCACAGTTTGTGTCGATTAAAGTATCAAAAAGAATACAATAATCAATTACATTTAGCTGGCCAAACTGCCCAAACCAGTTGTTTGTGAAAAACCAAATGAAAAAATTCTGCTTATATTCGGAGATTTAATTGTTCCATCAAAGCCAACAAATAATATTATATACGATCCCCTATTTGTCCGCACCATCGAAAATAAGTTCTCTGCTCGATCTGTATTAAGATGCGCAGTCAGGAGAAACTTCAGCTCAGTGCTCTTAAGATGTATCCACATCATCTCAATTCCTAGCAGTGTCTGCTCCAAGCCGGGAGGTTTTTGCATTCGTCCAGTATATTCCCACGTTGCTATCCACTTGCGTGCATTTCGTATCGACTAAAGTGTGTCGGTCGAATCTGAAATTGGTTGTCGACTTGGATTCCTGAAACTCAGTCTATCGCTATTCAGGTTGTCGGACAAGTCATTAATTTTATGTATGGAAGTTGCTGTTGATTCGGCAACCTTCTTTTTCTCATCTGTTTTGTAGCAGTTTGCATTCAATGCATACAAAATTCCAGCAGCTATATTAGCGCTAAATATTTGTGTTGCCAGTTTTACCGATAGTTTTTCAAAACCATTTGGGCAAACATGACTCTTTGTTAGCTTCAAGAAGACTTGAAAAATTCCTTTTGATTATTCTTCATACAGCTTACCAAGTATGTTCCAATCTATAATTTCTCCCGAGATTTTGTGCTTTAACAATATATTCCGCACGCTCTTGAAGAGATGCGGATAATCGTACAGCTTGAAAATCCTTCCATTCCCAACGTCGAAGTAAGGCTTTTCTTCTGACACTCCTAGCAGTTTGTTTTAGCTCTCCAAACTGATCAACATACCTAAGCTGTCTGTACAAAACCAAATGAAAAAATTCTGCTTATATTCGGAGATTCTATTGTGTAACCTAATTCAAACGAAATATGTACCTAATATGATTCTTAATACCGATTATGAATGAATGCCGGTTTTATTTGATGAACCAATTAATAAATAAACTAATTTCAGTTGTTCATGAATACCCGCAGCTATTATGACAAGTCGAGCACCCGCTCGTACACACACTAGGTATAACTTGTCTGATCTTTTTTATCTCTGCTTCAATTAATATTTTCTCATATGCAAATATGGTTTATAAAGTATTTGAGAATCCTCACTGCTGAAATACGATTTTCCTTCAGCGATCTGAACACACACACCAATTGTATTGAATACAAAGAAACAATTTACAGGTGACTGTGATGGTCTAATTGCAATATGCCATAACCTACCCCAAACTTCCATAGAAGCCAACAAATAATATATGTACCATCAATCTACTCGACGACATTTCTCCCACCTTGCTTTATCCACCATCGCCCTTGCCTTTAAATATGAATACATATTCATTTTTCACTTGCAAATATGAATTATAAAACAAATCATTTAAAGTACTTAGATATACTCTGATATACACCTACTTGACATAACCTACCCCAAACTTCCATCAAAACAAACAAATAATAAACCATCTTGGCATGTTTATAAAAAAGTGAAAATGAAGACTTATTCTTAGCTTAAAGATGGATAATTTCTTTTAATTTTCCTGAAACGGACAACTCTCTTCGGCGGACCAACAATAGTTTTCTTATTTTATTCTCGGATAGGACAAAATATGTGGGCTTCTTTAAAATGTGATATGCCTAGCCATGCGCTTGATGAAGTTCAATATTTGTAATTGGGTGCGTACCTCTAACTTTCATTATTGGGCGGCGGGTGGCAACGGTGCAGTAGTAGTTTATTCGCTTAGTGATTTGAAGGTCGTGCGTTCAATTTGGTGCTCGGTCTTCCTGAAATTGAAATTTGCTTTATATCAGGCGCTAGTGGTCAGCAACCCCATTTCTTGCACTGATATTATTTTTTTCTAATCGCTGAATCACTAAAAAACATCCTTACTATCAGAGTGTTTAGCCCCTTTACCAGCCAAGCGATCCATCCAATTACTCTCGTGGGATCAGGGGAGATTTTTTTGCAGAGAAAATTTTGCGGGATGATATTTTCCGGGGAGAAATTAAAACTCTGGACACCTCTTCGACTCACAAAAAAGGATATTTTGAAGGTGGAATGTTTTGGCCGTGGATATTGTAAACAAGAATGTAAACTGAAGTAATTATTCCTAATTTCTGTTCTTATTACATAAAGAAAGGAGTTAAAGTGGCCAACCACTAGTTCCGGTTCCCTACCTACTGAACACACCCATCAACGCAAACAACTTAGAGCCTTCTTCAATAGAATTCGCTTTAACATCTCTAAACGGTTGCATATCTACTTATGCAGTGTTTTTACAGGCCCTGGCCAATTTATTAGACGCACTGTAAAGTTCTATGTACAGTGAAGTCTCTCTAAAGTGGACACCCAAGGGACCGGAGTTTTTTGTCCACATAAGAGTGTCTGCTCAAGGGAAAATTTTAAAAAGAACACAAAATTGTTTTATTTAATTCGCTTTTTCAAAAATAGGTATATACACAAATATAGTCCATAATTGTTTTTTTTTTAAATCTTCAATCCGGCTCTGATGAAGATTACAACCGCTAGCTACCACTGACTCATAGTGAGATCGAAGAACAGATGTCAGCTGCATTGCCTTTTCATCCCCAGCTATTAAAGCGAATTTGCGCAAAGATTCGCAAGCGCTCAACTCCTTCTTGTAAGAGTAACAATCTATTTCAGTATTTGCTTCCGAAGTAGCCATGTCCTCTTCATCGTTAATTTGTCATTCACACTTATAACGCTTAAGACATCTTCCGTCAAGTTCTCATTCCATCCCTCATCTGTCTGAACATTTTTGCGCATGCGGCACACTCTAAGTAATCAACTTGATTGCAGACGGTTTGTCTGACTAGCGAGGATACATTTTTAAAACAGATCAATGGTATGTCATCCCCTGAAGTAAGGTCTTCAATTTGGGTGGTTAGACTTTGTAAAAACCCAGATTTTTTGAAAAATTATTTTGTTATCGTTTCTTGAGAAACCTTGTTCCAGGCTGCAGCAGCCCAATTAATGGCATCTAGCACACTAATTCCTGAAGAACGCTCTCTAACATTACCAACGTGATCCACTTAAGCAATAAGCTGGTTTAAAACTTCTTCCCGATAAAAAAAACTTTAAAATTGTTGATGATGCCCCGGTCTAAAGGTGTGTCCACATCAAAGAAACATTTTTTAAGCATTTCAGACACATTTCAGAAACATAGAAACATTTCTGAAATGTTTCCGAAACATTTCTGAATTGTTTATGAAATGTTTCAGTGTTTCCCATTTCAAGCGGGAAACTTTCTTTGTTTCTCAAGAATTTACAGAGAAAGAGAGAAAAATGGGAAACAAAGAAACATTTCAGAAACATTTCAGAAGTGTTTCTCGAAGCGTCCACACCTAAAAAACATTTAAGAAACATTTCTTAAATGTTTCTGAAATCTTTCTGAAATGTTTTTTAAACAAATGGGAAATATTTCAGAAACGTTTTTTAAACAATGTTTCCTGAAATGTTTCTTTGGTGTGGACACACCTTAAGGGTTGACAATCTATACCGAAACTGCTTGTAGAATGTGCATGCGCCACGCGCTTGCTGTTACAGTTGCACAAATACATGCACGAGTATGAGATGAAAGCTTACACAATAAACGTGTAAATAAAAGAAAATGACATGCTTATGTGAATAAGATATGTCCATTTCAGAGATTATTTTTACCAAATGAAAATGAAAATACTGTCCATGTCCACATAATAAAATTGTCCACTTTAGAGGAGAAAAATTCAAACAAAATCATAGCAGCCAACCATCACAATATACTCGTATATTGTCCGCTTAAAAGAATCGTCCACATAAGAGGGGTGTCCGTTAAGAGGGAGTTCACTACTTTGTTTGTACTTGTTTACTTTCGCGTATCAATTGGTTAACACTGTAGTGCAACATGTAAAAAATAAATACAAAATGGAATCATATACCAAATCTCGTAAATAAAAACACATTATATGTACGTTTAAATATAAGTAGTAGTAGTAGTAGTGGATTTATTAATTCATAAAAAGTGGTATTTACAAAACAGTTGAAAAAAAAAAACATAAATCTTTTGAGGCATGGCCGGAAGGGCCGTCAGCACGTTTAAATATAACAATATTGCATATAAACTCGTGCAACACATAAAAATATTAAAAAACTAAATTGCGTCTAATAATTTGGCCAGGGACCGTATATTGCTCCAGCCTTTATGCAAAAATCCGTATTCATAAAAAATTAGGTATACAAAACATAAACGTTATGCACAGTTTATGTCGATTAAAGTATCAAAAAGAATACATTAATCAATTACATTTAGCTGCCCAAACTGTTGTTCGTAAAATACCAAATGAAAAAATTCTGCTTATATTCGAAGATTTAATTGTGTAACATAATGCAATCGCAATATTTACATAATATGATTTTTGATACCAATTATATATGAATGCCCCTTTTCTTTGATGAATGCTACGGCCTCCTTGCAATATGCCATAACCTACCCCAAACTTCCATCAAAGCCAACAAATAATATACCATCAATCTACACGACGACAATTCTCCCACCTTTCTTTATCCACCATCGCCCCTGCCTTTAAATATGAATATTCATTTTTCACTTGCAAATATGAATTATAAAAAAATCATTTGAGAATCCTCACCGCTGAAATGCGACTCTCCCTCAATGATCATACACATACATACCAATAACCAATTGTATTAAATACCAGAAAACATAACCTACCCCAAACTTCCATCAGAGCAAACAAATAATATGGCATAAGTCTACCCGATAATAATTCCTTCACCTTTCCGCCCTACCGTCAACCACCAACGCTACATGTATCATCTTCCTTCTCATATACCTAGTCACGAGCATGAAGAAGAACAAAAAATCAGCTGTTTGCGCAAAACCAAATAAAAGTATTCTGCTGATAAATTCATCAGAGCCAACAAATAAAATACGATAAATCTACCCGATGAGAACGTCATGCTACATCAAACATCAGCCACACCGACACCATCCTCATATTCCCAGTCACGAGAATGGTAGACAATGGAAGACAACAAAGGTGTAGAAAAGGTTCTACAATATGCTAGTATAGATGTAGCTTTTTTTTCATGACGAACTTACGTCGTTTGGTGGCGTATCGTCGAATTCACGAAGTGATAACACTATAAAGTCTATATACAAAGGCGTTACTTATGTTGCTTGAAAGGTTGCCAAAAGTCTCAGTCTCGTTGAATCTCAACCGTTATCCAGATGTGAATAGCAATAGCGCAGGGTGCAGTGCGAAGAGCTTTTCTATTTCTGAATAGCTTCGAATACTCTTGCCATAGCAAGACATTAAACTTTGTAATAGCCTATATTTTAAAGCCCATCATCCCAATACTTCCGACTTCAACAATTTTGTTTTTTATTTATTTCAGCAACCAAAACCGTCATGCAAGACATAAGTATGACAAACAAAAATAGAGAAGACGCTGAAAGGTCAGAAAATCCGCCACCTGCCAAAAACACCGAGCACCCTTCTACCTCGTAAGTTTAGCATTCCTAAAAAATTAACAATTTAAATATTTATTCCGCTTTCTAGATACACGGAAACAATAGTGCACCTTTTCAAAGGCAACGTTGGACCCGGTCTCTTTGCAATGGGTGACGCCTTCAAAAATGGTGGCCTGATAGTGTCACCCGTCTTAACAGTGGTAATAGCGTTAATATCAGTTCACTGTCAGCATATCCTCCTGAATTGCTCGTTAAAAGTGAAGGAATTAAGTCAATCTGATCACTGTCCCGACTATGCCGAGACCGTGGAGCAATGTTTCGAGATAGGTCATGCAAAGTTGCGCAACTGGTCCATACGAATGCGAACAGTTGTCAATATATTCATCTGCGTCACTCAACTGGGTTTCTGCTGTATTTATTTTGTCTTTATAAGCACGAATCTCGAGCAGGTAAGTGTTAACGAAGTCAGAAGTCTCGGTGATGTCCTTTTATCGTGAAGTTATCCTGTTTATTTTTAAGATTCTAAACCATCATGGATACCAGTGGAACGTACATTATATCATGCTTATTGCATTTGTGCCGATCTTACTAACCTCGCTGATTACGAATCTGAAGTATTTGGCTCCGGTGTCGCTGGTAGCGAATATTAGCATGATATGTGGATTAGTCATAACGATGTATTTTGCATTTAAAGGAGGTCTACCGGCTCCCAGCGAACGTGAATTCTACACAAGTGGGCCGCAATTGGCTCTGTACTTTGGAACTGCTATATTCGCTTTCGAAGGTATCGCATTGGTGCTGCCATTGAAGAATGCTATGAATAAACCCACTCATTTCGATCGGAGGCTTGGTGTCCTGAATGTTGGAATGACATTGGTAACATTTGCCTTTATGTTTGCTGGATTCTTTGGCTATCTGAAATGGGGTGAACAAGTCGGCGGCAGTTTGACTCTTAATTTGGGAAGCAGTTGGTAAGGATTTTGTATCTCGTCCTTCTTAAAATTGTTCAACATCATTTTTCCGCAGGCTCGCACAGTTTGTCCAAGTCATGGTTTCTTTGGGAGTGCTCCTTGGATATCCATTGCAGTTATTTGTGGCCATACAAATTATGCTGCCATCGGTTCAGCAAATTTTCAAATTTGAAAAGAAATCTCTAGTGGGCGAACTTATTTTCCGAACCGTTATGGTTCTAATAACGCGTAAGTTCTACTTTTTTTTATAAATCAGTTTATGATACCTACAGCGAAACCTTAAGAAAACAAAAACATCTGTGGCAAGTTGGTGTTTAGATGGAGCTATGAATTTAAAAACGAATTTATGCAAAATACTTGTGCATACTTCTTTAAAGCTCTTGCAGCCCAGTGATATGGGACGTGTTTTAGCTTAGATGTCAAAGTCTAAATATTAAAATTATTTTTTAAAAAAATAAGTATTATTTTAGCACCAATAAGCCGCATATCTATGAACCTTTATTAACAAACATTTGTCATTATACTTTCTCCCTATAGTGGCTATTGCTGAAATGGTGCCAAAACTAAGCGTTTTTATCTCACTAATTGGTGCTCTATGCTCGACCGCACTTGCACTGGTCTTCCCGCCTTTGATTGAATTAATTGTTAAAACGGAAAACTCTAAAGGACCTGGTTTAGCGATTTTCGCGAAGAATATCTTAATTCTTATCTTGGCATTGCTGGGGTTCTCGACCGGAACCTATGAAAGTATATCGGCTATTGTAAAGGAATTTGATTTATAGTTTGGGGACGATCTAAACCGAGGGAACGCAAACACTGCTTAAAATGTTAAAATTAAGACAAAAGAACAAAGAAGATTTTTTATCTAAAAGAAATGCATAATGTGCCTTTTAAAGTGGTATTTTAGATCGTAGTTAGTTTAGGCTGTTGAGATAATAATTAAAACCAATGTTTATAAATAGCTTTATAGAATAAAGTCGTAAAAAATTTTCTTTTTTAATAAGAGAATACAGATTATAATGCACAAATTAATTAAATATTTTTGTAAATAAACACAGTCCAAAAACTCTCAGTACAGCAGTTTATTTTTTTCCTGTTATAAACTTTCGAATTTGCAAAAAAAAAATAATTTTAAAACAACCAGAAATTAAAGAGACCAAAAAACATGAAAGTTTTTAGCGAAAGAAATAACGTTTTATTGAAAAAAATCTAAAATAAAAAATATCTCACTTCAGATAAAGCTATAAAACTATACCAAAAAAGTCTGTGTCCACTTTTGATTTTCATTAAAACACAAATATTGGCTATTACCACTGTCAAAGGCTACGGATCACTTCGCAGCAAAATTCAACGGACCATATCGTTACCGGTTATATATCGGTTTGTATGTTTATATCTCCAGTTCTGGTAAAGCTTAAATATACACAAGGCGATAAGACGCAAATCACAGCCCATTTGAAAAATTTAAAACAATTGGTAGAGTGAAACCAATGAAATCCGAGAACAATTATAACGAAGACACGGACAATGGAAGATGCTGAACAAACGAGTAGCTGCCGGCGGTTTCTCGCAAGAACCAACCGATTCATCTGGTCCCACCGGCATGGGGGCCCTCCTCGGACACAGGTTCAAATATCCGACGAAGTATACTTCATTCGAAAGAACCCAATATTAGCTTTACTTACCTGCTCATCGTTTAGCACTCGGAACTCGCAGTATTATGCACAAAACACATGTCGTCGCTTGAAAAGCAAACTTACATACATAAGTCAAAATTCATACATTTTCAGAAAAGCCATTTGAAGTTTTTCATAACTTAAAAAAATCATTTTAATTTTGCATTTCAATAAATACCAAAAAGTTGTAGAGTAAAAAAGTATTTTTTTTCTTCTTTCAAGTGGTATATTCAAGTTACTATAAAATGCCGTTTTTCAAAAAAAAAATTTGACTAATGTCGTTTTACATCCAAATTGCTACTAATTTAAAAAAAAAGTATGAAAAAGTGTCGTTTTGTTTTGAAACAAACAATTGGAATTTTTTTGCGTATTTTGTAGAAACAACCCACTTTAAATAGTATTAAGTTATAATAAAACAAATATAGGAACTTTAATGAAAAAAATGATTATAATAATATTATATAATATAAAACCTAGCTTATTGGTAAAACGACACTTCTTAAAGTAATCAAGAGAACTTTGAAGTTCATCAACTACTTTTGTTCCAAGGTAAAATGACACAACACGAAAAGTGTCACTTTTCAAGAACCTTATTTATCACGATTTCATAATTTTTTTAGAAGCAAAGTGTTACAAAAGAAAAAAAAGTCATTTAGCTGGGATAACAACATGGATGTTTTCTTAAATTCAAAACGACACTTGTGCCCTCATGCTGTTAGTTTAAGAGTTATAGTTATGACGGTTTGATAGAAAAATTGTATTTTTTTTCCAATTCGTTCTGTATAGTTAAATCAAAATCGTCAAATTTTGACTTATGTCAGTTTGCTTTTCAAGCGACGATGTGTTAAACCGACTTAGCAACGGTTTCCTAGGGTGGTTTTCCGTCCGTTCTCGACTAAGGTGTTATTTATGGAGTTGATTTTTAGTCTGAAGTAGATGAACTCCCTTACTAACGTTGCGGGTGGCAACGGTGCACTAGTAGTAAATTCGCTTACTGATTGGAAGGTCATGCGTTCCAATCCCGGCGAAGTCCATTAATTTACATGAAAACTTGGCCTTCCTAAGCAACTGGAACTATACATGTCCGGAACGACACAATCAAGTCCAAACGTACTTTTCTTATGAAAGGATAGTTGGACATATTTCCTGGAACTATACATGTCCGGAACGATACAACTCTACTTCAAAGATATTTTACAATTGCGGTTGAGGTATTTAGGACAAATTCAGATTCAGTAAAGAAGAGTTACTTCATTTGATCATCCCTTAAGCAAAATGGGTGCCTTTTAAGTGAAAATTATATAAGCGCTGTGTAAAAGGTAAAATGAAATAAATGCACAAAAGAGTTTTTTATTTTATAAAACCGTTTCACAGACGGCAGTGTCAAAAGGACCCGAAAGATTCCCCAAACATTACCCTGCCTAGAATTTGCCGCTATCAACTGCGACGTTTTGTCTTAGTTAAAAGATGTTTGTTAAAAGCATGTGTTTGGCTATATCCTCGGTAAATTCGATGCGAACCAATTTCGTCTGTTATTTCAACGGCCATAAGAACCACTAACATGGCACGCTATTCGGCCGATGATGTCATAATCGTCCGAGTAACCAGATAGTTAAAAATAGTGCTTGCCATGTTCACACTTAGGTTAGGTAAGGTTAGGTTGAAGTGTCTGTCAGCCGAGACCGACACACTTAGAGCAATAAAAGGTCCATTGTGATAAAACGTGGATCTGTTTCCAACCTACTCATTGAACCAGTTAGAGCGTTTAATGTAGCATGAGCCAAGCCTTGTTGCATGCTTGCTGTTAAGAGAGATCAAACACGTTGGTTTCAGATTCAATTTTGTTCAAATCTCTCTTGTCGGTAGACAATTTGTACCAGTTGTCCGGCTAAAGCTAGTTTTCTCGATGGCATCCAGCTTAAACATGAGTTTTCATGTAGCGAGTGAAATGCCTAAGGACCAGGGATAGGACTTTTTGAAAAAATGCCCGCAGTAGATTTGAAAAAAGTAGTAGATTCAACTAGATTTTTATATTTTCAAAATACGAGTATACATAAGACATAACATATATAGACACATAAATAATTTAAAATCATAAAATAAACATTACTTTTTCTTTAAAACATAACAAAACAAAAATTCATGTAAATATTCATATCAGTAATAAATTTTTTTCTAATTTCTAATAATTCTTCGTTTTGATTTTTACAGCAAAATTAATCAAATTCATTTTTTTATTTATAATATACATTTTCATTTCAAAATTATTACAAAAGTACAAATTGGGAAAACGAGAAATAAACTGTTGCTCCACGCTCTCTATCGCATCTAAAAACTCTTGAGAAGGGCGTGTTAAATGCGCACCCTCATATTCTTTGAAATCTGTGAATATGGAGGAAACACTAGTTTTCTGACCTAATTTGAGCTCACTCTGGTGTTTTTGACGTTTTTTTTTAAATGTAACCTGCAAAATAATAAAACGCATCTTCGCTACAGAAATCAGCAGTCTTATAGTCAGGTTCGGTTTTGAAAAAAGTTTTCACATTGTCCTTCTTTTTGGGTGATTGTAACTGCATTTCAACGCGTTGGGAAGCTTTAAATTCACAGTTGGCTCGCAGTTTCCATGGGTTATATCCTCTATGTACTTTGCTGCTAAAATGGTATTTTGAATGAAATGGAGTCAGTAACTTGTTATTTCCTCCTCGGTTGCGTAAAACCGCGAAGGTATTTTCCAGAAAATTTTTTCCTCTCGACCGCAGGCCAAACACTTTAAAGTATGTTTTCCCATTTCTTCTTACAATATTTTTAAATTGAAAAACAGTTGAGCTTTATTTTTTTAAAAAACCTGCATTCTTATTTGTTTGCTTTGAGAACTAACACGCGCCACCCCGTATTGTGTTTTCTTCACTTGTTTCGCACGACTGACAGGAATTCAAGCCAATACGCCTTTGAAAATACATTATGAAAAAACGTAAGCACCGTCTACCCAACCTTAATGCAAAACCAGTGTGACCAACCACCATAAGAACTAGCAAATATTGAGTCAAATCATTTTTATTGTTACTAGACCGAACACCGGATTGCATTATTTTTAGGGAAATCAAAGCAAAGAAGAAGCATTTATTTTCATATTTTTGACTCAAGCTGAAGGGTAATTGTAGAGGTTCATAATAAGGTGTAATCAGTAAAAAAAATAATCAGAAAAACCAGCCATAAACCACATTAAATACCTAATCATTTCCTATGTTTATTCTTCGAATTGAAGAGGCGGCATTTGAAATGGAAAAAACAATTCGCACTCACTCTTGAGCTGTGAATATTCATATACTCTTTGTATAACGACAACATTTAAAAAAAAGCAATGCAACGAGGATCAAGTCAATACGCCTTTAAAAAAGCACCGTGAAAAAACCCACAATCATTCGTCTTACGAAGCACGCCGCATGTAGTGGTAGCGGCAAAATATATTGTGTACCGTTTTTCCACAGCGGTCGTCCCAATACAGGAAAATGTAACTGACCGCCATCTCCGCGAGAGATGATCGGCAGTCTAGGGCTACAATGGGATTTGTAGAGACAGATGTCCTTATAATCTTGACAGCAAACACCCGGGTATAGAAATATAACTCTCATATGTTTTGTATGTAATTTTTATTTTCCTGCAATTCAATTTTCTTATTTGTTGCTGCTTTTTGACGTGATGTGTGTGTTGTGTATAAATTTTAAACCGTAAGTAGAAGTTTCCACCGTTATTTTCAGAGTAAAGTATGTTCTCGTGTTATAAAGATTTCTGATCTGTATCACGGGATAGGGCATTGGGCGGCATTCTGTAGAAGTGTTGCGTTAGTAGGTATCTATACATTTTTATTATAGTTTTTTTATCGATCAATATGGAAAATAAGGAGGCAACATTTCTTCCGAGTGCTCATTGGAGCAGTTAATCATTTATTCAATTGCAACACTTATGTACAGAAATAATATAGAAAGATTATTCCTCATACATTGAATTCTCAATATTCACTACAGGCCTTCAAAACAGGAAAAATATTTTCAAAGAATAGTGCAGAATTTAGATTCCAACTCAGAAGAAGATCCGCATAGTGTTTTTGAAGGAGACGATGGTAATGATGCTGATTATTTACCCAGAAACAATGCTGATGAATCGGATGCGGAAGTTGAAGATGTTATTGCGGAAATAAACGAGGCCAGTGACTCTGAAAATGGTGAAGAAGGATCCATCGATGTTGATGAACAGATAGACAGCGAAGAAGGGGATCAAGTTTTGGACGCATCTTATTGTTACATTCCGGCTAGGATTCGAAAAGATAAAACGTAATTCTATTTAATTAATCTTTATTAGTTCTCTTTCAATTTAACTCTTGATTATTATTCTAATAATTCACTTATTTAATTCAACAATTCACTTTCACAATTAATCACTTTAAATAAACAATCACTTTTCTGTTATTCAATATTCTCTATACTTTTCACTACTGTCATCTATCGCCCTTCTTTATCGCGGTTCACAACTCTAATGTCTTGGGTGCTCCTGCGACATCTATTTATATCTCTTAGTGACACCTCTCGAAATTTCATTTTCGTTGTTTAAAGTCCCTGCACCTTTGCAATAAAGCATTGAGGAAGGTCACTTGTTTGTGTTTTTTGCTTCTAATGAAGGTTGCTTGATTGGTTCTCTTTCGCATTACCCATGTTGTAACATTAGATATACGTGTTTTTAATCACCGAGCTTTAATCAGACGGCCTACTCCTCGTTTCGTTCTATTATTAGTTGTCATGCCCTGTGGTGAATGGTTCTGCTGAAATTTGCAATATATTTTTTTTTTAGCTTCTGGTTCGCCAAGGCGAAGAAAAAGGTACTGCGACCTATGAGGTCGTTTGTACGGTCTGGGCCAGAAATATGTTAAGCTAGTAGTATTTCTTCTTTCCGTATAAAGCGGATAATGCTACCAGCAGACCACTTCTTTATATCTTCGGAACTCAATTGTTCTCTGAGGCCGGACATTCACCTAGAATGTGTTCAGCTGTTTCGTCTTCCTCAAGACATAGCCGGCATTCTGCAGAGTCAACTATTTTCATTATGTTTAGGTGATATCGCAACCCGTCGTCGGCCTTTTCGTTGCCTTCAAAACCTTCGTGGCCCGGAATCCACCACAGTTTGGTCTTGTTCCTTTACTTTACCTACTGAACATGTAAGAAGTAAAGAAATTATGAGTTTATGGTTTTTTAGACTCTTGCTATTTTGGGTATATCTCGTCCAAAAATTCACCGATTTCTATCATTTCTTTTGTAATTGATTCAGAAATATTCGATTTGTTTTTTATCATATATTTATAAGCGAACACGTTGTTGGATACGTATATCTGTTAGAGGCAGCTCACCTGTCGATTTACATTTTTTTTTTTATTATTTGAATGAATGTCAAACAAACTACCTACCTATTTAGACATGCAAAAATATATGTTTTCATTGCTTTCTTAAAAGAAAAAAAAAACAAATACTGAGAATATTATGTATGTAGTTTAAAGATAAAGAAATGTTCATTTAACCAATTTGGATATTCGAGGCATAGGTACCAATCACAGCATTGAATATATTATTTAAATTTTTTTTAATGCTGTGGTTGGTACTAAAAAAAAACACAAGTCTGTTCTCTTCCGCATCACCCAGGAGGTGGAACATTTGATGCGTTTTTTTTTCACCGAGGTATAGCCATTAGGCCTACTCCTCGCGCATAGTTCATAAATAAATAAATAAAATATTACGTAACATAACAACGCATAGGGTCCTTTAACCAAAAGCGCATACCTAAAGTATATATAAAAAATAAATAAACTATATATTAATATTATCATAACTAAAAACAAATAAAAATAAATATGTGTACATATAAATATTTATATATGAAAATCAGAAAAACACACCCATTCATTTATTAAAATATAACTTTATTTATAGATATTTATTTACATGATGCTTATCCTTAAAGTTTGGCAGCCTTAAATCCTTGTTGTTGTTTTTTTTATTGTAAATTTAATCAGTCCGATTAAAATAAATTTAACGATGTCTTCGTTGTGTCCATAATTGCTACACGTCATGGTTTCTGTCACTTCCAACTGGTTTATCATCTGAGACATGAGGTTTTCAACCAAGTTTGCTTGTTTGCGGTCCTCCGGAAAAACTGTTTCGAATATCTCCTTTATTCTTTTCGCAGTATTCTCGAAGCTTATAGTAGGCACCGTCAGCTTCCCAAACTCTGACACAGTTTGTGTGGTCTCATAAGCCTTGAGAAGTATTAACAAGGCTTGTTCTCGATAAGAATTTGTCTCATCGATCATAAATTGCGTGCAGGCTTCGCAATTAATCTTGTTCCGTAACTTAAACGCTGCAAATCCTGCGTAGAACGTCAAAGCTCCTTCCTGTAGCTTCTCTGAACATCCTTTCGTTAGTACTGTTTCTATAGTGTTGTTCCTTGCGTAGTCTTCATCTGCGTCATCGTACTCGATATTGTTTAAAATATCGGTCTCCATGATGTGGTCTTCTAATGGGACTTCAACTGAAAATTCTTCATTCGCTGCCCGCTCAATATCCAGTTCTTCGCGATCTGCTTCATCCAGCAATAGCTCTGCTCCAGAATCTTCATAGCCCGAATGATCTGAAGATTTTAAATTTTTAAATATAATTTGCTTAAGATTTCTTATGAATCTGTAAGCCGAGCGGTTTTTCTCATACGGGGATCGTATGTCCGCACCATCGAAAATAAGTTCTCTGCTGGATCTGTGTTAAGATGCGCAGTCAGGAGAAACTTCTGCTCAGTACTCTTAAGATGTGTCCACATCATCTCAATTCCTAGCAGTGTCTGCTCCAAGCCGAAAAAGCAAGGAGGTTTTTGCAGTCTTCCGGTATATTCCCACGTTTTTATCCACTGGCGAGCATTTCGTATTGACTTAAGTGTGTCGGTCGAATCTGAAATTGGCTGACGACTTGGATTCCTGGAACTCAGTCTGTCGCTATTCAGGTTGTCGAAAAAGTCATTCATTTTTTGTATGAAAGTTGCTGTTGATTCGGCAACTTTCTGTTCCTCAACTGTTTTGTAGCAGTTTGCTTTCACTGCATACAAAATTCCGGCAGCTACATTAGCGCTGAATATTTGTGTTGCCAGTTTAACCGATAGTTTTTCAAAACCATTTGAGCAAACATGGCTCTTAGTAAGTTTGAAGAAGACTTGCAAAACTCCTTTCGAGTCTTCTTCATACAGCTTAACAACTACGTTCCAATCTATAATTTCTCCTGAAATTATGATTTTGTGCTGTAACAATATATTCCGCACGCTCTTGAAGAGATGCGGATAATCGTACAGCATGAAAACCCTTTCATTCCCAACATCGTAATAAGGCTTTTCTACTGACACTCCTAGCAGTTTGTAAGCCAGTACGTTGTTTGATCCTTGGTCGCAGCTTGTCGCGACGACATTTAGGCCGCATGCCATTATTTTGCTGATGTTTATTTTTAACATCTCTGCAATATCTTTTCCTTTTGGGCATCCCACGTAGTAGGAAACGGTTTGCTTCCAATTTCCATTAAGCCCTCTTAACGTAAATACCATCACTTTGGTGGCTACTGTGGTCGTCCTGCCGAGCTCTCCAAAGTCGGTAAATCCATAAATTAGGTCGTCCTTAATATTATAATCGAGTTCGGGTTTAATTGCCATCTCGTCGAATAATAAAACGCATTTCCTGTCCATCGCTGTCATCACTTTAGCTTTATTGCTTAGCAGGCAAAATATTTGCTCTGAAAAGCCGGCCGGCAAGCTTAAAGCCGAATGCCAATGATACCGCTGGCAATTTGAATCCCGTACTCAACAAATATGAGTACGCAGATGGGGACTTATAAAAGAGAACAAACGTCTTTTTCGTCATTTGCCCAATGACTTTTGGGTTTATGGAAGGCTTGCGCAAAGATAAACGTCTGCACGTCAGCAGGCAAACCTTCCAATTGACGATCTAACTGCTTACGCAAGTTATACTCCCTGTCCATCTTCAGTCTTTTTGGCGTTTCAAAAATGTGTTGGGGAATGTTCCTTACTTGCAACAATTTGGGTTGCTCCTTTCTATATGAATGGAGTCCCGGAGAAGGAAATTGACTGGGTGAAATGTGGGAAGAATGAGGAGCTAAATCCCGTAGAGAATAATCTCTTATATAAGTTATGGGGTCCGATGGCCTTCTTACAATGAAAGGAGTGAAAGGAGACGAAGGTGGCTCATTCGGTCGGCGAGAAGATCCCGATGGCTCAATGGGCTGATCAATTTGCCCCGACGTGACCGTGGAAGTCGGCTCATGTCGGGGCATGGACGAATTCATGATCCGGAAGCACGAATAATCAATAGCAATTTCGGAGCAACTGCAGATTAAAGCCAATGATATCGGCAAAGCATCTGCATCCAGTTGCTTCCGATTGTCCCTATATCTTATGTTAATATCATAAAAGTGGTTTTCGCAAAGAAAGACAGATTTGAAAGACTTATCACACTGCGCATGCTTAAGCCAAATTTGCCGCCTGTGATCTCCCGGGATCTTAAAAAAGGAGCAACTACCCGGTCTTTTAACAGTGTTGCATCCTTTATACGCACATAGAACCATTATATAATTATATGTTATATGATATGTAAAATGATAAAAAATGTGTATGTAAATAAATGTATTAAAATATATGCATTAAGTATATCGGCCGCTAGTGGTCGGTATGACGGTATCAAAAGAAGTAGGTATCAAAAAGAATACCTAAATCAATGATATTTAGCTGCCCAAACTGAGGCACTCAGGTGCTTGTGCAAAACCAAATGAAAAAATTCTGTTTATATTCGGAGATTCGATTGTGTAACATAATGCAAACGAAATATGAACCTAATATGATTTTGAATACCGATTATGAATGAATGCCCTTTTTATTTGATGAACCAATAAATAAACCAATTTGAGTTGTTCATGAATAACCTACGGCAGCTATTATTACAAGCAGGACACGCGCTCGTACACACACTCTAACTTATCTTATCTTATCTCTGCCTCAATTAATTTTTTTCACATGCAAATATGATATGCCTCACTGCTGAAATGCGAATCTCCTTCGCCGATCTTAACATATACACACCAATTGTATAAAATACAACAAAATAAGTTCCAGGTGACGGTTTTGTTCTAATTGCAATATGCCATAAGCTACCCCAAAAACTTTGATCAGAGCAAACAAATAATATACCATCAATCTACCCAACTACAATTATCCCACCTCTCTTCATCCACCATCGCCCCTACCATTAAATATGAATATCTGCTTTTCACTTGCAAATACTCGTATGAATTATAAAAAAAAAACATTTGAGAATCTTCACTGCTGATATGCGACTCTCCTTCACGATCATACACACACATACCAATTGTGTTAAAATCCAGAAAACATAACATACCCCTTCCATCAAAGCAAACAAAAAATATACCATAAACCTACACGAAACCTGCTTTGCCAACCACCACCACTACCTGCATCATCCTCCTACTCATATTCCCAGCACGAGAATGGTGTAGAACTAGACTATCATGATTTGTTGCGGGCGAATGCGCACTGGTGGCGTATCGTCGTTTACGCACGGTTGCACTACTATAAGGTTTATATACAATGACAAAAGGCACAAAATGTAGCTGGGGTATATTGTAGTCTGGGAGGATTCTGAAATTTTTCAGAATAGAGGGGTAGCCGATTTCCTCAATCCCTAGCCTTACTTAAGCTATATAAAGGAGGATCACTCATTTAAGAGTTTAATACTCTGAAAATGTTACTCAATTTAACGGAAGCAGACTTGGCAATATTAGATAAGTCAAAGTATTCTAACGAGAAACTTCAATTACGTTTTATTTCGGATTGGTTCCACTCCATGCGTCTTCGATCGTGGGAGAGATGGGGTGTTTTCATAAACGTCGAAAATCTGCACTAGTACAATCGTCTTTCTTCTTTGTTCCATTACTGAACACACTTATTCTGCAGAACGTGAGCAGGCCTGCTTAAGTACAATTTTAAGTAGTTACTGAATGTTCATAAACGTCAGATTTTTTGATATCCAAGACATCAAAGGAGAAGAATGGATCAACTTTTTTCATTTCATATAGCACATTCCTAAACAAAGAAATCTTTTTCTTTTTCCCAGAGTTGAATTCTTTTTCCATCAGAATTCTATTTTGAAGAAGCTTCTACTTCCCTTAAAAAAAAGTTAAATTTGGTTGTAAATAAAAAATTATTAAAATATTGCCAATAAAACTTACCTACATTTTTTACCTCCCGAGCTTTCTACAGTCAAAAAAATTTGGATGCACAATCTGCCAGACGCTGATGACATTTATGACGTTTATGAACATATCTTCTGCAATTCATCTAAGTTAGTTCGATCAAAAATCTGACTTTATGAGCACGTCTAACGCAGGTCTTAATTAGGCAGACGTTTATGAAAACACCCATGATCTGCATCTTTAAAGATGAGTAATGCTTGCATTTAATATTTTAACCTTCATCTCATCCTCAGAAAAAAAATCGTTGTCTACCCTTATGTGTAGATTTCCACACATACCGGATTTTATTGTTTTCCATGAATGTTTTTTTTTTTTTAATTAAAATAAATAAAAAAATACTTCTATAATTTTATTCTAAAGAAACAAGTGAATATAAATTTAAATTAGTTTTTCTAGGATGCATTTTACACAAACATTTCGGTTATGTTAGTTTTTACAAGCTGCTTTTGTGCAAAAACGACAAATTGTTTCGTATATATTATTTTTGGTGGCAGGCTTTTCTTCATAGCAAATGTGACATCTTGCTCTACCTTTTTTTTGCAGTGGAACGCTCCTTGGCCTTTTTGGTGGATTTGATGAAGATGATGCAGAAATATCATCTAAAGATTGTGCTGCTGAACTTTCTCCTGAAACAGTTGCAAGCAAAGATGCTGATGATTCCGATTTTGGTTTACCACTTCTAGCTGCCCTATATGGTTTTGCAATTGAAAATCCAAGTTCATGTAAAAAAATTATTGGTATTGTTTTTTTTTTGTGTTGCTTGCCAATTCGGATTTACTTCTTTGAAAATAATTAGTGAATTCAAAGCAGAAATATCAATCATATTTGCAAATACAGCCATTGGCCATCTATTTGTTTTTCTTCTACAGCTGTAGCAAGAAAGCATTTTGTCAACTGTATCTACACCGCCTATATCGAAAGAAAACAAAAATCATTAGAGGACTTGAAATTTGAAGAGGCAGTGTATATGATCAAACCTTTTGTTTTATTGTAATACTCTATAATTGATGGTAACTTTTTTCACCAGATCCAATTTGAATAGAGTTATGCATTATACTTTGCTATACAGTACATTTATTTTTCCTTCCAATGTACTAAACAAGTGCTGTGTTGTCGGTAAATGCAAATGTAGATTGATACAACGGCCTTTTTTACATTCAAGAAGCTTTGGTGGAATGCTTGTTTTATTTTTTCTCAAAGCGCCAACCATTGTAAGATTTTTTGACAACAATTTTTGACAAAGATATACGAAGAGAAGACCTTTCAACCTATCAACGAGATCCAAAACAACACGTTCGACTTGTCCTTTTTCACATGAACTGGCACCAATTGCTTTTCCCAAATACATTTGAATTTTCCAAACAAAACATGAGGAAGAGCACACCAGCAACCAGAATTTCAATTCATAGTTTACTGGTTTCGACGGCATGTATTGACGAAATCACCAACATTTTCTTCTGACACAAATTCGTCATCACTGTATCCAGACATATCACTATCATTCCCATCACTTTCATTCTTGGTCTCGACATAGTTTTTTTTTATTATTATTATTAAATTTACAATATATACGCACAATGTTCACTTCCGAAAAGACTCAATGAAACTGGCATTTTATATAAAATGCACTTACTATTGATATGCGTAGAAATCTACACAAGTAGCGTAACGACTACAATTATTGGCACCCCAAATTTTTAACCCAACTATTGGCACCCCATCATTCAACCGTGATTTTCTCAGCAACCCTTGGTCCGAATAGTCAATTTATTATTTTTTATTTTGAACTTGCACATTTTTCTCACATTTCTTCGTCATGCGTTTGGAGATACGAGTATTCCTTTTTAGTTCTGTTTTATAAGTAAAAGTGAGAATGCATACGTGCGACAAAAAAAAACCTTCGAAATTTCCTTTCTTTTCGTTAAGGACCTATAATTTTGTAAGTTTCTTATTACTACTTCCGTTTATATTTTTAAATGAAAACTTTTTTTATTTACTATAATAATACATTAAAGAAGTCACTTTTAAATATATTTTGTAAAAAAAAGTTATTATTTTGTTAATAAAAGGGGTGCCAATAATTGGCCGCAGAAAAAATTAGGGTTCGATTATTGGCAGGGGGGTGCCAATAATAAAATCCTAGGTAGCTACAATTATTGGCACTGCCAATAGCTATACTTTTATGAGTACCAATAGTTGTATCTTTCAACCGTTATTAATTTATTGAACAATATGCCGAAAAAAAAACTTGAATTAGAAACTGATTTTTGTTCGTTTCCTTTAAAAATAATATAAAAAGTATTTATTTAATAATTTTAATTAATTTATTTTGGAATGAATTAAAAACTAAGTTTTGTTCCTTTATCTGTAATGAATTAAATAATATATTTTTTTATTTTCCTATAAAAAATATGTATATTTAGCTATGTAGCCATTTGTTTACAAAACTATATAGCTATTTACTTATAATTAAATAAATAACTATGTTCCTTTAAACAGTGAAGTAAACGACAGTTTCCTAAAAATATATATATTTACTGTATGTATCTATTATTTTATAATTTAAAATAAAACGTTTTAAAAACATAAATAAAATAATAACCCTTGATGTTTTTTCTGTTTTAAAGATTGCCAATAATTGTAGTTTTTTGGGTGCCAATAATTGTAGTTTTTAGTAAGCTTTTTTTAAATTATCATTTTAAATATATTTTCAAATATTAAATCTTTATTTATAATACTCAATCAATGCGAAATTTAATATTTTATACTCTGGCAAACAACAGATTCAAACAACTTTAGAAATAAAAATATTATAGTTCATCAAAGTTGAAATTTCCTTAGGGGTGCCAATAATATTAGTCGTTACGCTAGGTAGTTAACGTAATTATAACAATAACAACCGTCATAAACTTTTTTTTTATGGGGAAATACGTTTTTTTGTAATGTAAAATAAGGGTTTTAATAAAGTCAGAAAATTCCGGAAATTAGTAATTAGTGGTTTTTGAAAAAAAAACAAGAAAAGAGGTAGCTTATGTGTAGTTTTCTATACAAGGGTGAGATGAAGGTTAAGTCAAGCCGGCAACACCCAAAGGTGGACCAAAGGTGGTGCAGTAAAGTGGATGAGCTATTTTTTTTTTTTTTTTTTTTAGTTTTTATAAAAAGGAAATCCAAATCCCAGAGCACTCAGACTCGGTAACGTTCCATTGTACTACCAGGCAGAAATCCTCCTTTTGGTGTAGAGGCATGTGATTGGGTGGCGTATGTTGTTGTTCACCATGGGGATTGAACCTGCACCGCACGGGTCACAAGCCAACACATTAACCTCTACACCGTCGCCACCCTTTATGGATGGGCTATGATACCTATAATAATCCAGATCATAATCTCGCATATGAAGAAGAAATTTCTTTTTTTGTGTTTCTGATGATTCTAGTCCATTTGAATTTCCTAAAGAAAAACATTTTTTAATAATTATATGTAAAATTATTTACGAGCATTTTTTAAATACTTACATATCTTTAATTGTGATAGAAAAGCTTTAAACTCAAGAAGACGCACACGTATTTGTTCTACATTTGTACTAAATTATGTTCATGGTATTATTACAAAGTGGTTGCTTATTTTGATTCAGTTTTTTTTAGCCTTAACTCTTTGAATTACGCTTCTTCCATTATTTAGTAAAAAAACAACAACAATGGAAATGTTGTAATTTATTTTGTTTAGCATTCGTGTTTACCAACATTGGTTAACAATAGACCAATTGCACCGTTATAAATATACCTAGATATAAAAGTATCAACACACATTCATGCCTGTCACGTTTAAGTTAGCGATTTGATTTCGTTCGTCATAACGAGTTTCATGGTGAAGGCTTCATAAGTATACACATATAACTTTCGTTAAAATAAAGCGTTGGCAAAAAAAAACCTGATATTATTTCATTCTTAAAACAGATATATATATATATATATATATATATATATATGTGTAAATACAATTAAAAAAGCAGGTTCAACTTTCTTAAACAATTTTTTGATTTTGAGCTTCGGGAGGAGTTCAGTGTCATTCGAGTTACTGAACGGTCGTTGTTCTTTTTATCCGTATTATGTGCATACAAATAAAAGGAAAAAATACATAAAAGTATAACGAATTGCATGTTATATACAAGTAAAATTGAACCTAAGTTCGAGTAGGTGATACAGTGGAAATTCAGAACAATAACTGTGTCTTAAGGTATTGATGTAAAATCAAACATCTTTTTTTTGAATTATTTAAGTATCGAAGAGTAAATGCACTTTTCAGTTATATCTAAAAAAGAAAAAATAATAAGAAAGCAATTGCTGCGACTTACAAGTTTTAAAAGCTACTCACGTATAGTTTAAAGATTAGTTAAGCTATTTAATGCGCGGCATTCGTTAAGTACTGTTCAATAAAGAACGACTTGTGAGTACAAGAAGAACTAATCAAACAATTTTCCCCATTTTTATTTAAATTTCCAATTCAAAAAGCAAAGATATTTAAATATCGTATTTAATATAAAAAAACAGGTTTGAAATGGACTTTGTTTTGTGCAAAACATACCTAAGTAAACTTTGTTAGATTTAATTTGCATTTTACCCGAACGCGTTCCTTATACCAATGGTCCTCATTTTAAGCGATTTAGATTGATCGTTTTATTCGTTATTTTGATGACCACAGAAACTTTATTTAAGAAGTATTATTTTAAGATTGGTATTGAAAGTAATTACGAACCTACTGTGCCTAGCGTGTCGCTGCGATTTTCTATATCGCCAAATGGTTGTCGTCCTATGTTTTAAACAGGAAAATAGTTGTCAGAATTGATATGTAATTACTTGTCTGATGTCATCATAGGCACCTCGGGTATTTAACAGTAAGCCACTTGGACCCGTTGCTGTTTTACTATATTATGTCAACGAAATTCCTCGACTGTACAAAAAGAGCTCATGTATGATTTTTCCAGATGATTTCAAAATGTTTTTAAGAATTTCCGACTCTTCTGACTGCCTTAATTTTCAAAATGAAATAAACTTATTTGTGTCCTAATGATCTAGAGCTTAGCTTGGGTCAACGCAAAGTTCTCTCTATTTAACGATCATCTTGCAACACTCATTATTCTTATGCTGCTAAGGATGTAACATTCAGCCGTGCTTTTGAGGTTAAGGACCTCCGGGATTTTTTTAATATCCAATTAAATTTCAGTTTGCACATCGATCGCATGGTAATAAATTTACTTTCATAAAAAGGAACTTGGATGAATTTCGCGATCCATTTGTCCTAAAGACGCTCTATTGATCTATAGTACGATCTTGATTAGAAGACTGCCGCGCCATCTGGGACCGATGCAATGAGGTTCATTCATCTCGAATTGAACGCTTCCAGAAATCGTTTATCCGCCTTGCACTCCGCAGAATTAGCTTAGGTTCAGAGCTACCACCTTACAAAACTAGTTGTATATGATCTCTCTCTCATCTAATGAAGGAAAATACAGTCTTTAATATTTTTGACTTTCATTGTGAATACAGTGTTCTGAACTGCTATACCCTATTCTAAGGGTATATTAATTTTGACGCATAGTTTGTAACATACTCGTACCTTAATATTGCCCGTAGACCCCTAAAAGTTACTATATTTATGATCAGCATCGATAGTAATGTCGATCTAGCCATGTCCGTCCGTCCGTCTGTCGGCAGAAATTAGGCCTTTGAACTGGGCCTAGAGAGCTGAAATTTTAACCATATATATAGGGTCCCGAAATAATCAAGTTTACGAATTTTTGAACAAAATTTTGGAAAAAATCGAATTTTGAGCTAGAAAGCTGAAATTTTTTATATATGATCTATGACTCCTAAAACTGCTCGGGATATAAAATTTTCAAAATCCGCGCACTGACACGCCCACAAATAAATAAAACAATTTTATTTAAAACCAAAATTTGAGCTAGGGAGCTGAAATTTATAATATATACTCTCTAGGGGCCCTTTCAGCTCATGTGTAAATATTTTCAAAATTCGCCTACTGACTCGCCCACAATTTAAAAAAAAAAACTTTTTTTGAAAATTCAAAGTTAGAGCTAGGGAGCTGAAATTTATAATATATACTCTCTAGGGGCCCTTTATGCTCATGTGTTAATTTTTTTTAAATCCGCCTACTGACACGCCCACAATTAAATAAAACATTTTATGTTTTATTTTTATTTTATTCATCATGTCTGTCTTTTGGTAACAGCTCTTTTGTTGCTGTTTTGTCTAACAACAATATTCTGTCTAATATCGTTTTATTCGATTTTTCCAGTGTTTGGCTCTACTTTGCGTTTTACCGTTTTATCTGCTGGTATTTGAGTATTTATTGATGCTGCCTGAGCATACGTCATTTTTGGACCAGCCGTCTTTTGTCTCGGGACCTTTTTGATTATCGCTTGGTCTTTATGCTTTTCTTTCTGTGGGCTCTTTTGCAAGTCTTTTTTAACTGTTTGCTCATCCTTATTTGAGTTTTTTTGTGTTTTCTTTTGCTTTTTGTCTCTTGCAAGTTGGATTTCTTTTGCAACTAAACAACCTCTGTAACAGGATGGTTTTCATTGCAGTTTGCACATTTAGGATGTTCATCCTTTTTCTTCTTACATTCCTTAGTGTGGTGACTTCCTGCACATTTAACACATCTTGGATTTGAGTTGCAGTATCTATGTGTATGCCCATATCTTTGGCAATTTTTGCATTGGCGAACTTGTTTCGATTTACATAGGGTATGAATCTCAACTTGCATCCCAAGTATGTTTTTTATTTCATATATTTTTTTCTTATCTTCGTCATGCTCGAAGCTGAGTGTAAAAATTGGTAGCGGTACTTTGCTTTTAAATTTAAGCATATTTACAACTTCCAAGATTTTAAAGCCTCTGTCTTTTAACTCTTTTTTTATACTTTCGGGTGAGCATGAGTAATGCAGTCTTTTCACTACCACCTTCATTGGTCTGGTTTGCTTATTTTGATAAGAATACCATTGTACCTTTTTTCGGTTTAGTATTTTAGTGAGGCTTTTCTGTATCCCTCTTCTTCAACCACATTGATTTTGATGTCATTTTTGTTTAGATATTAGCGCTTTACTAGCTTTAATTTTATTTTCCTCCAATACTTTGGTCAAGCTTTCGTACTTATTTACTTGCAGCGCGATAATTGGTGGGGGCTTGGTTGGATTTTGTGTTTTATTTTCTTTGTTTGAAGCATACACAGTGACTGTGCAGCTTTCTTTTGTTGGTGAGATTTTTGGGGACGCACTCATTTTGTGTTTTTTATTTTTATTCCCTTGTAACGATAAATGTTATATAACAAAATATGTAGAGCGTTCTTAACAATTCAACCATACTTAGACTTTTGTCACGCCCACTTATGAGGGATAGGAATAAGAATAGGGTATCCAACAGTTCTCCCAAGCGAACTATAGCCCGTCCCTATGTTTTCTTTACCGTTTAACGAACATTCTAGAGTTTTGAGAGAAAGGATTTTATTTTACCCATAATTTTTCATAAATTAAATTATAAATATGAGATAGTTGAAATTATTTTAAAACCTTAATCAATTTTTTTGTAACATAAAATGAATTTTAACTTTAAATCACTTCAAATCAAATTTGTTTAACAACCACCTGCAGATAAGCATTTTGCTTTGCGGGCAAAAAATGTATATAAAACGAATGTATTCATAATAAAACGAATGTATTCATGTAAAAAAAAAAAAAAAAAGACAAACTATGGGTTGCCGAGCCTATAACGCAATGCATTCTTTTATTTAATTCCGGTGCCTATCACATTAATTTAAGCTCAAGTCGCAATTGCTTTAAGCAAACTGCTCTTAAAAATTTAAATGTAGAAAGGCATCAAAACATCAACTCTAACTGAAATTGCTAAATCCCTTTAACCCGCGAAGCTGGCCACCCAAACGCATTAGCCCTCTGCCTAGTAGGACGAACAAATGATGTGTTTTTTGACATTTTTTCATTTAATTCCCAAGAACATCCCATGGTGTATCTGTAGATTAGATAAAGCTCAGCGACAAGTCTTCGTTGAACCAGTAGTTAGAGATTGGGTTTCAATTTTGGAACATTAATTATTCGAACTGCACGTCTTTAAAAACAATGGAGTATTTTGAGAGAATATATGAAAGCTGAACTCCTGATGTGAGAATCATACTCATTCACCGACCTCTAACCTAACTGATAGGCAGGTGATCCATTTATTTGAAGACATATTCCATGTATTCTTTAGACGATCGAAATATCTATCCAATACAAACCGTACACCCTAGCTACCTTCTTAGACATTGAAGGTGCCTTCAACAACGTCTTTACTGAATCTATTCAAGAATCACTCACCACGGCATCCATGCTCAAAGCCACAATAATTCAGGCCCAGAGGGGATAACACCATTAAAGCCAAGACCGTAGAAAAAGGAACGCCCCAAGGGGGGTCATTTCGCCTCTACTATCGCTCATGGACATTGACAAAATTCGGACAGAGTTCAACATAATTGCAATCAAGACAACCGCGTACGAAGACGACGTTTTTATTCTGGATATCTGGTATGTTCGCCTCAGTGATAAGTGAGAACACAGAGACGGCTCTGATTAAACTAGCACATGGGCTACAAGTTGTGGCCTTAGCGTGAATCTTAGTAAAACTAAACTCATTCTGTTTACCACCAATTACAAGATACTGACTGTTAACCTCCCTTAACTAAATAACCAAGCACTCACCTTATCTTTCGAAGCTTAATATCTAAGAATTACCCAAGATCCAAAGCTAAGCTGGGAGCAAAACATTGAACACAGACTACGCAAAGCATGTGTCGTTTTCTACGCCTGTAGCAGAACTTTTGGCAAAAGGTGGGGACTCCGGACTGGGATCGTGCTGTGGATGTACACATGGTGACCTTCCTTAAGTAAAGTACAACATCACTAAACTCAATCGAGTCCAGAGGATGGGATTGGTGCAACCGGGCTATTCGGTCGAGTCCGACCGATGCACTTAGTGTACTTCTAAACCTACTCCCTCTCGACCCTCACATCAAACATACTGCATCTGGCAGCGCAGCAAAACCCAGTGAATCTGAGTTCTGGTCAAACCATCAGGTAGCGATTTTTACCGATGGTTCTAAAAGGGAATGCGGAGTCGGCGCGGATGTCTTCTCAGCGGAACTGAACACATCCAAATCATTCCGACCTCGGCCTCTCGGCATTCACGCTGCCAATTTGGACATCCCATCCAACTGCCGCAGTTGCATAGATCCATTGGAAAAGGAAACACTTCTCTATTTCCTCTGCGAATGTCCGGCCTTAGCTAGATGTCTAGTCGCACACTCGGCAAAGCATTCTTCGACGATCTATCAGATTAAGTAATATAAAATTCTGCAATATCGTTGCATTTCTCAATTCCACAAGCTGGATTTGAAACACAAATTTACACCCCGAGTCACTTGAGTGGTGGCATCAAAACTGATGTAACTGATGTACACCAGATAGCTACTCCTACCACCGTGCTAAATTCCCTCCTCATTTGTTTCCACTGCCCCACCTCTTGCGAACGTCTGACAAACATCCAGAGTATTAATTGTCATGAGAAGCTTCTCAAATTTGCCGTTCGGATTCGGCTTAAAATTGTAGGTCCCTTCCACTTCACAAGCAAGTGGTTGGAGAAGCCAGGTTTTATGCCCCGTATGGGTCATTAATGTCTAATATTCTTTACATTTTTAATTATATATACCCACAAACTATTTGAAATCTAAAATCTAGATTGAATTCGTCGTAACAACATAACATTCGAAAACGGAAAATATTCCACAAAGGTTTGCGATCCCTGCCATAAGACCCTTTATCAGTTACTCTCACTTCTTGTACCGGTAATTGTTAACAAATATAAAAAACCACCACATATCAAAACAGACGAGCAACGGTGGGTATCATTTTGTTGACAAAAAAAATAGAAACTGAAACAACAAGTACCTGCACACGCGGCTCCACAACGAAAAAGTGCTACCTAAATTGCTTTAACTTGGAATTTGCTCTTTAAATTACAAAGAGTCTAAATATGGAAACGAAAGTTAAGCGCAAAGTTCGGATAAGCGTTAAAGGAAATGACACGGAAGCATCGGAGCTGGAAGACCCTCGTCATGCCACATCGTAAGTTAATAGCTAAACATATTTAACAACTGTTTTTCTAAACTCTTCTACCCTTACAATATATAGGTACTTTGATACGGTTGCTCATCTTTTCAAGGGCAGTGTTGGAGCCGGGCTCTTTGCAATGGGAGATGGGTTCAAAAATGGCGGTATTGTGGGTGCAACCATCCTTTTGCCCATTATTTGCGTGGTATGTGTACACTGCGAGCATATACTAATTAAAGCATCTATGCAGGCTGTTGAAGCAACTAAGGGTGCAACTTTTTTCGACTATCCAGAGACAGTGGAGAAAAGCTTTGAACTGGGCCCGAAAAGATATCGATTTTTATCGAAATTCATGCGGCTAGTCGTCGAGACATTCCTTTGCGTCACTCAATTTGGCTTTTGTTCCATTTACTTTGTGTTCATCACCGAGAACCTGTTGCAAGTATTCCAGCAGAATAATATAAATCTAGATTTCAACGTGGCGATGACTATATCCTTGGTTGCGGTACTCATTCCATCGCTAATTACGAACCTTAAATATCTAACACCGATATCTGTGCTGGCAAGTATCTCATTGTTGGTGGGAATAGCATCGACATTGATATTAGCAGTAATGGGTGGACTGCCATCACCAAGTGAACGTTATTATGTGACAGATGGACCCAAAATGGCGCTATTCTTCGGTACAGCAATATTTGCGTATGAGGGTGTTGCACTGATACTCCCTCTTCGGAATGCTATGAAGAAGCCTCAGGACTTTAATAAGCGATTTGGTGTTTTGAATGTGTCTATGCTGCTGATAACTGTACTTTTCATTACAACCGGCTTTATCGGCTACGTGAGATGGGGTGAGGAGGTTAAGGGCAGTGTAACTCTTAATTTGGACGCCACTGACTGGTAAGACTGAATTTAATGTATATAAATCTTCAGATACATAATGCCATTCTTGCAGGAAATCACAGGTGATAAAGATTGTTGCAGCCCTTGGCGTATTCTTTGGATATCCACTTCAATTTTTTATAATGATAAAGATAGTGTGGCCTGGAATGAAGGAATCGATGAATTGTACTAAACGTCCATTGATTGGAGAGCTCTTTTTCAGAACCGTGATGATATTGTTGACATGTAAGTTTAATGTTTTTGAATAAGTCTTCACAATGTCGAGCGAAAGTTACAGAATTAGGGTCCAGAAAAAGCTTCTTTACTACCCTCTCCCGTCAGCTTCGTTTTACGTATCAGAATGCGATGAACAGAATAATTTCAATTGATGAGTGCGATATATTTTTATCAAAAGAAGCTATATCTCCTATATGGGGGTACATCGTTTTAAGGGAGATCGCTGAGATAATGTATGTCGCAGGGGGACTCCTCACTACTGAGTTTACTATTTTCGATTTTATTAGAAAGGATTATCCTCTGCCACATAAACCCACCTCCAAGCAGCTATTATCCGCGTTGATTGGCAAAGCAGTACTCTCCTCTACTTTCACCCTCTACCTCTACCTCCGGAAGATGACCCTTCCATCCCCAAGTACCTTCTTTCATTCTTCTGCTTTCGGCTGTCGGACTCGCCGGTTTGACCTCAAAAAGTATTGGTAGCCCTCCCGTTTTCGAATTGCTTCGTCACTGAATCTAATCAAATGCTAGTGTGGTGATCCAGGAGCTTTAGGCCTGCCTCTATTTCTAGTTTGTATCGAAACGTTAATTGACATTGCGTTTTTGACAGGCTTCGTAGGATCTGTCCTTTAAACATGACAGTACCAACTGAGCCGGTCGCGCTTCATTTTCTTGGAGATAGGTTCTTTGACGTGAAGGCTTCCTCAGATATTGGAAACTCTTAGTCGATCAATCTTTGTTGCTCCTGCAATCATGTGAAGCATCTTCATCCCAGCTGCCGTTAATCTGAACTCATACTTTTTGAACACTGTCCAATATTGTGAACCCTTTATTTTTTTGAAGAGAGAATACATAATGTACCGTCAAGTGGTATGCCATCACCATACTTGGTGTGTCCGACTCCCACGGACTAAACTCTCCCCACTATCGGTCTACAATCGTCACTGGAACCGCTATTTGCATTACAACAGGGCCTTCTGTGGCCTAAGACGTCTGTGCCTGCTGAAACTCTTAGGCGGGATTCACTTTTTTTTCTCCTCTGAGATCTTTCTTGTCGGTGAGGATTTCATCCATTTGGTGAGGGTATATTAACGTCTTTCTCTCTATTTTTTGCTCGGATGCGTCTCGATGAATGAACAGATTTTATTCCAGGTGTCGATACTCGAGGTCATCTGGTTAACGGCGGTGTCTGGGGAGAAATTTCCTATCTCCGACTCAATCCTGTTTCCCTCAACTGCCCATCTGCTACAGATAAAAAAGGTGCGGTAAGCATCGTCCTCCGGGGAGCGCTCCCTACTTTGCCCATCTTGTAGAGGTACTATTGAAATATCCATGCCCGGTTAGGAACTGAGTAGCATAGAAATTTACTTCACCGTGTTTCCGCTCCGTCTCTTCATCAATGTTCCTGATCAGCCGCGCCGTCCACCTGCCTCTTGTTTCGCAGCTCAATGTTCTCTGTCATTGTTCTTTGCTAAGTTCCTTCGCCTCTGCAGTGCCCGTTTCCACTGCTGCTTCCATCTTGTTCTCGTACACATACTTCTTCTTTTTCTTAACTCCCTCACACATGTCTATGATCATCTCAACAGGTTTCTGTAACCTCTCGTTTTCTTAGCGCCACTCATAAAAGATTTCTTTTCAAAATTAGTAAACACCATATTGAGATCCTCCAAGAAAATCACGATGTTTTTGCATCATGATCCTTATACTTTGGATTTTATCTGTGGTATCCAAATTATTTTCCACAATCGGCTTTCTAATACCCGCTCAACGATCGCCATTGTGTGTAACATCAGCTCTATGGAGTGGTTATTATCACAGTCTAACGTATCGCCTTTTCCTTTGTATAAAGGAAGACGAAAACTTTCCGTCCCCTTTTTAGGCATGGGATCGCCTCCCATCAGTTTGTATATGAGAATCATGAACCATTTGGACCCGATGTCTCCCTTCTTTTAAATCTGTTAATAAAATAAAAAACTTATTTATTAGTATGTATGTAGATATCTTTTTACTAACAATGATTGAGGCAACTCCAGAGGATTAAAGCTATCGCACAAGCAACTTCTCATAGCCCTTGCTTGTCCTCGTCCGATTTCTTCATCATTTATTTCTTGCGCCAATATTCGCTATGCAATATTATGCTTTTTCCGTTTTCTTACATCACTTTTTTTAACAGTCGTATAGATTAACGCTAATTAACTGCGAATTATATTAATCAATGAATTACATGAGAAAACTTGTTAATAAACATGCGACTAACTAGTGCACCGAAGTCATGAATTAATAAAGGGTATTTCATTAAGGACTTGACAACTTCTTTTTTAAATAAAATGTAAACTACTTGAGATATCTAAAAAAAATGTATTTGCTTGAATTACTATGAAAACATTTATGAATGGAATCAGACTTCGTTCATATGTCTAAAACGGGGACGTATGCAGACTGACACATTTCGGCCGATACGGGCGCTATTTCTTGTTCGTCTAGCGGCGTTAAGACACACGATCTCGGCGGCCAATAGATGGGTCCGATTCTCGAGATAACACGTTCATCGAACTGAGACTTCAATAATTCGATTGTTGCACCCGTTGTGTGGCTTGTGGCACCGTTTTGTTGGAACCACATATTACTGATGTCCAATTCATGCAATAGCTCAAAAAAATAACGTTCCAACATGTCTCTGTAGCGAATACCATTTACCGTAACGTGAATGTGACGGTAATTTTCATCGACGAAAAAAACGGCCCAATTAGCGTCATTGGGCCGTTTTTTTCGTGGCATGAAAACAGCACCAAACAGTGGCTTTTTTCGGATGAAGTACTGTTTCATTAACCACATAACGGCGATGAAATTCTTCACTTTCTTCCATCATATCCGGAGCGTAATTCGAGAACGTACGTCGCTTCATATGATCAAGTGGCTTTAGTTCTTGAGTCAGCTTGATCTTGTAAGGGTGTAGGCCAAGAGCCTTAAGCAAAATTCGCCATAATGCGGTCTGGGAGAGACCCGATTCTTGAGAACCTACTATTTCACTTTTACTCATTGATCAAATAACTCACGTGACCATCGTTTGGCAAGTGATAGAAATTGAATTAGTAGGGAATTTGCAGTTGCCTTGCAAATTGAATGCGCCGATTGACAGTTCGGTAATCGGCTTAAGGGTGCGTTCTCAAGTCGCTAATGAAAGAAACAAGTTGAAATATAACGCACAGCATTTTTTAGTAAATCTTTGAACCAAATGCTATGTTGGATACGGTTCAATCCAATAACCGGACCAAATTCTATACAATTATATACTTAACGATTTCCAATTTCCATACCATACGATTTATTACTTATTGATTGGCAATAAGCTGTTGATTTTTTTTCCAACATAAACTCCTGAATTTTAAGAGAAAAATAGTTTCCCCGGGAACTCGTAATATGATAATTTAACTTCTGGGAGAAATCAACTCCCGGCGAGTTCTTTTCTCGGGGAATATTTAGAATCGGGCTGAATATATTTCTTTTCGTTCACGGACACAGGGGATGGGAATCAAAAGAAGGTATACTTTTAGCGGCACATATTGATTATTCAAACAAACCCTCATCTGTTGGCCCGATCTTTTGTTATTTATTGTTGAAATTCAATTTCCAAAATAGTGATTTTCTTTTTTTTCAGTTTTTGTGGCTTTATTTGTTCCGGAATTAGGACTGTTTATTTCCCTTATTGGGGCATTATGTTCTACCTCACTATCCTTATTAATCCCTGTGCTAGTGGACTTCGTTATTCGATCTAAGGAACCAAAATCTATGGGAGTGTTTGTGTATCTCAAAAATATACTTATTTTGATTGTGACCATTTTGGGAATTGCAACAGGAACCTTTCAAAGTATAACGGAAATCGTAAAAAAATTCCACTTGTGATAAATGTTAATAACGATTAATAAATAGAAGAATTGCATTTCCTAAAAAAGCCAAGTTTTACTCACTGTTACTTTGTACAATAATTTGATTGTAAAAAATGTTTTGTTTTTTTTTTTGTATTTTGTTATAAGACAACAATATTTTTGTTAATTTTTCTTAATAAGTATAGATATCATAAAATATAAATAAAATAATCGGTACCGACTCGTATATTTTGTTTTACTTTGAATGACATAGGTATTTATAGTTTAAATGAAGCAATGATTTGGAGCAGAAGGGGTACGAGTTTTGAGTACGTTCACTTTCTGAAAGTATCAATAACAGTTGTAATAATTCCTTGTAACTGAATGAAAGATAACTAAGTGTGAAAATTATGAAATAAAAGTATTTAATACTCACAGTAACTCGGCGGTATTAGTTACATTTTTTTCAATTGGCCCGCAATTATACAAAACCGAATCCGAAACGAAACTAAAACTGACAAACCTCCGAAACTACTTACCTGCGCATACGAAATATTACAGTATGGAAAGATTCGACCCCGATTTAAATTATTGAACTTCGGGGATGTATTGCCCCGTCACATTTAATGATAAAGCAGTACAATTTTTAGCTGAAACTGAACATTCGGTCGCACAATTCGTTGGAAAAACGTAGCTCATCTTCGGTCAATGTGAATGTTCAGAATGTTAGTAAGATATATGAGAAGTCAATAGAGGTCTTTTAAAGTGAGTTTTTGACAATAATTAGTAAATTCGCTTAAAGATATTGTTACATCCAGGCTAGGATTCGAAAAGATAAAACGTAATTCTATTTAATTAATCTTTATTAGTTCTCTTTCAATGTAATTCTTGATTATTATTCTAATAATTCCCTTATTTAATTCAACAATTCACTTTCACAATTAATCACTTTAAATACACAGTCACTTTTCTCTTATTCAATACTTATACTTTTTCTCTCTACTTTTCACTACTGTCATCTATCGCACTTCTTTATCGCGGTTCACAACTCGAATGTCTTGGGTGCTCCTGCGACATCTATTTATATCTCTTAGTGACACCTTTCGAAATTTCCAGATTCGTTGAGTTTAGAAGGTTCGAGAACAACATAACTATGTATGTACTAGTTATTCCACAGCTACTCAAACTGATATTCAAATGCTGCCAAAATCGGTAATATGGCTACTTTATACTAGATGGCGCAACTTGACTAATTGATGCTCCTCCAGCTGGATCAAAAAATGAGGTATTTAGATTTCGATCAGTTAGTAATATTCCCTGTGTTTCTTTATTCATTCTGAATATTCGGAATATTCCGACTGAGCCATTTACGTTTCTTTATTCAATGGAATATTCCGGATAATCCATTTCGGTGTTTCTTTATTCATTCTGGAATAAATGGAATGCATTCTTTTTATTCCTAGAGAAAGGTGGAATAAAAAGAATATTCCCTCGTTTGACAGATGCACTTGATCAAAAAAAAAATAGAAGCAAAAGCAAACAATCAAATGGGTGAGCATTTATTGCAAATTTATTGTCTTTTTTTTATATTTTTATGTGTGTTGTTTTAAGTTAATTAATTTTTTATTATATATTTTTAATTTCCTTCCAGAATCAAATATACGTTTTTAAAATGGTCTTCTGTGGGCATGAAATGCCGCATAGATGTTGGTAGTTGGTGACAAGATGATTTTATGAGCAGTGTTGCCACTTATGCTACATAAAAGGGTGTATGTTTTTTGAACTTGTATTAAATCCTTACTCGAAAAGACAACATATTTAATGTTTTACTTTTTTCCTTCGATTCAACATATTTAACATAATAACAACACGAGAATATAATGTTATTCATACAAATAATAACAATATCTTAGTAATAAATAATATATTATGCTTTATCTGAGCGAAAGTTGTATATTACTGTATTGGGTACTTCGTTAAGAAACGCAGCTGTGGAGACTTAAATAGGGACAAGTCGTTTTCCGCTATATATTGTTTTGGTTGTCGAAAATATTGATAGCTTTAAAATGTTCACTCAGTCACAAATTCGTCACTGACAAATAAATTTAGAGAATTCATTCGCTGTTTTTGTTTGTAAAACAACATTTTTAAAACGAAATGTGAGTAGAATTGCTTTTTTGGAAAATAAAATAATACTCGTATGTATTAAATAGATACAATCACTGGAACTTCACTTCCATAAATTTTATGAACAAATAGCAGTCACAAAAGCATGAGCTTAAACAAAGCAACTAACAACAAAATAAAATTAAATTTTAATACGTTTCAGCTGATTAATTGAATAATCAAATTATTAATTGAATAATCAAATTATTTGCGCTATAAAATTAAGGAGTATCTAAACACTATTTTGAACAGTAAAACGTAAAAAATATTGTAGAATTGTGTACGAGAAATAAAAATGAACTTTTGGCAAAAATGTATTTTTTTTAGAAACAAATTAGGTTGAACGAATTTGCTATATACATATTTTTAATACTACTAAGTCCAAACGAACAAAAACAATTAATTAATAACAAAATTGTACAAAAAAAAATTAAAATGCCTTTAAATTGCTGCATCAGGAGCTGCACAAGTCATTTTGGTCAACATGTTCACTGTTTTTATATATTTTTTTTGCCCTGACATACTTTCTCAGGGTTTTCCTCAATAAAGGAGAAAATTTCACTTTGATTTCACCTAAATATACACTTTATTAACAGTCGCAATAATTTTTCATACAATTTCTGCAAATTACTGAAATTGTATGCTTCAATTTTTTCTTGACGTTTAAGAAAGAATTGCGGCACTTCAGAAAGAGATAGCTTTACGCACGTGCTCTATCGCATTTTGCTTGTCAGTGTTCACAATGGATGAATAATTTGTTAATTGGCATTCATAGTACCAAAATATCGATTGATTAATAAATTTTGTCGCTTATCAATAAATGATTTTTGACAACGATAATAAGGGTGTTTAATTAATTTAATGTAATTTGTATTACTGAGATATCGTTATTATTATTGTTTTTGTGAACTTAAATTGTATTTTCTTAAGGTTTCTCTTCTCATATTTATTTTATTATATATGTTTTTATTTTAGTGCTGTAGTGGAGTATTACCTCACATGTGAGTTCAGTAATAGAAAAAATATATTAATTGTAAGTAGTAAATATTGTACTTGTTCTTGAACTAAGTGGCAGCGCTGGTCAATAGACAAATGGCTGTCATTCTATTCGGTCCATTTTTGTTTCTTTATTCATTCCATTCTGGATATTCCGGATAAAAAAATCGAATATTCTTTCTTTTCTATTCCTTATCCGGAAAAAATAAAGAAACACACGGATTGTAATAGCTCCTGCTAGAACAGGTAAAGATAATAAAAGTAATATAGCAGTAATAACTACAGATCAAACAAATAAAGGTATTCGATCATAGGAAATACCGGAAGATCGTATATTAATTACTTTACCTCAGATCTAAAGAGATCGCACTTTTTCGGGTTAAGCTTTAATTGCGCACTTCGTAGTCTCTGGAACACTTCCTTCAAGTTATCTCGATGTTCTTCAAACGTTTTTCCAACAACGATGACATCGTCCAAGTAGACCAAACACGTTTTCCATGTTAGCCCCAACAAAACACGCTCCATTAGACGCTCAAAGGTTGCCGGCGCGTTACACAGTCCAAATGGCATTACTGTGAATTGCCAGAGCCCGTTTCCTGCTGTGAAAGCCGTTTTCTCACGGTCTTCCGGATGGATCTGCACTTGCCAGTAGCCACTCTTCAGATCTAGAGTGGAAAACCATCGGGCTCCAGACAGTGTATCCAGCGTATCGTCGATCCTTGGTAGAGGATAGCTATCCTTTTTGGTGACATTATTCAGTTGGCGATAGTCTACACAGAACCGAGTGCTGCCATCTTTCTTTTTGACTAGGACAATTGGAGATGCCCATGGGCTTTTAGAGCATTCGATTACTCCTTCCTTCTCCATCGTCGACACCACCTCTGCAACCACCGTCTGCTTAGCTAATGGTAATCGTCTGGGAGGCTGACGAATCGGTCTTGCATCTCCAGTGTGTATCCGGTATTGTACAAGGTGTGTTCGGCCATACTCGCAGTCCCGCGAAGCGAATATATCAGCAAACTCGTTGATGAGGTTATCTGCCATGGCTTGCTGCTCCTGATTCAGATCGCAGTGCTGGAATAAAGTTCTTTTCACCACAGTTATTGCCATTGGTGAACGAGGCTTCGCAACACCTTCCTGTGATAGTTTCGTGATGGCAGTAACCGGTACACACTTTCCAACCACCTCACCTTGCTTCAATTTGACGCTTTTGTGTTCCACATTAAGAACTCGTACGGGAACCATATTGTTCTTCGGCTCGACAAGCATTTTTCCAACCACGCAGTTTCGGTAGTGGTTGTCTTCTGGCTCAACTAGAAAGAATGGGTGGGCCCCAGGATCACCTTCCAGCTTTGTCCAAATCAGTGTCTCTGAAGAAGGTGGTAGGACCTCGTCCTTACTAATGACTGTCCTCAGGGATGCGGCGTTCTCGTTCCCGTATACCATCGGAATCTCTACGTTTCGATACTTGAGTACTTGCATACCAATGTCCAATACAACATCATGCGCCTTCATGAAATCGATTCCAACGATGCATTCGTCACATATATCAGCTACTAGGAAAGCGTGGGAGAATGCTAATCCTGCCAAATTTATTGTTAGTATGACCTCTCCATACACTTTCGCTGTAGCTCCTGTTGCTGTTTTCAGACACTAATTGCTGGTGTTGTGCAGCCAAGACTGACGGACGATGTCCCTCTTTATAATGGAAGCGGTGGCACCGGTGTCGATGGTTGCTACGCACTTATTTTGTCCGATATAGGCTTCCACTGTTAGACTCTGGTTTCCTCGTTTGGTTTGGGAGACTTGAATTGTGGTCCTGGGGTCGTCGATTCCGGAAACCATCTTCTGCCCCGCGAAGCTGGTCCTTACACGTTTCCCGACTGCTGGTTCTGCGAAGCTATATCTGCAGGATGGTTGCTTTCCCTGCCAGATGCTTCTTCGTTGCCCCTCCTAGGCCCGCAATGTGGACAACTGCCTCGTCTGGGTGGAGCTCTGCACTGTCTCTGTAGGTGCCCTATTTTGTTGCAGTTCCAGCAGCGCATTTGACCTCTGTTATCTCTGCTCCGGTCTACGATGTCTGCTCTTTGACAGGATCATTCAACGGCTGTCATTTCCCTTACGCGGCGGAACACATGCGATGCCTGATCAGCAGCTTGCATTGCCAAGGCAAATGCTAGGGCCACAGCGAGAGTTCTCTTTCCGGCCATTCTTTCGGCCATTTGCAGTTGTCTATCTTCAATGGCTTGGATAAACGCCTCCACAGCCATTTCATTGATGAGAACCTCACCAGCATTAGGATATGACAAATGTGCCAGACGTTCGATATCTGCTTGCAGCTGGTGAAGTGTTTCTCCCCGCTTCTGGACTCTACTGCGTAGTTGGACCCTGTACACTTGCTGCATATGCTCATCACCGAAGCGCATCTCTATAGCCTGACCAGGGCGTCGTAGTTGTGTTGCTTCTCTTCTGAGACAGTTTGGAGTAACTCCGCAGCTGTACCTCTTAGTGCGAGCGTTAGCGCAATCGACTTTTCCTCGTTGTCCCAGCTGTTCGCCATTGCAGCTGCTTCAAACTGTTTCTTATAAATTGGCCATGATGTTTGACCATCGAAAACAGGAGGCTGCATCTCTTTCCTTCTCGGGCAGTCCGCAGAATTTTTTCGAGCCTTCTGCTTCTTCACTTTCTCGAGCTCTTTAGCCAAGTTCTCGAAATTTGTTTCATGCTTGCAAAACGTCTGATGGATTTCGTCGAATTTGATTTCAAACTTCTCGAACTTGTGGTCAATTTCTTCGAGTTTTCCTTCGAGAACATTTTTAAAATCTTCCACAGCGCTCTTTTGGGCGGCAACTATGGAATTCTTTTGTTCTTCCAATTTGGAATCTAGAGAATTCTTCTGTTCATCAAATTTAGAGTCCATTGATTCTAATTTGGAATCTAGAGAATTTGTCTGTTAATCTAGAGAATTCTTTTGTTCATTGAACTGAGATTCCATAGAGTCGAATTTCTGATCGAACTTGGCCAGAAGTAATTCCATCATAGCAGTCATATCAATGCCTGTACTTACTTGTTCTTCTGCTACGTCGAACAAAACGGACTTGGGGTTTTCTCCTTCGTTTTCAACAGCTTCCTGCAGCCGGAGCACCAGATCACTTTTTCCTCCAGCCGTCGAGAGATTCCGCTTTTCCAGTTCACCTTTTAACTGCGGTATACTGAGCTGTAGTAATTTCAATGTGCGGGACATTTTTTTTTTCTCTAATTCACTTCACTTTAATTTCACACTGAATACGTTTTATTCCACTTCTGACACCAATGTTACATCCAGGCTAGGATTCGAAAAGATAAAACGTAATTCTATTTAATTAATCCTTATTAGTTCTCTTTCAATGTAATTCTTGATTATTATTCTAATAATTCCCTTATTTAATTCAACAATTCACTTTCACAATTAATCACTTTAAATACACAGTCACTTTTCTCTTACTCAATACTTATACTTTTTCCCTATACTTTTCACTACTGTCTTCTATTGCACTTCTTTATCGCGGTTCACAACTCGAATGTCTTGGGTGCTCCTGCGACATCTATTTATATCTTCTAGTGACACCTCTCGATATTTCCAGATTCGTAGAGAAGGTTCGTTTAGAAGGTTCGAGAACAATCTAATTATGTATGTACTAGTTATTCCACAGCTACTCAAACTAATATTTAAATGATGCCAAAATCGGTAACATGGCCACTTTCTACTAGATGGCGCTTGCTGAATGACACAGTTTGAGCAAACATGCAACAATATCCCCCTCTTAAACTTGTTCGTCCCGAACAAGCACGTCAATATTTTCGCCATGGTAGCGATGGAGACGATCCACATGGACAACTTTCAGCTTGCCTCTTCCTCGTTGGATCCGGTAGACAACATCGTTTATGCGCTTCACTATCTTATATGCCTTTTCGGCGATGAGGGTTGTATAGCCATACCAGATCTCCTTCCTGGAATCCTGTGGTGGTTGCTTTTGTGTCGTACCTCGTCTTCATGCGGTCGCTGGATATCGGATGAATATTTCGGTGGATTTCAGTACCCGGTACACACTTTCCAACCACCTCACCTTGCTTCAATTTGACGCTTTTGTGCTCCGCATTAAGAACTCGTACCGGAACAATATTGTTCTTCGGCTCGACAAGCACTTTTCCAACCACGCAGTTTCGGTAGTGGTTGTCTTTTGGCTCAACTAGAGAGAATCGGTGGCTCATAGGATCACCTTCCATCTTTGTCCGAATCATTGTCTCTGAAGAAGGTGGTAGGACCTCGTCCTCACTATTGACTGTCCTCAGGGATGCGGCGTTCTCTTTCCCGTACACCATCGGAATCTCTACGTTTCGATACTTGAGTACTTGCATACCAAAGTCCAATACGACATCATGCGCCTTCATGAAATCGATTCCAATGATGCATTCGTCACATATATCAGCTACTAAGAAGGCATTGGAGAATGCCAATCCTGCCAAATTTATTGTTAGCATGATATCTCCGTACACTTTCGCTGTCGCTCCTGTTGCTGTTTTCAGACAGTAACTGCTGGTGTTGTGCAACCAAGACTGACGGACGATGTCCCTCTTTATAATGGAAGCGGTGGCACCGGTGTCGATGGTTGCTACGCACTTATTTTGTCCGATATAGGCTTCCACTGTTAGACTCTGGTTTCCTCGTTTGGTTTGGGAGACTTGAATTGTAGTCCTGGAGTCATCGATTCCGGAAACCCACTTCTGCACCGAGAAGCTGCCCCTTACACGTTTCCCGACTGCTGGTTCTGCGAAGCTATATCTGGCAGATGCTTCTTCGTTGCGCCTCCTAGGCCCGCAATGTGGACAACTGCCGTGTCTGGGTGGAGCTCTGCACTGTCTCTGTAGGTGCCCTCTATTGTTGCAGTTCCAACAGCGCATTTGACCTCTGTTATCTCTGTTCCGGTCTACGATGTCTGTTCTTTGACATGAGCATTCGACGGCTATCATTTCCCTTACGCGGTGGAACACATGCGATGCCTGATCAGCAGCTTGCATTGTCAAGGCAAATGCTAGGGCCTCAGCGAGAGTTCTCTTTCCAGCCATTCTTACGGCCATTTGCAGTTGCCTATCTTCAATGGCTTGGATAAACGCCTCCACAGCCGTTTCATTGATGAGAACCTCACCAGCATTAGGATATGACAAATGTGCCAGACGTTCGATATCTGCTTGCAGCTGTTGGAGTGTTTCTCCCCTCTTCTGGATTCTACTGCGTAGCTGGACCCTGTATACTTGCTGCATATGCTCATCACCGAAGCGCATCTCTATAGCCTTGAACAGGGCGTCGTAGTTGTGTTGCTTCTCTTCTGAGACGGTTTGGAGTAACTCCGCAGCTGTACCTCTTAGTGCGAGCGTTAGCGCAATCGACTTTTCCTCGTTGTCCCAGCTGTTCGCCATTGCAGCTGCTTCAAACTGTTTCTTATAAATTGGCCATGATGTTTGACCATCGAAAGCAGGAGGCTGCATCTCTTTCCTTCTCGGGCAGTCCGTAGAATATTCTCGAGCCTTCTGCTTCTTCACTTTCTCGAGCTCTTTAGCTAAGTTCTCGAAGTTTGTTTCATGCTTGCAAAACGTCTGATGCATTGCGTCGAATGGTTTCAACCTTCTCGAACTTGTGGTCAATTTCTTCGAGTTTCCCTTCGAGAACATTTTCAAAATCTTCCACAGCGCTCTTTTGGGCGGCAACTATGGAATTCTTCTGTTCATCAAATTTAGAGTCCATTGATTCCAATTTGGAATCTAGAGAATTCTTCTGTTCATCAAATTTGCCCAGAAGTAATTCCATCATAGCAGTCATATCAATGCCTGTACTTACTTGTTCTTCTGCTACGTCGAACAAAACGGACTTGGGGTTTTCTCCTTCGTTTTCAACAGCTTCTTGCAGTCGAAGCACCAGATCACTTTTTCCTCCAGCTGTGGAGAGATTCCGCTTTTCTAGTTCACCTTTTAACTGCGGTATACTGAGCTGTAGCAATTTCAATGTGCCGCCCATTATTGTTTCCTTTTTTTTAAAAAAACTAATTCACTTCACTTTAATTTCACACTGAATACGTTTTATCCCACTTCTGACACCAATGTTACATCCAGGCTAGGATTCGAAAAGATAAGACGTAATTCTATTTAATTAATCTTTATTAGTTCTCTTTCAATTTAATTCTTGATTATTATTCTAATAATTCACTTATTCACAACAATTCACTTTCACAATTAATCACTTTAAATACACAATCACTTTTCTCTTACTCAATACTTATACTTTTTCTCTCTACTTTTCACTACTGTCATCTATCGCACTTCTTTATCGCGGTTCACAACTCGAATGTCTTGGGTGCTCCTGCGACATCTATTTATATCTCCTAGTGACACCTCTCGAAATTTCCAGATTCGTAGAGAATGTTCGTTTAGAAGGTTCGAGAACAGTCTAATTATGTATGTACTAGTTATTCCACAGCTACTCAAACTAATATTCAAATGCTGCCAAAATCGTTAATATGGCCACACTCTACTAGATGGCGCCCGCTGAATGACACAGTTTGAGCAAACATGCAACAATATATTTAATAAACTTTTTTTATCACAACAGGCATCGTTTATTTCAAAAACAATAATACATAACTAACCCGGCAAACCTTCTGCCTTAAATAATTATTTTATTCCAGAATTTGGTTTGAAATGAACTTTAATTACGGTAGGATTTATTTTTATAAGAATGAAATGAAATTAAATTTTTAAATGTTATGTAAATTTTACTTTCGATTTAATAAATTCAATTTTGTTTCACATAATACAATGTTTGTCTGATCTTAGTAAATAATAATTTATTGTAAAGCCAACCAATAGGCACTTTATCGGCTTTAATGACGATCATAAATTATCTTTTTGGAAACTTCCTTAAAAAATCGGATGAGGTTATTTTCTTCTGTCAAAAAAGTTTCTAAATCGCAAATGGTAGCAGATTCCTGTATTACTTGAACGTAATTGTTCTCGCAACGGATGTTGGACTGCTCTTCTTCATCTCCCATAAAGTAAATTTGTAGAAATTTTGGTGTTTCCGTGGGTAGAGGAAATAAAGAGACAACTTTTGATAGACCTGGCCCTGGATCTCGAATGTTGAATTAAATGTGCGCCCTTGTCCATCCGTATAAGTAATAATTTTGGCGGCGAAGGAAGCCTTTCTAAAACAACTATTCAATTTCCTTCTTTTTTTCCAAAATAATTTAGACTCTGAGGTGCCGCCAGTAGCTCCTCCGAACTATTTCAAACATGCACCGGATTTCGGCAAGCGGACGCGCTATCATGCGATTTCTTCAATCCAGTGCGAGACTGGAGCAGATAGTGCGCAGGTCAGGTATCAACGCGGAAGGCACTATCTTCAACAGGTCCGTTCAGCTGCCGGGTTATGCGGACGATATTGACATTGTAGGAAATCTTGCAAATACGCCATCTATAGGAATGTAATGGGATTCCGCACGAGAAATGCATACCGAACACTTGCCCTAGAACGAGCTCGCCACTCGCCCGTTTCGGAGCTGAACGCACCCCAAACAACTTCACTGCTGTCAGACGCGCTGTGCGATAGAGAGCGAGACATCCGGCATCTTCGGCGCGGCCATACTGATTTTAACTCTGTTCGTGGGCGACACAAGACGTCTCAAAATTAGTGGTGGGAAGAAAAAAATCCCCAATTTCCACGGAGATCCCCAATTTGGCCCGAGAAATAACTGCTAGGGTGTGCCTCTCGAAGCGTTCGTCGGATTCACTGGGAATTTATCCCCAGTCCGGTAAGTAACTCGGTGATTGGATTATTACCATACCGGTAATAGGATATGTCCTTTCACAGAGCGACGCGATCGATACCACGTTGGAGACTCCATCCGTAAAGCAGGACGGAGCACGAACAGGGAACAGGACGTGCAGATTGCCCTCGTAATTGCCGCGGCGCAGACGCCAGAGCGCTGGGAACCAATCCTCCCCTGTCACAACAGTCCAGCAGGACAAAGTGACCACGTGAGGCGATACTGGCATGCATCGTTCAGTTGGAATCACCCACCGGCAATCTCGGCAAAGATCGTCCACCGTCCACGCCCAATTTCGGAACGGTGGGCCGGACGAGTCTATTCCATAAACAGCCTGAACAGAATTAATGGCGAAAGGCCGGAATTAAACCGATCCTCGACGCGAATCCCACCAGGTAGGCTGTTTGCCCCGAGAGTAGGTCTAACATCGTACTAACGTCTCTGCGATTCTTTCAGGCGAAAATTCGCTCGAAACACGAGCAGTGCTGGGGATAATAAGAGGCTACTCACGAGTATATCCTCCCCCCATACCCGTCGGGATTATCCCGCCACACATCGGTCGTACGGAAGCGCCAGGCACCCGAGCCCAGCCCTAGCAGGGGCTGGAGACAACCAGAGTCGGAGCACCTCATCACTCTCCGCAGCAAGCCGCATTATTTTTAAGTGTATATTAAGCTTAAGTCTAATTAATAGGCGCGAATACTTGGGAGCCTTATGCCCACCCCTCACCCCACCATCTGGTGCGGCGGTAGATGAGTAGCTAGTGGCCGACCATCTGTGCCAGAGGCAGTGTAGTGCGATTAGAGTGTCAGTAGTCCACCCCACGGTAGGGTTTAGCAGTAGTTCCACCGTCCAGAGGATTAAGATTCGTGTGGTCTTAAGTCAAAGACCCAAACAAAAAAATATAAAAGAAAAATGGGGCAAGATAATTTCCAATGAAAGAAAAAGTAAATATCGAAAATAAATTTGTTGGCGTTGAATTCTTTCCGATCGGATTCGCGAAAAGAGGGCGCATCCCCATATAGCTCGCGGTAAGCAGGCGGGAGCTGCACTCAGCAGATCCTACGATTCTTTAATTGACCGAACGAAGTTCGTTATCTCTGTCAGCGTATCCAGTCGTTCCGAGCGTAAGCCTAATTGAGTCATTTACCACCCCCCCCACCTCCCCCTCCCGAGTGGGAGCCAGACAAAAATCGCCATCGCTGTCCGTAATCCATTTCCGAGAAACGCCTACATTGTGAAATTGCATGATTTCCTGAACATGCTTCGCATTGACCATTTTCCTTTTCAGTGTTAACGTCGTTTGTCAGGAAAAACCGCGTTGGTTTGTCGCGTTTGGATGTTGTTTGCACAGGTGGTTCACTTAAATCAGTGCAGGCTACTCTAACTTCATTGGCCAGCTCCTGTAGCCATTCGCTAAAATGTTCTACCGTTGGTATTGATCGAATGTTGCGGGTGTGCCGCGCCCATTCTAGCCTTCTTTCAACTGGCAACTTTAGAAGCAGCTCATCCATCAAGATGGGATTAGACAGGTGATGGTCACACTTCGCGGCTCTTAGGAACGACGACAGGTTTTGCACCTTTGTTGCAAACGGCAATATTTGCTCCAAACCATTTACCGAAATGGGTGCTATACTTCGAAGCTTAATTATCTGACTCTTTACTAGTATCTAGGGTCTACCAAATTGTGTAAAAAGAGTATCAATTATACGTGGGACATTACTGCTATAAATAAGCAAACACTCAACTTCTTCCTTAGCCCTACCTTTCAAAGCTTTCTGTAGTCGCATTAGGTTTTGTGGTTGACTATAGCCGTACTGCTCTGTTGAGATGTCAAACGATTCGTGAAACATCGGCCAATCTTCCGGTCGACCGTCAAACTCAGGAAGGTCATACAATTTCCTTCCTTGATCTTGCCTGGGGTTGGACAACGTGCGGCTCAGGTCACTTAAAGCAGCTGCCAGCATCCCCGAGTCGCTACCGTTCCCCACAGTTTCGCCTCTAGCCTCACTGTTATCAACATTCCCGTTACCAGATCCACCGCTATTAGAAACGTTATTACTTTCCGAAATCGTCGATGTATTTTTCTTAGCTACTTCGGTTTGTAAGAAATTTAATTGCTTCATTATTTCTTGCAACTTAATTTCAATTGAGGATGGCTGATCCCGAATCGTGATGTCCTGCTCCTCGTGATCGTCGCTCTCATCATCCCGTTCTAACCTAACTGCTGCTGTAACTGTTTTGGACCTAGTGTCTGCCATTATATTTCTGTGTGAATACCTCTACCTAGCCTCAAACTTTAATACTTTTACCGCTTATAGGACTCAGCACATGCACTAATTTACCCGCCCCAAATCAAATTCAACTAGGAGTACTTACCCCACAACTCTGCTTCGTTCCCAGCGTGCAGTGGGTTCTTCTTGATACGGTTTCGTATGCCTTATTGGTGTTGAATGTTTCGCTGGTTCAAAGTGACTGACCGCTGGTCGAAAGTTTCCTAAATGTCCAGGAGCTCACCGGTGTATACTTCTGAATGATGACTGTAGTCGAGAAACACTGCTTTTTATATTTCCAAGTTGCGCTAGACTGGTAGTTGAAATAAGCATCGACTAGCACTCGATTTACTGCTACGCTTAGCGCCTTCGCTGTCGGTCAAATGTGGCACTACAACTAGTGCTCCGATGGCGATCGAGTTATTCCAATAACTATCGTTCCGCTGGCACCACAGCTACTGTTCCTTTGCTGGCTCAATATGCAGCGACTAGGATTCCGCTGGCGGTCAAATGGCACTCCAAACTAGTGCTCCGTCAACGTCTGTGTGGCAACCAATATTCCTCTTGTTGAAAATTCAATTCACGCGAGTGACCAAAGAAATGAAATAAAAGTTGTAATGGCCGCTTCAGATGGAAGGAATTGAATAAAATAGCTCCTGTTTATTGTGAAGAATTGAAGAATCGGAGATTTTATTTCCTGAATGAAAAGCATCAGCTAATTGTCACAATGTGTTACAGAGAATAAAACTTAAATTTTTTTCCTACGTCTTCCTCGTTTAAGCGCCGTCACATTAAAAGAATGAATTTCCAAAGAAATATGAACTATGGTAATGGCGGAAATGAGTTGACAGAGGTCTCAACTTAGCGAACAATAAACGATTGGGACGTGTTCAGGCACTTAGGCGAGGATTACATTTACAGAATATAAATCAGTACAGTAAAATACAAAAACTAATAGAACATAAATATCGGCGATAACAATGGACATGTCATCTTTTATTATTTTCTTAATTTTAAAAAATGTATTACTAAAAACTTTGTTATTTTTAATGCTCTAATAAAAAAAATTTGTGAATTTAATTATTGAAATAGTTTTAGAGTACAAGTAAGACATTGTCTTTTTTAGTAGATATAAATAACAAAAATACAAGTGCAGGTGATTTAACATTTTTAACATTATTTTAAATATTACTTAATCTAACTAATTTAAAAATAAAAGAGCTTAAATTGATTAAATATCTTTGTTTTATTGTCAAAGAACATAAATTTAAAAAAAACATGAACTATTAGTAACACGGCGTCACCATTGATCAAAGTCAAATTTGCGTCACCATTGGCGGGTTAACCAAATGTCGAATTCCAAACTTTTTCCAGCGACCAACCACACCCTTGCCGCGATATATCAAAGTTTATTCATAATCCACGTCGTACCGTTTCACCTACCGACGACTGAAAAAATCGTTCCAACATAACCTAGAAATCCGAGTTTAACCTTTGACCCCTCGAATAGCGGATAGAATAGTAGTCGGGCGCACTTACCACTAAGCCCACGACTTAAAGCAGTCGCTTTCTTATACCAAATTGTAATTTTAATAATTATCAGCCGAATACATAAACGTAAATTAATGGTGGATTTACACCATCACGCACGCGCATTTTTGCAACAAAACCGAAAAGAGAGATCCGTTTATCCGCAGTCAATGCTAATAAGGTGTAAGAGTGAGATCACTTACTTTAACTTGCTATAACATTATTATGGAGATTTGACAGATCACATGTAAACAAACAAATTTATTTTCATCGGTTTTGTTGTAGTAGAACTAAAAAATAAATAAAAACATGGATCTCGTAAAGGCTGCCGTATTAATAGTGTTTTCCATCTTGAGTAGGTACAATCGGCGATGTGAAGCAGAGAAATGTCAAAAATGTATTATGGCGATTAAAACATATGATAGCAGCGCCCATTTTGTTTTATAGGAAATCGAAATTTCGTAAGCCATCGCTATAAAAATATCAACATGCATAGCTTTCCCATAATTCCTACCACGTAAACAAGATGGCCGACGTGAATACGAGTCACGTTTTTTTTGCATGTTAGGTAATGCTGTCCCTTTCAGTCACACGGATATTTAGTATTTAGCATCCCTTTAATCTTACATGTTAGGAATGTGTGACCGTGTAAATCCACCATAAGGATGAATTATCTTTAATCAATGAGACAAATGAGAAGTCTTAAAAACAAATTTATTTTGAATTACCGAAGTTGTGAATTAACGAGTAATTAAGTTAAAATATAACTGACAGCATTTTTGACAACTGACACGAATCTTTGAACCAAATGGAATGTTCACACCATTTATCACATTTATTACTTATCTCCCAGATTGCCTCGAAGCAACAAAATAATTGAAACAAACAAAAAAATATTTTAAAACTGCATAGCAAAGAAATAGTTCTTACTGTAGTTCAGCAGCGCCGATATCCCTCTGAGTGTTCTGCTAGCCTTTGTATCCGTCTCACTCCGCCTTATGAGAGTTGGAAACTGTCAAAAATCTTTAACTTGATTTGTATTTTGGTTTTCCTTGCTGCACTGCGCTTAAACTTTAAACTTAATTTAAAATGAAAAGGAAGTCAAAAGGTCCACTGAAACCCGATTCAACAGATTCGGAAGAAATCACCAACGAAAATGACTCCGAAATTGGAGAAAATCCAAACATAATTGAGGAGGATACTGTAATTAACGAAGCCGTCAATTCCGATGACAACAACGAGGTACCCAGTGACGGAGAAATGGAATTGCTTTCAAAATCGACAAAGAAACGAAAGAAGGGAATCATTTATGTCTCCAATATACCCAAACACATGAATGTAACTCGAATTCGAGAGATCCTTGGAGGATATGGCAAAATCGGGCGTGTGTTTCTGCAACCCGAAAAAATGCCAGGTAAATAAAAAATCGCGTTTCAAAAAGAATTCATTACATTGCATTTTTTTCAATTATTCTCTTGTAGCAAGTGACAAAAAAAAGAAACGAAAGCGTCTATCACGACATTTTACAGAAGGTTGGGTGGAGTTTGAAAGCAAACGGACGGCCAAGCAAATTGTTGTCTTTCTCAATAACAATCAAATTTCCACCAGAAAGAAATCCCAGTTCTATGATTCCCTGTGGAGTATGAAGTACCTGCCTAGATTTAAATGGGTGCATCTTACGGAACGTATGAACTATGAGCAAGCAGTACACAAGCAGCGATTGATGACTGAAGTCTCACAGGCCAGGAAGGAAACTTCTTTCTTCCAAAACAACTTAGATAAGAGTGAATTTATTAAAAAAAAGAATAAGAAGAGCAATAAAGAAACTTGATTGGATTCTGAAAAAAGTGAACCGTGTTTGGTTGAAGGCTGATCGAAGGTAAGGGCCAAAAAGTTAAGTTTTACTACTTCGGATATGGAAGCGGGACTTATTGGAAATCAGGAAATAATGTGAATTATTAAAGGTTTTATACTGTAAATTTAACATCTAGCTAACGTTTCGTGCTTTTAGATGGTTCCGTAATTTCCTTTTCATTCGCAGTCCATAATTCCGGTTGTCTCGGGCAGAGATTCTGCACGGGACTGGAGCCTGTTAAGCAAAGCTTCTGTCTCTTCCAATGAAGCTTTGGCAACAAACTATTGCAGCTTGGTTCAATCAGTTGTCTAAGTGTGGATTCTTTTGCGGGAAATCTATCTACCACAGATGCACCATGCACTTAAGACTGTACGAACAGTCGTAGACAACTACATGAAATTCAATGCACAACTGGTCGAAGATATCTACAAAGCGTGTGTAACCAAACTCAGTAACCCAGAGTCCACGAAGGCCTTAAAATTTGAACTGAAATGATGAAATTGAGTTCAACTACTTTCGCTAGTGACTCGAAAACTATTATTTACTGAACGGACCCGTAAAGAATCTCTGCTGTGAAAATATTGCCTAATAACCTCTGCAATCTCACTTACATTGCGTTCAATTGTTCAGACCAAGCGCTCTGGTATCGGCGATGGCTTGGGCTTAGTTTATATTTACTCTGAGGTCTTCTTCCTATCAGTTAAGGTACGATGCTTGTTTATTTGTTTTTTTTTTATTATTCCAAAAGACGTACCGCCCCCTGTATGAAGGTCGTTATATTCTTGATAACAGAGTTTTTCAACGTATTTCTTTATGGAAGTTACATCTGCATAACAAAATGCCGAGTATTCACAGAGAATGTGTTCAAAAGATTCATCCTCCAGACAAAACCTACATTCTGTCTCTGAGCACTGATTGAATTGTTAAGATGATATCTCAAGCAACACAATGACCTGACAGGTAGCTCACTAGGTTCCTTATGCTTGTCATCATTAAAACCAGCTAAATGTGGCATAAAGATATGGTGGGCATGTGACGCTTCAAATAGTTATCATTGGAAAAGAATTTTATATACAGGAAGAGATCAACGCCAAGATGGAGACAATAATCCAGGTGAACAAATTCTACATGAGTTTAAAAAAAAAATATGCATCATCGGGAAAAATAGTTGCAGGCAATTTGTTCACTAGTTGGAAGGTGTACAAATGCTTAAAAGTGCCGGATTAGCGTACGTTGGAACTATTCGCCGTAAAAAAAAGGGGCGTACCTAATGAGATATTATCTTGCGGCAGTCGTCCGGTAAAGTCTACGGAACACGGGGTCTCTAACAATGACGTTGCCCTTGTTTCATATTTGCCGAGGAAAAATAAGGCTGTTTTATCGCTGTCAACGACGCACTTTGACACGGAACCTGTTGGGCCGAACAAAAAACCCAGGCAATAATGTTTTATAATAAAATCAAATGCGGTGTGGATCTTATGCGCCAAATGTTGGGAGTGTTCGTGCAAAAGACTGCACTATTAATACCCTAGTCTGAAGATATATTAGTTTTGACTTATTGTTTCTAACATGTCTTAAAACTGCCTAAAAGTTACTATATTTGTCGCCAAAAATTAGGCATTTAAACTCGAGCTAGAAAGCTGAAATTTCAAACATATACTCTCTAGAGGTCCGAAATAATCAAGTGTAAGAATTTGTAAAATTCGCCAACTGACACGCTCGTAATCTCATAAAATCAAATGTATCGAAAAGTCAAAGTTCGAGCTAGGAAGCTGAAATTCGGGATATATACTCTCTAGGAGCCCTTAATGCTCATGTGTAAATATTTCTAAAATCCGCCGTCCCTATCCGGCATTGCAGAACTTTAAGAACTCAGGAGTATCAGCGAAGTGTTCGCCGTGGCGTGGTTGAACCATTTGAGTTGCGCTGTGATACGGTGGTACTTTACCGGGGCGGGAAACCAACTTCTTCTTCACCGGCGAAGCTATGATCAAAATCAAAATCCTACCACTTTACTGCATCCGTACTAGTCCACCTGTGGGGTTAATTAAAATTGTCGGGCGTCGCACTTTCGGACCACTTCATAACTGATGCCAATTAAATTCTGGTGGTGTTGCTATTGTGAAATCCAGGAGTTTTAAGTGTCACCTAATATTAGCGACACATTTTACTTCTTGAAATTGTCTCGCAAGTGTTCATGGAAATCCATGTGTTGACACGACAGAATATCACCGGGGGGCTTAAATGGGAGACCAAACAATCAATAACAGGAACATGCAGGCGTTTTAAAATCTTGAAAAAAGAGTCTGTGATTAAAAATCCTGGATAAACAAAATACATCAACATTTGATTGGCCTCAATGGTGAAGTGACTCTAAACCGGGAGTCTGATTTTTGTTGAGGTCAAACGGGCAAACTCTACAGACGCACCCGAAGGGATGCAGTAAAGTGGGAGAGCTGTTATCCCTTTATTTCTGATCATGGCCCGCCGTTCATTATGCCTTAATTTGATCAAAACCACTCTGCAAAAGTTTGTTGATGGCTTCGATTTTAGGCCCTGATCTGTATGCCAACAAATCGTCGGCATATAGGTCATAGGGTCAACAAATTTACCCGCTCACTGTCGTAAACCGTTTTAATGTCAGAGATCCTGCTTGAAATCACGTTGTTACACTTATTGGCAATGAAAACTTTCCCAGATTCATATTGTAAATCACATAATACGAGCGTTGCGTGCATACCCATTCTAGTCTCTTCATCAAAGAGACGTCGAATACATAAAAAATAATAATAATATTTCTTATCACTGTATTTCGTTTGATGAACAAAGAAGCCATTTTAACGAGCAACATCATAACAACATATGAAACAATTTCATAGTGATTTAACACCGCATAAAGAAGTGTTCATATCTTCCACTATCATCTTATTGTCCCAACCTGCTGATATAAACATTCCCTCGCCAACTCCTATCACACTTAAAATTGTCTTGTCGGAGAGGAAACAACATCTCTTTTAAAGATCAAATTACAAGTGTTGCGCATCGAAAATCTACAACAAGAAAACAAATGCCTATGTACAATAAATGCACGACGGGATCGTATGAAACTTTTAAGAATTCGTCTCGAATAACATTTACAAAAAGTATCGTAGGAATGTAGTGGAGTGGAAGAGTTATGATCAACTTAGCCCAGATCGCAACCTCGTTGTTAAAGAGAAAGAAGAATATCGTAATAATGTATATAATACAGCGTGGCTCACGAAGCGTGCTACAAAAACGTAATAACTTTTTTTCTATGTGAGTAATCGGTTTTTTTTTTCTTTGGCAGGTTACTATTTAAATTTATTAAAATGAATGCTCGGGATACCGAAAAGAGGATTTGGATAGTGCAGCGGTACCGTGCTTTGCAGTCCTTCATTTCCGTTCAAAGGGAATTTAGGCGGCGGTTTGGCGGCACTCCCCGAGTAGATGGACCATTATGAGGCTGGTAATCATGTTTGCCGAATCTGGAAGCATCGCACGAAGAGCGTGCCTTTCTTCGGGCTCAAGACATAATCGCGGCTGTAGCATCGTCAATTCAGGCAAATCCAAGCGTTTCGACTCGAAACTTATCGACGCAAATTGGAGTTAGCAGACGGTCATTACAACGGATAATGTAGTCGACGTGATTCAGCTTTTTGGACTACATCCACATCTTAACAGCACATAGAGTTCGCGGTTGCATCTTCTCCTCCATTCGCCTTCCTCGCACACAGGGCCAAATATCCGACGTAGTATTTTTCTTTCAAATCTTACCTTTTCTACTTATCGTCCTATAAAGCAGGACTGGTAGGATTAAGGTTCGATAGAACATGCATTTTGTCCTTTGAGTGAGGAGTTTTGAACCCATTTGTTTCGCTAAACCTAAGCAGCAGCGGTTTCCTAAGATAATTCTCCGTCGGATCTCCACTAAGGTGTCAGTCGTGTAGTTGATGTTTACTCCGAGGTAGATGAACTCCTTAACTACCTAGAAGTTATTGCTATCAACAGAAACGTTTTGCCCTAGGCGGTGGACAGATGTTTAGTTGTTTCCTGCGATAGCATGTACTTGGTCTTGTCCTAATTTACTTCAAGACCAACCAATTTCGCCTGTTCTTCCATCGCCGTGAAGGCCTCTAACACGTACGCTAGGAATATCCGATGCTGCTTCCAAACTGCACATTACACCGCGGGTTTTTTAAGTGTCACGCGATACAACTGGATCTGTTTTGCAGGGATCCTGCATTCGGCCATCGCCAAGTAGAGCTCCTGACTTGGATGCTATCATATGCGGCTTTAAAGTCGATGAAAAGGTGGTGGGTCTCAACTTGAAATTCATTAGTCTTTTCTAGGATTTGCCGTAGCGTGAAGGTTTGGTGTGTGACGATTAGTGTGCTGCAGAACGGCTTCAAACGTTCACACAGTACGCTGGCTAGGATCTTGTATGCTACATTTAGCATATGCCTCGATAGTTGTTGCAAGGCATAGGATCGGCTTTTTTGATGATGGGGCATATGGAGCTGATAGGCTAGTCATCGGGCATGCTTTCTTCTACTTGGTTGTTGATTTGGTGCATGCGCCCTACCTTTAGGGCGGAAGCGGTGTAGAGGTTAGTGTGTTGGCTTGTGACCCGTGCGGTGCAGGTTCAATCCCCATGGGGAACAGCAACATACGCCACCCATTCCCCAGCCTCTACACCAAAAGGAGGATTTCTGCCTGGTAGTACAATGGACCGTTAGAGAGTCTGAGTGATCTGAGATTACGATTTTCTTTTTTTTTTTTTAAACACAAAAAAAAATCGCTTTACCAACACCTCCGTATTTGAATAGCTTCGCTGGTAAACCACAAGAGCCGGCAGCCAGCTTTCTTATAGCTAAGCCAACCTCTTTTATACTGGGTGGTGAAATCTGTTCTTCATAGACAGGACGTCGGTTTTATTCTTGCCCTATGACTCTCTATGATGACCATTTGGCAGCTACTCAAATACATCGACTATTCCCTGCGCTTCGGTGACTAGGTTTCCGCCGCTGTCGAAGAGCCTGCGCTCCTCTTAAAGCTTCTTTGTTAAATCTTCGGATGTTGTTTCGATCGTGATACTCTTCGATTTCTTTCAGCTGAGAAACTGCGTACGCCTCCTTTCTACGCAGGATCTTCTTCTCCTCACTTTTCTTGGCTCGATACTCTTCCCCAGCTGCCCTTGCTTTCCAATGCAGTGTTTTAAATGTGCATCTTCTGTCACCTTCTTCCGGTAAACGCATACATTATCATACCACGGACTTTTTCTCTCGGGTGGCTGGTAACCTACGGTAGTCTCGGCTACCTTCTTGATGATGTGTTGATATTCCATATATTGTTGCCGCTTGTGGATGGTGAATGCACAGATAAGAGTTATCCGCTCTTGTATACTCTGGTTACTCCATGTAATTGAAAATGCCCTTGTTGGAAAAACACTGTAGATGAACGTCGCATATTACTAACTAACTTACAATCTTGTACGAGCACATATTGAAGAAAAAAATAACCAATGAACAAACAGAAAACAATTTAGCACCTGTTCTAGTGTTGAAGCTTATTTTGGATATAAAATGAAGCAACGAGTGTTAGATTCCATTTAGCAGTGCTGATACCAACTCCAAAAAACGCTATGCAAAATTTATTGTTTTGAATTTGTTTGTTTGCAGCACTCTCTACAATTTCAGAAATGTTTCAAATGAATTATTATCGTACAAGCGAACAATAACTGAAATATATTTATTCAAACTCCCCTCCATTGTTTTTATGTTCTTTTCTTTTCTTTAATAAAAATGAATATTTTTTCTGTTAATACCTTAAGATGTATTATTGATGTGTAAACATCTTTGCTCTCGTTGATGTGTAAATATCTTTTTTCTCGGTAGGGGCTGGTTGGAAATATCGAGCGTCACCGTCACGTCAGATTTTCAGCGTCACGTCAGATTTTCATACCACGTGAGTTAATCGGTGCTCGCCAGATCACCGCAATTAAACGACGTTAGGGGCGGTTAGTACGTAGATGGATGACCGTTTGAGAACAACCGCGTGTCGTTTTTTATGTTAGCTATGTTCAATTTTAGAGATTATTATGTATGTCCTAACGAAACACCGGGAAGATGTGTGGAAGTAGAATTGTTTTGAATAATTGAGGTTGTATAGAAGTTGAAGTTTGTTGTACATCAGTTGAAGGTAAGAGGAAAAATATCGATTTGTACTTCGGTAACCGATGGCCGATTTAAGAATGACATTTTTAGTTGTACTAAGGTTATTTACCAAGTGGTCCTTGGAGAACCAAATAAGGTCCTTAAGTCCGAAAAAAGCATTTTTTTCAAAAACACCTAAAAAACCGCGCAGTATATTGTGTTCAATGTTATTTGACTAACAGATCCTTGGAACAACAAAAAGGTACTTAAAAGTAGAAAAAAGGCTATTTTTCCAAAATGCCATTAGAATCCACACGGTATATCTGTGTTCAATGTTATTTGAATAAGAGGTCCTTGCAACAACAAAAAAGGTCCTTGAAAGTCGAAGAAATAATATTTTTCCAAAATGCCGTTAGAATCCACACGGTATATCTGTGTTCAATGTTATTTGACTAAGAGGTCCTTGCAACAACAAAAAAGGTCCTTAATAGTGGAAAACAGAATATGTTTCCAAAATGTCATTAGAATCCGCACGTTATATCTCTGCTCAATGTTATTTGACTAAGAGGGCCTTGCAACAACAAAAAAGGTCCTTAATAGTCGAAAACAGTATATTTTTCCAAAATGTTATTAGAATCCGCACGGTATATCTGCGTTCAATGTTATTTGACTAAGAGGTCTTTGGAACAACAAAAAGATTGCCGTTTCTAAAGACATTTTGGGAAAATATCCCTTTTCGGGTTTAATTATTGTGGCTCCAAGGACCTCTTTGTAAAATAACCTGATGTAAAATAAAAGGGATATTCAATCAATTTTTATTTTAAACGCAATATGCATAATAAATCCCAATAAATTATCACCATTATAGCAAAATAAAAAAAAAGGTTTAGTTATTAGTTATTACCTAGGCAGCTAAAAAGCTACTGCTAAAAACTAACCAACTTTTAGTTGTCATCCGCAACTAACTTCGGCAACCTAACGAGCTTAGTTACACAACCTGCAACTAATAGCTAATACGAGTAGCAAAAATTAGTTGTCATTATGATAGCTAACCACCAAATCGATTGCAATTTTAGCGCAGCTAATTTAACTACGTTAGTTACTTAGTTATGGCGTTAGCTAGATAACAAATTAGGTAGCTAACGCGCAACTGTGCCTACATGTTTACACATCAACTATACCATGAGTGCAGCGTAGCTCACACCTTTTTTTTATTAGGTACAGTACCTACTAATTTATTTATTTATTTATTTTCAAAAATTAAAATGTACCTTCTAATTATGTATTCTCTATTTTCAGAGAAATTCAAATTTGTTTTCAAATGGTCTGGCCAGACCTATGGTGCAGACAAACGAGGTAGCCGGTGTGGTGCAGACATAAGGGTTAAATTCGATGAAAGATGGTGAGTCTCGACTTGAAATTCGTTGGTCTTTTTGCCGATCTGCCGGGCCGGAAGCCACACTGGTACACACAGTACGTTGGATTCGATCTTTTATGCAACATTTTGCATGTATATGCCTTGATAGTTCTTCCTATACATAGGATCGCCTTTCTTGTAGATGGGACATATGGAGCTGATAGTCCAGTCATCAAGCATGCTTCCTTCCACCTATACTTGGTTAATGATTTATGCGCCCTACCAAATTATTATCTCTTTATTTGAAGAGCTCCGCTGATAAACCATTGGAGCCGGCGACCTTGTCGTTCATCTTTTTTTGTAGCTATGCCAAGCTCTTCAAACTGGGTGGTGGAACCGAATCTTCTTTGACTAGACGTGGATTCACTTCTTGCCCTACCACTCACACCACATGATGCTAAAACCCATCTACTCTCTTCGTTTCAGTGACTATGTTTCCATCGTTATTTCGAAGTCTGTGTTCCGGATTAAAAGCCGCTTGGTCTTCTTATAAAACTTTCTAATGTTATTGTGATCGCGAGATTCTTAAAATTCCTTAAGATGCAAGACTGCGTGGCGCTCTTTTTTCAACGCAAAATCGTTTTCCTCTTATGAAATTTTTCCTTTGCTGCCCTTATTTTGCGCCGCAGCGTTTTCACATCTGCATCTTTTGTAACATCTTTTCGATGAATGGAATCATCATCATACCACAGGCCCCAGCGCTCCTTTTGAAGATGTCGTTATACCGTTCCACAAATGTTAACGTTTGCGGATTGTCAGTGCACCAGGCTTTATCTACGCCAGTCGTGCTTACATTAAATTTTGGAGTTATTTTTCCCGGCAGTTTGTAGCTTCCGCTCGTTTGACAGTCAAGCTCAGAAATTGACTGCAGGAAGAACATTTTCAGAATTTGCCCCGCTTAATGATTTCACATTCAAGATGTCGGATGTGTGCGTTGCATCAAATAGCACCTAACCAATTTGGTTGGCAGTTCGACATCTGGAGAGCGCCAGCTTGCTTTCTGGCCTGACAGTCTAGGAAATCCAGGACTACCTTTCATCGTTTTACGGGATGCCGTTGTCTATGGTTGTGCCGGAGGCCGGTTTTGGCGTAACACTATTTTGACATAGTACTCCGGACAAGCTACGTCCAGATCATAGAACCCCCTCTTTGATAGTCTTCAGTCTCTTCGGTGGGCTTATTTTTTATACCCGAATGCTTGCCCGAATCGATACAAGGGGCGTACCAGCTGAAAGTAATGTAAATGACCAAATGGAATGCGAATTGTCGACTTTATTGAATTCCTAGCATGCTCTTTAACCATTCTCCCAGTCGACAACAAAAGTTAATCAATTTCAAATTGTTAAGTCATCGCTGTAAGTGCCTCCTTTGATTGCTATTTCTGCTGAACTAAGCACAACCCTTTGAATACCTAATGCCTTTTCCACCTGAAAGTGCAACAAAAGCCATTTCTCACACATGCGAACATGAATGCCATTGCAGCCACACCCTGAAAACTAAAAACTGCAGAAGGAAAGAAAAAACAACACTCAAACAAAAACAACAAACAAGAGTTGTTTTTTTCCTTTTTTATTTATTTATTTTGAATATTTCACAATTGACTGTTTATAACAATTAAATCGTTTAAGCAAATGTATATCCTTAATGTGTATTGTGTTAATAAACAAAAAATGAAAAACGAAAACAAATTTAAAACGAACTAATTATAATTCCTTTTCTGTTTGCTGACAAGAGAACTAATTTTACTGATAAATATATTTTTAAATTTAAATTTAAACTTTAATTTTATTGTTAAAAGATACAAAAATTAAAAGTTTAATACGCTGCTCTACAGATTGTTTTTTTTTCTTTTAAGTTTATAAAACATTTTGTCGAGATAGAGTGAAGAAAAGAACCAAAGTACTGATGAGAAGCGCACGCATGTTGCTGGATCTTAGTCCTAAGCGGGCTCCTGGAGGTTGTTCTCCAAGGAGTCGGAGTGTGCCAACCGGGTGGTGTGGCCGGTGTCGGTGTGCTCGTAGAACTGATCGTTTTTCTTCCGATACATGGTGGAGCTGCTGTAGTTGGTCGTCTCGCCATTCTCGCAGATGATATTCTCCATGTTGCGGCTGGCCATGGAGTTGTGATGGGCATTGCGCCCGATGGTGCGGTCTTCGTAGCGAGTTTGACTCTGCGACGCCATAGGCCGGTTGAGTGTGTTATTAGCGTTGTTTGGGGAATTGGGAGCTGCGTTGCGAGCTGCAACGGTTTTCGTGACAAAGTCTTGCTCTTTCCAGCCCTGCTTCTTGTAAACCTCGCGTAAATCATTGTGCTGCCACATGGTGTAGAGTACCTGTGAGGCGAACTTGAGCACACAGGAAGTGTACTTCTGGCGCTGTCGGACGATGTTCATCAGACGGTCGACACCGTTGGCATCGAGGAGAGATCGCGCAAATTCTGCGTTTCGCTTGATGACTTCGTTGATGGTGGCCAGGACCGCGGTGATGGTGTCGTCAGAGGTGCCCTGGTCGTGCTGTGCATTGCCTGATGGTAGCTTCTGCACCAGATCTCGCATGGCGTACTTGCCGATGAGCTCCTTGTTTCGTTGATCGAGAGCGAGATTTCTTAAGGCGGTGGCAACTGCACATACAACTCGGTCCACTTCCATGCGCAGCAGCTCGACGAGAATTGGCAGGCCCTTTTCTTTACGAACCGCGGCTCGGATGTCTATGCTGGGTTGCCAGTAGCACGCAGCCAAGTTCTGAATGGCACCGGCGGCCGCCTCCAGAGTCTCTGGATTGGAACAGCTCTGCAGCAAAGCCAGGTAATACTGCACCACGTCGGGCTGCCATAGCTGCTCGTATCCCTTTCTGTGACTGCTGCGTGGTAGCGTTTGCAGCGATGAGGCGCCTCCGTTTTCGGCCGATTTCATGCTTTCGTTGGGTTCGCTGTATTCGTAGTCTCGCTTTTTCTTGCTGGCACCAAAGCAGCCAAAGTTCTCGGCTTTCACCTCGATCGACGACGCTGTCTTGTTCATTAGCGTGGGGTGCTTGTCGTAGTTGGAATCCTCCACCTCTTGGCACCTGTACGATAGATTCCGCAGAATGCACACGCAGTTCTCAACGATCTTGTTGCCGATGTTGTTCTTTTCGATTGACGTCTTTACCACGAACAGCAGACATTCGACGAGGTTCTTGCACTCTCGCAGTTTTGTTCGGGCGTACTCGCCTGCCGAGCTCACGTTTCGAAGGGCTCCGGATGCGTTACGGAATACGGTCGAAGTAAACATCTCGCCTGTGCAAGTGGGATCGCATCCAGAATGCGGCATAATGATGCAGGACACGATTACATTCAGGCCGTCGTCGATAATAGACCTCTTAAGGTCCTCGCACGAAGATAGGTTCCAAATGACTCCGGTGATCAGTTCTTTTATCTCGGACTCCATTGTGCGGCAGAGTAAGTTGATAAGAGCTGAAATTCCTCCGGCATTTTTTATTGCACGTTTGTTTTCGTCATTTTGACGCCCATACGACAGGTTCCGCAGAGCGCCGCAAGCGTTCTTGTGTACCTCCAGGTTCTCGTGATCTAGTAGCCGCACCAGTGCGGGTATGCCGCCCAGTGTGCGTGTCTTCTGCTTGTTTGGGTCATCCATGTAGCAGAGGTGCTGCAAGTAGGCCGCTGCATTGGCTTTGACCGAGCTGTTGGGGTTGTCCAAGAAGCTGATAACCTCCGAGAGGTTGGGGTCGCGCCACCTGATCGCTTGACAGTGCTCGCCGTTGTTCTCGACAAAGCGGTCGTCTGCACCGCGTGGAGAAGTGGTAGCATCGTTTGTTGACAGCTGCGACATGTGCTTAAGCAGTTCCTGCTCTGTGCCGAACCTCTGCCGCGGATGCACTGAATTAGAAGAGGAACTAGTTAAATTGTCGCCGCCAAACAAAAGCGCTCTCGTTGGATATGCAGGGTTAGCGTTCGATTCAATACTGTTTGTCGGGATGCCAAAGTTGGATGTCGATATATAGCCATACAAGAGGGCAGATTCCTCGGCGTAATGGTTGTCAGCCTTGCTCACGGACAAAGGTGATGTGTGGTAATCGGCTAGATCGTCGAACTGCGAAGTTTGTAAGTATGACTGTGCCAAACTGGGCGACATCCCAGCGGCCGTGTTCAGAGGCAATGGGGAGGTAGAACTGCTGTGCTCGTTCGGAGTCTGTGGCGTTCCTATTCTCTCGTTTGAACTGTACTCGGATAGATACGATCCCGTATTGCCGACGGCTTGCATGACATTAAACGTCGACGAGGCCGGATAGTGACCGCCCGGCGGAAAGTTATCGTACTCCTGGTAGTGGGTTTGAAACTGTTTGTTCTCCTGCATGTAGATAGGAGTCCCAGTGTGCTGTTCAATCTGATTGTAGTTGATGTATTGAGATCGGGAATGAACGCCCATCGGCATGGTTACATAGTCAATGGATACTCCTCTGGTTTCGCCGCGGTTCTCCTCCAATGGCATCTTTATGTAGTCAGCAGCGGCGACAATACCTTCTGGACGAATGTGGTTCACTTCGTGTATGACTTTGGTAACCGTTGTTACTCGACGTGTAGTCTTCTGTTTGTGGGCATGCAGCAGCGATGAGGTGTCCTCACTCTTATGAGAATGCTGCGAATAGCTGCTCGGCGATTGACACCGTGGGTCTTTGGAATTGTTCAATTGGTATTCCAAATTCACTGAAGATGATGGATTTTTCTGACCTTCGTTGTTAGTCCAAAGCATCATATGGTTGTTAGTCCGTTGGTTGTTGGTGTGCTGGTGGTGCACATCATCCACGCATGCAGGATGCACGGTGTTAGAGTACCCCCGTCCCTCTTTCTCGCTCTCTCCTGGCTGCTATAATGGCACCTCAATTCCAGTGAGAAAACACAATTTTAATAAGCATGCTCTTACTACGATTTTTTATTTCTACATAAAATTACTTTACAACAAACAAAGAATAAGGAACCAAAAACAAAGTTTACTCGAGAGAATTTACCTTTTGGTTAAAAGGTCGATAGCTTGATTTCTTTTTATTCTTTTTTTTCTTCGATTCGATTTTGCAGCGAGAAGCGAAGACGACGACGAAGAAAAAACACGAAACAAATCTTACACTTGATTTTTGTTTACCGAGTAGGGCGTTCTTTTTGCACTGCAATACAAAAAAGAACTTCACTTGATCCGTTTTTCCGATAATTGTTCTTTCACGGGATGATTTCGCGACTTTTATCGCATTTCAGTTAACAATAGTTGCGGAGAAATTCACTTTTTAGGCCGACGTTAAATATTTTTTTTTCACATTTGACGTGCAAAATACATAGAATTTAATAACTAGAAAGTATGTTGTATACCTTTTATATGCAAAATAAGTGATGCCAGCTTTAAAGGAGGGGCTCTGACAGTTAAATGACACTACAAATGGGATTTTAATGTAATAGTAATCTCAGATGAAATTGAATGTGCTTGAAGATAGAAAATTGAATTTGATTACGTGACGATTAGTTCATGAAAACATTGCTTAATCTTTTCATATATTTTTGCACAAGTAAAAACTACGCTATTAATAAAAATGGTGAACATTTTGCTGAAACAGTCCGAAAATTAAAAAAAAAACATTTTGTTAAATTGATTCAGATATTTGAGCTACAGAAACAAATTAGTCATGTGAAGAGCCCTAAAAGGCTCTGGCCATAAAGCCTATGAGGTTCAGTTGACGCAAGAACTAAGCGCCGAGTGCCTACTATCAGCAGCGTCTTTTGCGGAAATAAAAATGATAAGTCTTTGACGAAGCCATGGTTACGAATTGGATATCTGCTACACATATCTGACATATCTGAGTGCTTCCATGAATATGAAGAATGTTTTATGGGATTTGGTCCTCAAAAGGTTATAGACGCATTCAACGAAAGACTGAGGTTTAATTGTTTATTCTTTTCCTTCTATAGTCTTTAGTCTGCCGCAGGATTTTGTTATTATCTATTGAGCATCCTCACATGCGTCATCAGATAGGCGACAAAAAAGAGCAAAGCCCAGCTCTGACTTGCCAAGGAAGCCAAAACTTCAAGGTGTGAGTTATGACAAGTCATGTACAAAATTCTGATCGAAGTGATTCCCAGTCAATCAGCTTTGAAGAGGGAGTACAAAGCGGAATGGCACGGTATCATTCTAACTCAATTTCGAATGTAGATAAAAGTTAAATAAATTCCCAATAAGATTTTGTATTGACCCCCACCTCACTGAGAAGTGAGAAGTGAATTCCCACCATAATACGCCTAACTAAATAAAACTCTTGACACTTGGAACCCAACGATTTTACGGCAAATAAGCCAATGGCATTTGATACTAAGGCATGTTTTGGTAAGAATTCACTTCCCAGTGAAGTGAAATTTGCAAAGCAGTAAAACATCAAAGAGTAACGGGAAATCGAAAATAAAATTTATATTTGGCATTAACAGCCCATTTAGGGCCTAAGACTTTGCTTCTCCAACTATTTGTGTGACCGAAGTAGAAGGGTGCTACAATTCTACACCGAGTCATGATAATTACTACTCTTGGTGGTGGTGGTTTGTCAGACGTTCTCAAGAGATGAGCAGTGGAAACAAATTATGTGTAAAATGCACGATTTGACCCTGAGAGTTGAGACTCGTCGCTCAGTAGCCGCCGCGTTAAGTCACTCCCCTACTTCACACAAAGGTAAATTACTTTATCTTTCATCTATAGCCAAAACTGAGTTGCGACGATTCTGTTCCATTCCGCTGTGTTCCCGCTCCTCATACCAGATTTAATGGGGGTCATTTTGGTAATGCATTTTTGCTTCACTTGGTTCTCGCCAAAATATCACAATAATCGCCACGCCACAGTTCGCCTTAGACTTCATTTTGACATGCTCTAAAATAGGAAATTATTTTCAGAACGTTTGCAAGTTCTGTCAATTTTCAATAATTATATGTGAAAGTAAAATCCGCAAGAAGAAATGCCCTGGAAATATTCATAATTCAAACACAGTTTGTTATGTAAATTTTCCTATAAATACAATACACAAATTTCCTACACACAGTGAACACTTTTTATGGGAAACGTAAATAATGGAATTGGCATCACTTTTTGCTTATTCGGGATGCAATATGATTGCAATCGCTTTCGTTATTAATAAATAATCAATCATAATCATGGTAATGCTTATACCTATTGGGAATTGAGGAAGATACATTCATTAAAAAACACGTCATTGATTTCTATAGGCCATTCGATTCTTGGTTCAAGAATAATATTTATAAAAATCGATTTTTCATGGGCATAAATTAGGCGTTTTTCTTTTGTATTTTAGCGAAAAGCCTAAGTTGTCAAAAAAAACTATGTTTCCTTTTTAGCTCTGACACGTCAGAGCGCTTAAACTGTATATCTTTTCCGTTCAGAGCTTGATCACAGAGCGCTCTTAATCTTTAGGTTTAGAATAAATTGATTGAGAGGTTTGAGTAAAAAATGAGCACGGTTATAGATCTCGATGAAATAAACACAAAATTACTTGTGGTAACAGTCTCGTTTTCGCCTAATTTAGGAGATAACGGACTTTGAAAGTCTGCATTTTCCTATGTAATTTGTTGTTGTTATTTTGACTTGGATTGCTATCTTTTAAAAAAACTGTTGCAAATGTATACGGTGCAGGAAACGCTGAATAAATTCTTTAATAAATGTAGTATAATCTTAGCCATAATCGATGTTAAAATTTCTCTGAAATAATGTTAGAAAAGCTAAAGCATTCTTAGGCGTTTTGAATAATTTTAGTATGTATTTTCATTTTCTCTAGAATTAAGAAAAAAGGTAAGATGCTCTTAGGCACTAAAGTTCGGAAGTGCAACTAATAGTTTCGCATGCATTCAAAATTTATTATAATAACATCTTGAAAGCGAGCGCACGAACATTTGAAAACGTGATTTTATTTCTGATAATAGTGAGAATAGTGAAGTTAAGTGAATTTATATTTAATAGATAATATTAAATTATTTATATAACGTACCTACTGTTTAAAATGACACATCCTCAATTACATCCATCACTGAGGCATTTTTTCCTTCTTGTCGGGCCTACCTGGAGTTATGTCGTCTGACGAGGTTGCGGTAAGTTTTTTGCAGAACATTAAACTTCTTCCTTCGCAGACATCAAAACCTCCGCAATGCTGTGAACATCCGATGAAAGTGGAATTAAATTTGGAGAAGAAATTGGGCTGGGATTGGAGATGTTGCGCGAAGACTGGAAAAAAAGTATGCCGAAATGCCGAAAATCAGTGAATCCGTGCGCTGGAACATTTTTTGATGGGTTTGGCTGCCATATCAAATTATGTGAATTATTAGCCATTGTTTTCTGCTTTGTAGGCAAATTGTCGGTTAGTTTTACTTACAAGCAGCTAAGAGAGCGGCGTCTCGAAAATAACGAGTGCGAGTTGAGCTGGGGCACTATAATCGATTACTTTAGCTATTGCCGAGAAATAGCTGAAATAATTTCATCACACTCGGATGTAATACTTGGAGGTGAAGGTAAGACCGTCCAAATCGACGAAACCTTTTTGACAAAACGGAAATATAATCGGGGCAAAATCATCGAACAAATGACAATTGTTGTGCTGGAATTGTACTGCAAGGAAGATAAAACTGAACTATTTTTTAAAGTCAACTCGAAAAAGAAATCTGATTTGTGGCCCTACATTCAGAAATATACTCATAAGAAAACGAGTCGAATTTGCACCGACAGTGCTAAGTAATATTTTGGAGTTGAAATTTTTTTTAGCGAAGATAGTGTCCAATTAACAACTAACCACAGCAAAAAGGAATACGTTGAGAAAAATAACCCTATAAATACAATCAACGACTTGGAGAACCAAAATAAGCATCTAAAATGAGCAATATTGTGCGGAAGATCGCCAGAACTATTGCATCAATATATGGCACTGTACTTTTACCGCTGTAATTATTTAGAGAAACAGTATAAACATCACCTTGGTTCCCAAATAATGCAGTTCTTGATGGATATGCACAGAGTGTATCCTGGAATTGTAGATGGTGAAAGGCAAAATGGATTGGAACTGATGGAAATAGATCCAAAATCAAATGACATTGATGTTGATGTTGAGCATTGTTATATAGTCATAATATATTTGTTTACTCTTAAGCAGTAGTAAGAATATTGTACACATCTGGCAACACTAAGAGTATATATCCTCGATGTATAACAATAACTACTTTTATACTTATTTGTGAAGTATCTTGAGGCTCTTCTATTCTGTCTGTCAAGTAGGCCACATGTCTGCTAGGAGTTAACCAGGAATAAAATTATTGAATTCAGAACAGTAAGTCGTTCGTGTCTTTTATTGCGTATTATCTTTAACAAGCATGAAGCAGGCTGTTCTAAATGTCCCAGAATAATGACAATCGGAAGAAATAGATGCTGCTGCAAGTGTCTAGAAATAAATATTTGTACTTCGGCAAAATACAATGGCGCCAACATTTTCGGTGAAAGAAGTGAGTAGATAAGTGAAAGTAAGTAGGTCAGTGAAAGTAAGCAGGTAAGTGAATGTAGGTAGGTAAGTAACACTAACAAATTTACAACACTACAAACATACGCATGGACGGGAGGGAAAGACACACAATCACATACACATTCGTGCAAACTGCACATACATACCCGAACTGATAGACAGAGATATGCACATACGGCTGAACCCCCCCCCCCCCCCCCATCCGTGATGAAAGTCCTAACGGTGGTATCATGGGGAATAAGCTTCCTCCTTCTCGTAAAGAGAAAAACCTCAGTTTTAAGAGGATTGACCGGAAGCCCATTCCTAGTGCACCATCCGTCGATCACGTCAAGGACCGCCTGCGCCTTGGCGCATACAGTCGCTAGGCATGATCCAACAGATAGCACGGCAACATCATCCGCGTACGCCTGAGCGTATACATTAGAACTGTTGAGTGCGTTCAACAGAGAGTCGTCCAGCATACACCACAGCAGTGGAGACAGAACGCCGCCTTGCGGGCAGCCTCTGTTTACCCCCGCCATAACATAGCGGCCACAATCCGCATCCGCAACCAACGTTCTATTCATTAGCATTGCTTAAATCCACAACACCAATGGTTCGTCTACGCCGTGTTGTCTGGCGGAGCTGCACACGCTATCAAAAGTCGCATTGTCAAAAGCACCCTCAATATCAATGACAACTCCCATCGGGTATTCTTTTCTGTCAAGCGCGCGCTCAATTCCACCAACTAGATTTTGGAGCGCAGTCTCGCAGGATTTTCCGCGTTGATAGGCATGTTGCATCTGAGATAGTGGGTGCAATCGCAAAGCAGTTTTGCGCACGTGAAGCTCGACCAGCCTTTCCATGCTTTTCAGCAAGAAGGAAGTCGGACTGATTGGTCTGAAGCTCTTGGCGAGCGAGTAGTCACTTCTGCCAATTTATGGTATAAATACCACTCTAACTGTACGCCAGAGTGTTGGAATGTATGCCAGTGCTAGGATAGCGGTTAAGATTTTCTTCATAGTCGGTAGCAACTGGTTTGTACATTGTTGCAGCATGGCTGGGTATATTCCGTCCGTACTAGGTGACTTGAAGCCGTCAAAAGACGCAAAGGCGTATTTAATTGCCTCGTCCGTTACCACGGCCTACGCAATATACCAGCTACGCCGAGTTGTTTGTCTTGGCTCACTCATAGTCTCGGTAATCGGGGCTGGTTGTGAACCAATTGTAAAATAAAATTATAACACGTTGGCAAACATATAAACAAGAATACAGAAACAAATCTGATGAAATCATTTTTTTGGAAATGAATGACAATATTAAACGCTTAACAAAAGAATTCGAAGAAACGGGACGTTTCTCTTAAGAAAGAGGGGAGTTAAGATACCCCAACAATCCAAACATTATATGCAAAAACGATAACGTCAGCAACAGCATCCGTACCACTGTAAAAGTATATGAGATACTGCTTCCTCCTGAGGCAATGATGACAATTGCATTTCAGCACAATTTGCCAGTGTCAAATTTCTTTGAGACTTCTTCTCACACAACGTTTTGCCAACCTAAACAAAATTATGATATAAATAGCAGGACAAATTAATTGTATGAGCAGTTCTGTTTTATAACCCAGTAAGTTATAGTTGACTTCCCCCGCCAGTGGTAAGGAGTCAGCTTAATAATTATATAAAGTTTTTTAAAACCTAAACTCGAAACCAAAAGAATTAATTTGTATCGGTACAACAGGGGCAATGAGATCAACACCTCAAGCCGGGCTGGAAGTCATTTTAAACCTACCCCCCTTGGTATGGCATGGCAGCCAAAGGAGCCCTAAGCCTCAAGGAGGCAAACATGTGGAGACACAGCTCCTATGGGCACGGCTCCATAATTCACAATTACTTGAGTATCGATCTATCCAGGAAAACGGACTACCTAATCCCCAATCGAAACTTCGAGAACAACTACTCTACATACGAGTATATACCCCAAAGAGAGAACTAGAACACGCACGCCAGCGCACAAGAAATCCATATCTATACGGACGGGTCAAAAATGGATGTAGGTACAGGAGCAGGAATTTTCTGCGAGCCCCTAGACATAAAGGACTCGTACAGACTCCCCAACGAATGCAGCGTCTTTCAAGCCGAAATAGTCGCCATAGATAAGGCAGCAAAAACAATCTCCGCGAAGAATCTGGATCCTTCCAAGATTACAATCTTCGTAGACAGTCAGGCGGCGATCAAAGTACTAGAAAACGAAACTATAAAGTCAAAAACTGTCAGGAACTGCCAAAAATCGCTTAACGAAATAGGCGAACGACACAGGATCACCCTCTGCTGGGTCCCCGGTCATAGCGACATCGTGGGGAATGAAAAGGCAGACGAGCTAGCAAGAACAGGGTCAGAACTTGACGCAATGGACGCCATTACGACAATAGAAAAAGAAACATTGACCAAAAACTGAGGGAACAAATTAACACTACCTGGTCCCAAAGCAGCGACTGTGTTATATCTCGCAGCCTATGGCAAAGAATCGACGAGAAAAGAACAAAACACATTCTGGGAATGAATAAACAAGAAATACGTATCCTAACCGGCGTACTGACAGGCCACTGCATCATAGGTGTAATGGCAAACAGGCTGGGGCATTATGTAGCTCACCAGACTACTACAGGAGCTGTCAGGATATAGAAGAAACCGAGACCATCAAACACCTGCTCTGCGAGTGTCCAAACCTCCAGACATCTCGACTTCGCTTAGAGGATGTAGCGCAGGTACCACTGACGGACACAATCAGGTTTGTCAAGACGACAGGTTGGTTCCAATAGGCCAACCAGCAAGAATAATTTAAACGGAGTATGGTAAGTGTTTATATTGTAAGTAAAGTTTTTTACCACGATAAACAACAAGGGATCACAATGGACCAATGGGCCCCCGTACAAGCACAGCAATTGCTGTGCACCTCCCTTCTAACCTAACCTAACCTAATCAATGGTGAATGGTGCTTCGAGGAAGAAAATTTGCTTGTTCAAACGCTTTTTTGCTTTTAGCGGCGAAGCGGTGAGTCCTGTCAAAAAATCATTTACAGCGGGCTTCTAGCCCTAGCAGCCAGCATTTTAACGCAGCATGGAATGATTCCTTTTGAACAGACGAAATCGCTAGAGCTATGATCAGTTTTCAAAATCGTTATCAGAACCTGTTACCAAAATAAGGGCTTGTGTTTGTCGCATCTAGCGCGCAAACGGTGCGCCCAATTAAAAATGTGTGAAAGGCACATCGGTTACCCTAGAAAACACCTTTCAAATAAAGTTTAGCCTGTTTCTTTAAAGACAGAAATGTAGGAGTTATTATTTTACCTCTTCGGAGTTCCAATGACCTTTTGGTAATATAACATTGAACACATTAATAATGCACGGCTTCCACGCACATTTGGGATATTTTTTTTTTTAGTTTTTAAAGACCTTTTTGGTGCTTCAGGGATCTCTTGCTAAAATAACCTAGTGTCAAATAAATTAATGATAGTAATTACCACTAATGTCACATCTTTGATTAATATTCAATTTTTAGTTATCAACATGTTTTTCAAAAAGATCCTTTTTTGGTCTTCGGCAACTTTTTTTGTGCATCATTCTCAAATTGGCCATCGGTAACCACGGTGGAAAATCGAAATTTTTCCCTAACAGATAAAATGACAATGAGTTATTACTAAGCAGCAGGAAAAACACCACTTTTTTATTTAATCAGCATCGAAAATTCCGACGTAGCCATGTCCGTCCTTTGCCACACCTACTTTTAAGGGGAAAGGAATAATAAGAAAATGGTATCCCAGTTCGCCCCAGCGGACTGTAGTATTTTTTTTTTTTTTTTAAGTGGAAAGCATCGGAGTGTGGGACTTTAACCCGAACTAAAACCACCTCTGCTGCAAACCCTTATTCCCCATGATACCACCGTTAGGAATTTCATCACGGATTGGTGGGGGGGGGGGGGGGGGGGGGTTCAGCCATAAGTGCATCTCTCTGTCTATCAGTTCGGGTATGTATGTGCAGTTTGCACGAATGTGTATGTGATTGTGTGTCTTTCCCTCCCGTCCATGCGTATGTTTGTAGTGTTGTAAATTTGTTAGTGTTACTTACCTACTTAGATTCACTTACCTGCTTACTTTCACTGACCTACTTACTTTCACTTATCTACTCACTTCTTTCACCGAAAATGTTGGCGCCATTGTATTTTGTCGAAGTACAAATATTTATTTCTAGACACTTTCAGCAGCATCTATTTCTTCCGATTGTCATTATTCTGGGACATTTAGAACAGCCTGCTTCATGCTTGTTAAAGATAATACGCAATAAAAGACACAAACGACTTACTGTTCTGAATTCAATAATTTTATTCCTGGTTAACTCCTAGCAGACATGTGGCCTACTTGACAGACAGAATAGAAGAGCCTCAAGATACTTCACAAATAAGTATAAAAGTAGTTATTGTTATACATCGAGGATATATACTCTTAGTGTTGCCATATGTGTACAATATTCTTACTACTGCTTAAGAGTAAACAAATATATTATGACTATATAACAATGCTCAACATCAACATCAATGTCATCTGATTTTGGATCTATTTCCATCAGTTCCAATCCATTTTGCCTTTCACCATCTACAATTCCAGGATACACTCTGTGCATATCCATCAAGAACTGCATTATTTGGGAACCAAGGTGATGTTTATACTGTTTCTCTAAATAATTACAGCGGTAAAAGTACAGTGCCATATATTGATGCAATAGTTCTGGCGATCTTCCGCACAATATTGCTCGTTTTAGATGCTTATTTTGGTTCTCCAAGTCGTTGATTCTATTTATAGGGTTATTTTTCTCAACGTATTCCTTTTTGCTGTGGTTAGTTGTTAAATGGACAGTATCTTCGCTAAAAAAAATTTCAACTCCAAAATATTGCTTAGCACTGTCGGTGCAAATTCGACTCGTTTTCTTATGAGTATATTTCTGAATGTAGGGCCACAAATCAGATTTCTTTTTCGAGTTGACTTTAAAAAATAGTTCAGTTTTATCTTCCTTGCAGTACAATCCCAGCACAACAATTGTCATTTGTTCGGTGATTTTGCCCCGATTATATTTCCGTTTTGTCAAAAAGGTTTCGTCGATTTGGACGGTCTTACCTTCACCTCCAAGTATTACATCCGAGTGTGATGAAATTATTTCAGCTATTTCTCGGCAATAGCTAAAGTAATCGATTATAGTGCCCCAGCTCAACTCGCACTCGTTATTTTCGAGACGCCGCTCTCTTAGCTGCTTGTAAGTAAAACTAACCGACATTTTGCCTACAAAGCAGAAAACATTGGCTAATAAATCACATACTTTGATATGGCAGCCAAACCCATCAAAAAATGTTCCAGCGCACGGATTCACTGATTTTCGGCATTGCTTGGAACCCTTTACTTTTTTCCAGTCTTCGCGCAACATCTCCAAACCCAGCCCAATTTCTTCTCCAAATTTAATTCCACTTTCATCGGATGTTCACAGCATTGCGGAGGTTTTGATGTCTGCAAAGGAAGAAGTTTAATGTCCTGCAAAAAAATTACCGCAACCTCGTCAGACGACATAACTCCAGGTAGGCCCGACAAGAAGGAAAAATGCCTCAGTGATGGATGTAATTGAGGATGTGTCATTTTAAACAGTAGGTACGTTATATAAATAATTTAATATTATCTATTAAATATAAATTCACTTAACTTCACTATTCTCACTATTATCAGAAATAAAATCACGTTTTCAAATGTTCGTGCGCTCGCTTTCAAGATGTTATTATAATAAATTTTGAATGCATGCGAAACTATTAGTTGCACTACCGAACTTTAGTGCCTAAGAGCATCTTACCTTTTTCTTAATTCTAGAGAAAATGAAAATACATACTAAAATTATTCAAAACGCCTAAGAATGCTTTAGCTTTTCTAACATTATTTCAGAGAAATTTTAACATCGATTATGGCTAAGATTATACTACATTTATTAAAGAATTTATTCAGCGTTTCCTGCACCGTATACATTTGCAACAGTTTTTTTAAAAGATAGCAATCCAAGTCAAAATAACAACAACAAATTACATAGGAAAATGCAGACTTTCAAAGTCCGTTATCTCCTAAACTAGGCGAAAACGAGACTGTTACCAAAAGTAATTTTGTGTTTATTTCATGGAGATCTATAAAACTGCGTTTTCAAATGTTGGAGCCTCGGAAATCGTAGAACCCCTTTTTTCTGGCGTAGAAAGTAATAGAATTCAATAAATCTCTTTTATTTATAAAATGGGATTTCTAATCAAATGCAAGCTGAGTGCTCAAGTGTGTTTCATAAACAAATCACAATCTCTGAGCACGCTCGGTTCAGAGCATTCTCTACTTGCTGACGCTCTATTCAGGGCTCAGCTCTAAACTAAACAAGATAAACGCCTATAGAGCTCTCCACTTCTTTGACAGCTGCCAAATCGAATGTAAACAAATAGAAGTGGAGGTCAAACAAACAAAATCATTGGCAGTAGAATCATAGGAATCAGTAAAGAAAAGTAAGTTTTTTTTTATCAATAATCAATAGTTTCTCAATATATTTTCAGGAAAATGGATTCATTTAAATATGCAAAGAAGTTGCAAGCAGTAAATAGAAAGAACTGTAGTGCAAAGTTTTCCTTATTTGCAAACTTTCAGGTGATGTCGAAGAAGGAGCTGTGGGAGTAAAGTGTTAAAGGCAGTCTTCTTGAAGATAAAGGTAATCCAAATACCAAAATAGAGAGAAAATTCTCATCATTTTTCAAACGGCTGACCAATGAACTTGACAAAGACCTATATGGACCCGATAATCATCTCGTAGATTGACATGGAATGTATTTTACTCAAGAAACTGATGCCGTCCAAGAGAAACAACCTGGTAATATAAAAGTTCATTCATATCAGGCCTTAAACAGACATAAATTACAAGATGCACGCGAGCGTCAATAAATAAACTGTGACAAATATCTGGAGCAAATATTTGGTTATCCACGAATGAAGTTTGCTGATCACCAAAGCTTTTGAACCCACTGCCTCATCCCTAGATATAGTTGGGATCAATAATGAATGAATGAATGAATTTTTATTGAGTCTTATATCTCCGTTTCTTACACATTTATGTACTTAATTCTATTCACATTTTGTTTCGTTTTTCTTTATGTCTGGAGGCTTTCAAGTATTGCCATCTCTTTCAGTTTTTTGTTATATATTAAATGCCCCTTGGCTTTGATTTACATTTGTTATTAGCTCTTGCTCTCGGAGCTATATATTTGTTTCATCTGACTACAGTGTCATCGTTCTTATGAACTACCCTAACTATATACCTTCTACTATTTACAATTTATAGGTATACGGGTATACCAATGCGAACGAAAGTTCTCTTGTGACTGTTTGGTAGATATTTGATAACTTAGACATATTGCAAGTTAGATGTTCTGGTTGTTTAATCGATATGATTTTGATTTTGATTTTTTAATTATCATTTGTTGACCTGCTTGTTTGGTCTTTTCATTTTTAGTTTTGCGAAAGCAAAGTTTATTGATGGTTTTTACTTATTGAATACTTTTTACTTAATGAATAATGAGTATTATGTGTGTGTTAGTATTATAATATTGATATTATACATAGATATTAATAAAGTAGTGAATTTTGTCAACCGATTATTGTTTTTACTGAAGTTTTTGTTAAATTGATGGGTTTTTTTTCTTTTTTCTTTTTGAGTAGTAAAAAAATAGAAATCTTTTTTGATTCAAATCTGTGATCTGAGTTGTGGGATTGATGCGAGGTTGCTTTTATCCGCGATTTTGTCCCAGTGTAACTTTTTGGTAAAAGGGGATTGTGTCGGGAGCTGAGTTGAGGTCCTCCCAGATAAGGCTTATTGGTGAGGGGTATGGTGTCCCAGGCCCGATTAAGTTGGTTTGAGTGTTGTAAATTTCTTTAATTAGGTCGTTTTCAGAGTGATTGAATTTATTAAGTGTTTTTTGCATCAACCCCACTGCATATTTTATTAGTGGGATTGTGTTTGATTCGTTATAGACATACTTGTTGGAATATCTTTTATTTCTGTTTTCAAAGTTTTTGTTGATACAGAGACGCAGAACCCTTCTTTCGAAGGTTTCGAGTTCTTTAGCTACTGTTGGAGAGATGGTGAACCACACTGGGAAGGTATAGATCAAAATGGGTTTGATGAGTGTCTTGTAAAATAACAATTTTGATTTCTTGCTGAGCATGTTGTGCTTGAGGTAGGGCATAAGCATGTTGGTCACTTTTTTCGCTTTTTCTTTTGTGGCCCTAGCATGTTTGTTAAATTTGAGAAGGCTGGTGAAGGACACCCCCAGGTATTTCAGGTCATTTTTAAAAACTATTGTACTACCTTCTAGTGTAAGTGTTATGTTTCTGCACTCGCCTGTTACCCCTGTTCTCCCCTTCCCGCTTGCGTTTCTGAAACAAATTGCTTGTGATTTGTGCTTGTTAATTTTTATACCCCATTTTTTATAAAAGGTGTTTATGATTTCTAAGTGTTCCTTCAGGTTTTGTATGGCCATCGTTGGGTATTCCGCGCTTGCGTAAACCAGTGTATCGTCTGCGTATAATATGGCCTTTGACGCCACTCTGTTGTTTTTGAAGTAAGTGAAGGGGAAATCATATAGGAATAGACTATATAGCTTTGGGCCCAAAATGGATCCCTGTGGGACTCCACTTCTGATTGAGGATTTTTCTGATTTTGTTTGTTGAATTTGTGTAAAAAAGGAGCGGTTAGTGAGAAAGCTGTCCAGAATCGCGACCAAATTGGGAGGGTAATCCAGTTGACTGATTTTGTATATTAGGCCATTCATCCACACACTATCGAATGCCTTTTCTATGTCTAAAGAGCATGTCATAGTACAATTTTTTTCCCTTAGGCTAAGGGTTACATCATTATGTATATTCAGCATTGCGTGGACTGTTGAGAGTCCTTTACGAAAACCGTATTGTGAGTCAGAGATGAATTCTATATTGTTTTCTGTGTGTTGGTCTAACTTTTCAATAATGACTCTTTCTAGTATTTTCCCCATGTTTGACAACAGGGATATGGGCCTGAAGTTACCCAGAGTGTAGTCATTCGGTTTCTTTATTATTGGAAGGATTTTTGCTATTTTCCAGGCAGTGGGGAAATACCCATTGTTTATGCAGTTGTTTATTAGAATAACAATATATTTGATGGCTATGGGGGAGAGTTTTTTTAGGATAAAATTCGACACGTTATCCGGGCCTGTTGATTTTTTACCATTGATACTCTTGAGTATTTGGGTTACTTCTAGCGTTGAGGTGAACATGTGCCCCGCCATTGGGTTTAATGCGCAGTTGGTGTCATCGAATAGAAATATGTGGTTCGGTCGTTCTGATCTGAGTTGATGTACCGCTGTTTCCACCATGTTACTCAGAGTCGGGTCAAATGAAGGGACTACTTCTCTGTAGATTTCTGTGTAGTAGTCTTTAAATGCCTGTACTATTTCCGATTCTTCTGTCACCTTGCGGCCACCCAATGATAACTGATTACAACCGAACTTTCTGGCTTTACCTGTGAATTTGAATAATTCTTTGAATGCGTGTGGTCCTGGTACGATTTTGGACAGTTTTTTTCCTATTTCTGCATTAAGCCAAATCCTAACTTTTTCCTTGATTATTTTTTGGAGTAATGATATTCTTGTAGCTAGTTCTTTATACGCTCTGTTTATCCTGTTATAACACCTGTGAAAAATGCTTTTCAGCTGTTTTTGCCATAGATGTTTAGTCCTGAAAAGGACTTTTATGTCATCTGGGAGATGTTTGTACTTTTGTACCCGGAATTCTACTCTAGAGGAGTGTTCTTCCATTGAGTTTTTTATTGCCCTGTTGAGAATATCAATATACTCATCTATTTCCTCGTTTGTCATTGAGGCAGTTTGTTGGGGTGTTCGACGTGCTAGTGTTAAGTCTATATCTGCTCTGAAATTTGCCCAGTTGGTTCTCTTAAAGGACATGGAGGAGTACGATTCCACCAATGTCAAAATTGCGTCCTCAATCTTAATTGTTAACTCAACTGGGAAGTGAGCCGTAAAGGTCGGGAGGGTTTTTATTGAGAGGTTTGGGGTGTGGCTGTTCACCAATTGAGGCGAGATCAGGAAATGGTCTAGGAATCCTGAACTTAACGGGAATGTAGGGGTAGTGGGCGTGAGGAGCGTTAACCCTGAATTGCTGGAGCTCAGCCAGTTGGCTAGCGTCCTACCGTTTTGATTCTGTTTTCCGTCTCCCCAGTTTGGGTGTCTCGCATTCAGGTCTCCTCCCAATATGGCCCCGTCGTATGATTCTGCTAGGATATTGATTTTTATTAGCTCCTCTTGTACAGCGGCCTGATGGCTGTTCGGGGGGATATAAATAGAACCTAATAGTATGGAATTGCGGCGGTTGTTTATGGTTAGATTGATAGAGAGAAACACATTTGGAAATGTCAGATTTTGGGGTGTGACTAGAGTGTATTTGATTTTTTTTTTAATTGCTATGCCTACCCCTTGGTTAAATTCGTTTCGGATGAAATTGTATGAGTCTAAGTGTACCACATGTTTACTGTGGAGGTGTGTCTCCTGAATGAAGGCGACTGAGCTGTTGTTTGCTAGGAGGATTTTCAAAAGTTCTATCCTCCTACTATTCTCTACAAGGGACGAAATGTTGAAAGTGAGGATTTTTAATTGCATTATTTGGATAGCATTATTTGGTTAAGCAGATCCAGGTATGCTAACCTCTTTTGCTGTATCGACCCCGCGTTATTAATATTTTTGACAAATGACTCGACCTTGCTTAACAGCTCTGATACCTCTACTCCAAAGAGATCTTTGGAGAGGTCCCAGTATTGATTGATGTAGTTCCCGTTTTGTGTACCCCTGATGGGATTGGGCATTGGTGAATGGTTTTGAGTTTGGAAGTGACTTGCATAGGTGACCCTGGGGGAAACCAAACCGCCTAGTGCGATACGTTTTGAGATTACCCTCGCGCTTTCTTTCTTATTTTTGGCCTCTCTCATTTGCCTATTTTTTGCCTCCGTGTATCTGAGGTATGCCTCACATCCCCGGTAATTGGCGGGGTGATCTTTGCCACAATTGACACAAAACGCCTTTGTGTTGTCGCTCTTAACGAGCTGGCATTCGCCTGGGTTGTGGGCATTATCGCACTTAACGCATTTGTAGTTATTTGCGCAATTTTTTGCCAAATGGCCAAATTGTTGGCACCTTCTGCATTGCAGGGCACCTAAATTTCCCTTTGGCTTCTCCCAGCTCACTTTTGTGTTAAAAATGTATTTTATTTTGGCAGTGTCAATTGCCTGTTGGCCAGGTTTCAGGCGTACTAAGAAGAGGTCGTACTTGAGCCCTTCTCTCTTAGACCTTATGGTCTCGAAGGGCGACACTTTTTCGATTGTATTTGGAGTCAATGACTCCATCTCCTGCTGTACCTCCTCCGCTGAGAAGTGACTTGTTAACTCCCTCAGGATTAGGTTCTGTGTTCTATTCTCTTTTAGAGTAAATGAGTACCCCTGCACCACATCACTTTTCCGGGCGACCTCCATCAGCTCCCTGTGGATCACCGCGTTGTCTACGAACAGTTTGCTCCTCCCACCTCTCAGATTCACAATTTTAAATCTAAAGTCTAAGTTTTTTTTTGCTCTAAGGTCCGTGACCAGATCTCTTACGTTCGTATTAATCAATATAATCGGCGGACAAAACTTACCATTTCTCCCTGACATGTTAGTTCCCGTGCCTCCTTCTACGTTAATGTTGTTGTCTGATGTCGCTTTGTTGCTGGTGTTGGAGTTACTACCGCTTCCCCTTGATGACGCCGCTATCTCTGCTTCTGTTGTTTGTTCGGGAATCATTCTCGCATACTTGGACTGTCTGTCTGGATTGTTGCCACCTCCGTTCAAATGGAATTCTCCCAGAGCTGTGAATCTATTTGTGTCGATTGTACCCTTATTGGTGTTTATGCTGTTTATGCTGGTTTCGTCTTTGTTCGGGGACTGCCTTCCACGTTTCACAGTGGTCCATTTTTGGGCTTCACTTTGGCTGTCCATAGGTTCGCCATTTTGTTCTTCTGCTTGATGCCCTTGGTCAAGGACTTGTGCCGACACCATTTTGTTTGTCGCGCTCAGATTTGGCTCCGACTCGTCTTGATTTTTTGTTTTAAGCTTTGTGAGGATTTGTGCCGCTTGGATTCCCCTGGGGCTATTTAAGATGAATGCTGAATCACTGCTCATTGATTCGTTGTTTTTAGATTTATAATTTAGTGCCATTTTTGGTTTTTTCCGCATCACTATTACGGAGTTTACCGTGCGTGCACTGCGCACAAAGTTTGGTCCTGTTTAACGTCGCTGGTGTGACGTGGTTTTGAAAAAAACCTTTGTGACAAGTAAAAAGAATTGATGGCACGATTAATCGAAAATTTTATATTAATCAGTTATTTTCTTTCGATTAAAGATTTACCTAATTGTATCGAATTTTCCCTTTCGATTAATAGACAAAATAATCGAAAATAATCGAAAGAAAACCATCACTACTAAAGCAATACTGTCTAGAACAAGAAAGCGCAGATCATTGCGGAAACACCAGCAATAAAACATCTGCGCACACAAATAATCAGTACTAGACGACCGTCGAGGAAGACTCTAATTAATTAGTACCATACATTTTATAGTACAAAAACAAAAAACAAAGAGGAAATTGTGGAAATGCTTGAGACCATTGGAAGCTATGGAAGTCAAATAAATGGAAAGAAATACGCCACATTAAGTCAAGTAATTCCACTTGCTGATTGTGGGCGTCAACAAATAATAAAAAATTGTTGTACATCCGTGGTAGCACTACGGATAACTAAAAACAAATATTTTGAACCAATTTGACCGCCGCTTTAGACAAATGGAACATTCGTTTCTACTGGCAGCATCATCACTAATAGACCCACAATTCAAACAAATCCATTTGCAGGATCCCATAGCTTTGTCAAAAGTTATGAGAACCATCAGAAGCGAAATGGCTGAAATTGGACATGGAGACGACAGCATTGGGAGTGGAAGTGAATCGTCTTCCACGGGTGAAAATTAATTCGATTTATGGGCTCACCATAAGACTTTGGCCCACAAACGACGAAGAACGGTTAATAAATTAGCACATCTTCAAGACGAACTAAGAATGTGGTTGATGCTTGGAAAGAGATGAAAGCTATACACTCTCTCCGAAACATATTGCTTTTTGATTGGGACTTCCTTACCATCCGAACGGCTTTTTTCCAAAGCAGGTGCAACTGCTACGGAAAAACGGAATCGTTTAACGACGAAACACCTGTCAAAACTCTTGTTTTTTAATTCAGTTTTTAACAAATTATGTATTTTTTTTCTTTATGTACAAATTAAATTAAATTTAGTGAATTAAACGCTTAATAAATTATTTCCGTACTCAGAAATTATTTTCTTTTTCATGAAAAAATTAAATTTTATCCGAAAATTTAACCGAAAAACCGATTAATCGGTTAATTTTGTTGCAATTCATCGCAATTAATAATCGCTCCCTTCGATTAATAACATGATCAATTAATCGATTATTGATTTTTTTTTGCCATCACTAGTCCTAAGTGCAGGCACACAATGACACATTTATAAAAAAAACTCAAATAAATACCTACTAAACTTGAATAGAAATTAAATGTTTATTTAGTAACGCAAAAAAGATGTTCTTGAATGAGCAACCGTATCTTACCGTATTTTTCTATGCTGCTGGTCTATTTTCCACTCATTATTTTCAAAAACGTCTTTTCCTCCACAGGGCAGCGTCTTCTCAGGCAAACACACTTTTTTTACTTTTAAATTAATTTTTCATTGTCTATTACTTATATCAACTTATGTGCTGGAAACAAATTATTAAATCTTATGTAAAACTAACAGGATAGTATTCTAAACTAATGGTGCTTATACAGACCCTCCAAATTTAACTATTACATTATAATTAACCCTACAGCATCAGTCACCCCGCGGAAGTAACACAACAAATTGGCGAGCCTGGCCTCTCTCAGAAGTGCCCTAACTAACACAACCTGACTTATAAACTAAGAGGATGTTACCTAGAGTAACGCAACGTCGGTAATATTTTATTCGCTTTTACTTTTTTACTGTGTTCATTTATATTTGAAGTTTGTTTCTTTCTGACTGTGTTCGGTTTTATCTCCTTTGAGTTTAATCATTATCAGCAACACTGATACTAACTTCGGCAGTCTGCGTGTCACATAAATGATGATTTTGAGAGTCCAAGCTGTCTCGCTTAATAGTATTTTCAAATATCGGTCGTGTGCTCTTATTTTAAAAGTAATTAACTGGAAGCAACCAAATTATCTTTTCGCGAAGATAACGTTGTCTAGTTCTAACCGTCTTATGGTTGTTAGGGCTCTGCCACAATCTTGCTTGACTTCTCGCAGACAATTTTCCATCTATGCCGTTATACTCTGGAACGGTCTGCTGATTCATGTTAGGAATCAAAAAATTACAGTTTTTATACCCTATTCTAAGGGTATATTAGTTTTGACGCATAGTTTGTAACATACCTTAATATTGCCCGTAGACCCCTAAAAATTACTATATTTAAAATCAGCATCGATAGTAATGTCGATCTAGCCATGTCCGTCCGTCCGTCTGTCGGCAAAAATTAGGCCTTTGAACTGGGCCTAGATAGCTGAAATTTTAACCATATATATACGGTCCCGAAATAATCAAGTTTACGAATTTTTGAAATCCGCCCACATTGTGGGCGTGTACAAACTCAAAAAAACAACATTTTGGAAAAAATCGAATTTTGAGCTAGAAAGCTGAAATTTTTTATATATGATCTATGACTCCTAAAACTGCTCGGGATATGAAATTTTCAAAATCCGCTCAATAACACGCCCACAAATAAATAAAACAATTTTATTGAAAAACCAAAATTTGAGCTAGGGAGCTGAAATTTATAATATATACTCTCTATGGGCTCATGTATAAATATTTTCAAAATCCGCCCACTGACACGCCAAGAATTTAAAAAAAAAAACTTTTTTTGAAAATCCAAAGTTTGAGCTAGGAAGCTGAAATTTATAATATATACTCTCTAGGGGCCCTTTATGCGCATGTGTTAATTTTTTTTTTAAATCCGGCTACTTACACGCCCACAATTAAATAAAACAATTTTATTGAAACACTCAAGTTTGAGCTAGGGAGCGTTTTCTTCGATAAAAGCGTTTACTAGGAATTAAATCAAATGCCATGGGACTTGACGAAATCCACCCGAATTTTGTAAAGCTTCTGCTTCCTTATATACTGCCCCTTATTACTTATATTTTTAACACCATCCTTACAACGTCTTCTTTCACTTCGCCTTCCATTGCGAAGCTAAAGTTATTCCCATCGAAAAGAAAACTAACGGAAACTCCATAGAATACCGGCCCATTTCAATACTCCCGTTCTTTTGAAAGGTATTTGAGAAAACCATCCTTGCACAAATGCAGAGTCATCTCTTAAGTAAAAAACTACTTAGTGAAAATCAGTCGGGTTTCCGAGCAAAGAGGAGCTGTAAGACGGCCTTATTGGTGGTAATCGACGATATCAGAAAAGCTGTCGATGAAAACAATGCTACCATTCTCTCCTTACTCGACTTCTCAAAGGCCTTCGATACTGTGAATCACCAAATTCTTTGCTCCAAACTTAGAAAAGAGTTCATGTTTTCACTCCATTCAATGAAACTTATTTTCTTCTACCTACACGGGAGGCAGCAACGGGTTGCAGTGGGTGAACGTTTTTCAAGGTTTTTGCCAGTAAGGCGTGGTGTGCCTCAAGGCTCAATTTTGGGACCACTACTTTTCTCCTTCTATATAAACGAATTACCTAAGACAGTCAAGCAGGTCGCTATGCACATGTTTGCTGATGATGCCCAGATTTATCTAAGTTTTGCTCCAAAACAGTACATCGAAGCCACGAGGCTAATAAATGAAGATCTTCAACGTATACTGAATTGGTCAACTGAAAATGAGTTACTCCTAAACCCTCTTAAGTCGAAAGCACTCGTGATCCACAAAAGAATAACAGACATTTTCCACCTATTCAACTAGCCGGGAGCCAAATAGAGTATGTTGATTCGGCCAAAAACCTCGGTATTATTTTCAACCGTACCCTGTCCTGGACTACTCATATCAACGCCGCTATTGGAAAAGTATATGGTGGGCTACGCGCTCTTTGGGCTACAAAGCATTTCATTCCAATACGAACAAAACTCCTACTAGCGAAAACTCTTCTCTTACCCATGCTACTGTATTGCTGTGAGATCTTCTGCTGCCCCGATTACAATACTAGAAGAAAGCTTAATGTTGTGTATAATAATATTGCCCGGTTCGTGTTCAATTTAAAAAGATATGACCATGTTTCCCTGTACGCAAAGCAGATAAGCGGTTGTACCTTTGACAATTTGCTTATATATAGAGCCCTGTGTCTGTTGCATGACGTCTTGCATACTAGGGAGCCGAACTATTTTTTCAATAAGTTTCGATTCCTCCAGTCAACTAGATCGCGTATGCTGATTCAAACAAGTTTTGCCTGTTTAACCTCCGAGCGTCAGCTTTTTGTAAGCTCAGTACGATTTTGGAATTCTCTGCCCATAAACATTAGGAAGATTGGTAGCAGAAACAATTTTAAATCCTCTCTTTTAAAATATCTGGCCACTAGAACTGTCACGAACATATAATCTTAAATGCCCGTAAACTCTTTTGAACACTTTTTTTTTCTTTAACTCAGTTTTTATTAATTATGTTATAATCTCCATTTTTTTTCTCTATTTTTTCCTACTTGTATAATTTTTGTTTGCACATGTACTTAAATTAACACTAAAGGCTTGCAAATCTTAAAAGATGCTTGTTATCTTAAATTGTAAGCGATATTATTCTAAATAAATTGAAATTGAAATTGAAATGTTATATAACAAAATATGTAGAGCGTTCTTAACAATTCAACCATACTTAGACTTTTGTCACGCCCACTTATGAGGAATAGGAATAAGAATAGGGTATCCAACAGTTCGCCCAAGCGGACTGTAACCCGTCCCTATGTTTGAATACGTGTTTTGAACATTTTCGTGGTGTGAATTAAACATTTCTTTTATGTCATTTATATTTATGTGGCTTTTATTTATTTATTTTTCTATGTTTTTAAAATCTCTCGTCTTACAAATTTGCCTATTTTTTTATTTTATCTCTTTTGCTCTGATTAAAGAAAATGTTTTTTTTTCTCTCATGTACTTAAAATAAATTAAATTTGTTTACAGTGACGTTTATAATAGTCAAATAAATCTAAATCTAATTCGTGTATTGTAAGATATTATAGTTAGACAGATTAAAAAAAAGTTTTTAAGGAGTGGCTGAAACATGCGAAACCCTTAAGTGCTAAGCGCATCGTTGAAGGTGTCGAGTAAAGATCGAACTTCAAGCCACACAGCCCGACAGAAAAGAAGCAGAAAGGGGTGCCTGCTACAGTTGAGCGTTGAGGGAGTCCATCCTCAAAATAGTTTAACCATTTGGACCTTCTAACGAACTTGCTAGTGTAGTAAATATCTATCTAGCTGAGATCTGTTTGCTTCTGTTGACAAGTACGGGGCAGTTACACAGGAGATGTGTTTTGATTTCCTCTTTCTCATAGTCTCTGCAGCTTTTGCAGAAGTCATTTGAGGGAACTCCCGTCCAGAGGACGTATCTGCTCACCATTGACCAGAGATTGCTCCGAGCACCGAGCTAATATTTTTTCTGTTTATTGAGAGGAGTTTGGATATTTTTTTTGCATCACATTAAGTACATATTTGTTTGGAGGTCGCACATGTACTCAGCTAATAGATGGGTTTCTTTGAGAAATCTACCCACAGGAGTCTCGAATTTATACGTTAAACATCAACAACATTGTATCGCCAGCAATGCTGGTGATGGCTGTTGATAACATCCATAGCAGGACTGCTTTGAATACATGCTGCAAATACATACAATAATCTGTGTAAATGTATGGCTGCTGGCCATAATTCTAGTAATCGTTGTTATGAGCAACTGTGGATACATTTATCAAAGAAACGCGGCTAATACCTTTCCACCCAGTGTTCGCTTCGGCCGGGTGTCTCTGTTGTCGGAAAGGTCCTATGCGGTGCCCCTTTTAGCTAGCTCATCTTCCTCGCAGGTACCTGGAATGCCACTGTGGACAGGAACCCAGCACAGGGAAATGCCAAATCTGTCGGAAATCTCAAGATTGCCATGGTGATTTTAGGGCTTTTATCGCTGTCTTTGTAAACAGTTCTGCCATCTTAGAGAGTCTGCGCATGCTGCTTCGGGGATAATCACGACGCCCGCCTGAAACACACTGCACTCGTCAGGAAGTTGAAGTGCGACATTGAGTCCAGTATCTGAGAAGCTGCCCACCCCCGTAGCGTCAGCCGTCTTTGACCTATTGGTGTAGATTTTGTATATATTGTTACATCCAGGCTAGGATTCGAAAAGATAAAACGTAATTCTATTTAATTAATCTTTATTAGTTCTCTTTCAATGTAATTCTTGATTATTATTCTAATAATTCCCTTATTTAATCCAACAATTCACTTTCACAATTAATCACTTTAAATACACAATCACTTTTCTCTTACTCAATACTTATACTTTTTCTCTATACTTTTCACTACTGTCATCTATCGCACTTCTTTATCGCGGTTCACAACTCGAATGCCTTGGGTGCTCCTGCGACATCTATTTATATCTCCTAGTGACACCTCTCGAAATTTCCAGATTCGTTGAGAAGGTTCGTTTAGAAGGTTCGAGAACAACATCATTATGTATGTACTAGTTATTCCACAGCTACTCAAACTGCTATTCAAATGCTGCCAAAATCGGTAATATGGCCACTTTCTACTAGATGGCGCTTGCTGAATGACACAGTTTGAGCAAACATGCAACAATATCCCCCTCTTAACTTGTTCGTCCCGAACAAGCACGCCAATATTTTCGGCATGGTAGCGATGGAGACGATCCACATGGACAACTTTCAGCTTGCCTCTTCCCCGTTGGATCCGGTAGACAACATCGTTTATGCACTTCACTATCTTATAGGGTACTTCCCAATCCTGCTGTAGTTTAGGTGACATGCCTTTTCGGCGATGAGGGTTGTATAGCCATACCAGATCTCCTTCCTGGAATCCTGTGGTGGTTGCTTTTGTGTCGTACCTCGTCTTCATGCGGTCGCTGGATATCGGATGAATATTTCGGTGGATTTCAGTACCCGGTACACACTTTCCAACCACCTCAACTTGCTTCAATTTGACGCTTTTGTGTTCCGCATTAAGAACTCGTACGGGAACAATATTTTGAATAATTGTTAAGGCGAACAATTGACTTTAGATCTGTTTATATGCAACAGAAGGATATCAATACAATTTCTTATAAAAAACCTTTGTCATTAGTGTTCCCCCCGAAATTTTGAAATTTCAAATACGAATAATTGTACCCGCTAATTACGTCAGTGTGTTTTGGGACATTGAAAAGGTTCGGAAATTAAATAAGTCTACTACCTCTCAACTAACTAATCGGTAGCGTAAACGGAGAACAAGGCTGTGATCAATTATACAGTGAAAATGCATCATCGACGGAGATTTACATGTACTCGTATGTTTAGTTTATCATACACAAAATTACATTTAACAAAATTCCAATCTGATAGGCGGCCTGAATTATGAACTCTCAAATTTACAAAAGGAAAGACGCTGGCATTATGAGAACAACATTGGCTTGGCTGAAAAGTTCGTTTATGCGATCTGAAAAAGTACTCCTGAGTGGATCTATGAAAAGATGTAAAACTACACAAATGATCTTTCCATTTTGGATGACACCAACAAGCATCGAAAGTAATTTGAGCAATACAGTACTGCTAGTGCTACTGCTGTTACCTTATCAACCTTACTTTTTCGTTGTAGAACAGTATCATTTTACAAAAAGGCGGTCTTTTAAATGTCGGCCTCGTCATCTTCTACATAGCTCAAGTAGAAATTACAGCACTGCATTATAATATGTATCTCGGTAAGTTTTCCTTTTTTTTTACAGAGTCTAATCGGGTAGACTTTATTTTACGGGCACTAATTTAAAAAAAAAAGGTATTGGAACAGCCGTTTAAATAAACGTGAATTAAGAGTCAATTATTTTTAATCAATGAACTAAATAAAAAATCTAAATAATAAACTTTGTTTGAACTTAACTGGCGTTGATAAATATGCAATCAACAAATTCAACGAAGTTGGTGAATCGGCGAGTAATTAAGTTAAAGTACAATTGACAGTGAAACTTTTAACCAAATGGTATGTAGGATACCATTCCCAATTTCCATACCATTTTTTACTTAACGACAATAAGCTTATGCAAATACATGATTTATCATTAATGAGCCGTGAATTAACTTTTAATCCACATTTTAGTTAATTTTATTTAAAATTAGATGCAAATTCAGTAATTTTTATTTATACGGTTGGAAGTTGTTAAGGACCATAAATAAACCTCACAACAAGAAAACAAGTTTTATCAATTCAACTATGCATATATCCAACCTCGCACCTACAGCAAATCCAACAGTAAGCCTAAGCAGGGGGGTTGCATAGGGACATCAAGGTCTCTCCCCTATACACAAAACTGTTTAAATGATCTATTTACGTTGGTATTCTATATTCACACGTTTGAAGTCTAAAAATAAAACAATTATTGCATGCATGAAAATTGAGATTTTCAAAAGCTGATAACTTTAAAACTATAAGAGAAGGCCTTCAATTGTTTTTTTCGCTTATTTTAGGCCTTTAACAAAATATTTTTTTTAATTGGCCCGGAAAGTAAAATATTGCCACAACCCTAAAAGAGTTTGGCTGCCCTAATCTGCGAAATGATTTTGGATCAAATGTAGAAACTACTGCGCCATCTCCAAAGTAAAAGACGAGTTTTTTTTTGTTTGTTTTATTTTAGTCAAATGTATTTTACTGATAGGTAGTCTGTGACGATGAACTAGGTATTTACGTTTCAAAGTAAATTTGTAACCATCAAACAAAATATACCCTCCCTGTTCGTACACATCGATTCAACGAACATCAGTCGTTAAAATAACGTTCAAGCATTTCTCCTCCGTCAGTTAAATTCTCCACCAAGGTTGTGTGGTAGCTGTATATTCGAGTTTTTATACGATTTCAAAAGTAAACGAGTTGTTGACGTTAACGCGCGTTTGATTGGTCCATTGCGCGTACTTTACCTGTTTGTTTTAACTCTTGTTCAACTAATAAATTCCTTCAATTAACCTTTCGAAAAGTTTAAACGAAAATGCCGAACCACCATCGTTACAAGTGGACGAAAAATATTCTCTAAAAAATGCCTGCACACTGGCAAAAAGTACAACAAAAAAAAAATTAACCACGATCATCATTCACCTGAGGAATTTTTCCGTCAGCACACAGCACAACCCAGCTCCAGCCGTTTAAAGCAATAAAAACCATGTAAAAAAGAAAAGCACGATAAAGAATTGGTTGTTTGCGTGATTCATTCAGTTTTAACAAAAAAAAAATAAAAATAAATTTATTACCTGCAACAAAATCCTACCGTTTTATTTAGTTTGTGTAAAAGTCGCCACCAAGGATTGCATTTGCACCTATTTGACGTAGAAAAATAATAAAAATACCCTCGCTGCCATAACAACCGGAACACAAGGTGCTATAAACAAAGGAATTTAATTGATCGTTCGTTTGTATTGTTTTATTTTTCGTATTCTCTGTCTCTTTCGCGCACCCTCCATATAAAAGCAGTCGACATCTGTCAAGTGTCCTCAACGCTGGATGTGGTTGTTGTTTGGTGCTGTGCCCTGTAATAGTCCTATGGCAACATGTTGATACCGTGTTTCAATTGATGTTTATTAACATGTCACTGGTGTGAATATATTCAAAAATAAATTCAAATTTTAGTGAAAATTAAAATCAAATAATTTACATATCGCGTTGAGGAATAAATTTATCTGTGCGTAAATATGAAGGTGACAGTTTGTTTTGGTTCGGTACGCATTGTCGTGCCATGTGGCAGTGGTGATCTATTGGTCAAGGATTTAATTCACGAGGCTACAAGGCGCTACAAAAAAGCTGTTGGAAAGGTGAGTTATTTTTTTTTTGTTTTATTAATTTAGTGTTTGTGAGGAAAAAAATTGCAGGTAAAGTTATCTCAACGAGAGTGATTTAAATATAATATAAGGTCCGTTCGCGTACTTTATGTGTAGAAAAATGAAAAGTGTCAAATCTCCAAAATCGAGAGAGAATCCTCTCCTTTCTAAGAAAAGTACGCGAACGCTTTTGTGTAAAAACTTCTTAGTTTGGCTTGAAAAGAAGCAACAGCTGTTTTGTTTGCTGGCAAACTCGTAGGATTTCATCATTTGACAGTTTTCATTTTCTTACCAGCTGAAATTCTGTGTGAAGAAAAATGAACGAAAGTACATTTTTTTCGTTCATCTTTTTACCATTTTCTCGTGTAGTTTTGCACGAAAGTTTATTAAATTTACGTTTGCATATTAGTTCGCGAACGGACCTATAGTTTCGTTATCTTCACGTACATAATGTAATTGGTGCAGATAAGTTAAAATTTATAGTGACAAATCGGTCGAATTTGCTACAATTCAAAGCCGATTCTAAATTGAGATTGAGCATTGGTTTCGCATTAGCACAAAAGTTAGTCATTGGTGTGGCTAGTTTGGTATCACGTCATGAGAAATGTGCAAATGTGGGGATTTTTTATTATGCTAGACTCGGATATTTTTGGTTTTGTTCTCTTGACCGGTGAAACCCACAGGCCGTGATGCAGTGAACTTGGAAGGGTTATGAACCCTTTAGTTCAGATCATTCTTCGTCGTTCAATGAATGCTCCCTCAGTCCACTTTTTTCGTTTTGAGATGTTTGTATTTGAAAATATGTAGTAACCTTCTTTCCTTAACGGCGGGGTTATGACCAGGATTAAGGGGGTCATAATCCACCTACTTTGCTGCATCCCTTAGTGTCCGCCTGTGAGATTTGCCGGTTCCTGGTTTCTTATCACCCATCACTTTACCACCGAGGCCAATCAAATGCTGGCGTTAACTCAATAAATATGGAATCAAAGGGACTGAATTAAGGGTTCGAGTCACGCACGCTGATGACAATTGTAGATGATGCAGTTTCGGATACACAAAATGTAGTTTTAGGTGTACAAGGCTTTATTTTTATAATTCATATTAATGAAATGCCAAATATTATCTGATATTCCAGATTGCAACTTTTTGCAAATGATGGTCTCTTATATGTTTCGTGTAATAATTTAGATTTATAAGAATTGTATAAATGGTTGCATATGAACAAACTGAGCCTAAATAGAAGCAAAACGATGTGTATGTTTATCAATGGGTTTCCTAATAGTAGGACAGTGATCAATGAAGAAACAGTAGAAATTGTACGCGAAATAACGTATCTACATAGGTATTATGATTGATGCAAATTTAAAATTAAATAATGAATACATATCAAAGAAGTTTATTTTTAAAGATTCTGGCTCGCCAAGGAGATTAAATAGGGGGCACTTTGACCTAAAAATATCTTTTGTGCCGTGTGGGCCAGAAAAATTTAGACTAGTAGAGTTTCCACTTTCCGTGTAAAGCGGACAATTCTACTAGTAGAAGAATTCTTTATGTCCTCGGAGCACATTTGTTCCCTGAAAAAGATCTTCTTTCTAATTCCGTTTAGGGCCGGACATTCACATAAAATGTGTTCAGCTGACTCGTCCTCTTCATGACAGAGTGGGCACTCAGGAGAGTCTACTATTTTCATTTTGTGTAGATGATATCTGAAACCATGGTGCCCAGTAAGGTAACCTACTAAGTTTTTGATATTATGCCTGCTTAGGTTTAGGCATTTGCTGACATTTTGATTGAAAGGCCGAATGGCTCGTTTGGTCTGTCTTAAACCTGGGATGCTTTCTCAAAGATGGATACATTTTCTGTGTTCCCAGCTTTTTATTGCTGCCGTTGCTGCTGATCTAGGAGTGCAGCAGAAGGGTTCGGGACCTATGAAGGGTGTTTCCGAACCTTCTCTGGCCAGTTCGTCGGCCTTTTCATTACCTTCCACCCCGACATGACCCGGAATCCACCATAGCTTGGTCTCGTTACTTGTTACGAGTGCCTGTAGGGTGTTGAAGCAGTACATGACTGATTTGGAGTCAATGGTATGCGAGCTAAGGGCGTTTATAGCTGCTTGACTATCCGTGAATATATGGATGGTTGCACCTTTTATACCAGAAAAATTTATGTGGCTAGCGCATTCATGAATGGCGTGGAGCTCTGCTTGAAATACGCTGGGGCTTTTTCCCATGGGTATCGAGAAGCGTTTGTTTGGTCCGTATATTTCCGCTCCTGCCCCGGCTTCCATTTTATTACCATCCGTATACCACTTTATGCCGTTGTGGCTGTTAGGTGGGTTATTACTAACCCATGCTTATCTCTTGGGGATCTCCGTGGAGAACCGTCATGTTGAGCTCTGGCAGTCATCGAGAAGGGTCTTAAGTTCCGGATGATCGTTATTCAACTGCGGATCGCCATTTTTTGAATGTATATGTGGAGAGGTGTAATTCCTGTTATTGCCTCTATGGCAGCTGTTGGACAGGTTCGCATGGCTCCGGAGATACTAAGGCACGCAAGCCATTGTACATTTTTGAGCTTATCTATTGCGACCTTTGGTGTGGATTTTGTCCACCATACAATTGAGGCGTATGTTATAATGGGTCTTATCATCACTGTGTAGATCCAGTGGACAATCTTTGGAGAGATTCCCCAGGTTCTGCCATATGTGCGCCGCCTACAGGCCCATAAAGCTTTGTTAGCTTTAACGATTTTGTTGTTGATGTGAGAGTTCCAGTTTAGTCTTTTGTCCAGGATTACTCCAAGATATTGGACTTGGAGAGATGGAGAGATTTTCCTTGACGCACCAGTCTATAGCTATCTTAAGGGCGTTTTGCATACGTCAAAGAAGATTGGTAAAATAACTTGTAGGGTCGCCTATTCCCGAACATCCCCAATTGTATATATTTTGAACAAATTTTTTTATATGGATACCTCACTGTTTATACGCCGTAATGCTGGGTGCTAGCACTGATGTATTTATGTAAGCAAGCAAAAAAACAAAAATCTCATGAAAACGTAGTTTTAGTAATTTTCAATTTTCTCAAAAACTAGAAGACATAAAACCCATTCGGTTTTTTGTGTTCGATTCAGAAGTGATAGTAACATTGACCACAAAAGGTCAATTTAGCACTTCATTTCACAATTTTGAAAAAAATTGGACTTTTTTCATTTTTTTTTTATCAAAATGTTGAGTCCTTTTTTCTAAAATTGCCCCTACATCCTAAACGGGACAAGGTAGACCCCCCGTCCCATAGTAAAAAATTATTGTTTTTGACCCTTCTACAAAAAACCGTTATCAATTCTTGGCGCCCTAGTTATCGTACTCGTGCCTGGATTTTTATCAAATAAGCGTATTAGTTTATAATAATTTAAGAAGTTTTGCAAATAAAAATTTATTTGGTTTGTGTTTTTGCACTGTAACTGCACGAGAAAAGGCAACCAACTTTTACCGAGTTTCCTTAACCGAACACAACTGTTCGCAAATAGGCAACTTGAACAAACTGGCAGTTTTATGGTTTCCTATACTCGATCACCCGATATTAACGTTGGTAGAACATCGTGATAACTTGAAGGATTTGAATTAAGTTCTAAAACATAACTCAGGCGCGATTATTTAATTAAACCGCACTGTAAAAGCATTAAATATAGTTTTTTAATAAGGCTGTAGAATATTCAATGAACTATCGGAGTTAGAGAATCAACTTTTAAGATGTAAGAGCAAAATGTTATAAATTCATTTAAAACTAATTATGATTAGATTCGTTTAGTTTTTTATTTTACTATTATAAAAGTTTGTATTAGCTTAATACATATTGCAAAATCACTACATAGTATAAAATAAAGTCGCTTTCCGCTGTCTGTCTGCCCTTTATATGCTTAGATCTTTAAAACTACGCAACAGATTTTGATGCGTTTTTTTTGATAGATAGAGTGATTCAAGAGGAAGGTTTATATGTATAATACATGCATAATATAGTAGAGAAACACTGCTAATTTTAGAGGTTTCCAATGTGATGTCGTAAATAAACACATTTTTCTGCGCATACATTGCAAACGCTGGCTGAACCCTACGAGATAGATAAAAATAATCAGGGCTATCGTCAACAAAATTCCCTTGGAATATTTCCCAATTTTCAAAAATAAGTATCGGCATGAATTTCGAAAAAGGGAAAAAATTCCCCCCCGAATAAATTGGTATCGGAGACGAAATTCCCCCCGGAATATTTCCTTTGCAAGTATGCTGGTGGAAATTCAAAATCTAAGCAGTTTGTATGTGGATAAGTAGGTAGTCGGTTGCTTTTAAGTTTGTATTTTAAATAAAAAAAGTGAAATAAGAGTTGCATAGGTTTGTTTTGGTTCAAATAAAAGGAAACTGGAGCTTAGTTAGAAAAGAGGAGGCACTTTTTTCTTTATGCAACTATTTTTCGTTCAAGTTTTATTTCGATAATTTTATATAAAAATAAACATATAGGTCTAACTTAACTAATCAAAGACAATTGGAGATAGTGATAAATCTATGTGATAGAAGCCGCCATTGCAAATGTCTTCACTACGAATAGAAGCAAAGACGGATGTGAAGAAATTTTGGAAGCTTCTAGAGAAGGAACAGAACAGCGTAGGACCTCCAATGAAATCGGTATTTGAGTGGAAAAAGGTACCTTTTTATAGCTTTATAATTAAAGTCATTCTGAATCTAGTTCATTAGGTATGAAGAGACAAAAAAATATATAAAAACGAAACTGTCCGAAAATAAAAATTGAAATAATTGCGATTGACAACTATCAACGCCTTGGAACATAACTTCGAAAATTCCGATGAAGATTCACGATACGAGGAATATTTTCCATGGAACAAAAAATGTTCGGGGGGAATTTTTTCCCCTTGAAATTGCCGATAGCCCTGAATGTACTACAGTATTTCACACCTTAAAAAGGCCTACCGAGATGGTATATGTCTATCTCTTAGGGATAACCCACAATAACCATTTTGTATCCTTTGCCGATGCCAGCTAATACTACAAACTCAGATTTAACGAATAGTGCCAAATACACAAGAACATCATACGATCAATCGAGACTTTTACAAAATATAGCTCAAGATAAGCCACGATTGAACATCGATCAGAAAAAAGTATTCACTACGTTACTATCATCAATTGATAACAATGATGGAAAAATATTTTACCTTGATGCCCAGGAGGTACAGAAAAAAACATTTTTAATCCATTTGCTTTTAACAAAATTGAGATCTACCGGAAAAATTGCATTAGCTTTCGCGTCATCCGGCATTGCCGCTACGCTTTTAGAAAGAGGCCTGTCATTCCCGCTGAAAATTGCCACCGATGATAATAACAGCGTCTGTAGTCTTTCTAAACAGAACAATACAGCAAAATTGATGCGTGACTGCTCATTAATAGTCTGGGACGAAGCCACCATATCAAACAAGACGTCCTTTGAAGCACTGTGTAGGACAATGCGCGATTTGCGCAGAAAAAATACACCTATGGGTGGATGTACAATTCTGTTCTCAGGAGACTTTTGTCAAATCCTACCAGTTGTGACTCGAGGAACACGTGCTGACGAAATAAATGCTTCCCTAAAAAGATCCAACCTTTGGCCACACGTCAATAAATTAGAGCTTAGAACTAACATAAGGGTGTCATTGTCTTCACGTGAGAATAGGCTTTTTTCAGAGATGCTACTTAAAGTTGGCAATGGAGAGTTAACACAAAGTGATGATGTAATCTATATAAAGACGCTCTGTATTATATTTAGTATCAGCATTGCACCCGTGCGAAGCCGGGGCGGGTCGCTAGTAAATTATAACTTACAAAAATAATTAGGGCTACCCCTATTCTACGATTTCGACCCGTGCAAGCTTCCGTTATTGATTATTGTTTGATCGACCTTTGACGACACCGATGATCTCCAGTCGATTCGCACGAAGACTTGCGGGAAACCTTTAAGATCTTAAATGGGGGCTGTACTGATATTCTTACCCTGTCATTGCACGGGTAATTGGAAATTGTAATCATTAGAGACTGAAATCTATGCAACATAAAAAGCTTGAAATATGCATGAAAAATGCTAAAAGTATGCATGAATGGTGTCAAAATATGCAACATTATATAATTCAAAAAATATTCAATTTTAATCACAGCTGTTTCCTTGGACTGACAAACAGCCACAGCCTCCGTACTATTCATTCACTACACTTTTGCTTGCCTTGAAATGTCAATTATACAGTACAGCTTTAATTCACGTTCCCCATCGAGCTTCCACTGTCTCAAGAGGTATAGGCACATTTGGTAACTTTTCTGTATAGGCTTTAATGCGAGCAGGTGCTTTAAGAAAAACTTTCTTTGTTGATGAAATAAGTTTATTTGCATTCCCAGACGTGAATCGTACTTCTTCAGCAAGTTGACGTACTTTGTAAGCAAAGCACGTCACCTGGATGAAATTGGGGTAGAATACGTTGAGGGCTTTGGCTTTCTCTCACGTTAGGCTGTGTAATTAAGTTCGCTATTCAGGAAGACACATTTTTTTCGAGAGGCATTGTATACATTAAACTTTTGCACAGATGAATAAAACAAATATCTGATGCACTTGTCAAATATAACATGCGTAATTGTCTAAAAGGAAGAGTGCCGCGTTAGGCGATTGTGCCGCAAGACGATATCGCCCTATTTTGTGTCGGCGAATCAGTGTTTTACCTGGCCTCTCATAATATTACCCCACCAAAACAATACACGCACTGTCCGCTGTGAGAGCCATAGCACAAATAGGTTTGCAGCGAAAATATTCACCATCATAAGATTTTAGGTAAAATATGCAGTAACCGGTGACAACGAACGAAATATACAAATGCAAATACATATAATCCGGTCTTTTGTAGTAATCATTGAAAGTACATATATGAAAGTGATTTTTTGGAAATAGATGGCGTATTTATAAAAAATGGACTTAGGAGTTTTCATTGAACGATGTATCGTCGTTAAAAAAGAAGGAGAAGACAGAGCAATAGATGCATAATTGTTTTATATCATTTTAAGAATCAACATCAGTTGTGCAGCGTTAATTTAAATTTACCCTGCATGTCCAGGTAGATACACTCCGACAAACCAGCTTGAACACGGCACAACCATTTTCGAAATACCTGCTCAGAGAAATTCCTCCGTCCGCCCAGGAAATCCTTTCGCCAAAGTTCATCAAAAATGCTCAAGGGCTGCTTCTTGTGGATGACGAAAAAATACTACACAGGTGGCATTAGTATTGTGAAGGACTTCTAAATGAACAATTTCCTCGAATGTATTTTCCGAGAGCCGTCCCTAATAATGAAGAAGTACACGATATTACTGTCGAAGAAGTTAGGAAGGAGGTCAAAGATTCCAAAAAGCGAAAAGCAGTTGGACCGGACGAGATACCCTCTGAGTTCTGGAAAAAGATTGTAGACATCGGGTCCAAATGGCTCATGTTTCTCATCTCAAAACTGATGAGAGGTGATCCTATGCGTAACCCGTGGAGGGAAGGTTTATTATGAATACCCGTGCGGGTTGATGGAAAAACATCGCGATTCCTTAAAGGATTTGCATATGGTGTTGGTTGATTTTGAAAAGGCCTTCGATAGACACCCTTGGTTGTCTGTTATGGGTGGCGCTAAGACAACTAGGAGTTCCCAAAACCTACTACAGATATGTAATCATAGACATATATGAGGGAGTAATGACAAGAGTAAGATGTATCGTTGGCGTCACCGAGGAGTTCGCAATCAAAGTCGGTCTACACCAGGGAAGCGTCTTAAGTCGCTTGATATTTATTGCAGTGCTTGAACACCAGGACAATGGGCCTTGTTATATATATATATATTGCGATACAAATGCTCAGAACATTGTTTGTTTACACCCAACTTTTAAGACAGGAGGTGATCGACTTAACTTTATCTAATAGGTACTTTAAGGCGGTAACAAACTGGAGGGTCTCTTTGGAGGTATCCCTCTTAGACCATAGATATATCGAATTCCAATTCGAATGCGAAGCCATAACTTTGCAGGTAATCAGGAATCCGAGAAAAACTAACGGGAGGAGTATGGGAAAACTCTCAAAACTCCAACCAAACTCAGGACGAGACAAAAGGTAGAGGAAGCTGTTCAAGACCTGAACAGTGCCATTACTAGCTGTTTCGAACTGACGTGCCCAGTTAACAAAAATCCTAGCCGAACGCCAGTTCCCTGGTGAAACTGCGAACTTTAAAGAATTCGAAGAGAGGCTAGAAAACTTCTAAACAGGTCACTCAAGACTGATTTGGAAGAAGACTGGAATCTCTAGCGATCGAAACACAAAGAATATGAGAGGTCTATTCGGGTATTGAAAAGTGCTTCTTACAGGAATTTCTGCGAAAAGATTGAAAGACTAGGTGAAACTAGTAGCGTGGTTAAAATTCTGAATCACTTAGAAAACTTGATGGTACCTACATTGAGACGAAAGCGGAAAATCTTAGTCATCAGCTGGAGTCTCACTTTCCGGGTAACCAGATAACAATTGGCTCACAACCAGACCCGATTACCGAGACTGGTGGTAAGCTGAGACAAACAACTCGGCGTAGTTGCGAAGGCGGTGGTAGGTTAGGTTAGGTTAAGGTGGCTGTTAGCTAATAGCCAACACACTTAGACCAATGAGGACCGTTGCGATACCACGTGGATCGGGGGTTTCGACCTCTACTCGCTAAACCATTTGGAGCTTCTAATGAAGCGCGATAGACTTCTAGCATCTGTGTTAGCTAAGTCACTGAGTTCATTAAGGCGGTGGTAACGGACGAGGCTATCAAATACGGTTTTGTGTGGTTTGACGGCTTCAAGTCAACCTGGTACCGACGGAATATACCCAGCCATGCTGCAACAAGGTACAAACCAGTTGCTACCGACTATGAAGAGAACCTTCACCGGGAAAAGCATCATTAAAATTGAATTTATCTACTTAATCCGAACTTTTTTTTAACAACATAAATATAATACCTACCTTCTTTCATATTGCATTTGATTTTTCCCAAATTATCGAAGGATTTAAAAAAAGTCGTAAAATTAAATCAAGAAACTACCTGTCCGTAATCAAGTGAGACGGAGTGTATACATAAGTATAATTAAATCATAAATTAAATAAACACATTCAACAATCATTGAAACATTCAATCGTCTTGAACTGCACCTCTGCTGTATGTGCCTAATGTATAAGTTCCGTAATCTATCACTTTTCCATTAAAATGTGACGTTTTGTTTCCGCGTGAGTTGACTCGTTCCATCTTCTGATGCTTTCTTCTGATATTGATAATTTATTGAATACAAATTTGTGCCTCTAGCCTTGATGACATTTAAAAAACGAAAACAAATATTAATTTAATCGGATTTTCAAAAGTTTGACAGCAAATCTGATTGAATGGCCATTTTAGTAATTCCACAAAACTCCACCCACTCCAAATAGCGTTGCGTTGCACTTTCAAAAGAATTGTCCTGTGACTCATCTGATTAAAAAAAATAAAATGTCACAATCTGAGGCTATAACACACCCACCAATCTTAGAGAGTAAAACTGATCTTAAACTTCCAGAACGACTGACACAGCACGACAAACTGCGCATATTATTAACTCGCTCCATAGAGGTAGTCGGCGATGGCCGGTTAATGTTTTGACTGAGATCAGTGTAAGGCGAAGGCGTGTGGCTCGGCCACCTAACGCAAGCGAGTTTTTCAATAATGAATGCTAATTGATTGGTGTGGAGTTGAGTTTGAGTTCGAGTACGATTCCTTTTGTTATTCATTTCAGCCGTTATTGCTTTTGATAATTTTTCAAATGTCATATAGGTATTTGTGCGAGCAATATCTGTTCATTTTACTAAGGATTGATCATTTGGATCAAGTCATGTTTTCAGAAAGGTGGAAAAGTAATTTTTTTCTGCGATGTGGTCTGTCAATTTATTTTGTGAGTTTCTAAGCCACTTGTGGAACCCTCTCACATTTGCCGTCCTATAAAGTATGTCACCATACCATTGCACTAGTATGGCCAACTTTCCCAACGAATTACCAATTTAAATCCAGAACTTCTCAAGATTCAGACTGGGGAGAAGAATTCAAAAATTCCCAACTATTTGAATCGTTGCTCCGATTTCATCGTGGTTCGCATGACTTCATTATAACTGGTTCTTGATTTTGACACTTGCAGATATATATATACTTATATGCAAGAAATATATATATACCTAGTCCACATTCGTATAACCGCTCCATTGAGAAATTTTCTTGGTGGTGTGCAGCGGAACTTGAGAATGCCATTCAGGCATTCACGTATCGCGTATTCCACAAGAAAGCATTTCTTTTTAATTGTTTGGGTTCGTTTTATCTTTGTTTGCACGGAAAACTAGTTTTCAAATTATGCAATAAACATTAAAGGAAACAATGAACCCGTGAATCAATATTAAGTGGAAGACGGTGTGCAATTCTTTGTCGTGGAATTTCATACACAGCCTCTAAACGAATGTTTTTCTTTAGTAGGTTGCTTGGTTATGGCCAGACTCGGTTCGAATTATGAAGCGAGTGACTGCGAAAATCAATGAATATGCCATTTTATGTCTCCGCCATGAATTGCGATTTAAAAGCGGATCGATGTGGTTTGCTGAAAAAAAAAATCCACCCACAACCAGGGTTGCGTAAATGTCAGATTTCTCGAGTTTTTTACATTTTACTGTAAAAAAAACGTATAAAAATGTATAAAGACGTATAAAAATGTATAAAAGTGTATAATAGTGCATAATAGTGTATAAAAGTTTATAAATCGGTATAAAAATGTATTAAACTGTATAAAAGTGTATAAAAGTTTATATGTATTTGTGCATATTCCCTTTCTCAGCAAGAGAATAATACCAGAAAATACAGCATGCCTAACCGTAAACGTAAAGTACCATTTTTTTCTGCAAAATCTTCACTTCATGTTAATTATTTACTCACATAAAATAAAAGACTCGAATAAATCAGAGCTATATTAAAAATCAAAATATGTTTTTTTTTATTTTTTTACATTTTTCTTTTCAGTTTTATACCCTTTCGTTGCTTTTATACACTTTTATACACCAGCTAAATTTTTGAGATGTATAATACACACTTTTATACACGTAAAAAAGTGTGTATAATACGCCGAGTTTTATACGGCTACAACCCTGCCCACAACGAGCAGTTTTCGTTTTTTCTATAATACTGCAGATGTTTGTTGATGATATACAGCTGGTAATTGCAGCAATTTTATCATCGGGCTCTGATTTTAATAATTCATTTTCGTAGATAATATGTAAGGACTGAAACTGCGTGTTCGCGTGTAAGCAGTAATAGTACATTTCATCACGTTTTCTAGAAAGAACCCATCGATCGCGGTGTAGAAGTTCATCCGTTTTAAAAAGCTTATGGAGGATTTCTGTTTGATAAAAAAGTAGAAAGAGTCCTCCTTTTTCAGGTTCCCAACAAATTTTAAAGAATCCCAAAAGGGACACAATGGACCCAAACTGTTGGTCTAAGTGAGCCGTGACACCCGTCACAAGTTCACCCATCTACCTAACCAATGAGTCCTCCTTACAAGGTCGTTTGATGCTCGCTTATGATGTGTCCAGAGAGAGAAATTTTCCCTCAAAAATAATTCCCCAATCGTGTCGTAATTGTGCACCTTTCCTTAACTCAACCGCTTTTAATTTTTAAGAGTTTTTGACCGCCTTCCCAACTTCTTTGACTGCAATCTCGAGTACCTTCGTTTTCGCAGCTCTTGGAAAGTATAAACGGAGACCTGTTCGCTTAAAAGTCATTCACAGTACTGCCGCTTCTGTGTATTATGATAGGTCAACACTTCAACTCCAACTTCGACTTCAACAGGAGCGAGAACTTCAGCGTTTGAAATTCAGTCAAACACATTGAAAAATTTAACTTTGAGAGCGAAACAAAAAATTGCTGTAGACAAAAGAGAAAATTCTTTCAAAATACAAACAAGAGAGAAAATTCGCTCAAAATATAAAGCATTTGTATGTAGGGAAAACTGAAAACTTCGCCGCAAGGTTGGTGGGATTCGCAATCCAACTTCGAATTTAGGATATACATAGGTTAAACGTTGAAGTCAAAAGTGAGTGGTGCTAATGTGTTCCATCCCATTAAAAAGGTATTGGTTTTAAAACGTCAAAGTCGAAGTCTGTGTTGATCTGTTTCTACGAGTACCATTATTTTTTTTTTCACCCACATGAACCAGACCCTGAGCAGTGTTAATGAACTTTTGCGAACGAATTTTTGAGCATTTCTTCTTCTCTACGCGGATACTTTAACGAAGGTTTTGCACTTGTTCAGGATGTTTCGATGTGCTTCGTTGGAAGCGTGGTTCGTATAAGCAACCGGAGAATATATTACTCCAACTAACGAGGCCTTTCATACTCCTTGCTTGAATTTTGGAGCACTTTTCTATTGCGAAGTTTTTGCAATGTCTGTATTCCAATTTTAGATGAGCTTTTTCATCTCTATTATGAGAGGGGTATTTTGACCAAGCTTGAATGCGGCTTCAAATCTTTTCACCATCATGTTTCTTTGCTGTGTTAGTGGTGTCCCTTTGAACATCCGAGCTGTTGGGAATCGGACTTATCATGTGCACTGCACTCTACCTCTTCAACTTCATCGATGATGTTATGGAGGTTAGTATGGAGGGGAATATGTCGCTGGGCCATCGCCTCTCCCAGGATCCATTAGCAATCTTTAAGCCGAGGCTCCATGAACCGTGCAACCGAATTTTGGTCTATCTGGGTCTATCATGGCTGTAAGTCAGTAGGTGCCCGTTTTTTTTTGACAAATATGGTATTTACAACGATAACAACAGAGAGGTCCTTGTAACGTATCCCCGTATACCAGTTCTCAAAGTCTGCGTTTGACTTCCCGACATGTCCGTTGAAATCTTTGCCAACGAACAAAAAAACAAGTTCTTCCTGTGGGATGTTCTTGATAGAGTTGTGATTAGGATTAGAAGAAAAGGAGAGATGCCGATGCAAGTTGGTTTTGTTTATAGGTTATATTGTGAAGGAAAAATAGATCGTGGAAGAGTATTCCACGTTCCTGTTGCACGACTGATCTTCACTGTACGGCCGAACAGTCAATCGATCTTGCGATGTTTCGGTCGCCGATGAGTTTATTCGCGCGTTTTTGGATCCTGTCAAGTAGCTCCAAATGAATTATTGGTGCACCGGACCAGATATGAGACCAATTTATGACAGAGCTCGAGACACTTTTTCGTGGTCTGCAGCTGAACTCGGAGGAGAATTATTACTTCTTGGCCGGAGATATTAATGCCAAACATGCGGCATGGGGAAATGTTACTGCAAATCCCAGGGGCAACCAGTTTCACGACTGGTGGCGCCTCAATATGATTGAGTACAACCTCGAGTTGTACGCGACGGATATCCCTTCTTTTCCAAGAAGCGGTGCTTTCCTGGACTTGGCCTTAACGGACGCAAGACTTCAACTGACGAACATAGATCAAAACACGCGGAACTGTTTGCGTGCGTTTGAGTACGATAGTGACCACTACGGACTCGCCGCCGCAATACGGATCCCGAACGAGCAAACGCTGCTGGAGGAGTACGAAGCAGTGTGTTCATTCGATTATCGGAGGGCACAATGGTCGCGCTTCTCCAGATTTTTAAAGCGAGATATACGTTCGAGTGGGATCGACCCACCGACAAACAGTAACATGACAAATGATGACATTGATCGGCATTTATTGCAAATGGACGACGCCATCAAACGAACTATGGAACGAACTATTCCTCGGGTAGGACGTTCCGACGACGACCAGACAGAAAAGTACAGAAACCCTACAATCGACGCACTATACCGACAGAAAAGTAGACTGCTCTCGAGGCTTAAACGGCTGTACAGACAATTTGCTGACCCCAACGACCCGGAGGTTAGGATGCTGAAGTCAGAGATCCGAATCCTGAAACAGCTGATAAAAGAAAATTACAGAAAATCTGTAAGTCTGTATTGGGGCAATAAAATTCGGGCTATTAAAACCTGTAGTCCGAATATGTTCCCACAGATAAATAAGTTGTTCAGGAGGAAAGATCACAATGATATTCCTTGTGTTCGAATCTCCCAGACAGCAGAGAACAGACAGACAGTACTGACTGCTGGAATAAGTCCAGAAAGTGTCGCTTCAAACGACGATTTTTTCGTGGTCGAGGACCCACAGGAGAAAGTGGATTTGCTGGGCGCTTGTTTCGAGGCCGTGTATACGGTGAACAATCCTGTTCGCCGTAACCACGACATTGAGAATAGGGCTCTGGTGAGCCACTTCTATCTGCGCACCGAACTTGAGAATTGGCGATCTGAGAATAACGGATTCACCGTGTTCACTGATGAAAACCATGCTAATGCAGTTGTCGCCAATGGCCGAGATGCATCGCACTTGTTCGTGTCGAAGGATGATCTTCTGTGCATCTTCGAGTCACTAAAGAATAAAAAGTCGGCGGGGATGGATGGTGTTCCAAACGTCGTATTGAGACACCTGCCTCTGGAGGCTGTAGATATTTTCACCACGCTGTTTAACAATGCGCTGAATAATGCACATTATCCGGCGCATTGGAAGGTAGCTGTGGTACACCCTATCCCGAAAAAAGGTAAAGATAGGACGAACCCTGCCAATCTCCGGTCAATTAGCTTGCTTCCGAATATTAGCAAGGTCTTTGAAAAAGTTGTCAATAGAGCCCTGTTAAAGTGGGTCGAGGACAATAACATAATCCCGGACAACCAGTTTGGTTTCAGGGCGAGGCATGACACTATTCATGCCGCGTCGAAACTGGTTTCCGACATTCAGTGGAATAAATGCAAGAGCCAATGCACGGGTGCTTGTCTGGTTGATTTTGAGAAGGCTTTCGACACCGTATGGTTAGAGGGACTTTTCTACAAGTTGACCAGCCGGGGGATGCACAAACCTTTGCTATATGTAATTTATAATATGCTTATGGGAAAGAAGTTCGTAGTCAAATGTGGCAACGTGACTTCGAGCAGAGTCTTTGAAATTAAAAACGGTTTACAGCAGGGGGCGGTCAATTCTCCGATCCTGTTTAACATTTACACGAGTGATCTGGTGGGTTCACTCAGACATGCTATAGCGTATGCCGACGATTTGGTGGCATACAGATCAGGTCCTAAAATCGAGGTCATTAATATCCTTTTGCAGCGTGACTTCGATCAAATTAAGCGATATTGCGACGACTGGAAGTTGAAAATCAACTTTCAGAAGACGGAAACAATCTTGTTCAGAACTCCATTGGCTGGGGCCTCTAGGGATACCAGAAAAAACTGGAAAAAATTGGCCATTATTGGACAAAATGGGCAGCCATTGGCGGTGAGAAGCGTAGTTAGATATCTAGGTATCTGGCTTGACCAGTATCTATATTTCGATAGACATATAGTTGCTTGTCTTGCTGGGGCCAAGAAGGCTTATGCTTTGACAAGGAGACTGTTTCATAGCAGTCAACTTGACTCCAAAGTGAAGGTCATTTGCTACGTGGCCCTTATAAGGCCAATTATCGCTTATGGTTGTCCATTGTGGTTCAATATAGCGCCCAGCTATATGGAAAAGATTCGGGTTTTGGAGAGACAATGTCTTAGGACCTGTCTCCGATTGTTCCGAACGCCTGAATCCAACTATATAAAATACTATCCCAACAAGGTCCTATACGATGGGGCTCAGTTGAATAGGATTGACAATTTCCTCATTAAGGTCACTCGAAGGCACGTTGCAAGGGCGATGGCCAGCGACAATAGTCTGATATTTGGGGCTTACTACCCCAATGAAATGTACATTGAGAGTACACTCCGGTCTGGCTTTATCCCGCCAGAGGCATTTATCCATATTGATGCAAAAGGGCTGGTACAGACGAGGGATGGTATTCCGGTCTTATACCATCGCTACCGCAGCGCGAGAGATAAGCGGCTCCTCCATTACGGGGACGTCGCCAATGCTCATGAGCTCCTCCGTTTTAGTACCGCAATATCGGAGAGGGATAGATTCGACACGGAAAAGCAATTCGCCGAATTTTGGTGGCTTGTTGAGGGGGGAGGGGTCAACATGCCCTCCCAGGACGGTGCGTTACTCTAGGTAACTTCCTCTTAGCTTATAAGTTAGATTAAGTCAGCTAGGGCGTTTTTGGGAGAGGCCGGGCTCGCCAACGTGTGGTGGTGCTTCTGGGAGTTGACTGACGCTGTAAGGCTTCAGTCGGCTCACGGCGGCGCGTGTGCACGTTGACGACTGCCAGGCGCTCGGAAAGCAATTGGGATTTTGACCACTTGTTGCGCAAGGCAACGAGTGCTCAGAATCCTAATTATAGTTAGAATATGTTAGGTAGTTTAAGTAAGTAGAATAGGTAGTTGGTAATTTGTTTTATATAAAAATATAAAATTTAAATAATGATGTCGAGTTTTATTTAATTTTCTCGAGGAACACATATGTAAGATTAGTTCGTAAAATAGTTTTTAGGCCGAAAGGCAATAATTATAAGATATAGTTAAGTTTAGGGCGTCCGCATAAGGATCAATAATCTAGAATAAGTATCCTGTTAATTTTAAGTTAGATTTAATCATTTTTGTCTAGTATGTAAGTTGATATAAGCTAATAATTAATAAAAATGAATTTAAAAGTAAGGACCAGATATGAGCGTTGTACTCGAGTTTCGGGCGGATAAACGCCTTATCAAAAGGGGTGAAATATTTCTTATATCGCTTAAGGAAGCCTAGACACTTCGCTGCGTTCTTGGCGACATTCCAAAGGAGGTTGTCATCAAGCAACGAATATAAGAATCTGAGGGTACTGTCATCAGCAAAGGAATGGATTGGATTAGAAGTAACAGAGTGGAGATCATTTATTTATAAATGACAAAGAGGGTCGTGGCCAGAACAGAGCCTTGGGCAATACCAGCATTTATTTGGTTAGTTGCAGACTTGAAACCGTCCAAAACAACTTGAATTAAAGCAGATCATCATCGATTCCAAATGCACGAATTTTCGACAAGAGGGCTTGATGCCAAATTCTTTCACATGCCTTTGAAATATCAAGCGCAACGATCTTACTTTCACCACCTTGGTGAAGGGATTGGTTCCCCTTTTCGGTTAGATATGTCATTAAATCACCAGTGGACCTGTTGCTGCGAAAACCATACTCCCTGTCAGTAAGAAGTTTTTGGGATTCAAGATATTTCATTATAGCTGACGGTTGATCAGCGTTTCCATGACATTAGAAAGAAGGGGCGTGAGTGCAATTTTGTCTGTAGGAGGAGGGAGAGGAGGGCTGGACAAACGCTGGTATCCATCTCCTCGGAAAGAGCCCTGAAGAATAGGACAGATAAAAAAGCTTACGCAGTGGTTTAGCCAGCGCAGAAGAACACCTTTGCAGAACGATAGCGGTAATACCATCTGGACCAGCGGATTTGTGAATGTCAAGATCTCAAAGTACTCTACCCCCTGTACGAGTGCGAAAATGGATTGGTTCCATGGATTATTCTACGCGCTCGAGTACAGGGGAGATAATGCACAAACTGGGAGCGTTGAGCTAGCGAGCAGCAAGCATTTGGTTTTATCTAGAGAGCTAACAGCTGGAATGTTATTGTAAATGAGTATCGGGATAGGTAACGAGGCCGAATTCGTGATTTTTTCAACAAACGACCAAAAGTTGTTACTACCTGTGGGACTATGTAGTATTTTTTGCCTCAGCTTTTGATAGTAGGAGAATTTGACACGATATGATTTATTTCCTTATAACACGTTTCATTTCACCGTTCCCACCAAACGGAGAACATTTCATATGACAGCTACGGTCAAAACTTAGTTGCGCGCGTTTTTTTTCTCTTTTGAAATCAGAAGTGGTTGCACCAAATTATTCAATTCTCGACTAAAATTTTTCTTAAATATGCGTGACTTGAGTCCGTTTCTGTCCACTTTCTCCTTTTTTATATATTTTTCGGCCCATCTTTGTCTTAATGTAAATAAATATTTTGGCGGCTGTTTTCTTTCCAATTGTTTTTTTATTCAGCGCGCGAGTTATGTTCTATTAATTTATAATATTCGGCAGAATAAAAATTATTAATTAGTAAAAGTATAGAGTAAGATCTTTTTTCTTTAACTACTTTGTGCAGACTGACTTAAAACTAATGATTAACATAGTTTGGCAAATTCAAATAAAGGTGTAGAAATATCACGCTTGGAAAAAGCGCCAATAGGAAATGCAAAATACGATATGACTCTATTTAAAAAAAGGGCAGACTTAACGAGTTTGAAGACATTGGCAGAGTAACAAAGATTTCTTATGATGGTGGTTTATTATTGGAAAGCGTTGAGCGTTGCCAATACAGCGTCGGTGGAATAGCTAGTTATGTAGAGATGGGGAACCATATCGTTATTTTCGTTGAATGACATATGGAGATACTTATACGGTTTGTTTGATTTGAGATAAACTTCCAAATGAAACCAAATTCAAAATTTTGAAATGCTGGCAAATGTATTGCAAAATGATGAACATTTTGGGTAAAGTGTTGATTTTAGCTGAAATGACAAATTTCGTGTCTGTGTAAACGTTCTATAAGACCCCTTTTATGACAAGCGCTGTTTATGGAGGACGTTGCAGTGAAATTCTCAGGCGTACACACTAAATGCTTCGGCATACTCAATTATACTACATGCACACTAATGTGTATTTGTAAGTTCACGAAAAAGTTACAAAATACTCATTTTTATATTCCAGAGAGGATTCACTGTATTACCAATGCTTTTGTAGATCATTCGCTTATTCTTGCCTCGCACACTTCTAAAATGTTCTCCATAATTTTGTCGGGAAAAACAAAAGAACTGTTTCATAATAAACAAAGAATCATAACCCAATATATATATGTACATATTATATTTATGTACATATAGGGTCATCAAACAAGAGGTGCAATTTTTAATCAATAAAAAAATTAGGCGTTGCGCGTTGTCTGCTGGTTCAAATTCTTGAATCAACTGAACCTTATAAGCATAAAAGCCAAGATCTTTATGCAAGATTCGGTGCAACAACTGTGCGGGTAGGTCCAATTCCTCTGATCGTCTCGAAATGGACATATACCTGGGTGTTTAGTCACACTCAGCTACGGCGGTGATATACATAGCCGACCGTGCCGGCCTAACATGAGTTCGAGTTTTCACTTCACTTTCCTGTCCGAGACGTTCAAATTTATCGATTTAATTCACTATTAAGGCTTCGCCAAACAGAAGGCATTTTTAACGCCGCGGAGTGAATATTTTACGCGCCGGAGAGGCTTTTCCGACACGGCGCACAGTGGTTTCTCCCATAGACCAAAAGTCAAAATTTCATGAGAATGTGTATAATTTAAATACGGGTTCTCATATTCTTAGATTATTTGTATTTGTATTTTATTTATAATTCATGTTAACACATAGATAGAGATACTATGCAGTCTTTTAAGTGTGTTACAGTGTTGACAAGGTTGGTACATTAAAATATAAGTATATTTTACAATTATATACTGTCCTAAATGGCAAAAATGTATTTATATTTATATTGGATATTTTACTTATAAGGTCTAGACTCTAGAGGTTTAGTTCTTCCTAATCTGCGAATATTATATCGTACATTTAAGACGTCTTCTATATCAGGATTAATATGCATCTGCAGACGCTCATTGTGCGTATTTTTTATTTACTTCCGTTACAAGATCAATCTGCATGTCACGATGCAAGTCATTACTTCTAATAAACCATGGGGCATTTACTATTCCCCGAAGGACTTTGTTTTGAAATGTTTGTATTATTTGTATATTTGTTTTTTTTTTTGCACACCCCCATAGTTGGATACCATATGTCCAAACAGGTTTTAATATCTGATTTTATAATAAAATGTTATTCTCAGTGGACATTTCCGAATTATGTCCTAGCAACCAATAAAGTTTTCTGTGTCTAATATTCAGCTCTTCTACTTTCTTTTCCACATGTTCCTTCCATTTGATCTTGGCATCTAGATTCATACCCAGGTACTTAGCTGTGTTGGAATAAGGAACTACCTACTTGGTTATTAATAACCACAGGAACATTCGTTATGTTTTTATTTGTGAAATTGATATGGGTGGACTTTGACTCATTAAGTCTAATTCGCCATCGTTGCGACCAATCACATATCTCATTTTCTGAATTTTGTAGCTTTTCTGTTGCTTAACCACGCATCCATCAGTTAATAGAAGAGCAGTGTCGTCTGTGAATGTTGCTATCATCGTATCAGTTGTGTGCGGTATATCACTAGTATACAATAAGTACAGGTTTGGTCCCAGAACACTTCCCTGTGGAACTCCTGCCTGTAATTCTTTCAGTTCAAAATACGCTGAACCATAGCGAACTCTAAAGTATCTATTTGAAATATAAGAGTTAAGTATCTCATAGTACTGTCTAGGTAGATCCCTATGAAGTTTATACTCCAAGCCCTTATGCCAGACTCAATCAAAAGCCTGTGCAACGTCTAAGGCTAATGTAGAACAAACTTGTTTTTCTTCTAGTGATTTTTCTATAATATTAGTTATACGATGTACTTGCTCTAATGTTCAGCTCCATGCTTGGACCAAAGAAGTTTGTTATCCAGAATGACTCCCAGATACTTTGCTTCATTGCAGAGTTGGATTGTGATGCCTTTTAGCACTGGCTGAGTCAACCCCATCAGCTTTCTCCTTCTCATAAAGAGAACAACCTCAGTTTCAAGAGGATTGACCGAGAGCCCATTCCTAGTGCACCATTCGTCGATAACGGCAAGAGCCGCCTGCGCCTTGGTGTAGACAGTCGCTAGGCATGATCCAACAGAAAGCACGGCAACATAATCCGCGTACGCCTAAACGTATACGTTAGAACTGTTGAGTACGTTCAACAGAGAGTCTACCAGCATGTACTACAGCAGTAGAGACAGAACGCCGCCTTGCCCATCAGCTTTCTCCTTCTCATAAAGAGAACAACCTCAGTTTCAAGAGGATTGACCGAGAGCCCATTCCTAGTGCACCATTCGTCGATAATGGCAATAGCCGCCTGCGCCTTGGTGTAGACAGTCGCTAGGCATGATCCAACAGAAAGCACGGCAACATAATCCGCGCACGCCTAAACGTATACGTTAGAACTGTTGAGTACGTTCAACAGGGAGTCTACCAGCATGTACTACAGCAGTAAAGACAGAACGCCGCCTTGCCCATCAGCTTTCTCCTTCTCATAAAGAGAACAACCTCAGTTTCAAGAGGATTGACCGAGAGCCCATTCCTAGTGCACCATTCGTCGATAACGGCAAGAGCCGCCTGCGCCTTGGTGTAGACAGTCGCTAGGCATGATCCAACAGAAAGCACGGCAACATAATCCGCGTACGCCTAAACGTATACGTTAGAACTGTTGAGTACGTTCAACAGAGAGTCTACCAGCATGTACTACAGCAGTAGAGACAGAACGCCGCCTTGCCCATCAGCTTTCTCCTTCTCATAAAGAGAACAACCTCAGTTTCAAGAGGATTGACCGAGAGCCCATTCCTAGTGCACCATTCGTCGATAACGGCAAGAGCCGCCTGCGCCTTGGTGTAGACAGTCGCTAGGCATGATCCAACAGAAAGCACGGCAACATAATCCGCGTACGCCTAAACGTATACGTAAGAACTGTTGAGTACGTTCAACAGAGAGTCTACCAGCATGTACTACAGCAGTAGAGACAGAACGCCGCCTTACTTGCAGCCTCTGTTTACTCCCGCCATAACATAACGGCCACAATCCGCATCCGCAACCAACGTTCTATTCATTAGCATTGCTTCAATCCACAGCACTAATGATTCGTCTACGCCGTGTTGTTTGGCAGAGCTGCACAGCACATGCTGTCAAAAGTCGTATTGTCAAAAGCACCCTCAAGGATGTGATGAAAGAATATCGATGAAAATGCCCATCGCGTATTCTTTCATGTCAACTAGACTTATATCTGGCCATTTCTATTTAAATCTAAGCTAACCAACACAGTGGAAGATACAAAAAAAACAATTGTGTTTCTCCACCTTCCTTCATTTGAATACGTAATCGTACTAACATATTCAACTACCGCCGTTTGGCAAGTAAAAATAAAACTCAATTCAAATCTGTAAAACAAAACGAAACGAATCTCTGCAATTACCACTCTTGGTTAAAATTTCACAAAAAATAGGCGAATACCTTGCAATTCCAATCAAAATACCATCATTCATCATTATAACAATTATTTATTCCTGCACCGCCCATTCCCCACTAACACATCATAAAACATAATTTCGTGCTCTAATGACCGTAGTGCGATACTTGGCTGGATGTATTTAAATGTTCAACAATGAAAACCGCATTTTATTTCAGAATTCTGTAAAAGTCCCTACGGAAATATTTATTTTGCGATTTCTACATTCAAATTGGCTGAAAACTGTCTCCATAGTGATCCTTTGTTTAGACCTCGTCATCAACCCAATTGTGACTCTTCCAATAAAATAGAACTGATAAAAAACGTGCAGGTATGAGTAATTTTTATTCTGAATAATTTAGCAGCCTAAGCCTGGTTTTGGCTTGCTACTCACGATCACGATTGCAATGAGCCGAATGTTTTTGAAGTTTACAAAGAAAATGTACCGGTGTGTGAGGTAAGCAGTAACATAAAAAAATAGTAATAGCTAACGCGCAATGGAAAAGGTGGTTAAAAGAGGTGTACACAGGTATGCGGTAACAATGGCCAAACAATGATAGATGGCTTTGTAGTGGCGTTAGGCTTGACGTTTGTTGTGGGCACATTTGGACACTGTACGAATAGAAAAATTGAACTTACGAATCGATTTTTTCCTTCGTGTTCTGCGGAGGTTGTCATGCTACTTACCCTCAATGACTTTCAAAACTTATTTCGTTAGAATAGGTAAATGCAAACAAATTTATATTATAAACGTCTATATGTATGTCAAACGAACACTCAGAATCACGTAAGGTCTTTTCGAGCATTTTTCTTATATTTACTTAACAGTTTGTTTGGGGTTTAAGTTTAATTAAATCGACCTAAAACATTGCATTATATTGCTAGTTATAAGGCCTTGCTGTCCCAAGTTAAAATGCACATCCTCTGAAATCGCATATGACAACCGTTAAAGAATAACAAAGTGAGAATAGACAATAGGTTAAAATATTGTTCGGATTGCCACGCCCCACTCATTCGATGACTCGATGAGTGAATAAAGAAGTTTGACCTTAGTTGTTTTCGGTGGTTTTAGGCACTCTTGCACAGAGTGTTATTGGAATGTCGATTAGCTGCGACTGAATAGGGCTGCTTTCGTTTGATCCGCCTGAATATTAACTTGAGTGTGAGCAGTTATATCTGATAGCTTAAGTTTAATCTCTATAGTATGTGCATATACAGGGTGTCCCAGTTAAGCAGTATAATCCTTCAAGGGGAGATCCCATTTTAATTTATAGCCCATCAAAGTGGGTGACCTGTAATTTGGAGGTGTAACCACTTTAAAAGCTATTACTTCTTAACTACTATAGTCACAAAAGTTATTTTGTTCATTTTGGAAAGTCAATTTAGAAGCGCATACAAGTCTTAAAGTAGATAGTTCTTTGGTAGATTTGTGCAGCTACAAAAAAGTTATGACTCCTAAACTCGAAATTATGAAAATTTGTTGTTCCATTTTTTTACTTAAAATGCATTTTTCTCAAAATTTGTACTTAGTAATTTTTATTATAAAATTTATTTTATAAAATTATATTTTTTTATTAACTTTTTTACGTACGGTCAACAGAAGTTGTAGTAAAGGCCATTTTTTGTCAGACAAAAATGGTCTAAAAGAAGTGTACCTACTGAATTACTGTTAAAATCCCTTAGATATTTTTTTGTGTTCCTGAAAAGGACCTTTTTGGAACAGTTTCTGAAACGGCACTAATTTTTTCTTGGAGCTCTTCCGGACCTGATATTCCTCTAAAAACAAACTTTTTCTTTCATAGCACCCCAGAGGAAAAAATCCATGGGTGTTTTGTCAAGCTGGGTGGCCAAGGGTTGGGGTCAAATCGACCCATCCATCGTTCGTTAAAAGTATGGTTGAGGAACGAAGTAACCCCTCTTGTTGAAAGAACATCGCCGTTCTCTGAACAAGAGAAATATTTTAAAGGCAATCTTTCTCCAATACATTACAGGTAGTAATGGGAATTAACTGTTTGTGGAAGAATGTGCGGGCCACTAAAGGGTTTTCTATTAATCCAGAATTCCAGACCAAACATTTACGCAAAATCTCCTTTAAAATAAGCAACGCATATTGAAGAAGTTGTTCACAATAATTAAAATCTTACCTTTGAAAGGATCTTGTGTGCAATAAATGTTTGAGTCTGACCAATAGTGCAAATTATGGTGGCTTGTAACGTTCTTGAGGAATTCTGACGCCGCTGCGTTTGAACGTGTGTTGTTCCCTTTTGTTTGGTGCAGCTGAACCGGTATCAACAAGGCGCTGATACGTATCAGCGAACGGCCTGCTACAGGGTGTTCTACGATTTGGGTATCGTCATTACTCGTCAATCTTGCCAAAGAAGCGTTTATATTGCAGAACCCGTATACGAACACTATTTCCGCGTATTCACGTGTTGAATACATTGTAAGGAGATCAACTAATTAATCGGCTGTTCACTTACAGAGCAAAATTTGGATTGTAAATCAGTTGAATCAAAGTTACGGTACATTTCCAAAGCTGTGATTATTCTTTATTAGGCTTTTTTCTATTCGACATTTAACTGTTAACTGCATTGCCCATAAGTACGTTACTTTATCATTTTTGCTTGACAAAAAATAGCTTTTTCCACAATTTCTTTTGATCGTACGTAATAAAGTTGCTGTTAAGGGAATTTTTCAAAGATAAAAAATTCATAAAAAAAAATTATAAAGTAAACATTTTGAGAAAAATTCATTTTTAGTTAAAAAATTGAACAACAAATTTTCATAATTTTAAATTTAAGGAGCCATAACTTTTTTGTAGCTGCACAGATGTACCCAAAGTGTTTAAGACAAGACTTGTATGTGCTACCTAATTGTCTTTCTAAAATGTACAAAATAACTATTGTACCTAACATAGTTGAGAAGTTATAGAATTTAAAGTGGTTAAACCTCTAAATTCGAGGTCACCCACTTTGATGGGCAATAACTTGAAATGTGGTGAGATTGAGACATATGAAGGCAACTAAGTACATCTCTGATATGTATTCATACTTGTATCAATACCTTTGAACCATACTGTTCAGAGTATAGCTTAGCATAAGTTAGTACCTAAGAAGTAAACAATAAAGCATTTAGTCCTAAGCAGAGATCAATGCGTTTCACTTGGCCGCGGCTAATATATATATTATTGGCGACGAGGGAAAACAACAAAAACAAGTACACCATTAGAACAAATGGCAATTACGGATTTTTTTTTTGGTATAACTGGTTATGCATTGCTTAAGGCTCGTCATATTGAGTTACAAAAAAAAAAAAACTGTAATTTTTTTCAATGAACAGTGAGCATATTAAAACTGAAGTGAAGAACAAATTTGAAGATAAAGTTAAGCGAAGAACTCTAAAATGTCTAGTTTTATCGGTCGCATTGAATATTTTAATATTGGCGATGATTTCGACTCGTATATTGAGCGTATTAAAACTCAATAAAATCGAGGAAAGTGCGGATAGGACATCATTCTTAATTGGTATGGGTGGAGCAGATTTATATAAAGTATCAAAAACGTTAACATCACCCAAGATGCCAGAAGATTTCAAGTCTGAGGAATTAATTAAACTTCTCAAAACACATTTTTCACCTAAAAGGAATGTAACAGCTGAGAGATACAAGTTTTTGGCAAGGAATCAAAATGCTGATGAAACGATAGCGGACTACATCGTGACTATAAAAAGTTTAGCAGACACGTGTGCATATAAAGAATTTTTGGATGATGCTCTTAAGGACCGGTTGCTGATGGGTATACGCAACAAAAAAATTCAATCGAAATTGATTGACTCAACGCCACAAAACTTCAATGAATGCTGTGAAATCGCGTTAAATATGGAAATGGTTCAGCAGGAGCTAAGTTACATGGGTGGCTCAAATGGAAACGAGATGATAAACAGAGCACAAGTAAAAATGGATCCTTCCAAGACCAGAAGTAACTCAAGTAATAGCAGGTGTGGAGTGATGCAGAGATCTATATCCCCGGATAGACTTAAGAATAGGTATGGCCGCAGACAGTATCATTGTTATTATTGTAGAGAGTGGGGTCATTTGACGAAAAATTGTTACAGGAAAAGAGATCGATATTCAAGTAATTCTTCTAGCGATACTCCAAACAAAGGACTCACTGAGTACAAGGAGTACGAAAAGAAGAACAAGAACATTAAAAGTATTAAAACTAATATAGAGATAGAGAGTGACTATGATTCCGATAGTTACAATTTTATAAATAACATTAGTTCTGTTGTCGACAAAAATGAACATCCAACAACTTATGTAACTAGTTTACATTTTTTTAGATTAGGGAATAATCCCTTATATATTGAAGTACCTTTCGAAGGGAAATTGTTTAGATTTGAAGTGGGCACAGGAGCATTCAATACAGTGATTCACAAAAGCATGTACAATAATTTGTTTGCGCATAAGGATTTGCAAAAATCTGATCAAGATTTGCATGTTATATCAGGTGGTTCAGTAGATGTTGTTGGTTATATTTTGGTAAATGTGAAACATCCGACACAAAGGGCTGAGTACCCACTGGAAATTGTTATATTAGGGGGTGAACATTCATTTACTCCACTAATGGGTCGTTCGTGGCTAGATAAATTATTTGTTGGATGGAGAGAAAGGTTTAAAGTGGGATAGTTGGCAAATAACAGCCTGATAAAAGAAGAAGTGTCAATGAGAAATATCACTCAGAAATTCAATTTCGTTTTTTCTAATAAGCTGGATCCTTTAAGGAAATTTAAGGCGAGAATTCTCTTGGAAGAACATGCTACTCCGATTTTTTGCAAACCCTATTCAGTGCCATTTGGTCTACGGGAAGCCGTGGACAAAGAGTTAGATCGCTTGGTGGCGGACGAAATTTTGTATCCTGTGAGGTATAGTGCGTGGGCATCTCCTATTTTAGTTGTCGAAAAACCGAAAGGGGGAATTAGATTGTGTGTGGATTGTAAGGTGTCAGTAAATAAGTTTGTAAAACCCGACCACTATCCTCTTCCCCGCGTGTATGACATCTTTGCGAACCTATCAGGCAGTTCGTGTTTTTGCGTTTTAGACTTAAAAGGAGCCTACCAGCAACTGGAAGTTGTGGAGGAATGCCAGGAATTACTAACAATTAACACGCATAAAGGCCTATTTCGATTTCGACGACAAATTTTCGGCATCAAATGTGCACCAGCCATTTTTCAGGCTACAATGGATGAAATACTTAAAGGTATTCCAAAAGTTCGGTGTTATCTGGATGATATTTTGATAGGTGGGGGGGATGAGGGGGAGTGCAAGAGAAATTTGGAAGTTGTTTTAAGTCGGTTGGAGAAATTTATGGTGAAGGTGAACTTGAATAAATGTCAGTTTCTTAAAAAAAATATTGAGTACCTTGGCCATGTAATTACACAGGAGGGTATTAAGCCAAGCACTGCCAAGTTTGAGGCAATTCAAAAGGCCCCCGGTTCCTCAGAATATCGATCAGTTGAGATCCTTTTTAGGGTTGATCAACTATTATTCACGGTTTATTCCTAACTTATCCACCGAGCTCAGTCAATTATATGCACAAACAAAGAAAAATACTAAGTTTGTTTGGTCAGAGAGCTGCAATGACGCTTTCAATAAAAGTAAAGAGCTGTTGTTGAAAAATAACCTTTTAGTTCACTACGATCCGCAAAAGGAAATTGTCCTTCACTGTGATGCCAGTCCTTATGGCATAGGGGGTATTTTGTCTCACGTTATTGACGGTATTGACCGTCCAGTATTATTCACATCCAGTACCTTAAGCTCAGCAGAGAGAAACTATTCCCAGCTGCATAGGGAGGCACTGGCAATAGTCTTTACAGTCAAGAAGTTTAACCGGTATATATATGGAAAGAAGTTTACCATATACAGCGATCATCAATCACTTAAAGAACTTTTTAGTTCTACGAAAGCCGCACCGTCTGTAGCTGCCGGTAGGCTATGTAGATGGGCGATATTTTTGAGCATGTATCAATACACACTGAGGTATAAAAAGGGCTCTCAAATGGCAAACGCGGACGGGCTTTCAAGACTGCCCTTGCCTAATCCGACAAGTTTGGAAAAATTTTCCGTAAACTTCTTGAAACCGTTTATGGCTGATAATGTTGATTTAGAAATGGTTCAAAGAGAAACCACTAACGACAAAGTGCTACAGCAAGTTCAAGAAATGAATCGTAATGATTGGCCGGTAAAGGCGCCGTCGGAGTTAAGACCATATTTTGTAAGGAGAAATGACTTGAATTATGAAAACAATTGCCTCTACTTCAAAGACCGGGTTATTGTTCCGCAGATTTTAGTTCCTAAAGTTTTGGAAGTACTGCACGAGACGCATGTGGGTATCGTGCGGATGAAGATCCTAGCACGAAGTTACGTTTGGTGGGATGGTATTGAGAAGGATATAGAAGATTATGTACTAGGTTGCAAAATTTGTGCTAGGTTGAGTAATAAATCCTGTTCGACCGCATTAAGTTCCTGGCCAAAATCATTATACTTTTTGAGAGAATCCATATAGATTTCTTTTACTTTAGAAATACTTATTTTCTTATTTTGGTAGATAGCTTTTCGAAATGGATAGATGTCAAGATTATGAAAAATACAAATGCCGAGATCCTCATTGCTACACTGAGATCCATATTTTCATACTTTGGCCTACCAAAAACAATAGTATCTGATAATCGACCACCATACAACTCCGAAGCGTTTTTGAGCTTTTGCAAGGGAAACTATATAAAATGTCTCAAAACTCCGGCATATCATCCACAGTCCAACGGACTCGCGGAAAGAGCGGTGCAAACTGTTAAATCGGGGTTGAAAAAAATGTTAGGTAATAATGACTTAGATCGTTGTCTGCCTGTTCAGACTTTGTTGGATCGGTTTTTACTAAAATATCGCGCAACACCATCTACTGTTACTCAAGTTTGTCCCCATGATTTACTCTTCCAATATAAACCCAAAACGCTGATTGACAATATCAAACCAAAAATTAAAGTCAAAATCGATAATGTGAATCGCAAATCTGAAAATTTCAAAAAACCTTCCGAAACTAAAAGCAATCGAACGGTCTCCATAAGCCATTGCAAGATACTATTTAAAAAGGGAGAGAAAGTATTATATAAACTAAAATCAGGTTTAGGTTATAAGTGGGTTTTTGGGTTTGTAATTAAGAAAATAGGAAAGGTAATGTATCTGATAAATGTAGATGGTTATAACCGATCTGCGCATGTAAATCAGTTCAAAAAAATACGGGTAACCAAAACAAATGTATACTACCTACAATTATCCCAAATAAACAAAAGATTGTTACTTTTGCCTTAGACCAGTCGAAGAAAAGGAAGAGATCTGTCGACGATGAGGTAGAGTATTTCGTTCCGCGAAGATCAGCTAGGTTAAAAGAAATGCAAAACAAAGCCTTGCAAAATAACTAAATTAACTTAAATGGATTTATAAGAAAACTTTATAATGGTAGATATAAATAATATATATTAAAGTATTATATTAATTGGAGAAGAGTGATATGTATTCATACTTGTATCAATACCTTTGAACCATACTGTTCAGAGTATAGCTTAGCATAAGACATTGACTGAGAACTGCGGATCCGTCATTGACAGGAGTTTTTCTTTTACCCAATTCAGATTGGGTAAGCTCCTTTGTTTTTTACTGAACAAGCTGCAAAGACCTGAACATAACATTCTAATATATTAATATTTATTTGACAACAATCTGGTAAGTACGTGCCAGCCTGGTTTTCGACCCCATAGCAGATTTACTTTTTTAACCCTACAGAACTCGCGTCGAAATGTGTGACTTCGAAACTCGCGCGTGAGAATTTTACTCACCTACCTATTTCCCATAAAAAAATATTTCTAAATATAATACTGTTCACTGAAACGCATTTTTATTTGTTTAAAACTAAATTGTTTAAAAATAAATTATTATTTGATGAAACAAAATAAAAAAAACATTTTTTTTTTAATTACCAATGAGCAAGGACTCGCTTGGTGAGAAAAACACTCACGTAAAAAAATCCACCAGAACTCACACTCGACTGCGCCGATAAGCAAAATACCTCCTGTGACGCTCAGAAAAAACCTACTGATTGCACAACAAGTTGAGCGGCAACAGAAGAATACAAAGAAAAGCTAATTAAAGCATCAGCTTCATATAAGACGTAGACTACTAGATATTTTTTTTTTATTTTCTTAAGTGAGTATTTTGCTCATGATGCGAGTTCTGGAGGGTTAACGGGCTCCCGAACCGTGAAGCGTCTCTGCCTGAGACACTGCAGCTTTCCATCCTCTGCGATCCCGGGCACTCTGCTTCCAGTTTACCAGACCAAGCGCTCTGGCATCCGCGATGGCTTGGTTTTTAAAACGCAGGTTCGGTCTTCCTTGCCTTCTCGAACCAGGGGGCTGGGCGTTGAAGATCCTCTTGGCTGGAGCATTATTTTCCATTCGCTCAATGTGGTCGAGCCAATGTAGTCGACGTGGTATAGCTTTCTGGACTGCATCCACATCTTGGTACAGCTCATAGAGTTCGCGGTTGTATCTTCTCCTCCATTCGCCCTCCTCGCACATAGAACCAAATATCAGACGGAGTATTTTTATTTCAAAAGAACCCAATATCAGCTCCCCTTTTCTACTTATCGTCCAGCACTTGGCACCATAAAGCAGGACTGGTAGGCTTAAGGTTCGATGAAGCATGCATTTTGTCCTTCGACTGAGGAGTTTTGAACCCATTTGTTTTGCTAAACCGAAGTAGCATTCCTAAGGTAATTCTCCGCCGTATCTCCACTAAGGTGTCATTCGTGGAGTTGATGTTTACTCCTAGGTAGATGAACCCCTTAACTACCTCGAAGTTATTGCTATCAACAGTGACGTTTTGTCTTAGGCCGTGGACAGATGTTTGTTTGTTTGTTGATAGCATGTACTTTGTCTCGTTTTACAGCAGAGTTATAGATACAAATAAAGACCGCAATGGACAGAGATCACATAACACTGCTAAATTTAAACCTAGGAATAATTTTCAATCGTGTCTTCACATGGAACGACCTAGGCATTGAAAAAGTCTTTGCTACCCCCTGTACTCTCGAAGTCAATCGAAGCTTCATCGCTATAACAAATAATCTGCTTTTGGCCCGTAACTACCCGTTGTGTTATACAGATGTGAAATTTTCTACAACTTGGACTATGTGACCAGTCACGAATTAAATGTCGCCTGCTATAACTATATTGCCGGCTATCTTTATTCTACGACATTATGGGCACATATTCCCCTTTGTATTACAAATACGTGGTTGTAGCGGTTAAGTGAAATAACGCCAAATGAAATAAGGCCAAATGTAAAATGCACAAAGTTGGCCTTATTTCGTTTGGCGTTATTTCCGGTTGTAGTTGTAGCCTTACTAACTGAAATCTCGCTCACTTAACACTCTGCATGGAATCAATCAAACTCAACAGCCGGGTAAATTTCCTTCATTCAACAAGGTCTTTGCTCTTATACCACCTCGATATAATTTTCTTAACACCGAGCGTAATTTTTTTTTGTTCATGTAATGAAAATATACAGAAGCACTAAGAGAATTCAATTTTCAATCGTTTGGCAATTCATTGATCATATCTATTAAATTCTACCTAATGCAGAATATAATTTCAAGGTAGTGTTAATACAGTTTAACTTTAACTCTTAAGTTAATATAAATGCCTTTTCCTTTTGAGCTATTTCTAAACAAATAAAATACAAACACAAATGGTTAAAGGCGAGGCCTTTTGTAGAACAGTTATTTACAAGCATTTTTTACTATGGGAGGGGGGTCTATCTCGCCCCAATTGGGCGGGGGAGCGATTTTCTAAAAAAAAACACTTCAAATGGAGAAAAGAATATATTTAAAAATTACGGTAATATGTACTTACAATTAAGTATTGCACATTTTTTAAAACTAAAAATCGGTTCTATCATCTCGTTTTTAAATCAAGTGATTTCCATTAATAGTTTTTGAAAAAACTAATCAAACTCACCTCTAGAGATTGCTAACCTTTTTAATGATTATTTTGCCAACGTCTCAGGAACTATTCAGGATTTATCATTGCTAAATAACTCTTCCGGTCAATTTGACCGGACAATCCAGCAGGAGGTATTTCAAATGCACAGTTTTTTTTTTTTAAAAGTTTCACACCGCTTGAAATTCATAAAATTATATGCGCTCTAAAATCTTCCAACTCATCTTCTTACGGTGGTATATCAAGTAGAATTCTTAAAAATATATCATTACTAATATCAGATGTTCTTTCCTTTATATTTAACCTAAGTATTGAAAAAGGTATCTTCCCAGATTCACTCAAAACATCGGTCGTAGTTCCACTTCATAAAAAATGAGATACAACAGTTTTAAACAACTACCGTCCTATTTCTCTTTTATCTACTTTTTCAAAAATTTTTGAAAAGGATGTTAAATCTAGAATGCCGTCATTTCTTGGTAAAACAAATTATTTAAGTGAGTTTCATTTCGATTTTAGAAGCGGAAGATCTACGGAAGTAGCCTTATTGAAACTGTGTTGCGAAATCTGTAATAGCCTGAACGACTCTAAAACTTTTGCTGCTCTATTTATAGACATTACTAAGGCATTTGATACTGTAGATCATAAGCTGTGGCTTAGCAAATTGTTTAACGCAGGGTTCAGGGGATCGATTCATTCGTGGTTTGCCTCTTATCTGCGTAACCGCAAGCAAATGGTGAAAATAAAATGCTGCCTAAGCTCAGTAATCTTTATAAACATAGGTGTTCCGCAAGGGTCCGTTCTGGGCCCAATTTTATTCTTGATTTTTGTAAATTCGCTATTTGTTCAATCGTTCAAGGGCAGAATTACAACTTTCGCCGACGATACTGCGTTATCCTACTCCAACAATAATTATGTTGACTTATTTGTAGATTTGAACTTTGATCTAGAAATACTACGAAGATGGTTTAAGTTGCATTAACTAGTAATCAGTGACAAAACTAAGTTCATGGTGTTTGATATTATGGGTTCAATTCCAGAAGATATGACATTGCGGTATCACTCACCTGGGTGTTTAAGATTTCTTCTTAACAATGTATGTTGCCAGCGTCAGTTTGTGCCCTCCTTTGATGCAAATGCCAACTGTTCTAATGACTGCTTTACAATTGAAATGGTTGAAAACTTTAAGTACTTAGGAATTGTATTGGATGCAAGCCTAAATTGGAAGGCCCATACTACGTATTTAAAGCATTATTTTAATAGACTCGTTAGGCATCTTTTAATAAAGCAGAAGCATGTGATTCGGATTATCTGTCGAGTAAATCGTAGAACTCCAAGTTTCGAGTTATTTAGAAGTCTGGAAATTCTTCCGTTAAGGCATCTCTATTATTTTAAAGTACTTAAAATATTCTTTCGTAAGTCCGGGTATACTGAAGCCAGGCTGTATGGTATCTACAACTTACGCGTTAACACCAGGAATTTCGTTAAAGTACCAAAAATCAATAAAGCTATGTTTTCTCGGTTTTATAATGTTACTGCGTGTCGCCTATTTAATAGGTTACCAATAAATATTAGATGCGAAAGAAAGGAGTTAACATTTTTAAATTATTCTCGCATCTGGCTGTTTTCATTCAATAGCTGCGAAATGGAAAATTTGTTTACTCCAATGGTTTAACACATTGGTCTGTTATTATATTATGATTATTATTATTATAAATATTGCTGCTGAATTTTACATTTTGAATCTTAGTTATGTTATACCCCATTGACATATTAATTCAATTTGTTAATTTTTTATAAAGGTGCATTCGCCTCTTGTCCTTCTGACAATAGAATGTTCCTAACTATTTTATGTTAAAACGCTCGTTAATACCAGATGTTAAATTTTTATAATGCTAATATGTAATGCTTGAACCGTTTTTTACATGAAATAAAGTTATTATTATTATATTATTATTATTATTATTTTGGGAAAAAAAAATGAAAAAAATAAGTTTATTTACATTATCTTTTTCCAAGTGAGACTAGGTACATACTATTTTTTTTTTTACTATTTTTTGCTGTTATTACAGTCAAAATCGCTTATAACGACATCGGTTATAACGACGTATCGGTTACAACGACTATATTCTTAGGTCCCGAATCAGCGCCAGTGTAATTCCATTGAACGACAATCGCTTATAACGACATATCGCTTATAACGACCGATTTTACCCTTTTTTAAATTTAATATCGGTTATAACGACTGAAATCGACGAAGCTGTTGGCGCAACTGATTTTTTTTCTAGAACGGTAAACTGATTCCTGTAGATGCGATGTATCTAAGTTCTTAGAATCTGGGATATGTTACAGTTACCGTTTGTAGACGTTATTTTTTTGCTTTTGCGTTTATTGAGTTTGTTCTACGTTGGGGAAGTTTTACTCAGTGCAAATTTTTCAGTGTGACAAGTGGTTGTAGAAGTTCAATTTAATTTTGTGAGGCGAAAAGTTGTACCTTCTTAACGGAAAATGAGTCAAAAATGAAAAATCTGCACTAAGCAATTAGATATTTCCACTTTAAAAAAAAAAAACAGTAAACGTATATTTGTAAATGTGTATTCTTATTATTTTTTGGGCCAAATTCAAAGAAAAATTAGGGGAACAAAATAAGTATATAGGTACATAGCTTGATATCGGTTATAGCGACCTATCGCTTATTTACGACCAAATTCGTCAGTCCCTTGAAAGTCGTTATAACCGATTTTGACTGTTTTAAATCGAATACTGAAAACTAGATGGTTTTAAGTCGACTAGTTTTCGAGAAAATTGAAAATTACCAAACCTACTTTTTATTAAATTTTTATTTATGGACTTTTTTTCCTTGACATCAATGAATAAATAATGATATCCTTCTAATAAGTAGAGAACAGTAACTTATTTGGCATTACCTAGAATGCAAGCATTACGGTACGGCGGTTAAACAGTGAGGTTATATATGCAACGCCCCTGCTTGGGCTCACTATAGGATTTGGGGTAGGTAAAAGGTTGGGTGTATGCAAGGTTTCTTTTGCATTTAAGGAATCTGGATTTAAAGAAACTGAGTTTGAAATTAGGTTTTTTAAAAAATATTCATGGAAATCACTTGATTTCAAAATAAGATGATAGAACCGACTTTTATATTTTAAAAAATGTACAATACTTAATTGTATGTACATATTACCGTTATTTTTAAATATTTTTGTTTCCCTTTGAAGTGTGTTTTGAGAAAATCGCCCCTCCAGCCCAAATGAACGAACCCCCCCTCCTATAGTAAAAAATGCTTGTAAATAACTGTTCTACACAAATCTGTCGTTAAACTTAGTCGCCTGAGTTATCGTACTCTCCCCTTGGCCTCTACGTTGCAGGTCTGGACAACAGAGGCTCCACTTGTAATCATTTGTGATGATTTATTATACGATTTGTTCTTTTTAGACTTTTGCAATCTTGGCCAGTTACGATTCAGATGTACCTACATGTTTGTTTCTGAAGATGATATGATAATTTGCAGAATCATATCTGCACGACGACGCAACAAAATTTCTTTGACCCCTACCTAATTTATGAGACTGCTACCTCATGTGTGGTAACAAATACATGTCCTTTCCACTCATACAACAATATTGCACAACCCATATAAATGGTTTAAGCCAGACCTGGCCCCGTTTGACCTTTTTGCTGTCAAGGTCGGACTACTCTCCACATTAAGTAGAGGCTTCATTTACCATTTCTCTCTTTAATGAGCGCTTTAATGTTTTCTTATTCATTTCTTTCAAATTTGATAGCCATATATATTCGTCACTGAATACATATTTACACCACCATTTCCAGAGAATCTGAATCGAATATCTATGTGTTTATCTGGCTTTTGTTAACTTCCTTATTGTCGCAAATATGTTAATTTACATAAAGCATGACAAACTTGTAGAAACATTAAATTTCTGTTTAATCTCAAACAAATACGCTTGATGCATGATTCATTATTTCCAAAAGTTCGCGGAAGCCTATACTTGACAATCTTGTCCCAAAAAAGGTAAAACAGGCTCTGACAAATGTCTATGACCCAAAAGGAGAAACAGTTGAACGACATGGCTTACAAAGTTTTGGTAGTTACATCCACACAAATTCAATTGTTATACAAAATCATACAATTCGCGATTCATGTCTGCCCAATTAAGTTGCCGAACTCGATTGCGTCTAAGAATGTTAATTGTTGTTACCGATACATTTGCATTTTATGCACACAATACTCGCACAACTAGATTGATAAGAACTACGAACTACGCGAGGAACAGCCACTGCATAACACCTGGACAAACAAAGGTAAGGCATGGTTGAATCATGTAACAAAGAATTTAGACATGGTGACGGTGCAGTTGAACAATTTTTTGAAAAAAAAATTCTTCGTCATAATTTGAAAATGGGCAAATGTACCTATGTTGTTTTTTTAAGGATGGGCGAATGGAACAAATCACAGGTGATCTATCTTTTTGATTCATAAAAAGAACGTTACAACTGCGTTAAAAGGTGCCCCTTCTCGTTGGTGTTACACCGAGCATAAAATATTCAAAGGGAAGGACTCTTATCTGAGTGAATAAAGTCTGGTTAAAAATAAGGAGGGTCATTGTACAAAGGGGAAATGTTACAAATTGCAAAAGGGGTTCTGAAATTGAGGGAAACAGGAAATGCGTTAATGTAACCTTTTCGATGCTTAAGGAAAATTTTTTGTTCAATTCAAGTGTTCGGCTTCAACGGTTTTGAGGTACATATATATTTAGATTCACAGCTTTGGATTTTATAACTGATATTCACTTTTAACAGTCCAATATGGTGGGGTGCGTTTATGGACGGTAAATACCATTATTATTATTTTTTTTTTTTTTTTTGATATTCCTATCAGGAAATATGTGTGCATAGTAAAAAAACATTCTTATAGACTTGTCGTGAAAAAAAATAGATATTTTTGATGGAAAAACTATTATTTGCAAAGGCAGAAAAACACAGAGCTAAAAATTAGAAACCGACCCGAGAAGAATCTGTGCCTGAAATTGGTTCCGCGATTCCTGACACTTACAATTGTGCAGACCAATCGGTGCGATAAATATTTGTTTATTGAGAGCATGTAAGTACTGGGTTTTGTCCTCAAAATTAACAAATGTTGCCATTTCTTGAATATTCGTAAAAATAACCAGCGCATGCTGGGAACGGCCGATCATGTTGGCAACTTCCGACTACCTACAACTGTAGCGGGTAAGATCTGTTTAAAAAAAAACCGCTTTCCGTGTTGACACCTGTCCTGCACACTAGCTTCCGTTTGGAATAAAGCGGAAGAGCTACTTTCAATTTGCACAATACACCTGGATCAGGTTAGGTAGTCGAGATCGCAAATTCGGCCATTTCTATGTAGAGCTTGTGACGATAACTGCTATCGCCTTCAAGATTCATTAATCTTTTTTAGAAGTTGACTTAGTGTGAATTGGTCTGTCGTCAATCTTTCGTGCCGAATGCTACAACTGTCAACTGTCAACAGTTTGATACGTTTACACAGAACGTTCAGTAGGTTCTTTTACATTGTTTCATGCAAGGATATGTCTCGAAAATGTTAAGCCTAAATCAGATAGGGTCATCATCTTAATGTCACGCTGTATGAATGACTCCTAATAATAAAACGTAGAGAAATCGGATAAAATTATAAAGGTTTATGAGATTCGGCATGTGCTTAGGATTTTTTGTTAGCGAACAAAACTGGATGACTTTTACAAGAAGCGTCAACGTTTTGCAATAAATTTGATTCAAGAACTCGGAGGTAAACGAAATAAGATTGAAGTATTTTTTTTCCGATGTGGACGGCACAAAAATGACTTGTGTTGAAAATTGTCACAAGTCATACACCCAGGCCAGGACAAAATTATTCATTTTTAACACTTAAATTTAAATTGGTCCTACTCGAGACTTCGATAACAGGCAGGGTACTCTATCGCTGAAGAATTCACTGGATGTGTTCGACAACGCCATAACAAGACAGTCCCTATCTATGCTATTCTTCAGGGCCCTTTCCGAAAACATGAAAAACAGAATTTGTCCAGCCTGTCCCAAAAAAGCCGACCAATTACGTGCCATCTTTCAAAGGTCATGGAAACGCTGATCAACCGTCAGCTTATGAAATGTCTTGAATCCCGAAAACTTTTTAATGATCAGCAGTATGATTTTCGCAGAAACAGGTCCACCGGTAATTTATTGACGTATACATATCTAACCGATAAGTGGAACCAGTCTCTTCACCTTACTTACTTGATCTTACTTTCACCACCCTGGCGCTTGATATTTAAAAGGCATTTGGCAGAGTTTTGGCATCAGCGCTTGTCGAAAATGCTTGCATTTGGAATTGATGATACTTTTCTTTAATGGATTAGAAACTACCTTTCGGATACTACAATTTAAGTGGTGTTGGACGGTGTCAAGTCTGCATCAGCGCTTCTCGAAAATGCTTGCATTTGGAATTGATGATACTTTTCTTTAATGGATTAGAAACTACCTTTCGGATACTACAATTTAAGTGGTGTTGGACGGTGTCAAGTCTGCAACTCACCAAACAAATTATGGTGTTCCCCAAAAGACTCCGTTTTGGCCCGACCGTCTTTTTCATTTTTGTTAATGGTCTCCTGTCTGCTTCTTCTAATCCGATCCATTCCTTCGCAGATGACAGTAGGCTCAACTTTTCATATTCTTTTCCTGGCTCATGCCCTTCATCTTCGGGTGTGGAACTGGAATGGCAAGTTCATTAAATTCCGATCCTAACAGCATAGTTCAGTGGGGTTCAACCAATGGGGTGGAATTCCAAAACACAATGCTGTCTTCTATCGTAACCTCAACAGTCTGCCATTATCCATGAATGGCATTTGAATCGCTGAAACCGAAAGACTTTCCGTTCTCGGTATGTGTGTTAATGAAAAACTCCGTTGGAATGACCACAAATTCGATATCGCCGAAAACGCTGCGAAATGTCTAGGCTTCCTTAGCGATGCTAGAATTATTTCACCTGTGATCTGGCTAAAATTTATAAGCCGTTAATTCGCCCCAAACTCAAGTACAACGCTCTTATCTGGGCTGGTGACCCAAAAACGTATTTGAAGCTCCTAGACAGAATTCAAAAACGTGCGATAAAACTTTTAGACGATCGAGACATTTCGAAATCGCTTGACTCTTATTATTGCGTTCCTTCTCTAAAACATTTCAATCGCAATACCCGACATGCTAGGAATGAACATCAGTTCACCCTCAAGCCTGTATTGGGTTTCGGAAGTATTGGGAAATACAAGGAGTCTTTCCCTAACCGAACCACATGAATGTGAAGCGCTCTACCAAGCTCTGTTTTTCTTTTGCATTATACCCCTCACTTCCTTAATGCTTGCGCATGTTAATTCATTATAAGGATACCCGAAACACCTTCAGTGCGTGCCTATTATAAAAATGCGGCCAAGTGCGAGTCGGACTCGCCCATGAAGGGTTCCGCGCGAATTATAATTATTATTTACTTAGGCACCTATTACAGATTTATTATTAGAAAATAATGGTTCACGGTTTACGCATAAGGCTTATGTTTATGAAATTAAATGTTTATACCCTATTCTAGGGGTATATTAATTTTGAGGCATAGTTTGTAACATACCTTAATATTGCCCGTAGACCCCTAAAAGTTACTATATTTATGATCATCATCGATAGTGTCCGTCCGTCCGTCCGTCCGTCGGCAAAAATTAGGCCTTTAAACTGGACCTAGAGAGCTGAAATTTTAACCATATGCTCTCTAGGGTCCCGAAATAATTAAGTTTACGAATTTTTCAAAACCGCCCACAGACACGCCCACAAACTCAAAAAAACAAAATTTTAGAAAAAATCGAATTTTAAGCTAGAAGGCTGAAATTTTTTATATATGATCTATTTATACCCTATTCTAGGGGTATATTAATTTTGACCCATAGTTTGTAACATACCTTAATATTGCCCGTAGACCCCTAAAAGTTACTATATTTATGATCAGCATCGATAGTAATGTCGATCTAGCCATGTCCGTCCGTCCGTCCGTCCGTCCGTCCGTCCGTCCGTCGGCAAAAATTAGGCCTTTAAACTGGACCTAGAGAGCTGAAATTTTAACCATATACTCTCTAGGGTCCCGAAATAATCAAGTTTACGAATTTTTGAAATCCGCCCACAGACACGCCCACAAACTCAAAAAAACAAAATTTTGGAAAAAATCGAATTTTGAGCTAGGAAGCTGAAATTTTTTATATATGATCTATGACTCCTAAAACTGCTCGGGATTTCAAAATCCGCCCACTGCCACGCCCACAAAAAAATAAAACAATTTTATTGAAAAACCAAAATTTGAGCTAGGGAGCTGAAATTTTTAATATATACTCTCTAGGGGCCGTTTAAGCTCATGTATAAATATTTTCAAAATCCGCCCACTGACACGCCCACAAATAAATAAAACAATTTTTTTGAAAATCTAAAGTTTGAGCTAGGGAGCTGAAATTTATAATATATACTCTCTAGGGGCCCTTTAAGCTCATGTATAAATATTTTCAAAATCCGCCCACTGACACGCCCACAAATAAATAAAACAATTTTTTTGAAAATCCAAAGTTTGAGCTAGGGCGCTGAAATTTATAATATATACTCTCTAGGGGCCCTTTAAGCTCATGTATAAATATTTTCAAAATCCGCCCACTGACACGCCCACAAATAAATAAAACAATTTTTTTGAAAATCCAAAGTTTGAGCTAGGGAGCTGAAATTTATAATATATACTCTCTAGGGGCCCTTTATGCTCATGTGTTAATTTTTTTTTAAATCCGCCTACTGACACGCCCACAATTAAATAAAACAATTTTATTGAAACAACCAAGTTTGAGCTAGGGAGCGTTTTTTTTGATAAAATCCTTTAAATGTTATATAACAAAATATGTAGAGCGTTCTTAACAATTTAACCATACTTAGACTTTTGTCACGCCCACTTATGAGGGATAGGAATAAGAATAGGGTATCCAACAGTTCGCCCAAGCGGACTGTAGCCCGTCCCTATGTTTTTTTTTTTAAATCCGCCCACTGAGCCCACAAATAAATAAAACAATTTTTTTGAAAATCCAAAGTTTGAGCTAGAGAGCTGATATTTATAATATATACTCTCTATGGGCCCTTTATGCTCATGTGTAAATATTTTCAAAATCCGCCCACAATTTTTTTTTTTTTGAAAATTCAAAGTGAGCTAGGGAGCTGAAATTTATAATATATACTCTCTAGGGGCCCTTTATGCTCATGTGTTAATTTTTTTTAAATCCGCCTACTGACACGCCCACAATTAAATAAAACAATTTTATTGAAACACCCAAATTTGAGCTAGGGAGCGTTTTTTTTGATAAAATCCTTTAAATGTTATATAACAAAATATGTAGAGCGTTCTTAACAATTCAACCATACTTAGACTTTTGTCACGCCCACTTATGAGGGATAGGAATAAGAATAGGGTATCCAACAGTTCGCCCAAGCGGACTGTAGCCCGTCCCTATGTTTTTTTTTTTATATTTGAGTTGATTGAATGAAAGGTAAATTGCGGTTTACGATTTATGACGTATTAAAAAAAAAATACTTACTAGATCTCGTTCAAACCAATTTTCGGTGGAAGTTTGCATGGTTATGTAAATCATATATTTTTTTTAGTTTTATCATTCCCTTATTTTAGAAGTTAGAGAGGGGGGGGGGGGATACACATTTTATTACTTTGAAAGTGTCTCTCGCGCAAACTATTCAGTTTAGAAAAACTGATTTTAAAAACCTCAATATCATTTTTGAAGACCTATCCATGGATACCCCACACGTTTGGGTTTAATGAAACAAAAATTCGAGTTTCAGTTCTAAGTATGGGGAACCCCCAAAATTTATTGTTTTTTTTCTATTTTTGTGTGAAAATCTTAATGCGGTTCACAGAATACATCTACTTACCAAGTTTCAACAGTATAGCTCTTATAGTTTCGGAGAAAAGTGGCTGTGACATTCCCGGACAGACAGACAGACATAACGAATCTATAAGGGTTCCGTTTTTTGCCATTTGGCTACGGAACCCTAAAAAGGACAGTTAACTGGTGAAAATGTGCTTGGGCATACGCTTGGACGATATTTTCTGCCTAAGGTTTTTACACTAGGATAGAGCTGTACAATACATACATTTTCCCTAGAGCTGTACCGGGCAGAGAGTCTTTCAGAGAAATCTTGTAGAGCACTCAATAATGTTTTCATTTATTCTTGAGGCATCTGTGCGAGCAGATTAAAAAAAAATAAAAACATAGGGACGGGCTACAGTCCGCTTGGGCGAACTGTTGGATACCCTATTCTTATTCCTATCCCTCATAAGTGGGCGTGACAAGAGTCTAAGTATGGTTAAATTGTTAAGAACGCTCTACATATTTTGTTATATAACATTTAAAGGATTTTATCAAAAAAAACGTTCCCTAGCTCAAACTTGGGTGTTTCAATAAAATTGTTTTATTTAATTGTGGGCGTGTCAGTAGGCGGATTTAAAAAAAAATTAACACATGAGCATAAAGGGCCCCTAGAGAGTATATATTATAAATTTCAGCTCCCCAGCTCAAACTTTGGATTTTTAAAAAAATTGTTTTATTTATTTGTGGGCGTGTCAGTGGGCGGATTTTGAAAATTTTATATCCCGAGCAGTTTTAGGAGTCATAGATCATATATAAAAAATTTCAGCTTCCTAGCTCAAAATTCGATTTTTTCCAAAATTTTGTTTTTTTGAGTTTGTGGGCGTGTCTGTGGGCGGATTTCAAAAATTCGTAAACTTGATTATTTCGGGACCCTAGAGAGTATATGGTTAAAATTTCAGCTCTCTAGGTCCAGTTTAAAGGCCTAATTTTTGCCGACGGACGGACGGACGGACGGACATGGCTAGATCGACATTACTATCGATGCTGATCATAAATATAGTAACTTTTAGGGGTCTACGGGCAATATTAAGGTATGTTACAAACTATGCGTCAAAATTAATATACCCCTAGAATAGGGTATAATGAGTTCTCGTCAAAAAACATAGGGACGGGCTACAGTCCGCTTGGGCGAACTGTTGGATACCCTATTCTTATTCCTATCCCTCATAAGTGGGCGTGACAAAAGTCTAAGTATGGTTAAATTGTTAAGAACGCTCTACATATTTTGTTATATAACATTTAAAGGATTTTATCAAAAAAAACGCTCCCTAGCTCAAACTTGGTTGTTTCAATAAAATTGTTTTATTTAATTGTGGGCGTGTCAGTAGGCGGATTTAAAAAAAAATTAACACATGAGCATAAAGGGCCCCTAGAGAGTATATATTATAAATTTCAGCTCCCTAGCTCAAACTTTGGATTTTCAAAAAAATTGTTTTATTTATTTGTGGGCGTGTCAGTGGGCGGATTTTGAAAATATTTATACATGAGCTTAAAGGGCCCCTAGAGAGTATATATTATAAATTTCAGCGCCCTAGCTCAAACTTTGGATTTTCAAAAAAATTGTTTTATTTATTTGTGGGCGTGTCAGTGGGCGGATTTTGAAAATATTTATACATGAGCTTAAAGGGCCCCTAGAGAGTATATATTATAAATTTCAGCTCCCTAGCTCAAACTTTAGATTTTCAAAAAAATTGTTTTATTTATTTGTGGGCGTGTCAGTGGGCGGATTTTGAAAATATTTATACATGAGCTTAAACGGCCCCTAGAGAGTATATATTAAAAATTTCAGCTCCCTAGCTCAAATTTTGGTTTTTCAATAAAATTGTTTTATTTTTTTGTGGGCGTGGCAGTGGGCGGATTTTGAAATCCCGAGCAGTTTTAGGAGTCATAGATCATATATAAAAAATTTCAGCTTCCTAGCTCAAAATTCGATTTTTTCCAAAATTTTGTTTTTTTGAGTTTGTGGGCGTGTCTGTGGGCGGATTTCAAAAATTCGTAAACTTGATTATTTCGGGACCCTAGAGAGTATATGGTTAAAATTTCAGCTCTCTAGGTCCAGTTTAAAGGCCTAATTTTTGCCGACGGACGGACGGACGGACGGACGGACGGACGGACGGACATGGCTAGATCGACATTACTATCGATGCTGATCATAAATATAGTAACTTTTAGGGGTCTACGGGCAATATTAAGGTATGTTACAAACTATGGGTCAAAATTAATATACCCCTAGAATAGGGTATAAAAAGAACACAAATGTTGGGTGCGCAAATGAATCCGAAGAAGTGAACACGTCTGATGCTATCGCGCACTTTTGTCAGACACTCAAGCAGTGGAATCAAATGCAAATCAAATTTGCACTGCCTGTTCCACATATTATTGTTGCAGATGATGCATTCGCATGGAGCACATATACCATGAAACTATACCCGCTTACAAATTTGAGGGGATCCCGACGGGTACACCGACGACGCGTACAATGGTCATGCAGTTTCAACGCTTGCACAAGCTGGATCTTATAAGCGTTTAAGCCAAGATCTTTCCGTAAAATCGTCCACAAAGTGGATGGGCATAGCTCCAATTGCTATTCAAGATGGCGAATCGACTCATTCGGATTCTCCTCAACACTCCACAACGGCAACAACTTCTGTTCGCACTGTTTGTCGTCTTTGAGGATGCGTATTATCCAGTAGAGTGTACGTGGTGCAAAAACGATTCATCGTGTTCCGAAAAAATTGCTCAGATGGACGATTATATCGACGGTAAAATGGACGATAAGTTTGGCGAACCGAACCATGATTTTCAAATTAAGTTTCCACAATTTGCACGTATTGTTCTGACGTTAATGAATTCATCGTAAAATGGCAAAACGTACTAACCACCCACAAATCAACTTTCAACTGTCAAATCGAGAATTTGTAGAAACAGTGTTGCCAGTTTAAAAACCAAACCTCAAAAAAACACCCATTACTTCAGGGTCCTCTTCTTTTTGAGTTGTAAAAATTGCCCGACTGCAACGCCAGTTACACATATCTTAACTCTAGCTTCTTTTTCAATAAATCTAGAACTTTGAAATTTTGCACATATGTTTTTCAGGGGCCTCTGCTTTCTACAGAAGTGCATCTATACGTCAGGTATATTTAATTTGTACTTTTGATCTGCTCTCGTATACCAATTTTATGTGTTTCTGAGGGTGGGTTTTTCGATCAATGCACTTTAGGTTACGAGTTCGCTCGAAAAACACTCAGTATTCCTGCTGCAGAACTTTATGGATGATCTCTTTCTCCATAAGTTACTGTTGTAGATTATGCATTCTCATTGGGCACAAACTAGGTGGCTCAAAAGCTGTCATGTGTTTACTTCACAAATGTCAAAGTTGAACTGGCATTTGCCGCCATTTACAAAAGTCATAGCATCTTCTGTTAGGGTATAGGAAGATGGTATAATTTTTGCAAATGGCGGCAAATGACAATTTTACCTTGACATTTGTGAAGTAAACAGATGACAATTTTACGCCGGGTGACAACTTTTGTGTCACCAAAATTACGCCTAAAAACTCTACCGAACAGTCAGTGTAGAGCTTTAAACGTTCGCTCTACCGAGTGTTTACACTTCTCTATACCGAGATTTTTCTCTACAGTATAAACAATGCTTTAGAAGTCGATCAAAGATTATCTCAGGGAAAAATAGGTGTAAAGTTGGAGCATATTCATCACTGTTTTTGCAATCATTTGAGTGGTCCTATGAACTGAGGATAAAATAACAGTACATTCATTTGAAATACTATAATTTCCATAGACTGGCTCCAGCCAAGATGTGTGTCACTGCATTAAGGTATATACCCGAACAAACATAACAATCCATTTAGATAACAGAATGTCATTGAATCGGGCAACAAATTTGGGTCAGCTCCATTGCTTGTGATAAGCAGGTGCTGTTCGTAACGTGCTTATCGAGTCATACACTCTTTATACCCTATTCTAGGGGTATATTAATTTTGACGCATAGTTTGTAACATACCTTAATATTGCCCGTAGACCCCTAAAAGTTACTATATTTATGATCAGCATCGATAGTAATGTCGATCTAGCCATGTCCGTCCGTCCGTCCGTCCGTCCGTCCGTCCGTCCGTCCGTCCGTCCGTCCGTCGGCAAAAATTAGGCCTTTAAACTGGACCTAGAGAGCTGAAATTTTAACCATATACTCTCTAGGGTCCCGAAATAATCAAGTTTAAGAATTTTTGAAATCCGCCCACAGACACGCCCACAAACTCAAAAAAACAAAATTTTGGAAAAAATCGAATTTTGAGCTAGAGAGCTGAAATTTTTTATATATGATCTATGGCCCATAAAACTGATTGGGACATAAAATTTTCAAAATCCGCCCACTGACACGCCCACAATTAAATAAAACAAATTTTGGGAAAAATTGAATTTTGAGCTAGAAAGCTGAAATTTTTTATATATGATCTTTGGCACATAAAACTGCTTGGGACATAAAATTTTCAAAATCCGCCCACTGACACGCCCACAATTAAATAAAATATTTTTTTTGAAAAACCAAAATTTGAGCTAGGGAGCTGAAATTTTTAATATATACTCTCTAGGGGCCCTTTATGCTCATGTGTAAATATTTTCAAAATCCGCCTACTGACACGCCCACAATTTTTTTTTTTTTATTTTTGAAAGTCCAAAGTTTGAGCTAGGGAGCTGAAATTTATAGTATATACTCTCTAGGTGCCCTTTATGCTCATACTTAAATTTTTTTTAAATCCGCCTACTGACACGCCCACAATTAAATAAAACAATTTTATTGAAAAACCAAAGTTTGAGCTAGGGAGCGTTTTTATTTACAAAAGCTTAGTTTTTTCGATAAAATCCTTTAAATTTTTGTCACGCCCACTTATGAGATATAGGAATAAGAATAGGGTATCCAACAGTTCGCCCAAGCGGACTGTAGCCCGCCCCTATGTTTTTTTATGAAATTCCAACAAAATATATTAACATTATTCCTTTTAATATTTTCGCCGATACCATTGCCTGAAGCTGGAATCTCAAATGGTTAATACACTCTTGGAGCACGCTGAACGTGATTTACTTGAAAACAAGCGGAGGACTTAATTGGTCTTGTATTGTCGATGTTACTTCAAACGTTGATTTTCAAATAGAAGTAAGTACGGCTCTATGAAATGTGAGCTACTCAATCGAAGGCTTTTCAATGCGGATTTACGGTGGTTAAAACATGTTAATTGCCAGTTGTTGGTTGTTGTGCATGATGCATGCTAAACTACAAACACCCATACAAGTTTTCGTTCGATAGTATTTAATAAGGTTTTGCGTGTTTAATAAGAATGTAAACAAAAATAAGTTATTTTTGCTGTTCTTCAGTTTATGGAAACATTACTCGAACAGAAAGCAGTTGGGTGAAACTTTGTCCAATTGCCATTTAGCATTGATATTATGTAGTACTTGTTGATAAAGGCATTAATGAAACGCTTGTTAAATGTCTCTACAATTAACATTCAAACTTTAAGTGACAGTATGGAAAAATAATTCAAGGAAAACTATTCGAGCTGTCCAGCCATTCAAAGAGATAACAGCAAGTTACTAGGCGAATCATTTAATACCCTATCGAGTAGAGATCTCTGATGCACGGATATGATGCTGAGTAACCAGACGAAATAAAGGGTCTTTCATTAAGGACTTGACAACTGTTTTTATACCCTATTCTAGGGGTATATTAATTTTGACGCATAGTTTGTAACATACCTTAATATTGCCCGTAGACCCCTAAAAGTTACTATATTTATGATCAGCATCGATAGTAATGTCGATCTAGCCATGTCCGTCCGTCCGTCCGTCCGTCCGTCCGTCCGTTGGCAAAAATTAGGCCTTTAAACTGGACCTAGAGAGCTGAAATTTTAACCATATACTCTCTAGGGTCCCGAAATAATCAAGTTTACAAATTTTTGAAATCCGCCCACAGACACGACACGCCCACAAACTCAAAAAAACAAAATTTTGGAAAAAAACGAATTTTGAGCTAGAAAGCTTAAATTTTTTATATATGATCTATGACTCCTAAAACTGCTCGGGATAATTTTTTTTCAAAATCCGCCCACTGACACGCCCACAAATAAATAAAACAATTTTTTTGAAAATCCAAAGTTTGAGCTAGGGAGCTGAAATTTATAATATATACTCTCTATGGGCCCTTTATGCTCATGTGTAAATATTTTCAAAATACGCCCACAATTTTTTTGAAAATTCAAAGGGAGCTGAAATTTATAATATATACTCTCTAGGGGCCCTTTATGCTCATGTGTTATTTTTTTTTAAATCCGCCTACTGACACGCCCACAATTAAATAAAACAATTTTATTGAAACACCCAAGTTTGAGCTAGGGAGCGTTTTTTTAGATAAAATCCTTTAAATGTTATAACAAAATATGTAAAGCGTTCTTAACAATTCAACCATAATTAGACTTTTGTCACGCCCACTTATGAGGGATAGGAATAAGAATAGGGTATCCAACAGTTCGCCCAAGCGGACTGTAGCCCGTCTCTATGTTTTTTAAATAAAATGCAAACTACTTCAGATATCTCAACACAATTTTATTGGCTTGAATTACTATCAAAACATTTATGAATGGACTTGATTAGATTAGATTTGGTAAGGGAGGTGGAAGCAAGTTACCATATCACTGCGGCCACAAGTGGGTCTATTGTGATGTCCTCCAATTAAGGCTCGCTCATGATACCGGACTTGATGATGAATCATAGTAAATCTTTGAGCGGGCTGTCATAAAGGTTGATGCTGATCCTTTTCTGGCTAGTATATCTGCTATTTCGTTGCCTATGTAGGTATCCGCTATGTCCTGGAACCCAAATGAGATGTACTCTGTTTATGTTGGCTACCGATGTGAGTAGTTGCAAGCAGTCCCATACTAGTTTTGACTTTATTTCATAGGCTTTTATGGCTAGAAGTGCAGCTTTGCTCTCAGAGAGAATATAAATGTTCTTATTTGTTATAGATCTGTTTATGTTTTCTCTGATACAGAGTTCTATTGCGAAGATTTCCGCTTGAAATACGGAATTACACTTGTCCATGCTTGTGTAGGTGAAGGTTTTTGTGTTAACACCGTATACTCCCGCCTCAACTCCTTCATCTGTTTTCGATCCATCTGTGTACCATACATGAGAATCGCTGACAAATTTAGGTTTGTTCTGTTCCCAGTTCTGACGGTTTGGGAATGTAACCTTGAAGTTTTGATTGAAGTTGAATTTAGGAAGACATTTGTCCGTCATAGTAATTCCAAGTATTTCATCTTTGCTTAGTTCCATTGCAATGTCTGGATGGATTAGCTTGGAATTGTCCTTTCAGATATGAGCATAAAGGCGTTTGTCATGGCTTCTTTCTGTATCTGAAAAGGGGGGGGGGGGGGGTGAAAGGTTTAGGATAACTTCCAGCGCTGCAGTGGGAGTTGTTCTCATTGCGCTCGTAGTGCATATACAGGGAGGCTATCCTTTTAAGTTTATTGAGCCTGTCCTGTGCTGATAATGAATGGAATTAGCCTTCGTTCAAATATCCACCACGGGAAGGCATGCAGCGGTCGATGCGTTGAACCCAATTTTCGATGACTTGGCCGCACATTTTGACCGATACGGCCGCTATTTCTAGTTTAATGTCCAGAGCCCTGATATGATCAAGTGGCTTTAGTTCTTGAGTCAGCCTTGATCTTGCAAGGGTTAAGGCCAAGATTCGTACGCAATATTTGCCATACTGTAGTCTGGGAGAGGCCCAATTCTTGAGAACGCCGTGAAATTGACAGATTTGGCTGGTTTGCGACGGACGCTTCTACGGCAGCAATATTCTCCACATTTCGGACAAAACGGTGTCTCACTGGAACGGCAACATCAAGCAGCGAATATTCTGACTCAAATTTTTTCACCTGACTATGAATTGCTTGTCTACTGGGACGAGAATTACGCCGTAAATTGGCGTTAATGCGCTTAAAGTTGCGACTACCGACTCGGAATTTCGGTAGTAAATTTTAATTATTTGTAAACGTTGTTCCTTCTTGTACTTTACCATGAACAAAATGTTTTTTTGAATATTTTGACATTGACAGTTCGGTAATAGGTTTAAGAGTGCGTTCGTTCACACTGAAAGTTTGAAGTTGTCAAGTCGCTAATGCAAGACCCTTTACATACATAAGCTGAATTGCTTGAAGCAAAACTTTATTTATTAACTGAGAAACAAAAATACGAATATCAGTGTGGTTAATGGATCCGAATTTGAGTCCGTATAATTGTAAATACACGTTTTTAACTTCCCAGTGGAAGTTCTTGTAATGGGGCCGATTTTGTGAATCGCGGATTTTGACATATCTTCACGTTTCAAGGTCACCAGAATCCAAATCCAACGTTTTTATAGAGATGTCTGGGTGTGTGTATGTGCGTATGTACGTATGTGCGTTCGGAATTATCTTTTGCCACGATTATCCGGAGAACCAAAGATGATATTGGCATGGGACCGAGTTTATTCGAATCGTAATTACGTAACTTAGAACTGACTAAGTTTTCAGCGAAATCGGTCCAGCCGTTTTTTGTTAGTAAATAAATAACTAAAATAATTTGCCTTTATTTGTACTATTTATTGTAAGTTGTCATTGAGCAAATCATTATTACATTGTGCTCCGTTATTTCGTATACATGTAAATTAGCAGGTCTCCGTGTTGATAACAATGGTTGCGTTAATATATATCACACTACGCTGTTATTAACAACATTCAATTTCCATGAACAATATTAAAGAGCATTTTTTAATATTGAATAATTCTTAACCATACCTTATGGTTAACCACATTTCAAAATTTACCACTAATCGCATAAATCATATTGATCCCACTGGGAAGTTATTCGTGTGGACCTTGCCGGTCGCACCCAGACCACTTTTTTTTTTAATATTCGGATAGTTTAATAAACGGATTTTCGTGTTATTATTTTACGTGTATCTTATTATCCGTATAGTCAAAATATCTGTGTACATTTATAACATATCCAAATAGATACGCTTTAAACAAATTAGTTCTTAAATCATTGATTGACAAAAACGTCGTATTTGAGCAATGCTTGACCTTTCCAGCCTTAACAGCACCAACCTGCAGGTTGATTAAGAACTTGCTAAACTAATTTTTAACGAAACTGTAGCCACAATGGAATATAGCAGTAAGTTTTCATAAACAAAAAAAGTGCAGTTAAATGAATTATAAAAATCCATGTACTTAAAATCCCTATATCTAATTAAATGTAATGATGATTGTTCTTTTTTTATGACTGATGCAAACTTGTTCTTCTTTTTCTTTCTATTTCTTCTCTTTCATTGCTTTTTATGAATTTCTATGAATTTCTGTTGGCTCTTTTTTTTCTTCTTGTTTTAACTTTATAACACATTATGTAAATTAATCAATTAAGCTTATATTGTTTAAGAAGATATTGTATCTTATTGTATAAGTCTATACGAATAAATATGAAATATGAAATAAAATAATTAAAATCTGTGTATACAAATAAATAATTACACGTATTTTAAGAACACGGATTTGTATTTGGCTTGTCCTGACTATACGGATTTGTTAAGTACACGTTCAAAATCATATGCTCTTCTATCTAGGCGTAACGCTAGATCTCAAACTTGTATGGAAGTTATATATGTATTAAACACCGAGTGAGAAAAGCTAGCATAGCTTTCTACGCCTGCAGCAAAACATTCGATTTGACTTCAGCCAAATAAGATTCTCTAGATGTATACAGCCGTGTTCCGTCCTATTTTCCCTTAATGGTCCCTGGTTTGGTAGCCTGTCTTAGGCAGAGTTCAAAACATCACCAAAATGAGCAGAGTCCAAGATGGGCTGGAATTTCAACCACGGGAGCCAAGCGCTTAATAGGATTCTTAACATTCTACCTGCATGTCAAAGCAATGGTATCATGTAGCACAAGGAGATTGAAAGAATCCGGCTGTTTGTCCGCCAGACCTTACGGACATAGCAAAATCTTATACTCGCTACCCAGAGGTATATGTAGAACCAAATCCTACAGACTACACAGCACCCGAACTCAACTTCCGAAATTTTTTTATTGTAGAATTCCTATCCAGAACGGAAAGAAAATTATACATATCGTTGCAAAGGAGTTCGAAGTATGGAAGGTTCTTAAATGGACTGTAAAGTGGGCGTGGGTGTCTTTTGAACTCCTCAACTCATCCAGCGTCTTCCACGCGAAGGTCCTGGCAACTAGGGAAGCGTGTAGGTTACTCCAGAACAAATGTACAACTAAAATAAACATTGCCAAATTCGTGGACAGTCCCGCTGCGATTGATGTTTTTGATACAGCCTTGACTAAATCAAAGCTAGTGAAGGACTGTAGAGAGATATCGTTTCAAGATCGTTTTCTCTGGGTAACCGTCAATAGGATCATATAGAGCAGAATAAGAAAGACGACGAATTGGCTAAACGTGGCTCCACTCTTAGCTAATCATCAATGTAGGAAGTCTATCAACAACTAGGTTTTTTCTTACAATGTCCACGACTACTTCAAACCGACGATTTTGAAAACGGTCATAACGTACAACAGCAAATGTCATGAACTCCATGAACCTTTTGGCCAAATGGACACAATGCTTAATAAATAAATAAAAAAAAACTAACAAAGACTTATCATAGTTGAACTGATAATAGTTCTTGGGTGGCCCGCCTTACGGATTAACTAGAGGACCGCCTTCGGACTCAAATACAGGTGCTTAGAGCGGAACTATGCGGCATGCATAAAAGATAATAATATCTTAAATAGTTGAACTAATAAAGGGCCTTGGATGACCTGTTTCGCGTGTTAAAAAGGTTTAAGTTAAATTTGGGTGGATCCGATGTAATTTTATTCATTAGGACACTCTAGGATTGGATTTTTAAAGATTACAATTGACCGCGGCAGCCTAAATATGCTTAAGCGATCAAGTTTTTTATTATTTGGGGGACACCGATGTATTATTTATAAGCAGGACAACTTTCCCAACACTCACCCGACTTAAACATATTGGAAAATATGTGTATAGAGATGGCTATCACAAAACTCAACAATTTGAAAGCAAAGAGGACTTAATCAAACCTATAAACTCGTCTTGGGCAGAGATTCCACTGCATTTTTGTCTTCGCTTTACGACTTACTGCAGCACACGCTACTGGAACTAATAGAACATTTTAATGCTTAAAATTGCAGGTTTCACAAGTTTCTTTTTTTACAAATCGACCAGTGTCTGATCTTTTTATTGTTATAAAAAGCCCGCAATAAAAATAATCCAATTTAATTGATTCAATTTTAGTAATTGAAAACATCCGTAAATTATAAATTAATTAATTGAAGCAATCGAAACGTAACAAGATGTATCCATAAATGGGTAATACTCATCAAATGAACTTTGTGTCGATTTTACAAGTAATTGAATATATATAAGAGTTTAAGTGGATATTTATTTGGTAGATAACTTTCAACTTAATTTCGTAAAAGAGCGATTTCTTCAAAATATTTTTAATAATAACACATAGTTTGGGTTGTGGTTATCTCATGCCACATGCTTTCTTTATTTGACATGTCACTGATCTTTGCCTCCAAATTGTGTATTTCATCGACGATGTAAGGTAGAAAGATGTTTTTAATGACCCCTTCTAAATGGTGCCCTTCCCACGCGGATTAAGTTACAGTTCCAACCAAAGTATAAGAAATAAGGTCACACTTAAGGACCTTACATTTACTACACTTACTTGGTTGATATGAAAAGTACTGTTCATGGTTTGGTACTTGAATTCAGGGCATGGTCCAAAATTAATATCAGAATAGGCACTAGTGAGTGGATGTTTTCGGAAAAAGTTAGACCAGAAAAGTGTCAGGTAGATTTGATATCACTTTGATTTTTGATTTTTTTTTTTGTTCTTATGTTTTTATTTTTGTATGCCCTATCCTAAAGTTATATTAATTTTGACTCATACTTTGTAACTTGTCATTTACGTCGCCAATTTCGAGCCCTTTAAATTCGAGCCAGAAAGCCGAAATATCTCCCCAGGTACCGGAAATGACCCAAGTTTTGAATTTTCGGAATTTTGGCTTTTCGGGATGAAGATTTTCGGGATTCTGTCCGACTCCCAATGAAATCACTTTTTGAATTATTGGCTTAGGGTTATTGATTGATTCGCTTCGATCGATTACAGGTATTTTATATCAACAATTTACACTAAGCATATAATAAAGTTAATCAAGGTTACAATGGTCTCAGTCATAAATCTCTTTTGTTTATAACAGGGGTGGAATCGGCTAAGGTGATAGTTGATAGTTTACGATCAAAATCATACCTTTACGTCCACGTAAGGTGATTATCAAATTGACAATCACCTTTTTGCCATCAATTTCATGTGACAACTATTTAGGTGTCGCTTTCATACACTTTTGTTATTTTCATAGGTATGCACCTTGGCTTCAACTCCAAATAAATTAAATGCTTTAGTGAAAAAAGAATATATATTAAATAAATTCAAATAAAAAAGTGAAATTGGAAAATTCGTGAAGTGCAATTTTTACTTCATTAGAACTTTTCTACACAAATGAAGAAAATAATTACACAAATGTCCAACTATTAAGAAGAAAAATGAAAAATAAAGCAAATATCTTGGAACTTTCAAACCCGATGAAAGAATTCATAGAATTATAAATATTCATTATTGATTGCTATCATTTATTATTGTGTATTTTAGATTTTTAAGAAACTTTCGCTTATCAAAAGAAGCGTTTGTGTTTGTTTTGGGACTGCTTGATTTACCAACTGGAATAAGGTCAACGCATGTTCCACCCATCCTTCAATTGGCTGCAACTTAAAATCTTGGGGGTGGTGGCTATCAAAGACAAGTTGGGGCTGACTGGGCTGCACCAATGGGTCAAAGTACGGTGGCTGAAATTACTGCTGCAGTCATTAAAAAAATGCAGTCAATACTTTGTCCATTTATGATAAAGTTTTTGCCTAAGGACTCAACAAAATCATATTTGAAATATAAATCATGAAAAATAAACACACATCAGTTGCTCGGAATGACAGCGTCGGCAAGGAAGTGACGTTTATAACTCTAAGTGCTGCCAATAATCAATCATATTTTAGTGATCGCTTTACGCAGAGCAAAGAGGAGTTGATAATCAAAAACGACAATCAAAAAGCGACAATCAACTATCACCTTAGCCGATTCCAGCCCAGGGTTCGTAAAATATCGCTCGTGAACGATAAAATAAGGATCTTAATCGTTCTTTATCGATCTTCTCACGAACCATAAAAAATAAAGTTCGCGAACGATAAAATGTTGGATCTTTAAAAATGTATAGTTCTCTCGCTTACGAACTGTATCCTTTTTTTCTGTAGCTCTCGTTCGTTAGAGATCGGAAAACAGAAATTCATGTAGAATATGGTTCGCTCGCGATAAGGATCCGTACAGATCCATAAAACAAATCATTCTCGATTCGCGATTTATATTTTCAATAGTTATTATTTTGGTTGAAATGGGGAAAATAAAGACATTTGAGTTAAATTAATCACGTCTATCACAGAATCCGTCGTACTCGGAATTTCGCCACGAACCCTGAAAGTACTATCACAGAATCAGTCGTAGGGGAAATGTTTGCTACGAATTTCGAAATTCGTAGAAAGTGGTATCACTGAATCCGAATGAATCGGAATTTTGACATTTAAATCTACGAACTATTTGATTTTTCGTATTGGGCAGAAAAAAAAGAATCAAAATGCAAAAACCACGCAATTATGGAAAAATAATCATTTATTTTCATATTATTATATTTAAAGGTCGAACATTTCAACAAATAGATTGCAGTTCGAGAGAATGGTGGAGCTGCTTTTCCATATATGAGAATCGTGGTTTGATCCGGGATACCGTGCATCGATGAAGCGTATACGCATTTTTCTATCGCAAATCTAAGAAAAATTGATTTAGACGCATTTGAAAGAAGTGCTTAGCTAAATATACCTACCAACATGGCATTTATACTATAATATCCTTTTCTGTTGTAGTACAAATATTTTTCTTCAGCCTTCTTCTAATTTTGATATGAATTCCATCGATGCACATAACAACACCCGAAAATGTGCTCTTTGAGTAGAAGTCTAATTTTTAGACTGGACAGAGCCTTCTTTCCAAAATATCCAGCAGCATTTTTAACGTGCCTGAAAATGAAGACTGTGCCATTCCACCTGAGTGGTCTTTACCAACGCCGTGTTGGTATCCGCCTTCGCCCATAAACCTTAACAAGGCTACAAGCCGACTTAAAAGAGTAATTGAAGAGGATAAAAAATTAGGACCAAGTTCCTGTTCTAGTTCCTTCAATACATACTTGAATGCTCGTTTGTTGAGGCGAACATTTTTTTTAAATCTGTAAACTTGAATTTAGTTTGAAATAAAACAAAATGTTCTGCAACAACTCACACTTCATCCTCGAGGTCAAACGGATTGAAAGCATCCCTCGGTATCTTACGCTGCATTTTTATTTCTTTTTTGCAACTAATATTCTCCTCCTCACTAGTGAAAATTGCAAATGCAACAGAATCCATCTCTAACCTTTTTTTTTGTTCAAAATACACAAAACAACGATTTATAATTTATTTATTTCTTTAATCTCGCATACTTTGACGTTAAGCAGCTGATTTCGAAATTTCGAATAGGACTTAATAGTGCGGCAATGCCTTTTGTGGTTACATTCGGATTCTATGATATACATTTTTCGTATTCGTAACATAGATCCGAATTCGTAACTTTATTACGAGCGATTCTGTGATAGACGTGAATATGTTTCTTATAATGAAGAAGCTGACGAATCAACTTGCTAACTTTGTGAGAGAAAATTGAGCAGTAATGTAATGGTTTTTTGTATTGAAAAATCCAAAAACCCTAGATGTTTTCGTAACAGTAAAGTTCCTTTGAAATATTTTTCCAATACAAAGGCTTACGATCTGGAACGAGATGCCTGTGTATTGTATTTTAGAATAAATTGACAAACCAATTCAAAGCAAAAGGTAAGAAGGTGATAATGCTGCGTGTCATCAACTTAAAGATACTGTTTTGAAGAGCATAAAAACTAAATTTCTCTCTCCAAACACAACATCCCTAATTTAACACTTAGACCAGGGATCCGCTCATTTAAGTCATAGTACAGGACATGTATATTGAGGCGACAGATTCTTCAATTAGATAGTGAGCAGACATTTAAAGCTTTTGTAGAACATTTTGTTTCAAGGATTTTAAACATGGTACACCACATCCTATTTTCTGTGCATATCAGGTTCATTAAACCTAATAATAATTTCAAAGGCGTGACTCAATATAATTCCAATAAAGAATAAACAAAAACAATGCATTTCTATCTAAACAGAACACATTCTAACTGAAATTAAATTGTTCAATAATTGTAGCCATTTTTCTCTCCGAGTTCAAATCAATCTTTTTTTTTGTTAGTACATAGCTAACCTTGAGACGACGTGTTTCTAATCAGCGCAACAACGCCAACATAATGATAAATACAATAGTTCAACCTTAATTGTAAGCTTTTTGTATACTAATCGCAAGTCACCATACTCACTTGACGTGGTATTGATGTTCTATTCTCCTCCACTCAGTGGCCTGTTGACTAAAGGTGGAAACTCGCAAATTACGTACAAAACCAATGAAGCTTGTAACGTGAATTGAAACTGGGAGCGATATCAATCGTATAACGAGATTTAATTGCCGCTGTCGTTCGTGTAATTAACATATTCGCAATGAACGATGAAGAATGACAACCGCTCATGTAAGCATTCTTCAAATCAAGGTTTCTTAGGCGAGGAAAACACCTGCGCTGCAGATTTAATTTTTTGAAAAATACTGGACTCATGCGTGGAAGAGTTGGTAGTACATATATTATTTATTGCTTAGAAAATGTGACATATGAAAAGGCGATCTGTACTAATTTAAATCGGTCGAACACAATAATTCTATGAATCATATTCCGATGGGATATGCCTTGATAGGCAACTGTAAAGGACAGGAATCGATTGTTAATGAGCGAATGTAATAAATAAACGAATGTGCTTATGTGCAACGACCGCTGACTGTTTCTGCTTATAGTTTTAGTTAAAAAGGCCTAAAGAGGTTTTAATAAAGAACCCCTGAGGAAGGCAGCAATCCCTGCCGAAACGTCGGGACAATACTCGTACAATGAAATAAACTGTTTCATTAAACATTCATATGACTAAAAAAGCCGACGGGAAAAATACAATTTCCTTTATCACACATATACATCAAATTGGTCAAGCAATTTACATACTAAAGAGGTTTTAAGCCCGTGACAAGGTGAACTTGTAAACCTTTTGCATTATGAAAATACAGAAAGTGTTGTCAAGTCCACTGAATCGCATTGATGGAACTAACTGCCAGAGTGCGCGAGTATGTTCTATGCACTCGTTGTCTTCGGGGATATTGAGGGTGCGTTTGAGAAGCTCACTTTTTTGCTTTTACCGTCCAAGGTCATCGAACCCAATATTGTAGAATTAATCCTGGAGGTGCATAGGAGCTGTGGGCTGTAGCATCAGAACTGTATACCTGTCAAAGGATCTCCGCTGGTGTTCTTTCCAGCACGTTGTGGAACTTTTTGGTCGAAGTTTGTGGATAAGACTGAATAGGAAAGAAAACTCTGTTTTTAGTAAGATACGCTGGTGATGCATGTTGATATCATTGTCATAACCTTATCAAGCAAGGTTAAGCATTTGAGAATTGTCTTAGTCCCAAAACAAACCCTTGGGAAGAATAAAGAGGCTAGAACCTCGAAGGCCACTAACATTCATTGTCAGTGCCGTAGGGTGTTGAGCAGAACCTAGGTCCCAGGTTGCTTCACTGGATATGGACGTCTATCGTAAGAATATACCTAACGTATGGTGCGGTTGTTTTGTTGCCCAGAGCTCACATCCTGACGACTCACCTGAAGGACCACAACACCTTGCTTGTTTAAATTTACATAACTTGTGCAATAATATAAAATCCCACTGCAGGTATGAATAAGGTTAGGTTATTTTAAGAGGGTTGCAGACACAATTGTATAAGTATTACCCAGAGGCCAAAAAGGCTCATTGTGAGCACCCTATTGTGCATGGTAAGACACGCAGTTAACAAAACCATTTATATCTGTTTATGAATCGATTAATATCCGTAAGAGGCACCCCTGCTAGGTCGCCCAGGCACTTAAAGAACCGTGCTCCCATGCAGGAGAACCGCCGTTCTAGGAGTGCCAGGCAGTGGCACAGGAGGTCTTTCACAGATTCTATTTCCTCCTCATCTTTGCAGATTCTGCAGTAGTCATTTGTAGGGATGCCTAGTCTCCTGGCCATGTTCGCAATTATGCATTGTGTGTTTCATACCCCGACGAGCACACGGGTTTGGTTTCTTTTAAAGGACAGTAGGAACTTAGTTTTCGTTTTGTCAATGAGGGGCCACAGACTATACGAGTTATGACACAGCTTGCAGTGTTGTCCCACATTTCCGTACATATTGTCGTAGTGATACCGTCAATGAAGCTCTTTCTTGTGGCTAAGGCAGACAGTACCTACACATCAGCCTCGAGTGGGTTCATATCCGACCCGAATCTGGCCAGCGTATCTGCTGTCTCATTCCCTGCCACACCATCGTGCCCAGCAAAGTAGTACCGAATTATAGCTGATTGCTCTGAGTGCCCGGATTCATTTTTTGACGCATTTCGCGTTTATGAGGTTGGAGTCGATGGCTTTAAGATCTGCCTGACTGATAGTTAATTTCGTCGTAAGGACTGTCTGCGCTGTTTTCTTCATCGCGGCAATTTCAGCTTGAAAAACACTGCAGTAGTCTAGCAGTCGGAAGGACTGGTTGGTACTAGGTGCCGCCTTTTCCCGTTCCCTTCTCAGTCTTTGAGCCATCTGTAAAGATAGAAATTACTTTGGTGACAGTGCTGGATGAATTCCAGTCATGTCGAGTAGGTATATAGACTTTAAAGTTCTTATATCTGTGTTTTATCAGTTACTGGCATAATCCGTCTTTAGGTAAAGGTGGCAAGTACGTGGGATTGTCCGAAGGTGTTTCTAAACTTCGATTTCACATTTAACACATTTTATTTCCACATTTTTCGTGAAGATATTTAGGGTTGAAGATCTCCAATGGATCAGTAATGTTTCCAGACCCAGCTGTGTAGTGGATTTTATAGAACCAGTGATCCCCATACAAACAATCCTTTGTACCTTATTCAAGTTTGAGGTAGGATTTGGTGTTAACCGCATCCCACCAGATGATCGAGCCATAGATGAGAATGGGTCTCATAATCGAGGTTTACAACCAGTGTACAATGTGCGGCAGTAAGCCACAATTATTCCCGAAAGCGTTCCTTTTTCATTCTCTCTTCGGTGTTCCGTTGTCAGTTTAGTTTGGAATTGAAGATCACGCCCAGGTACCTACTTAAACTCATTTGAAAGTTTAGGCAAACACCTTGCACTTCCGGTATGTTCCATATGGGAATCCTGTATTTCTTAGTAAACCGGATGAGCTCGGTCTTTTTGTGGTTGACCGCAAGTCCGTTGTCATCCGTCAATCTTGATTGTTCTGATAGCATAAATTCCATGATCTTACAAAAAATGGAAAGGGACTTTCCTGTGCATCTGCGTATGCAACTATCTTTATGCCTTTGCTGGTCAAATTTTGAGAATCTTGTCGATTGAGATGTTCCACAGAAGAGAAGAGAGTGTTCCCCTGTTAGCGTGCTTTTTAACCATACAGTCCCCGAGGCTGCTGTTAATGGCTCTGCTTTTGTCCTAACCCAGTTAGTCACAAAATGTGGCAAACCAAGTATCTCGAGTAAGGATGTGATGGTTTCCATTTTTAAGTTGTTGAAAGCGCCTTCTATATCCAAGAAGGCGGCCAACGTAAATTCTTTTTGGTCGAGGGATTTCTAGATCGTTCTGGTGACTTCATGTAGTGCAGTGTCTGTCGAAGCATGGCTAGGAGAATGCCCTCCGGGCCCGCAGACTTGTACGTTTGGAATTCTGCTGGTGTATTCTCTAATGACAGCTGCTATGAAAGTGCTATTCTGTAAACCTCATTTGCAGCTTTTTGTTGAAAATGAGGGCAGGCAATCGTATCTGAATAGTACTTGGACGGTGGGTCAACGTTAGCGAAGGAATCAGAGGTACTAGGTACAGAGCTGTTTTTGACAGCGAACCTGGTTTTCGGGAGCGAGCTCTTGACTCTGTGTACTCAAAACTCTTTCAAGATCGACTGGGATGGAACATTGAGGGGTGGAATGGCTTAAGGGCGGGTGATGTCATTGTTTACACGGACGGCTCCGTCATGAACCGTGTTCCGGAGCCGGAGTCTTCTCGAGAGACTGTTGAATGAAACTGCAGTCTGTTTTCAGGTAGAATTTTTCACGATTGTCACTGCCGCAAATCGGCTGTTAAGGAGAGCCGCTACCTTATACATCTGTTCAGATAGCCAAGCCGTTATGAAAGCCTGCTTGGATGCTGTGATCACCTCCAAAATTGTTGAGAAAGCAATCGCTGAGCTGAACGGGTTAGCAAGGATGTTACTCTATAACACCGACCTGGGGTTCCTGCGCACACAGGTGTCCAGGATAATTCAAAGCGGACGCTCTGGCCAGGAAAGGCTCATTGTCAGCCTACATTCATCCTCAACCATCTAATGCTGCTCGTCTGTTCGCAAACGCGATGTGACAGGTCCTACATCTACGGCATAGCGAAAATTGGTATGCTCTTGTCGAACCCAAAACCAGCTTGGATTGGATAGGAAAGACTGAATGCTTGGTTGGTCTCGTCGTTCGGGTCTATGTGAGCTGGAAGAAATGGCGGAGGAAATGGCATCGCATTTCATCTGTGAATGTCCAGCTTTTGCCAGAACCAGGTTGGATATCCAAAGGAAATACTTCTTCCATGAAAGTTTATGCTTTGCTAAGGATACTGGCATATTGTCTGACACTTAATCCAATGCTTATAGCAAACAAGCTACTGTACTGAAGGGTAATGCACCATTAGGTAGATATAAGTGCTTATTGTCGTCGAATGAACGCTATTTAAATACAATACTATATATACAGAAAATGATCGACAGGAAATACCGATGCATGCATGTTGATGTTGTATATTACAGTTATCGACCAACAAGGTCGGTTTGACTGCATACTATGATGGGAACAATCGAATGAATTTGACTATCGATAGTTAACTACTGAATTCAGTGAAAACCGCAACATTTCCGCAATGAAGAGGGTGCGTTTTCCTTTATAGCCTGTAGTCTTTTGCAAACTTTCAAATATTTAGCTAATAACAGGGTATTCGACAAAAGTTTCCAATTTTGAACTCGAGATAAGGGTTGCATTTTCTGCGAGTATTCTACAAATCCTGCGTTTCATTTTTCAGATGCCGAAAGTTCTGAAACAAACCTGGACTGCAGCGTTCTTTTCGGAACTACACCCGTTGATATTTCGTCTGAAAGTGGCTGTTGTTTGCGGTTCTTTCGTTGTCATAGACACTGGTTGTATGACATCTATTGCAGTTGGAGGTTCCCCATCATTTGCTGTTGAATGGTCTGGATGTTAACGGCGGAACTGGTTATTTAAGTTAGACGTGATGCCTGCAAATTTAATTTCTTTCAGATTGCAAATACCATGAGTCCCACGTGTAAAAAATCCTTTATTTCTGTATAAAATCGTTCAAATATTTTACTCAGCCGATAGCAACAAAAAATCATTCATTCATATTGTTTTTCAGTCGATAATCGAAAGTCAAGAGTTGCCGAATGAAAACACAAGTCAGAGCTTGGTTGCTGGTTTAACCATCATAAAACATCCCTTACAGAAAAGTTAATAAAAAACACAAGCGAACATACATTAAACCAAACTAGAGGTCGTCCCATGGTCGAAATTCGACCAATTTATTCTATAAGTTGAAAAAAAGTCGACTGTTATACATATTAATCGAAAAATGAAATTTTTCGACATTGCATTCTCTGATTTCATATGATATAAAATTTTTCCGGCATTTTCAAGTAACTTCAAGCATGTCCAAGTAACTTCAAGTATGTTCAAGCATTATCAAGTAACTTTAAGTTTTCAAGCATTTTCAAGTAACTTTAAGCATTTTTAAGTAACGTAAAGTAACTTAAGCATTTTCAGGAAACTTTAAGTAACTTCAAGCATTTTCAAATAACTTCAAGTATTTTCAAGCATTTTCTAGTAACTTCAAGTAACTTCAAGCATTTTCAAGTAACTTCAAGCATGTCCAAGTAACTTAAGGTATGTTCAAGCATTACCAAATGCATAACATAACATGCACAGCAATGTTGTTGTTGGTAACTTCAAGTAACTTGAAGTATTTTCAAGCATTTTCAAGTAACTTCAAGCATTTTCAAGTAACTTCATCACATGATATAAAATTATTCCGTTCCGATTGGCAGATTATTGCCTCACACAGCAATGTTGTTGTTGTTGTAATTTCATTCAATTCGCTTCATTTTACCTGCTGTAATTCATTTCATGCATTTCCAAGTAACTTGAAGCATTTTCAAGTAACTTCAAGCATGTCCAAGTAACTTCTAGTATGTTTAAGCATTATCAAGTAACTTCAAGTTTTCAAGCATTTTCAAGTAACTTCAAGTAACTTCAAACATTTTCAAGTACCTTCAATCATTTTCAAGTATGTCCAAGTAACTTCAAGTATGTTTAAGCATTATCAAGTAACTTCAAGTTTTCAAGCATTTTCAAGTAACTTCAAGCATTTTCAAGTAACTTAAAGTAACTTATTTCCAAATAACTTAAAGTAACTTCAAGCATTTTCAGGTAACTTCAAGTAACTTCAAGCATTTTCTAGTACCTTCAAGTATTTTCAAGCATTTTCAAGTAACTTCATCACATGATATAAAATTTTTCCGTTCCGATTGGTAGATTATTGCCTCACACAGCAATGTTGTTGTTGTTGTAATTTCATCCAATTCGCTTAATTTTAGCTGCTGTAATTCATAATGTGTGTTATATATGTGGATAATTTTTGTATTGTGCACTTCCATGTATTGTCCCCTACCCAAATATATATAGTGTTGGTGTTGGCATATCTATGTGACGTATAATAGCAAAAAAGGGGGAAACGCGTTATAGGCAACTCCGTATTAATATATAGATTGAGTGAAGAGACTGATCGAACATCTCAGTGTAAGCCAACAACAACATTTTTGCAGTAGAGCAATCGCGAGAGAGTCGACATACACAGAAAAATCATTCAGTTGAAGAAAACTATCGGACTATCGATGTAAACATGTTTGAATGTATTTTTATTTGAATGAACGATTTCCCAAAAATAGTAACTGAACGTTTTTTATTCGAATGAATGAGTTCTCAAAAATAGTAATTGAACGATTTTTAGATATGTATCGAATGAATGAATATTTTGCAAACATCGAATAATTCGATAGCTTTTATTCGATAGATCCCATGACTAACCAATCATAGTAATTTCTTTTAATTTGGCTTGTAATAAATACTCTTAGTATAGGTACATACATTTATTTTCTCTCTGAGTACACAAAAGTTGGTTTTAAAGGTTTATGAATTATAATGGGAAGAAAACAGGCCAGAACAAGTTTTGAATATTATTAAAATATATTTGCATTGTTAATTTATTTGCTTAAATCTTTTTTTTCTTAAACTTTTATATTTGCTTTTTATTTTCAGGTGAGCATAATACATTTGAGTATAGTAAGCATTTTATTAGCTGATTTTTGCAAGCCTGTTTAATATTTCTTTAAATAATATACATTTATTCCTCGACTTTCACGGTAGATATACGTACCACGAAAGTCGTGTAAATTGAAACAGCAAAATAAATATTTCAATAGAAACTCTTAATATCAATCTTTTGGTGTTAACAACATACACAAACAGGGCCGAAAGCCAGACAATCGTGTATGTCAAGTTATATTTTTTAAAAGCGAATGAAAGGGATCTTCAGTTTTATCATCATCTTTACATCTTTTAATTTGTGAAAGCTTTAAGAGCAATTCAAAGAAAAAATTAGTTAATTAATTATATTAAATAAAAGTTAAAATTTTACATAGAGTCTTTTTCTTGCTGTTTGTCAGACTTAAGCAAGGGGCGGGACTGTGAAAAAACCTTTGATATTCCTTGGTGGGATTTAACTCTCTAATCCGTCGTTCAATACTTGCAACTTCGTTTGCAATATTTAATGGAAATAAAAGAACATTAACCGCAGTGCGGTTTGAAATAATTGATGCAACAAAATGAATGCTTCGTTGTTTCATTCAACCATTCAATAAATGCGTTTTTATAAAAAAAAACGCAATACAATTTTGAAGTACCACCGTACCGTTGGGTGAATTATTAAGCAGGATGTTGTCTACATATTTTGTTATACATAACTGTTTTGTAGGTTTATTTAAGGATTTATCGGAAAAATCAACGCCCCTAAAAAGTGGGCTGGCAGACAACTTGGTCTGAAGGAATTGTTTAAAACGGCTTTATCTACATACTTTGCGAAGAATATTACTTTCCAATTATTTCTGCAACAAAACGGTTTTTATTTAAACAGTGAGCGTGTATGTGGGCAGATTTTAAAAATCTCTTCACATAGGCATATCGGGACGTTAGAGATATATAATATCTACGGTATATACATATATCCAAATTGCTCTGAGAAAATCTCTCCTGATCCCATAATATGCCCGCTTCGCAGGTAAAATGGTTTAAAACTCTGGACACCTTTCGGTCTTATAAGGCCAACCCATCCGAGGAAAGCCGGAAACAGTTTAAACGGGAAAGAAATGAATGCAATGCCCAAATTAATCGTTAGCTGCGGCAAATAGTACAAAGTCCCACGGGTAGTACAAACTTTTGGTCGTTTTTTTGATCAAGGATTCGACCTCGTCATCTATCCCGACACTAATTTACAATGACATTCCGGCTGTTTGCTCTCTAGATAAAGCCAATCTGCTCTTGCTCACTTTGCAGCTATATTAACGCTGCCAGACTATCTTTTTTCTATCTATCCTATTCTGCAGGGCTCTTTCCGAGAAAATAGAAAACAGCATTTTTCCAGCCTGTGCCAAAAAAATATGAATCTTCGTCTCCCTCCAGCTACCGACCAAATACACTTACGCTCTTCTATGTATGTAGTATTGTTTTCGCAGAAACAGGTCCACTAGTGATTTGATGACATATCAAACCGAACAGTGGAACCAATCCCTTCACCAAGGTGGTGAAAGTAAGATCGTCGCGCTTGGAATCGATAATATAATAATCTTCTTCAATGGATTCGAAATTACCTTTCAATACAAGTTGTTTTGGACGGTTTCAAGTCTGCAACTCACCAAATAAATGCTGGTATTCCCTAAGGCTCTGTTCTGTCCCCGACTCTCTTTCTCATTTATAAATAAATGATCTCCTGCCTGTTACTTCTAATCCAATCCATTCCTTTGCTGATGACACTACCCTCAGATTCGTATATTCGTTTCTTGGGTCACGCCCCTCTTCTTTGGGTGTGAAACTGGAACGACAACGTATGTTTAGCTCTTTAAATTCCGATCTTAACAGCATAGCTTAGTCGGGTACAACCAACAAAGTGGAATTTATTGCTTCTAAAACGCAATGCTGTCTTTTGTTATTAACGCGAAACTCACACTCACTGCCATTTTCCATAAATGGCACTTGCATCGCTGAAACCGAAAGACTTTCCATTCTCGGTATGTGTGTTAATGACAACTTCCGTTGGAATGACCATATGTTCGATGTCGCCAAGAACGCTGCTTCTAGGCTTCCTTAACGATGTAAGAAATATTTCAGCCCTTCTGATCTGGCTACAATTTATAAGGCGTTTCCCCCCCGAAAATCTAGTAGAATGCTCATGTCTGATATACCAATAATTCATTTGGAGCTACTTGACAGGATCCAAAAACGCGCGATAAAACTCTTCGGCGACCGAGACATAGCAAGATCGATTGAGTCACTTAGTCATCGTTGGAATGTCCATAAGTGCTCAAATGAAATAGCCAGTTACATTCCACCCCTTGACCATTTCAACCGCAATACCCGCCATGCAAGGAATAATCATCAGTTCACCCTCAAGCATGTTTTCGGAAGTATGTACATTGAAGTTCAGAGAATCTTTCCTTAGTCGTACAACACGAATGATGAATACTCTTCCAAGCTCTATTTTTCCTTCACATTATAACCCACAAACATTTAAAACCAACGTGCTTCGGCATCTCTCCTTTTTTTCTAATCCGAATTTCCTTAACTCCCGCGCTATGTAGCCATTATTATGATAAGGATACTAAAAAATCCCTTTAGTTCGGGTACATTATACTAAAAAAACCTCTTTGACTGACAAAATTTAAGACTTTGGACACCTGTTCGGCTCACTAAAAAAAAAGGATATTTTGACCGAAGATATTTTCCGGGGATGTTTTGACCGAGAATATTTAAAAAAACATTTATAGGTTCCATTGAGTTTAAAACACGCTTAAAGATGAATTCTCTATAAAGCACACCATTCACAATTAAAATCTAAATAAAACATAGGGACGGGCTACAGTCCGCTTGGACGAACTGTTGGATACCCTATTCTTATTCCTATCGCTCTTAAGTGGGCGTGACAAAAGACTTAGTATGGTTGAATTGTTAAGAACGCACTACATATTTTGTTATACATACATATAACATTTAAACGAAGCTTTTGTAAATAAAAACGCTCCCTAGCTCAAACTTTGGTTTTTCAATAAAATTGTTTTATTTAATTGTGGGCGTGTCAGTAGACGGATTAAAAAAAAATTAAAGCATGAGCATAAAGGGCCCCTAGAGAGTATATACCATAAATTTCAGCTCCCTAGCTCAAACTTTGACTTTTCAAAAAAATTGTATTATTTAATTGTGGGCGTGTCTGTGGGCGGATTTCAAAAATTCGTAAACTTGATTATTTCGGGACCCTGGAGAGTATATGGTTAAAATTTGCGCTCTCTAGGTCCAGTTTAAAGGCCTAATTTTTGCCGACAGACGGACATGGCTAGATCGACATTACTATCGATGCTGATCATAAATATAGTAACTTTTAGGGGTCTACGGGCAATATTAAGGTATGTTACAAACTATGTGTCAAAATTAATATACCCTTAGAATAGGGTATAAATATGAGGCATTAACCCAGCTTCTCCAACCATTTGCTTGTGCAAAGTGGAAGGGATCTACAATTTTAAGTCGAATCTGAACGGCAAATTTAAGAAGCTTTTCATGACAATTGATACTGTTATATGTTTGCCAGACGTTGGCAACCGTTGGGTCAGTGGAAACAAATTAAAGGTGTTACTTAGGCCGGGCGGAATTCGAACCTTTTCATTGTTATTACAACACACTTTACTCTGAGCCACTGCACCCAGACAAATAAAATCTGCTCGATTGATATCACAATAAAATAAAGTCGAGATTAATAACAAACAAAATTGTTCAACCTCAATTGAAATGCTTATTTAACCTGGCTAGGAAATGAGAATCAATTTCATCCGGACACATTTTTAACATACTCGTGCGTAAGCGTAAAAATAAAAGAAATCGTAGTCATCCGAAGCAGCACAAGTCAAATTAATGTAACTCGTGATACTATTAGACGTAGGAACGGAGCTGTTGAACGAAAAAGATGTTAAGTGAAACTAGAGACGTATCAGCGTAAGCTACTGTTGTAAAGAAGAAGCACAAATGCATTCCCACAAAATCACAATTGAAATCGGTTTTCATTCATTTCCTCACCAAATTGGGTGCTAGCTCTAATCCAAAGTCGGATGTGTCACCTGAATGAGATACATCGACGGCCTTGGAGTGTGCTCTTTGAATGAAAGTTAAGTATAATCATTGTTAAATTATTTGTAGGCGTCGCATGGTGAATGCCCTAATGCGGTAGACACTGCCTGCCATACGAGTATTTGCGTGCATTTAATATTTAGAGTCTGAATTGCCTCGTATTCTTTTAAAGTTGGACCAGCTTTCAAGTAAAGCGAGGCTGGCTGTTTCTTGTTTTCGAACGACGTTTTGGTCACATTATGAGTCATTTCTTTTTATACTCAAACCAAATACATATGAACTTTGTATTGAGTACTTTGACTGTTAGAATTGAAAGCTAATTTATAAGGAATTTCGCGGCGAATTTATGATCCGAGCAGGCGTTGGAAATGTTTAATCAACTGATATTTGGATGAAGCGTCACATGGGAAGTAACGGAATTATTTGTTCATTGCCTGCCTGTATGAACTTTTTCAGGTTCAAGCTTTAAGTCCTTTAAATAGCAAGTTTGTTCAAAGCAAAGATGGGAACATTTTCTCAAACAATTGCACTCAATTTTGGCAGCTTTCATTCATGTAGACACGTGCAATTCACTGGATTTGGACTATAGCAGAGGGGTTTGCTCATTCGTTTTGAAATCGAAGTATGTTACAAGTTACAGTGCCACTCATTCTGGCATGTAATTCAATATAAATATGCTCGTTTCTAGATATAGAGAAAAAAAGAAAGAAAGAAAAGAAAACGCCGAATAATGTTCAGGATTGCATCTTTAAAAGCAGCTGAAGTTCATGAAGAGATGCAGGACGATGCAGGCATAGTTTTCCTTATCACAAATTCGTTCCGAAGAGATAGAAATGTTCGAGTCAGAGCTTTGTCTATTGTGCATAAATATGACCACCTACCCCATCACTAGTTTTTGATCCATCGATGAAAAGATAAATCGATTTATCTTCCGTAAAAGCATCGTCTTCCCAGAATGGTGGAGGTAGTGATTTGGAAGATCTTTCAAAACTGTAATTACAGTATGGTGGTTGATTCTTGGTAGAGACCCAATTGCGTCCAGAATGATGAAGTGGCCTATATCCTTATTGATCCACTGTGATGAAGCTTTTAAGCGAACAGCGGAAAATATTTGCCTGCTAATATCTGGGTGTCATCCTGGATAGCAAACTTCTTTGGTCCAAGCATGTTGAGCTGAAGACTGCCAAGGCGCTGTCGGTTTTCTGCCAGTGCAAGGGCATTTTCGGCAAGACATGGGGCTATGATAAGACCATTTGTAGCATACGCATCGGTTGTTTGGTGGAATAAGCTTTCACTGCCGCTTTCGACAAACTCCAAAGGAAGGAATGTCTCGGCTGCACGGGGCCTTCCCCAGCACGCCTGGCTCCGGCCTAGATGCATTATTGAACCTCCCGCCCCTTGATGTTTACATCATGGGTTGCACAATCAAAGCTATCTCACGTTTAAGAAGAGGTGGCTTTTGATATAACTCGCACTGGAGTTTTGATGAACTTGCGCGACGGTCGTCCTTCGACTCCTGGGTTATGGATACGCCGTCCGATGCAATGACACCGGAACTTCGGCTGAAGCGCAACTACGAAGTCGACTTTGACACCATTAGACTTTTCTTCTCGTTAGGCAAACATGTGTCAGTCTTCTAAACAGAGACTTATGCTATCCTAATGGCCATGGACTATATTGCGAGGAACAGGTGGAGGGGGCGAAGTATCTGCGTTTGTAGCGACAGTCAGGGTGCGCTTAAGACCTTACTCAACCATACCGTATGTAACCACCTCTCTGAATTCGGTCGGAAGGCTGAATTCACTTAGACTTGTCTGGGTCCCGGGTCTCCGATGAACTTGCTAGACAGGGTTCAGAGAAGGACTTCTCAGGACCTAAACCAGCCGACTGTATGCCTGCGTCCTCGGTCAGGGCTTTCATTGACGGTTGGGTTTCATATGAACACAAACGCCGATGGCATGACTCTCAAGGGTGCAGACAGACTAAGCAAATTCTCCCCGACGTCTGTACAAAATCTGCGGCATTCTTGTTGAACAGAAAAGACTGCAGACAGACTACTAGCCTTCTTACGGCCTAAGCGATACCACCAACCAGAAGAATACAATTTGTTTTGAAATACTTATCTGAATGAAATACTTATCTGAATGAATCCGGGCGCTGATTTAATGTTATATGTCTTCGTCTTCTTCCTTAATTGCCAAGCTATGATCACAACCTAACTGATTTTTTGCTTTGTGAATCGTCGGTATTGGGTTCAAACGATGAATTTCTATTTTGACTTAAGTCTTATCTCTTCAAAAATCCTGTTCGCACCTCTTTAATCGCTACACGTCGATCTATTTCACTGTTAATTTAGGAATACCTCAGGGCAACCATTAAGGTCCAATTGTATTTATATTAATTATTAATGACTTACCACCCGTTATGAAAAACTCTAATTGTCTCATACATGTGGATGATGCAAATCTTTTCAAGTCATTTTCTAACATTGAAGATTGTGTTGATTTGCAGCGTGATCTAAATACGTTATATTCTTGTGTGCACTTAATAAGTTGATGTTAAATGTTGACAAGTGTAAAATTATAAATATTATTCGAAAGCTGTCTGTGTTGTCTTACGATTCTGGTTTTATTGGTATACCACTTTCTAATGTTGTAAATGTAAATGTAAACTTGACTTCGCGTTGCACATCACACACTATTGCAAAAAAGCAAGTTCAATTCTTTTTTGGGTAAAACGTGAATCGAGACAATTTTCCTACCCTTATATTATTAAGCAATTATATGTTACTTTTGTGAGACCCACACTTCAATATGCCTGCTGGGTGAGGTAACCTCATCAAGATGTCATAACGATCTGATTAAAAAAGTCCAGAAAAGTCTTTAAAATTTTCTCTCAGAGGCTGGCAAGATCCTTATGTGCTGCGTACTTATATTAGTAGACTAATGCTTACCGACTTGCCGAGTCTTGAAAAAATGCGGTCATATGTTTGCTCTAATTTTATAAATAATCTTATTAATGGAAATATTAATTCATTGCACCTTTTGTTCTTTACGCATTTTAGTGCTCTATCGCAAAATTTAAGGTATATACCTACTTTGTACAATTTTTATTTCTCATTCTCAACCCAATTAGGAACGTTGCTCTGCTTTAAATAATTTATATAATATTTGCAACGTATGTGTTTTGCAATTACCAAATTGTATTAATATATGTATTATGTACCTCTGAAATCAGCTTAAATTAAAATAAATTCATTATTTGCAGTTTATTTGCAGTTTTTATTGCACGATATAAATTAATAAAAAATTAAGTAAGGGAACATAGCCTTACCACTTTACTGCATCCCCACGCTTTGACCTCAATGAATATTGTCAAACATATCGGTGATCCCTAGTCGTGTCAAGCCACGGATTTGCATGCACACTTGCGGGACAATTTGAAGATGTGAAATGTGTCGCTAGGAGAATATAAAAAAGACATACAAAATGTGGCTGGACATTTGTCTTTTGACAGGTTCCAACGTTCACGTTTCAAATCAAGCAAATAAAAACAGTTTTGTTCTTATCCCGTTCATCTATTTAAAAACATGAATCTGATGCAAACAAATCAACTCTAATTTGATATTTAATATTTATTGATAAATCAACGCTGTACATTAAGATAAACTTATAGCTAGTACAGGATATAAATTACATATAATTACACGTATAGTGTGCAAACAAAAGGCAAGTTAGTTACAAAATATTTAGAAAAAAAAGAAAAAAAGAAGTATATAAAAACAAAGCATAATTTAAGTTATAAAAAAAGAAGTTAAAAATTAAATTAAACAGAGAAAAGTGCAACCAAGTACAAATTTAAAGTAGACACAAAAAAGAAAAGCAAATAAAAACCTAAGCTTCATCAGTTCAAACTGGAAAGATGTTCAAAACAGGCTCTAAGAAATTTTTTGTGTTCGACTATAGACCTCACATAAATGGGTAGATCATTCCAGAGTTTGACAGCATAAACGAAAAATTGCCTGCGTGATGTTAAGCAGGTATAAATAGCAGGTCGCAGTATAATATAGCGATTGGATGAACAGAAGTTAATTTTTTCAAATAAGTAGTTTGGTTCCTTGCTGTGAATAAGCTTGAAAAGTAAAGCACAACAAAGTAAAGCAGATAAGCCTCCAAGTTGCATCCAAGAAGTTGGCGAGCTTCAGATGAGACATGATCAAACCTTCGAAGATTGAACACGAACCGAGCAATTGAGTTAAACGCAACTTTTAGTTTTTGAAACGTAATATAATCGGGATCAGCAAACAACTCACATCCATATGAGATTATGGGAATTATTAAAGCTTTGACCAATTTAAGCTTGACATGTATGGGTAAAATTGTTTTTGTAATGGATAGTCGACGTAAAGATGTATAAATTTTATTTATTACAGAATTTATCTGAGCATCCCACGTTAATTTATTGTTAAAAATTATTCCGAGACTTTTTGCATTTCTGACGTATTCGACTTGGTGAGAGTTTAAATAGATAGGTGGAAAGTCAGGGAAATGTGGTTGTTGCTTATATATTGGAATGTCGGGATTAAGCTTAGACCATTATACGTGGACCACTCGACTATAGAACACAGATCTTCATTTATTTTTTGGATTGCGTCTTCAACCATACCAATAGGAAAACTTTTGTACAATTGAACATCATCAGCATAAATGTGAAAGCGGCAGTGAGATAAAACAGATGGTAAGTCATTAATAAACAAAGAGAACATTAATGGACCAAGAATTGATCCTTGAGGAACACCACTATTAACAGGAAGAAACGAGGACAATTTGCTATTCCATGAAACAGCTTTCAAGCGATTTGTCATATAAGAATAGATAAGTTCGTTAGATGTGTCAGAGAAATTAAAATATGTTGTCAGTTTATCACAGAGAATATAAGGGTTAACACAGTCAAATGCTTTGGAAAAGTCAAGTAATGTTATCACAGTTTTGTAATAAGCGTCGATCGCCTATCTTATATCGTCAGTAACTTTTAATAAAGCTAATGTGCAACTATGCCTGACTGAAAAGGGTTTTGAAGTTGTCTGTCATGTATAAAGTCTTTTATTTGGTTCCTTACAATGGATTCAAAGGCTTTGGATAACAATGGAAGAATTGCGATGGGTCGAAATTTAGATTTTGTACCTTTTTTAGGAATGGGAATGATTTTAGATTTTTTCCAGATAGAGGGGTAAGTACATGTCATTATAATAGTGTTGAAGATATGGGTGATGTAGGGAAGTAAAATTGAAAGGAGAACTTTTAAGAAGTCAGGATGATTGTTATCTAATCCAACAGACTTGGATTTAATAGAAAAGACTGCGTTTCCTACTTTCTTTGCATCAACTGCAGTCAAGGAAAATTCGTTTTCCCTATCATGCTGTTGTGACGACTGGCGAGTGGTTATTGAGCTTATCGGAGTGGAGAACTCCGGGTTAAATGCTTCTAGGTCAATATTTTCTTCACAAGCTAAGGTAATTTTCTTGTTTAATCCAATATTGCGAACTTCATTCCACAAAAACTTATTATAATAATCAAATTTAGCTGATCGAATAAGCATAGTAACATGATTACGGTATGCTTTGAAAACTCTAAGCATTTCTGCACAGCCGAAACGTTTCCAACGACGGTATAAGAGATCTCTCCTTTTGATGGCGTTAAGAATTTGATTTGAAAGCCAAGGACAGATGGGTGATTTCATAACACGAGTTTTAAGATGCACATGCTTATTAAACAGGTAGTCAATTGCGATGGTCAGGAATTCCGTTTGATTATTTACGTCAGATGTAGAATAAATTGAGTTCCAATTAATTGACATGCAATCACTAAAAAGACTTTCAACGTTGCTATTGCGGAAATCACGATACTTTTTTAGAAAGGGACGATTTTTTATGAACATGTAAGTCAAAGCTGGCAAACACGAGGTCATGATACGAAAACACAGGGACAGATAACTGACTACAACATTTGACCAAACTTTTATCACTAGATATAAACACATCTAACAGAGACGGCGCACAGTTAGGCTTAAAGTGCGTTGGTTCAGTAAGGTTAAGAAAAGAAAGGCACAGAGCATTCATTGCGGTTTTAAATGAGTGAGATGAGGAGTGAAGAAGATTTATATTTAAATCTCCGCAAAGAACAAATTTTGGTGCAAAATGGGATATTTCTTAAACAACCACAATAGGTGAAATAACCCGAGAATTTGCGATATGTGGTGGCATGTAAAAGGTCCCAATGATGCATTTATTTTCGCCGTGGAGGATATCTATAAAATAAAAATCACATGACTGGGTGCCGTCCGAACGCTTGACACAATTAGACCTTTTTTAACATTACATATATAGCAACGCCTCCTCCAGTTGTGTGGGTTCGATCAGCTCGATAAGGCTCTTTAAATCCTTTAAGAGAAAATAAACTGCTATTCATACTGGGGTGAAACAAAGTTTCGGATACGCAGACAATGTCAATTAGGCTATTCTCAAATATTATTCTGAACTCGTTGAACTTATTCACAAGACTCTATGCTTTTATGTGGCAAATATGCAAGCCATTATGACTCTTGCAAAGCGTATTCAGTGCCAATCTGTTGTTTACGTTTATGCTGCCAAGACCAGCGTTATTGCTGCTTGTCATAGGAAAAATAAAAACCCACAGTGAAGCTAAAATCGAACACTAGAGCGAATAACAACAACGAACATAGGCAACCAATATAAACTGAGGTAACTTGAACATGAAATAAAGAAGTACGTACAACCAAAAAAAACAATAACGCTGTTAGCATTAAATGCTATTTACAAAAAACGAATAATCTTTTCTCGAAAGAATAACTTCGATTGTCCTGCAAATTCAAATGGATTACCCAACCCATTTGTTGGCGGCAGCACTGCAGTGGTAGTGTGTTTTTGTAGGCGCCAGGATCCTCAAACCTCAATGTTTATGAAATTAAATACCATCGCACACTATAACTCATTACTCACTACTCACTAAAATATCTAAAAGAATATAACTGAAAATTTGAATGCTTTAAAAGCTCGATTCCAATCACATTTGTACATACTTCACGTTATACTCACTGTCGTGGAATTAATATTCACGTCACGTTTGTTTCATAATAAATAGTCCCGACGCCTCTATAACCTTACATTGACTGCAGCTATCGACATGTAATAAATGGTCATCTATTTTTACCTAATACGCACGAAGATAAATTATTTAAATTCTGTCAGAAAGTATTCCTGTCACATACCAACTGTATACTCGTATGCCTGTTTCTTTCACTTGTGATTAGGTTATTAAACCTACGAGATTAACAGTAAGTGTTAAAAGTAAGGTTAATTAATATCCTCTTGGGTCTATGGTTAGTTATCCTGCTTAACTTTTAGAGGTGTAGTTACTTATGAAATAAGTTCCTAGTTGCCTATATGGTAATTGTAGTTGCAACAAAAATTATTTTGGGAGTAGTAAGAAGACTTTTGTTTTGTGACCCATAAAGGAGGCAAGTTTCGTAAACACTTCTGGAATATGTTCGAATTCAAAATATTTTGCCTCGTGACACTCTTTGTAAAGAATGTAGACAAAACATAAGGAAAGGCTATAGTCCGCTTGGGCGAACTATTGGATACCCTATTCTTGTCCCAAAAAAAGTGAAAGGGCGTGACAAAAAAACCTAGTATGTGCCAATTGGGCGTTCAAAAATTACAAGACAACTAGTAGGGAATAGTTAAACCTCTATCACTTGCCAAACGATGGACACGTGAGTTATTCGATCAATGAGGAAGGGTAAAATAGTAGGGAGTATTACTTGCCTTGCAAATTTTACGCATTGTATACATAAAGGTGCTTATCGAAAAAAACAATGTTTTGCGTGGCAACAAACTTTCTATTGAAGAATTGTTAAGAACGACATTGTGGACATACTTTGCGCGAAGAATAGATCTTTCATTTACATTGATTTTTTTCAAAAAAAACGTTTCATTTTTTATTAGTGCGCGTGACAGTGGGCGGATTTTAAAAATGTTTGCACTTGATTATTAGTGGCCCCTAAAGGGTATATTTTCCGAATTTCAGCTTTCTAGCTCGAGTTTTCAATTTTTCCGATAAAACGATTTTCGGTTAATTGTGATCGTGTCAGTGGGAACATTTTGAAAGTCTTGAAACTTGATCATTTCGGGGCCCTAATTAGTATAATGTTCTAAATTTCAGCTTTCTGGCTTGAAGTTTAGGGCCTCGAAATTGGTGACGGTGGTTAATGGCGGTGAGGCTATTATCAGGATTAAAGGGACCATAACCCGCCCACTTAAATGCATGCCTTCTGATCCGCCTGTGGGGTTTGCCGGTTCGACCTTTAAAAATAAACAGTCCTTCCGATTTTGGAACACTTCGTCAATAAAAGGCCAATAAAATTCTGATATTGCTGCATTTGTGTGATCCACGACTTTTTAGGCCTGCCGCTTTTTCGCGATTGTATGAAAACGTTGATTGATGCCTTTGTGGCAGGGTTCGTAGGATCTCTCCTTTGAACATGACAGCACCAACTGAGCCGGTCGGGCTTCATTTTTTAGGTTCTTTGACGTGAAAGCTTCATCGGGTCTTGGAACTTCTTATTCGATCGATCTTTGTTGCTGCTGCTGGCATGCGAAGCATCTTCAAATATATATAGTAACTTTTAGGGGTCTTCCAGCAATATTAAATAATGCTATACAAACAATCAGTCAAGAATTATTTAGCCTTAGATTAGGGTATACAATTGGAAAACTTATCACGTGGCATAACAATTACCCACATTTTCATTTTTTTTTAATTTGCTAATTTTAGGATCTCTCCTTTGAACATGACAGCACCAACTGAGCCGGTCGGGCTTCATTTTTTAGGTTCTTTGACGTGAAAGCTTCATCGGGTCTTGGAACTTCTTATTCGATCGATCTTTGTTGCTGCTGCTGGCATGCGAAGCATCTTCAAATATATATAGTAACTTTTAGGGGTCTTCCAGCAATATTAAATAATGCTATACAAACAATCAGTCAAGAATTATTTAGCCTTAGATTAGGGTATACAATTGGAAAACTTATCACGTGACATAACAATTACCCACATTTTCATTTTTTTTTAATTTTTTTAATTATCCTAAAGGGTTTTGTTTTTCTGTATTTGTACAGACCCTGTTGGAACACAGCGCAGTCATTTTTTGTTGAACAGTAAGCTGCACCTAGCAATGAAGTATTGCATTGCATGATTTTAGATGCTACCTACTATTCGAAAGAATAGGAGGATAGGAAAGAAGTTTCGTGCTTTTGTAAAGTTTTTTCTCCACGGGTGGCGCCTAAATTGCTTAGGGATATCTGTATTTACATGAGTATTCAATTTAAAAATCATGGCGCTGGCCGGGATTCGAACGCACGACCCGCCAATCATTTAGTGAATACACCACCATCGCACCAATGCCACCCGCATTATACTGAATTGGTGCCCCAAAACCGAGAACGCTAGAATATGTATAACACAAAAATAGATAAAACATTTTGGGCATTAACAGCATATGCAGAGCGGTGCAGGGAAATAAGTCCACGGGAACTAAGTCCACTGAGGGACTTAGTTCCCACATAGTGGGAAATAAAACCACTTTCGCGAAGTGGACTTAGTTCCCATGTAAGGTGGGAAATAAATTCCCAAAACTCTGAGTGGTTTTAGTTCCCTTTTAATGTGAAGTAAATTCTCACAGTCGACTAAGAACAAAATAAAATTAAAGAGTCAAGTAGGTACTTTGCAATTTTTATTAACAAAATAGAAATTAACTTCTAACTGAGACAGAGTAATATAGGTACCGTGACCTCGCACCTACTCCAAATCAAACAGTGACCCCAAGCAGGGGGGTTGCATTGTACTGTTTATGAGATTAGTTACGAAATCGCAAGTAGATTCCATAAATAGTGTAATGCATATGGGGGGGCATCCTGCCCCCCTGCAACCCCCCTGCTTGGAGTCACTGCTTGATTTGGAGTAGGTGCGAGGAGCGGTTTTGAAACTTTGGCTTTATGTCACCATGATAAGCTTAAGATTTTGCTTAATGAGTGTAATTACTAACTGCACTTTACAGTTTTTTGTCTAATTCTAAATGTTGGATGTTATTCTTATTTTTGAATGTGTACTAAGTTCCCATATAAAAAATGGACTTAGTTCCCACTTTACTTCGCGAAAGTGGTTTTATTTCCCACTTAATGGGAACTAAGTCCCTCGGTGGACTTAGATCCCGTGGACTTATTTCCCTGCACCATGCAGAGAGCCTAGCTTCTGCAACCATTTGCTTGTGCGAAACGGAAGGGAACTACAGTTTTAAGCCGACCCCGAGCGGCAAATCTAAAATGACAATTGATACTCTTGGATGTCTGTCAGACGTTCGCTAAAGGCGGGGCAGTTGAAAAAAAAAGTATTACTTATGCCGGCGTAATTTGAACTAACTTTGTTGCAAATTGAAAGTGTTCACAAACTTTTACCTCAGACTGTTATCTTCTTCAAATCTGTTTTAAAACAGTCAGTTAACTGTCACGACCTAAACTTTGAACAGATCATTGTAAACTATTCCACAGCACGCAGTCGATTCTTGAAATGTAAATTTAAAAATTCCTCGCACATACATCCTCAGTAATGTTATAAAACATTTCAAACTGTGATCGAAATATTAAAAGCCTGTCTCATTGAGTTGCTTAACTGTGGAATTTAACAAACCTGTTCTTGTAAATGACGGACAAATTCCAAAGAGTCGTGCAAAGTTTTTACATTCTGTCGCAAATTTACACAGGGTACTCCAAGCCAATAAAATGGTTAAAATTAATAAATATTACGCATTAAAGGCCCAAATAGGTTCTTAAACCTAGTTTATCCAACCATTTGCGTGTACTTAGTGGAAGAAACCTACAATATAACGCCGTCTCCAAATAGCAAATTTCAATTGGTTCTCTTGGATGTTTGTTAGACGTTCGCAAGAGGTGGGGCAGTAGGCAAAAACTTAGTGTTATTGGGCCCCGACCCCGACGTGACTTGAACCTGATACCAATCGATTAGTAATCCAACCCACTGCGCCCACAACAGAATGGTTATAGAGTTAAAAACGGGGAGCTCCATTCTCTGATTTAAATACTGTTACTGCCACATCACTCTAACCATATAAATCATAATTAAATGTTGCAAGGTAACTTTAACTTGTTGTTGTTAGTGCTGTTAAGGTAAAAATAATAAAAAAAACTGAAGGCCATGAAAGGTCGAACTTTTGTATGCAATATAGATTTTTCCATATTTTATACTTTGGCTTCTTCTCTTTGCTTTGTGTATATATTCCTTGAAACTTAGTTAAATCGGATGTAGCACGCTCAACTGGATGCTGTAAACCGTAACAGAACATGAAAAGACAACGATATGCAGAAGTTATCACGTTTTCTGGAAGTTTTTTTTTTAATTGTTTGGCAAAACTAAATTCACAATTAGGTCATGGGATTATTTAAACAGAATCAAAGTCGAGTATGTTGAAATATGTACTTAACTTGAGAAAACAGTTTCAAGTCGGCTGCAAAAAATTGACAGCCAGAAACCAGTTTTGACAACAAATTCTTACAAATTAGGTACGACTTGAAAGCGGATTCGGGAAAAACATACAAATTAAACATTTTTTCTTCGGTGATTAATATTTCTCTCCTTTAAACTCAGTTCATCTTTTGGTATCTTAAAACGATGATTTAAAATAGTCCTGAAAATGAATCTAATTCTTCCAAGATTGTGTTCCTCAAAAAAATTAAGCCGCAAATATTGCCAATTACACGCGATATTCCAAAGTTACCGTACTTTGATACAGCCATGCAGATGGCACCCCATGATTTTCATCTCATGAATTCGCTGTAAATATTGAGAGGAATCTTCAAAATTTATTGAAAATATGCATTAGTAAAACATTAGCACAAATTTAAACTTAAACTAAATGAAGGCAAAACACAATCTATCTTTTTTACTCGTAAAAGAAAGTCTTGTTTTCTTCCCATTAGCCAGCTTCAGCTCAATGGCAAAAGCATTAATTGGGAGCCTTCTGTTAGATATTATTTATTATTTATTTAGATACCAAGCTTACCTTTAAGGATCATATTAAAATAACTATTAAAAAAATATATATAGCGATTAAGATGCTATACCCGTTTATTAATCAAAAATCATTACCTTCTACTGAGAACAAAATTATTCTGCACAAATTAATTTTCAAGGCAATTCTATTATATGGGTGTCAGGTATGGGGCAAATCTGCAGCGTTGCCATATAAAAAAATCCCAAGTATCTTAAAATAAACTCTTAAAAATGATGCTAGATTTAGGTTGGCACCACTCAACTCTTGACAATCACGAAGGAGCGAATGTTGAATTAATAGCAAATAGAATTCTAAAACTCACTAATACGTTCAAAACAAGATGCAGTTTTGCTGAAAATCCGCTTGTAAACCAATCAAATACATACATAATATTGTTATAATGTAAATTGCACCTATGACTGTTTTTTCTTAATTTATGGTTGGAGAGGGAGGAGGAGTGTTTTTTCACACTAGGACACTTTCTCATGCTTCAGACAGCAGCGGAAGAATTTCCTAGATGAGATCAACGGTGGCGTCTAGCAGTTCCAGTCAGGGTGAGCTATAAGTGTTCGCCCTCTATGAGCTGCTTCCACCTATTTGAATCCCAGGTCTTTGGGATCTCTTATGCTTAGTCAGGGTGTTTACACGCACTTGGCGTACCAATCATTATACATAGATTAAATTATATTTTTGCCAATAAAATTCGAACACCCTGTTTGCTCTAACTACTTTCTAAATCGCCTCTAGTTCTTGCTACCATAAACAATGTGATCTAGTACAATATTGGTAGAAAAATCATATATAAACCCATATAAAGCATACTGGCGCATCTTTCTTTTTTTACAATTGTTAAAGAACGGTGTCTAACTGTGTGAGCCGCTATCGGGCACAATAATTTTTGTTATAAAAGTTAATAAACGTTTTTAAAATTAAACCAAAAGAGAATAATATCAGTTTTGAATTTAATTAATCCCAGAAACACAGGGTATTGGAATAGAGTTGGTGGCGGATGAGCCCTAAATTTACCAACGGCTGCGCTCATATCTCCGAAATGGGTAACTCACTCCCTTCTTCCTAGGGGTTACAAATGGAACTGGCCCTACAGTTTGGGGGTTGTGCCGTCGGGGTAAATTCCCGACCACGTGAAATATGAATAATGAGAGAGACATCTGAAGCCTCAGATAAGGGATACCCTCGAATGGCCACCAAACCCGGAACGTCAACAGACTACGATATAAGAGTATGCACATGTAACGTTCGTACACTGTACACCCTAGGTGCTACTCAAAAACTTGAGTCTGTCCTCGAGCGGTACAAGGCAGATATTACCGCGATACAAGGAGATACGATGGATAGGATCAGGTAGATAGATAGATAGATAGATAAGATAAATATTTATTATTCCAGAATTCATTTACAATTTGTTTATGACTATTAAATTTAAGACATGGCTTAAAGCCGTCTGCCCGGGTTTGACAAAATTTTTACAATTGTTTAAAAAGATTCTTCTATAATTGCCCTCCTATATTTTAATGCTATTTTACAGTAACTGTACAATTTGATCCAGTCTGAGCCATTTAAGATGGTTCTCACCTCAGCTTCTTCCAAATCTCGCTTCCCATAAATCTGTAGTCTGAACTCTTTTAAAATAGGACATCTGCCCAGAAAGTGATAGATGTTCTCCCTCTCTCGCAGATTGCACAAAGAGCAGGTTATTGGCAGGTCTTCCCGGTGTGGTATAAAATTTAAATTCAGTATCTCTCCTCTGGCCTTGAAAATCATTGATATTAATTCCGTAGAGTATCTTTCGTTGAAATAGTTATTTTCACATAGGCTGTGGTTTAAGTGGGCATATATCCCTCGGTGAATAGAACTTTTTACCTTTTCACAACAGTCTGCGTGGATCTTCTCATCGACCGCAGAAATGATATTATTGAACTCTTCCTTCCAATGAGTAATATTTTCCGCATCTATATTTAAAGTGTGTCCGCAGAACTCTGAGAGTTTTTGCCATTCCTCGATAAACAATATTTTCGCCTGTAAAACATGATTTAGTACACGTTTAGTCAACCTTTCGTCGCTCAAGGACATAATTTTTTGTATGTAGTTGAAGTGGAGTCTTAGCGTTTCCGTAAATATAGGTGACAGACCAGTTTCGACCAACAGCATATCATTAGGTGTACACTGCGGTAATTTAAAAACTCTTTTTAAAAAGAACCGGAGAAGTTTTTCTACTGTGTCGTATTGCTTATAACCCCACACTTGTGCCCCATACATCATTATTGATTTGGAAACAGCCTGAAATATTTGATATTTAATTCTAATCGATATTTGTTTATCTTCGAGACAATTTCTCCAGGCTGCACTCATCGCCGACTTAGCCACTGTAAGTTTCTCCTTAAAGTGGTGCTCCATGTTCATGTTGCTGCATATGTTCATACCCAGATACTTGTAAGATTTGACTGTTTCCAACTCCTGTCCGTCAAAGAACCACTTTTCGTTTCTTGCATACCTTCCTCCACCTTTTCTGAATACCATTGTCTTAGACTTGTTAAGTTGACGTTTAACCTCCACTCATGGCAGTATCTTTGTAGCTGATTAATCATTCTTTGTAAATTCTCCGGAGTGTCTGCCAGCAACACCAAATCATCTGCATACAGCAGTGCTTTTATGAGGATCCCTCCCATTCTTATACCTCCACCTAGGTATTCTGTTATGTCATCAATGAACATGATGAATGCTAGAGGGCTGAAGTTGCATCCCTGTTTAACGCCCGTCACCGTTTCGAAAGAATCTCCTAACTGCTTGCCGTCCCAAACTACTGAGAATGTTTTTTCATACAGTTTTTCGATTAGATTTCCAAACTTCCTAGAGAGACCTTTATTATATAATTTGTAGAAAAGTGCGCTCCTATCTACCGTGTCAAAGGCTGCCTTGAAGTCCACGAAAAACGCAAACAGTTTTTTTTTTTTAATCTAATACAGTTCTGTGCCACAGTTGTTAAGATGAAAATTTGATCTGTCGCTGAGTGGTAATCTCTGAAACCAGCCTGGAATTGGCTCAAAAGGCGATTTTGCGTGGTCCACTCTTGAAAGCGCCTAGCCAGGATACCCATTAATATTTTTAAGGACGAATTTATAAATGCTATTCCTCGATAGTTTTCTGCTTGATTAGGGTCGCCTTTTTTGAGGATAGGAAAAATCACACTCTGTTTAAAACTGGATGGGATGTCTCATGTTTCAAATATTCTATTAAATTCCTTTGTGAGCAATGTTATAAGTTCGTCAGTCGCATATTTGTAGAATTCGACAGGAATACCGTCAGTTCCAGGTGCTTTTCGGTCCTTGCTCTTAACCAGCCATCCTTTAACTTCTTCTTCCATTATGGGGCTATCAAGGAGCTCATTCGTTGAATTCGGTACCGCATACTGAAACTTAGATAGGTAAATAGAGTTTGATGGATTTAACATATTCTTAAAATGATTCTCTAATTGATTTGCATCGAGATTTACCCCAATTTTAAGCCTTTTCCCATTTTTTTTTATTAAGAAGATTCCACAACGTTTTCGAGTCACTGCATTGAGATATTTCGATTGCCATGGCGTTCTGAAACTCTGTTTTTTTCCATCCACATATCCGCTTGTACTCACGATTTGCCTCAAGATACATCTTTTTGTAGATTGACTCGTCATATTTCCTAAAGAGATTTAGTAGTGAAAGAGAAGCTCTTCGCTCTCTTTCGCATTCCAGATCAAACCATGGTTGTCTCTGACTTCTTACATGTTTTTGAGGCATTATAACTACCGAGTTCTTGATAGCTTGAGCTATATCTTCAATGTTTACGTCCGAGTTCATTGTTTCGATCTGTCTCCTAAGATTGGCTCGATAGATTTCTTCCTTGCTGTGATTCCATTTTAGTTTCGGCAGTTTATTTATAACTTCAAAAGGGCTTGACTCTTGCGTGGAAAACTCAAAAGAAGTCACAATTGGTAAATGATCGGAGAAACTCCGTACTTCTACTTCAAAATTCTGAATCAGGCGGTTCCATTCTCCTCCGCACAATCTAAGGTCGATAACTGAGCTACCTTGAGCACCCACAAAGGTAAATTCACCTTTTGCATCTCCTTCAGAGCATCCGTTTTTAATTTTTAGACCGTACTCACCGCAGAAGTCCAGAAGTTGCAGCCCTTTTCTATCCAGTACCAGATCCTTTGAGCTGCGTTCTAATGTGTCCTCCTCATTGTCGGACGTATAATATTGCCTTGTACCCGTCCTTGCATTAAAATCACCAGTAAGGAGGATATTAGTTTGTTCTTGAAGATGGTTTATGACATCACTTAGCATTTGCAGATCAGAGCTCCATTGCGAACCTTGTGATCCACTTAAATACACAGGAAGAATGCAGTACTTATAACCTGGAGTAATATTCGCCCGGATGCTGAAAAAACTGTATCCCACTGATTGCTGGAATTCTATTTTGATATTTCGTATATTTTTTCTGTACCCATATAGACAGCCTCCGCTTGCACGACCCCTGTTACTGTTTCTGACACCAGCTCTCCAACATAATTCATAACTATCAAAATATCGTTCATAGATTCTTTCTTTACCTTCTAAATGGTGTGGATCAGGTATGATGAAAAGAAAAAAAGATGGCGTACGCAGTCTCCCAGCTCAAGGAAATCGACGAGTCTCGCGATCGTAACAACATCCGGAGATTTTACCAGAAAGCAAAGCAACTGGCTACTGGTTTTCGAAGCGGAATGCGCGCTATTCGAAACAGCGACGGAAACTTATTCACCGAAGCACAGGGAATAGTAAATGTATTTAAGCAGCATTTCCAGCAGCTGCTAAATGGGCATCATTTAGAGTAAGTTATAGGGCAAGAAGAGAACCCACTTTCTGTCAATGAAGAACAGATTTCACCACTCAGTATAGAAGAGGTTGGCTCAGCTATAAGAAAGCTAAAGAACAATAAGGCCGCCGGCTCTGATGGTTTACCAGCGGCGCTGTTCAAATACGGATGTGATGTTTTGGTACGGCGCATCCACCAAATCATCAACCAAGAATGGGGGGAAGAAAGCATGCCCCATGACTGGACTATCAGGTCCATATGCCCCCTTAAAAAAAGGCGATTCTATGTCTTGCAAATACTATCGAGGCATATCCCTGCTTAATATCACATATAAGACGTACTGTGTGAACGTCTGAAGCCGTTCTGCAACACACTAATCGGCACGTACCAGTGTGGCTTCCGGCCCGGCAGATCGGCAATAGACCAAATCTTCACACTTGGGCAAATCCTGGAAAATACCAATGATTTTGAAGTCGAGACCCACTACCTTTTCATCGACTTTAAAGCCGCATATGGTAGCATTCATCGTCAGGAGCTCTACGATGGCCGATTTCGGGATCACGGCAAAACTGATCCAGTTGTGTTGATGGTTTTTGGAAAATTCTTTAGAAAAATAAAACAAATTTTGTACCAAAATATGTATGTAGAGCTTAGACTTTCCAAACAATTCGCCTGTAGACAGTAGTTTTTACCATTATAATTTTTGGGCGAACATTTTAAATTCTAAATATATTTTTTTTTTAGAAAATCTTTAGTTCTAGTTAGATCTCTGTTGAGTATTTTAAACTCCTTTGTTCAAAAGCACTCAGTAAGGTATCACAAAGTCTGTCCCAAACGAATTGAGAAGCTTCGCATGTACATAACTTAGTACCCTTCGATCTTTGTTAGAAAAAATGGGGGCACTTAGGTACCAGTGCGTAGTGCGTTATATAGGATTTTGAAGAAGGGGAGATTAACGAGTGATATACATGGTCAAAATGGATCAAAAACTCTCACAGAATTTTGTATTGATGTGATACATTTATGTATTAAGAAAAACGAGTCAGAGTTTATTGTCGTGAAGAGGGGAGGGTCCGTTGATGCAAGTAATATGGCCAAAGCAGGGAGGAATAGCGTAAAAAGATTGAAATACGATTTTGTAACATCCATGCATTGTCAATCACAGCGAAATTCACGCCGGTATTCAGAGTCAGAGTCATGAAAAGTCTGATTTTCTGTATAATTGAGGAAGTTCCACAGGGTTCGATTCTGGGACCTCTTCTTGTATCGCTTAGTGTAAATGATCAATTTTATCACCTTTTGACTATCCATATGTACGCCAGGCATGTGCAAGAGGTCATCTCCGTATGTGAGGAGACTACGCAAAAGCAATCAATTTTTTAAAGAGAAGGATGGGCTCTCTCTTAATCATTTAAAATCCCAATGTGTCTCTATTAATAGAAGTCATTATGCCTTTAGTACTTTTCTGGTGTTTAAGCTAAGTGGCTCCAAGATCAAATGTGTCAACATTCCAGGTATTTAGGAATGATATTTAATTTTTTATTTATTTATTTATTGTTTCATCAATTAGAGCTACAAAACTCAATTAGACAACTTAAAAACTATTATAATTATGAACTTAATTCTATTACTATGATTTAAAATATTAATTATTGTGATAGAGAACAGACATTATATGATTCTTAAAAGAATTTCTAGAATAGTTTCCAAAAACATCAATGCGATCAATAACTGAATTTAATTCGCTGGTGCAACGCTCAATCGGTCCATTACTGCCATAATTTGTTCTGTGAAACCGACCTCGAAGATGAAAGTTCATACGCAAATTCCTTTCAGGAAAAAAAAAGTTAATCCGCTCAAGTAAACGGGCATTTAATGTGGTAATTAATTACATCTCTTATAAACATTATACTGAAATACTTACGTCTATTTTCAAGAGTGAGCATATTAAAGAGAAGGCATCTAGTTAAGTAGGGTGGAGTTTCTATATTTCACCTAAGCTTTTTAAAAACAAACCTAGTGAAATATGTTTGCACCCTTTCTATCCTGTAGAACTGGTTTTGGTAGTAAGGGTTCCAGATTATACTACAATAATCTAATACCGATCTTACTAATGCAAAGTATAAAGCCTTCAGTGCGTAAGGATCAGAGAATTCTTTCGTATTACGCCTAATAAAACCAAGCATTCTAAAATTACTCACAATGTAGTCAATATGAGGCTTAAAAGTGAGTTGTGAGTCCAACACGACTCCAAGGTCTTTTTTATGTACTTTTTCAAGCTGGACATTATTAATTTGGTAATTGAAGGATATTGGACCAATGCATCTTGCACAAGTAAGTGTTTGACATTTAGCTACGTTTAAATCTAGATGGTTATATTGACACCAACTAGCTACACTCTGTATTGACCAATTGGCAAAGTCTATGGTATGTTACATCAGTTGTGAATGTCATATTACTATAAAAAAAATAAATATTATAAATAACACCCCATACAGGGCCTAAAACCTAGCTTCTCCAACCATTTGCTTGTGCGAAGTGGAAGGCACCTACAATTTTAAGCCGAATCCGAACGGCGAAATTCGAGAAGCTTCTCATGACAATTGATACTGTTGGATGTTTGTCAGGGGTTCAGAAGAGGTGGGGCTGTGGAAACAACTTTTAGATGTTACTTGGCCCCGGCGGGATTTTTACTTGAAACCTTTAGATAAGTAGGCTCCTCTGCGCCACTGCGCCCACAATGTAACTATATTCCACTGAAAAGACGTGTATTGCTAGCAAAATCACTCATTGCTCCTATTCATATTCGTGTACCCTCTTCCAAGGCCTCCTCGAAATAAAGTTCTTTTATAAATTTTATTTGATAGTCTTGGTCTGAGCCTTGGCAGGGTCACCCACCTTAGAACACAGCTTCTAGTCCAGTTTGTTTGATGGATCTGAGAATAAAATGTTGATCCATGGTTTTAATATCCTTATCTGTTATGTGGTTTTCGCCTAAATACAGTGAACGTCGAGTATTATGAATGATATAATGTTTAAGGACATTCACCATATCCAAAGTGTTTGTTATACTGATCGATTTGTTTTACAGTTTTTTGTTAAAATAACAGTAATGAAATAGACGAGATGGTTGGACTTTTGGACTACTGACCGGTGGGTCTTAAGCTCATATTAACCTATCATTATCAAACAGCCACTTCAACACACTTTTTGCATTTGTTACGTTTTGCAGCCTCGTCTGTGAATAGCCAGATGTAAATAATTTCTAATGTGTGTGTTTGTTAATTGGAGACTTTTTCACAACAACACAAAATAAGATACAATTCTGCTCAACTCTATGGAAACGAGAACAGACGTGAAATCTGAAGTAATAAATACAAATTTCCGGCGTTTTTATGTCAATTTGTTTATGCGTTCGTTATTTATCGGATAGCAAACTGTTGTGACTGCATTTGCTACACAGGGATACTAATGGAATTTTGAAAAGCGTTCGTTCTATCTCAAATTCGATTTATCGGATATTCGTTATACTTGGCGTCCACTGTTGTCGATCCTCTTGTGAGATCCTCTTCTTACGTGTTCCAGTAAGAGTTCCCCAAGTGTTTCTTTTCTTGTCCCTGACCTTGGAGGTCTAGAAAGCGTCTAGCCCTTGCTTCTTTCTCCAGTTTCCTAAATTTTTTCGTAGGGTTTGTTCTTCCATCTCGCAGAATTTTTCAGGTTCTATGAGGGGTTACGGCGCCGCTTTTCTTGGCAGATGATCTCCTGTCTCGTTGCCTATAATCCCTACGTAGCCAGGTATGACATTTTCAGACATCATTGTTAATTTGCAATTCTTGCAATCCTTCTGGATATCGAATTGAATACGCCTGGTGCGTGCAACTTTCAGCTCCGCAGCATCGCTTTAACCAGCAACGATGACACTCACTCTTACCCGTGGCCGTCTTGGCAACTTTTTTAAATTCATTTTATTTGGCTCGATTCATTTAGGGAGTCATGAATCTGTTCCCCCTTTTCCCCGCAGCCATTTCTTTACGATCTTTCACTTATCGAGGGAGCGGAGGTACCATCACGTACCAGTACCACTAAGTCCCCTTCTCAGTCGCTTGCACCTCGTTTTCCGCGTGGAGGTAAGTCTTTCTCTTCCTTCTGGCTTGAACTTCGGGGTATTTCTCTGTACTTGAGCTGTGCACATTTCCACTGCATTCCTAGGCAGGTAGGGGGCTAGAGATTGGCTCCCACCCCCAATACTTGCACTTGTTTGGGCTATCTATTTTTTTTCAGGCCTTTTGACACGCTCCTTAAATTTTGTGAGGCAGTGGCGGTTCTTTGGTGCTAGGTCGCACTCACCTCCTACCCAGTCTCTCGAATGTTCATAATTTGTAACTTGCCTTAATATTGTTCGTAGACCCCTTTAAGTTTTTATATGTGTGATCAGCATCGAAAATTATGTCGATCTATCCATATCCATCCGTCCACTGACACTAATTTATAGGCCTTGTAAATCGAGCTAGAAAGCTGAAATTTGGAAAATATACTGTCAATTACCAGAAATAATAAAATGTTAAGGTTTTAATCGGTACACTGACACGCCCATTGATGGAAATGAATTCTTCGCAATATATGTCGCCCATATAAAGTTTGCGCCACGCCCTCTTTTGGGTGCGTTTGGATTGAATTTTGAATTTTTGGTAATTTTCTTAAAAAACCAGTCGTCGTAAAATTGTAGATTCGTACCACCCTTCCACTTTGCATAAGCAAATAGTAGCAGAAGGTAGGTTTTAGGTCCTGCACTGTATGGGCCGTTTATGCCTTATATTTTTTGTTTTATTCTGTCTTAAATTGTAAGACTTTCAAGAAAATAAATAAATCTAAAGCTAAGTACCGGAATTAACGAAGTTAAAAATGCATCCATTTAGAAGCTGAAGCCTATTAAAGTAGACACAGCCTATGTGCGTGCCTATTCATCACCGGCTCTGATTTTAACCAGCGCCTGAACAGCAGACAGTAAAGTTGGCGACTACTGCGAACGTTCCTTAAAAATGCAACAAGCATGTCGTCCCAACACTAAGCCGCAGCTAAATATATTACCCAAAACAAATTAATTTGTCTGCACCGCAAGTAAGCCACAGAATTGGCCCCCGCCACAGGAGACTATTTATCAGTATCAGTATCTTCAGGCATTTAGTGTTTTTTTCATTTGTCTGCCTTTATAAAAAAAAATAAACAAATATGTATCTATTATAAATTGAGTTTGCACTCTTCTAGCAATGAGTCAGCGACTTTACATTATCAATCATTGCCGAATTTGCTATTCCCTGCGTGTGTGTTTTACGAATCACTAATGTTGCTAATTTAATTATCTACTTTTAAAAAAGGTTTACGCAAATCAAACAATAGTCCACAATAGACCAGCTATTATTCCTCAATTTCTTCAAAAGACCTAAGGAGTTTTTTTTTAATGTCGAATTATCTCTCGGGCACGTGAAAGCATACGTTTTACGCGGTAAGTAATCCGGTAAAATTGAAGGGGCTTGTTACGCAAGAATTTTCAGAATTTCTTTTACTACCACAATACGAAAGTGATTGGAAAGAATGGCTTTTCTTTTTCTGTACAAACCTTCGAGTACAACTATCTAGATGCATTGTAATAGATTTACATGGTTTTCCTTTTTGCTTTTATTTTGTAAACAAAGATCAATGACCCAGTTTGTTTGACATCGAGATGATTAAAGTTCTCTTCGTGGCCTGGCAAAGAAGGCCTTAAGAAATCCTATTCAAAACTAAAATTGTTTTTTTTTTGTGTTACTTATTTATTTAACGTTCGCTTGTAAACCGGTTTCCTGTGCATAGAGTATCTCGGGTAATAGCTGTCGATGCAGGTAGAGTGAAAAACATTCTTCTTCGTCTTAATTTATATAAAAAAGTTACGAGCAATTCTTAATCTGAGAAAAAAACCAATGAAAAATGAATAAACGAACATTAAGCGACTTCAACGGATTCTATTTGAAAGATAGTGCTGTAGGTACAATTGAACATTTTACCATCACACGCCCCTAAAAACAAAATAAAAAAAATTATCTCGAGAAAAATTATCTCCGAATAAAAAAACAAACCTTTTGTCATCAACGAACCGGATCTTGAATGATAGGAAATTTGAATTCTCAAAAAAGTAGGAAAGACTGAGTAAGAATGTGGTTGTTTTTGGGGTTGCGTTTGCGACTGAGAGTTAGCATATTATAAAGGAATGTCATGGCCTGGCTGTGCCTCTTTGAATTCTTAAAGTGTTCCCTCTTTTCTTCGTACGTCGCGGCGGTGAATTTGAATTCTCATCAATGAATGAATGGATTCCCAGTGCCGGTGCCTGTGCTATGTGCGACATTTCAATGCCTACGCACTTGAAATAATAAATGATCTTCTCTGTATGGCGTAAGATGGAAAAGATGATGTTTCTCCGAAAAGTTGCTAATTCATTTTAAATGAAATAAAATGATGTCCCTTAAGGACACACACCAGACACCACAAAGGAACGTCTTTTTGAGAGTGAATCATTGAATGCGACGACTATTTACAAGTAATGTTCTCTTTTGTGGTGATTTTGCATTCATGATGGTAGTCTTCGTCTTACTTTCCGATATAGGTACTACGCATCTCTATTTTTGTCAGTTGAGTTTTGTCGGTTGTCTTCTAGTTGTTATTTTTTTTCAACTTCGAAAAATAAAATTCTTTGAGTAGGGTTATTTGTTACCATACCCACCGCATGGCGTCATGTTAAATATGGACGTGTTGAGTTGTTTTGTTTTCTTGTCATCAATAGTGCGTGCTGAGGAATATTGAATTAATGCAAATGTTCTTGACATTATCCTGACACATAGCAGTCGGAGCTAGTCGTGCGCTTACAGGGTTTTTAATTTTCAAAATGTTAATCTAGAACATGCCATTTGTTGTAAACATTTAAAAATAGAATCGAACTCTATCGTTTTCTACACCAAAGAGAGTAAAATTGCCTATTCCTGCTGCCATGTGAAGCATCTTCATCTCAGCTGCTCATACTTTGTGTACGCTATCCAATATTGTTAACCGTATGTGAGCGCCCGATGTACAAATGCGGTTTAGAGCCTTCCTTTCAGCTTAGGGGACATTTTTTGGTCACAGAAGATGGCTGAGTTTTCCCGTTACTTCATCCACCTTACGCTTACATGTTAATTGATTTCGTCATCATAGGTAGCTTCGCTATGGACCATAGATCTCAGATATTAACGCTTTGCCCACTTGGGAATCACTTTCCTTTCATATCAATATCTGGAATAGGTCGGAGTGCTGAGACAACGCTTGGCATAGGTATGTTATGTTCCTACCAATATGATACCCATTTTGCTTCAAAACATCAACCTATACATCAAGTGCTCTCTGCAGTTAATTTAAATCTTTGGAGTCCGTCACTTTTTTTCAAGCAGATAATCAAGGACTGTAATAAATAATAAGGGACGTAAGTCGCTTCCCCGGTGTACACCGACTTTGATTGCAGACTCCTCATAGAAGCCAGCGGGGCATCTTACTTACTAGTCTTAACTTCCTCATACATGTCCATGAGTATCTGTACGTAGGTTTCCAGATCCATTGCTTATCTATCAAAGGCCTTTTAAAAATCAACCAAAACCATGTGCAAATCCTTTAAGGAATCACGATGTTTTTCCATTATGATCCTTATACTATGGATTGCATCGGTGATTGATTTACCTGCGACAAACCCACATTTGTCTTTAGATAGCCGTAGTATTTTCCGCATTCGACTATCTAATACTTCATGATGTGTGACATCAGCTTGATTGATTATCACAGTCCCGTGTATCGCCTTTTCCTTTGTACAACGGAAAAAGAAAACTTTCCCTCCACTGGTTAGGCATTGGAACGCCTCTCATCAGTTTAAAGATGAGAATCATGAGCAAATTGGACCCAATGTCTATCATCTTTTTCCAGGACTCGGAGGGTATCTCTACCGGCCAAACCTCTTTTAATTTTTAGAGTCTTTGACCGCCTTCCTAACTTCTTCGACAGTTATGTCGTGCACTTCTTCATTGTTAGGAACGGCTCTTGGAAAATATATCAGAGGAAATTGTTCAATTGTTTAATTGTAGTATTTTTTTGTCATCCACAAGAAGCAGCCCTTGAGCATTGTTGATGAACTTTGGCGAAGGGAATTCATTCGTATCGAGTTCATAAATCAAGTCCGAGTGGTTTAGTTTGATATTGCTTACATCGAATGAGATAAGCGTGTATTCGTTTGCCAATGCCTCTTTTTGTATGGATAGATGAAGAGGGGGAACGTTTAGTAGAACTTCCAACGCTGCGGTATTTGCTAGTCTTTGCAATTTGTTCAGTTTGGCCTGTATAGACTTTTCTTTTGTTTTTTTCTTTGCCACCAGCAGGGAACTGCATGCGTAACAATTTGTCGATGCAATAGCTCTGTACATCCATAATGTCATACTGGGGCTTAGGCCAAAGTTTTTACCCACTAGACTAGAGATCCTTGCTTTGTCTATAGCCTTTTTCAATACGAGGCTCGAAGTGATTTTTTGGTCAATGGTAACACCCGGATATTTCACTTCACTTGAAAATTCTATCTTTTCACCAAGTAATGATGCCCCGGCCAAGGCACCCACTAGAGGTCAATATTAATCTGCTCCGCCATCTCCCTAAGGGATGATTGGCATTTTAGGGCTATTATTGAGTTTATAGAGAATGATTCCAAGAATTTTATGACGAGATATGACTTCTTCGATCGCCATGATTTCCGAAGGGAACACGCCACAATGATTGGAAAACATCGATGCCTTGACATAAGGCCATGTGACCCATATTTCAAAATATGGCCTTATGACGCTTTCACAAAGTGTCGTAAAGCCATATTTTGAAATATGGTCTTATGTCGCTTTCACAAAGCGACATAAGACCATACAAATTTGAGACATAAGACCATGTGTTATTTTTTTTATTTTTCCAATAAAAAGATCCAGTTTTTACCGTTGGAAATATGATTATGAATTACCCTGACCACTGGTAATTGCATGTAACAAATTTGCGCGCTTCTCATTCGTATATCGTGACTCGGACAGAACGTGGTTTTTAAGATGGAAAATTCTATTGATTCAATTTACAGTTTCGAATATTGCGAAGGTCTTAGGAGAGGGTGCAGGGAAATAAGTTCCCATATAGTGGGAAATTAAACCACTTTTGCGAAGTGGACTGAGTTCCCATGTAAGGTGGGAACTAAGTCCACTTTCTTATGGGAACTTTTTTTTTTTTTTTTTTTTTTTTAATTTCTGGCTCGCCAAGGCGATTTAAAAAGGGGGGTACTTCGACCTAAAAGATCTTTTGTACCGTATGGGCCAGAAAAGTTTAAACTAGTAGAATTTCCATTTCCGTGTAAAGCGGACAATTTTACCAGTAGAATGTCCTCGGGGCTCATTTGCTCTCTGAAAAATATCTTCTTTCTAATTCCATTAAGGGCTGGACATTCACATAAAATGTGTTCAGCTGACTCGTCCTCTTCAAGACAGAGTCGGTACTCAGGAGAGTCTGATATTCTCATTTTGTGTAGATGATATCTTAAACCATGGTGACCAGTAAGGTAACCTACTAGGTTTTTGATATCGTGCCTGCTTAGGTTTAGACATTTGCTGGCATTTTTATTGAAGGGCCGAATGGCTCGTTTGGCCTGTCTTAGACCTGGGATGCTTTCCCAAAGATAGATACATTTTCTATGTTCCCAGCTTTTAAATGCTGCCGTTGCTGCTGATCTAGGAGTGCAGCAGAAAGGTTCGGGACCTATGAAAGGTGTTTCTGAAGCTTTTCTGGCCAGTTCATCGGTCTTTTCGTTACCTTCTACCCCGACATGACCCGGAACCCACCATAATTTGGTCTTGTTTCTTATTCCGAGTGTTTGTAGGGTATTGAAGCAGTACATGACTGATTTGGAGTCAATGGTATACGAGCTAAGGGCGAATCGTGTTATGTGCGTTTGCATCGCAGCCGATTATGATGTGTACTTTTTGGTCCTCACAGTACCGGACGAGTTCCTGTACTGGTAGGGGAGGAACTACATCAGTGTCTCCAGCAAAGTACGCCGATGCACATACAAATTTGTGTAGCTGTCGGCCTTTGTGGCGTTCTATTAGAACTGCCACCAGGTCCCTAGTTGTGAAACCTGGAATGAGAGAAAATTTTATATCTTTCTTAATAGAAATGGCCGCCCGTGGTCTGAAAGGACCTTTGACGAAAATGATCTCTCTATTTTTACAGTTTAATCCAGATATCTTACCATTGTTTGCCCATGCTTCCTGGATTAGACCAATAGCGATGTTCCCTTCGGCACATCGATGGCTAAAGGTGTCCGAGGCACCCATAGCCCTGTGCAGGTTAGCCTGCAGCACGCTTAGACGGGATGTGATTATTTCCGTGCGAATTCAGGGTTACATACTCTGTTAGGCTTATTGTCACCTCTCCTTCGTAAGACACCCTGTTGAGGGAGACCACTTTGTCTACCTCTCGGACTTTTGTTTTTGTGTCCGTCTTGCGCCCATGCCTTCTTACGATCCATACCTAGTTTAGGCCTGAACCGTTGTTGGCTTTCTTTGGCGGTGCTGTGCGCACTATTGGCCTTTTCGGCTGCGCTTGGTCTTGCGCTTGTGGCTTCTCTTTATAGCACTGGTGTTTCCGTGCTGGAAGCTGCTGGCTTCGCGGCAGTGGTGGTACTGGTCCCAATTGGATCAGTTACGGTGCTGCCGTGAGCTTTGGTGATGTGCTTTTGAGAATCTTTCAGGCCCTGTTTGGCCGTCTTATCAGCACTTTTTAATATGAGTTTGGTCTGTCCAAATCGGAATGAGACCATCGCCTTTAGCTCCACAAGTCTCCTCATGGAGCTGTCATTGATTGCAAAGACCATATGAGCGATGTCTCTCTCATCTGATCTTGCAGAACTCTCCACGTTCTCGTGTTTAGTTCTCTGTTTTGGCCATCTAATAAAGCCAGGATCCTTTCGCTAGCTACCCCGGTACTCTGCGGGAAGAACCCTCTGATGACATGTGGTTTTGGAAAATTTTCCTCTCCCACAAGCATCACCTCTAACCCGCATTTCTCCTTAAGCTTCGCGAAGGTTGTCTCCATCCACTTTGCAGTAATGGCGTCCGCACATACTATCATAAGCCATCCGGCTTTGAAAGTAGTACCGCGGAATGCTGGTTTGACCTCCTCGTCACGTTTTTCAATCGTGTTGTCCATAATCCTCTCTTGTATCAAACCCATTTGTTCGTTGGAGAGAGGATTACGATCGATGTCCACTGGTACAACCCCCAGTCTGACATAGCTCGTTATATTGCTATACGAGACTTTGTCGACGGTTGTCTTCCCAGTGCGACTTCGCTTCGCTTCGGATTGAGGCGGGGTATTTTCCTCGGATCGCGTTCGCTTCACCTCGGGACCCTTGTTGACCATCGTTTGTTTCGCATAGATTCGGGCCTGCTCAATGGTGCTCCCCTTCTTCTGCGCGCGCCTAAATCTGCGCTGTTCCGATGGTGTGAATCTGACGTACTCAGACTCAGTCCGTGCCACATTGCCGACTGTCTTAGTTACGTCCTCTGTATCGGGATGTCTTTCATCCGATAATATGCTGTTGCATATGGTGCTAGATTCTGAAATAGAGTCACTGAGTTGAGACAAGTTCTCTTCAGGTTCCCCCATTTCAGAGTCGATGATTACAGACTCTATCCCATTGACAGGTGTCGTATCGTCATCGACAGGGTGTTCTAAAACATCCCTAGTTGATGATGCAATCTTAGAGGCATCATTCTCTATTTGGTTTTTTTGTTTTGGATCAATTTTGATTGCCACGAGTATTCGGGATATTGTGTCGCCCGTGGTCTACCCGTCTAACCACAGGAAGGCTATCTTAAAATCGGAGGTCGCCTGGTATCCGAAGTTTGCAAACTAACGACTAAGCACCCTCTTAGCCATGCATCTCTCGGCGCTTGCTACCTTTAGATTAGGGGTTTGTTGGGGAAGTAGGACTTAGGGATTTGAGGGAGGGGATAGGGGGTAATTGGTGAGAAAGAGAAAGCGGAGAAGGGGGGAAGGGGGGCGGACGTGGAGTCCTGGTCAGTTCTTAGTTGACGCTCATCAGACGGCCTGTCCCCTACCAGAATAGCCCGATGACTCTTTACGCCGTAAGCCTCCGCACCGGCACCATCGAATTTGCGTTCCATGATGGTGCACACGTCAAGGTGACTGACCCCGCAAGGAGGTTATGGGAACTTAGTACACATTCAAAAATAAGAAGAGGGAACTAACATCCAACATTTAGAATTAGACAAAAAACTGTAAAGTGCAGTTAGTTATCACACTGTTTAAGCAAAATGTTAAGCTTATCATGGATAAGTGCAGTCAATAATCATTATTAGTGAAAAAAAATTATATGAAAACCAACAAGATTTTTGCGAATTTTTAATTTTCACACCCCAAATCGATTCTCCCTTGGGCAATTTTTTTTTTCGCTACGCCTTTAGGTTCTTTACATGCACAAAAATCTTTACAAAAATCTTGTTGGTTTTCATATAAATTGTTGGGTTGTTAATTGGGATCCTAGTCTCGTTAATTTTGTTTAGTACGTATTAACAAACATTTAAAACTTAAATTTTTTAAGTTATTGACGAAAGCGGGAGGCTTTCCAAACACGGAAGTTTCTTAAAGTTTCTTGATATTTTGTTGGACGAGGATCAAGTTAAATCGAGAGAATTAATAATGTCCTTAGATGGCACATATGACATCTTTGAACCTCCAAAAAATAAATTTTAGGACAAAGGAGCTCAAATTGAAATAGCCTTGGGAAAAAATTGTGTTTAAATTGTTTTACAAGGCTGTCGGAGAACTAATAAAGAACAACAATCAAATTTTATGCCCAATTTGTAGACAAATTGTCGCAAATAGTACAACTATATTCTGTTAAGAGTTTAAACATTTTTTTTCACCTGATTTAACATAATTGTATTTACAGAAAAATAAATATTTACAATTCTTATAATAACGTTGAGCTTTTCAAAATCCTTAATGATTTCGAGCTTCTAAAGATGAAATTTTATCAGGTAATGGCTAAAAATCCATTTGAAAGTGACATAAAGCCATAATGGTCTTCTGTCGCTTTGTAAAAGCGACATAAGGCCATATTTCAAAATATGGCCTTATGTCACGGCACCGAAAACATCTACCCAGTCATAAGTTGCATATCATTTATCCACCAGGAATGCGTCATGCTCTCAGAATGACATATTTAGGTTTATATTGCTAGGGGGAGCTTCCAGCTAAAATGAACTTAAAGCGTTTTATATAATGTATCCGTGTACTGGAAGAAGGTGACAAAAGATGCACATTTAAAAACGCTGCAGAGCAAAACCATAACAGTGAGGGAAGAGTATCGAGCCAAGAGAAGAGAGAAGAAGAAAATCCTGCATAGAAAAAGAGGGTGTACGCAGTCTCTCAGCTGAAGAGAATCGAAGAGTCTCGCGGTCGAAACAAAATCCGGAGCATCCGCGCTTTGAAACAGCGAAGAAAACCTGGTCACCAAAGCTCAGGGAATAGTAGATGTATTTAAGCAGCATTTCCAGCGGCTGCTAAATTGGTATCATGTAGAAAGAGAGATAGGGCAAGAAGAAATCACACGTCCTGTCAATGAAGAACAGATTGCAGCACTCAGTTTAGAAGGGGTTGACTTGGCTAAAAGAAAGCTAAATAACATGTTTAAACACATGCGGTGTAATTAGCAGATTGGAAGCAGCTCGTCCGAATTATTCCAAACTTGCACCCGATTTGGGCAAGGAGATTCGCGATTATGTGACTTCTTCATTATTGTTCGGTAGAAAATAGTGCGCAGGGCAGGTGTCTACACGAAAGGCACTATCTTCAATAGATATGTCCAGCTACTAGAGTATTCGGACGATACCGACATCATCGGCCGTTGCTTGTGTTAGAGGCTTTTATGGCGATTGAAGACCAGGAAAAATTCGTTGGTCTTGAAGTTAATGGAGACAAGACCAAGTTCATGCTATCAACAAACATATGTCCACCGCTTAGGTAGGAAAAAACGTGACTGTTGATGTAATAACTTCGAGGAGGTTAAGGAGCTCATCTACCTTGGAGTTGACGTCAACTCCACGAATGACACCTTAGTGGAGATACGTCGGAGAATTACCTTAGGAAACCTCCGTGTTCAAACAACAAATGGGCTTAAAACTCCTCAATCGAAGGACAAAATGCATGCTCTATCCAACCCTAATCCTGCCAGACCCGCTTTATGGTGCCGAGTACTGAACGATAAGGAGGCAAGGGGAGCTTAATAGTGGGCCCTTTCGAAAGAAAAATATTCTTTTGGTTATGCGGTCCTGTGTGCGAGGAGGTTGAATAGAGGATATGATACAACCGCGAACTCTATGAGCTGTACCAAGATGTGGATGTAGTCCAAAAAGCTAAATCACGACTTCATTGGCTTGGCCACGTTGAGCGAATGGACAAGAATGCTCCAGCCAAGAGGACTTTGGACTCCCAGCCCCAGGTTCGATAAGACAAGGAAGAACGAATCTCCGCTTAAAGAAGCAAGCCATCGAGCAGTAAGCACGGAAGTAGTGTGCCCGGGATTGCCAAGAATGGCAGAGAAACTGCAGCCGTCGGTGTCTGATAGCACTTTTACCACTTTTTTCAATTTTGAAAATCTTACCAACCTAGAGTCGGATTCTATCACCTTTTGTTCATTCCTTCGTTTCTTATTATTGTATTTATTTATTTACAGTTTTTCGTTCTAAGTATTTTATTCCAGTATTTTATTTCCCGTTCCAATAGGTACTCCTTTTACAGGTTCTCCGCACAGAATCAAAATCCGAGATTTCAACAAAGAGATTTCGAAATCTCATCGAAGCGCTCGCACCTCACTCTTACTCTAACAAGATTATGTTTGAAGTTCAATCACTTTGACACTTGCTCTGAAATAGGCGCTCAAAACTGTTACAAAAAACAGAAAATAAACCTAGGCACATTGGTTTTTGGGTAAAAAAAGTTCTCCACAGGTATTCAACTAAATCAATTAATATATATCAAAAGACCATTAACCCCAAAAAGCAATGTTAATGACAAGTTCGAAAGAGTTCGAAAACCCCCATTAAAACCAAGTTCTCAATATAGCCCTGGGTGAAAAGTGACGGTTGTATCGATAGGTGTTTGATTTAACAATCCGACGATAACATAAACATTTTGAGGTTATTTATTTATTTTTTATTTCAGCAAAGATATACATTCTAAGCACTACTATTGCACAATTTACAGAGATGTGGTTATTACTACCTTACTACTGATAAAATTATATAATTGTAAATGAAAAACATCAAACTACATGTATATATTTAAGTGATAATTTGATGAAAAGCTGATGGAAAAAACCTCAATACGAACTTATAATAGGATCATCAAAATGAGAGAAGTGGTGGTGGGCAAACTTGATTTCAGATATCTCACGTACATCAACAAGTACAATTAGTAAATTAACATACATAAATAATTAACAAATATAATAAGTTAACAGATATAAATAATTTAAAGAAACATATATAAAAGTTTAAAAAATATGAATGCTTTAACAAATATGAATAACTTAACAAATGCAGACGATGAATTGATATAATAATAAAGTCAGTCAATTTAAATTATAAATAAATATATAGATAAATAAGTATCTTAATAATAATTGACCCTATTGCGAAGATCAACTATCAATCGATTGTCAAAATTTATCAATTAAAATTGATATTGGTATTGCCAAATACAATTGATAAAAATATAAGCTATTGTGAACATAACGCAAAAAGTAAAGTTACTGTGAATGAAATCTCAACTTTGACAGTTGCTTTGAAGAGTGGTTGTTACGACTTTCGAAAACAATTTAATTAAGTACGAGTGTTACAAAAATAAGATAACAAACTTAAATAAACTTCAGTCAAGTCTCAAAAAAAATTAAATAATATGCTATGTTCTACAAGTGTTTTAAATGTTGAATCTCCTTTTCAAACTCCAATTTTTCAATTTTTAGTTTTAATTTGGCTTTCCTGTGGTTGTCGTTATTTTTCTTGTTTTGCTTGTATAGTTTGAATTTCTCTTTCTTTAGCTTTAGGATTTCGGCCTCATGCTCTTGCTAATGTTGATATTTTTTCTTTGTATAGTACTCGATATTTTTGATACTTATATCCGCCATTATATTTGTCATGTTGTCATGAAATTGTTTTTGAGCAGAAGTTTGTTCTTCTAACAGTGTCATGCGACTCTGTTGCAATGCTTCAACTCGCGGTGTTGCTTTTGCTCTTGTTTGAACTGTTGGTTGTTCTGCTCTTTAGGTGACATTATTTGGCGATCTTCCCTGACTGGAGCTTGATGTTTCCGCTGTATCTGGCTCGTTAAACCCAAATTCATTACCAGGATGATCCACGCAAGTATTCAATTCAAGGATACAAATCACAGCTATTTAGCTCTATTGGACCAGTTTTGGAACAAACCCCTTTTGCGATATCAAGATTCTGCTCCATTAACTCAACCAATCAATTAAGTTGCCTTTTATTACTCACTATTTTAGCCCTTAAAATATAACAATTATAGACGTTAATCTTCAACAATTTTAAAAATACTTACATGTCTGTTTAAGAGTCGTCCTTTATCAACACCGAAATTCCGATTAATAGAAAAATTGACAGATACCAATAATTCACGATTGACATTCATAATAGCGATTTGTCAACTGACTATCGCTATTTGATGCACGTTCACAGTAGATCATCACTTCATTGATAATTGATCTTCGCAATACCATTTAAAAAAAATTATCAACCATCAATATAGGGCTGAATACCTAAACAAATAAACAAATAAATAAATAACAAAATAAATAAATAAATAATAATAAATATAGTAAATAAATAAATAATTAAATAATAACAAATAAGTGAAACAAGTAGTGATTTTATGTTTGTTCAATGTAGATGACCTAAAATCAAGGGGTTGTCAGAGGAGCTGCAAGACCAGCTGTAGCGATCAAATAATTTATTCAGTCTGTTTTTTACAAAAACGGATTCCTGGTAACTTCTAATTTGTCGAATGTCTATCTGTACTTTGCCGATATAGAAAAAAAACTCCGTTTCCTTGTTACGTTATAAATTGCAGTATATTCTTCGATTGATATAGCCTCCTTTTATACAAAATCAATTTGACACTTATTGATGTCAGTTCACAATTTTCATTGTTTATGATATATTTGCAACTGTTCGTTTTGACCATTATACGCGTACGTTTTAGTGTTACACAATTCAATTTTAGTTCAATTCTATAAATAACAAATCATTTCGCCAACACAGTCTTACTGATATTTTTTCAATGTTTGAGATCACATAAAGTTCTTCGGTGGAAAAATGCAAGGTAAGTTTAAAATAATTTTCAGTAGCTTGTTTTTTATTATCTGTAATCTACGTATGTGGCTTTTGACACATTTGCCCCAAACTGGAGATCCACAAAACAAGATTGCTTGAAAAATTACTTCAAAAATGATGAGTTTGCTTTCTCGACTCATTTTTGATCTTCTGTTTATAAATGAATACAGCATGTTAATTGTGATATTAACTTTTCCGATGGTTTCTTGGACATGAAGGCTAAATGTTAACGACTTGACAAGATGAACCCCAAGATACTTAGCACTTGATTTCCAATCCGTTTGTGTATTATTTATTACTTGTCTGTTGCTTCGTAAAAAGCCTGAGTCTTCAATTTAATTTTCCAATTTTCAAAGTACGAGTATATGGGTCATTCTTTTACAAACCGTACAGATTTGAGCAAAAAATGACCGACACATTTTTGATTTGCCTGAAATTTTTTTCACGGGTTCTATATCGAATAAGAAGAGATACGTGTTTAAGGATTTTTATTAATTTATTTTTTATTGAAAATAGAGGGAGTTGAAATTTTGAGATTTTCGTGATTTTTTCTTTGGAGACTCCTTTTAAAAAATTCATAACTCCGGTTCTTTTCAAGCTAGAGAAAACTTTTTTTCCATTGTCAAGATAAAAGAGTGAATTTTAAGAACAAAATAGTTCCAACAAAAATTTATAAAAAAATTTATATTATTATAAACAATTTAATTGTTTAAATCAATTTTTAACAATATTACCCACCACTTAGCCGGTTTTAAGTAACCATCGTATTCTACGTCAAATTTTACATCTAAAATGATTTTTTTATCGATGGAGAAATAATTATTACTATTGGAAAAAAATTAAATAAACTAGCGTGGTATCTGACGTCGGCGCAAAGTACACCTCATATTCTCGCCTCATATCGTGTGTAGTGTGTAAAAATGATGTATACTGTAGGTATAATTTAATTATTATTTAATAAGATAATATTATTTATTAATAAAAATGAAAAAAAAAATAAAAAAAATAGTGATCATGCAATATCTGTCGTTTAAAAACAAAGAATCTCAGTTTTTAAATATGAATCGTTCCGCCGAAAAGCGTCGGCTGCCAGTCATAATACTGAGTTTCTATGACTCGTTCAAATCCTCCATCTATTCTTTACTTTAGGCTGTATTCGGAAACGATAGTTTCGTCAACTTTGGTCAGGCAGTAGGTTGGCAAAAATTGATTGAAACTGCCAACTTCAAATAGTGGATAACAAGTGAGAGAACTTCATTACATACTTTGATATCTAGTGTAGATGAATTTTTTGAATCTTTAAGTAGTGGTTTAAGTAAATTGTTGCTACATTCTTTTTTAGTAAAAGAGCAAAGGCAGTTTATAAACTGCCTAAAAAAAACCAAATTGATGAAAAATGAATGCATTGTAATTTGCGACTTTTTTGAAAACTACGCATTTGTTATACAAAATTCTGTTCAGGGCATACATTTTAATAATGATCAATTAACAATACATCCATTTTCTTTTACTACAAAGATGACAACGACGAATTAAAAATTAAAAGTTTTGTTTCTCTTTCTGAGTGTTTACGTCATGATACTATTGCTGTTCATCTATTTCAAAGACAACTAGTAAAATTTATAAAAACACATTTAAAATATGTCAATAAAATAATATACTTTTCGGACGGTGCGAGTGGACAATATAAAAATAAAAAGAATTTTATAAATCTTACGCACTATTTTGAAGATTTTAAAATGGCAGCTGAGTGGCACTTCTTCCCAACATCACATGGCAAAGGACCATGTGACGGAGTAGGTGGAACTCTGAAACGACTTGCTGATAGAGCCAGCCATCAAAGGGCGAATAATCAAATCCGTACACCAAAAGAGTTGTTTGACTGGGCTATAGAGGCTCTACCAAGTATTACGTATTCCTATTCAACCAATGATGAGTACAACAAAGAAGAAAAATGACTATTAGCACGTTTCCAAAAAGCTTTAATGATAAAAGGAACTTTAAAATATCATTGTATGATTCCAATCTCGCTTCAAGAGTTCGAAGCAAAGCAATTGTCTTTGTATAAAAAAAAAAAATATTGTAAAAATTAGTAAGTAAGAAATGAATATTATGACAGTAATAAATATTTAGACTGATATAATATTGAGACAGAAAAATGTACATGTAGAATACTTATGAATTAAAATCATAATATATCACTTTATTACCTGAAATAATGTTATTTTTTATTTAAATTTGCCCCAATTTTTTAAAATGCCTTATTTATTAATCAATAATATTGTTCAATTAATTATATATATTTTATTATTTATATAATACAGAAAACAACGGTATGAGGCGAGAATATGAGGTATACTTTGCAACTGGTGCGCCGAATTCAGGTACCGCGCTAGTTTATTTAATTTTTTTGCAATAGTAATAATCATTTATCCATCGATAAAAAAATCATTTTAGATGTAAAATTTGACGTAGAATACGATGCTTATACTTAAAACTGACTAAGTGCTGGGTAACATTGTTAAAATTTGATTTAAACAATTAAATTGTTTATAACAATATAATTTTTTTTATAAATTTTGTTGGAACTATTTTATCTTAAAATTCACTCTTTTATCTTGACAATGAAAAAAAGAAGTTTTCTTTAGCTTAAAAAGAACCAGAGTTATGAATTTTTGAAAATGAGTCTCCAAGGCAAAAATCACGAAAATCTTAAACTTTGAACCCCTCCTATCTTCAAAAAAAAAAACCTCGAACACGTGTCTCTTTTTTTTCGATATATAGGTAACCCGTAAAAAAAATTTCAGGCAGATCAAAAATGTGTCGGTCAGAATGGTGTTCGGTTTTTAAAAGAATGACCCATATGTGGATGACATTTAAGTCAGATTGCAGTTTCGTTTCAATGTTTAATCTAACTGAATGTGATGAACAAATGCATGTGTCGTCTGCAAAAATTGCAATTTCACAGTTGGCCCAAGATGTTAACGGTTATTTCATCCAAATCTCTCAAAAGTAGGAAATTTCGAAACCTTCCGCTTTCTATGTAGATTTCGAGTGATTTCGCGAAATCTCGGAATTTGATTCTGTGCGAATTACCTATTACTGCACCGTCTATTATTAGACCGTATATGTGTGTGAGAGACAGATTTTTTGCCTCTGCTTGGTCGATCAAGGGCAAGAATAAGCTTTCACGTAAATACGTCACTGCTGCTTTTGCCAATCTCCAAAGGCAGGTATGTCTCGGCTGCACGGGGGCCTTCCCCAGCACGCCTGGCTCCGGCCTAGATGCACTATTGAACCTTCCGCCCCTTGATGTTTACATCATGGGCTGTACAATCAAGGCTATCTCACGTCTTACAAGAGGTGGCTTTTAGTATAACTCGCACTGGAGTTGTGATGAACTTGCGCAACGGTTGTCCTTCGACTCCTGTCTTATGGATATGCCGTCTGATGCGATGACACCGGAACTTCGGCTAAAGCGCAAATACGAGGTCAACTTTCCTCGCGTCCAGGACTGGCTCTGGCCGGACTCTGAACCTGGAAGGGAATGCAGTCGAATCTTCACGGATGGCTCCAAAACCGATCAAGGATCTGGTGCTGGTGTCTTCGTGGAGAGCGATAACGTTAGACTTTTCTTTCCGTTAGGCAAATATACGTCAGTCTTCCAAACAGAGACTTATTCTATCCTAATGGCCATGGACTATGTTACGAGGCACAGGCGGAGGGGGCGAAGTATCTGCGTCTGTAGCGACAGTCAGGCTGCGCTTAAGGCCTTACTCAAACCCTTAACTACCTCCATAATAGTACGTGAATGCAAGATATCTCTGAATTCGGTCGGAAGGCTGAATTCACTTAAACTTGTCTGGGTCACGGGTCATAACGGGATCACGGGAAATGAGATCTCCGATGAACTTGCTAGACAAGGCTCAGAGGGGGACCTCTCAGGACCTGAACCAGCGATCTGTCTGCCTGCGTCCTCGGTCAGGGCTTCCATTGACGGTTGGGTTTCCTATGAACACAATCGACGTTGGCATAACTCTTCAGGGTGCAGACAGACTAAGCAAATGCTCCCCGACGTCTGTGGGAAATCCGCGGCATTCTTGTTGTCTCTCAACAGAAAAGACTGCAGACAGACTACTGGCGTTCTTACGGGACACAACGCTTTTGCCAAACACCTTAAGGTGCTAGGCCTAAGCGACACCACCAACTGCGAAGCCTGTGGAGAAAGCTACGACACTGCGGAACATTTCCTCTGTGATTGTCCTGCTTTTGCTCGTATCAGGTGGCAGGTATTTGGTGCGGATATGGTGAGTGCTGTAAACCTAAGCTCCTTATCATTGAAGCGTCTTCTCGTTTTTCTTAGAAAAACGAGTAAATTCCCACAGTAAAATGTGGTGTGTCTGCCTGGTAGTACAATGGACCAGTATTGAGTCTGAGTGCTCCAGTGCAGAAAGTCTCACACACCCGACAAAAAAAAAAAAAAAGGGCAAGATATGCCGACGCTAACTAGTATGTGCAATGTGCCTTTAGCAGTTTTCAGTTTACAGTGGTAATATATCGATTGCTGAAATCAGAGATTAAATATACGTTAAGACTTCTTTTCACTTATATGCATATGAAGGGTTACCTTTATTCGACACATACAGAGAGTGTTGACAACTCAAGGTTTTTGGCCCAAGACGATGTCTTCCTCGTCTTTAAAAAAACTGAGTATGAACGCGACCACCTTTTTAGAGTGTTGAAGGTAGATCTTAACAAACTACAGACATTTTTGCTCCAATCAGGCAGAAAACCCCCATCACAGTATTTTTCAAGCCTCCCAATTCCGAAGACGACTTAAGAAGCTCGTTCTCACTCCAAATAACCATATTGAGTCGCTTAATGACGTACTATAGCGGATGAATCGAAACGAGGATAGTAAGAGGCATAGAGAGGTTATGCCACCAGAAGTGGCAACAACGATGAAGCGCCGTAGAAGGTAGGTAGGTAGGCAGGTGTGGCGGTTTGATAAGACAAACCCAATTAGCACCGAGTGCCGTTTTGTTACCACAAACTCACGTAAACCTGGGTATTATCGATTGGTGGGAGAGGCTAAATCCAACCTGCGGAGTTCAGGAAAGTTATCAGTTCCTTGATACTTTTCTCAGAGACTTCCTCAAGTGAATTGAAGAAAGGGCTTCCCAATGTTCGTAGTCTGGTCCTAGCTAAAGCCGGACAGGTGCATAAAAAGTGAATTAGGGTTTCTTTTTCAGTTGTCACATTGCAACTGCGGCAGTGTGTATTGTATGGGATGCCCAGCTTGGCCGCATGGTCACCTATAGGCCAGTGTCCCGTGATGATCGCTGTTACTCTTGCGATGTCTTTTCGGGTTCTACCTAGAAGGTCAGTTGTTTTTGCCTTGTTGTAGTTTGGCCACGTTTTTCTGGATATGACGCATGTAGTCAGCCTGCTCCATCTGAGGTTGGCTTTCTTGAGGTATTGTGTGGTGATATTTGCCTTAACTGCTCCGAGCGGAATGTGGAGTAGTTCCCCCAGAGAGCAGTGGAGAGCTAAGCCTTGCCTGGCCAGTTCGTCGGCATGTTCGTTTCCATAAACGTTACTGTGCCCTAGAACCCAGATCAGGGTAACCTTGAACTTTACAAGCAGGGCCAGTCATTACGGCATTCTAGTACTAGCTTAGAGGATATAGTGACCGAAGCGATCGCTTTAATGGCAGCCTGGCTGTCAATAAGTATGGCGATCCTTTGCCTCGGTGTTATGTTTGAGTGAAGTTTGATCTGGCGACAGGCTTCACGGATAGCCAGTAGCTCCGCCTGGAATACGCTTGTAGTATCCGGAAGTCTGTACGATTTTGCGATGTTTAAGGATTCCGAAAAAACTCCCGCACCCACGCCGCAGTCCATTTTTTAACCGTCGGTGTAGATTGTTTGATCGAAATCCCTTGTCACTTGTCCATTTTGCCATTCTGATCTAGTAGGGATTTGAACGACGAAATGTTTTGTGAAAGACATTCTGGGAATGATGTAGTCTGTTGAAGGCGGAACTAGTTTTCTAGGTAGAGAATCTAATACTACTGTGGCCGTAGGGTTTCGCAGTCCAGCATGCAGACTCTCTGATTCTGATCACGCTGTGTGCGTGATGTTTGTTGTATGTAGATCAAGAGGTAAAAGATGCAGTAAGACTGTGAGTCCGTCTGACGGTGTTGACCGTAGAGTTCCCGTTGTTCCTATACATGCCGTTCTTTGTACCTTATTAAGTTTGTATATTGTACTTTTTCTTTAGAGCCGGCCACCATACTATTGACCCATACGTGAGGATTGGTCGTACCACGGCTGTGTACATCCACATAGTCAATTTTGGTTGCAGGCCCCACTTTTTGCCGAAGGTTCTGCTGCAGGCATAGAAGGCTGTACAAGTACATGCCTTCTTTACCCGTTGTTCTATGTTTATTTTCCAGTTGAGTTTAGGATCTAAGATAACTCCTAAATACCTGGCACTGGTTGAGAGGGGTGTGCTGTTTAGGCGAGGAAGCGTAAAGTCAGTTAATTTGATTTTGGTGGTGAAGAGCATCAGCACAGTTTTCTCCGGGTTGACTCCCAGACCGCACTTTTTTGCCCAAGTGCTAACTTTGCTTAGAGCACTCTCCATGATTTCACTAATCACGGAGGGAAACATTCCTGACACCAATATCACCATATCGCCCGCATACCCGACTACCTTGATTCCTTCTCTGTCTAAACTTATGAGGATTTTGTTCATTACTAGGAGCCAGAGTAGGGGTGAGATGACTCCTCCTTGAGGTGTTAGGTTAGGTTAGGTTTGAAGGGAAGTGCACAGCCATTGCTGTGCTTGCACGGGGGCCCATTGGTCCATTGTGATCCCTTTTTGTTTATCGTGGTAAAAACTTCACGTACAATAAAAACACTTACCATGCTTCGTTTAAATTTTTCTTGCTGGTTGGCCTATTGGAACCAACCTGTTTTCTTGACAAACCTGATTATGTCCGTCAGTGGTACCTGCGCTACGTCCTCTAAGTCTTCGAAAAATCTGTTACCCAGATAACGAAGTCGAGATGTCTGGAGGTTTGGACACTCGCAGAGCAGGTGTTTGATGGTCTCGGTTTCTTCTGTATCCTGACAGCTCCTGCAGTAGTCTGGTGAGCTAATGCCCAGCCTGTTTGCCATTACTCCTATGGTGCAGTGGCCGGTCAGTACGCCGGTTAGGATACGTATTTCTTGTTTATTCATTCCCAGAATGTGCTTTGTTCTTTTCTCGTCGATTCTTGGCCATAGGCTGCGAGATATAACACAGTCGTTCCTTTGGGACCAGGTAGTGTTAATTTGTTCCCTCAGTTTTTGGTCAATGTTTCTTTTTGCTGCACTAATTGGGATGTCTATTGACGTAATGGCGTCCATTGCGTCAAGTTCTGACCCTGTTCTTGCTAGCTCGTCTGCCTTTTCATTCCCCACGATGTCGCTATGACCGGGGACCCAGCAGAGGGTGATCCTGTGTCGTTCGCCTATTTCGTTAAGGGATTTTAGGCAGTTCCTGACTGTTTTTGACTTTGTGGTTTCGCTGTCTAGTGCTTTGATCGCCGCCTGACTGTCTACGAAGATTGTAATCTTGGAAGGATCCAGATTCTTCGCGGAGATTGTTTCTGCTGCCTTGTCTATGGCGACTATTTCGGCTTGAAAGACGCTGCATTCGTTGGGGAGTCTGTACGAGTCCTTTATGTCTAGGGGCTCGCAGAAAACTCCTGCTCCTGTACCTACATCCATTTTTGACCCGTCCGTATAGATATGGATTTCTTGTGCGCTGGCGTGCGCGTTCCAGTTCTCTCTTTGGGGTATATATGTAGAGTAGTTTTTCTCGAAGTTTCGATTGGGGATTATGTAGTCCGTTTTCCTGGATAGATCGATACCCAAGTAATTGTGAATTATAGCCCATAGGAGCTGTGTCTCCACATGTTAGCCTCCTTGAGGCGGAGGGCTCCTTTGGCTGCCATGCTGCGAATGTATTCACCAAGGGGGGGAAGGTTTAAAATGACTTCCAGCCCGGCTTGAGGTGTTGATCTCATTGCTCCTGTTGTGCCGATACATGCCAGTCTCTGTACCTTAGAGAGGTTATGGAGATAGGTAGTCCTTTCTGTTGCCTTCCACCAAACAATAGACCCGTATGTAAGTATGGGTCGTATGATCGCTGTATACATCCAATGGGTTATGTAAGGGCGCATACCCCAACGTTTACCAAAGGTCTTTTTGCATGCGTAGAAGGCACATAGTGCTTTTTTTGATCGTTCCTCTCTGTTACGTTTCCAAGTAAGCTGAGAGTCTAGGATGATGCCCAGATACTTTGCTTCCGGGGAAAGTCCAGATACTTTGCTTCCGGGGAAAGTTTCAGACGAATTCCGTTTATCTTCGGCATATCGAAATTCTCGATTTTTCTTTTCCTAGTGAACAGAACACATTCGGTTTTGATTGGATTAACTCCAAGGCCGTTCGGTCTCGCCCACGAGGATAATTCTTTTAGGGCAGATTCCATGAGTTCACTGATAGTGGGAAGATACTTTCCACTTATTAGAATTACAATATCGTCTGCGTATGCTACTATTTTCGTCTTTTTGACCTTTAGAGTCGTGAGGATTTTGTTGACCACTAGAAGCCACAGGAGGGGAGATATGACGCCTCCCTGTGGGGTGCCCCTGGTCACTGTTTTCCTTATGGTACTCTCTCCGATCTCTGAGTTAATTACTCTGCTGTTAAGCATTTCGTAAACCCAGTTCGTTATTTCTATTTTCGCCCCTAAGTCTACGAGCGCTGTTTTTATGGCCGCTGTTTTGACATTGTTGAAAGCTCCCTCAATGTCTAAAAATGCTGCCTTGAGGTGTTCCCCTCCTGGCATATTTGGTTATATTGCTATTTCCTAAAGCTGCTTGAATGATTCTATTTCTGAGCATGGAAACAATCCATTGACTTAGATGGTTTTCTATTCCCAGCTCCCTCAGGGACTCTAGAATTGCTTCAGTGTGTACATTGTTGAAGGCTCCTTCTATGTCTATAAAGGTAGTATTATAAGGTGTATTCTTTGTAATTTAGGGATTTTTCTATCGTACGCACTACCTCGTGAAGAGCTGTTTCTGTAGATCTTCCCTTGAGGTAGGCGTTTTGAGATTTGGAGAGGAGTGAAGCTTCTATTGCCCCTCTCAGGTGGTTGTCTAGGAGACGTTCAAGCATCTTGAGTACGAAGGAGGTCAAACTAATTGGTCTGAAATCATTCGCAGTTTCATGACCGCGTCTACCCGCTTTTGGAATGAATACAACTCGCACTCGTCTCCATGAATACGGTACATGATTGTAGAGTATACAGTTCCTGTAAATCAATGTGAGCCATGGAATTGCCAGATCCAGAGATTTTTGGAGCATGATGGGCAGAATGCCGTCCAGGCCAGGCGATTTAAAGGGAGCGAAGCTGTTTATTGTCCAGGAAATTTTTTCCTCGGTAATAATGGATGTTATATTTTCCCATGCGTCGGATAGTGTGCGTTGTGAGCTGGATGGCTCTGCACCGTAATCGTTGCATCCGGGAATATGGGTGTTTATTAATAATTCTAGGGATTCTGCAGTTGACTCAGCCCATTCTCCGTCCTCCTTTCTCAGAAGAGATGGGTTGGAGTGTTTTTTGGACAATATTTTGCTGAGTCTTGCGGAGTCCTTGAGGGTTTCGATGGATTGGCGGTACTCTATCCACGACTGTGTCTTAGCTGTTCTAATAGAGTTCTTGTAGATTTTAAGGTGATCACGGTAGGGTTGCCAGTAGTTCCATTTATGGCAAATGTTAAAGGTTTCTCTAGTCCATTTTCTGAGAGCAGAGAGTTCCTTGTTCCACCAAGGGGGGAATGGTTTTTGCTATATTTGATCGGACACGAGACTTTGTACGCTACGTTGAAAGCTTTTTCAAAAGTCTCAACCTTTGTGTCGAGTTCTAAAGTGGAGGTAAATTTTGGATTGGGGGTCTTGTGTAACTTAGCCTTAATAACCTGATTAAACTTTGCCCAATCGGTTCTTTTGGGGTTTCGGAAAGGTTTCGGGATCTCTTGAGCGAGATCTATGTCGAAGAGTATCCAGTTGTGGTCTGAAAAAGACTTTTTATTGGATACCCTCCAATTTTCAACCTTCATAATATTGTTGTTATTACAGAGAATAACATCTATAACGTCTTCCTAGCCGTTAAAACTGTCCGTACTCGGAAAGATGAAGGTCGGGGTGTTACCTTTCTTACATATTAGTAGTTTATTTTCAATAATATATTCAAAAAGAGACTAACCGCGTTCGTTTGACTCCGAGCTGCCCCATAGCACATGCCTGGAGTTTGCATCGCAGCCCAGCAGCAGGTTGGTCCTTGTTGTTGCTATGGCGGTTATCATTGCCTGGACTTCTTCCGGCGGTATTTGCCGGTCGTGTGCCATGTAGGCGGATGCGATTAGTAGGTCGCCTCCTGCGTTCTCCATCTTAACAACTGTTAGATCGGCTGAGCTAAAATTTGGGCATAGAAAAACTTTAATATGCTTTTTAGCTAGAATGCAGTTTCATGGCTTACCATGGTTATTATTGTTGCGGTTGTAGTAAGGGATATATCCGGTGTCGTTTAGGCCTCTTATATTGGACCCGTTGACCCATGGTTCTTTGACAATGCCGATGTCGACGTTTTCCTCTTTGAGGAAAACCATCAGGTTATCTGACGCACAGACTGAGTGCTTCAGATTAATCTGTACGACTTTCAGCATTGATAAGTTTCGGGTGTTTGTTCGGTTAGGGTGGTAGTGCGGTTCGCCTCCATCCCCATGTCCTCCAACAGCTTGTTGACATCGTCGACTTCATCTAAGTCGTCGACCTGACACGGGGACCTGAATATTTTTACTTTGGCATGCCTTATGCCAAAGCGGAGCTTGCAGCCAATCTTTTCTATGTGATCTGCGCTCTCTTCCGTCACCATTATTAGGCAAGATAGGGTGTTGTTGTGAGGTTCCTCAGCCTTGATGACTTTCCAGTCATCCATGGGAACCGCAGGGTTGTGGAGCTTGAGACAGTTGATAAGCTTATCACTGTCGATGGTCATATTTGGCAGCCAAATGCGAATTCTCGGTCTCCTCTGAATCTCTCTGGCCAGGATCAGCTTAAGCTTTAAGCCAGCCGGTCCATTCGTCACGGATCTTGTTAACGCAGCCGCTTAGGAATTCCTTATAGAAAGCGTCTTCACACTTGATTACCCTGTAACCTCTTACGACTTCAGCTGATTCAAAGCAGGGGAGGGGTCCGCCTTGGTTATTTAAGAGATAGTCCATCACCATCTCGGAAAGTTTATTTTCAATGGCACCCCAAACGTCATCCACTGTCTTGCCGCTGGTAGAGAGTTCATCCACCAAAGCGACTTGTAGGTCGTCTCTGACAACCTCACTGACTGTTCGTGTCATCTGGGGTGCTGAGATTGGGTTGTGGTGCTTGGCGGTAACCAACTTAGCAACTTTGCTTCTTTGAGGGTCAGACTTGACCTCCTCTTGTGAGCGGTTGCGTTTAGTTGCTTCCGTCTTGCGTGGTGGTGGCTACCTGCGATTCTTGATGAACTCATCAATAATCTGCTGGTGCTTGGGTTTTTCAGCTAGGTCCTGCGGAGAAGCCGTGCCGGCCTCTTCCTTCTTGGTAATCTTACCCAGAATGAAGATGGCCCTCTGGTACGCGCTCTTTTTTCGATTACTAGCTGATTTGTGGGTATTTACCGCACGCTTTTTGGCACTAGGTCGAGTATCCTGCGCAGCGGGTGTAGAGGAAGTAGATTGTTTGTGGATAGCAGGTGTACTTTGAATGGAGCTCCGCTCAGAGTCCCCGCTTCCCACGATTGTCTCCTGACTGGAGGCGAGCAGTTCATCTTCTGATGAAGTGCCTGGGTCTTTTTTTTTTTTTTTTTCTTTTTTTCTTTTGTTATTTGTTTGTTCATTATTAAATTTAACGTCCCACGAGCATGTCCGTAGGGTTGGTCCGTCCCGGCAGAGCCGACTTACCGGGATAAGGCACTTAAATACAACCGGCCATGCCTGGGCGCCGGAGGGGACCGTAAACGGCCAGTTCTCTTTAACCACTATCTGATCATGCAGCCCTCGGCACGGGTCGACACCTTGGCTTAAAAATGGGATTTAGCTAGGGTTTACTCCCTTCCAAAATTCTGACCCAAAGTTGGTGTTGGTCCACGATGGGTTTTACAGTGGAATTTTTTGGCATCTTCACTGCTATGACCTCATTACCCCGGATCGCGAATCAATGGGGAACTTACATTGCATCGTACCGGGGAATTCCCTTATCCGCCACCCAAGGGACGCGCCTGGTAGAGGACCTACCCCCGCAGGAACGCCGTAGAAACTCATTTCGAGGATAAAACCAAGAAAGTCATGGAGAATTCAATTATCAATTGACGCAATTTATATCGGGACAAGGCGGTATTGTCGATCTTTAAAGTTTTAAATTCGACAACTCGCCAGAATTTCCCGCATGTATTCGACACGATGAAGGTACGGAACATGTCGTTTTTAACCTCCAGAGACGAAAAATAACAATTAATTAGTGAAGTAATTATACTACGCTTAATGCAGAGAACATAATAGATGCTTAATTTGGAGAGCAAATTGAACAACCGAACTGAGTTAAACATGTTATTAATTCGAATACAAATCGAGCTTAAACAGGAAGAACAAAACAGAGAAGTACGAGTATAACAACGAAAAATACCTGACGGTAATCAAGCAGGGCAAGGAGAGGATCTGCGCTAGCTGAGGCTAAGTTAAGTGTATACAAATTCACACACAGCCGAATAGTGTGAAAAAGGTACCTAGGTTTCCCTCCGCTTGCTAAAAAAAACAATTGTTTTGCAAAATTAAATACCTTTGTACTTTGAATTGAGACTATATTTACATCGAAGCTAACTTTCACGTCTCGTAGAGCTCAGTGTCAGTCGCCTTGTTTGTTTGCCGAGTAAGTTCTCATGCTATCATTGCACACCCTGTTATGATAACTAACGTACTTTACTTTACTTAACTTAACTTGGCATATTAATAATAGAAAGTGTTTTTTTTTTATATTTTAACGACATACCTACTCGTACCATCTCTAGTTGAACCAAATTAATTTCCCTAACTGTCATACTGTTTGAAATGAATTAATTAATTTTTATTGCTCACTACGATAATCGTTGTAATGAGAAAGTGTTATTTACAAATTTAAAAAAAAGCCCGAAAGTCAAAACAAAATAATAACAAAAAACCGACATGTTGCTCATGTACATTAGTTGACCTGTTTGTTCTTTTTTTATGACTCTAAGATTGTTTGGACACAGAAGATAATTAATTGTTTCAATTTAAAACAAATTGCTTTTTTAAATTGCTCTCATAAAGAGCTTAAATACGGCTTCTTTATGTTACTAAGAACTCGTCTCCATGCAACCACACAATCATTCCCCCTAAAACGTTTATTTTGTACGTTACTCGTAACTTCAACTTTGTAACGAAAATCTAAATCTATCCTGTAACTAAGGACTTAATGTAACAAACTTTAACAATTCGTATCCGATGCAGCGCTTATTCAATTAAAAAATGCAGCAAAATACTCTGCACGACACAATAAATTCAAAAGTAAATAGACTGTGATTTGAAATCAATGGTTTCGGATTAACATTTTTGTCATCGACACGACGAAACCTTAAAAGTGTAACGAATAATTTGAACATACGAGTATACTTGCATAGATACTCGTGTTATATATGTGCCTAGAAAAACCGAAAATCAGTGCGACAGAAAAGTAACCATCTAGGGCTAGGCGACCAATTGTATTGCAGCAATGAATGAAACAAGTCTTTGAGTAAAGAAACCAGGTCGCCGAACTCATAAGCCAAGCTAAAGGCCATGAGAGCCACCACCATGTGGTATAGCAGAGTAGTTGCTGGCATGTGGGAGGCGGTTGTATCTGTGAATCAAATGAAAACGAAATTATCAGAAAACAAAAGGAAAACCTAACTAAAGTCTGTCGTTATGATGTTTTCACGGTATCACTAGAGACGCTGAAGACCACATTGTTGGCTCGTGTTGGGAATTGAAGATCTACCTCCTGTAAGTATGGCCTGTATGGCTTCCCAATGTTGCACACATCATTGGTTGATAGGTATACATGTACTTTAGGTATCAAGTGAAAGACGGAATTGGAAGATTGTTCCTAGTTACTTTTAAAGACTAAAATTTAATTAGAAAATATTACATGACAGCCATTTTAAGATTGTGATATCTTATTTAGTTTTTACTTTTTTCTTTTCTTTCAGGTAAGGTAACGGAAGGAAGTTGTATGAATACCACATAACCCGACTAGAGTTTAACTTGTGAACTCAAAAGTATGTAAACTGTAAATATTTGTGCGAGCTTAAACCTGGATAATTGAGGCATTTTCTCTTAAGGGCGCAACATGGGTAACATTTGTGTAAACTTCAAGGAAATTGTATTTTAGAGGACAGACTGATAAATAACTGTGGTTGGTGATTGTGTTAGTCTCCTTGGATGTTTTATCTTTGCGAGTAAATATTTACCTTTGGAGGTCTTATCGTTTTTTGAGAATATGTATACCTAATTTTATTATCGTGAAGGCAAACAACACAATATTGTTGCAACACTTGCATCTAAATATTGTTATGCTGCTAATAGTAATGCTTGTGAGAGTGGCCAAATAACGAATTCCACCGGAACATCGAAGCAATTTATCTCGTTTTTTACTGATATATTTCCTGGGCTCCATCTCCTTTGCCTATACAGGGTATAAAAAACCTAGCTTCTCCAACCACTTTTTTGTGCGAAGTGGAAGGGACCTACAATTTTAAACCTAATCCGAACGGCAAATTTGAGAAGCTTCTCATGACAATTGATACTATTGGATGTTTGTAAGACGTTCGCAAGAGGTGGGGCATCGGAAAAAATTCTAGATGTCAATTGTCCCCGGCGGCTCCTTTGCCTAAGGAACAAATAGGTACTTCTAATCTACCGAAATCTTTCCCATTCGTACAAAAACAATTCATGTATACTCAAAGCCCAAAATTATCCAGACTACGTAACTGCCTGTAACACACACTTAAGCTCACTGCTTAACTGTATTTGGCCCACAATCTTACATACTCGTATTACAATCGCCAGTGGCCAAGCGAGGGGGACCGGGCGGCAGGTTTATAAAAAAGAGCCCGCGAAGAAAGCATCAAGAAAAACCGAGAGTCTATCTTTAAATATATGCAACTCCCTATTTCTGACACTTTAGCCTCTTCATCAAGTGTAAAATCTCCAACAAATATTTCCTAGATTCCTACAACTTCTCCATCTGTAACGTAATGTTCAAATATAGTTGTCAATAATTATGGTTCCGACTCCGGCTCTCTCTCTGATTCTGACATTGACAATAAGACCGATAAAGCATTGGAATCAGCTAAAAATTTAGATAATATTGGAAAGTGGCCTATTAATATATATAGATGCAAATATGAGATTGCTACTTGTACAACACGGTCCAGAATAGTGCAGCATGTTCGCTACACGGTTTCTGCTGCACCGACAGGAACGACGAGGCGGCTAATGAAAGAATGGTTTTATCGCACGTTGACTAACGGCGAAAAAGTATTACGTTCTTGGATGGCTATAATTTCATTTGAGGCTCTGGCTTTCAGAAATGATAGCCATTACATACAAATTCTGTATGGGGCAAAGTTGGTTGGCATCATACGATAATATAAACGTTTTTGATTTGAGCAAGTTTTGGTTAAGGAAAACTTACTGAATTATGGCCAAAATTGTTAGACCATTGTTAGATAGTTATAATTTTGAAAGAAAAACTATATCCCTTAATTCGTTGGCAATATTTTAGGGCATGATTTATGGGTATATTATAAGGAAAACATTGTTCTACAGTAAGGGCATATCTCTAATTTTTATATCATTTATTGAGGATTTAAGAAATGGCTTACTTGGGTGTACCCTGACCCATGTTAACGGTAATTGCGCTGTTAGTACTAATGGAAATCTTGGTACTTGGGAATCATTAGTCCTAACAGCGCAATTACCGTTAACAATTACCATTAAATTCCTCGCGAAAGAGAATTTGGCTTTTGTGGCTACAGAGAAGAAATTACCAGTACAAATAGGGGCAACTTTTTAGAACTGGTGCACCTACTCGCAAATTAAGATCCAGTGCAAATGTTTGGAAGGACTGTCACTTATATGTTATATTTCACCACAAATTCAAAACGAGTTCATTAATATTTTATGAGATAACGTTCGTCAACTAATTTTCAGTCAAGTTAAAAAGGCCAAATATTATTCCATTTAGATAGCACCACAGATGTACCACACAAAGATCAAAAAAATTAAGTATTGCGTTATCTTAAAATTGAAAATCAGAAAGTAGTAGAAGTGAAATCTTTTATTGATTTTATCGAAACAAAGAACAAAACAGCTGAAGGCATTTCTGACATGAGTTTACGTAAGCTAAAATCTGATGGTCTTAATATAATGGATTGCAGAGGTCAAGGATATGACAATGCTGCTGTCATGTCTGAAAAATATTCAGAAGTGCAGCAAAGACTGAAAGACATAAACCCCAAAGCAGAATTTATACCATGCTCCAATCACTCTTTGAACTTGGTTTGCTTACATGCTGCTGCTGTTGAGTCTTAGTTACTTTAGAACGCATATATTTATTTTTTTCCGTGTCCACACACCGTTGGGAAGTTCTGCTTGGTACTTCAGGCAAAGCATTGAAGAGGTTGCAAGAAACAAGATGGAGTTCAAGAGCGTACGGTTAAAGCAATTATATCTTCTACAGGTAAAAAAATGAACTCGTCAATAAAAGCCCACTCGAACTATTAACATATACGAGTAGTACGAACAACAGTTGACAAAATTTTGAAACAAAATTTTGCCAAGTTTATTGACATACATATATGTAGGTATATAACTCCTTGAAACCGTATACAAAGGTTTTTTTTTAGTGTGTGAAAATATTACTATTAGGGGCAGCATAAATTGAGTCACGCTACGTCACTGATAATCGTATCGGCTTTCCACCGAAAAATATGATTTTGTCTGCGGTTCCGAAGCAAGCCAACTTTACTCGCACGAATTAAGCAAATGTAAGCTAATAAAACTCGCGCACATTCGTGCGAAAAGAGTGATTCCGGTGCAAGCAAATTTTACTCGCGCGAAGTTTTAATTTATTTATGTAGATACTCGTATATAGGAAGAAAGAAACATTTATTTGCACGAAGTACTGCTAAGTAGTCGCGTTCTGAAGTGATGTGATTTGGGAAAGTTTTATCATATCGTTGTCGCTTTGTGAAGAACGATTTTTATTAGAAAATAGCTTTTTGAAGTACAAATACGTTAAAAAGCGTTGTGAAATTCATAAACGAAAAACTAGAATATGGAGAATTTCACAATTTACAGTATTCGTTGGATGATAGACTCTTTGTTGAGTATTATAGAATGACTCTAGATATATTCCATTATATTTCGTCAAACAAAGAACCCATGATAGAGAAAATGTCAACTAATTTTGTTACCCCGATGCCGCTATGGCGCGTTGCACACTCTTCTACCAAAGGATATGATCGACCACCCGCCCTGCGCTCATACATACATTGCAAACTCTCTCTACCATGTGTACACTCTTCTACCACATCATTTAAAACTCAAAAAAATTATCTCGGATTCGCTTCGGAAATTTGATTCGCTTATATACTCGTATATATTGAATTAGTTGAACAAAATTAATGAGTTCTTCATCGAAATTTCAGAGAGTCTAAAGCCTTCTGCTGAATCAAATCATATTTGCAATTGTAATACCTCACAAATTACGTTAGCAGAAAGATGTCAGGTTAATAGTTTTGTTTTTAACACTACTTCATCCGAAGAAATATTTAACCTTAAAATGTCTTTAAAAAACAAAAGCTCTTGTGCAAGTGATGGTATTACGAATGTGAGTTAAAAAAAGATCGCCTTTAATATTAGTGACATACTGTGTTACTTATTTAATCGTATTATATGTAATGGATGTTTTCCACAATCCTTAAAATGCGCAGAAATAGTACCTCTTTTAGAAAAAGGAAATCGCAAGGATTTACGCGGTTATAGACCAATATTTCTGCTTCCGACTTTTCCAAAATTTTTGAGAAGAAAGTTAAATCGCGCATGGTCTCCTTCCTGGATTATGAGAACTTATTTTTTCCAATAATCTGTTTTTTAATTCAGGTAAATCCACAGAAGATGCAATTCTCAAATTATGTACCCAATTGTATAAAGGGTTTAATTATTGCAAATGTGCAATGGCTCTTTTCATTGGTATGACGAAAGCATTTGATATGGTGGATCATAGCTTGCTTCTCAGTAAATTGTATAATGCTGGTTTTAGAGGAGTATTGCATGATTGGTTTCGATCTTATCTTACGGATAGGAAGCAAGTGGTCAATATTAATGGAAGTTTTAGTAGTTCTCGTACAATAAAGAATGATGTTCCTCAGGGCTCTGTTCTGGGTCCACTTTTGTTTCTAATTTATATTAACTCCCTCTTCAGTCAGAACTTTAATGGATTGCCTACAGCGTTTGCTGATGATATCGCTTTTTCGCAAACACAGTTTCATTGCATTATCAAAATTGAGGAAGATTTGCAAAGACTAAGGCAATGGTTTACATTTCATAAACTTATTGTCAGCGAGAAAACGAAATTAATGGTTTTTCAATCATTGGGAAATGTAGTTACTGATTTCAACGTATTTTTTCATTCCCACGACTGTGAAAGGTTTTCTTTACCTCTGCATACTTGCGGTTTATAAATTTTAATGAAAATCTTTTATGTTCAAGCAAATGCTTTAAAATAGAGTCTGCCAGTCAATACAAATATCTGATTTTAATTTGAGTTGGAAAGGTCATACGCAATCAGTAAAACCTCAATTGCTGCAGGTAGTACGCAAACTATATCTTCTAAGACCTTCCAAAAAAATGTTAACTATGATTTATTATGGTCTTGCAAACTCTATTACAATACGGTATTACGTGTTAGGGAGGTTCCTATGAGAACACCATTTGCCCTTTACTTATAGCCCATTAATATTTAATTAGAATAATATGTGGACGAAATCGACTTGCTCATAATTGGCCTCTGTTCAGGAGTTACGAATTTTGCCTTTAAGCCATCTTTATGTTTTCAATGTTCTCAGAGAATTTTTTAAGCAAAGTGGTAAAACTCCTAATAGAAACTCAGGACTCTATAGCCTTCGCGTTAATAACTTATCACTAGTTAATGTTCCGATCGCATATAAAACCAAATTTTCTCATTTTTTTACTTTTAGCGCTCCAAATTTGTTTAATAAACTACCGATTGCTGTTAGAAGAACATACAATTTTCACTCATATACAAATAAAGTAAAAGATTGGCTTTTTGCTATCGAAGATAAAGATATTGAATCATTCTTTCGCTATGTGTCTTAGAAGTATTCATGGCAAGAGTACGATAACTTAGGCGACAAGGAAAAAATAACGGTTTTGTGTAGAACAGTTTAGATACAAGCATTTTATACTATGGGAGGGGGTCTATCTCGCCCCATTTGGGCGGGTGGGGCGATTTTCTAAAAAAAAAAGACACTTCAAATGGAAAAAAGAATATTTAAAAATAACGGTAATACTTACAATTAATTATTGCACATTTTTTTAAAGCTAAAAGTCGGTTCTATCATACTGTTTTTAAATCAAGTAATTTCCCTTAATAGTTTTTGAAAAAAAAACTAATTTCAAACTCAACATTTCAAAAAAAAATTAAAAAAAAACAAGTTTATAGTATCTTTATTCGAAATTGTGAGACTACATACTAATTTTTTTTTACTATTTTTTTTGCTGTTATTAGTTTTTAATCGAATACTCAAATCTAGATGGTTTGAAGTCTACTTGTTTTGGAGAAAATTGAAAATTACCAAACCTACTTTTTATTAAATTTTTATTTATTTACTTTTTTCCTTGACGTCAATGAATTAATAATGATATCCTTCTAATAAGTAGAGAAAAGTAAATTATTTGGCGTTACCTAGAATGCAAGCATTACGGTACGGCGTATAAACAGTGAGGTTATGTATGCAACCTCCTTCTTGGGCTCACTATAGGATTTGGGGTAGGTGAAAGGTTGGGTGTATGCAAGGTTTCTTTTGCATTTAAGGAATCTGGATTTAAAAAAACTGAGTTTAAAATTAGATTTTTTAAAAACTATTCATGGAAATCACTTGATTTAAAAACAAGATGATAGAACCGACTTTTATCTTTAAAAAAATGTGCAATACTTAATTGTAAGAACATATTACCGTTATTTTTAAATAATTTTTTTCTCCATTTGAAGTGTTTGTTTTAAGAAAAAATGGGGTAAGATAGACCCCCCTTCCCATAATAAAAAATGCTTGTAAATAACTGTTACACAAATCTGTCTTTAAACTGCCTGAGTTATCGTACTTTCCACTCAAAATTTTTAGCACAACCTTCAATTGATGTTCAATAAATTTTCGGCTAAACGACCTCAATTATTTGAAACTTATCGAAGACAAACGTTCTTCCACACAATCACACAATTTTCCTGTGTTTTGAAAGAAGATAATAATATGCAAACTTAAACATAATAAAAACTGGAAAATGTGTAACGAAATGCAATAATTGGTCCTTTAAGCCTTTTTGTGTGAAATGGTAGGAAAATAGCTTGAATTAGTTGTTCGCGTTTATTCGAAAGCTAAAAGGCTATAACTAAAGTGGTTAGTTGTACTCGTAATTTCCGGAATGATATCTAATTTTTTTCAACTGAACAAGATAAGTTGTGCTGTGCAACTTATTTAGATGCAAACTTATGTAGTTGCGTATTACGACTCACAATTATGGCCTAGCTATTTAGTTTCAATGAAACTACAACTAATTTAGTTGTATCTTTTTGTTAATTAGTTGAACTTAGTTTTTCCCAACTCTGATCGGGAGGTCTTATACTTTTTGAGGCCCAACCGGCGAACTCCACAGGCGAACCGGTAGGGATGTCAATTGGGACGTTTATGATCCCTTTAGTCTGGATCATGACGTCGTCGTTAAAGAGCAAGACCAAGTGGAGCTTTCCCACGGCTAAAGTTTTGGGTCTTAATCTGTGAAAGGCACAGTGATAAGTTATAAGTGCCTAACATTTTGCTACTGGTCCACCTCTTGCGAAACCCCCCAAAGATTTAAGATTATAAACTGTGTTGAGAAGCTTCTCTACTTGCAGTTAGATATCTGTGTTTAATTAAATGTCTCTTTCATTAAAAATAAGAGGGTTGTGTACCTATCTCTCGAATTAAGTCCAGATCATAACTTTGCCGATGATGAGGAAGTGTGAGACACAGCAATAAGAAAAATCTGTGTTTTTTCCTCCGAGTCTCGATCTTTTTAGGAATATAACGATATCTTCTTTATTTAATAAATGTTAGGCGACATTTTTATTAGAGCTAATTGACAGTGATTTCGTATGCTACCCTTGAACCAGGAAATCAATGTCCTATAACGATATTGTTGCTTTCTCTGGCTGCTGCTAAAAATGTTAGCAAAATGCCAAATTATCAGCTCCCGACGGACTTTTTAGAGTTTTTTGTACCGCCCACTGACGTCATTTTCCAACCACTTTAACTCATTTCTTAGCAGGCGAAACACGTATACTTCTTCGCCGTCCCTAGGAATCTAGTATTTTGTGAACACTCAGCACCCCCTTTGATGGACGTCTTCCGATTCCTAAAAACTCTGCTCGCTGGGTCACATAAAAGCGTGAAATGTAGTTTCAGGTTATGGCGGGTAAAACCCGATCTTCCTTTTGACTACCGTCAACTGACGCGGCTCTGACGCTGTTCTCCATCTTTAACTTCACTAAAATCTCGCATAAATTCTGGAGGAGATTTAAAAAATTTTCAAAACCAATCGTTGATATGGTTTGCTTTCAAAAACAAATAAAGTAGGTACATACGAGTATGTATGTATTTGTTTCTATTCGAAGTCTTCAGTCTCCTAACCCGGCTGAACATTACAATTAAGTCCAAGAGAGTTTCAAATCTTATACCTAGTTATTCTAGGAGGTATGTTCAACGAAGAAATTGCTTTATCTACACAAACATTACATTTGTAACACGATACAATGCACTTTTTTTATAAGATAACGTATATGAGAAAAGGATCACGTATCATCGTCGTATCCCATTGAACATCAAAGTGCAATTATCCATGGGCTCTCACATTCGCTGCACAATGAAACTTTGTTCCTCTTTAAGTTGTTTACTTCGTAGACGGAATCATAGAGGGAATATCCGCGTGAATATCTTCATATTTCACTTTTAATCGAATTCGATGCTGAAATTGCATGCACACAAGCTCCAGTGCCAGGCCAGACCAGTTCGAAGTCAATGAGTCAATATTCAAAACACATTTCGAGCGCGCTCTCCTAATTACAACATATGCAAGTCAAGCAAGTTGTGGATTTTCTGCTGACACAGTAGTAGTGACTTCAGTAGCTAGCCAACCTAGACTGCATTGCAACCAAAAAAGATAAGAACTGAAATGGAGGAACAAATTCTAAATTGCACATATCGACGATGCATAGATGGATACCTTTTTGTCCACAACCGTTCGGTAAAGGAGACCAATGTATGCTTCAGTCGAGCTGTTGGCATTTGATCAGGTTACCTATCTTATATGAATGGAACTCTGGAACAAAACAAAATTAATAAACCAACGACAAAAACACGGAGCCTGTTTACGACTGACGCGACGACGAGAGGACGGGACGGGACGACCGACGATGCTTCGCCATAGGAAGTCAAAAGTATGGGGAAAGACAAAAATGAAATAAAAATGTCGAAATGTGCACCTGTCGTAATTCTTCAAAATACCTAGTGTGTGCGCACTCCCGTTTTCCATTTTTGTTTTCACTTTAAATTGCCCCCTCTCTTCTGCACGGAGATCCAGATCAGTTGTTGTGTCTAAGATACCTTACTCTGCATCGCTATAGAACAAATTCTCAAAGAAAACGATAACCACAATTATTGAGATACTTTTGGTTTGGAGTTCGAAGTTAATATTTGTTGTTTTATGTTGTTCTTTAATTTTCTTCTGCAAGGTTTCTTGATGGAAACCGGTTTCTCTTCAATGCACAGCCCCGCAGCCACTGACCGTTCCACCATTGTCACGTTGTCGACTATCCACTATTATTATAGTACATATATAGTAGATAGGAGTACGGTAGGAATCCCCATGTAACCTTGTATGTATCTATTAGAACCGCATTTCAAGAGAAGATCTGATATTACAATTTTTGATTTTATTAACCTCGTGTTTGGGTACATTATTTATAAATGTGAGAACATTGTGAGCCCCCAAAAAATTTACATTTAACCTAGGTCGGAATGAAAACGTCAATCATTTATTTAGATTTTTTTTTCTTTTAATTGGGTTGGCGTTTAGATTTAACGATGCAGCAGCTCTTTCTCTAAAAGCATCTTGGCTCGGTAGAAAGGTGGCGTGTTTTTCTAAGCAAAATGTTAGTCATCATCATTACACGACAGCCAGAGGGAGAGATAGAGATTTATTCGTTTAAGACCAAACGATCTATGTACGAGTAGGTATATGTATGTATATCTTTAACGCTACGTGACTTTCGGGAAGTTGAAATTCAGCATTCTCAGGTGTCCTTATTAATGATCGCGGTTGCATCGTTGGACAGGGGCAATTACATAGCTCAGTTATGTGAGAATGAAGGAGTTGGTGGCAAATTGAGTTTAAACTATGAATCGAGGGCTTCCGATTTCAAGTTTATTCCCATGATAATTTCATTATGAAATATCTAGGCACGACGCGAAGGAGTTAACATCATTTCTATTTCGTTACCTAATGGCGTAGTGAAGGAATCTACCTACCTATACATATAATGGATGCATATGCAGTGCAACTAACCTATCAACTGGATTAGTGTAATCATTTGGCCTTGATTGATTGTGAGTGCTACGTTTTGGTTGTATTTGTAGGTGCGTAGCCTATATTAGGTAATGAATGACAAAATGATTTCTGTAAAATGCACTGGCAATCTCTGGAGTTCAATAGTGGTGGAGGTTGGCCCTGTTACGCATTGCAAATGCTTTATACAAAATGTTTTTCATCTGGTTTTCCAATGTAGGGGAAGGTTGTGTACCTTGGTCCGAGTGCCGATTTTCAGAAAAAGAAAAAGCACGCAAAAACCGGTCCTTCTGTGAAATGTTGATCTTCTGTTCATTTGTCTTCTCAGTTTCTTTTTGAAGGCACAGTTGCACGAGTCGGCAGAAAAAAAATAAACATAGTTTTCAATGAAAAAAGTATTTTTTTATCTCTTTTCTGAAGTTATGTAGTGCTTAGTTTTCTGTCTCTTTTCCGCTACTTTAATCGATTTCGGTAAGTGTATTAATAATCTTTTGGTAGGAACACATTGTCGTTCGTATGTGGTTTGAATACTACGTTGAAATCTAATTTGTTTGGCTAAAGTGGTGTAAGTGTACCTTGGACCTATCATAGCGCGTGTACCTTGGACCATTGGTTTGTCCTTTAATGAAAATTTTTAAATAATATTGAAGTGATAAATTTGTTTTTCTTTTATGTTGTTCCCTTAAAGTAAGTTTTTAAATAATATTGAAGTATTTTGTTAAGTTTTTTTTAGTAAAAGAGTGTTTTTTATTTAATACTATTATTTGAAATATTTTTTTTTTTAATCAAGCACAAACACTTTAAGATAATGGTTTGTTTTTTTGCTGTTTTTTGAAATAAATAAAGAATGGTACCATTTTTACTTTTTATTGAAATAAATTAAAGTTTTCACCTTTAAACTATAGGAAAACTTTCAATAATATTTTCGGTCCAAGGTACAATACTCCGTTTGAGGTAAGCATATAAAAGTAAAGTTTTCTAAGGAATGGTTAGCAATATCCTTTTGGTAGTTTCGACATATCATAGAAAAGACTTCAGGTAGTAAAAAAAAAAAAAAAACTAATGAAAAAACGATACATAAAATATTGGCAAAAAACTGAAATCCCGACCAAGGTACACTACCTTCCCCTACTGTACAATTATTTTTGAACGAAACATAGGTAGATACCTACTCCACCAGATTCAAGGAATCTAAATTGAGGAGGCTAAAAACATCCGGATGTACATATATCTGCCTGAGAAATAGCATTTTCGGCCATAGTCCACACTGCCTTTAAATTCATATATACCTAGATTGCATTCCTGTGCAGGGACGTGCTTAGAATATCACTGCAGTACCGCCCAAACAGAGCTTGTCGTAAAAGGCGACTAAGGGAAAAAATCACATCTATGCCATTTTAACATCCAGGTGATACTAGCGACACATTTTATACATCTTAAGTGTGCATGCAAATCCGTGGATTGACATGACTGGATATCATCGGCGTCGTAAAAGGTCGATCAAACAATACCTATTCAATTAAGGGAGCATGCACTTGTCGAAATCGTAAAAAGAGGCAGGTCTAACAATTCGTAGATCACATAAATGCAATGGCACCAGCATTTGATTGGCATCCTTGATGAAGTGATGCGAAACCATGAGACCAATCGATGTTTATTGAGGTCGAACCGGCGAACAGTAGGGATGCAGTAAAGTGGAATGGTTATGATCCCTCTAATCCTGATCATAACTTCTTCGTAAAGGAAGAAGAAAATACCTAGATAGTGCTGCAAAGTCATTGATATTGCCGAAAGGGTACCGTGAAATAAGGCCAAACAAACTAAGGCCATTTTTGAAAATATGGCCTTATTTCACTTTGCAGTTGTCCGATTTGGCATTATTTCACTTTCCATTGGTGCTATTTTCAAAAATGTACCCTTCCATCTACTCCAAATGAAACAGTGACCCCAAGCATACGCATTGCACTGTTTATCAGATGTGTTGCAAAATCACAAGTAGATCCCATAAACAGTGCAATGCGTATGGGTGGCCATGCTGCCCCTTTGCAATCCCCCGCAACCCCTTTGGCGTTATTGCACTTATTAGGTAAGTGAATTCGTTTGGAATTATTTCACTTTCACAAAGCGAAATAAGGTCATATTTTCAAATATGGCCGTATTTCGTTTGGCGTCATTTCACGGCACCGCCGAAAGTGCTTATACAAGGTGGCGCAAAAATACCCTTCCGATTTTTTTGGGTGTAATTTAAAAAAAAAATGAAAAACTTTGATTCTTATTGTGGATTATTTTTATCAAGTCGAGAATATGATGTCATGTAAATGGCCGCCGCCACAGTTGATTGTCATTTGAGCCCTTTTTATGGCATTTTCCATCACTTTGGCCAAAACTTCCGGCGATAGGTCCTCACATTGTTGACGGATATTGTCTTTAAGAGCTGCAAGAGTCTGAGGCTTGTTGACATAAACCCGCGACTTCAAAAAGCCCCACAAAAAGAAGTCTGGAGCGGTCAAATCAGGCGATCTTGCTGGCCAGTGCAAATCGCCAAAACGGGAGATTAGGCGCCCGGGAAATGCATCCTTCAGCATATCGGTTGTGGCACGTGCAGTGTGTGCCGTTGCACCGTCCTGTTGGAACCACATGTTTTCCAATCCCAATTCATCAAGTTGCGGCAAAAAGAACTCGTTGATCATTGCTCTGTAGCGCTCACCATTCACAGTAACCGTTTGGCCCGCGACGTCTTCGAAGAAAAAAGGTCCGATGACTCCTCCAGCGAAAACAGCACACCATACAGTGACTTTGAGCGGGTGTAATGGCTCTTCGTGGGTTACACGCGGATTTTCAGTGCCCCAGAAGCGTAAATTTTGCTTATTTACGTACCCGCTAAGATGGAAATGGGCCTCATCACTCATTATTTTCGATGAAAAATCATCTTCCTCTTGGTGGTGATTAAGGATGGCTTGAGCGTATGTTAGACGCGATTGGCGGTCAGCAGCTAACAGCTGATGCACCGTCTGGACTTTGTACGGAAACATCTTCAAATCAACATCCAAAATTCGCTGTAAAGACCATCGACTGATACCCATTTGCGTGGCACGTCGTCTGGTCGATGTCGACGGCGCAGACATCTTCGGCTACAGCAGCAATATTCTCTGCAGAACGGCTACTCCGGGGTCTGCCACGCCTGGCAGCATCTCGTGTTGTGCCAGTCTCTTCGAGGCGAGCGGCTAAACGTCGCAGTGTTTCACCAGTAGGCGTTGGACAAGTAGGAAATCTGTGACGAAATTCACGTTGTGCCAAAGTCACCGACCGATTATTGCTCAAATAAATAGTCACCAATATTCCGCGTTCTGGAGCAGTGTAGCGTAACATTGTTTATTAACGTGTATTTCGCATGTGTTTACTACACAAATGTCAAAACAGAACTGACATTAGGGGCAAATTGCAAAATTTATAGCATTTTCTGATAGGAGGATTACTTTTGCGCCACCTTGTAGATGCGCATATAAACGGCCTGACCTCACCTGACCATAAAATGAATTGTACTATATACGAGGGTAGTCCAAGAACTCAAGAAGTATCCGACCTAACAAAGAAAACAGAATAGATTTGGGGAAAAATGTGTTTACAGTCAAAATCGCTTATAACGACATCGGTTATAACGACGTATCGGTTACAACGATTGTAATTCCATTGAACGACAATCGCTTATAACGACATCGCTTACAACGACCGATTTTACCCTTTTTTTAATTTAATATCGGTTATAACGACTAAAATCGACGCAGCTGTTGGCGCAACTGGTTTTTTTTCTAGAACGGTAAACTGATTCTCTGTAGATGCGATGTATCTAAGTTCTTAGAATCTGGGATATGTTACAGTTACCGTTTGTAGACGTTATTTTGTTGCTTTTGCGTTTATTGAGTTTGTTCTACGTTGTGGAAGTCTTACTCAGTGCACATTTTTCAGTGTGACAAGCGGTTGTAGAAGTTTAATTTAATTTTGTGAGGCGAAAAGTTGTACCTTCTTATCGGATAATCAGCCAAAAAAGAAAAATCTGCAATTAGATATTTCCACTTATTTTAATAAACGGTAAACGTATATTTGTAAATGTGTATTCTTATTATTTTATGGCTCAAATTCAAAGAAAAAACATAGGGACGGGCTACAGTCCGCTTGGGCGAACTGTTGGATACCCTATTCTTATTCCTATCCCTCATAAGGGGGCGTGACAAAAGTCTAAGTATGGTTAAATTGTTAAGAACGCTCTACATATTTTGTTATATACTCGTATTATAAATTTCAGCTCCCTAGCTCAAACTTTGGATTTTCAAAAAAATTGTTTTATTTATTTGTGAGCGTGTCAGTGGGCGGATTTTGAAAATTTTTTATCCCGAGCAGTTTTCGGAGTCATGGTAGGTAGGTAGGTGTGGCGGTTTGATAAGACAAACCCAATTAGCACTGAGTGCCGTTTTGTTACCACAAACTCATGTAAACCTGGGTATTATCGATTGGTGGGGGAGGCTAAATCCAACCTGCGGAGTTCAGGAAAGTTATCAGTTCCTTGATACTTTTCTCGGAGACTTCCTCAAGTGTATTGAAGAAGGGGCTTCCCAATGTTCGTAGTCTGGTCCTAGCTAAAGCCGGACTTGCAACTGCGGCAGTGTGTATTGTATGGGATGCCCAGCTTGGCCGCATGGTCACCTATAGGCCAGTGTCCCGTAAAGATCGCTGTGAGTCTTGCGATATCTTTTCGGGTTCTACCTAGAAGGTCGGTTGTTTTTGCCTTGTTGTAGTTTGGTCACGTTTTCCTGGATATGACGCATGCAGTCAGCCTGCTCCATCTGAGGTTGGCTTTCTTATGGTATTCTGCGGTGATATTTGCCTTAACTGCTCCAAGCGGAATGTGGACTAGTTCCGCCAGAGAGCGGTGGAGAGCTGAGCCTTGCCTGGCCAGTTCGTCGGCATGTTCGTTTCCATAAACGTTACTGTGCCCTGGAACCCAGATCAGGGTAACCTTGAACTTATCAAGCAGGGCCAGCTCATTACGGCATTCTAGTACTAACTTAGAGGATATAGTAACCGAAGCGATCGCTTTAATGGCAGCCTGGCTGTCAATAATTATGGCGATCCTTTGCTTCGGTGTTATATTGGAGTGAGATTTGATCTGGCGACAGGCTTCACGGATAGCCAGTAGCTCCGCCTGGAAGACGCTTGCAGTATCCGGAAGTCTGTACGATTTGGCGATGTTTAAGGATTCCGAAAAAACTCCCGCACCCACGCCGCAGTCCATTTTTGAACCGTCGGTGTAGATTGTTTGATCGAAATCCCTTGTCACTTGTCCATTTTGCCATTCTGATCTGGTAGGGATTTGAACGGCGAAATGTTTTGTGAAAGACATTCTGGGAATGATGTAGTCTGTTGAAGGCGGAACTAGTTTTCTAGGTACAGAATCTAATACTACTGTGGCCGTAGGGTTTCGCAGTCCAGCATCCAGACTCTCTGAGCCTGATCGCGCTGTGTGCTGTGATGTTTGTTATATGTAGATCAAGAGGTAAAAGATGCAGTAAGACTGTGAGTCCGTCTGACGGTGTTGACCGTAGAGCATGCCGTTCTTTGTACCTTATTAAGTTTGGTAATATTGTAATTTTTCTTTAGAGCCGGCCACCATACTATTGACCCATACGTGAGGATTGGTCGTACCACGGCTGTGTACATCCACAGGGTCAATTTTGGTTGCAGGCCCCACTTTTTTCCGAAGGTTCTGCTGCAGGCATAGAAGGCTATACATGCCTTCTTTACCCGTTGTTCTATGCTTATTTTCCAGTTGAGTCATAGATAGTCGGAGTCAAAGATTCAAAATTCGATTTTTTCCATTTTTTTTGGGCGTGTCTGTGGGCGGATTTGAAAAATTCGTAAACTTGATTATTTCGGGACCCTAGAGAGTATATGGTTAAAATTTCAGCTCTCTAGGTCCAGTTAAAAGGCCTAATTTTTGCCGACAGACGGACGGACGGACGGACGGACGGACGGACATGGCTAGATCGACATTACTATCGATGCTGATCATAAATATAGTAACTTTTAGGGGTCTACGGGCAATATTAAGGTATGTTACAAACTATGCGTCAAAATTAATATACCCTTAGAATAGGGTATAATTAGGGAAAAAAGTAGGTATATACAATAGATAGCTTGATATCGGTTATAGCGACCTATCGCTTTTAACGACCAAATTCGTCAGTCCCTTGAAAGTCGTTATAACCGATTTTGACTGTATTTCTCTATACATCGTCTCCTTTTAACGCGATACATTTTTGCCAGCTATATAGAATAGCTTCGATACCCTGTTTATATTGAGAATCTCCGAGCTTCTCAAAGTAGCCATCAACCGTAGACTTCACCTCTTCATTGCTGACAAGTCTTTTACCATCGAGGCATTTTTTCAAGTTTGGAAGTAGAAAATAATCCGACGGGACTAAATCTGGCGCATCAAGTGCATAAGGAGCAATTCGAACTTTAATTCATTGATTTTGGCCATCGTGATGCCGGATATAAGAACTGGTGTATTGTCTCGATGAAACTAAAGTTTTTTTTTCGCCAACTGCAGCCGTTTTTTCTCGATTACATCACACAACCATAAACAAAACAACGTAGCGTCATCAAACTTAAAATTTAAGCTTTATAAGGTTGGTATAGTCTGTCCATTATCAAGAGACACAACTTTTCCTTAAAAAAACTGCTTTTCTTATGGATCTTTGGGTCTCTTGATATTGGACAGACTATACTTCCTTCCAAAGTCATTCTTTTCAATCAACTACCGCCATCTATACGTCAGGACGGGTAATTTTGAGACTAGTCTCGCATCTACATGTGCTATACATTTAAGTTTCTCCAGCCAATTAACTGCACCGTTGGTGACCGTCAAAAAGTTAATTGAAGTAATACTTGAACAAATTCAACGTTGCATGCGTTAAAATGAATTCGAGTTTAGAGGGAGCGCCTAAGAGAGAGGCTCTCTGATGTAAAGATGCTTCCGGGTATAAAGTTTCTAACATGTATAAAGACTGAAAATCGATTGTAAAATGTATGGCCTTATCCTAGTGATCGCCAGTGTATCTCCGTTGAGTCACAATGAACTGATTTGAAAGAAACTTCAGCTACATTCTCTTACCTTCCACCACTCTCTTTCAAGAGATGATTCGCTACTATCTCCGAAAGAAGCAATTGGAGCAATAGAAAATTCACAGAAGTAGAGGAAATAGCTGGATGCCGACGGTATATAGCAGAGATAGCTGCCATAACATAATTCACTAAGGAGATCAACAGGAAGAGACGCCATTTTGCCGATAAAAACATCACCATACATATTCTGACAGTCAAGGTCCAAAGAAAAGCTTCTTTTTTTTTGTTGAGGAGAGAATACGTTATGTACCGTCAAGTGGCAGGCCATCAACACTTGTTGTGTCGAGCTCCCGCGGACTAAACTTTCACAACTTACGGCAACAACGAACCCTGGAACCGCTCTTGGCATTACCTCCGGGTGGTGCCGTTTATAAGTCCGTTAAAGAACGCCGTCTTGTTAGTCTTCTGTGGGCTAAGCCGTCTGAGCCTGCTCATGATTTCTGACCCACCTTTTTGTTACCAATGTTCGCATTACTTCAGGCGGGTTGTAATCATACGGCCTTTCGGGCTCACTGTATAGCACGGGATTGCTCTTCTATTTTGTTTATTCTGAGAATTCGACTGTGTTGTGTGGAGTGATATTACCGGTATTTTTCTCCAGTTCTCCTCTTTCTGTTTCTCATCTGCTGCATGTGAAAAAGGTATGTTGCGCGTCGTCTTCTTGGGAGTCACCGTACTTGCAGGCTGGACACCCGATCTTGTGGAGGAAGGCGTTGAAGAATCTGTGTCCGGTGAGTAACTGGGTGACGTAATAGTTAACCTCACCGTGTTTCCGGTCATTCCACTCAGTCACGTTCCTGATCAGCCTCTCTGTCCATCGCTCTCTGCTTTCCGAGATCCAGCGCTCTTTCCACTTTTGTTTCGCAAGCTCTTTGGCTTCTTCCGTTGCCGTTTCCACTCCAACTTTCGTCTTTTTGTCGAAGACGTACTTCGTTTCTGCCGTTTGGAGGCATATTGGGGTTGCCATCTGCTTTCTGTACTTTTCCTGTCGAAGCGTGTCTGCCCAAGTCTCACATCCGTGGAGGAAGATGGCATCCGTTGTCGACATCAGGAGCATTCGCTTGTTGGCCGTTGGACCGCCTACGTTCGCCATCAGCCTACTCAATGATGCGGTCACTTTCGAATCTGGTAGTTTGGTAGTGATGGTCACAACCACGGCGTCTTTGCTTCTTATTACCTCCTGGCCGATTTGGAAGTCGAGTAGAGTCGGCATATTTTTCTTCGTCAGAAGGACCCTCTCGGTTTTTGCTCTAGCCAGACTGAGACAGTGTTCATCCATCCACCACCTAACTCGTCGCATAACCTGGTTAAGCCTCCTTTGCGCTCTTTCTTTTGCCGTTATCACCGCGGTGAAAAGCCTTGCAATGAGTTGTGGTTAAGTTAATGGCATTGAAATAGGAAATACTTCCATTAAAAATATCATGCACGAACACAGTTAAGTTATGCTAGTTGCCGTGACGTATAGATATTCCGGGTAACAAGAAAGCACACGAGCTTGCAAGGCACGGATCAGAAATGCGGCTGCTCTTACTGCAGAAGCCATAGGGACGTTGAAGAAAAAAACCAATTTGTCATCTTTTATGAAAGAGTCAAACCCTTAAAACCAACATACTGAGGATTCTCGGAATCTACTTCTTTGAAGAACTGGAGAATCTGGTTTATGTAGAACTAAAAAAATAAAAATAGAAATCTAAGTAGTTTTTAGCAAGAACTTCATTTCTCGACTAAAACCAAACACTTCTTCAGACGATGTCTTGAACCATTTGGTCTCGAGTAACTTGATTCCAAAAGATGACTCAATCAAATGCACCAAAATCAGCAAGGCTGATGGGTTTGTTGCGTCTTTCAAAATTGTTGCCCCTTCAGTATATTTTGAGAAGCTGTGCAATAGCACTGCATGGCCTCAAAATACATTAGTTAAAGAATTTACACCCCGTTCGACAAAAAGTCGCAGGAAAGATTGTCCGTCCGTGTTAAAAAACCAAGTAGGCTGTCCCTCTACTATCAAAATGTAAGGGGACTCCGCACAAAAACCGCTAAAGTATATTTAAACTCCCAAGCCCTCTCTCATGATATCTTCTCCTTGACGGAAACATGGCTTAATGCCGGAATTTTAGACACGGAACTCTTCAATCATGAGTTCTCCGTATTCAGAAACGACCGTCATAACAATGACCTGAAAGCGCTTGGAGGTGGTGTCCTGATCGCTGTTCGTTCCAACTTTGAGTCACGAAAGATTGACTTTCCATTTCAACTAAATGTCGAAATTATCTGTGTAAAAATTACACTTAATAACAAACATTTATATGTTGTTAATGCGTACATTCCATCGTCTCGTCTATGTTCTTTGTATTCGGAACTTTCTATGGCACTAGACCATATTTTTAACATATCTTGTTGTGACAGCACTGTCTTACTTATGGGCGACTTCAATCTGCCACATATTGGATGGGTACCTTCTGAGGATGATTCTCATTTCATTCCATCCTTTGACTCTGCCCAACAAGAGCTCGCCTTACTAGACAACATTTTGTCTTTTGACTTACAGCAAACAAGCTGTATAAAAAATTTCAGAAATCGAACTCTCGATCTTGTTTTCTCTTCTGACTCTGTTAGTACTGTGGTTCTGGAATCCCACTTCAGTATAACTAACATAGATAATAATCATCCACCCTTGGATGTATTTATTGAACTAGGTGCACATTTGTACGAAAATAGTAATTCGTATGACCGTTCGCAATCTTTTGACTTTCGGAAAGCAAATTTTCAAAGGCTTTCTGATGAAATTAATAGCTTTAATTTTAATCTTACTGCGTTATCTAATATTGATGATGCAGTCGGTGCTTTTTATTCTTTGATGGATAACTGCATGAAAAAAGTGATTCCTGTCAAATCCTCTAGGAATATGAAAACGTCCCATCCCTGGTATACTAAAGAGGTCAAATCGATACGAAACAGACGTAATAGGGCTTGGAAGAACTATTTAAAAAGTCTCTGCCATTCAGATCTTCAACTCTATCTCACATTATTCAATGAGTTCAAATCTTTATCCTGGAACTTATATATTGACTATATAAGTAAAATGGAATGCTCTTTAAAAGTGGACCCCAAATTTTTCTGGGGATTTGTCAATTCTAAGAAAAAAACCGATGGTTATCCATCGAAACTTACTTATAATAGCTCTACAACTGCTGATTCGCTAGATGCAAGCAGTATGTTTGCAGATTATTTCAGTAAGTCGTTTAGGGTGACCCCTCTTCACATAGATGAGCAATATTTTAGTTATCTAACTAGCTGTTCCCAAATAAGTTTTAGTAGCTTCTCATTTGACTTGGAAACAATTTTAAAATTTATTTCTTCTCTGAAGAATGATTATTCATCAGGTCCTGATGGCATTGCACCGATCGTTCTTAAAAAATGTAGGTAGTCATGCAATTGCTCCATATCTTAAATATATGCTTGAATTGTCCATTAGTACTGGTAAATTCTCTTATGTATGGAAAAGTGCTTTTATCACACCGCGAACGTGGTGATATCACTAATTATAGGCCTATTTCAAAGCTTTCGTGTATTCCTAAGCTTTTTGAACAAATTGTTTGCGAAAAGTTAATATTTCTTTGTCGCAATTTAATTTGTAATGAACAGCATGGATTTGTAAGAAACAGATCCACTGTCACTAATCTGTTAAGTTTCTTGCATGATTGTTCTAATGCATTAGAGAATAAGGACGAAATGGATTGCATAAACACGGACTTCTTAGGCCTTCGACCAGCTGTCCCATGAAATAATCGAATTTAAGCTCAGGGCTTTTTTTTCCCACCATGTTTCATAAAATGGGTTAATTCATACCTTAGATCAAGGGTTTATCAAGTGAAATTTAGAGGATCGCTATCTGTATCTTTCACAGCTCAGTCTGGAGTTCCCCAAGGAAGTCACCTCGGACCAATTCTATTTATACTAGCCATTAATGATGTTAAAGCATGTATAAATCACAGTAATATCCTGATCTACGCTGATGATATGAAAATATTTAAATCTATCACTAGTCAGCAAGACAGAATTTTTCTTCAATCTGACATTAATAGCTTCGCCAATTGGTGTGATAAAAACGGTTTATCCCTGAACCCAACTAAATGTCAACATATGACATTCTCTAGAAAGACTATCCCTTCCACCTTTCAATATTCTCTGTCTCAACATATTCTTTGTAATGTTAATAATTTTAAGGATCTTGGGGTTTATTTCGATCCCAAACTGGTTTTTGCCAAGCATATCAATTTTATTGTTAATAAATCTAATTCTATGCTGGGCTTCGTAAAAAGGTGGGCGAAAGAATTTAATGACCCATACGTTACTATGTCATTGTACAATTGTTTTGTCCGTCCGATTCTAGAGTTTGCTTCGCAAGTTTGGACGCCATTCTACAACATTCATTCAAATCGAATAGAGGCCATTCAACGTAAATTTATTCGATTTGCACTTAGAGGACTTCCATGGGATGATCCATTTAACCTTCCTCCCTACAGTCAACGTATCAAGCTTCTTCAAATGTTACCCCTTTCTCAACGAAGGCTTAATAGCGATATCATTTTTTTACAGCAGCTTATATCCGGTCAAATAGATGCACCAGACTTGCTGTCATCTATTGGCTTTAATTTTCGGTGTGGTGCCCATAATTTACGTAGTGTTGATTTATTGTTTAGCCCCCATCATAGAACGAATTATGGGAGGCATGAGCCTATTAGTCGCATGAGTAGAATCTATAATAGAAATGATCATGTGATTGACTTGCATGTTAGTAAAATTAAGCTGAAAAATATTTTGCGCAATAATACCTTAATGTCTTAATTTATTTGCATGATTTGTATTTGTGTTAGTATTTTATAAGTACATAATTATTGTATTTTTAATTGTTTTGTCCTTACTAACACCTGCACTAAATGATGAGCCTGTGAGTGCACTTTTAGTGCCGGCAATTTCTGCTCGTGATAGTGGCTTGCTTTAAGCACTCCACGACACAGAGTTGATAGTGTAATTAAAAAAAAGAGACTCCGGAACTGCAAACAGCAGTTTCTTTATGTTTTTTTTTATGACTTTGATCCATGGTTCTAAATAACGGGCACAATGGACACAAACTAATTCTCTATGTATGTCCTGACAGCACTACAAGGGCATCTATTTACCTATCTACCTACCTGCTTACCTACCCATATGATGTCTCTATTCTGGAGCAGATAGTGCTCAAGGCAGGGGTGTGAACACGAAAGGCACTATCGTCAGCAGATGGGTCCAGCTAGCAGACGATTTCGATATCATCGGCAGGTAGGTTAGATTATGTTGAAGTGACAGTCGTCAGAGACCGAGTCGGCATTGTGAAGAAGAATTGCCATAGGAAACCGCTGCTTCTTCAGTTTGGCAATACGAATGTGTTCAAAACTCCTGGCTTGATGGACAAAATCCATCCTCTTCCGAACTTTAATCCTGCAGTTATGCTTTAAGTCGACGAGTGCTGAACGTTAAGCAGGAAAAGAGATCTGATACTTGGTTCTTTCGAAAGAAAAAACTTGTCGGATTTTAGTCCTGTGTGTGGGTAAGGTGAATGGAATAGAAGATGCACCCGCGAATTTTATGAGCGGTAGCAAGATGTGGGTGTAGTGTAGCTAAAGCCCGTCGATTACATTGACTCGGCCACTTCGAGGAATGGATGGATGGATAATGCTCCGGTCACAAGCATCTTCGACTCCCGAACCTCGTTTGAAAGACCGACCCATAGCGGATGCCCGAGCACTCGGTCTGTACAACTGGAAGCAGCATCCTCTAGATCGAGGATGGAAGGCTGCAATGTCTCAGGCAGAGGTGACGGTGACGGTTCTCACGGCTCACATAGACCAACAGTTTCGGTACATTATGTCCATTTTGGGATTCTTTAAAATTTTCTGGGAACCTGAAAAAGAGAAATAAAAGAAGCCGCTGTTTAACAGCTCAGTAATTCGCTTTAGGAAAACCACTCAGATTCATGTGTGCATCTCAGTAGTTTCTTCAGCTCTAAAGTAGCCAGATCCTCCATCTCCTCAAAGAAGTAGCTGCCAAGAATCTTCAATCTTTTTCTTCTAAGGGCAGAGCATTCGCGTAGCTGGTTATGTATAGATTCTATTTCTTCAACGTCCCTGCAACTCCTGGAGTACTCGCTGTGCAGTAGACCTACTACACAGTGTCATGTGTTCGAATATCTTTGCGGTTAAGCCCGATGATGGTTTTAGATTTCATTTGGTTAACCGCTGGCCAGAGCTCCCTTGTGTGTCAGCATGTATCAAGGTTGATCCAACGTAAGTTTGCTCTACTCATGGATTCGGTGTCGATACTTAGCATTAAAGTGCTTTGCGGAGTTCTTATGGATTTTAGGTCCAGAGATACATTCATCTCCGATCCTTTCCTTGCTAGTTCGTCCGCTTTCTCATTACCCGACATGTCATTGTGCCCTGGTACCCAGCATAGGGTTACTGTATTGACAGTTGATATCTCGTCTAGGTGTTTTTGACTTTCAACACCGCCCTTGACTTGACTACTACTGACTCCATAGCTTTTATAGCCGCTAGGCTGTCAGAGTAAATGATGTGTTTGACGGCTAGTTTGCGGTTCTTCATCTCCTTGGCCGCCTGAGTGATCGTAGCTGTCTCTGTCTGGAACTCACTGCATTCATTGCTGAGTCTAAATGATTCACTCAGGTCCAGAGACTCGCAGAAGATGCCTGCACCTGTACCCACGTCCTTCTTGGATCAGTCGCTGTAGATACCTATCTCCTCTTCTTTCGTGACCATTTTATTATTCCATTCGCTTCTTTCGGAGATTCTGGATGGTCTGAATCCCCATGTAGGTATTGCCGAAAGTTCGTCTGCATGCATATAATGAAGCATACGCTTTCCTAACCAGATCCTCTATGTTTTCCTTCCATATAAAATCAGTAAGTCAGTTCATACATACATAATGCTCGAATTGTACTAGGTACGTGAGCTAAGAAATTATTATTAGCGTGCAATCAATGATGCACTTTTTACATCAATCAGGGAATACATTTTTTATCTGAATTCTAAATGTGACACATAATGTCGATTTATAATGCATTCTAGATTGTATCGCAAAACAAATTAATTGTTTCCTATTTGTGTTTTTTTATGCCTTTATGCAGGAAGCTAAGTTTTTATATTAAATTCATCAAAACTAATGCAAGCGGTTAGCGTATTCCTACCGCCATCACTAGTGACTAGTTACCACCACGGTGACAATTTATATTTCCAACACAAACGAAATACTTAATCCACAATAAATCATTGATCATAAAACAAACTTTACTTGGATTGTTGAGGCCAGTGAAGAGCATCCGAAGCCGGTTTTCCATTGGAGATTTATCAAAACAACTGATCTTGCATCACTATTGAGTCATTTCATTAACATCTGACTGCTACTGTAGATTTCTTGTGCGAGTAAAGTGCATAACAATCTGAAAGTGTGTATGATTTAGCACATTTTTATATGTATACCTACTCGTATGTTTGTGGAGCGATGCAACTGATCAGGAAATACGTCATAAACTGGTGTCGAAATAAGGCCATTCGTGTTTTAGGAAATGTCAAGGGAATCCCAACCCCAATGGTATTAAAATTGCTACATCATAACAGATCTTCGTTTGTTTTTTAATAAAATGGAAAACCTAGAAATTTAACATCAACAAACTGGGCAGCATGCCAGTGCTGTTTCCCCAAGGCGTAACAGTATGACTCTGAGCATTTTTAGGTGCACTCTATTTCTATCCTCGACCCTCGAGCTGTGTAGCAAGATTGACATGGGTTTTTATTGGTTCACCTTCCACTCTCTCACGTCATCGAAGATCATTTGGCCATTGTCGCTCTTTTTTTTGTAACTTCTCTGAGATTGATTCAATGGCCCTGTTCAGATTGTAGTTTTTCTTTTTTAATTCAGAGCAGTGCCGGAGTTTTCAAAAAAATGTGTGTTTCTTTGTTAGCTCTGACACATCAAAGCGTTCAAATTGTCATTCTTTTTTTGTTCAGAGCTTAATCAGTGTGCGCTTTATCAGCTCAGAATAAATTGACTGAGCAGTTTGAGTAATAAAAATGAACACAGCCAAAGACAGATTGAAATTAGGGAAAATAAAGGAAAACGAAATCAAAAACAATTAAAAATACGGTCGGGAGTTGTTTTTCTTGCGTAGAAAATAATATAATTAAATAAAATGAGCAGTGGCTCAATGGTTAGTGTGTCGGGCTACTAATCGAAAGGTCCCCGGTTCAATTCCCGCCGGGGCCAAGTAACATCTTGAGTTTTTTTCCACTGCCCCACCTCTTGCAAACGTCTGACAAGCATCCAAGAGTATCAATTGTCATGAGAAGCTTCTCAAATTTGCCGTTCGGATTCGGCATAAAATTGTAGGTCCCTTCCACTTCGCAAAGAAAGTGGTTTCAAGTGTGTTTCCTAAATAAATCAGGACCTTCTGAGCACGCTGGGTTCATCAGAGCATGTTCTACATGCTCACGCTCTGTTCAGTGCTCAGCTCTGAGCTAAAAAAGAAAAACGCCTCATCTATTTCTGTTTTCTCTCTCGCTATAAACGTTTCGCAATAACTCCTTATGGCGGAAATCTAAATTTTTGATTTCCGAGTACACTTTACACATAGCATACCAGATTCCAAATTGTCAAACAGTTAGTGAAATGTTCCAAATGCGTATTTTCATAGCGCACGGAACAAAGTGCAAACAGGACAGTAGTTACTTGTAGGAAAGCAAGTGCTAAATGCATCATGAAGAGGAACTGGACGAATGTGAGCAGGATAAGGATAGTACATGAAAAGTCAGAGAGACTCTAGAAAATATAAGTAAATGCCCTATCTAGATGATCTGAGGAATCTTCCACCCCTTGATATTTATATTATGGGGGCCACATTAAAGGCCACATCCTGATTAAAAAGGAATGGCTTTTTGTATAGGTTAGGTTAAGGTAGCTGTTAGCTGATAGCCAACACACTCAGACCAATGAGTTCCGTTGTGATGCCACATGTATCGGGAGTATCGGCAACTACTCGCTAAAACCAGTTATAGCTTCTAATGAAGCGCAATAGACTTCTAACATCTGTGTTAGCTAAGTCACTGAGTTCATTAAGGAAGAAGGCTCCTAGATAGAGATTTAGGAGATGAAGTGTAGTCTCCTTCTCCTCTGCCCATTTCTGCAGAAGTCATTTGAATAGACTCCAAGCCTTAATGCGTGGCCTATTAGACAGTGTCCTGTAATGAAACCTATAGTAGAGTCAATGTGCAGTCGGTTAAGTGAGATCAAACTCAAAGAGCGTCGCAGATCCAGCTTTGGCCAGATATGCTTAGTCGCTAGACACGTATCACTACCTGTCCACCTGAGGTTTGTAATCTCGACTGCGGATAGCTTGAACATAAGTTTACAAGGAGCGATAGTCATACCTAGAGAACCTTTATCAGGTAGAAGAGGTAATGCGGTTCCATTTTTGGCGAATTTATCTGCCCTACAATTCCCTGGGATGTCTCTGTGCCCCGGCACCCAAAAGAGGTGAATATTGATCTGCTCTGCCATCTCCTCAAGATACGAACGGCATTTTATGGATACGATGTAGTTTAAAGAGACTGAGTTCAGGGACTTTAACGCGGCTTGATTATCTGAGAATATGCGGATGTCCTTAGTGGATATCACATTTCTCTTCAGCCACGACAAGACTTCCTTAATCGCCATGATTTCCGCCTGGAACACGCTACATTTATCAGGAAGACGGAAGGAGGGACTGATATTTAATCTTTCTGAGAAAACACCCCCACCTACCCCATTACTAGTTTTTGATCCGTCGGTGTAAAAGTGGATCGATTGGTAGGGACCCAAGTGAGTCCAGAATGATAGATTGGACAATATGTGTATTGATCCACTGTGAGGTGGCTTTGAAGCGGATAGCGGAACAGGCAGCTATTTGCCTGCTAAAAATATCAAGGCGTGTCAGATGCTGTAAGATGTCCAGTGCAGCGGAGAGGGTCGTTCGGAGTGCTCCGCTGATGCACAGACAAGCTATACATTGCACATTGCTCAGCTTATCACGGTTTACCGCTTTGTCTAGAGCAGTCCACCAAACAATGTCAGAGTCGGTCTCGGTACCGATACGTATAGCCAGTGAGATATGCGGGGCTGTAGGCCCCACTTATTACCGATGGCTTTTTTGCAAGAGAAAAGTGCTACTGCAACTTTTTTTACTTTTTCTTGTAAATTGGGTTTCCAGCTTAACTTCCTATCGAAGATTAATCCCAAGAATTTAGCTTCATCGGAAAAGGTTAAGCTTGTACCGTTAATAGATATGAGGGATTTTATATATATATCCTGGAGAAAAGAACAAGTTCGGTTTTGTGAGGGTTAACCCCCAGCCCACAGCTTCTTGCCCATCTTGTCAGCTTGTTGAGAGCGTTTTGAAGGAGTTCCTTTAAAGTGTTGAGGTAGTTCCCTGAAACGGCAATAGCAACGTCATCCGCATAGGCAATCACCATGTAGTGTGTGGGGAAGGGGACGAGGTATCTGCGCCTGCAGTGACAGCCATGCTGCATTTTCCGTCTTACTCAATCGTTTAACCAACTCTAAGATACTGCTAGAGTTCTAAATTCGGTCGAAAGGCTAAACACACTGAGTCTTGTCTGGGTTCTGTGTCATACTGAAATCACAGGGAATTAAATTTCCTAACAATTTATACATCAAAGCTCAGAGGAAGTCTTCTCAGGGCGTGCACCTGTGTTGGGTTTGCCAGCACCGCTTATAAGTGATTTTATTGACACAATATTCGATGGCATGGATCTTCGGGTTGTTGGCGAGAAAAGACTATATGCGCCTAGTGGGCACTTTCACGGGCAATTGAATGTGCTTGGCTTAAGTGAAACAATCATCTGCGACGCTTTCGAAGTGGGCGATGACACCGCTGAGCATTTCTTCTGCGTCTGTCCTGTCTTTGTTTACATCAGGATCCAGACTCTAGGTACTGATGCTGAACATTTAAGTTCCTCATCACAGCTTTCTCTGCTTTTCGAAAAAATTGGGTAAATTACTAAAGTAAGTTTCTGAGTCTGAGTGCTATCAAAGATTTATGTATACACAAATGTTCCGACAGAAAAAGGAAATCCATTGTCTTCTCTTTTGTATACTCTATTCTAAGGGTATATTAATTTTGACGCATAGTTTGTAACATACCTTAATATTCCCCGTAGACCCCGAAAAGTTACTATATTTATGATCAGCATCGATAGTAATGTCGATCTAGCCATTTCCGTCCGTTCGGCGGCAAAAATTAGGCCTTTAAACTGGACCTAGAGAGCTGAAATTTTAACCAGAGTATATGGGTCCAGAAATAATCAAGTTTACGAATTTTTGAAATCCGCCCACAAACTCGAAAAAAACAAAATTTTGGAAAAAATCGAATTTTGAGCTAGAAAGCTGAAATTTTTTATATATGATCTATGACTCCTAAAACTGCTCGGGATAAATTTTCAAAATCCGCCCACTGACACGCCCACAAATAAATAAAACATTTTTTTTGAAAATTCAAAGTTTGAGCTAGGGAGCTGAAATATAATATAATATATACTCTCTATGGGCCCCTTCTGCTCATGTATTAATTTTTTTTAAATCTGCCTACTGACACGCCCGCAATTAAATAAAACAATTTTATTGAAACACCCAAGTTCGAGCTAGGGAGCGTTTTTTTTTTATAAAATCCTTTAAATGTTATATAACAAAATATGTAGAGCGTTCTTAACAATTCAACCATACTTAGACTTTTGTCACACCCTCTTATGAGGGATAGGAATAAGAATAGGGTATCCAACAGTTCGCTCAAGCGGACTGTAGCCCGTCCCTATGTTTATTCTTGTAAATTCCACCATACGTTGCAAAATGCTTTACCTTTTGGTGATCGCTTTCCTGCCTTATCCATTATCTCTCAAGAAACATATTATGTGCATTTCACAGATCTAAGCGGTTTTAGTCCTTTTCTGTACCTTCAAGCCAGGGACTTGAATGAATGCGTTGTTTCACATTAGCCACGGCATCTCACATGGCTTGTTACTGTAAGGTTTGGCCTTATCTGATTTGATTGTTTTGCTCTCCCCCAATTCCTCCCTTGAATTTTGCAATGATAGGATATTACTACAGCGCTTGCTAAAAAACAGGGCTTGTAGAAAAATGCGACTACGAGGAAAAATCACATCTAGGCAATTTTACCGTTCATGTGATCCTACCAACACAATTGAAACTGTACCGCAAGTCTGCATGCAATAATAAATGTATGAGTTAACACTACCGGAGATCACCGGTCTCGTAAAAGGAAGATCAAATGATAATCAATAATGCGCCCATGCACGTGTCGAAATCGTAACGAATTGGCAGCCTTGAAAAGTACTGAATCAAAACAAACGCAACAACACGAGCGTCTGATTGGCCTTAGTGATGAAGTGACCTTAAACCAGGAAGCCTGCCAATATTTATTGAAGTCGAACCGGCAAATGGAATGCAGTATGATCCCTTTAATCCTTACCATAGCCGAAACGAAACGTAGTTAAGGAAGAATGCGAAGGAAACTATATATATCTATGTACAAATTTTTAAATCAGATGTTATGACAGAACGATGTTTTGCCGTGCTTTAAATATTTCTGTTGAAAATGCACTTGGCTACACAGAGGCATCAATACCTTTTCCATTCTCTATATTTAAAAGTACAGTTGCAGGTGTCTGGAAGAATCTAGTGCACTCACCTGAATTCTTGAAAGCGCAATGGATATGAAGATGGTTCGTGCATAAAGCTAAAGTGGTATAATAAATTATTTATTTTATCCTACAACCGACTGCGTACGCTTTCATTAAGCCATCTATTTTTTAAAAATGGTAACTAGAAACTGGTATAACTATTCCTAGCACATATTACAACCCATTGAACGTATTTGTATAATGGTATACGAATTCGTTATACCTATTCCTTTAGAGTTTAGAAGCATCAAGAAATGCAGTATAACAGTATAAGTGTTGTATAGGTTAGGTTGTTCAAACTCAGTACTCAGTTGACACAGCTTTCCATGTAAAAGACTGGTTTTCTTATGGAGCTTTTTGTCCAATGAGTTTGGACGACTATTCTGCCAACGCTAACGAAAGTCTACACTTTTTGTCATTTTGCGTATGCATTGGGGATGTTTTCAAAGAAAATTAGTTTTGTGTGGTTGCCACATATTATGTTTGTATTTGTTTTTAGAAATCGTTTCCTAATCGTACCTACATATTTGGCCTATGAACTTCAATTATTTGAAGTAAAGCAAGATTCGTATAGATTACAGCAAGTACAGCACGGAAGGACAGATGAGGTGACCGTTTAAGTCTACTAGAAAAATGTGTTACCTAGTCATTTTCAATAGAAAAGGTTGTTCATTGCCTTACAATCAGGATAGGCTTCAGTCCGCTAAGGCGAACTGTTGAATACCCTATTCCTATTCCCCTAAAATCTTAGTACGTTTTAATTGTTAAGAAGGATATTGTCTACTTATTTTGTTATAAATAACCGTTTTCTACGTTTTTAAAAAGATTTTCTGAAAAACAATATTTTAGTAAATACATTAGTGACCTTTTTGTCCAATTTGACGTTTCACCCAGTGTGGTGCTTGGGATCATCAGTGGATTACCACAAAACAAATCAAATAGATACGTACGAGATGGTACATACATATTTATTAATGACAAAAGTGATGGACAATTAATAGGATGCGACAAAATGTCGCTTATAAACATTATTTAGTATATTTTACGACGATTTACGAGCGATTGAAATTTTGACATCGGGTAGTATACGATGGCATAACAATGTTCCAGCCAAGTTTCCAAACAACAAATCTTGTGAAATTCCTTTGAATATTTTCGATTCTATTGGAATGAATGGTGTAGTATGGATTCCATACTAAGCAACAGTATTCCAAAAGAGATCTGACGTAGGCGCATACAGCGATTTTAGAGTATACCTAGGGATCTGAAAAACAATTGCGTTTATGAAACGAAGCATGAAATTAGCTTTGGCGAAGTTGTACAATTGGAATTAAAGAACTTTGCAAATGATGTTAATTAACTCATGCCTAAAACTAGGTTGGATCTGGTGGAGCTGGCGTGCTGTACCAGGTCTCTTAGTAGTGGGGATGGGAGATCTTCATCATATGGCAGTTACGCAGATGCTATTCCTGCCGTCACATACCGCCACTGTCGAGTCGCTGTTGCTCAAACGATAAGAAAGAAGAAAGTTAATAATTTTCTTTATCAAAATGCAGCTTCTAAGTTTAGCTTCACAGTTTGAGTGATCGAGTTTATACTAGACCTTAAACCGTGGATTTTGACCTTACAAAGCCAAGGTTCGTGGAGTAAGGCCACGTCAACACTTTCCTTAGTCATGAAGAGCAGCAAGTCGTCAGTGGCGGCTTGAGAGTGGGGCAAGTTAATTTGCACCACCCTGAGCTTTCCAACGTTGGTCATCGCGCTTGGGGAAGGAGAACTTTATGTTCCTCAATCCAAATTTGACGAACCCTGCTACGGATCTCGGATGCTTCACTGGTACGAAGTGTGTCTATGAAGTTTCTCGTACTGCTTGGCATTTATCTGAAAGTTCGGCTATATCTTTCGCTTTCATTTTCTTCAAGAACCTCGGGCACGTTTGAAGCCTTCCCTATTTGTTTGTTCGGAGGTTCTTTGTTCAGTATAACCTCTACTGGGTCACCTGCTGCCTCCTGCCTGGCAATCTTAGGCCTGTCAAGTAGTAATTTGCCTTCATACCCTTGACTACCAGGCCTGAAGCAGTAACATTTTTTTGTTGTTCGTCCTTTGTGGGGGGATTTCCAGTAATAGTTAGTCGCTCATCAAGTCTGTTAGTCTGGACAGTGTCATTCTCTGTTCTTAGTTACATTTGCTTTGAAATATATTGTTGCGTGTTTTTTTTTAATACTACAGAAAACAAATGCGAGTTATAGAAACTTCGATTTATAAAAATGTAAACAAGCATTTTAGATTTATTGTTTAATTTTATTTTATTACGAAGCATTATTTAAAAATAGAACATGTTTTTAATTAACATAAGCTTTAAAAAAAAGTCTGTAATCATTCGTTGACATTTTTTTCATTGCATTTCGATCTCGTGAATAACATTCAAAAAATGATCCGGCGTATTTTGCTCAGTAAGAAGAGCATCGCGTATTGTTTCAAATGCTTCATAGACTTTAGCTTACTTTGGTTGCACGATTAAACCTTCACCTGGGTCGGCATCAGCATCAACTTCATCGTCACAGTTCACAGGCAGTTCCACGACATTGACACATTTTTTATGCAGTCAAATAAGGTTATTTGTGGACTAACATTCCCTTCTTCTAGAGAAGCCAGAATTTTGCTTATGATTCTCTTTCTGTAGTAGCAGTTGAAATTTTGTATCACTCCTTGGTCCATTGGCTGCAGGGCTGCTGTCATGTTTGGTAAAAAAACAAGCTTAATAGGCTTTAAATATGTAAGTGATTTGTGGGCACTGCAATTGTCAACAAACATCAGAACAAAAAAACGTCTTGTCCCATTCTTTTAACCACTCTACAAAAACATAAGTTACCATCCATGATTTTTTGTTTCCTCGGTACTTAATAGGCAGGGATTTTACATCGTGGGTTGTTGTTTTTACTGATCAAACGAATCTTAAGTTTTTCTGTTCTACTCATATTTGCGGCAATCATACATGTCACCCGTTTCTTACTGCGTTTCCGTGACATTTCTTACCTTTTAACGCGAACGTTTTGTTTGGAAGACATTTAAAAAAAACGAAAGCCAGTTTAGTCTTCGATAAGTTTTGGTAGAACGTTTCGTTTCCAATGCTCGCAGTCTCCTTGATTAATTTTGGCACTTTCTCCAGAAAGCGTTTTTTCAACAATGTAATTTCTTATGAAAAAAGCCCCGTGAATGAACCAAATTTTTTGAATTTATCAAGCCAACCTGTCCTTGCAGCAAAGTCAGTTTCTCCCAATTCGGTTGCAAAACTCTTAGCCTTCCTTCCTTATATAATTGTTCCTAAAATCGGCAAGTTTACATTCCTGGCTTCCGTTAACCATTTTGAGACAGCCCTGTCAACACCGTCATATTTAAGAAGTATTTTTCTCATTGAGGTTTTTGAGTTCCTTGAAGTTTCAGCATTTTTTTTATATTTCCTCTGTTCTTCACTATAGTGGATAGTGTACTTGGAGGTTAGCGATATTTTATGGTCACATTCTTCTTTTTAACACCACTCTCAACTTCACTGATGACCTTCAGTTTTTGTTCAAAAGAGAATTTTGCAATGATAGGATATTACTACAGCGCTTGCTAAAAAACAGGGCTTGTAGAAAAATGCGACTACGAGGAAAAATCACATCTAGGCAATTTTACCGTTCATGTGATCCTACCAACACAATTGAAACTGTACCGCAAGTCTGCATGCAATAATAAATGTATGAGTTAACACTACCGGAGATCACCGGTCTCGTAAAAGGAAGATCAAATGATAATCAATAATGCGCCCATGCACGTGTCGAAATCGTAACGAATTGGCAGCCTTGAAAAGTACTGAATCAAAACAAACGCAACAACACGAGCGTCTGATTGGCCTTAGTGATGAAGTGACCTTAAACCAGGAAGCCTGCCAATATTTATTGAAGTCGAACCGGCAAATGGAATGCAGTATGATCCCTTTAATCCTTACCATAGCCGAAACGAAACGTAGTTAAGGAAGAATGCGAAGGAAACTATATATATCTATGTACACATTTTTAAATCAGATGTTATGACAGAACGATGTTTTGCCGTGCTTTAAATATTTCTGTTGAAAATGCACTTGGCTACACAGAGGCATCAATACCTTTTCCATTCTCTATATTTAAAAGTACAGTTGCAGGTGTCTGGAAGAATCTAGTGCACTCACCTGAATTCTTGAAAGCGCAATGGATATGAAGATGGTTCGTGCATAAAGCTAAAGTGGTATAATAAATTATTTATTTTATCCTACAACCGACTGCGTACGCTTTCATTAAGCCATCTATTTTTTAAAAATGGTAACTAGAAACTGGTATAACTATTCCTAGCACATATTACAACCCATTGAACGTATTTGTATAATGGTATACGAATTCGTTATACCTATTCCTTTAGAGTTTAGAAGCATCAAGAAATGCAGTATAACAGTATAAGTGTTGTATAGGTTAGGTTGTTCAAACTCAGTACTCAGTTGACACAGCTTTCCATGTAAAAGACTGGTTTTCTTATGGAGCTTTTTGTCCAATGAGTTTGGACGACTATTCTGCCAACGCTAACGAAAGTCTACACTTTTTGTCATTTTGCGTATGCATTGGGGATGTTTTCAAAGAAAATTAGTTTTGTGTGGTTGCCACATATTATGTTTGTATTTGTTTTTAGAAATCGTTTCCTAATCGTACCTACATATTTGGCCTATGAACTTCAATTATTTGAAGTAAAGCAAGATTCGTATAGATTACAGCAAGTACAGCACGGAAGGACAGATGAGGTGACCGTTTAAGTCTACTAGAAAAATGTGTTACCTAGTCATTTTCAATAGAAAAGGTTGTTCATTGCCTTACAATCAGGATAGGCTTCAGTCCGCTAAGGCGAACTGTTGAATACCCTATTCCTATTCCCCTAAAATCTTAGTACGTTTTAATTGTTAAGAAGGATATTGTCTACTTATTTTGTTATAAATAACCGTTTTCTACGTTTTTAAAAAGATTTTCTGAAAAACAATATTTTAGTAAATACATTAGTGACCTTTTTGTCCAATTTGACGTTTCACCCAGTGTGGTGCTTGGGATCATCAGTGGATTACCACAAAACAAATCAAATAGATACGTACGAGATGGTACATACATATTTATTAATGACAAAAGTGATGGACAATTAATAGGATGCGACAAAATGTCGCTTATAAACATTATTTAGTATATTTTACGACGATTTACGAGCGATTGAAATTTTGACATCGGGTAGTATACGATGGCATAACAATGTTCCAGCCAAGTTTCCAAACAACAAATCTTGTGAAATTCCTTTGAATATTTTCGATTCTATTGGAATGAATGGTGTAGTATGGATTCCATACTAAGCAACAGTATTCCAAAAGAGATCTGACGTAGGCGCATACAGCGATTTTAGAGTATACCTAGGGATCTGAAAAACAATTGCGTTTATGAAACGAAGCATGAAATTAGCTTTGGCGAAGTTGTACAATTGGAATTAAAGAACTTTGCAAATGATGTTAATTAACTCATGCCTAAAACTAGGTTGGATCTGGTGGAGCTGGCGTGCTGTACCAGGTCTCTTAGTAGTGGGGATGGGAGATCTTCATCATATGGCAGTTACGCAGATGCTATTCCTGCCGTCACATACCGCCACTGTCGAGTCGCTGTTGCTCAAACGATAAGAAAGAAGAAAGTTAATAATTTTCTTTATCAAAATGCAGCTTCTAAGTTTAGCTTCACAGTTTGAGTGATCGAGTTTATACTAGACCTTAAACCGTGGATTTTGACCTTACAAAGCCAAGGTTCGTGGAGTAAGGCCACGTCAACACTTTCCTTAGTCATGAAGAGCAGCAAGTCGTCAGTGGCGGCTTGAGAGTGGGGCAAGTTAATTTGCACCACCCTGAGCTTTCCAACGTTGGTCATCGCGCTTGGGGAAGGAGAACTTTATGTTCCTCAATCCAAATTTGACGAACCCTGCTACGGATCTCGGATGCTTCACTGGTACGAAGTGTGTCTATGAAGTTTCTCGTACTGCTTGGCATTTATCTGAAAGTTCGGCTATATCTTTCGCTTTCATTTTCTTCAAGAACCTCGGGCACGTTTGAAGCCTTCCCTATTTGTTTGTTCGGAGGTTCTTTGTTCAGTATAACCTCTAGTGGGTCACCTGCTGCCTCCTGCCTGGCAATCTTAGGCCTGTCAAGTAGTAATTTGCCTTCATACCCTTGACTACCAGGCCTGAAGCAGTAACATTTTTTTGTTGTTCGTCCTTTGTGGGGGGATTTCCAGTAATAGTTAGTCGCTCATCAAGTCTGTTAGTCTGGACAGTGTCATTCTCTGTTCTTAGTTACATTTGCTTTGAAATATATTGTTGCGTGTTTTTTTTTTAATACTACAGAAAACAAATGCGAGTTATAGAAACTTCGATTTATAAAAATGTAAACAAGCATTTTAGATTTATTGTTTAATTTTATTTTATTACGAAGCATTATTTAAAAATAGAACATGTTTTTAATTAACATAAGCTTTAAAAAAAAGTCTGTAATCATTCGTTGACATTTTTTTCATTGCATTTCGATCTCGTGAATAACATTCAAAAAATGATCCGGCGTATTTTGCTCAGTAAGAAGAGCATCGCGTATTGTTTCAAATGCTTCATAGACTTTAGCTTACTTTGGTTGCACGATTAAACCTTCACCTGGGTCGGCATCAGCATCAACTTCATCGTCACAGTTCACAGGCAGTTCCACGACATTGACACATTTTTTATGCAGTCAAATAAGGTTATTTGTGGACTAACATTCCCTTCTTCTAGAGAAGCCAGAATTTTGCTTATGATTCTCTTTCTGTAGTAGCAGTTGAAATTTTGTATCACTCCTTGGTCCATTGGCTGCAGGGCTGCTGTCATGTTTGGTAAAAAAACAAGCTTAATAGGCTTTAAATATGTAAGTGATTTGTGGGCACTGCAATTGTCAACAAACATCAGAACAAAAAAACGTCTTGTCCCATTCTTTTAACCACTCTACAAAAACATAAGTTACCATCCATGATTTTTTGTTTCCTCGGTACTTAATAGGCAGGGATTTTACATCGTGGGTTGTTGTTTTTACTGATCAAACGAATCTTAAGTTTTTCTGTTCTACTCATATTTGCGGCAATCATACATGTCACCCGTTTCTTACTGCGTTTCCGTGACATTTCTTACCTTTTAACGCGAACGTTTTGTTTGGAAGACATTTAAAAAAAACGAAAGCCAGTTTAGTCTTCGATAAGTTTTGGTAGAACGTTTCGTTTCCAATGCTCGCAGTCTCCTTGATTAATTTTGGCACTTTCTCCAGAAAGCGTTTTTTCAACAATGTAATTTCTTATGAAAAAAGCCCCGTGAATGAACCAAATTTTTTGAATTTATCAAGCCAACCTGTCCTTGCAGCAAAGTCAGTTTCTCCCAATTCGGTTGCAAAACTCTTAGCCTTCCTTCCTTATATAATTGTTCCTAAAATCGGCAAGTTTACATTCCTGGCTTCCGTTAACCATTTTGAGACAGCCCTGTCAACACCGTCATATTTAAGAAGTATTTTTCTCATTGAGGTTTTTGAGTTCCTTGAAGTTTCAGCATTTTTTTTATATTTCCTCTGTTCTTCACTATAGTGGATAGTGTACTTGGAGGTTAGCGATATTTTATGGTCACATTCTTCTTTTTAACACCACTCTCAACTTCACTGATGACCTTCAGTTTTTGTTCAAAAGAGTTGCTTTAATTTTCTTCCTGACATTTCGGCTCGTGAATTTAACAAAACTAAGAACTTTTGCGCACACAAACTTGTTAGCCAGTACAAAACCGAAGTTCAAGTGAACATCTCAAACACAGCCATCTCTCCTCTTTAAACAAAATTCCAAAATAATCAGAGTAGACTAAATTGAATTTCAAAAATTAATAACAAAGTTTTTTTTAGATTTTAGTTCGAGTTAAAGAGATTTTTTGCTACCAAACGCAATCAAAAAAAATTCGAAAAAGAGAGAAGTTCAAGTTATAGAAGTTCGAATTATGGATTTTCGATGATGGAAGTTCGAATTATCCATGAAAATTAAGTTGAAAACGCAAAGTTCTCAATCAAACTTCGAGTCATTGAGAAATTCGACTTACAGAAGTTCCAGTTATGGAAGTTCACCTGTATAATTAAACAAATGTTTTTTTCTGATCGATTAATAAGTTATATATTCCCAGCTCACGAGTGAGTGGGAATTGTTTTTTCCATTTCAAATGTCTCTTCAATTTGAAGAATAAACATAAGAAATGATTATTTAAGCCTAGGATATGGCTATGAAAATTGAATTTATATACATATAGTCAACTATTTCTAGCTGACATTATATATATATTTTTGGCGTTTCACCCAGATGTGGTGGTGTGGGATCATCAGTGGATTACCACAAACACATCCAATCCATACGCAATTTTTTTCTCGTTGTTTTATTTTCCGTGCGTTTTACATTCGCCTACTTTTTAGCCTGAAATTGACGAGTTTGCAAACACCATCTTTAAAACTTGCTAACTACACTACAGGGGACCTATTGTGAACTTCGCCAGCTGTTTGACACTTAAGGCAAATTATATTTTTTCAAGTCGCAAGTCATACTACGAAACATTCACAGTCGCTTACATTTTTGCTGATGATAGCGTCCGTACTCTTCCGCTCAAAGAATGCACACATTTCCACTTGCAAGTTAGGTCTAAGTTAAAGATTTTTTTTACCATTTTCGCCGCAACTGACCCTTGGTTGTTTAAATTTTAAATACAATTTTCGTCTTTAAACGTTGCACCCTCTGCCTAACGACTAGATCACACAGTTTTCTTCCTTTTACCAAATTGTTAACAACTTGACTCATCTTAAACTCGGTTTAATAAGTCGTCCCCTCTTTCTAGCTATCAAAGCATAACATTTTTGTTCGCATCAGCAGCATTCCTTAGCTACAACCACCAGTGCTTGGTTACGGTTGGTTGAGATTCAAGGCCGTGTATAGACCTTTCAATGGTTAAAATGGTATATTTTTTGTTCCCATTCAATTTTTTTTGGCATAGCTTTAGTAAAGTAAATATTTACTGTACGTATGTACATAATGTGTGTAGGTAACGATTACTTGTGTGTACCTAATTGTAAAATCATGTAAATGCGACGCCTCGGCTTTCCATTTCGTTGAGTAACTACGAGTATTCACTAAAAATATCATTATTGACATCTTGAAAGGTTTAAGAAACTTTGTTTAGAAGAATACATAACAACGTGCTGTGGGGGTGGAACAAACGGAGCCACATCGAGAACGCAGACACAATAATGAATTAAAACTAAAACAATGGATAGAATATCCGGCGTAGACAATCCGTTCCAATAGGCGGAAGCACTGAAAACCAACATTGTAGCTATGTACTGTAATCATAGGCTTAAGTGTTTGTTTTTGTGCTGCAGTCGATGTGTGAATTATAATTTTTCAATTATTTTTCTAGTTTTATAGAATTAACCGATCGGCTCATTATAAGTTCGTGCACATACATACAGCAATTGCCAGTTATTTAATAATGACAATAAAGGAGTACCGAAGCACTGAAGAAGAGGAAATGTTTTTTTTTTATTTTTCTTTTATATGTCAGACATCCACAACGATCTATACCTACGTAGGTGTATTAGATGCGTTTCTTTGAAAAATGTATCCAAAGGAGGGTTCGAATTTATACGTGCCAGCAACACTGGATAGCTGTCGATAACATCCACAGCAGGGCTGCCTTGGATACATGCCGCAAGTACACTGGCGGTCACAAGGATGAGGCCATACATTTGGCATTCGATTTTCAGTCTTTATCCCTGTTGGAAATTTTATACCCAGAAAATGTTACTACCTGTGAACAGGTACATATTTTCCCAACAGTAAGTCATAAAATTAAAGTGTAAATAAGAAACGACCGCTGGAATTTCCCAAGATCGAACAATAAACTACTTGAAAAAAAATTAATAAAATGTTTACATTTTATGGTTTTAAAACATTTATTTTATATGTTTTTCTACATTAATAATGAGTATGCCCGCCGTTTTTCGATATGCCCTCTATAAGACTGTTTGGAATAGAATCATACAGTTTTTTTTTTTAAATAATTAAGAGAAATTTTTTCACTTTCACGAGAATGTTTTTCACTTTTGGAAATGACCGTTCCAGCAAACAATTGGTGTTGTTTCCGTTCATTCCGTTCCATAGTGGGTAATAGCTCCACACCATTACAGCTGATTTACGGCTGTGATGTCTTGCCAAAATATGTTCCTCCTTTCTTAGATCATAGAAATAAAAGTTGTTACCATCGGGGCCGTCAAGGTTAAACTTTTTTTCATCCGAAAAGACAACGCGTTTCCATTCACTGTTCCAAGCGACATGTTCTCTTGCTAAAATTTGATGCTCCTTGAGTACTTGCCTCAAACAGGTTTCCTTTAAAGTTTTCTTCTCTGTATAGTACCACTTTTTCGTATTATCCTTCGGACCGTTGCTATGCTAGCTGATACTTCGCTGTTGGCCCTTATTTTAGTCACTGGTAGAGTAGAATTTGAGGCAAGGCGTAGGATAACCCGCTTTTGTCGCAATGTTGTTGCTTCTGCCGTGCGTCCTTTTTGATTTTCCCATAGTGTTGTGGATCCGCAAGATAACTGTTTACAACAGTCTTACTCATTTTTTTTAACTAAATAAAAACAGTTCTTTTCACCTCTTGCGAACGTCTGACAAACATCCAAGACTATCAATTGTCATGAGAAGCTTCTCAAATTTGCCGTACGGATTCGGCTTAAAATCGTAGGTGCCTTCTCAACTTCGCACAAGAAAGTGATTGGAGAAGCTAGGTTTTATGTTAGAATATTTTTATTTTTATTTTTTCACAGGTAGTAAAAGTTTCCGGGTATACAGTTTATAACAGGTATAAAGACTGAAAATCGATTGCAAAATGTATGGCCTCCTTGTGACCGCCAGTGTACATACAATAATTTGTGTTGCAAACAAAAATGTATGGCTTTTGGGCATAATTTTTGAAATCGTTCTTATATTGTTGGCGCGTTTTTTGCGGCGCATTGTTTTTATTTATCGATGGTAGGCCTGGTGCATGTACATTTTTTATATTCTCAATCGCAAACCTCCCTACCGGAAGGGTTCAGTGTCTTAGGCAGACACTCTCCACGGGCCGGAAATCCGTTAAATCAAGTAGTACCTAATCGCAATTATTGTAGGTAGCTTCATTCGTGTTTAAAGCGTTACTTTGTGAAAGATATGAAGTTGTGAGGAGGCATAAGCAATCGTAACAATAGCTAAAGTTTATCTCGTCGAATGTTCTATCGTCAATAAATTACCTGAATACTTGAACGCATGTGTGTTCAAACTTGATTAAGCCGCAATTATGCCGATCATGTTCTTAAAAGCACCGGAGATAGCAAAAGAAAAAATCCATCGACATTTCGAGGCTTAGTCTAAAACCAGGGAAGACCAACAGCCTGAAGAAGGGAGGAATGTGTTTTTTGTAACTAAAACTGGCAAGCAGAGGTATATAAAACGAAAGGATTTCAACCTTAAAAGCGTTTAATAAATGCAGTTAAGGCTTCAAAAGCGAGTCACCGCATGCGCACATGAAAGGGTTGATCGATAGTAACTGCTCTGCCCGATGTAGTGGGGAAATGAAAGAAATCTATACTTTAGCGAACTAAGTTCAATGGGGTAAGTACTACGCGGATGCTTTGGGTATCGTAAAAAAGGAAAAATACTTCAATATGTTTAGTGTATCATGTAAGCAGGCTTGAACAAGTAAATCAGTAACTGAGCTGCTCAACTCCAATTGTTCCAAAACAGAATTAGTCCTTTTTACTTGAAGGTACAAAATACCGCTATTCAATCTTCCGAAGCTTGGGAAAGGGCATTTCTCCTTTTGCACAGCGCAACGAATCTTGGTGCAATTCGGGATAGTAAATTGGATTGACACGTCAAAGTAAGAGAACGAATTAAAAAAGCTTATACCGCCCATTACTTCTCCTTCTTCTTCTTCCTCTATGACGAGGCTATGATCATCATTAAGGGGATCATAACCCCCCCACTTTACTGCATCCCTATTGGTCCGCCTGTGGGGTTCGCCTATTTGACCTCAATAAAAATCGGCAGGCTTCCTGGTTTCGGATAATTTCATCACTGAGGCTATTCAAGTGCTGGTGTTATAGCAGTTGTGTGATCCAGGAGTGGCCTGCCTCTTTTTTACGATTTCGACACGTGCATGCTTCCATTATTGACAATTGTTCGATCGACCTTTTACGACACCGATGATCTCCAGTAGTGTCAACCCACGGATTTGCATGTACACTTGCGGGACAGCTTAAAGATGTTAAATGTGTCGCTAGGCTCACCTAGATGTTATAATCGCCTAGATGTTTTTTCCCCAATTAGTCGCCTTTTACGACAAGCGCTGTTGGGGGGCACTGCAGCGATTTTCGTAGCCCGTCCCTGCACGGGAGACATTAGTAACAAAAATAGGTAAGACTTGGGCTTGAAATCCGATATCGTACACTGAATATAAACATTACACAGTGGTGGTGAGATGATACATACTTATGTCTTAGCTGATGTGCTACCCGGAAATCCTATACGGACTGATGAGATTTGCCCCTTGGTCGACCATGACATCCCCTATGAGGTGTCATACCCGCGAAGGGAGGAGTGGCAAAGAGATGCAGTCATAATAGCAAACGAGGTTGCTATCTACACTGACGGCTCTAAGACGGGGGAGAGAACGGGTTCTGGCATTTTTTCTGCTGATCCAGACCTGAGAGAGTCTATACGACTCCCGGACACAAGCAGTGTCTTCCAATCGGAAGTTCTGGCTGTTCTAAGGGCGGCAGAGATAGTGCAGATGAGATCATTGTCGGGAAGAGACATTGCCATCTATATTGACAGTCAGGCGACACTTATGGCACTTGAATCTGCTAACATTAACTCTGAGATAGTCAGAAACTGTCGCACAATGCTTAAAGCAGTATGTAGACGGAATCGAGTAAGACTGTGCTGGGTACCGGGACACTGCGGTATAGAGGGAAATGAGCAAGCCGATGAGCTAGCAAGAAAGGGAGGGGAGCTGGAAAACAGCGGAGGTGTGAACATTAAACCACCCCTGGGCGTCTTTAAGGGAAAAATCAATGAAAAGATCTTAAAAATGGCTGACCTCAGATGGCAGAACATAGTGGGACATAGGGTGTCTAGAGCCCTTTGGCCCCATTTGGATAAGAAAAGATCTAAGGAAATTCTAAAATTGAGCAGGGAACAGCTTAGAACAGTAATTGGGATTATGTCAGGGCACTGTCTTCTAAGAAAGCATGCTAGGCGACTTGGTCTGGTGGATGTGGACACGTGCAGGTTCTGTGGTGATCTACAAGCCGAGGAAGACATAACACACATATTGTGTGAGTGCGAGGGTATAGCACGGAATCGTAGGAGGATTCTAGGGGAATACTTCTTCGAGGAACTAGGGGAGCTGAGCGGCATAGACCATAGGAAGCTGGTTAAGTTCTGCAGGAGGATTGGGCTCTGTCTAGGAAAAGTTTTTTAGGTTTTTTTAGGTTTTTCTCCAATTGAAGTTTTTTCAAGTGGTTCCCTAGGGATCGCGATGGGCCCTTCTGGTGCCTAGTGCTGTATGCAAATTGCATACCCCTTTTTAACCTATGACCTATGACCTATGTATGGCGTACTGTGTGGCAGAACGCAAACCGGCAAATCCCATACGCGGATCAGTAGGAGTGCAGTAAAGTGGGAAGTTTATGGTCCCTTTAATCCTGATCATAACTTCGCCGTTAAGGCAAAAGAAACCCTATATTGACTGATGAAATGATTCCGTATGATATGTCTTCCGGGAAGGCATCAATGGTAAAGGAATGTAATCACAAGGCCTATGGCTCTAAGACAGTGGAGGTAAGGGGTTCTGTCATCTTCTGTGTGGTCGACCTAAGATAATCAAATCTAAACAAAGGCAAACCTAATCTTAAGTATTCAAGGCACTATAACAACGATTTAATCACAAAAGGCATATGGACATTCTTGAATTAGGCATGAAGAAAAACTTAGAACATTAGTTGGAGTTCTTTCAGGAGAGTGTCTTCTGGCATGAAGCTCAGACAGACTTTCTGACATGGATACATGCATGAACATTTGTTACACAAACTTCAGGAGGCTAAATAAATCCTGCAGTGAAATTGGATGTTTTTTGCGGAAAAATGTATATAATATTTTTTTAGCTTTTAGATTCAATTGATTCCACAGGAATCACGCTGGGCTAATGTACTTTTATTGGGCCTACGACCAATATTATGGCATATTACAAACTATGTATCAGAATTTAAATACTCTTTTGCAGTTGGCCAATGACCGTACTTATGGCCACTAGTCTAGTGACGTCTGCGCCTGTACGTATTTTTTGTTGTTCTCATTTTCTTTAATGGCGATGTTATGATCTGCACTAAAGGGATCATAACCCTTTCCTTCACTGCATCCCTACTAGTCCGCCTGTGGGGTTCATCGGCACGTATTTGTTATGCAAACCAGATCTTTCTGAGAATGAAGCAATTTGTCAGATTCGTCCAGTAAAACTCCGCCCTTGAGGTAAAGAACGCAATTCGATTTTGTCCCTTCACGAATCCAATTCGTGACATTTAGAGCCCTGGCCAGTTCGTCAGCTCTTTTACTGTTCCTATGATTAAGAGTGATCTTAAAACGAGACGGCTAGCCCGAACCAGTGGTTCTTTGCAGCTTCCATGCTTGAATGTTAGGTTATAGGTAGGCGGGCTGGCTTAGTGCCACACTCAGGTCAATACTGACCCATTGTGATGCCCATCGGGGGAGGAGGGTTGTCCCTTACTCATTTTTTAACCCTGTTTACAAAAACTGAGATTAATTACTCACTGTGTTGTTCGAAACAAACCATCCTGTGGATTTGGTGAAGTTCATTATCCTGTCTATCGGTGTGCTGGAGAGCTCGTCTAGGTCATGGAAGAAATGTCTCCCCATGAATCTGTACCTGATGTGTTGGAGACCCGGGCTGTGACATAGGAAGTGGGTTGTATTCTCCAGAGCTTTCTCGTCGCCACAGCCTCTACAGAGTTCTTCTTCCGTCAAGCGCAATTTCTTCATGTGGTACCGCAGAGTATTGTGTCTCGTTAATATACCTACGAGTATGGATAGTGATTTCCTATCCTTTTTCATGAGACTCTCGGTTCTGGCTTCATTGAAGGTTGGCTATAGCATTCTTGTGGGGTGGCAAGTATCTAGTGCCGTCCATCTAAGGTTCGCCTTTCGTATTACCTTTCTCCCTGCTTCAAGCCTGAGTGTGCAAGGCGGGATGAGTACAGAGGGATCAGCTTGTTCTGACACAGCTGCCGAACCTTGTCTTGCTAATTCATCCGCTTTCTCGTTGCCTCGAATGCCTTCACGTCCCGGAACCCAGCAGAGCGATTCCTTATGCTGAGTACCAAGAACCTTGAGTTCTTCGCCACAGTATATCACAAGCTTGAATTTTATTACTGCTGCAGTTAAGGCTTCTATTGCTGCCTGGCTGTCAATAAAGAAGGTAATACCATCGGGTGGTATTGCCCTTACCACAGACTCACGGGCTGCTGTTGTCACTGCGAGGACCTCTGCTTGAAAGACGCTGCTGTGGTCGGGGAGGAGTACCGATTTTGATATGCCCAGTGGTGCGGAAAAGACGCCTGCCCCTCCCCCTTTACCATTTTTGAACCGTCCGTAAATACGGTTATGGCTTGCGTGCTGGGGACGAGTCCGTTTCTCCATTTTTCCCTGCTGGGAAAGCCACTCGAGAAAGGTCTTGTGAAATCTAAGTATGGCGTGATGTAGTCCGTATGTCGTACATGGCCAAAGTATTTCTGGAGGATCGTCAAATGACCCATTTCGTTTGGTTTACAGTTCACTGTTTGGCAAATTCTCATGGCACTCCTGCGGTTGGAGTTGTCCTCATCGCACTGGTTGTGCCGATGCACGCTAGTCTCTAAACTTTCGTAAGAGCCTTTAGGTAGGTGGCTTTATTGGTTCCCTGCCACCATACGAGACCTGCCATCAGTATAGGTCTTTTTTTTTTTTTTTTTTTTTTTTGTCGGGATGTGTGAAACTTTCTGCACTGGAGCACTCAGACTCAATACTGGTCCATTGTACTACCAGGCAGACACACCACATTTTACTGTGGGAATTTACTCGTTTTTCTAAGAAAAACGAGAACTCGCTTCAATGATAAGGAGCTAGGTTTACAGCACTCACCATATCCGCACCAAAAACCTGCCACCTGATACGAGCAAAAGCAGGACAATCACAGAGGAAATGTTCCGCAGTGTCGTCGCTTTCTCCACAGGCTTCGGAGTTGGTGGTGTCGCTTAGGCCTAGCACCTTAAGGTGTTTGGCAAAAGCGTAGTGTCCCGTAAGAACGCCAGTAGTCTGTCTGCAGTCTTTTCTGTTGAGAGACAACAAGAATGCCGCGGATTTCCCACAGACGACGGGGAGCATTTGCTTAGTCTGTCTGCACCCTGGAGAGTCATGCCAACGGCGATTGTGTTCATAGGAAACCCAACCGTCAATGGAAGCCCTGACCGAGGACGCAGGCAGACAGATCGCTGGTTCAGGTCCTGAGAGGTCCCCCTCTGAGCCTTGTCTAGCAAGTTCATCGGAGATCTCATTTCCCGTGATCCCGTTATGACCCGGGACCCAGAGAAGTTTAAGTGAATTCAGCCTTCCGACCGAATTCAGCGATATCTTGCATTCACGTACTATTTTGGAGGTAGTTAAGGGTTTGAGTAAGGCCTTAAGCGCAGCCTGACTGTCGCTACAGACGCAGATACTTCGCCCCCTCCACCTGTTCCTCGTAACATAGTCCATGGCCATTAGGATAGCATAAGTCTCTGTTTGGAAGACAGACGCATATTTGCCTAACGGAAAGAAAAGTCTAACGTTATCGCTCTCCACGAAGACACCAGCACCAGATACTTGATCGGTTTTGGAGCCATCCGTAAAGATTCGACTGCATTCCCTTCCAGGTTCAGAGTCCGGCCATAGCCAGTCCTGGACGCGAGGAAAGTTGACCTTGTATTTGCGCTTTAGCCGAAGTTCCGGTGTCATCGCATCAGACGGCATATCCATAAGATAGGAGTCGAAGGACAACCGTTGCGCAAGTTCATCAAAACTCCAGTGCGAGTTATACCAAAAGCCACCTCTTGTAAGACGTGAGATAGCCTTGATTGTACATCCCATGATGTAAACATCAAGTTGCGGAAGGTTCAATAGTGCATCTAGGCCGGAGCCAGGCGTGCTGGGGAAGGCCCCCGTGCAGCCGAGACATACCTGCCTTTGGAGTTTGGCAAAAGCAGCAGTGACGTATTTACGTGAAAGCTTATTCCACCAAACAACCGATGCGTATGCTATAAATGGTCTTATCATGGCCGTATAAATCCATAGGACTCTTTTCGGTGATAAGCCCCATGTCTTGCCGAAAATGCCTTTGCACTGCCAGAAAACAGACAGCGCCTTGGCAGTCTTCAGCTCAACATGTTTGGACCAAAGAAGTTTGCTATCCAGGATGACTCCCAGATACTTTGCTTCATTGGAGAGTTGGATTGTGACGCCTTTTAGCACTGGCTGAGTCAACCCGACCAGCTTCCTCCTTCTCGTAAAGAGAACAACCTTAGTTTTAAGAGGATTGACCGAGAGCCCATTCCTAGTGCACCATTCGTCGATCACGTCAAGGGCCGCCTGCGCCTTGGCGCATACAGTCGCTAGGCATGATCCAACAGAAAGCACGGCAACATCATCCGCGTACGCCTGAGCGTAAATATTAGAACTGTTGAGTGCGTTCAACAGAGAGTCGACCAGCATACACCACAGCAGTGGAGACAGGACGCCGCCTTGTGGGCAGCCTCTGTTTACCCCCGCCATAACATAGCGGCCACAATCCGCATCCGCAACCAACGTTCTATTCATTAGCATTGCTTTAATCCACAACACCAATGGTTCGTCTACTCCGTGTTGTCTGGCGGAGCTGCACATGCTATCAAAAGTCGCATTGTCAAAAGCACCCTCAATATCGATGAAAATGCCCATCGCGTATTCTTTTCTGTCAAGCGCGCCTTCAATTCTACCAACTAAATTTTGGAGCGCAGCCTCGCAGGATTTTCCGCGTTGATAGGCATGTTGCATCGGAGATAGTGGGTGCAATCGCAAAGCACCTTTGCGCACGTGAAGCTCGACCAGCCTTTCCAAGCTTTTCAGCAAGAAGGAAGTCAGACTGATTGGTCTGAAGCTCTTGGCGAGCGAGTAGTCACTTCTGCCAATTTTTGGTATAAATGCCACTCTAACTGTACGCCAGGGTGTTGGAATGTATGCCAGTGCTAGGACAGCGGTGAAGATTTTCTTCATAGTCGGTAGCAACTGGTTTGTACACTGTTATAGGTCTTACTATTGCCGTGTACATCCACAGTTTAATTTTGGGCGATGTTCCCCAGGTTTTTCCAAAAAATTTGCTGCAGGAGCAAAAGGCTATTGTGGCTTTTTTGATTCTCTTATTGGTATTCATTTTCCGATTTAGTTTTTTGTCTAGTATAAGTCCCAGGTACTTCGCACTGTCAGAGATTCTGATCGCCAACAGAAGGTGTGACAAACTGTGGTATTTTCCTTTTATTTATGCTTGAATGTAGTTGTGGTTGAATCGAAAGCGTTAATCCCAGCCTGACTTTCGCTTTCTTTGCAAGTAACTTACACGTTTCCCTAATTGACAAGACTTCTCCCTCAAAGGCGCTAGATAAATTTGGTAGGCGGGAGGATTTGGATTATTTTAGAGTATCCCTTGTATAATATGAAGGTACTTACTAAAACCTGTGAGAGGCAAAATTTCTGCTTGTGATAGTTAATTGTGAAGAAAAGGAAAGTCCAGTTTCATCAAGAACAGTAGATAACACAATGAGTCTGAGTTAAAGCCCTGACATATTCAATAGTTAAGTTAACCATGCTTGGAATACAAAAATATGCAGATCCTTTGATTTTCAACTTCTAAAATTTCTATGATCATCGTCATACTCTTATCATACCCAAAAAAAAAGTCACAATTCTAGAATGTGTCCACCAAAGTACCTATTACTATTTCAAAGCCGCTACTATTTTCTTTCCGCTTAATTTAACCGATCTTTTTCGCAAGCCGAATTCAGAAATGGGTAAGACAAGACAGTGAATGAACTTGAAAGCATTTCTCTTGGATGTGTTTATTTGCTTCCTTCTTTTCTTCTTCGTTTTCTTATGTTATTACTTATCAAAAGAAGAGCAATAGTGTAATCGCATCTATGCGGTTGACCCAGTTTGCGCGGCTGGCTAGCTGCGATGGTCATGTTAACGCGCGAATCTTTTGAAAAGATTCAACCTCAGCTTAATTGAGTTATTTTTCTTGGTAATTAATCGAGGAATACACTATTAATTGCTGGATCGTGAACAATTGTATTTTAAGTTATTTGGCTTAAAATGCAAGTACACCTGAAATTCAGAGCAGAAACAATTATTATATACTTATTGCATTTATTTGGGGCTTTAATTAAATATTTTTTCTGTAGCATGAACTGAATTTGATGTGAGATATCAATTTGAGTCTACCACTCCACCCATTTTTCCATGAAATTGATGTGTCTGGAATGTAAGGCGTCACACACATCAGGAGACACATATCGCACCCATATTTTTTATTCCGCATTTATTCCTTGGTATTGCTGGATCCTCCTCTTGGTTATGCGACTGTGTGTGGATTTTCTTTGATTTATCGTTTAATGTTTTGGAATTGACAATTTTAATCTTCCTTTTGGGTGTGGAATGACAATATCCCTAATAATGTACTTCAGTCCTCGAGCAAAAGGAATATCCAAACGGAGGTATCGTATTTTTTCCATAAATAAAAGTTTTACCGTTTGATGAATTAAATAATTTCAAAGAATTTTAATGTCAAGTGTTGGTTTCACTGCACATTTGTGGTTGAAGATTGCGAAGAAGTATACCTTTTTTCCCAAGTTGGATGAGTTAATGAATAACCATCTATTCAGTAAAAGACAATGAACAGCTTTTATGATAACAATAAAGTTCAATTTGGTCTTTCTTTAACATACTGGATACGATGACGTAAGAGTACCTCTCTGAGATTACAGGAGTATAAAAACATATAGTATACTCGTAGACACAATGAAAAGAAAGTTTTCTGTTCACTTTTCTTGTGAAATTAAATGAGATGTTTATAATCACCTCAATGCAACGTGTGTTGAGCTGCGTGAAGAAAGCTATGCAATTTATGGGGTGTAGATTTATTAATTGCTATTGAGTTTTTTGTGTTGGTTTATTGAAATTAAAATAAATGTTATTTACAGGGAGGATATACATGTTTGAAAAAAAAGAATTCTCTTAAATTTCACCAATCCTTTTGATGAATAAATTGACAAATAAAATGTAACTGAACAAATTTTGTGTCTGCTTAGTATACATAGCCATCGTTTCTACTCGTATATGGGTCGTTTATTAGGTAAGGTTAGTCGAAGTGTTTTTGACCAATATAAGATCCATTAAAATACGACCTAAATCTAGGATAAATGTGCACCTTAGTCATTGATGCAACTCAAGCGTAAGATACCTCTAGTTTCTGTAGTAGTAAAATCATAATAAGACCAGTATCAAAGCCCCCAGATTGGGTTTTATTTTGTAGGTTAGAGTATCGACTAAATTTCAACGATTCGGTAAATTTCCTGATAGTTTGACAAATTTGGAGGTTATTCCAATTTTTTTTTAAAAAAAAGTGACAAGAAATTTATCAATAACTACAGATCCATTTCCCCCCCCCCCCCCCCCCAATTTAAAAAAAAAAATTGAAAAAGTTGTTGCAAGTAGAATCATACATTATCTTGAAAATGCTCAATTTTTAACCTCAAACCAGTATGGATTTAGAGCCGGAAAATTAACTGAAGATGCATTGCTATGGTTAGGTTAGGTATGTGGGTTGATGAGACAGCGGTGTTGATGCTGCATCATTGCACGCAGGTCAGTGTTGACCCATTGTGATGCCCATAGGGGGTCCACGTGTGTTGGTTTTGGTGCCTTCCTTGTCTCGTCGGTGATGTCAATCACATTCTCTCCAGCCATCCGGTTTTTACTGAGAACCTGAAAAGATTGGAAAGAGGGATTTCGGATAGTTCCGTTAGGCTGTGGAAAAAATAGTTTCCTATAGTTCTTTTTCTCAATTGACTGAGGCCTGGCAGTGGCACAGAAAGTGGCGAGTGTCCTCGTGTGCCTCCTCATCACCACAGCCCCTTCAAAGGTCGTCGTCAGTAAGACGCATTTTCTGTCTGTGGCTCCCCAGAAAGTTGTGTCCAGTGAGTATTCCGACCACCATCGAAACAGATTTCCTGTTTTTTTCCAAGGAGCTTGTGGGTTCTGGTTTTAGGTAGGAAGGGTATTCCACCTGTTTTTGGCGATCTCCAGGATTTTCTGCCCCACCCGTGCTTTGAGGTCACACAATGGCGGTTTGACAGACTGGTCCGCCTGTTGATGACTCATGGTAGAGCCCTTTCTTGCCAGTTCATCAGCAATTTCATTACTCTGAATGTCCCTATGACCAGAGATCCAGCAGAGTTTTAAATTATGTTGACCGCCAAGAGCCCTCAGCTAAGCACCGTTTTACAAGCTTTTATTTTATCTCGACAGCAGAGATCGCTTTAATTGCAGCCTGGCTATCAATGAAAATTGTAATATCATCACGTGATATCACCGCCATTGAGGCTAATTTGGCTGCCTCTACCACTGCCAATATCTCCGCCTGGAAGATGCTGCTGTGATCAGGGAGTCGAAATGTGCTTTTTAGCTTTAAAGTTTCAGAAAACACTCCAGCTCCAACGCCTACGTCCATTTTCGAGCCATTTGTGTAAATGGATATGGATTCGGCTACATGTTCGTTTCTCTCCCATTCCTCTCTTCTAGGAAGAATGCGGGTGCGGCAGCATGTAAACAGTAGATACATTTTTTGAGCCCAAGTATTTACTCAGAATCTGTGCGTGCCCCGTTGAGTTAGTTTTCCAGCAGTTTAGCTGGCTGATCCGAAGGGCGCTTCTCGTCGCCGATTCTTGCATGTATAGGTTCAAAGGAAGCAGGTTGAGGATGCTTTCCAGCCCCGCCGTTGGGGTGGTTCTTATTGCACTGGTCGTGCCTACACACGCCATCCTTTGTACCTTTGTCATGTGGGTGACTTTATTTGTGGATTGCCACCAACTAAGTCCTCTGTATGCCAGTATAGGTCTTACTATCGCTGTATACATCCATAAAATATTCTTGGGGTTAGGACCCCAGTTTTTCCGAATATTCGATTACAGGTATAGAAAGCTATTGTGGCCTTTCTTATGCGGTCAAACACATTTAATTTCCAATTGAGTTTCCTGTCGAGTATGACACCCAAGTATTTGGCGCACTCGGATAGTTTGAGGGTAGTCCCATCCGATATCCGGTAGGTTGAATATTGGTATTGCTCGTTTGTTGGTAAATGGGAGCAGTTCTGTTTTTTGGGGGTTAATACCTAACCCACATTGTTTTGCCCACTCGTGAAGAGTTTTAAGAGTACATTCAAGTAGCTCAATAATGGTGGGCAGGAACATACCTGTTACTAGTATTACTACGTCGTCTGCGTAAACAATAACTTTTACCCCACTGTATTGTAGCTTTATGAGTATCTCGTTAATGACCAGTACCCACAACAGAGGTGAGATAACCCCTCCTTGTGGTGTGCCTCTAGATGCGATAACTTTGAGGTGTGTATTCCCAAGCTTCGCAATTATTTTCCTATCGCTGAGCATGTTCTCTATGAATTTAATTAGAGCGTGATTTACGTTAGTCTTTTCCAAGTTCCTTTTCACCGCGCTTGTCTCTACATTGCTAAATGCATCGCTAAACTATTGTTCTCATTTCTATGAAAGTAGGATCTTGTATTTGTCATACGTGTAAAATCCTACTTCACTACGGATAGCTTTGCCAACAAAACAGGGCTATTAGCGATTTGTTTTCGTTTCAAAAATGTTTTTTTTATCACATTGTCATTATCTCTTCAGAAACGAAGCCATTTTAACCATCATTTTTTAATTTAAAAAAATGTAACTGGGTAGGTAAGTGGAAGTGAAAGTCATATTCTTCACAAAATATGTAGATAAAGTTGTATAGTACAATATTCCTTTATACACAGTTTTCTGCCATGCCTACTTGTGGGACTCTTACGTTTTTAAAAAACGTAGTTTTTTGATAAAAATCCCTTAAAAAAACGCACAAAACAGTTGTGTATAACAAAATATGTAACCATAATCCTTTTTAACAATTCACCCATACTTAGATTTTGCCACGCCCACATTTTGGGGAATAGCAATAGGGTACCTAACGGACTGTAGCCTTTTCCTATGATTTTGTTTTTATTTCAACTTTCTATGGAAGAATTTTAATTAACCTGCTAACATGGAAGTCTGTTAATTTAATAAAAAAAAAACCCGCTCGCTAGGAATTGCACATGTATCTGGTTATTGTTAATAGCAACGCAAGAGTGCACATCAGTACTGTTTCCTCCTTTTGTAACAGCATTTTTCTTTACTTTTTCCATGTGCAAAGCACACTCAAACCGACTTCGTTACAGAATTTGCTAAATAAAATATGAATTTTAGATTGACTCCATAACGATATGTCGGACTAAAATTAAACTAATGTGAGAGGAGTTGCTTCAGGTAGGCACCCAGCACCACCATCCAAGCAAATCCTTTCCGAGTCCAGACCCTCTTTTATAACGTATAATTGACTTAAACCATTAAACTCGTTAATTTTTATAAAAGCAAGCTATAAAGTGTGGAATAATGCTTCCCCTGGAACGATTGATTTGATTTATTTACAATGTAATTAATGACCTGCGCGTGTACGCAAACACAACAAGTTTGACTCTTGAAAAAGTGCAAATATTTGTGGATTTCTTTAGATAATGTATCTATTGGCTTTGTATATATACTCTAAAGTATATATACAAAGCTATACGTATAGCATGTACCTATACCTGTATTTTTTTATGCGATGGATTGCTTAATAAACATTTGCGTGCAAAACTTATTTAGTTTTCCTATATCTATTCATTTGTTGCCTTCGTATCGACATGGAATGCTCCGTTTAGATAAGCCAAGTTGCAAAGTACGCTGATGTACGAGCTGTGATGATCGCGGTCGCGTGAACCGCGGGTGTGATCAACATCATGTTGTGGATAGAAATTCAATGGGCAACAAAAGCTCGCCCCTCTCCGCAGTTACCTTGTCCATGATTGGAGGTTTTTATTTTTTGTTGCCTACTTTTATTCTTCGTTTTTTAATTTTGTCATGGTTGACAGAGTTTGGGAATGCACTTGTTGCTTTGCTATTTAGTTTGTGAAGCGTTGCTGTTTGGGTATGGATATTGTATGCGACTGTTATGTATATGTATATATGTATTACGACGCACTCTTAATAAGAAGTATTTAATGTAACAGAGTCTCTCAAACTTTTTCTTTTTAATAATAAACATCGTTCAGTTTAATAAATGTTAATTTTATTTTTCAGGTAAGGACAACACACAGAATGAAGTAGTAAGTCAATTTCTTGCAGAGTCATAAAGCAATACGCTTTCTTTGAGGAGAGACAGTACAGATTATTTCAATTACTTACGTCGTCGTGACAGTAATTAGCTTATGTCAACAATAATGTATATATGTAGTAAACATAAAGATCTAAATCATAAAAACATATGTTAAGTTTGATACGATATTTGCTATATCGATGAACTGAAAAAAATATCTAAAGTTCTTCCTGTGATGTACAGTAGCCAATCTTGTTACAGTTTCATAATATGTAATTTAAAAGAATTTGCATACCAAACAGGATGCACAAGCCCTTCAAGCTATTTTCGAGTTTACCGTGTTTTTGTTTCAAACAATGGAATTGTGAAAATGTGTTGAATGTTTGTGATGCTGGTCCTGATCCCTGCGCCAATCACCCCCCAAATTGCATGACAAGAATTATGGTAAGAATTTATATCAATGAACTGAAAGTGTCGTCGTATATAAAGATCATATTTTAAATAATGTTCCCAAATCTGAGTAATGTTGTTGCTTAAATCGTTGAGAAATTCCATACCAACGCTAAAAATATCGACGTAATTTAGACCTAAATTTACAATACCGATGGTTGGATATTCCAAATCTGATGAACCATTAATTTTAATTTTTGTTCAGTCTGAGCAGAAACCTAAATCTGGATAAATAGATCGAACGACGTGGTTTCAACGATAGCTGTCACTTCTAGACATTGCTCTCTCTCTTTCTTTCTCTCTATCTCTCTCTTCTATATCTATATCTCTCTTCTTTATCTCTCTCTCTCTATCTCTATCTCTCTCTCTTCAATAGTTGTATTCTTCCACAGAAAAGCCACAATTAGATGGATTTGAACAGTCCTAAGTTTCATGTAAGCCAAACCGGGACTAACATTTACCACAAATAAAGCCTTTAAAGGTTGCCTATAAATGGGGGTCTCATCGTATTCACTATGGTCTATCATCATTGACAAACATCTAGATGGCCTATTTAAAACGATGTAGCCATGTGCTAACTTTATCGGGTCTCATGCGAAATGCTGTATCAATAGTATGGAACTGGTGCACAACTAAAGGGGTTGAGCGAATAAACAATATTGGCGTAACACAAGATCATAAATTCATTTACAATTTCCACTTAAAAAGGGGGTCCTCTCCCAAAAATTATATTATTAACCTATTCTTCGTTAGTGTAATGGGAAAAGTGTAATCGAAGAAAAATCACTTCAAGAATACAAAGAATGAAATGGACTTACATCCACAGGTACAATGCGTTCTTGCTCTGCCCTGCCCCTAAAACTGCGGTAAACTTCTTAATCTCCCTACATAAATGCGACTTAAGAAGGCTGGTCAATCTTACGATCTCGAAAGTTTGAATTTTCAAGCTTGTTTGAAGGTCTCACGAAGATTCTAAGCTCCATTTAACGTATATCTATATATGCAGGAATCGGCTGCAAAAAGGGCCTTGAGGATCAGCCAAACAAACAGCACAGATTCTGAACATGTACATAGGGAACAACGTCATATCTGACTACATGTCGGATGTCGCCTTACTTAGATTTTGAAAAACCAATCTCTTGTTCATTTCCGAGCAAGGAGGAATGGAACGCAAACGTACCCATGAAAAGGAAATCGATATTCTTCTTTACAGACGGATCAAATATGGACTGTGGAACGGGTGCTGGACTATTCTCAGTGGAACTAAACATTAACAGATCGATTAGATTACCTGATCACTGTAGTGTATTCCAAGCAGAAGTCCTAGCAATTACTGAAGTTGCAAGCATGGTATCAATGATGGCGATACCACATAGTGATACCATTTTTATTGATAGCCTGGCGACCATTAAAGCGGTGTCAGCAACCGAAATAAAGTCTCTGCTTGTTCACCATTGCCGCGAGGAGCTCAAAGCTCTTGGCACGAAGCACAGGACGAGTCTCTGCTGGGTCCCTGGACACAAGGACATATCCGGTAACGAGCGAGCTGATGAACTGGCAAGAAAAGGGTCTGCGATGGACCTTAGGCACTTCAGTCGGCTAAGCCACCACTATGAAATCTCAGAGAAAGAGTGGAATACAAAACTCGAATAAAAGCCAAAAACAGGTGGTTGTCACTAACCACTTGTGACATATCGCGCAAACTGTGGCCAAAATATGATAAGGGCCGAACCAACAGACTTTTACGTTAGGACAGGACATCACTGTCAAAGTTGATTGGTACACAATCAAGGATGATGACATCTGTAGAGGCTGCGGTGATGAGGAAACCCATGAGGATACACCTCACTTCCTCTGTCACTGTCCAAGCCTGTGTCACCTGAGGAAAAGAACACTTGGAAGATATTTTTCTAAGACATTCAAGAACTTTCTGATGTCTCATTCTCGAATGTTTATAGGTTTATAAGGACATCCAAATGGCTGGGCAACCTGGAGTAGGAAGAAAAACAAGGACGAAGGACCAAGGCCAGAACAGCGAGGCCGACACTCCCAAAAGGGTATCACAATGGGACCACATGGACCTAAGTGTGGTGTAACAGATTCGCTCTGTTCCATCAGCCCGGAAACCTAACCTAACCTAACGTATATCAAGCTCTTCGATTGAAAACACTGACGAAAGTCAACTTCTATCAACAAAATAAATATCTCAGATCGTTTTCTAGGGGATATGTACTGGCTAAATGGCTCCCACACAGAATGATACAAGGAGGAAATGGCTAGCTGGTAAGGGGTCTAAATCCCCGTTCATGAGCCCAGAACCCTTTCACGGCCTGCCAACCAGGTTAGCGTTTAAAATTTGGGAACCTCAAATACGACTCTAACTGCAACTTCATTCAAGGGATACCGGAGTATTCTTACGATATCGTTTTGACGATAGTTTTGCTTCATGTAACCTGGCGTGTCGACGATTCTTTTTCTGTTCACGTAACAGACAGAAATACATAAATTTGTTTTTTTTCAATATTTTTATTATATTCTTATTCAAATATGTCGTTTATCCAATGAAGCGTTTGTTCTAAGCATGGAAACCATCAACATTAATAGGGGATGTTAAGACGAGAGTAATTATGTTACAAAAAACAAACTAAAGTCGATAGCGTTCGGTGCTATCGTGTCGTAACCGACGATCGTTTGAAAAGTGACGTGATGAGAGTCCTGGATTTTGATCAAATAAGTTACCACCGGTGATGGTGAACCTGTAGGGCAGTACAAAATATCTTCGCAGGTTATGCCGTATGTTTTGTATTTCTTTTATTTTTTGAATTCATCTATAGACCCAGTGGTTAGGTGGCCTACTGACCTGGGGGTCTTCAAATCCCGCCACTAACATCTGAACGACTTTTTCTTTCCCACGCTCGGCCCTACCACTTTCGGAGATCTGAGAAACAGTCAAGAATATTAAGTGTCACTAGAAGCTTCTCAAATTTGCCTTTGAAAATCAGCATAATATTGAAGAACCTTTCCATTCCTGACAAAAATTTAGCTCGGCCTAACTACGCAATTGATAGAAGAATCTAGGCTACACGCCAATATTATTTATAGTGTAGAATTATTGTATGACTAAGCTTATCTTAAGTTTTGTTTTCAAGAAAAATGGAAAACATTTGATTAATTATTTGTTTGTATGTTTTAATATTGAGTCCGCGTATGCGAACGGTTGAGTCTTCAGTGTACATATCAATCAATCTCGCTCGAGAATATAACATTTGTGACATAAATGGTCATTCATAATATATTCTTCTTGTTGTATGTAGATGTGTACCTACTAGGCCATATAAGTCTCCTTTAAAGTCTCTTTTGAGATTTGTACATCTCATTTTATAATTGAGCTGACTTTCCGCTTGGTGTCACTTTTGTTGATATCTTAATCTGCCTACCAAAATATATGCATTTTAAACAGTCACAGCTTTGCACCTCCTAAGTCTGTATACTCACAGTTTGAAATTCACTATAATATTATGCCCTTTCGTAAACCATGGCATATGCAAATGCAACGATTATTTGTCTCTGCGAAGAGAAACGTAGATAAACCACGACGAAAGAGAAGTCTCTCAGCTCTCACTTCACTATCATATCAACAAAAACATTTGAGTTTGAGATACTTACTGACTGGGTGTGTGTGTGTAACCTGTACATAACATAACAACACGATCGCAATCTCTATCTATTCATTTGTTTTTCGCTGCGATGTCAGTCTACCTTTGATCGCGACGTGCACCTGTAGGGTTCCGAATCCGACCACGAAATTCAATTATTTATTCGAAATATTCGTTCCATTTATCCGCTTTTCACCATTTTCGGTTTGTTTAGAAATACATCGTATAAATTTTGTCTTTCTGTGTTTGAATTAAATTCAAGTGTTGTATATAAAAATTGAAATGATTTTCGCTAATGCAAAATAAATGCAATAAATCTATAACATACCACTGGAAAAAATAAATAACGAGTGCACTGATTAAAGCTATCGTGAGTGTTGTTGCTTTATTTCAGCGAATCTGTTTATGTGTATCTCTGAGATATATACACCGGAGTGTTAATATTGCGCGATTTTTGTGTGTGCAACTTTTGCTGCAGGCTATCTGCATTTTCAAATCGATTGTGCAATATTTTGAAAAAAAAAACAACCGAAGAGTTTAAAATGAGATGAAGTTGGATAACCCTCTTAACTCCACTAAACAGCAAAAAAAAAAAAATCTTTTTCAAATGCGTAGTCCATTTCCGATTTTGACAAATAATTTCTTCTGTATTTCCACAAATAAATATCTATTCATTCATACATGGCAAAGTTTATAACCATTATCTGCTTCGTAGGCACCTTGCGATTTGCGAACGCAATTATCTTCCAACAAACTGCGTCGGCTGGTTGATATTGTTCTAAATGATTATTTTCGTAATTTACCGACTACGATATACTTTAGCAGTTAGCAGTAATCAAATATCTATATTTAACAATGGCACCGTGAGATCGTAGAGTCAAGGTTGTTGTTTTTTTTTTTGTGGGTAACTATGTAGGTATGTACTTCTCATCGAAAGGGGAGATAAGCTCTCGTTTCATTCAATGAACAACAAATAAGTGGATGCTTTTATTGATGTCGAAATACAAAATGTTTTGCCTTCTAGAAAAACCACCAAATCATGTCAGTTGATCACCTATTAATGTTCGTCACATGTACAACTAGGTACCTGCAATAGAGAAATTCATTAGGCCTTCCTGATCGCTTCCTAGAAAAATGATGGAAAACCATTCCTCTTACAGATTGCACATCAATCCAGATTGTTCGGGGAATTTTCCTCAGTTTTTTTTTTGGTAATTCTTAAATTTGATGGGAACAGATTTTTTTTGAACTGCAATATGACACCGTTTCCTTATATTTGTGTTTCCTCTGTCAACATTTTTCACGTAGAAAACGATTAAAAATGAATTCAAACCAACATTGTGCATATAGGTGCAATTATCACATTTATCAAGTTTACCTATCTACTTGCCTGCTTTTTTATAATCTAAAATTGTGTCGCAGTGGAGAAAAAAATAACTTAAATGGGTGCTGTTCGTAAAAAAGTAACAACGTGACACGTTTATGACGCGAATCTAGGTGAAATGTCGTAATTTATCTAGATTTCTATCTTGACACTTAAATATTTGATTATTTTGAGCAATTTAGCATTTTTCTTTTAATTGTAGTACCTACTACGAGTTTCTTAGAAATATAGCACAAGTAGATTGTTAAAGTTATTGTTATTTGCGGTCTTTAAGATTTGTTACTGGAATATGTTTTTTTTTTCCTAAAAGATCAGAATAAATGGGATCGAATTTTCCTGTGTTGCATTTGTGTGATGCAGTCGTTTTTTGAGCCTGCATCTTTTGTTTCACGATTTCGAGACATGCATATTCCCGTTATTGATTATTGTGCGATATTCCTCTTACGACACCGGTGCTCTCCAGTCGTGTCAACGCACGGATTTGCACGTACACTTGCGAGACGGTTTCAAGATGTTAAATGTGTCGCTAGGTTCACATGAATGGTTAAAGTTGCCTGGCTGTGAAATCTGTCCTTAGTTAATGACAATTTTCGCGAGATATGTTTAGCCTATTTAGCCTGCCCGGGCTATTGTATCAAATTTGTGGCGGTAAGTTTTGCTTTTAGTACCTACATCAGTTGGTAATGAGATGCTGATTTCGTAGATATCATAAGGGTTATTTATTTATTTCATCCACCAGGTAGAACACCTTAACAGATTTCGCATAAAAAAATAAAAAAAACCTACATACAGTAGCAGTAGGTTCTTGTGGCATTTTACACGTTGCGGAATTTTAAGTAAAAGAAGAATTTCTGGAAATATTTATTTGCTAGACATTGCCATTTCAAGACATCAACTATGTACGTTACTCCTCCTTATTGCCCGTAGTAAAACCTGTCATAGAATTGCTTTTACTAGGCGAATGAATATAGTATGATTTACACAGCTTGCAGCCATTGGTTCCTATATGCAGACACTGATGGCGTACAACTTGCGCGTTTTTTCATATTTTATATAGGCTTAGAATAAAATGATAAAAAACGCCCGTCTGTGATTTGGCAGCACTATTTTATTTCACATTTCAACAGCAGCTGCTTTACTTCATACACTCTATTCTAAGGGTATATTAATTTTGACTCAAAGTTTGTAACGTAACTTAATATTTCCATTAGACCACTAAAAGTTACTATATTCGTGATCAGCATCAAAAGTAATATCGATTGAGCCATGTCCGTCCGTCCGTCGGGAAATAAACAGTTTATCGAGAAGTCAAAATTTGAGCTAGGAAGCTGAAATTTGGAATATATACTCTCTGGAGGCCCAAAAATGCTCATGTGTACATTTTTTCAATCCGCCTTTATTAAAAAAAAAAAACGTTTTATTGAAGAAATTATTGGAAATGGAAATCCCATTTTTAGCATCGTCTGTAAATAAAGTTGTTTTGAACAATCCCTTCATACAAATTTTTCTGCCATTCCCATTTTTTGGGGCGTTTTTACGGTTCCGTAGCCAAATGGCAAAAAACGGAACCCTTATAGATTCGTCTGTTATAGATGTCTGTCTGTCTGTCTGGGAATGTCACAGCCACTTTTTTCCGAAACTATTAGAGCTATACTGTTGAAACTTGGTAAGTAGATGTATTCTGTGACCCGCATTAAGATTTTCCTGCAAAAATAGAAAAAAAACAATAAATTTTCGGGGTTCCTCATACTTAAAACTGATACTCAAAAAAAAATTTTCATCAAACCCATAAGTGTTGGGTATCTATGGATAGGTCTTCAAAAATGATATTGAGGTTTCTAATATCATTTTTTCTAAACTGAATAGTTTGCGCGAGAGACGCTTCCAAATTGGTAAAATGTGTGTCCCCCACTCTGTAACTTCTAAAATAAGGGAATTATAAAACTAAAAAAAATATATGATGTACATTACCATGCAAACTTCCACCAAAAATTGGTTTGAACGAGAGCTAGTAAGTATTTTTTTTTTTAATACGTCATAAATTGTATACGGCAATTTACCTTTTTTTACCTCGGCAGAGACCGACACACTTAGACCAATGAAAGGTCCATTGTGATACCACACGGATATATCTTCTCCCTACTCGTTGAACCAGTTGGAGCTTTTGATGAAGCTTGACAGACTTTTGATGTCGGGGTTAACGAGATCGCTACACACTTAGACACACTTAGACCAATGAAAGGTCCATTGTGATACCACACGGATATATCTTCTCCCTACTCGTTGAACCAGTTGGAGCTTTTGATGAAGCTTGACAGACTTTTGATGTCGGGGTTAACGAGATCGCTAAGATCATTGTAAATGAAAGATCCTAAATGGAGTTTTCGTCTTTGAGAGAGAGCAGGACATGTGCAGAGAAGGTGGAGCATTGTCTCCTCCTCGTCCTCGTACATGCAGCTTCTGCAAAAGTCATTTGTATAGACTCCAAGACTTGTTGCATACTTGCCTATGAGGCAGTGTTCAGTGATTACACCAATTGTAGCACCAATGTGCAGTCTGTTCAACGAGATAAAAAACCTAGGGCGTTTCAGATCCATCTTTGGCCAATACGCATCATTCGGCGTTTGCTGTTCCACCTATGGGTAGGATTTATCAACGAGTTTTACTCCTCGTATTCCATACTGGGATCCTCCTCCTTTATCCGGTCTTTGGACAGGTCACCTAAATGCCAATTGCTTAAGTAACCCGGTGAAGTGCGGTCATTAACGAAATAGGGATAAAGGGAGAACTTGATTGCTATACACATACCTGCACACGCACCACTGACAGCTGGCTACGTTTTGCCAATGATGAAAATGACATCAGAGTTGGCAAGTAATTAGATAGACTTTTGGAAAATTGTGCTTTGAGCATAGTTTCGCACAATTTTCGCAAGTTTTATGTGGAAGAAGACACATGACTCTACTCCTTTTTTGTCATCAAAGGCCCCAGTGTAATTCTGAACTTTATGAAGCAGCGAACGTTTTCCATCATAATTTTGCACAATCTGACGATGCGAAAACTAGACGTTGCAATCAATTTCAGTCCCGCGTCGTTTTAAGAAAGTTATACTTTTAAGCTATCTTGGATCTGCAATAAGTTCAGGGTAATTTTATCGTATCAAAACACGTTTTCAACACCTTTCTCAACTGTCACGTACGAAATTCAAAATATAAAAACAAATCAGTAATACCTGCCAGCAGCATAGGTATATTACGCAACAGGCTTTTCTGGCATAGCAATTTGCCTTTCATCCATCTTAGGTAGATTCTTAGGCAAATTAAGCCTTATTACTCCTACCTTACTGCGGTGAGTACTTCCATAAAGTCATTAAGAAAAGATAAACAGGAACTTTCGCGCAAATATGAAACTAAAAAACCAACATTTTGGCATGTGATGGATTCATGGGCAATTACCAAATCTCGGAAGTTAACTCTTCAACGTTTCAAACTGGACAAACATTAATTGCACAACATTATAACGATTTTTTGTTTTTTTCTTATTTCTGAAATAAAAAAATAAATATGAACTCGCCCAAAGGCATTTGAGTAAGGTGCACCTAACCGAGCAGCAGACAGGTCGTCAGCAACTAGTTTCCATCCAAAGATTACCACACCAGACAGTGAACATTGGTGTTGGCAAAAATGGCAAAAAGTCAGCAAGCAACTCGGTAACCAGCCAACAAGACGACGACATATTCCGAACCACAGTGACAGGGTCTGGGAGAAAAGTGTTATGTATTTTATTTGTTTTTCTTGGAATCTACGCGATGGAAGCAGCATCATCATCATTGTCGCGGGTCATTTAAGTTCACTATCACTTTCACTGTGGAGAAGCTCAATTCAATTACTCAGCAATTAAATAAAATTATATAGATATTTATAATAACAAAAAGCCTGCGCTGAATTAAATGTTTACGTTCTTCTAATAAAATGTCTGCTTATGCGAGCATCGATTAATGCGAAAAGACTTCACTTAAGATACATGGAGTAAAGTATTTAAAGTTGAACAAGAAATCGAACACATAATACCTACTGGCAAACTGGCATGAAACAGGGAAGGAAATAAGATATCCAAGAGTTTTCTTTTCTTTTCTTTTTAGTTCGATTACTGAACAACTTTTACCGTATTACTGCCGACACGAGTTGTTGTGGATGCTGCTGCTGCGTATGCGAGTACACACATTATCAACTAAATGAAGTGTAATAAATTTGTTTAAGCAGATTGTTAAGCTGTGAAATTTAATTGTACACATTGAATTATTTCGTGAGGAATCTTACACGGGAATCTTTCAATTGTTTTTTTGTTTTTCATTTAATGGGGAATTTTATGTGTACAGAAAGAGAAATTATCACACGCAGATTTTTTTTTGCATCGACTTACAATGTATACAATGTATAATTACAAGATGGAGGATATGATAAGTTGGGGGTTGCACGTACCTCAATTCGAGCATGATTTAACATGCAAAAACCCTTGATTACAAAACGTTATTGTTGAATCTGAGTTGTAAGACTATTCGTCCGAAACACATTATTCTACTTCCTTTAATGGCGGTGAGGCTTTGATCAGGTTAAAATGGATCATAATCTTCCTACTTAATTGCATCCCTACTGGCCCGCCTGTGGGATTCGGTTCGACCTCAGAGAAGAGCGACAGTCCTCACTTCGTCGCTGAGGCTAATCAAATGCTGGTGTTGCTACATTTGTGTGATCCAGGAGTTTTTAGGTCTGCCTCTCTTCCTACTTCTGAGTTTGTATTGGAACGTTGATTGATATTGCCTTTTGACAGGTTTCGTGGGAGGGATGTCTTCTTTGAACATGACAGTACCAATTGAACCGGTCGCGCTCCATTTTTTCGAGATAAGTTCTTTGACGTGAAGACTTCCTCGGATCTTGGAACTCTTCTTCTGTCATGCGAAGCAGCATCATCTCAGCTGCCGCTAATTTGTCCTCATACTTTTTGTACGCTGTCCAACATTGTGAACCATATGTGAGCGCCGGCCGCACAACAGCGGTGTAGAGCTTTCTTTTCAGCTTAGGGGACATTTTTTGATCACAGAAGATGGGTGAGTTTTCCCGCCACTTCGTCCACACTACGCTTACACGATGCCTAATCTCGTCATCATAGCTTGTTTCGTTATTGATCATAGAGCTCAGATATTGAACTTTTCGCACTCGGGAATCACTCATTCATGTAAATGTCTGGAATAGGTCGGAGTGGATCAGAGACGGGCAGCACAAGTATACTGTTTTTTTTATACCCTTTTCTAAGGGTACCTATATTAATTTTGACGCATAATTTGTAACATACCTTATTATTGCCCGTAGACCCCTAAAAGTTACTATATTTATGATCAGCATCGATAGTAATGTCGATCTAGCCATGTCCGTCCGTCCGTCGGCAAAAATTAGGCCTTTAAACTGGGCCTAGCGAGCTGAAATTTTAACCATATACTCTCTAGGGTCCCGAAATTATCAAGTTTACGAATTTTTGAAATCCGCCCACAGACACGCCCACAAACTCAATTTTGGAAAAAAAATCGAATTTTGAGCTAGAAAGCTGAAATTTTTTATATCTGATCTATGGCTCCTAAGACTGCTCGGGATATAAAATTTTCAAAATCCGCCCACTGACACGCCCACAAATGAATAAAACAATTTTATTGAAAAACCAAAATTTGAGCTAGGGAGCTGAAATTTATAATATATACTCTCTAGGGGGCCCTTTATGCTCATGTGTAAATATTTTCAAAATCCGCCCACTGACACGCCCACAATTTAAAAAAAAAAAACTTTTTTTGAAAATTCAAAGTTTGAGCTAGGGAGCTGAAATTTATAATATATACTCTCTAGAGGCCCTTTAAGCTCATGTGTAAATATTTTCAAAATCCGCCCACTGACACGCCCACAATTTAAAGAAACCTTTTTTTGAAAACCCAAAGTTTGAGCTAGGGAGCTGAAAGTTATAATATATACTCTCTAGGGGGCCCTTTATGCTCGTGTGTAAATATTTTCAAAATCCGCCCACTAACACGCCCACAATTTAAAAAAAAACAACTTTTTTTGAAAATTCAAAGTTTGAGCTAGGGAGCTGAAATTTATAATATATACTCTCTAGGGGACCTTTATGCTCATGTGTTAATTTTTTAAATCCGCCTACTGACACGCCCACGATTAAATAAAACAATTTTATTGAAACACCCAAGTTTGAGCTAGGGAGCGTTTTTTCGATAAAATCCTTTAAATGTTATATAACAAAATATGTAGAGCGTTCTTAACAATTCAACCATACTTAGACTTTTGTCACGCCCACTTATGAGGGATAGGAATAAGAATAGGGTATCCAACAGTTCGCCCAAGCGGACTGTAGCCCGTCCCTATGTTTTTCGGAATAATACGATACCCATTCCCCTCCAAAAATTCCATCAAGGGTTCGTTGCAGAGACGTTCGATCCTCGCTTATGATGGCCCCATCGTTAGCAAAGAATAACTGATGCACTTTGGGGTCCGTTACTTTTCCTTCAAGCAGATAATCAAGGACTGCAATAAATATCAAGGGACTTAAGACGCTTCCCTGGTGAACACCGACTTTGATTGTGAACTCCTCGGTGACGCCAATGGGGCATCTTACTCTTGTCTTTACTCCCTCATACATGTACATGATCATCTGCACGTAGGTTTCTGGAACTCCTCGCTGTCTTAGCGCCACCTACAACAGATCCCTTGGTTGTCCATCAAATGCCTTTTCAAAATCAACCAACACCATATGCAAATCCTTTAAGGAATCACGATGTTTTACCATCATGATCCTTATACTTTGGATTGCATCGGTGGTTGGTTTACCTGCGACCAACCCGCACTTTTTCAAATAGCCTTGTTATTTTCCGCAATCGGCTATCTAATACCCGCTCAACGATCGTCTGGGACATTAGTTTGAATGAACGGTAGTTGTCACAGTCTCGCGTATTGCCTTTCCTTTGTACAAAGGAAAAAAAACTTTCCCGCCACTGATTAATCATTGGATCGTCTCTCATCAGTTTGGAGAAAATCATGAGCCATTTGGACTCGAAGGCTCCCATCTTCTTCCAGAACTCAGGGAGTATCTCTCGGAGTATCTCGTCCGGCCCAACTGCTTTTCGTTTTTTGGAGTCTTTGACCGCCTTCCTAACTTCGTCGACAGTAATGTCGTGTACTTCATTGTAAGGAATAAAAAAATAAAATAAATATTAGGCATTAACGACCCATACAGGGCCTAAAACCTAGCTTCTCCAACCACTTTCATTGCGAAGTGGAAGGGACCTACAATTTTAAGCCGAATCCAAACGGCAAATTTGAGGTGGGGCATTTAAAAAAAAACTCTAGATGTTACTTGGCCCCGGCGGGAATTGAACCTCAGATCTTACGATTAGTAGTCCGATACACTAACCATTGAGCCTCTCGGAAAATATATCCGAGGAAATTGTTCATTTAGAAGTCCTTCACAAAACCGCCACCTGTGTAGTATTTTTTCGTTATCCACAAGAGGCAGCCCTTGAGCATTGTTAAAGAACTTTGGCGAACGGATTTCCTGGGCATTCCTCCTTCTCTGAGCGTAATTTTGAAAATGGTTGTGGCCCTGTTCGGTTTGACGAAGTTCGTTTATAGCCTTGTTTCTAACCCCAGCCGCAAAAGAAATTTCTCCCGATAATTGTTCTTAAATTTTATTCCTAGTAATTCATTAATTTAAGTTCATGAAACAGGTCTGAGTGTATTAGTTTGACGTTGCTTTCATCTAGTCTAGATATAAGAGTGCAAGCATTTGCCATTGCTTGTTTCTGTATGTATGGATGAAAAATGGGGAATGTTTCGTAGAACTTAAAGCCCTGACGTGGCTAAAGAGGAATGTGATATCCTCAAAGGATATCCGTATATTCTCAGATAGTCAGGCCGCGATTAAGTCCCTGGACTCAGTCTCTTCAAATTCCATCATAGCCCAAGATTGCCGCTCATCTCTTTCGGAGATGCCAGAGCAGTTCAACATTCACCTCTGTTGGGTGCCGGGACATAGAGACATTCCAGGTAACTGTAGGGCAGACGATCTCGCCAAAAAAGGGACCACATTACCTCTTTTACCTGATAAAGGTTCCCTAGGTATACCAATCGCTACTTGCAAACTCTTGTTCAAGCTATCCGCAATCGAGAGAACAAACCTTAGGTGGACAAGTAGCAATACATGTCTAGCGACTAAGCGGATCTGGCCAAAGTGGGATCTGCGACACATCTAGACTTGGCGTGTACTCAAACTACTTCTGGAGAAGTTGCATGGACAAGGAGGAGGAGGAGACTATACTTCACCTTCTCTGCACTTGTCCTGCGCTCTCCGATAAAAGTAATCTCTTTCTAGGGGACTTCTTGTCCAATGATACAAGTGACTTAGCCGACACTGGCGTTAGAAGTCTATCGCGCTTCATAAGAAGCTCCTACTGATTCAACGAGCAGTGAGGGAAGATCTGTGTGGTACCACAATGGACCGTATATTGGTCTAAGTTTGTTGGCCTTTTGTTGAAAGCCACGTCAACCTAACCTAACCTAGGTAGTGCCTGGCGGGGTAATGCGTTTTCAATTAGCGTACATTTCCATAGTGCTTAAGTTAAAACGAGTTCGACACGTTCATCGTTCATGCTCCTATTATTTCTTGTTTGATGTTTCTTTAACGACACCGGTAGATCTCCAGTCGTTTCGGGGTGCGCTGTAGTGATATTCTTAACCCGTCTCAACACGGTTACGTCCAAAACACATTCATAAACTGAAAATGAGAAGCTCATATGGGAATGTGAGAATCAAATATAAATAGAAAGGCCACAGTTCGCTTGGATTAACTATTTGAAACCCTATTTATGTTTCCATTCCTCAAAGAGGTCACGCGGGTTAAGAGTCTTTGTCCATTTTGTTACTACGCCTTTTTGTATTTTCTTACAAAACGACTAAATATTTAATATTTGGGCAAAAACCCCCGAAAAGCTTTGTATGATGGACTTGTTGGACAACACATATTTTGTACAGAACACAACCTTCGTTTCCATTCACTTTTTTCGATAAAACGATATTTTTTCAAATTGTGACCGTGTCAATGTGGGCGGATGTGAAAAATGTTTATTGTAGAAAGAGATCAACGCAGCAACTCCGACTTCGACTTTGACAGGAGCGACAACTTCAGCGTTCGAAGTCGACTCAAACACATTGAAAAAGGCAACTTCGAGAGCGAAATAAAAAATTATTGTAAACAAGAGAGAAAATTCTTTCAAAATACAAACAAGACTGAAAATTAGCATTCGTATGTTAGGAAAACTGAAAACATCGCCGCAAGCTTAGAAGGATTTGCAGTTCAAATTCGAGTTTAGGATTAAGGTCTAACTTTGAATTCAATTAGAGATGCTAATGTGTTCCATCCACATATGCTGCTTCTGCCATTCTCTTTGACTTTACGGGCCCTAGAGAGTATAGGTACATATTTAACAAATTCAATTTTTTGTCTCAAATTTAAAGCCTGGCACGGACGGACAGACATGACTCGACCCAAATAGCTTTCGCTGCTGAACACAAATGTAAAGGGTATTTTATTTTTTTTGATATTTTTTTTTTTTTTTTTTTTTTATAATTAGCGCGCACTAAAGGGATTTGTTGGGACCCTTATAATGTATTAGCTACACAGCGCGGGCGTTAAGGAAATTAGGGTGAGAGGAAAAGGAGAGATGCCGATGCACGTTGGTTTTGAATGTCTGTAGGTTATAATGTGTAGGAAAAATGGAGCGGGGAAGAGCATTCCACATTCGTGTTGTACGGCTGAGGAAAGATTCTTTGAACTTCACTGTACGTCCGAACACAGGCTTGAGGGTGAACTGATGAGCATTCCCTGCATGGCGGGTATTGCGGTTGAAATGTTCAAGGGGAGGAATGCAACTGGCTATTTCGTTTGAGCACTTATGGTGGAAATAACGATAAAATAACGACAGGCAGGAGACATTACGACGATGACTAAGAGAGTCAATCGATCTCGCTATGTCTCGGTCGCCAATGAGTTTTATCGCGCGTTTTTGGATCCTGTCAAGTAGCTCCAAATAAGTTATTGGTGCACCGGACCAGATATGAGCGTTGTACTCGAGTTTCGGGCGAATAAACGCCTTATAAATTGTAGCCAGATCAGAAGGGGTGAAATATTTCTTACAACGTTTAAGGAAGCCTAGACATTTCGCGGCGTTCTTGGCGACATCGAATATGTGGTCATTCCAACGAAGGTTGTCATTAACACACATACCGAGAATGGAAAGTCTTTCGGTTTCAGCGATGTAAGTGCCATTCATAGATAATGGCAGTGTGTGTGGGTTTTGCTTTAATGACAGGAGACAGCATTGAGTTTTGGAAGCATTAAATTCCACTCTATTGGTTTTACCCCACTGAGTTATGCTGTTAAGATCGGAATTTAATGAGCTTAACATACGTTGCCGTTCCAGTTCCACACCCGAAGATGAGGGGCGTGACCCAAGAAACGAATATGAGAAGCTGAGGGTACTGTCATCAGCAAAGGAATGGATTGGATTAGAAGTAACAGACAGTAGATCATTTATAAAAATGAGAAAGAGAGTCGGGGACAGAACAGAGCCTTGGGGGACACCAGCATTTATTTGGTGAGTTGCAGACTTGAAGCCGTCCAAAACAACTTGAATTGAACGGTCCGAAAGGTAATTTCTAATCCATTGAAGAAGAGTATCATCGATTCCAAATGCACGCATTTTCGACAAGAGAGCTTGGTGCCAAACTCTGTCAAATGCTTTTGAAATATCAAGCGCAACGATCTTACTTTCACCACCTTGGTGAAGAGATTGGTTCCACTTTTCGGTTAGATATGTCATCAAATCACCAGTGGACCTGTTGCTGCGAAAACCATACTGCCGGTCATTAAGAAGTTTTCGCAATTCAAGATATTTCATTAGCTGACGGTTTATCAGCGTTTCCATGACCTTAGAAAGAAGGGACGTAAGTGCAATTGGTCGGTAGGAGGAGGGAGAAGAAGATTCGCCTTTTTTTGGTACAGGCTGGACAAATGCTGTTTTCCATCTTCCCGGGAAGAGTCCTGAAGAATAGGACAGATGGAAAAGCTTACGCAATGGTTTTGCCAGCGAAGAAGAGCACCTCTTCAGAACGATAGGGGAAATACCATCTGGACCAGCGGATTTGTGAACGTCAAGATCTTGAAGTACTCTAGCCACTGTACGAGTGCGAAAGTGGATTGGTCCCATAGAGAATTCTACGCGCTCGAGTACAGGGGGAGACAAAGCACAATCTGGGAGCGTTGAGCTGACTGCAAAGTGGGCAGCAAGCAGATTGGCCTTATCTGTAGAGCTGACAGCTGGAATATCGTTGTAAATGAGTATCGGGATAGATGACGAGGCCGAATTCTTGATGTTTTTAACAAATGACCAAAAGTTTTTACTACCAGTGGGACTTTGTAGTATTTTTTGCCTCAACTTTTGGTCATAGGAGAATTTGACACGATTAATGTGGGCATTGCAGTCATTTCTGGCTCGTTTAAACTTTTTACGGCTTTCCTCAGATGGGTTGGCTTTGAATAGCCGAAAACTTACCTCTTTTAACCTGATAGCCTCTTTGCAGCTCGAGTCACACCACGCGTTAACCTTGGGTTTGATACTTTTAATCCTGTTAGGGATAAAAGTCTTCATACCCAGGTGAATTATGTTTGTGACCATATCAGCAGCAGCATCCACGTCGCTGTCGAGGAAGCACAGCGACCAGTTAAAACTCTTAAAGAAACCGTTTAATTTTTCCCAATTGGCTTTCTCGTACTGCCATACGGTTCTTTTAGGAGTTTGTTCTTTAACTATGTGGTTGGAGTACGAGAAATTTGCTGATATGATGCAATGGTCTGACGAACCTAGAGGCGATAATACGTTCAAAGCGTATTTATCAGGGTGAGAGGTAAGAAACAAGTCCAATGTGTTGGCAGTTTGGCTGCTAATGTCCGGTATTCGTGTCGGCTCATTTACAAGCTGAGTCAGGTTATTTACCTCAGCAAAGATCTCGACGTACCTTCCTTCGGGTGTTGTCTGACCAGAATGTCGAAGCCAGCCTGAATTGTGTATATTGAAATCGCCCGCAATAACGATTTCAGAACGAGGATGAAGGGTCACAATTCTTGTAATGGAATCGGACAGGGCATCAAACTCATTATAAGTTGAATGTCTGTCTAAGTTGGGGCTTCTGTAAATAAAACAGTAGTGTATTAATTGCCTACGGACATGGAGTTTTAGCCAAATGAAATTAAATTCTGGGTTGGCACATTGGCCATATTGAGGCTGAAGTTGGTAGGCTACGTCACTACGTATATAAACGGCGATACCGCGATGGGCAAAGAATAAAGGCACTAAGTTGTACCCAGGTAGACTAAACTCTGATAAATCAGAGCCAACGCTAACCTGGGTTTCACTAAGTGCCAAAACAGCTGGTTTGTTGTGAAAAACATGGGCGTATAATGAAAAAAAATTCTTTCTCAACCCACGAATGTTGCTGATATCCACAACGAAATTCCTACACATTATAAAAAACAAACATAAAAAAAAACACAACTCCGACGCTAACTAAGCATAGGCCGTGAATTGAAAATATACGTTAGATTTGCAAAACAATCCACCGCAGGTGTTATGCCCGTACGGTAATTTGTTTGGTCCACTAACAGAATCAACAACTCACGACCCGCTATTCGCCCGATGCTGCCTTTACCCAAACATTGCAAGTGCACAAACGATAATCGATCGACACATGCAATAGTCAAGAAAGAGCAACAGTGATGAAGTGGGATGGGGGACGGAAGGAAGACCCTACGCTGTTGCTTTTTTTTCGCTTTTTCGTTATCACTGCCACCGGCCACCGGCACTGGCTCTATGTGGATTTTTTTTTCTTTTTTCACACACACGCGATGTTGTATTTTTTTTTCGCGAACGTATTGGCGAGCCGGTAGGTATTATGTTTGACGGTTTAGTGGCACCGAATTGCGTTTAAAAGAGGCAACGCGTCCGCACGCGACGGGAGGCAAACAACAACCAACATGACAACACTCAGACAGCTGATAGTTAATTTGACAGCTGACACCTTCTTTATTCAGTACTGTTGAGCAACTCATCGTGCAAAGACCTACGCTCGAGTAGCGTTTATTAATTGTGGAAAATAATTTTCAAAATCAGTGTTCAGTAAAAAAATGTATAGATCTCCACGCCAATTAAGCATTTAACCGACCAACTGAGTCGGCTAATCGCAACACAATTGAAAAATTTCGTTCTACATTTAGGTACTTATTTGGACTCAACCCACTGACACGAGTTCGCAGAACGCGCATAGATCAAAAGATTGGCGCCGTCAAAGAAGATCCTAATTCATCGATCGTGCGCAAGAAATTGGCATGCGTTCATCGAATTTGTAGACGATTTTGGGCAGCGATCTTGGTTTATACGTTTACAACATTCAATTTCTTCAACATTTAAAGCCAGTAAATCATCGTTTTCGTCGTGAGCTCAGTGCTTGGCCGCTTGAGCATTTGGAAGTCGATCCAGCTTTTTTACAGTGAAATATTGTTCTATGATTAGGGAGGCTTCCTTCTGTTTCAGTGGTTTTGTAAATAAGCAAAACTGTCGCATTTGGAGCAAAGAAAATCCAAACGATATTCACCCGCTACCGATGCACGCCGAAAAATTCACTTTTTGGTGCGGTTTATTAGCTATATTAGCTATTTAAAAATTAACAAAATCGAAATGTCACCTTCAATAGCGCCCGCTAAAGAGCAATGATCAACGATTTTTTCAAAAGTGCGTGAACATGGTCTGCAGGACATTTGGTTTCAACAGGATGGTGTCACATGCCGTCGACACCATCGAGTTCTTAAAGGAAGTGTAAGATAACAGCATTATCTCCAGAAGTGAACCCGTCTATCGTGTGATATGACGCCGCTGGACTATTTTATATACGGGTATTTGAAGTTGTGGGCATTTGTCCGTATTTTTGTTTTTTCATCATTTCATTATCATACATTTTATCTTAACTAGGGGTCGCCCCATGGTCGAAATTCGACCAATTTATTCTATAAGTTGAAAAAAAAGTCGACTGTTATATACGTATCTTAATCGGAAAATGAAATTTTTCGACATTGCATTCTCTGATTTCACATGATATAAAATTTTTCCGGCATTTTCAAGTAACTTCAAGTAACTTCAAGTATGTTCAAGCATTACCAAATGCATAACATGCACAGCAATGTTGTTGTTGGTTACTTCAAGTAACTTCCAGTATTTTCAAGCATTTTCAAGTAACTTGAAGCATTTTCAAGTAACTTCAAGCATTTTCAAGTAACTTCATGATATAAAATTTTTCCGTTCCGATTGGCAGATTATTGCCTCACACAGCAATGTTGTTGTTGTTGTAATTTCATCCAATTCGCTTCATTTTACCTGCTGTAATTCATAATGTGTATTATATATGTGGATAATTTTTGTTTGTGCACTTCTATGTATTGTCCCCTACCCAAATATATATAGTGTTATCATATCTATGTGACGTATAATAGCAAAAATGGGTGGAAACACGTTATAGGCAACTCCGAATTAATATATAGATAAATCAAAATGAAAGGTCTTGTTGAAAAATGTTGTAGGTCACGCGACGTTCTTTATATTGGTATGGAACGAATGTCTCTCCAGTCTCAGACAGATGACTAGAACGATTTTCAACATCTGCCACAAACAAAATTTCTGGCGGCCTTTAAGGACTGTCTGCAGCACAATGGACCTACTTCTGGTCTAAGTGCATCCTCATCGAGGGCCGGTTTTCAACCAAGGACTGTCTAAGTCTGAATAAGAAAGCCATAAAGACATCCAAAAAGGAGGCCTGGATAGACTACTGTCATTCGATAGAAACCCTTAATGACTCCGCTAGGCTAAGCAAAATTTTGTCATTTATAAACACACACTTTCCCGGATGCAGCCCGAACTACAGAAAACGCAAAACCTAACAATACCTTGGTTAGCGTCGATCTTCCGAAGCATTTTAATACTAAACCACGTACCACACTCCTGGAGACGCGCTAGGGTGGTGTTTTTACCGAATGTGGGCAAACGCGGGCACGTATCCGCGACGGACTTCAGACCAATTAGTCTAACCTCCTTTATACTCAAAACCCTAGAGCGTGTCCTAGACATTGACAAGCGAAGTTCTCTACCAGAATCATCGCATTCCAAATCACAGCACGCCTATCTCAAGGGCAGATCCACGGAAACGGCTCTCCATGAGTTAGTGCGAACCATTCAAAAATCCATACACTACAAAGAATACACCCTAGCCTCTTTCTTGGATATAGAGGGAACCTTCAACAACGTACACACGGAAGCTATTCTTGAATCTCTGGTCGAACTGGGCATAGAGGAGTCTATTAGTCAATGGATAGCCTCTATGCTCGGAATAAGAATTATTCAGGCAACACCAGGCAAAAGTCACTTAACCAAATTTGCTTATAGAGGAACGCCACAGGGTGGCTCCGCTACTCTGGCTAATGGTTATGAACAAAATTCTCGTAAAACTAGATAGGGAAAGGGTTAAAGTTGTCGCGTATGCGGACGACGTAGTGATACTAGTTTCAGGGAAGTTTCCCTCCGTGATAAGTGAAATCATCGGCACTGCTCTAGACAAGATAAGCACCTGGGCTGCAATTTGTGGACTCGGCGTTAACCCGAGCAAAACAGAACTGATGCCGTTCACTACCAAAACCAAAATACCCGATTTTACCCTCCACCGCCTAAACGGTCAACCACTTACACTATCCTCCAGCGCTAGGTATCTGATGGGTATCACGCTCGATCTAAAACTTAACTGGAAACATAACATTGAACACAGAGTGAGAAAGGCGTGCATTGCCTTCTATGCCTGTAGCAGAACCTTTGGAAAGAAGTGGGGACTTCAACCAAAGATGACCTTGTGGGTGTATACAGCTGTAGTACGTCCAATCCTCACCTATGGATCACTAGTATGGTGGCCCGCGTTGATCAATACTGAAAAGATTGCAAAGAACTGCCAGTGTAGTGCACTGGATCACTGAGGTCGGCCCCAACAGATGCCCTCACTGTACTCTTGCACCGTTTGCCTCTTGACCTACACACAAGACTCAAAGAGCCGGGGTGCTGGACTGCATGGCCATGCGGCCACAGCAACATCCTGGACTCGTTACCAGAAGGCAATTGACTATATCACACCCAAACTAAATTTCAAAAACGGCTTGCAAGTAAGTATCCCTTCCAGAGCTCGTTGGAAAAGGGACAAAGTAGTGAAAGAGTTCGGCACGGTCATATACACCGACGGATCTAAGATGAACTGTGGTGTGGGGGCCGGTGTCTACTCGGAATCACTAAAAATATCAATATCCTACCGCCTGCCGGATTTTGCCAGCGTTTTCCAGGCGGAACTACTGGCTATCCGAGAGGTCTGCACGCAACTAGGGCGTTACAGAACGTACAAACAAAACATTGCTATCCTCATAGATAGCCAAGCCGCCATCAAAGCTATTGACTCGGCTACAATATCCTCCATCATCATCCCTTTTACGATGACCTTTCGGCCATCCAAAGCATCCACTTCAATAATATCATCAAATTTCTCAACTCCGAATGCTTGTTTGGAGCTCCCTCAACATCCTTCTCCCGCTTTAATTTCAGGTTCCGTTAGTGCCGGAACGAGCTTGCCCGACGTTTCAGGGTTACACTACTCTGTGTTTCAGGGCATAGTGACATTATAGGAAACGAGCGTGCAGAAGAGCTAGCCAGGCAGGGCTCAGCTCTAGACGGCTCACTCGCGGCAAGAGTTCACATTCTGCTAGGTCCGGTTAAGACACAAATACACTCATACTTCCTGCAGAAAGATAATCTTCAATCGAAAAAAGTTAACTAACTGCATCATATCAAGGAAGATAGGGCCTACTTATGACAAAAGAAGAACAAAGGATCTTCTAAACAGAACCCGCCCCGATGTCGCCTGAATTACGGCGATAATCACGGGGCATTGGCCCATTGGAGACCATGCGGACTAACTATGTAGGTATCCCCTTAACCTCCACTGCCGAAGTTGCGGGAATGCAAATGAAAAAGAAACTCTTCCATTTCCTCTGCGAATGTCCGGCACTAGCAAGAGCCAGACCAGACCTTCGCGATATATCGGGCAAAGGGATACAAGATCTTATCCGTTTTCTCAACTCCACAGGTTGGATATAGCTATACAACTAATTCTCTACAATCATAACAACATAGGTCACACGAGTCGTGGTAACAAAGAGGCACAACATAGTGCCACTTGGGTTCAGGCCGAACTGCCACCTCTACCTACCTACATACCTATATTTCCTTAAAATTACATAAAAGGCTTCAGAATCTTTAAATATTTCAACCCAATATAGAATTGCGCTGAAAGATGTGTCGTAATGTTAAACATATTTATGATTATGAGTTTCCGCAAAAATAATAATACCTTCATTCATATCTCTAAGAAATAAGAAAAATAACGATGGTAAAAGAATTATAATAAATTGGACGAAAAAACGGTAGAAAAGAAATCGCACTCAATTCCCATTTAATGACACTGATGATGATGAGTCAGCACCAACCATCAGCACACGACCAGTCTTCCTGTAAAAAAGAATATAACAAAACAAACGTACCTACACAAATGCAAAAAACAATGATTGCCAATATTTTGCTTTTCAGCCGAAATGATCACTTTGTGTCTTACATTCATGTGTTTTCTTCTCCCTGTGTTAATTTTGTTAACTGTTAAAAAAAAACGGCGTCCAGAAGTGAATAACCCAATATGGAAGGAGCTGATACCCTTTAATGGTGATGCCATATGCTGCATAATGATAACAAATCAATTGTAATTAATTTATTAGAGAACCGTTGTGCAGATTCATAGTCGTAATGTTTTGCCATTAATTTTAAGGAGCACCCCAGGAAGACTCTATTGGGTCAGTAGTTGAGAAACCACATTTTTGTCTACTCGAGATACCTACCTAATTAATAGGCTTGTAGATTATGTTAATGCGCTATGATATGTATGCATGTCGGTCAAGTCTAAAGTTATTAATATACCTATTTTTAATTTAAATACAAATTTAGACAGAAATAGATTAAGTCTGTTCGTTTGTTTATTTTACAGTTTACACGATGTATGGCTTAAACATAAATTAACCTGGGAACTCTTGATTTGTTTGTGTGGGAAATTTTGATCACGTTGCACTTAAATGTTAATAGAGTATTTGTGACTTTTTCTTTACTTAGCTTAAATTACATAATATATTCATAACATGAGCTGAGTGAACTGTCCAAATGGACAATAGGTCACTAATTAATTCGATTGAATTTGTTATCAAATAATGAATGCTGATGATTGAGCATTAATAGCGATGTCGAAATGGGAGGGCTGCTTTTCTTCTTATAGGAACTTCATTAACGATTGCCAATCATGCATTTAAGTCAACAATTACAGCCTTCTGTGTTGAATTTTGTTTAAATGATTCAACTCACCTGGTTAATACGTAGTAAACAACAAACGATTTTTTTTTTCGTTCGGTGGTACAAGGAGCAAATGAATGACTCAACATTCAAATAAACGTTTTTGACTGTAATGTCTCACATGCAGCCAGCCATACCACATTTATATTTCAATTCTTGCTAAATTATCAAAATCTGGTTAGGTTAGAAGGAATGTGCACAGCAAAGCTGTGCTTGCACGGGGCCCATTGGTCCATTGGGATCCCTTGTTGTTTTACGTGGTAAAAACTACTTTTATAATGAAAACACTTACCATACTCAGTTTAAGTTATTCTTGCTGGTTGGCTATTGGGACCAACCTGTGCCCTTGACAAACTTGATTGTGTCCGTCAGTGGTACCTGCGCTACGTCGTCTAGGTCTTCGAAGAATCTGTTGCCCAGATAGCGAAGTCGAGATGTCCGGAGGTTTGGACACTCGCAGAGCAGGTGTTTGATGGTCTCGGTTTCTTCTATATCTTGACAGCTCCTGCAGTAGTCTGGTGAGCTGATGCCCAGCCTGTTTGCCATTACACCTATGGTGCAGTCATCAATGCACCTTGATAAAACTGCGCGTGGCTCGTTCTGGGTGTAGTACCGACTCATGTAATATTTCTGGATTAGATTCAGTCCATTACGGCAATTTTGCTTATTTACACTGCCGTTTAGATCAAAATGGGCCTCATCAGACATAAACAAACAATTTATCAAGCTGTTGTCTTCATCGGTCATTTCAATCATTTTTTATCAAAATTCCAGACGAATAGGCAAATCCAGAGGGTTTAACTTGCTTGGACTTTGTACGGAAACAAGTTTAAATTATCATGAATTCGACCCTCTGCTAACTCCAATTTGCGCCAATAAGTAAGTTTCGAGACGAAACGCTTGGATTTGCCTCAATTGACGATGCTACAGTCGCGATTGTGTCTTGAGGCCGGTCATATGGATCTTGATGGTACGGTCTTCGTGCGATGCTTCCAGATGCGGCAAACATGTTTACCAGCCATCTACTCGGGGGAGTGCCGCCAAATTCCCTTTGGACGGAAAAGAACTGCAAAGCATGGTTCCGCTGCACTATCCAAATCCTCTTTTCAGAATCCCAAGCATTCATTTTAATTAATCTAAATAGTAACCTGCCAAATAAAAAAAATAAGCCGATTACTCGCACAGAAAAAAAGTTATTACGTTTTGTTTTTTTAGCACGATTCGTGCACCGCCCTGTACTTTACTGTATTTCACCCCAGAAAGACGACACCAAATGTATATCGATAAATATTGCTTATGATAATGAATAAAACTGCGTCTCGACAGAAGAAATAGAATGCAAATGTACATATTCGTATAACGGTGTGGCATATATTCCGCCAAATTGCATTTTGCATAGTCACCAATCATCCACTAGATTCAGTCTTTCATTCTTTGAATTGCTGCCATACCATCTTCGATCTGAAGTGAGTGAACGGCGAGCTATGTCCATACATATGACATTTCAGTTCGCACTAATACACGCTACCAATGTACGTAACCGTACAATCCCTAAACCAGAAACTGTTAAGCAATCTAAATGCAAATTCTTTAATCAGGAACAAAGAGAAGAACTAACAGTAGACCTTGTACTCTGATGAACTTTATTCTTAACCTTAATTCTCCAAGCACGCACAACACAGAATAGTTATTTTCTTATAACTTGTATACGTGGGGGCGTTGCCTATACAGATATTCCGTCAGACAACGGATGTAAATCTATCTGTCTTTCATTGTAATCATCTGCATTTTGCAAGACACCAGATACTCTTTAGCAATGGCAAGTGTTTTCCGTAATCTTACACCGCAGAGTTCATTGTTTGTAAAGATAATATTATCTGATGCAAAAAGGAGGAGCACTTATATGTCCTCCAATGCATCACTATAGCATTAGCATAACATTAAATAAATAAGCCTGAGTCTACTCGTACAAACGAGGACCATCAATTTTACCCCTGCAAGAACCGCACCTAATCTCGTAACACTTGAGTTGTTTTATACATATATTCGGAACGGAAGCACGGTGTCAATTGCCATTTTTCTCTGACGCAAAGAAGAAGCAAGAAGGAAGCTCCCTTCCCTTGAGGAGCTGGTGCAATGCGTCTCAAAGTCGTACTGGACTGCAAATTGCATCTTAGCTAACAATCCACGAGCACGAGAACATGAACAATTTTCTCTCCTTGTACAAGGTGGCGCAAAAATAACCTTCCGATGTTTTTTGGTCACCGACCGATTATTGCGCAAATAAATAGTCACCAATATTCCGCGTTCTGGAGCAGTGTAGCGTAACATTGTTTATTAAGGGGCCAATCGCAAAATTTATAGCATTTTCTGATAGGAGGATTACTTTTGCGCCACCTTGTACTTTGCCTGTTGCCTTTGGATCTAATTTCACTTGTGTTTTTTTTTAAGCTCAATCTAAAAGTTTCTGGAATGAAAGAAATCTGCGATTGTGTTGTTATTTCAAGAGCGTCCAAATGATAGAGAACCCATAATCGTTCCAATTACCAAGAATAGCAAAAAGAGAGCAGAATAAGTATCCATTCCGTAAAACGTTTCATTGATACCTATTTATATTCTTCGTTGAGAAAAATACAAAGAAAATATGTAACGTTGATGAACATTTGAAATTAGATCAATGTTTTACTCGAAATTCTATGATACTCGTAGCAACCATTGTAATCGTTAAATAATGGTTTATCTCAAATTTCAAATTGATTAGTTGAGGCGTGCATTGTTTTGAACTTAGTCACAGAAGGACAGGTATTGGTTTCGGAACTGTTTTTTTAAAGTCAATAAAGAGGAACTAAGTGGAAACGGTTCTCCATAATCAGTCTGTCTTAAGCTGACTGTAGACTGTTGTGCAAGAACTGAACCAACTTTTTGAATTGTTGTAACTGAAACTCATGATAAAGTTGGATACCATCGACAAAACTAAGCCTAGGTGAGCAAGTGGCACAATTTGTCTAGGAAAAAATAAGATTTGGGTAAACCTAGATTTATTACGCTCTAAGTGCTTGATTTCTCTAAACAGGCTGCACTTTGGTGTAGGCTTAGCATTTACTCTATAACGATTTTTACAGAAGCTGCATTGGCGAACAGAATGAAGAGACTATTCTCCACCTTCTTTGCACATGCCGTGCTACATCTTAAAGACGAACACTCCATTTGGGAGCTTTCGTTATGTTGTGCCACGCTGTCAAAATCATGCACACATAAATTCATGATCCGTCCCATAAAACGGGCGTCAAAATTTGAATTTTTTCAACGTGAAAACCAACGGCGAATGCGGAAATGAAGAGCGAACGCGATACCGCCCAATAAATTCGATGTTGATTTTGGAATTACATATTTATATTGATAATGCGACAAACGCCATTCTGTTTCACCAGTTAAGCTAAATTCGAAACCAAACAAGTAGTCGTGACATAAGGACCACAATTTACAATTTTACGCCGACACCGAACGCAAAATTTGAGAAGCGTCTCATGACAATTGATACTCTTGGAAGTTTGTCAGACGTTCGCAAGAGGAGGGGCAGGGGAAAAAGATTTGATTTTACTTGGCCCCAACGGGATTTGAACCCGAGGCCTTTAGATTACCAGTAAGTACAACACACTAACCTCTGCGCTACTGCGGCAGACTGCATTTCCACATTTAGGTTTTACTTTATGTTGTTTTCGATACAAAGTTTATCTAACTGGTTATTACAATCTATTTTCCATATAGATATTTTCCATTTTCCATATTATCTTCGGTTATTAATAGCACAATATTGAGTTTTGATAAGTGCTGTTTCTTCTTACGTAGGTACTTGTATTAAATACAATAATCAATTTATTTTGCAAATTGATTACCTGCCTTATATTAGAAAAAACTGATAAAATTATTTAAAGGTATGTATTCAGAAGATCCTATTAACGAATTATATCAAAACTTTTTCATTTTATTTTTCCCCAAATAAACAATTTGAATAGACTTTGAAAGTGAAGAGCAACAACTTAATATTGTAACGTTGGTACTAACAATTTTAAAGTCTTTCATTAAGCCCGATTATTTAAGGGTAAAGGAAATTGACAATATTAATTTCAAATGTCCAATTAACTAATCTTCTTCTTCCTTTAATGGCGGTGAGGCTATGATCAGGATTAAAGGGATCATAACCCTCACAATCAAGAGCTGGTGGCGCTATATTTGCCTCTCGTTCGCCTCTCTTTCGCATTTGTGTGGAAACGTTGATAGATATTGCCGTTTTGACAGGCTTCGTAGTATCTCTCCTTTCAACATGACAGTACCAAATGAGCCGGTCGCGTTCCATTTTCTTCGAAATAGGTTCTTTGACGTGGACGTTTCCTCGGATCTTGGAACCTCATATTCGATCAATCTTTGTTACTCCTGCTGTCATGCGAAGGATCTTCATCTCAGCTGCCGTGAATTTGCCTTCATACTTTTTGTGTGCTGTCCAACATTGTGAAGCGTATGTGAGCGCCGGGCGCACAACTGCGGTGTAGAGCCTCCCTTTCAGCTTAGGTGGCTGTTTTCGATCACAGAAGATATATAATGTATGGCAACACTGACGCCTGCTGATTCGTTGGCTTCCTCCTTCCTCTATTCCCCTAAGACCGGGAACCCAGATGACGGCGACGGCTAGCCCGCTCCAGCAACCTAAATCGCAGCCGGGCTGTCCACGAATATGGTTATGTTTTGTTTGGTTGCCGATTTGTTCTTGAGTAACCTACATGCTGGATGATATGGGGAAGCTGAAGAAGTTAGATATGTTTAGTTCCGTTGAAAATACGTCCGCTGCCAATCCACACTCCATTTTAAAACCATCATTTAAGACAGACACTTCGAACTCTTTCGCAACAAGGTCTGATTCCTATTCCGTTCTGGACGGGAATACATACTACAGAAAAATATTTTTTGGAAGTTTTGAATTAGATATAGTTAGTGGGATTTGATTCTATAATACTCGGTAGCGAGTATAGGATCGTGCTGTCCATAAAGTCTTTCGGAACAATATCCAGATTCTTTCAATCTCCCTATGCTACACGACACAATAGTTTTGATTTGCTTCGGTCAATGCAATCACAATAAGCGCTTCGTCTTTTTTTGTATAACAACCGGACGCTGAAGGAGTTTATCTGCGACTTCAGCAGTACCCTTAGAGTTTAAAGAACAATGCGTGCATATATAAATGTCATTGTTGGCGCATTTGACTGCGTACCTTAAGGTTCTAGTATTAGGAAGAAGTGGAGTACTAAAATAGATTGGTTTGTGAAATGGGTACATTTTGTTTAATTGTTGGATAATTTAGGAAGAATTTTAATCAAGCTTTGTATTCAAAGGTAATCCGCAGGAACTTAAACAATAATGATAATGCATAAAAATATGTTTGACATATGACGAGCAAGCATATCCTTTTTATTGATTTTCATTCGGCAGATAGTTGCTGCATGGACTTGGTCGGGACGCGCAACCACCACACATACGGAGCGCTAGCATGGGCGAATAGAACCAGTCTAGCCACAACAAGAGAGACACTCAGCAAAGTTCAAAGACTGGCGTGCCTGTGCATTACCGGAGCAATGCGTAGCTGGCCAACTGCAGCCATGGAGGTGTTATTGAAATGAACCCCTCTACACATCATAGTGATGAACGCGACAGACAAAACAATCCTAAGGATAGCAATGGAGGGAATTGGAAGAGGAATGCATCGGTTCAAAAGAACACGGTGACTTACTCAAAAAAAACTCCACCTTCTTGCCATACCTAGGGACGATAGCATCAGGAAATTCAACCTCGAGAAGAATTTCCAGATAAAGCTCAGCAATAATGAGAACTGGAGCAATGAATCCACAGCTTATGGACTGAGCAACCACACAACAAAGTGGTACACGGACGGCTCGAGGACCGATGAGGGAACTGGTGCAATTTGTGTTTGGGCCAGGAACTAAGCACTACGAATCCATCGGCAAATGTACCAGCATCTTCCAGGCAGAAATCTGTGCCATAGACAGGTGCGTTCGAATCAACCTCGAGAAAACCTACAGGTATTGCAACATAGCAATAATGTCTGACAGCCAAACAGACATAAAGGCTCTTGACGCCTACGTCATCAAGTCAAAACTCGTGTGGGAATTCCTACACGGACTGAATAGACTAGGCAAGAACAACAGAATTTCCATCTGCTGGGTACCTGGCCATGTTGGCATTACATGCAATGAGGCAGCGGACTCTCTGGCAAGAAAAGGGGCAGAAGAACCCTTCATAGGACCTGAACCATTCTGCGGGATAGGAGAACACACTCTACGCGAAGAGTTCTGGAACTGAAGGAAGAAACAAGGGCCAAAACCTTTCTCAACCTCCAAGGTCTGAGGCAAGCAAAGAAACTCTTAGGAAACTATAACCAAAAGAGTTTCAAAGCTTGTATCAGCCTTAACAAAAACAACCTAAGAATCCTAACAGGCCTCCTCACGTGGCACTACAGACTCAAGGAGCACCTGAGGAAAATGGATATATCAGAGGACGGGCTCTGCAGATTCTGCAGTGAAACCGCCGCAACTCCAGACCACATTCTGGAATCCTGTGGGGCACTGGCCCACAAAAGGACAAGATATTTGGGCATGCACCAAACAACAGACTAGGACATACACACCATGAACCCACAGCTCATTCTCAGATTCATCAAGGAAACTGGACTGGACGCTGTGGTCGATAAATCGCTTCACAAAAGAAGTATCTGGAGAAGGCATTAACCTCTCCGAGGTACAAGCAGGGGACACAATAGACCAATAGGTCGCAGTGTAATATACAATAACTAATTATTATTATTATTAACCATCCGATCAGCAAGTAAGTGAATACACATTGCAGTGCTGCCACCCGTAATTAAAATGTGCTATTTAATAAGCTACCGACGTTGCATACTCGTACCTCACATAAATTCAGTCAAAGGTTCTCAAGGTCGCTGTCGAACAATAGTTCGATTCTTCCGCACTTCTCCTGTCAGGACAGTAATTTAAGCCGAAGCTTTCAGGCAGATACGGACGACTGCAAATTGTGCTGCGATCTATAAAATGACGATGGGACAGCATATATAGTACTTTGCGAAAGTGGTGGAGTATCGCGAAACTCAAGGATGAAATTAGATGAATCATTTGAGATAAAAAAAAAATTTGGTATTTTATCACGCTCATTATTTATGATCCTTTAACTGCTGATCATAGCCCCACCATTAAAGAAGAAGAAGATCGAGTTCATTAGTAATTTTGAAATAATTTGAAATTGAATTCAAAATTGATGCATTCCCTTGTAGCACCAGTCCGCTTGGTTTACATAATCAAAAGCCGGAAGGACTTAGACAAAACATATGGTGTGCCAGTTAATGGGGTCAAACATGGTGACACTTGAAGTTCCGGCGGATACAAAATTAAACGACATTATCATTCACTTTCAAATACATACTTTTAATGATGTCCAATGTTTGTTGAATTCAAAACTAATTGTGACTGAGTTTATTTAAGACTGAAGTCATGATTTAATTTGTTCAAAGAATCCTTATTCCTATACATATCTTCCATGCCTGTCAGATGACGTTCATGAATTTCGTGGAAAGTTACAGCTGCTATGTTCCGCCAGCTGGTTGAAATTTGAAGCAAGAGCGTAATATGAATGCTCTTCTCTAAATGGGACGCTGTGAGTATAGTGCAAGCAGTACTCGATTCCCGAACTAACTTGCGCCTTGCGAGGGCACAAAGTTGAACATCAAAGGTAGGGTTACCGAACGAATGAATTGTAAGATCAGGACATTCGCTTTGGACAACTTTTTAATAGTGACCCCACACATCACTGTACGGGGTGGATTAAAATATGACGGCCACTATAAAATCAAAACTCGAACATCTCTTGGTCATTAGTTTCTGCTGGAGTTGGACATTTTGCTTGTGCACTCTGGAAAAACAGGAGAGAGTCGAAGACCGGAGTGTACTCTCCTGTGTGCTCTGCAGGAACTCTGGACATCCCGCCAACTTCAGGGGTTGTCCAAAGTTCCAAGAATTGAAAAAGAGAGTCCAGGCCCGCAAACAGCAGTCTGAAGATGATAGGCGTCAGAGGAGTCGCTCGTTCGCAAATTTTGTGGCACCCAACGTGTCCTTTGCACAAATGGCAGCTGGACCGGGTCAAGCCCACATGACATCAAACCAACCAAAGGTAGCCCAAAAGGCACCAGAGGTGGATCTGGTCTTAAAATCGATCCTTCTGTCTCTGCACGGAAAGATCGATAAGTTCCAGAAACAATTAAATGAACAAGCGGCCCGAATTGACTTTATCTATTCGGAGCTGTTTGTGGGGTCTGGTGTGCCATAAATCTAATGGCTACGCTGGATGAGGGAAACTTAAAGATCCTTGCTGTGAATGTTAATTCACTAGTCAGGATCGAGAAAAGAACGTCACTTGCCAACTTGTTGAAAACCGAAAACCCGGATGTGCTTTTGGTTAGCGAAACTAAGCTAAATCAGAAGCACAAATTGGGATACAAAAACTATCATGTAATAAGAAGAGACCGGCCTCACTCCACTCAAGGAGGTGGGGTTGGAATCTTAATTCGAAAAGGCCTGCGCCATAGGGTTATATATAGCGGGGACGTACGTAGGTTCCAGTTGTTGGAGGCATGCATCATATGCATTCCTCTCCATAGCCGGAGGAGAATGTATGTGGTGTCGCTTTACGCACCTGCAGCACCTCCACCAAACCAATTTATGACAGAGCTCGAGACACTTTTTCGTGGTCTGCAGCTGAACTCGGAGGAGAATTATTACTTCTTGGCCGGAGATATTAATGCCAAACATGCGGCATGGGGAAATGTTACTGCAAATCCCAGGGGCAACCAGTTTCACGACTGGTGGCGCCTCAATATGATTGAGTACAACCTCGAGTTGTACGCGACGGATATCCCTTCTTTCCCAAGAAGCGGTGCTTTCCTGGACTTGGCCTTAACGGACGCAAGACTTCAACTGACGAACATAGATCAAAACACGCGGAACTGTTTGCGTGCGTTTGAGTACGATACTGATCACTACGGACTCGCCGCCGCAATACGGATCCCGAACGAGCAAACGCTGCTGGAGGAGTACGAAGCAGTGTGTTCATTCGATTATCGGAGGGCACAATGGTCGCGCTTCTCCAGATTTTTAAAGCGAGATATACGTTCGAGTGGGATCGACCCACCGACAAACAGTAACATGACAATTGATGACATTGATCGGCATTTATTGCAAATGAACGACGCCATCAAACGAACTATGGAACGAACTATTCCTCGAGTAGGGCGTTCCGACGACGACCAGACAGAAAAGTACAGAAACCCTACAATCGACGCACTATACCGACAGAAAAGTAGACTGCTCTCGAGGCTTAAACGGCTGTACAGGCAATTTACTGATCGTAACGACCCGGAGGTAAGGATGCTGAATTCAGAGATCCGAATCCTAAAACAGCTGATAAAAGAAAATTACAAAAAATCTGTAAGTCTGTATTGGGGCAATAAAATTCGGGCTATTAAAACCTGTAGTCCGAATATGTTCCCACAGATAAATAAGTTGTTCAGGAGGAAAGATCACAATGATATTCCTTGTGTTCGAATCTCCCAGACAGCAGAGAACAGACAGACGGTACTGACTGCTGGAATAAGTCCAGAAAGTGTCGCTTCAAACGACGATTTTTTCGTGGTCGAGGACCCACAGGAGAAGGTGGATTTGCTGGGCGCTTGTTTCGAGGCCGTGTATACGGTGAACAATCCTGTTCGCCGTAACCACGACATTGAGAATAGGGCTCTGGTGAGCCACTTCGATCTGCGCACCGAACTTGAGAATTGGCGATCTGAGAATAACGGATTCACCGTGTTCACTGATGAAAACCATGCTAATGCAGTTGTCGCCAATGGCCGAGATGCATCGCACTTGTTCGTGTCGAAGGATGATCTTCTGTGCATCTTCGAGACACTAAAGAATAAAAAGTCGGCGGGGATGGATGGTGTCCCAAACGTCGTATTGAGACACCTGCCTCTGGAGGCTGTAGATATTTTCACCACGCTGTTTAACAATGCGCTGAATAATGCATATTATCCGGCGCATTGGAAGGTAGCTGTGGTACACCCTATCCCGAAAAAATGTAAAGATAGGACGAACCCTGCAAATCTCCGGTCAATTAGCTTGCTTCCGAATATTAGCAAGGTCTTTGAAAAGGTTGTCAATAGAGCCCTGTTAAAGTGGGTCGAGGACAATAACATAATTCCGGACAACCAGTTTGGTTTCAGGGCGAGGCATGACACTATTCATGCCGCGTCGAAACTGGTTTCCGACATTCAGTGGAATAAATGCAAGAACCAATGCACGGGTGCTTGTCTGGTTGATTTTGAGAAGGCTTTCGACACCGTATGGTTAGAGGGACTTTTCTACAAGTTGACCAGGCGGGGGATGCACAAACCTTTGCTATATGTAATTTATAATATGCTTATGGGAAAGAAGTTCGTTGTCAAATGTGGCAACGTGACTTCGAGCAGAGTCTTTGAAATTAAAAACGGTTTACAGCAGGGGGCGGTCAATTCTCCGATCCTGTTTAACATTTACACGAGTGATCTGGTGGGTTCACTCAGCCATGCTATAGCGTATGCCGACGATTTGGTGGCATACAGATCAGGTCCTAAAATCGAGGTCATTAATATCCTTTTGCAGCGTGACTTCGATCAAATTAAGCGATATTGCGACGACTGGAAGTTGAAAATCAACTTTCAGAAGACGGAAACAATCTTGTTCAGAACTCCATTGGCTGGGGCCTCTAGGGATACCAGAAAAAACTGGAAAAAATTGGCCATTATTGGACAAAATGGGCAGCCATTGGCGGTGAGAAGCGCAGTTAGATATCTAGGTATCTGGCTTGACCAGTATCTGTATTTCGATAGACATATAGTTGCTTGTCTTGCTGGGGCCAAGAAGGCTTATGCTCTAACAAGGAGACTGTTTCATAGCAGTCAACTTGACTCCAGAGTGAAGGTCATTTGCTACGTGGCCCTTATAAGGCCGATCATCGCTTATGGTTGTCCATTATGGTTTAATATAGCGCCTAGCTATATGGAAAAGATTCGGGTTTTGGAGAGACAATGTCTTAGGACCTGTCTCCGGTTGTTCCGAACGCCTGAATCCAACTATATAAAATACTATCCCAACAAGGTCCTATACGATGGGGCTCAGTTGAATAGGATTGACAATTTCCTCATTAAGGTCACTCGAAGGCACGTTGCAAGGGCGATGGCCAGCGACAATAGTCTGATATTTGGGGCTTACTACCCCAATGAAATGTACATAGAGAGTACGCTCCGGTCTGGCTTTATCCCGCCAGAGGCATTTATCCATATTGATTCAAAAGGGCTGGTACAGACGAGGGATGGTATCCCGGTCTTATACCATCGCTACCGCAGCGCGAGAGATAAGCGGCTCCTCCATGACGGGGACGTCGCCAATGCTCATGAGCTCCTCCGTTTTAGTACCGCAATATCTGAGAGGGATAGATTCGACACGGAAAAGCAATTCGCCGAATTTTGGTGGCTTGTTGAGGGGGGAGGGGTCAACATGCCCTCCCAGGACGGTGCGTTACTCTAGGTAACATCCTCTTAGCTTATAAGTTAGATTAAGTCAGCTAGGGCGTTTTTGGGAGAGGCCGGGCTCGCCAACGTGTGGTGGTGCTTCCGGGAGTTGACTGACGCTGTAAGGCTTCAGTCGGCTCACGGCGGCGCGTGTGCACGTTGACGACTGCCAGGCGCTCGGAAAGCAATTGGGATTTTGACCACTTATTGCGCCAGGCAACGAGTGCTCAGAATCCTAATTATAGTTAGAATACGTTAAGTAGTTTAAGTAAGTAGAATAGGTAGTTTGTAATTTGTTTTATATAAAATCTCAATAATGATACCGAGTTTTAGTAAATTTTCTCGAGGAATATATATGTAAGATTAGTTCGTAAAATAGTTCGTAGGCCGAAAGGCAATAATTCTAAGATATAGTTAAGTTTAGAGCGTTCGCATAAGGACCAATAAATAAGAATAAGTATCCTGTTAATTTTAAGTTAGGTTTAATCATTTTTGTCTAGTATGTAAGTAGATATTTATCAATGAATAAAAAAATGAATTTCAAAGTCAAAAAAAAAAAAAAAAAAAAAGTCTCTGGAAAAACAGGTTCTAAAGTAGTTTTCGACACTGTGAGCATAGTGCAAGCAGTACTCGATTCCCGAACTAACTTGCGCCTTGCAGAGGGCACAAAGTTAAACATCAAAGGTAGGGTTACCGAACGAATGAATTGTAAGATCAGGACATTCGCTTTGGACAACTTTTTAATAGTGACCTCACACATCACTGTACGGGGTGGATTAAAATATGACGGCCACTATAAAATCAAAACTCGAACATCTCTTGGTCATTAGTTTCTGCTGGAGTTGGACATTTTGCTTGTGCACTCTGGAAAAACAGGTTCTAAAGTAGTTTTCGACACTGTGAGCATAGTGCAAGCAGTACTCGATTCCCGAACTAACTTGCGCCTTGCAGAGGGCACAAAGTTAAACATCAAAGGTAGGGTTACCGAACGAATGAATTGTAAGATCAGGACATTCGCTTTGGACAACTTTTTAATAGTGACCCCACACATCACTGTACGGGGTGGATTAAAATATGACGGCCACTATAAAATCAAAACTCGAACATCTCTTGGTCATTAGTTTCTGCTGGAGTTGGACATTTTGCTTGTGCACTCTGGAAAAACAGGTTCTAAAGTAGTTTTCGACACACGTGATCTTATTAAATACAATTATAAAAACAAACTTACCCACTGGTATAAAGATTAACTAGTTTTTTCTTTGTAGTTGACAGCATTGCAAATTTTTGTAAAAGTTCTAAGCAATACATTTTAAAGGTCTTTTGCAACTTACGCAATTTGGGTAATTTAAATGATTCAAGTATAAAACAACGTTATTAGCCCTGAGACTTAGTTCTGTTTATTTTATTTATCCTCTCCGATGATAAGATTTTGTTAACATTGAAGAGCGTTTATCTATGTGTATGCAGTTACGTGTGGTATAACGTGTGCTCTAAATCAACTCACTGGACTTGTTGTAATAGAATAGTCAGATGGTACAGATTCTTGATTTAAAGAGAGTGTACTCCACATTACTGGATAAACAGGCTTTTTGCTACCACTTGTTATGATGATGGTTGTGTGCAAATTTAACTGCACCATACCGTAAGGAAGCGATATTTGATAATGTGCTGTGATTATACGACGGTGCGTGTTGTTATATTATTTATAAGCGTACCAATGTAAAATGGATATGCTGAGCAAAAGATAGTGATAACAACGTCCAGCGGGAAATATGTTTTCCATGTAATTTATTATTATTTTTACTTAAAAACATTCTGCATAAAACTATGATCATTTAGGTTTAAAAAAACATATGGAGAAGCTTAATGTTGTGGGAGTTGGATTAGACAATTCCTCACCAACTTGTGTTTAGGTTGAGGCTCATCCAAGAACAGTGGAAACTCATTGGAAGTCATGAGTTTATTTTTACAATTCGCTCAGCTTCTTAATGTCAATCTTTATGAATGTTATTATTTTTCAGCGATTTCGTTGATGTGGGTGATAACACTTTCGATAAAAGGCATTGCAGACGAACTTGACTGATTTGCTGTATATTATCATGACCTCGTACCACATATGGTCTGTAAGTATGCAGTTAAGCTCCACGAAGTAGGTAGTCCGTTAATGTGCTAGAGAAACGATTTTCTGACATGAAGCTTACAGCTAAGAAAATAAACAAATACACGAAAATAACACGAAATCAATTGCTAAGCCCATATAAATCCGGGTTAAGAGGCAACCACTTAAGTTTATATGTTGTAAGTTTAACAAGGGGTATGCAACGTTTCTTTGTCTCGCTCGGTCTTAAAGCCCAATATATCAGATCCCACAAGACACTGGGCGAGATGATACAGAAGTGAATCTGTAAAATAATGCGTGGTTCTCCTATATTGTTCAGCAATAATGGTAAGCTTTATTTGTTTCTTCTGATAAATAATTTTTTTTTTTGTGTTGGGAATTCGCTGGAAGTAAAAAATCATCGAAATACATTACAGAGCTAGAACGCGAGGGATGCTTCTGCAATAGTGATGGACTTTAACTCATCTAAAAAAACTCCCGGGGGACTGACATTCGCCATCCCGAATGAGATTGCACCTAGTCGACTACTAATCGGCAATTTGTTTTTGAACTATTTGTTGAATTGAAGAGATAAATCCGCCGTTTGTCGGATTTCTAAACTTTTTTTTTGTTTGAAATCAATACCTGATTTCTAAGCCCTAGCTAACTCTTATAGATCAAGAGGTTTTACCCGTCTCAATCTCCTGATTGCATTGTCATTATTTAAAAGTTTTGTTATTTCTGTGTTTACGTGGTTGAGAAGCCTACTTCTGCGCCTTTGAGCAACTTTCTTAACTTAACCATTTCAACATTTAGATCTTTATGCAGATCGGCATTGCGTATGTACCAAGGTGCATTAACTATGTTCCTCGGTACTTTATTTTGGAAAACCTGAATTGTTTGTAAATTTGTTTGGCATATGCATGCCCACAACTGGAGCCCGTAGGTCTATACTGGTTACAGAACTTGCGTGTATAGCAATAACTTATTGTAGTTAGACAGGGATGAGTATCTCCCAATAAACCAATACAGTTTACTGTATGGCATGTTCATGTTCAACTCATCTTTTTTTTCTTTACGTGCGCTTTCCAACGCAGTTTAGTGTCTAGAGTCATGCCTAGATATTGGGCTGTGTTTGAATATTCCACTACATTGTTGTTAATGTAGACTGGAATGTGTGGTACGTTTTTATACGTAAAATTAATATTGACTGACTTAAGGTCATTTAATCTAATTGCCATTTCTTAGTCCATTCTGAAATATTGTTTATTGCTGTTTGAAGCTTTTTTGTTGTTATTTCGACAGTTGCTTCCACCGCAAGGACAGCTGTGTCATCTGCAAAAGTAGTTATGGTGGTTTCTTCACTTTCAGGCAGATGGCTAGTGAAAAGTAGGTATAGAACTGGACCTAGCACACTGCCTTGCGGTACACCAGCTTTAACATCTCTTAATGTTGAGTACTCTGAATCTTTTTTAATTCTGAAGAATCTATCTGATATACAGGGTGTCCCTTAATTCGTAGACAATATTTTAGCGCATGATTTATGGGTATATTCTAAGGAAAAAATTGTTCTACAGTAAGGGCCTATCTCCAATTTTTATACCCTATTCTAGGGGTATATTAATTTTGACGCATAGTTTGTAACATACCTTAATATTGCCCGTAGACCCCTAAAAGTTACTATATTTATGATCAGCATCGATAGTAATGTCGATCTAGCCATGTCCGTCCGTCCGTCCGTCGGCAAAAATTAGGCCTTTAAACTGGACCTAGAGAGCTGAAATTTTAACCATATACTCTCTAGGGTCCCGAAATAATCAAGTTTACGAATTTTTGAAATCCGCCCACAGACACGCCCACAAACTCAAAAAAACAAAATTTTGGAAAAAATCGAATTTTGAGCTAGAAAGCTGAAATTTTTTATGTATGATCTATGACTCCTAAAACTGCTCGGGATATAAAATTTTCAAAATCCGCCCACTGCCACGCCCACAAAAAAATAAAACAATTTTATTGAAAAACCAAAATTTGAGCTAGGGAGCTGAAATTTTTAATATATACTCTCTAGGGGCCCTTTAAGCTCATGTATAAATATTTTCAAAATTCGCCCACTGACACGCCCACAAATAAATAAAACAATTTTTTTGAAAATCCAAAGTTTGAGCTAGGGAGCTGAAATTTATAATATATACTCTCTATGGGCCCTTTATGCTCATGTGTAAATATTTTCAAAATCCGCCCACAATTATTTTTTTTTTTTTTTGAAAATTCAAAGTGAGCTAGGGAGCTGAAATTTATAATATATACTCTCTAGGGGCCCTTATGCTCATGTGTTAATTTTTTTTTAAATCCGCCTACTGACACGCCCACAATTAAATAAAACAATTTTATTGAAACACCCAAGTTTGAGCCCTGGAGAACGTTTTTTTTTTGATAAAATCCTTTAAATGTTATATAACAAAATATGTAGAGCGTTCAACCATACTTAGACTTTTGTCACGCCCACTTATGAAGGATAGAAATAAGAATAAGGTATCCAACAGTTCGCCCAAGCGGACTGTAGCCCGTCCCTATGTTTATATCATTTATTGAGGATTTAAGAAAAGGCTTACTTGGGTGTACCCTGACCCATGTAACGTTTGTTGATCTTTTTTGTTGTTTTGGGAGTGGCAGCACACGCAGCTTTTTGTATTCTAAGCGTCAATATTTGGACTGCTTCTTCTAGTTGATCTTCAGTTTGAATAGCTCGTGATAGTTGGATATTTTCTTCCAACTTCTCTCTGAAATAGTTTCAATCAGTCAGTCTATTTACTAGTTTTGGGCTATGGTCTTTTATTATTATTTTATCGCTAAGTGTTAAGAGTATAGAGGAATGAGCTGATTGAAGATCAGGTCCTATGCTTATTTTATTTGAAGATATATTTTTGGATAGAAAGAAGTCGACAAGATCTGGGGTTTGATTCCTATCTGTTGGCCAATAGGTAGGTTTTCCCGTTGAGATAAATTATTTGAATTTGAATTAAATTGCTTCCAAAAAAATTACTGGATCTAATTTCCATCTTCCCATCTGTCCATCTGAACTCTTAGGTTCAGTGCTAATTGTTAATAGTTACGAGATTTTCTGAACATTGTTTTTACTTGAAAATTCAAAAGTATTAAACGAAAAGTCGCACCTGAGTTATGTTTTGGAACTTAATTTTTTGTTGTATTATTTGCACCAATGGGAAAAGAAAACGCATAGCAGAAAGCTACATTAATTCTCAATAAAATAAGCAAAACTTCAATTTGATAATTTGGCCCATAACGGAAGTTTTACTCTATTTTCCTAGACCATGCTAAATTGTATGCATTTTTTGGTTCATTTGAATAGTCGCAATTGCAAAAAGTCGAAACCATATTTTGTTTGAAATACTTTTATTTTTTTATTTATTTCAATCAATTATGTGTCATTTTAATGATATGTGCTGCCTTCACCATTGGTTATAACTCAACAATTATATTCTTCATAGAGTCATATAAACTTCTAAGGTAATTCAACGAAATGTTGGCCTTTGTAGGAAACACCAGTCATTCCATTTTTTTATAACTTTTGTTGTAGCTGAATTTATATATTTTTTTTTCGTATTTCTAGATTGCACAATTTACAGAGAAATGATATTTTCTACCTTACTACTGAGAAACTTATAACATTTATACAATAATATTATCGCAGATTCAAAATTGTTTTAAAAGGAAAAGCTACATGAAAAAACCTTCATTTAATTATAATTTAAATTTTTCCTGAGGAGAGAGAAGTGGGTCCGTGTGATCACATGATTCAGGTTTATATAATCGATTAAATAAATACTAATGCAAATAAATAAATAAACAAGTAAATTAACAATTAACAAATAAAATCTATGATCATCAAAATAATATATATACGAGTATCACAGTAATGTATATAAATTAAACACATTACCTTAAGTTGTTAAATTTAAAATTAAGTTGTTATTAGAGCAACCGCACAAAACTTTATATCGATTAAATAATTTTAAGATTCGAATTTCAACTTTTTAAATTTTTGCCTTTTCATGGAGATTCTCCGTAGAATAGTGCCGTAGTCAACACTCAATTTGGAACTACGATTTATAAATGGATATAGGATTTTTATCGCCATGTTAAGTTTAGTAAGTGTTTCTTGAATATGCAAACTAAAAATCAAAGTTTTCTCCAGGTGTATCCCAAGATACCTGGCACCCGATTTCCATTCAGTTTGAACCATATTTAACTGAAGTCTAATGCTGGGAAAGTAACAGGCTTTTCTTTTTCTAGTGAAAAAAAGAGCATGTGTCTTAAAAGCATTCAATTTTATTTTCCAATCATCGCAATATGATTTGACTAAATTCAAAGCAGATTGGAGATTGGTTTCAATTAAGGAATCAATTGAATCTGTTGAGTAAATGGAGGTATCATCCGCAAAAATTGCGGTTTTACAGTTTGGGGTTTCGGAAAATCATATGTGTATATCATAAACAATAACGCTCCAAGAACGGATCCTTGGGGTACACTTGCAACGATTTCAATTACATCGGAATACCAATTATTTAGAGAAACTTTGAAAGTGCGTTTTGTAAGGAAGGACGGAGTCATTTTTACTACTTAAAGTGGGGAATTAAAAACAAGGAGTTTGTGAATGAGTCCTTCGTGCCACACCGAGTCAAACGATTTTTCAACTTCAAGAAGGACCATTCCCGTACTTTTTCCTATTGTAAGATTATTTGTAATATCTTTTGTTATCCTGTCAACCTGGTGAACAGTACTATAATGCCTTCTAAAACCAAACTTTTCTTGTGGCAGGATATCAAACTGATCGACATAGTGTGTTTTTTATTAATTTTTCTAAGCACTTTCCTACTTAAAGAGCTCAATAAACTAATTGGCATGTAGCTAGAAGGTAGGCAAGCATTTTTGCCCGGCTTAGAGATTGGAATAACTATTGGCATTTTCCACGTATTTGGAAAGTATGAAACACGCATAAAGCATTGTTAAAAATTCGACACCTTTTAAGGAAGGTTTCTTAAGAATAAATTTTTTAAACCATTAAATCCAGGTGATTGAGTATTTTTGAGACTTTGTAAAATTTTGTTTAAATCGTCGGTAGATACAATATCATTCGTAACATCAATGGTACTTGTATTAAGGGATTGTATTGATTGAGAAACGTCGTTGCAATAGTTCTGTTTACAGTCATTTCGTTAGAAACTATTACCAATTCAAAAGCGCTATAGTATGAAATTTGGCCCCATGCCATGACTCCTCCTTGTCTCGAGTGATGACGGTTCAACAAATTTTGTTCTCTCCGAAGATCATGAAAGTAATAGTTGTAGCTACATATTAGGACCATCCACGTTAAAGTTTTTTTCATCCGAAAAGACAACTTTGCTCCAATTTCTTGAGACCGCTTCAATTTCCATATCCCATGTCATGTGATCCCTTGCAAATTCAAGGCGCTGTCGCTTGCGTGAGTTATGTGGGAGCGTGGTAGTTTAACGAAAAAAAACAACTTTTCACTTGAGCATTCGCCTTCGGCGACTTTATTTACCAGACTTCGCTATTTTTGGGAAAGGAAATGTGTAATATTATATTTGTTTGTTGTGTCAGCATATGCTGAGTGCAATGCTGAACTGGATATTCTATGGGTGCATTAACTTTACAGAGTGCAAGGTTAGCATATTATGTGAAATATTATAGTAGTAGTAAAATATAATAGTACGAGTATCTAAGGTGTTTTATGGATATGTAACTCCTCCCCCCTTAGAATGGAGTGACGGCCAAAGAAATTGCGGTGCAGCTGTTTCTTGGGAAGGAGCGACTATTATATGTGTAGGTTCTATTTTCGGGATGTCGCTTGTTTTCCTTGATGCGGATATTTTATGTTTCAATAGGTGGATGATGATTATAACGGTAACTAGGATGAGACCAAACGTTGTTATGCTGTTAAGGATGGCGATGCTGCTATTTCGGGTGGTCGTTGTGTTCAATGTGTCGATGAGGTTCGTGGTTTTGAATTGATGATCTTGTAACTGCTGCATGTTAGGTGCTTTTATTATTGAAGATACGTTGATTTGTTGTAGTACAGTTGGAAATATATGTACGTCTTCCTAGTATATATTTTCGTTGCTCTCGTAGATGATCTGGTTTATTTCCAGTTGGCAGTTCTTCAAATGGATCAGTTGTGTTCCTTTTAGTTTCTGTTGCTGAGGTTCGCACGCTGGTAGATTGTTGAGTAGGTTAGCAATACAGGTATCTTTGGGGTTTACTTTATATGTTCTTGTGTCTCTACAGTAGTATGTTCCTTCGATTTTCGGGCATTTCTCGTCAAAGTGGTGAATATCATTAGGGTTGGATATAACAAAAGGTTTGGAGGTATTTATTTTAGTGTTGTTAATAGGAAGGGAAATAACGTGGAAAAAGGAGTAGTTGTCTTCGGAGATTTGAGGAATTTGGATATTAAATATGATGTTAGTATCATTGTAATAAGCTTGAAGACCAAGAAGTTCGTATATGTGTTCGTCTGATTTTATTTCTATGGATTTATTTTTAAAAATATGCATCTATATCGTTTAATTCGATTGTACTTAAAATTTGTTTTGATATGATATTAAGTCTAGCCAGTACTATTGATTCCGCTATGTTAGTTAAATGATTGTTCAACAAGTCTATATTGTAGTTAACCTGGTTAAGGTACTGTGTATACCTTATTGCAATTTCATCAGATTTTATTCTATTGTTTATTTCAGTTCGGGAATATCTTAAGTAGCCTTCAATTATTTCTTGTTGTCTATTAATGTGATTCGTTATGTTGCTAAATCTTTGACTCATTTGGTTATTAATTTGAGTTAACTGATTTACTTTACCTGTTACAATTGATTGACCCTGTGCTAATTGTTCTATTTCATTCTTCAAGTGTATGGCATCGTCATCGTCCATATTACCTGTGATGCCCTTTATTACTGAGCCTAACCCATTTATCAAACCTCTTTTCCGTCTTAATCTAGGCATGAGTGTTGCTAATTTTGTTTTCAATTCTGTTACCTTTACGTCAAGTATGGATACTGAGTCTTTTAATTCGTGAACATTTTTGAGTACTGTAAGTGAACTGGCAATTTTGTTTATGTTTTATCTCGTATGCGTCTAGTCTTACTATATGTACTAGGTTGTTATAGTCTTTAATAGTTTTTGCTGTACCCAGTTTCATAGGAAGTAATCCAGCGTTGTCACTGAGGTTCTGTATTTCCATTTTCTGTCCTGTCGTCAACGTCATTATCGTTAGTAATCTGAACTTTTCGTTTTCGTTTTATGTTTGATTTATGAAGTTTTTTGTTATCTCTAGTAGTGATTGTTACTTTCCTATTTGACTTAATTTTATGTCTACTAAATCTAGGTGTGAGTTTGTTTCTCCTAAACTCTTTTCTTAATATAATTGAATTTTCCTTACGTTCTTTGGGATCCTCCCTATTCATGTTTAGTTTATTTATATTCTTAGCTGTTAGTTTTTCTACCTTTTCTTTTATAGTTGGGTATAATTTTTCCTGAAACTCATTTAGTTTTTTAAGATATTCATGTTCGTTATCGTATTGTATTTCTTTATTAAATCTATAGGTCCTATCATAAAATAGTTCATATGGAGTCAGTTTTGTTGTTGAATGTATAGCATTGTTATATGTTATCACGGTTTCGTTTAAGATGTCGTCGTGATCCCTTTGTTTATGTTCATTATATATTAGTCTGTAAATTTCTGTAAATGTTGAATGCATACGCTCCACCTGGGAGTTACTGCTCGACTGTTGAAATGAGGTGATGTGTAAAACAATGTCATATTGTTTGCAAAAATCTTTAAATATAAGGGCTGTAAATTCTGATCCCTGATCGGAAATAAGTTTCTTTGGTATGCCGTGAAGGCTAATGAAGTGTTTGATTAACTTAATTATATTTAGACTATTTTGGATGGGTAGTGTATACGCTGCAGCGAATTTTGTATTGTTAGAATTTTATGGTTATTTATGCTATATACGTCGATATGTATTATGTCTAGGGGTCTTCCTGGTGTTTCTGGGATTTCATGCTTAACTTTATGAGGGTTTCTATCGTATTTCTTTGTTTGGCAGTTTTCACAATTATTAACTATTTTTGTTATTTTATCTTTCATATATGGGAAGTAGTATTGCCTTTTCAGGTGAAGGAGGGTTTCATTGATACCTCTATGGTTATTATTGGTGTGGTAGTTCGTAATAATTTGGTCCTGTGTATCGATTTCTGTTATATCTGTTAGTATTTCCATGCACCGAATTAGTTTGAGAGTTTTGTTGTTCGAAAAATATTTTGAATAGACGTTTTGGATGATTTTAAATGTCTCGTCGTCTGTGTGTATTCCACAACATTTGTTTGGGGGTAAAAATCGTTTAAGGATATCAGTGATATTGTCTTCAGAAAAATGCTGTTTACATATTGTTCGTCTTTGCTTATTCTTGAACAACATTTCGAATTTTGGCGGTTTGTCTCTTTCATTTTTCCTGAGGATCAACTGAATGCTGAACTCATTTAGTGGACGTTCAGAAATATATATGTGATCACCTAGATTTTCATCAGCTGAGTGAATAGTTGAACAACTTGAATTAACATTTAAAGGGTCACTGCGTGTTGTTATAGTCTTTGAGTTTGCAGAAAGGGTGTATCTGTGTGACATGAGGTTAGGTTTGAGTAGTAAGGGTAATTTTAAATTTCGTGTTATTAGTAGTTTATTGGCTAAGTCGACCTTAGTTCCTAATGTAGTGAGTGAGTCTAAACCTAGCAATCCATCAAAGTATCCGTGGAATCGGAACACTAAAAACTTCGTTGATTCCGGTTGGTTAAATTCTATAAAGTTGGGTAATTTTACTTCTTTATCTAATTTATGCGTGTTAAGGATTGTAGTGATCCTGATGGGCTTGGTTGTAACGATATCATCAGGGTGTATAAACTCGGGATTAATAAAGGAAGCAGAAGCTCCAGTATCAATTAGGAATTTGAGCGGACGACCGAAGGGTGAAGAAATGTTTATATATGGAAGAACAGTACCGTGTTTATTAATATCTAGGTATCCGATTGGTCCGCCGGGGCAGGTGTGTGAAAATTTTCGGTGTCTAGTTCGTGCATTGCGTTAAGCAGGTCAAGATCTTGTTGATCGGAATAGTCATTATAGTCATAATAGTGGTCTAGTTGTTGGTAATTGTTTGTTTCTGGTGGGTAGTCTACGTTATCTCTGGGGCTATCTTTATTGGGTGTGATAGTTAAGTTGTGTAATTCCTGGTTCGGGAGGTTTGGGGGGCCATCTCGTCTGCAGAAATTTGAAGGTTGTTGACTCCTCTGGGTCTGTCTTGTATTTCCGGAGCCAAGTTCCATTGGTTCTGGTGGTGGTAGTCTTCTATGGGTTTGCGAAGGCTGTTGGTAGCGTTGGGATTGCTGTTGGTATGCTGGCTGTTGCTGAAAGGGATGCTGGTAGCGTTGGAATTGCTGTTGATATGCTGGCTGTTGTTGAAAAGGGTGCTGGTAGCGTTGGAATTGATGTTGTTGTTGAGGATTTGGTTGTGGTTGATGCATATTCTGGTGATATATCGGTGGTTGGGTATGTCTGATAGGACCGTTTTACGTACGTTGCATGATCGGAAGTTGACGTCTCACATGTTGAGGGAACTGGGTGAAACAGTCACTATGGTCCATTGTTTTCTTGTACAATGATCTTCCAGGGGTGAATTCGGATTTTGCATAAAAGATATTTTTTTTTTTTTATTTGTATTTTGTATTTTTATTTGAGCTTATTAATACACGATACTACAAGATTTATATTCTTAAAATTAAGTACCTATCTATTCTGTTCCTTTATGCAGAATGAGAAAGCTTCTGGCAATGATTTCGGTTTCATTGCTCGTATAGTTGAGCCTAATAGTTCTCGTAGTCCTACTAAGAATGTGTTAAGGCACATTTCCGAATATAAATCGCTCTTAGCTTTGACTACAACTGGATTTGGTTCGTAAACCTGTACGTGATTACTTATTGTGGCAAAAATTTCTATTATACTGCTGTAGTATTGTTCTACAGAGTTTTGATTCTGTTTCAGATTTTGTAAGTCCCTAATGAGTGAGGTTTCATTTCTCTTGTCAGAGTAATGTAGTACTAGGTTCGCCCTGATTGATGACCATTCTAGTGGGGTGCCATACATATTAAGAATTTCATTGGCCGGTCCAACAACTTTGTTTCGTACTGCTCTAAGCAGTATTTTACTATGCACTGTGCCATCGGCATAAGAGATGAGGCTAAGTATTTCCTCTACGTTGTGTAAAAATTCAAAGAGTAATCTAGGATTTCCATCGAACTGTGGTAAGTCCTTTATGGCATCCGGTACTCTTAGTGTTTGAAAAATTTCTAATTGTGTCCTAGACTGATGGGTGTTTGGTTGTTCGTTTAGAACATTCTGACCTACAAAGGTTTGAGGAATATTTTGCTGGTCTTGATTTACCGACATTTCTAAATTGATGTTTATTAACGACTGATTGAAATTATTGCTGTTACTTAAGATATTATCTTTCCTTACTCTAGTTCTTATATTGCTATCATCGACTTCTTCGTCGGAATCACTTAAATAACTAGTGGAAACTGGCAAATAATAGTGTGGATTTCTTTTTGGTCTTCTTACTAAGTTATTATTGGGCATGAGGATAATACTTGGACATGGACGGGAAAATATTCACTTTGACTTACATGTACAATGCTGCTTTCATAGTGGGTTGTTTCCTGTAGAGATATATTCGCACTGAGTTGAATCGCCTCCTCGTCTTCTTGTATTATTCTTCTGCACTTTATACTGCTCTGCCTTAGTTGCTTTATCAACTACTAACACGTTCACTTTGATTCTTCTGGTGATTATGGATCAAAATCCTGCGGTTAATGATTGTCACTTATACCGATATTCACTCGATACTGACGAATTTTTATCGATTATCCTTCGATTATAATCGCATCACAACATCAATTTCTTAAACTTCACTGTTAATAATTATTGCCGGGAATCCGCCGATTATATTTACTTTGAGCAAGACTTAAGAAAAACCGTCACCGGACTACGACGACTGCGCCAGTTATGTGGGAGCGTGGACGTTTAACGAAAAAAAAAACCACTTTTCACTTGAGCATTCGCCTTCGGCGACTTTATTTACCAGACTTCGCTATTTTTGATTTCACATTCGGTTTTTATTCTAAATTTTTGGTTACAATATTGTGGGAAAGGAAATGTGTAATATTTTATTTGTTTGTTGTGTCAGCATATGCTGAGTGCAATGCTGAACTGGATATTCTATGGGTGCATTAACTTTACAGAGTGCAAGGTTAGCATATTATGTGAAATATTATAGTAGTAGTAAAATATTATTGTATCTAAGGTGTTTTATGGATATGTAACTCGTGCGCGCTTATGCGGTGTTTATTTTGGTGGTTTTGTAAGCTTTAAGTGTGCTACAAGAAACCCCAGCAATTTTCTTTATTTTGTTTGTGGATTGAGCGCAGTTAGAAGCTAGTCTTTTAAATTTCCGCTTGTCTTGTGGCGTTAAAATTTTTGCGATGCTTCGTTTGAAATTTTTCCCATAAGATGCAAGATTTTTCACAAAATTTCTTTTTAGGTGATTTGAAAAGCTCTCCGAAAGGTAAGCATCAACTTTAATCCTTTCTTCCGAATTCAACCCTTTTGAAACATTATTAACTATGTTATTGGGCGAAATGTAAACAACTACCATTATTATGTTTGTTCCATTGTCGAAAACACAGTGAGCAACACATATATCACAAATTGATGATTGACCAATATCGATTTCACGAATATATCGTAATAAAATGTCCATGTTCCAAGTTACTATATTCGAGGCATCATTTGATTTCTGATAGGTTGCCACTCCTGCTGATCTAACATTTTTACGCTTAAATTTCGCAATACAATAAAAATTCGGGATGTCAACATTTTTATCGTCATTTGACCAGGTTTCTGGTAGAAACAAAATATTGCTCAATTATGGGATCGCTCAAGTCCGACACGTGTTTTCTGAGACTTTGGCAATTAAAAGTAACCATGGACAACTTTTTTCTGTCACCCATGAAATTAAGAATCGTTCTTCCTATTGTTGACAATGTGTTCAACGATAATTGGCGAAATTCATCTTGCAAAGATATGATCGATATATAATATTTTCGACCATGATAAAATCTATTATCATTGTCTATTGGCACTATGTACAGTCCTTCAATACTTGTAACTCGTGTTAGAAATAGTAATGGTAGAGAATGGGTCCTTTGATATTCATAAACAACTTCATTGAATGTTAAACCAAGTTTTACTTCAATAATCAAGAAATCACCGTTCGTGTAACGCTTGCAAACTCGCAAAAGAACTACTGACTGAGATACTCGTATATATATATTTCATGCACTGACTATCAGAGGAAGAGAGATACAGACAATATTCCTGCACTGTGTCTTAGATATACGAAACGTAACTGGCTATGAGAGAAAGAGAGAAAGAAAAAGTGTGCTCGCACCTCTCTCTCTTGCGCCAACAGTAATATACGAAACGTAACTCTCTTTCTATCTTCACTAACTTATATCTCACTCTCAACTTCCGTTCGCCTCGCCCGATCACACATTTCGTAACGCTCTCGTCACGCATTCACCAGCTTACGCCCCAAGTCAAGCGTGCGTAAAGAAGTTTTACTTCGAAAATTAAGTTCTAAAACATAATTCAGGTGCGACTATTCAATTGAACCGAACTGTATGCTCCTGCACGGGAGAAGTGGATAGAACCGCCTGTCAACAAACATGGTACATAATTATCATTACGTGGTGGTGCCACCATAAAGGCAGCCTCTTTAATTTTCAGAATCGCATCTGGGATGACGCTGCCTTGATCAGCGAGCCTGATTGAGCCGGTTACTGTTCTGCGAATCCTCATTGTTTCATTTATTTAGATGGATATCTATTTCCTTTTCACAGCTTAGAATGAAGCAAGAGCTTGGCTTATCAAAGTTCAGGTAATATGTGGATGGAAATAACATCGTTCTCACGTACTTCTTGGAAACCTGTGCAAAATGGGTATGAGGGTTGTGGAACCTCCTAGAAACTTCTCTCGATTTTCCCTCATACTCACTCAGTACCAACAAGTGTTATGTCCTCTTTGGTTTTGAATGCAACCGCACAATCTGCAATGTATCCGTGCCAACCATTCTGAGACATTTGGCACGTTTCCTCAGAAGACAGTGTCTTCACAGAGTTTCAACTATTTTTTAAGCTGCTCCCTGCTAGATCTGTTTTGATCAATATGAGGCCAAACAGTCTTAGATGCCCTAAAAGATTGGACCATCTTAGGTCGGCCTTAACAAAGCACAAGTGTTTAATAACTTCCTCACTGCTATGGCGAACTAGTTTCTCGCAATCTCATCGGTATTCTCTTTCCACTCCCTCTGATTGCATAGTACCTCAAGCATAGGTCGGCAGCTTCTGACTATGATCTTTGCAAAAATCAATACAGCCAGACAGGGTTCGTATAACATGTATAGTATATACCTATAAACATATATTTGTTCAAAAGAATCTTACCCAATTTGCAATTCAGTTCCAATGCATGCAAACAACTAAGCATAGTACTCATACGTTATACCTTACAAATTCATACATACGCACATCAATGCACGAAACAAATCACCATGTGTATTTCTATCTTCAGATTTCTTTAGATACACAGGTGTGTCAACAGGTTCTTTAAATGTAGCGGGAACTTGCTATTAAAAATGTTTGCATTTTCATTTAACAATCTTGTCTATATTTTTTATGTTTTTGATAGTGGGTCTGTTTTATCAATAAATTATGTATTAGGTGGGTTTCGTTTGGTAGCTGCGGTAACAGATTCAAAAATATATTCGACCGACAAATTGGGGATTACATCAGCAGGTAATATATTTCTCACGTGAAGTAATTACAAAGTTTTGTTTGCAATTGTTAAACTTATTGAACTTATTGAAATTCGGCAGAATTATGGATCAGGTAACATATGACCTTTTCTCTGGAGTTAAGTAAACTGCTATGAAATCGTGTTCATTTCAGAGCCAAGACATGTTCTTGAAACTTATCCAGTTTCTTAAGCCAGCAAGACAAGCATCTATAATATGTCTATCGAATACAGAAAGTAGTCGAACCAGATATCTAACTACGCATCTCACCACCAATTGCGCCCATTTTGTCTTATAATGGCTATTTTTTTCTGGTATACATACAGGCCCTGCAAATGTAGTTTTGATGAAGATTGTTTCCGTCTTCTTAATCTCATCTTCCTGTCGCGGTAATATCTCTGCCACGAAGTATTTGGCGTACGCTATAGTGTGTCTGAAAGACCATTCGTGTTAAAGCTAAAAAAGGATCAGAGAATTCATCGCTCCTTGCGGTAAACCGTTTTTTATGTCAAATACTCTTCTCGAAAACATGTTGCCACATGGAACAACAAACTTCTTACCATACTTACCATAAGCATAGCATATAATAAGTCACATAGAGCAACGGTTTGTGCCAAATGTAAAAAAGTCCCTCTAACCAAACGATGTCAAAGGTCTCTCAAAATCAACCAGGCTCTTGCATTTATTTCACTGACTGTCAAAAACCAGCTTGGACGCGGCATGCATAATGTCTTGCCCCGGCCTGAAACCAAACTAGTTGCGCGGAATGAGGTTATTATCCCTGGCCGACTCACTACTGCAGTCATTGACAACATACTCATATAACTTGCTAATATTCATCTCCTGGATATGGAGTATCACAGTACCCTCCAATGCGCCGGATGAGGGATGATTCTGCAGTAGTGAGGGATTTTAAACAGATCTAAAAAAAAAACTACTTGTCATCCCGGATGGTATTGCACCCTATCGTTCGACTAATCGGCAATTCATTTTTAAATAATTTATAAAATTGAAAGTGACTCGAAGATCATATTTCGACACGAACAAGTGAGGTGAGTCTATTCCATAGGCGACGACAGCTCAATACCGATGTTCGGTCAATCTCACGAACAAATTGGTGTCGTTATGGTTCCACTTTGAGCTGCACTGTGATCCTTTTTTGCATAATCATCATCATTTTGTCCAAACGATTCCGCATACTTCCGTTCACGCACTAAGCAAAATATGCACGGCAAATAGTATACCGATTTGACACATCTCCATAATATTATTAAATGTAATTAACATGCCATTTCAACTGCTAAAATAATGTCTAAAATAATGTTTAGTATTAGACCAGCCTATACGTATTAGGTCGCTAGTAGGGCTTGATGAATTTAGTTCGGGTATCGGTGACGATGTGAAAAAGTGCACAAGTACTATCTTTCGGTTAGTACCAAGTACTAGGGCAGCTTAGCACTCAGGTGAAGAAATTGGCCATAAGCCGTATTTATTCGATTTTTTATAAGCTTTGTATGTTTACTAAGCGGGGTTTGTGTCTCGATACTAAACTAAACATTGTAGTATCAAAAACATAAGATAACATCCAACTACAATTTATTAAAGTCAATTTCTTTTAACAGATTGTTTCGTCAATAACGTTTTTTATACCCTATTCTAAGGGTATATTAATTTTGATGCATAGTTTGTAACATACCTTAATATTGCCCGTATACCCCTAAAAGTTACTATATTTATGATCAGCATCGATAGTAATGTCGATCTAGCCATGTCCGTCCGTCCGTCCGTCTGTCGGCAAAAATTAGGCCTTTAAACTGGACCAAGAGAGCTAAAATTTTAACCATTATACTCTCTAGGGTCCGGAAATAATCAAGTTTACGAATTTTTGAAATCCGCCCACAGACACGCCCACAAACTCAAAAAACAAAATTTTGAAAAACATCGAATTTTGAGCTAGAAAGCTGAAATTTTTTCAAAATCCGCCCACTGACACGCCCACAAACAAATAAAACAATTTTTTTGAAAATCCAAAGTTTGAGCTAGGGAGCTGAAATTTATAATATATACTCTCTATGGGCCCTTCATGCTCATGTGTAAATATTTTCAAAATCCGCCCACTGCCACGCCCACAATTTTTTTTTTTTTTTTTGAAAATTCAAAGTTTGAGCTAGGGAGCTGAAATTTATAATATATACTCTCTAGGGGCTCTTTATTCTCATGTGTTTAATTTTTTTTAAGTCCGCCTACTGACGCCCACAATTAAATAAAACAATTTTATTGAAACACCCAAGTTTGAGCTAGGGAGCGTTTTTTTGATAAAATCCTTTAAATGTTATATAACAAAATATGTAGAGCGTTCTTAACAATTCAACCATACTTAGACTTTTGTCACGCCCACTTATGAGGGATAGGAATAAGAATAGGGTATCCAACAGTTCGCCCAAGCGGACTGTAGCCCGTCCCTATGTTTTTTTTGTTGATTGAGAAGTTTCACAAATTGAAGTTCGCACAATCTCATATTAAAGGTTAAGTATTACAAAACTGAAAGTCATTGTTGAAAACGGTGAGACAATTGGAGAAAACTGTCATCGGTCATTTTGAAACAAACCTTCAGCAACTTCTAAACGTGTTCGATGACGTTTAAGTTTAGCGGCCTTTGAACAACGTTATTTAAATGTGAAAATCAATTATAAATACCGATTTTGCTTTGAGATATTTAAGGGTTAGGCACCATTAAAATTATCTTTATAAACAACTGAAAGTAAACCAATTACCGAGACTAATAGATAATAAATACACAGAGTGTATTTCTAATCAATGTTCATTTTGGTTGCTGATTACATAAATGCCGCAAAAATCATTTCAATCGGACGAATATCAAGCGAGATATGACAAAAAATTATGTGACTTTAGAAGGATGTAAAGTCTCTTCGTGCATCACACTCGCATTTTTAGTACTTCAGAATCTAGTAATGGACTAATGTATACCGAGAAGTAGTACCATCAGACAGAATTTCGTTTTTGAAGTTCTTCATATACATATACATGCTTCAAAAACAGTTTTATTTAAAAGTAAAAACTTTTACGATGCGCCAAAAATTAATTCTTTGAAAAGATGTTTTTATCTTCAATTGGGCACAGTTGTAAGTGCGCTGTGATACTGATCAAGGGGTTCGAGGCCCGCATCTCATTTTTATTTTTATGTAAACATATTTAAATATATTAAATGTACATCAAATTCCAAGTTAATCGGGGGTCGGCGGTTTTCAGAACTCCAGTCCGGACGTGCCGTATTACTAGTTTCTTGCCTGAATTACTCTTAAATAAACACCGTTCAATGTTTTAAAAAGTTCGATACTTCTTTAGTCATGATAAAATACTTTGGTGAATAAGATTCAATTTACTGATTTCAATCGTTAGATCAGATTGAAGAACAAAAAACAAAACAAAAACTGTCATTCATTACGAAGTCAAGATCAAACCAATCATTACACCAACCAGAATGTGCATAAAGTTAAAAGGAAGTTGATGGCATTCGCATTCAATTATTTAAAGTCTTCGAATTCACTGAATGTATTCAAATTATTTAAACACTTTTGAATTAATTTTTGAATATATGTATCCATATTTAGTTGAACTCGAGATACAGAGATATATCTTAATCAAATAAAACAGAAATATAACGACATAAATATTTTCCTTATTACAACTTCATAAAGGACATCTTTTCACATTCTTAACGTCCTCTTCATTCTCCGTACCTTATTATAATCACTCTGATAGTCTTGAATTAATCACAAGGATTCGTAGTCGTATCTTGATATTAGAATGCCGGTAATTTTAAGTAGTGAAGCAAAAATAACAGTGTAGAGAAGTGATCGGCTAAGCCCCATTCTGCTTCTTCTTCGATGACTTGAATACATGGTTTCAGGATTGTCGGCATAATTAAAATCGATCTCTAATGTTTTAACTGTTCCGCGCAGGACAAGCAATGCCATCTAAACGTCTGAATACACGATTATTAAACATAGTCAGGAGTTGTGAGTCTCGGGTCCAGGCGCACACTTTCGGCAATATTCTCGATCGAGACGTGAACTATAATCATTTCTGTTATCAATAGTGGCATGCTATTTCACTGTTTCACCCATATTCTTTACGAACAGTTGCCTACAGTAATCGCGGGTGGCGCATTGTTTGATCGAAATTTCTTTTCAAAATTCGCAATGTTTCGGTACCAAAACTCGCTATGAAAATAAGTTATCAGTATTTTTCAACGTTGTTTTCGATTGATTTCTTACAGCGGAAGTTTAGCAGATATTTTATCTGTTATTATATTGAGCTTGTTAGTTATAAGTATCAAAGCAACACAAAAACGTACGTCACCCTATAATAGCTTGAGATGTAGACTATTCCTAAGACTCAGCATTTCCTTGTCAAAAATGTTTTTCGAAGACGCTTTCACACGCATTCTTGACATTACAAGATATGCATATGCATAAACTAACGATTTGTCAGTATTTGAATGGACGTGGAAGGATTTGGAACGAGAAGATTTGCCTCTTTTAGGAACAATTAGCGCTCATACGAATTATAGATTTATAAGCCTATTTAAGTCGATAAATGTAAGAGTGTTGATCAACTACAAAATGTCTATATCACGATCGCTGATCGATTAGCTTATTGAATTAATTATTCTTCCAGACAACGAGGCAATCCGAGTCGGATTATAAAGAAATTTAAAACCTTGTCATCGTATTATATAAAAAAAGTCCATGTCTGCCAAAACATAAACAAAAATAAACAACTTAATGCCGTCCGTAGTTTTAACTAGCTTTGTCGTACCATTATAAAAGCAAACCAACATTACGAATATAAATCCAACTTCAGCTAATTTTTGTCGGTATCCATTTGTTTGTCAAAATAAATATACTTTAACTTTTTACATTTACAAACAAAACAATAAAAATAACACTTAGGCATTTACCCAATTGTCAACTGTTATACCAAAGCTATGTTACGTGTTACTTTAAGTAAAGCTGAACTTTCTACGAACCAAAGTGCAAACAAATATAAAATCCATTAAAAAATACACAAAAAACCAAACGAAACTCGAATCATGTTTGACATCCCACCGAAATGTCCGGCCTTAGCAAACAAATTGACCGGCATATTCGGTTGGCGACACACATACAAGGTGTCCCAAAAGCATGAGGGTATAACGCATAAATATTTACAAAAGTCATATTCATTGACACTGCCACGGAGGCCATCATCACCGTTTTCGTGCGAAAAGGTAACGATTTTTTTATTTGATTTGGTTTCACCATTTTTTTTTATAGGTTATTTTTTTGCAATGAATTGAATTTGGATTCTTAAAATTTAAAACAGGTAAAGTTTTCTTTTAAAAAATACATAATTACTGCGGAGAAGACCTAGAATTGAACTAGCTTTGTGTATAGTAATAATAATGTATTTACAATGGTGAACGGATGCTGCAATGTGACCTTCCTTCAAATCAAAGTCGCAAAACATATTCTCTCTCCCATTGTTTTTGAAGCAACAACTGCTAACAAAGTTAGATTTGGTTAGCAATGTCAACGTAAATAACATAAACTGGGTAGGTATATGATTAGCATAACCATAAACCGCCAGAGCCGGTGTCAAAAGAAGTGCCGTTTTGCAGATAGAAAATCTTGTTTCTCTTGCATTTGAGACACACATCTTTATCTCTCTTCACTCTCTACCATGCATTGCAGCCGCGGTTGTTATGTTGTGTGTATCTAATCGATACATAAAATAACCTCTGTTATTAAATTTGATTAGTTAAACATAATTATGTAATTTGAACAAGCGAATCCGTGGGTGATTCAATGCGCGCGCGTCTAGTTGGCGTGATCGCCAGCAACAACTTTTCATACAATCGATGAGCGCGAAGCGTTTACTTTTAAGGCTAATAACCTTTGGTTGGTTACCCATATGATGGTGTTTTATCCCTACTCCACTATTTATACGTACCGTAACTGTGGGACAGTTGAAGAGTCCAAAAAGAGCACTTCCTGTTGAGCAATATTGAACGACGGTCACTTTTTTTTTGTGGAAGTTGTTAACATTGACTTTGATGCTTTTGGTTCACTCAACCCAGCCAAAAAATAAATAAAAAATTAGAAAACAAAATACATACATGTACATTCGTGAAAGCACATTGACAACGACAAACAAGGAAGGGAACAATGTTTGGCCTAGTTATCGATTCATTCGCATTTTTGTTTTAGATTTCATACTAAGGCGAAAAAATAGTATGTCATCCGCTCTAAAGTTTTTATGACCATATAGGCAACATCTTTTGCTTGACTCTCAAATTTGGAATTTTCACTGCCTGCCTGCCTACTGCTTTTGACAGGTGTATGTTATATGGGGTAAATTGCAAAATGCTGGGTTCACATGTTTCCGCATATGAATTGCCAACGCATTAAATCGTGAACTCCAAAAGAATGAAGTTGTCAGTATTAGCGCCTGAAGCACTGACCAGATACGCTCTTCCCAATCTTCGCACCTTCCGATCCCTGGAGCTCCCCCTGCTATCAATCGATGCAAAGAAGTTGGCCAGGAAATATACTCATTTAAAAATCTGCCCCTGACATCGTACCTAAACGGAAAACCCTGGAATTTAGGAATCCCTTTAAAGCGTGGCAACGAAAGTCAGCCAGTTGCGATTAAACCCAGACTAGGTTGCACGGTCTTTGGGGCATATACAGATTAGATAAGGCAATCAATAAAACACCACCATTTGCACATATGAGAGTATCGCCAGCTAAGCTCGGACGCAAAAATGCGCAAAACGATGAAAGACTACTTTAAAATCGACACAGCAGGTATTACTAACTTCATCAATGCTGATGGCAACCGTGCAGTGGTATTGCATTCACTTGCTGATCGGAAGGTTGCGTGTTCAAATCCCGACAATGTCAATGAAGCAAAATTTAAAATTATTTTATAAGTTTCTGCGGATTAAACTTGAATACAAAACTTCAACATAATGCTCCTTAAGGTATTTATACGCCACTCGTGGAGAAAAAACCCTACCCAATGCACAAACCTATCTTTCCTATCGTTCTAGTTCTCCCACCTAATAGTAGGCAATGAAATACGTCCATAATGACATTGCATTTGCAGGTGTTGAATTGAAAAATGCCTGCGCTGTGTATACACACTATAAGGGTATTGCTGTATCAATTACAGAAAAGAAACCCCTTGAGCGCACGCTAATTATAACAAAAAAAAACGGTGAGAGAGCACTTCTGAGAGAGAGATCTTCTTCTTCAAGATCAGGATTACGTGAATCGTAACCCTCCCACTTTACTGCATCCCTATTGGTCCGCCTGTATGGTTCGCCGGCTCGACCTCAATAAACATCGGCATGCCTCCTGGTTTCAGATCACTTCATCAATGAGGCCAATCAAATGCTGGTGTTATTGCATTTGTGTGATCCAGGAATTTTCAGGTCTGCCTCTTGCTACGATTGTGACAAGTTTATGCTCCCTTAATTGATTATTGTTTGATCGACCTTTTACGACAATCGTGTCAACCGACGGATTTGCATGCACACTTGCTTTTGGACAGCTTTTAGATGTAAAATGTGTCGCTACATAAAGATGAGATGTTGAATATTGTCTGGATGTGATTTCTTACCTTAGTCGCATTTTACGACAAGCGCTGCAGTGATGTTTTAAGCCCGGGAAACGCACTGGGGTAAAACTACCAAGCAGCAAATTGAAAACGTCCGAAAGGGATTTGCTGCAAAAATAAATATTTTCAACATCGGCAAAAGAAGTGGGCCTTTTCCCAGGTTTTTAATCTAAACAAACCAATCAAATATCAAATCGTATTGGATGCGGTAGCCCAAGTCGGAGGAACTTCGCTCAACTTTGTACTTCTAACAGGCCCCGATATCGTACCAGCGCCATTGGATATCTTCTTCCGTTTCCGATAAAGAAAGTATTCGCTTGCCGCGGACATTCGCGAAAAGTTCCACCCAGGGTAGAGGAGAGCGATCCAGATGCTCTGAACCTTCTTTTTGGCGTAATCGGAGTTAGGTGAAAGGCATTCGGCGCTCCGGTGCACCATTTTTTCAATTTCAATTATTTTTATTATATACCTACTACATTTTGTGCTTAGTTCACTAAGAACTACAATGCAGAGAAGTTTTCCGGTCAACTACTTAAGGCAGCTCCAGTCATTATTAAGAACCACCTGAGCTGTACATAAAATTACAGAAACGATCAGACAATTGTCGAATTTTTTAATCCGGGAGTAAACAGCTTGGCGCAAAGTGTTTTACATCCTCTCTCACTTTCTGTTTCATGAAGCTGTTCAGATGAGTTTTGAACACGGTTCTCTGAACTTAGTTTACAGGTAGAACAATTGAGTGAACATTTTCAGATTTGAAAATTGAAATTGTACTGATACCAACTGCTTCTTTATAATGTTTGGTATGAGATACATATCATATTTTTTTAGTTTTAGCATCAGGCCAAATATTGAATGTACAGCGCTCACTCAAAACCTTTCTTAGGTTCACTAGAAATAACTGAAGATTATATTTTTGAAATTTCGCAGCTGTATTTTGTATACCCTATTCTAAGGGTATTATAATTTTGACTCATAGTTTCTAAAATTGCTTGTAGACCCCTTAAAGTTACAATATTTGCAATCAGCATTGATTTTATGCCCTGTATGCCCGATTTTAGGCCTATTCATGGCTAATATTTATCTATCGATAGTAATGTCGATAGTTTAATCCCGATCTAAAAATCTGAAACTACTTCTTATCGGCCCGAATGTAAAGATTTGTTAAGATTTTTAAAATCCGCTCAGTGACACGACGCAATTAAAAAAAACATTTTATTCAAGAAATCATTGGAAATGAAAGTCCCATTCTTTGCGAAGTATGTAGATTTACAATGACATTCCAGCTCCATAGAAAAGACCAATCTGCTTGCTGCTCACGTTGCAGTCAGCTCAACGCTCCCAGATTATGCTTTGTCCCCCCCCCTGTACTCGAGCGCGTAGAATACTCCATGGGACCAATCTACTTCCGCACTCGTACAGTGGCTAGAGTACTTCGAGATCTTGACATACACAAATCCGCTGGTCCAGATGGTATTTCCCCTATCGTTCTGAAGAGGTGTTCTTCTACTCTGGCAAAACCACTGCGTAAGCTTTTCTGTCTGTCGTATTCTAAAGGACTCTTCCCGGGAAGATGGAAAACAGCATTTGTTCAGCTTGTACCAAAAAAAGGCAAATCTCCTTCTCCCTCCTCCTACCGACCAATTGCACTTACGTCCCTTCTTTCTAAGGTCATGGAAACGCTAATAAACCGTCAGCTAATGAAATATCTTGAATCGCGAAAACTTCTTAATGACCGGCAGTATGGTTTTCGCAACAACAGATCCACTGGTGATTTGATGACATATCTAACCGAAAAGTGGAACCAATCTCTTCACCAAGTTGGTGAAAGTAAGATTGTTGCGCTTGATATTTCAAAGGCATTTGACAGAGTTTGGCACCAAGCTCTCTTGTCGAAAATGCGTGCATTTGGAATCGATGATACTCTTTTTCAATGGATTAGAAATTACCTTTCGGACCGTTCAATTCAAGTTATTTTGGACGGTTTCAAGTCTGCAACTCACCAAATAAATGCTGATGTCCCCCAAGGCTCTGTTCTGTCCCAGACTCTCTTTCTCATTTTTATAAATGATCTCCTATCTGTTACTTCTTATCCAATCCATTCCTTTGCTGATGACAGTGCCCTCAGCTTCTCATATTCGTTCGTTCACGCCCCCTCATCTTCGGGTGTGGAACTAGAACGGCATGTTAAGCTCATTAAATTCCGATCTTAACAGCATAACTCAGTGGGGTACAACCAATAGAGTGGAATACAATGCTTCGAAAACACAATGCTGTCTCCTGTCATTAAAGCAAAACCCACAAACACTGCCATTATCCATGAATGGCATGTGTGTTAATGACAACCTTCGTTGGAATGACCAGATATTCGATGTCGCCAAGAACGCCGCGAAATGTCTAGGTTTCCTTAAGCGATGCAAGTAATAATTCGCCCCTTCTGATCTGGCTACAATTTATAAAGCGTTCATTCGCCCGAAACTGGAGTACAACGCTCATATCTGACAGGATCCAAAAACTCGCGATAAAACGTATTAACGACCAAGACATCGCAAGATCGATTGACTCTCTTAGTCATCGTCGTAATGTCTCCTGCCTTTCGTTATTTTATCGTTATTTCCATAAGTGCTCAAACGAAATAGCCAGTTGCATTCCTCCCCTTGAACATTTCAACCGTAATACCCGCCATGCAAGGAATGCTCATCAGTTCACCCTCACGCCGTACAACACGAATGTGGAATACTCTTCCATGCATTGTTTTTCCTTTACATTATAACCTACAAACAGCATCGGCATCTATCCTTTTCTTCTCACCCTAATTTCCTTAACGCACGCGCTTATAAGGGCCCCAAAAAATCCCTTTAGTGCGTGCATATTAGATATAAAAAAAAACATAAGTCTTTTTTAACAATTCCTGCACACAAAGTTTTCTGCCATGCCCATTTTTTAAAAACGTTTTTTGGATAAAATCCTTAAAAAACGTACAAAACAGTTATGTTCAACAAAATATGTAGATCATATCCTTCTTAATCATTCACCCATACTTTTGCCACGCCCACTGTTTGGCGGATAGGTAAGGGGTATCCAACAGTTCACCCAAGCGAACTGTAGCATTTATTTAAGTTGTGTACTAATTTGATTTGAGTGTTTTCACTCACTGCAGTGGCGGACTAACCAGGGGGCGGAAGGTGCGGCTCGCCCCGGGCCTAAGATCTTGGGCGGCCCCCAAATCCTTCAATTTATAATAAAATGGGACTTCAGTGAATCGTTACCCTGTATATCGCTCATACTTCAATACTTCTTGACTATTTGCATCGAAACTAATTAAAAATTATCTTCGATCTACAATTCCATTCAATTCAATTTATTTCAACATAACGTACAAGTAAGACATAGTCTTTTATAGTACATATGTACATTCAAATTCAGATAGTGTGAACAGAGTTATTGAGTATAAAATAAATGATATAAAACATATTACAAAATAGATACTTCAAGTACAATATAAGCTAAATTTGCATAGCAGAAAAAGGCAAAAAAGGATACAAAAGGGGGGGGGGGGGTAAAAATTAGAGAAAAGTTAAAATTCGTGACCTCAACAATCTGTTTAATTGCAGGGGGGAGAGTATTCCAAAGTCTGGTAGCATGGCCAAAGAAAAGGCGCGAGGAGTTCAATGCAGCAAGAGCGACTGGTTAAGCTTTCAATAGAAAAAAAAATTTACAAAGAAATCGATTTCACAGAAGTTATTGAGGAGTTCAGTAAATTGAAGGCACGAAAACACATAGAACACACAAAAAAAAATATCTTTGATTTATTTTATCTTTTTTTTTGTGTCGATCGATTCGTATTTTATTTTTCTCACCCATATCCATTCCATGTTGTAGGTATGTATGTTTATTTAGCCTAAATAATTCGAATATAAATTTCACTTGTCAGATTTTAACGAAATAAACATAAACCCTTATATATACATACTCGTACAAATGTGAACTGAATAAAAAGCTTGTAAAACTAAATTTTTTGTATAGCTGGGTGGCCTCATTTAGCTTTGCCGCCCCGGGCCTCTGACGGGGTTAGTCCGCCACTGACTCACTGATCTAGTTTTCGTTCTTTTAATACAGCTATTTACATTTAAATACGGGCTATTACTGGCTTAACACAATGATGATGCAGATACAATGCGTAGCTGCAACTATACGAGTTGTCGAATGTTGAATACACACAACTTCAATGTTGCGAACACGACTATGTGCACTGCTGGAATACAAAGCCGTATGAGTTTCTTACTCTTCAATCAACTGCTCGCTGTATTCTGCCAAAAATGTCAATGTCATCAGGGTATACAAGTAGGCACAGATTTAGCATACTTATACAAATCCTTTTTTTGACATCAAAGGCTTCGGTGAAATTGTTTCCGACATCAAGCGTTTTCCAACAGTTGGATCAACTTGTTTGCCGCTTTAACATACTTCGATATTAAGTCTATTCCTTTACTTGTCAAGTATCTTCAATCTACTCGAAGTTTCGAAGAACTGCTTAAAGATGTTCCCTAAGGCTGAAAACACACCGGATAAAGCAAAACGTTTTTGATTCGATAGTCAAAAAAACATGTTTTATATCAACACACACCAAGCGAAACACAACAAAACAAAACGTTTTGTTTTCTTGCTTCATTTGGTGTGTGTTGAAATAAAACAAAATTGAATTCGCGACTTGCTTTTAGTGTTGTTCAACATGTGGTCGGACTCAGACTATATACAGCTTTACAATTATAGATAGGGCTTCTTGCCTCAATTAAAAAAATCAATTTTTCTCCATCTACGTCCATATTTGTTAAAATTTGCGCACAGAGCAAACCAAAGTATATCCATATAATGAGTAGGGACACTGTTGCCGCCACCCTGTTAAGCACTAAGCTTACCTAGTGACATCTACTGGTGAGCAGACTACTAACGACCGCTGGCTTTGTATAAGATGTCAAACCAGAACCTCATGTTCAACGGAAGGAGTTTCTTTCTTTTTTGGGATGGAGATTTGGTAAAAAGGGCGATTGGCGTGACAAGCTACGAATAAACTTTTAATTTTAAAGCTGTTTGCTATTAAAAAGAGTTTCTTTTCTTTTCTCATCTTTTGGACAATATAGATTACAACTTACAAGCGTGGTAATAATTCTTTAAAATTAAAAATTGACGTAATATTCCAAGAGCGATACGAGAATGTCACCGCCACAGCCAACACTTGCGGACATGCATAATTGTCGGGATTGCAACGATTCAGATACAGATGAGATGGTCCAGTGCGATGGCTGCGATCTTTGGCATCATTTCACATGCGTTGGTGTTGACGCTTCAGTTGCCAATCGGTCATGGAAGTGCAGACGATGCGTACCACCAGGTCAGAGTCAACCGCGAGATGGAATGTCAAGGACTGCCCAAGCCGCAGTAGGAAATCCTATCGACGAAGATGGAATGTCATCAACATCCTCGACGTCTGCAGCAAAGAAGAAGCAATTGCTTTTACAGAGACTGGAGGAAGAAAAACTATTGCGAGAACAAAGCAATCAACTCTACCTGCAGCAAAAGTATAATATCCTTGCTCAGGATTCGGATGACGAGGAGGCTGACGCCAGGAATTGCGAGGAGCGATATCAGTCGGAGAGCACTAGTGATAAGCTAAGCCAACAACAACTTCAGGCCGGATGTAGCAATTCCGCACGACGAAACAAGGTTAAGTTCACCAGAAATGCAACACAATCTCCCATTCAGAGTAGTATGCCAATTTCATCTATCCAGATGGCGGCAAGAAATGCTATTCCGAAGGATTTACCTAGGTTTAGTGGTAACCCCGAAGAGTGGCCAGTATTCATCAGTTCGTTTGAACAGAGTACCGAGCTGGCAGCGTTTTCGAATGGGGAAAACTTGATTCGTTTACAAAAATGTCTCCATGGAAGGGCATTGGAGGCCGTAAAGCATCGTCTTATGCTACCGGCCATGGTACCAGACGTCATAAGGACGCTACGAATGCTTTTCGGTAGGCCAGACCAAATTATACACACATTGATTGAAAGGGCAAAAAACATTACACCTCCAAAATCCGAAAGGTTGGAATCGCTAATTGATTATGCCCTGGCTATCAAAAACGTGTGTGCAACAATGGAAGCAACTAACTCCACAGCGCACCTCAATAATGCAACGCTGTTGAAAGAATTTGTGGACAAGCTGTCGCCACATCTGCTACTGAATTGGGCGATTTTTTCGAGAAGCTTGCAACCGGTTTCGCTGTTAGATTTTAGCGAGTGGCTGTATGACATCGCTGAAGCTGCATGCTCCGTGACAACGCTGCCCGCGACACCCGTGTCAAGCGGAAAACGTTCATTAAAGCAAGGTGCTCATTTGCATTCGCATACAGCGACGAACAAACCGGACATTGGGCCCCTATCAGTCACCAAGGAAAAGGAGTGTGACATATGCCAAGCATGCCATCCAACTTCCAGTTGTGAAACCTTCAGAAACGCTGGACTGACCGAAAGGTGGTATATGGTTCGCCAACATAAGCTCTGTCGTTCATGTCTTGGAAGGCATGCATATTCGCGCTGCAGAGTGGCAAAAGCATGTGGTATTGGTGGGTGTAATGCAAAGCACCACGTTCTACTACACAACTACGCAAAACAAACTCCTACAACCAGCGCTGCGATGACATCTCTTCTAACTCACCAAACACACGAGTTCGCCAAGGTTCTTTTTCGAGTTCTGCCAGTGACTTTGTATGCTAACGGTAGAACAGTCGAAACCTTTGCCTTTTTGGATGGAGGATCTTCACTTACCCTTCTCGACGAGGAACTCGCTGGCTTATTGGGGCTATCGGGACAACCTCAAGAACTGTGTCTGAGGTGGACCTCCGACACAACACGCGTTGAGCGTACTTCCCAGGTTGTTTCTCTAGGAATTGCGGGCAGGAGCGGCGGTAGCCGCAAATACCAACTAAAAAACGTGCGTACAGTCCGTAGCCTGGACCTACCAACGCAGTCGTGTTTCGGTCCAACGATGGCTAAGCATTATCCGCATCTGGCCGGTCTTCCTATTCCGTCGTACCAACAAGCACGTCCAAGAATTTTGATTGGTATGGACAATTGGAAGTTAGGCGTTTCTCTAAAGGTTGCAGAGGGAAGGTGGTCCCAGCCAATTGCCACCAAAACGAGGCTCGGTTGGACGGTGCATGGACCCGATGCATGCAGTAGAAATGGAAGTGATAGGAGCTCGTTTCACCTCCACCTCACCACATGTGTGAGTGCAATGCAGACATGGAGCTTCACCAACTTGTGAATGGCTTTTTCTCAACTGAGAATGTCGAAATACGCATTCCTACTCAGCAGATTATTTCCGCCGAGGAGAAACGAGCATTGAAAATTTTGGAAGATACCTGTGTTCGCCTCGACGATCACTTCGAGGTTGGGCTTTTATGGAAATTTGATGACATTTCCTTACCAAACAGTCTACCTATGGCTCTTTGGCGGCATCAACGGTTACAAAAAGATATTGACAAGGACAAGGAGCTTCGCAGTATTTTAGACCAGCAGATAGCAAACCTGTTAACAAAGGGCTATGCTAAAAAATTATCTCAGGATGAGGCAAACATCGCACACAAACGGGTTTGGTATTTGCCCATATTCATTGTGAGAAATCCTAATAAACCGTCAAAGGTCAGACTGGGCTGGGATGCAGCAGCAAAGTGCAATGGAACCTCCCTCAATGACTATCTTCTTAAGGGGCCCGACCAGTTGGTGCCCTTAGTGACAGTCCTATATGGTTTTCGGTGCGGTAAGTTTGGCGTGTGTGGGGACATTGCTGAAATGTTCCACCAAGTACGAGTCCGAGAGGAGGACAGACATGTCCAAAGATTTTTATGGAGCGACGCGGAGGATGGACATAAACCAAGCGTTTTGGAGATGAGTGTGATGACCTTCGGCGCAACGTGTTCGCCGTGTACAGCCCACTATGTGAAGAATAAAAACGCAATGTTCTTCGTTAGCAGTATGCCGAGGGCGGTGGAAGCCGTCCTGGAACATCATTACGTTGATGACTTCATTGACAGCGTCAATACTGAAGCTGAAGCTATACAACTGGCTAACGATGTAAAGTTCATTCATCAGCATGCTGGGTTCCACATCCGTTACTGGATTTCCAATTCACCAAAGGTTCTAGAGGCCCTAAAAGAAGACAGCGGGGAATCCACGAAGGCATTCGGCGCGAATGGCACACCCGTTGCGGAGAAGATCCTGGGACTTTATTGGTGTACCTTATCTGACACTTTTACTTACGTCCTCAATTTCAACCGCCTCAAACGAGATGTGCTTAGCAAAGGATCAGTGCCTACTAAACGTGAGGTCTTAAAAATTCTCATGTCCGTTTTTGACCCCCTGGGATTCTTGTCGCATTTCCTAGTTTGCATCAAAATACTGTTGCAGGACATTTGGAGGACTTCCATTGGTTGGGACGAGGAGCTGCCTGCAATCATGTTCGAGAAATGGCTAAGATGGACGGCATTGTTGCACAACGTGACGATGATAAAAGTTCCTAGGTGTTATTCGCTATTACTGAGTCAAGCCGATTCAAAGGTACAACTACACACTTTCGTGGATGCAAGCGAAAAAGCGTACGCAGCTGTATCTTACTTCCGCATCGACTGCCAGGGCAAAACGGATGTTACGATCGTATGCGCTAAAGCGAAGGTGGCCCCACAGCGTCCAATTCCTGTTCCACGACTGGAACTACAGGCTGCCGTCCTCGGCGTAAGGCTTGCGACGTTCATATGCAATTCTCATAAGTTTACTATCAGCAAAAGGTTCTTTTGGACAGACTCGAAAACCGTGCTCTCATGGCTTAAAGGAGATCCCCGCAAGTTCCAGCAGTTCGTTATGTTTCGAGTTGGCGAAGTTCTGGAAGCATCTCATATCTCCGAGTGGAGGTGGATTTCAACGAAACTCAACATAGCCGACAAAGCCACCAAATGGAATTCGGAGCCCGACTACCGCGCAAATAGTGAATGGTTCAGCGGACCTGCCTTTCTAAAGACGTCGGAAGTGGAGTGGCCTCAAACGCCGCAAATCGCTACCAGCAATGAGGAAGTGAGACCCTACCTGTTGCACACTAGCAGAGATGTCAACATGTCGAGATATTGCCTCGTGGATGCAAGTTGCCTGTGGACCCGTATGTATCGTTGTCTTGCTTATGCTATTCTCTTTATAGATATGAAAATTAAAGGGCGGTCCTTCAAAAACATCGCCGGACCTACAGCAGACGCCATCAGGCGGTCGCAAGCAGCGCTCTATCGATAGGCACAGTTTGCGGCGTATTCAGATGAAATCGACACCTTAAGGAAGAATCAGTCTCGACAGAAACCAAGTAATTTTTCGAGAAGCAGCCCACTAGCAAAACTTTCACCATTTCTGGACAGCGATGATGTCCTAAGGATGAATGGCCGCATCCTGTTCTCAACATATGTGGACCAAGACTGTAAAACTCCAACAATTCTTCCCAAACTTCATCGAATTACCTTCCTTATAGTCGACTCGTACCATCGAAAATTTCATCACTGTAACCATGAGACTACACTCAACGAGATCAAGCAGAAATACTACATACCAAATCTTCGATCACTTCTCAAGGCCGTTCGACGAAGCTGTCAATTGTGCAAAATTAGAGGTGCTCGTCCTGTCATTCCAGAAATGGCTAATCTGCCAGTTGCACGGATGCGTGCTTTCAGCAGACCTTTCTCCTTTGTGGGTCTGGATTATTTTGATCCAATAACGGTAACTGTTGGAAGACGAAACGAGAAGAGATGGGGTGCTCTTTTCACGTGCCTTACCATAAGAGCAGTGCACATTGAGCTGGCCCATAGCCTATCGTTCAGACTCCTGTATTATGTGTCTAAGGAGCTTCATAGCGCGTCGAGGCACTCCACTGGAGATTTATTGTGACAACGGCACAAACTTTCGAGGCACGGAAAAGGAGCTACGCGAAGAACTATCAAAACTGGATTGGAGAAAGGTGGCTACGCAGTTTACGACGGCGGAAACATCCTGGAACTTTAACCCACCATCGGCACCGCACATGGGTGGTGCATGGGAGCGCCTTGTACGATCCGTTAAGCAGGTATTGTACAACATCCTCCCGTTTAACAAAGTGAGCGATGAAACTCTACGAAGCGCTCTTACCGAAGTTGAGAACACCATCAACTCCAGGCCTCTCACATTTGAATCGTTGGAAGCCGCTGATGATGAAGCCCTGACTCCCAATCACTTCCTGCTAGGAGCCTCAAATGGAACCAAACCGCCTTGCAATCTGGAAATAACCGACTTGCGAAAGAACTGGAAGCGATCGCAGATAATAGCCGATAGTTTCTGGAAAAAATGGTTAAAAGCTTATTTGCCGAACATCAACAGACGTGCAAAATGGTTCGCGAAGGTGAAGCCAATCGAGAAAGGAGATCTGGTGATCATCGTAGACGAACATCTGCCTAGAAACTGCTGGCCAAGAGGGATTGTGATCGACACGGTGGTAGCCATCGATGGTCAGGTGAGAAGAGCGACAGTACAAACTTCGAGAGGTGTTTTCGAGCGTCCTGCCGCCAAGCTTGCTGTTCTGGACGTAGAACCGAGTGCCGTCAAAGGGAGTAATGCGGAGTTGGAAATAGCACCAGCCCCACTTACTGGGGGGAGTATGTTGCCGCCACCCTGTTAAGCACTAAGCTTACCTAGTGACATCTACTGGTGAGCAGACTACTAACGACCGCTGGCTTTGTATAAGATGTCAAACCAGAACCTCATGTTCAACGGAAGGAGTTTCTTTCTTTTTTGGGATGGAGATTTGGTAAAAAGGGCGATTGGCGTGACAAGCTACGAATAAACTTTTAATTTTAAAGCTGTTTGCTATTAAAAAGAGTTTCTTTTCTTTTCTCATCTTTTGGACAATATAGATTACAACTTACAAGCGTGGTAATAGACACTCTCATATTTTTGATTGAAAAAACCAGCCATAAACTATTTTAAAACGTAAATCAGGTACCACTGCACAGTGCACGTAGTGAAAAGTTACACACAACGAGGATCAAGTCGAAAATTGTAGAGGTTCATAATAAGGTGTAATCATTAGAAAAATAAAAAGAAAAACCAGCCATAAACCATTTTAAAAATAAATCAGGTACCACTGCACGTAGTGAAAAGGATCAAGTCATGCGTCTAAACACCCCACAATGTTTTGCAGAAAACAACAGGTCAGCTATCGGCAACGAAGCACGTTTTCTTGTTTTGCTTTTGTTTTTATGTTTCGTTTCATTTGGTGTGTGTTGCCCCATAAGAAAGTAGGCAATTATCGTCAACGACGCTGGGTCGAAACAGTTTTGTTGCATTCGGTGTGTGTTGCTTGTATACAATGGCATGTATTTTCGACAACCACCACCGAAACACTTCGAAACAAAAACCTTGTTGTTTTGTTTCGTTTTCTTTGGTGTGTGCGCTCTCATAAGAAACAATGTTCTCTTGTTTCACGAAACAAAAAAAAACATTGTGCTTTATCCGGTGTGTTTTCAGCCTAATACACAAAATTAGTAAACGAACGAGCCTACGAAAGAGCAAATTACTTCCCATCAACTGAGTTAGTTTCTAGTTTCAAATATTTGGGAAGGTTGTAAAACAGCTGTGAACAGTATTTTGAAAGCTGATATTTTAGATTGCTATTTTTTCTTCGTATAGATCCATATCGCTTTCTTCTGATTCACTTGATGAATCAACTAATAACGATTATTAGTCTAGCATTTTACTATTGTTTTGACTACATCTTAATTGAAACGCGTTTATTTCCTTTTTTTAATTTCTTCAATCGCTGCGAAAATGTATACACACTCCTCGAAATTTGATAATTAACAAAAACTTTTATGATGTCATTGAAATTGACTGCACTAGAACTTGAAAATAATGGAGTTTATTTGAGGAATGAGTTATCCTGTCCATGTTATTTTTTTTTACAAAAGATTTCCGCCAGACTTACTAATTGAAGATACTGCAGAAAGTGGCGCTTAGAGATGAGCGCAAAATCCATTAGCTTGTTTGAGGTGCAGCCACACTTCCATATGGCTTATGCTGGATCACTAAATCCATAGCGTATGCATTGGTAGACGTGTCATGCTAAACTTCCACGCTGTGTTGCTTCTGGTCATCGTAAAATTGAATACCCGCGTTGTATCATTATTTTAGTCAAAACGAATGAGGAATATTTTTATAAAGTCATGGTTGCAACCATATTTCGCACATTTGTCCATTGTCTTCCATTTCAAGCTGGCAGAACGTAACTTGGGTATCAGTCAACCTAAATTGACATTCACTGTTTAATATCCAGCGGATTAAAATAAAATCCCCTTTGACCACATAAGGAAACACATGGAAGCTACTGCAATCCTTTTATGCATATGCCATCTTTGTTGCACGTTCACATATCGAACCTACATAACCTAAGGTATATGCATGAAAACTGATAATTAACCCAAAGCCGTATATGCGAAATTCCTTTCTCGCTTTAGTGCCAACTACGAGGCTTGTATCTCAAAATAAAATGCAAATAAATTATATATACCGTAGAGCTTGGACGTAAGTAATTTTTCCTCTTAGAATAGATTCTACGGAAATCAAACATACAACAGGGAATAATTAATTTGCTTTTAATTTAGACATTCATGTCACGTTGTAATTTTATTAATCTGCCCTTACTTGGGTCTCTTTGTATTGTTTCAGGAACCAGACTCATGGGTAGCAGTCCATCACTTGCAGACACAATCGGGTATTCTCGATCCGGACGATTGTTTGCGCGACGTGGCCGACGATCGAGAACAGATATTAGCTAGTTTCGATGATTCCGGTCCAGACCCTGGCGTACCGCAGGGATGTGGTGATGGAGCCAGTGGGAGTTCATCCGTAGGCACGGGTAGTCCTGATATTTTCCGTGATCCAACCAACACAGACGCCACAACAGGCAGCAATCCAAATGCATCGATACCTCACATTGAGGTAACCAGTACAACAGCATGTCCAATGACTGGATTGGGTCTGCAAGTCCGCCGCAGTAGCGATCCGAATCTTTTGGCGTCACTGAAAAACCAAACTGAAGCGAATAAGCGTTGGTCGGCGGCAGCTCCAGCGTGTAGGGGTGATTCTCCGGAGAGAATAATGGACAAAGCTGTGTATCTATCGCCGCAGTGGGAAGAGGAGGATGATGTCACCCATCATTCCGCTCAGCCACAACAGACATTTGCTCGATCAGGGCGATTGTCAATGCAGTTTTTGGGCGATGGTAATGGATACAAATGGATGGAAGCAGCCGAGAAACTCCAAACACTAACGTATTCAACGAAATCTTTGCCCAGAGAAACGGGCAAGCGCAAGGAGCCTTTAGGACAAGCATATGAATCGATACGAGAAAAGGATGGGGAGATGCTACTGATTATCAACGAGTATGGTGGGCCTCTAGGACTGACAGCAATACCAGATAGTGAGAATGGTGGACTGATAGTGCAACATGTTGAGGTGGGAAGCAGAGCCGAGCGAGGCCGTTTAAGGAAGGGCGATCGAATTCTCGAAATCAATGGAACCAAACTTATAGGACTTAGCGAAGAAAAGGTTCAGGATCACCTACGAAGGTCGTTGGAGTCATCTGAGCTGCGTGTTCGTGTCATTCGGGGTGATAAATTGGGGAGGCCCAGTAACCGTGACTCTAAAGTAGCCGAGATGATCGAAGCGGATGAAAAAGCTTCTTCGGCTGGCACCAAAGTTGCAACAGTTTCACCGACAAGAAAACCACACACTGCGCCGGTAGGAACATCCTTGCAAGTGGCAAATACTAGGAAGTTGGGGAGAAAAATTGAAATCATTCTTAAGAAGGGACCGCATGGACTTGGCTTTAGTGTGACTACGCGCGACAATCCTGCAGGCGGTCATTGCCCAATCTACATAAAGAACATTCTACCGCGTGGAGCAGCCATTGAGGATGGCAGGCTGAAACCAGGAGACAGGTTACTCGAAGTGGATGGCTTACCAATGACTGGTAAAACTCAGTCAGATGTTGTGTCCATTTTAAGATCAACACAACCAGGTGCTACTGTGAGGATTGTGGTCTCCCGGCAGCAGGAGTTGGTGGAGGTTGATGAAAGGGAAATTGTAAGTGGGGGGAGTTGCGCGTGTTCTTTCAATATTTTAATAATTTTGTTTGCATTTCTAGAACTTTTTGGGAGAACAAGATCTAAATACAAGTACGCCACCAAAGCCTCCAGCTCCAGTGCTACCATATAACGATGTCAAGAAGTCGAGTAGCTCGAGATCGTTGTTTGAGCAACATCAACTGCAGCAGCAGGCACATCTCAATGAATCTCAACACTTTATCGATGGTGGAAGTGAATCGGCAGCCTCAAGTGTAATTTGTACAAAAATTATTGCCAGGACGTCCAGGTTTTTAAGCTTTTCTTGTTTTATTTTACAGGACAGCCTTCAGGTAGGCATTGCATGGCGCAGCCGAGAAGTTTTAACACTTCACATCCCAGTTCATGATACTGAAAAAGCTGGGCTCGGTGTCAGTGTCAAAGGTAAGACCAGTTCCTCGAACTCATCCAGTGGCAGCAATGGCTCAATAAAACACGACGGTGATCTGGGAATTTTCGTAAAAAACGTCATTCACGGCGGTGCGGCTTCGCGTGATGGTCGTTTACGAATGAACGATCAATTACTGAGTGTGAATGGTATATCTCTGCTCGGCCAGAGTAACGCCGAAGCAATGGAAACTCTTCGCCGTGCCATGGTTAATACACCCGGGAAGCATCCAGGTGTAATAACACTCTCGGTGGCGAGAAAAATTGCCAGATCACAGAGCTCTGGCGACATTCTCGAAAGCACTAATGACAGTTCGAATACTAGTGAAAATTCTGGAGCCACTGTTATATACCTAAGTCCAAATAAAAAGGATAATCGAGATATGAATCGGTAAAGGGATTGATTTTCCGTTTATTAATTTCATTGGAAATAATTTACTCCTTTACGTATAGATGGAGCAATCCCGTTTTAGATCGCTTAACCGGAGGAGTTTGCTCATCGAATTCCAACCACAATCGACGTCCGCCACTACCCCTGTTGGTAAATGCCGCGGCTGCAGCACATGGGCTACGCAACGACAGCTATTACATGGCAACAAATGAAACATGGTCTCCAGCGCTGCCACCATCACATATTAATATGGGTCACGTAAACAATTCAGTTTTGATTGAAGATGATCCAGAACCATTGTCACCGTAAGTATAATGTTTCGCTTTCTTATCACAACGACTGAGAGCTTGCCAAGAGTCTTACGTGGAGATCTTTGTAATATATATAAAAAAAACAGTGGTTAAGAGCTTAAAATGTTCTTATAATGTCAGATCTTCAACAAGTAAAATGTTTGAAATTTGTCTAAAAGCAGATTAATTGCTCACTTTTTTCTTTCCCTTAGAACCCTCCCACACCGACTAAGTGACACGGTGAGCACACAGCAAAATACCACATCTAATGGTGTTAATTTCGATGCCACTTACTCATCCCAACTTAGTTTGGAAACAAACAATTCGGGTGCAGAACATTTTAGTCGCGATGCCGTTGGGCGACGCTCAATATCCGAAAAGCATCATGCGGCATTAGATGCTCGTGAAACTGGCACTTACCAGAGAAATAAGAAATTGCGAGATGATCGCGAAAGAGAACGTCGAATTCAACTGACTAAATCAGCAGTTTTTGGAGGATCTATCGAGTCAATTTCCACAAGAATAGCTAACGCCAATCATCAGATGGCAAGTGGTAAAAATTCTCATTCCAATAACCTACACTCCGAGGCACTCGATCAGCTGGGCGAACTTGGGCCTTCACTAGGTCTTAAAAAATCCTCGAGTCTTGAATCTCTTCAAACCATGGTGCAGGAAATTCAAATGTCCGATGAGCCGAGGGGCCCAAGTGCTCTACGAGCTCCACGTGGTCGTTGTCGAGAGGATAGCTTAAGAGCGGCAGTAGTTGGAGAGCATGATGCGAACAGTGAGTTACCCATTCAAATGAGCCACCTTATATTATTTAAATTTGTACTTTTGTTACAGAACCCCGCAAGCACTGGTTGCTTGAAGAGGCTGATTCTGAAGGTGGCTTCCCAAACCGCAATGGCCCATTTCAGAGCTCTCTCAACGATGGTAAGAGCAAAAGTCGTGCAAAGAAACCTAGTATTCTTCGTGGCATTGGTCATATGTTCCGTTTTGGAAAGAATCGCAAGGATTGTGTGGTTCCAATGGAAACACAAACTGATTATACAATGAGCAGTAATTTGCCACCACAACTTCCGCCACCAAATGGATCAATTCCAACGGCTGCTTTGAGTATTGATCGGGGAAAAATAGCTCCTCCCATTTATCAACCACCACCACCTCCACCGCCTGCTGTAAATAGCGCACAGAGTAGCACATCATCGAGTTCATCATCTGCCACTGCAATCCATCATAATGATATATTCAATCATCGATATCAGCATTATGCAAATTATGAAGATCTACAGCAGCATCAAATGAGGTAAGTTGCATCATATCCATATCCTTACTAAGGAAAGCCATTCAAAGCATATTAAACGAGACCGATTGAAGGGATTGTTGAGTTATCGTTAACTTGTCAATAACACGCACATAACTATGTAGGACTCATTTGTCAAACTTTAAAAGCTTTGTTCTTCAAAATTAAATTGTACATATCGACGATGTACCAATAGATTTGTTTTTTGCTATTTAGCTTACATTTTTTTTTTTTTTTTTTTTTAAATAAGCGCGCACTAAAGGGATTTGTTGGGACCCTTATAATGTATTAGTTACACAGCGCGGGCGTTAAGGAAATTAGGGTGAGAAGAAGAGGAGAGATGCCGATGCACGTTGGTTTTGAATGTTTGTAGGTTATAATATGTAGGAAAAATGGAGCGGGGAAGAGCATTCCACATTCGTATTGTACGGCTGAGGAAAGATTCTTTGAACTTCACTGTACGTCCGAACACAGGCTTGAGGGTGAACTGATGAGCAGTCCTTGAAAGGCAGGAGTCATTACGGCGATGACTAAGAGAGTCAATCGATCTCGCGATGTCTCGGTCGGCAATGAGTTTTATCGCGCGTTTTTGGATCCTGTCAAGTAGCTCCAAATAAGTTATTGGTGCACCGGACCAGATATGAGCATTGTACTCGAGTTTCGGGCGAATAAACGCCTTATAAATTGTAGCCAGATCAGAAGGGGTGAAATATTTCTTACAACGCTTAAGGAAGCCTAGACATTTCGCGGCGTTCTTGGCGACATCGAATATGTGGTCATTCCAACGAAGGTTGTCATTAACACACATACCGAGAATGGAAAGTCTTTCGGTTTCAGCGATGTAAGTGCCATTCATAGATAATGGCAGTGTGTGTGGGTTTTGCTTTAATGACAGGAGACAACATTGAGTTTTGGAAGCATTAAATTCCACTCTATTTTTTTTACCCCACTGAGTTATGCTGTTAAGATCGGAATTTAATGAGCTTAACATATGTTGCCGTTCCAATTCCACACCCGAAGATGAGGGGCGTGACCCAAGAAACGAATATGAGAAGCTGAGGGTACGGTCATCAGCAAAGGAATGGATTGGATTAGAAGTAACAGACAGGAGATCATTTATAAAAATGAGAAAGAGAGTCGGGGACAGAACAGAGCCTTGGGGACACCAGCATTTATTTAATGAGTTGCAGACTTGAAACCGTCCAAAACAACTTGAATTGAACGGTTCGGAAGGTAATTTCTAATCCATTGAAAAAGAGTATCATCGATTCCAAATGCACGCATTTTCGACAAGAGAGCTTGATGCCAAACTCTGTCAAATGCCTTTGAAATATCAAGCTTAACGATCTTACTTTCACCACCTTGATGAAGAGATTGGTTCCACTTTTCGGTTGGATATGTCATCAAATCACCAGTGGACCTGTTGCTGCGAAAACCATACTGTCGGTCATTAAGAAGTTTTCGCGATTCAAGATATTTCATTAGCTGACGGTTTATCAGCGTTTCCATGACCTTAGAAAGAAGGGACGTAAGTGCAATTGGTCGGTAGGAGGAGGGAGAAGAAGATTCGCCTTTTTTTGGTACAGGCTGGACAAAGGCGATATCATTGCTTAACACTTTCCTTGCGAATATAAGGTAGCCAGTAAGGAGCTTTAAATCGTTTACCTTGTTAGTGAGTTCTCTTCGTTCATTCAGCTGCATCAGCAATAAATATTTACGATCTATTAAGATCTACATGCACCTAGATGCTGCTTCTTGTTTGATGGGGAGATTATGGGTTTATAACCCTCCCACTTTACTTCTTCTTCTTAAGGTAGCGCTACAGTCCGGGTGGACCTGGGCCTCAACCAACAAGCGTCTCCAGCCAGCACGATCTTTGGTCTGCTATCTCCAGTTTCGCACGCAAATTTGGTTAAGGTCCCCTTCCACTTGCTTGATTCGAAGATCTTCCGGGCTGGAGCATTCACGCCCATTCGCTCTACATGACCCAGCCACATCACTCGTTGGAACTTTACTCTTCTGGCTAAGTCGATGTCGCTGTACAGCCCGTACAGTTCGTCGTTGTATCTCCTCCTCCATTCACCGTCTATTCAGACGGGACCAAAAATGACTCGAAGGATTTTCCTCTCAAAACAACCAAGAGTGACCTCATCCGCTTTTGATAGAGTCCATGCCTCTGCACCGTAGAGAAGGACTGCGATTATTAGGGTCTTACAAAGGGTCACTTTAGTTGTTCGAGAGAGGGCTTTGCTACTCAATTGCTTTCTTAGCCCAAAGAAACAGCGATTGGCAAGAGTTATTCTTCGTTTTATCTCAGCGCTGGTGTCATTGCCTGAGTTCATTGCGCAGCCTAGGTAGGCAAAGTCCTTAACCACCTCAAATTTATATCTTTCTATAGTGGCATTCTGTCCGAGACGTCGGTGTTGGGTGTCCTTTGTCCAATCCCATCTTAACCGCCTCCGTCTCAATACTCACGAACGCGCCAGTGACATCTCGCTGCGTTCTGCCGATTATGTCGATGTCATCGGCGTAGGCGAGTAGATGGACGGAGTTTTGAAAGATAGTGCTTTTGGTGTTAGCATTTGAGTTTTTCACTATTATTTCAAGAACGATGTTGAAGAAGTCACATGATAGACCATTGCCTTGTCTAAATCCTCTTACGACATCGAAAGTCTTGGTGAGTTCTTTATCGGCCTTGATGGAGCAGCGTGCATTCTCCATTGTCATCCTTTCTTGGGGATCTCCCACTTTACTGCACCCTTCTAATCAACCTTTGGGTCCGCCGTTTCGACCGCCAGGCCACCCAGTTTCGAACCAATTTTAATTGAGTCCAATCAAATGCTGTTGTTATTGCATTTGTGTGTTGCCGGAATTTTTAGACCTGACTCTTTTTTTACCAATTCGACGTGCGTTCTCCTCGTATGATTATTTTTTGATGGTCCTTTTACAACAGCTGTGTACTCCAGTCTTAGATTTAGATTTAGATTTAGCTGTGTTCTCCAGTCTTAGCAAGCCAAGGATTTATATGTAAATTTGCGGAAGAGTTACAGAATTTTAAATGTTGTTGCTCACCTAAATGTCAAAAATGCCTAGATTGTGTTAACTCCTCTCAGTGTTGTTTTTAACCCATTCCTGCACGGAAAATATGTATATAGATGCATTAGTGTATATAAAGACTGGTTACCAGCTCTGACTATAAGGTTACCTGTGCTGGATAGTTTCCTATAGTACTAACATATATGATATCATTCAGTATGTTAAAGTCTTCTCGTTCGTTTCCATTGTTTGTACCTAGAAGGTCTGTAATTGTAATCAGGAATATGCTTTGAATGGTGCAACCGACTTAATTTTAACCTAAGATTACCCTCTTCTTCATATTTCTTATTCTATGAACAAGGTTCAATTGTTTTTTGTTTAATTTCATTTGCACTTGTTTTGATTTATTGCTTTTCCTTTAATAAAAAATATTTCTCAATTAACATAGTGATGAACCAAGTAAGGATGTTTTGTCCGAATCCACGTTAGAATGCATGCGGCAACAAGTTATCCGTCAGCGAAATAAGGTCGAAGCCGAGAGGTAATATTCCATAACATGCCACATCAAGACTAAACAAAATAACGTGTTGCTAGCTTCCTGACTTTGTTGTTATTTATTTGCATTTTGCTTTGTGTAGATAGTTTTCTTCCTTACAATCTTTTTGATTTGTAAACAACAACAAAAAATTCAAAATTTTAATAATTTTTTCTGGCATGTTTGACTGTTAATAAAAATATATGTTTGTATATTTATACTTTTAATTTAAAATGTAAAATTCAAAATTTGTATACAGCATTACTGTTTTCCATGTAACCTTTCTTTTCGCTTGGATTATTTTTTTTTTGTTCTCGTAATTTAGTAATTTTTGTAACATTTAACGCAAGATGGCCAGATTCTTTGTTAGCAAAAAGATGTTGGCATAATGTAGAAAAACATATTTTGTTTACTTAATGCTTATTTTTAGCTTGATCGAATAAAAAGTTTCAAGATCCGAGGAAGCCTTCATGTCAAAGAACCTATCTCAAAGAAAATAGAGCGCAACCGGCTCAGTTGGTACAGTCATGTTTAAAGGAGAGATCCTACGAACCCCGTCAAAAAGGCAATATTAATCAATTTTCCTATACAATCGCGAAAATGTGGCAGGCCTTAAAACGACTGGATCACACAAATGCAGCAACACCAGCATTTGATTCGGCTCAGTGATTAAGTGATTCGAAATCTTGAGGAGTGCAGTGAAGTGGGAGGGTCATGATTCCTTTAGTACAGATCATAACCTCGTTGTTAAAAAAAAGAAGAACAATGCTTGTTATTAGTCCTATTTGGACAAATATTAAACTATTTGTTTTGACATCAAAGTGTACCTTATAGTTATGCTACGTGCAGTATGATTCCACAGAATACAATACAATTATTATATATTACTGATAACTAGCACGTGCCGAATAGCTAGGCTCTGTGGGCTATATTGTATGTATCGTTTTGCATTTATCGGGGTTATTTATTGGGGTTATCCGAACACAAGGAAAACTTCAACTGAAAAGGTTTAACTCCAGTACTCGATTTGAAATATTTCTTTTTCTTTTTTCGAAACAAAATTTTCCACCATTCTTTTACCTCACTCAAATTCATGTTTAAAAGTTAGGTTAGGTGGCTGTCGGCAGAAGCACACACACACACTTAGACCAATTAAGGTCCATTGTGATACCACGTATGTATTATTTACCTCAACTCTGTAGATGGGACTGGCCAACGACATGCGGTTGTTCTCAAACGGTCCCCCATCTACGTACTAACTGCGCCCAACATCATTTAATTGCGGTGATCTGACGAGAACAGATTAACTCGACGTGGTATGGTCGTTGGTTGGTTCATGTTTATAAAGGAAACGAGTTTCATCATATCATAGTTTAGGAGGCTTCTTTTAAACATTGTTTCTCACTCATGAAAAAAGACAAAAATGGGCTCAAGGTGTTGTACCTTTTAAGTTAAGATTGTCCCGAAATTCTATTTTACTTTTACACAGCAGCACTGCCAATTTTAGGCGATTACGGCTCAAGGTAAGATCACATAAACCTACCATTGGACTAGACTACACACATCAATTGCAACAAATAACTTTAAGAAGGTAGATGGATCAAGATTTTCATTGGAACAGTGGGTTTCTCTCAGCGCATCTGGAACTTATAACCACGCAGGTGTGGCGTCTTGTGACCCGTGCGGTGCAAGTTCAATCTCCATGGGAAACAACATACGCCACCCATTACTGGAGAGAAACGATTGATACCCTGTTTCTCCAACCTTTACTCCAAAAAGACGATTTCTGCCTGGTAGGACAATGGACCATTACCGAGTCTGAGTGCTCTGGGATTCGGATCCCCTTTTTTCAATGGAAAAACTAAATAAACACGCAAAATGTTGTTGTTGTAATGTAATAGGTTTGAAACCTTACTAGAGATCCAGTTGACTTTCAATTCAATTGATCTGGATTAGAGCCTTTAGTGGGTCTCTACGGTTCCACTTTCGTTCCAGGTTCGTCATCAAAACGTATCAGCAAGTCTCACTGTTGCACATCCTTTCGTCACTAAGGCCAAGTAAATTCAGTGTTGTTGCACTTATGTATTTTAGGAGTTTTCATACCAGTCTCTGCCATGACCCTGTTATTGATTGTTGTTTAATATTTATTTAATGACCTCGGGGACTCCACTCGAGGCAACCCACAGATTTCCATGCACACTTGCGGGAAGTCTTTAAGATGTTAAATGTGTCACCCACTTGGCTCTTATATACACTTCGCTTCAACAGAATAAGCACAAACGTTTTCTAAGCCACGTTGTTCATTTTTTCAAAACCTTGTGCCGTAATATATCATTTGATGATGCTAACTGTTTGCTTATGATGTTGGGAAAATAAATCGGAAAGAATAATTCAAAAAGTACCGCTATTTTTTCCCTGGTTCTCTTGCAAAGCGTTCAATATGGAAAAATGCTATTTTATTTTGCGTCAACTGAATAGACACAAATATTGAAATTGGAAATAAAAGTTATTAAGATTAGATGAAACAAGTTTTTCTTAAAATAGTTTTTTATTGGTTAGTTTTAGTAGTGGATACTGCCGCCTTTATTCGTAAAAGTCTCATAAATTCGCTTCGACATGGAATCGTACAGCCTCTTTATGTAGTCCAGGAAAATTTCCCTCCAGGCCAATTTAATGGCTGCAATAAGGGATTCTTTGTCCTCAAACTGACGGCCAGACTCATAAAGTTTTCGTACTAACCATCCCCAAACGTTTTCTATAAGGTTTAGGTCCGGTGAGTACAGCGGCCATTGAAGCAATTCCACATTCTGCTCGTCTATCCAATTTGTCCTGCTGAAAAGTTCAGTTTATGGGTCCAAAAATGCCTGAAAATTAAGGGGAAATTTCTTTTCAAATTTCCTTTATAACTTAATGCAGTCATTTTTAAGGTTTGGAACTTAAGCTCAACAGTGCCATAGTAGCTAACTGCTCCCCATACCATAACACCACCTTCTCAACTATGATGCCGCGCTAAAAATCGTTTTTCTTTCCTCACATCGTGGAAGTAATAATTAAACCCATCAGGGCCATCAAAATTAAACTTCTTCTCATCCGAAAAAACTACGTGACGCCATTCATTTTCCAACTCATGTGAAGTCTAGAGAAATATAAGCGCATACACTTCCGTTTCTCGTTAAGTGTTGGTTTCTTTTGAATTTTCATCCGTTTTAAATGTTTGGCACTATTGGTAACCCTTCGCACTGTTGAAACGGTGCAGTAGCACTGGCTTTCTGCTTTATTTTTGCCGTTGAGTCGCAGGAATTGGAAGCACATCTTAAAATTGCTCTTCGATCAACTGCTCTTGTTGCCGTTTTTTGACGTCCTTTTATGTTTTTTTTCCGTACGAATATGCTTCCTAAATAAGAATAGACCACGTTAAAACTTCGTCCAATTTTGTCAGCTATAGAACGCCGGGTTAGGCCTTATTCTTTTAGTAAATCGAGTTGAGCTCTCTCAACACTATTTAGAGATTTTGATCTACCCATTTTTCTTTGAAATACAATTAATCATATAAAATTCACCTAAAGCACCTTGTCATTATTTATTTATTCAGTTGACGCAAAATAGAACAGCATTTTTCCATATTGAATGCTTTGCAAGAGAGCCAGAGAAAAAAATAGCGGTACTTTTTGAGTTATTATTTCTGATATATTTTCTCAACATCTTAAGCAAATAGTTAGCATCATCAAATGATATATTGCGGCACAAGGTTTTGAAAAAGTGGACAACGAATGTTAACAAATTTGTGTGCTTATTCAGTTGAAGCGAAGTGTATATATTTAACACACTCCGTCTCACTTAATTACAAACAGGTATTTTAGCCTTATTTATAAAAGCAGTATCAAATTGTATTTTAGCCTTATTTATAAAAGCAGTATCAAATTGAATTTATCTACTTAATCCTAATTTTAAACATATATATCCTTAAAAACCGAATACGAGTTTTTAAGAAAAGTCTTAAAACTAAACCAAAAAACTACCTGTTCGTAATAAAGTGAGACCTTCCTTCGCCTTACTTACTTTACTTACTTATTTACTTAATGATACAGACCAAACGCTCTTCTGGGAGCTTGGAGTCCAAGATTCTCTTGCCTGAGGTATTATTTTCCGTTCGCTCGATGTGGCCGATCCAATTTAATCGACATGATTTAGCTTTTTGATCTACATTCACATCTTGGTAAAGCTATAGAATTCGCGGCTATATATCCTCCAGTAGGTCAGAATTTTGGTTAAGAATCTAGGCTTTTGTTGTCCTTACGGTGGGTATAGGGCATTATCCTGCTGAAAAGTAAATTGTTGTCCACCAAACAATTCAGAGAAATGAGGAGAAGCTCTAGCCAGTATAGATTTGTAGGTATTCGGGGTCATTGTTGAGCTTTGAAAAATCAGTTCTACTGTGCCGTGAAAGCTAATTGCTCCCATACCATTACAACGAATCCCTTGGCACAGCAAAGTTTTTTCATCTATCCCCAAATCATGGAAATAATAATAATTGTATCCATCAATTAATATTTTTTTGCCTGAAAAGACGACGAATCGCCACTCCCGACTGACCTGATGTGTCTTATTGCAAAGACAAGTCGCTGTATCTTACGTGTTTCATTTAGTGGCGGCTTCATCTTCTTTTTTTTTGTGTGCGGAATAAGGGTGGCTTTCTGTATCACCCGGTAAAAAGTCATTCTACTGCCCTCAAGTTTTAGCCTTGATTTTTTCGATAGAGAGCCTTGAATTCACAGCAGTTATATACATTGATTGCCGCTCTTGACGTGTTGTTGCCTTTCTAACACTTCCCTTGCGATTTTTCCATAGTTTCCAGGGTCCTTAATGTGTTAATGTGCAACTGTATGGCCTCTTATAATCTTTTACGCTACGAAACGTATACATTGCGCCTGCTCCTTGTAAGCTCGAATTTGACGTTTTCTCTTTCAGTTAATGTGCTTCCTTTTCCTATAGTTGCTGATACAAAAAAAAATGTCTTCAACTAATTTTCTTTATACACTGCACGCGCTTTTATATGATTCCGAATGTCGCCACCAGACACATCTTAGTACAACTCTTCTAGGTCACGTTTATAGAGACATCTAAATATCCGACACAGAATTTCTATCCCTAATACGTTTAATTGCTCTATTTTCCTAATTATCGCAAACCAATTTGCATCATATATCAGGACGGGCGAGATCAGTGTTCTAAAAACTCGTGTGGTATTGTACGTTAATATTTTTGAAACGTGACCAAACACATTCTTGAATGTTTGTCAGACTTTCGCAAGAGGTGGGGTTGTGGAAAAAAAGTTAGGTGTTACTGGTAGATGGATAGTTCAAAAATGACAACCGTCGAAGGGGTATCGGAGAACTTCACTGCAAAATCGTACTCCGCCTTGGCCACACAACAACGATCTTCGAGGCCGAAACCGATGCAAGAAAACGCTTAAGGCGAAATCTCCGAAGATCTAACATCAGCATATTATCAGACAGTAAAGCGGCACTGAAAGACTAGACTCATATATATTGTCCTTCAGGCTGTTCTGGAATAGTGGAACTCTCTCATAAACATAAGGACGGGCTACAGTCCGCTTTGGCGAACTGTTGGATACCCTATTCTTATTCCTATCCCTCATAAGTGGGCGTGACAAAAGTCTAAGTATGGTTGAATTGTTAAGAACGCTCTACATATTTTGTTATATAACATTTCAAGGATTTTATCGAAAAAAAACGCTCCCTAGCTCAAACTTGGGTGTTTCAATAAAATTGTTTTATTTAAGTGTGGGCATGTCAGTAGGCGGATTTAAAAAAAAATTAACACATGAGCATAAAGGGCCCCTAGAGAGTATATATTATAAATTTCAGCTCCCTAGCTCAAACTTTGGATTTTCAAAAAAGTTTTTTTTTAAATTGTGGGCGTGTCAGTAGGCTGATTTTGAAAATATTTACACATGAGCTTAAAGGGCCCCTGGACAGTATATATTATAAATTTGAGCTCCCTAGCTTAAATTTTGGTTTTTCAATAAAATTGTTTTATTTTTTTGTGGGCGTGTCAGTGGTCGGATTTTGAAAATTTTATATCCAGAACAGTTTTAGGAGTCATAGATCATATATAAAAAATTTCAGCTTTCTAGTTCAAAATTCTATTTTTTCCAAAATTTTGTTTTTTTGAGTTTGTGGGCGTGTCTGTGGGTGGATTTCAAAAATTCGTAAACTTGATTATTTCGGGACCCTAGAGAGTATATGGTTAAAATTTCAGCTCTCTAGGCCCAGTTGAAAGGCCTAATTTTTGCCGACGGACGGACGGACGGACATGGCTATTTCAATTTCAATTTTCAATTTTCAATTTATTAACTTCTTTAGTTTTGAGTTGTACAATAAGACACTGTCTTTTATAGTACAAACGGTAATTGCATCAATGTAAATTGAATAAATATTAATAAATAGGGCAAAAGTGACAAATGAGAAAAAAGAATGATTATCATAAAAATACAAAAATTCAAGGTGAAAGGTAAAAATGGAGAAAATTATAATTATCTTGAAATATCTTAATTACTATTATTATCATCATTGCTGCGCTGAAAAGTATTTAAAAATATTACATTTGAAGTTCTTGGAATTGCGAATCAGTTTAATATGTATAGGCAAGGAGTTCCAAAGTCTCGCAGAGTGGACGAAAAACATACGGGAGGAATTTAAATATTTAAAAGGCGGAATATAGATATTGAGTGTTCTCTGAGATCGTGAAAAAGCAAGTCTATTGTAAAGGTATCTCAGGGTTTTGCTATGTAGGAGTTTGTGAAAAAATATGAGATTACGAGCTTTTAAAAATTGGTGTAAAGTACAACCTAAAACATTTCTAGATAGAAGAGAGATTCGATCATATCTTTTCAGTCCATAGATGTATCTAACGGAATCATTAAAAGCTACTCGTAGTTTATACTGAGATAGAGAGTCCAAGTCACTGTATACTACCTCAGCATATGTGATAATAGGTAAAATCAGAGCAATTACAAGTTTACGACGAGTTTCTTTAGGAGTAAAACTAGCAGACAGCCAAAGTTTTCTAAGACAGCCATAAATGCGGCCAACAACAAAATTGACGTGATCATAAGACGATAAGGTACGGTTCAGTTTGAAACCTAAGCAAGTAACAGTATTAGCGTAACTAATTATACCATTTGAGAGATATAAATTCGGCAAGATGTTTGGGTCAATTGGCTTATTCGCAATTGCAATAATCTGAGATTTTGTCGGATTTAAAACAAGTCCATTAATAACGGACCATCTAAAAATCGCTGACAAGTCATCATTATATTTACTTGCAAGATCACGGACATCACAAAGAGGACGAGACAAGCACAATTGAACATCATCAGCATAAAGGTAGGTAGTCACGTATTTACAAACTGTTGGAAGATCATTGATAAACATACAAAACAAAATTGGGCCGAGAATTGAACCTTGAGGAACGCCCTTAGTGATAGATTTGAACGAGGAGGACTTACCTCCAGCAATAACTTTTTGTTGCCTGTTACCCAGAAAACTCTCAATAACCTTAGTAGCACTAGGGCTAAAATTGAAAAAATGTCGCAACTTCCAGCACAACAGTTCATGATTAACCGAATCAAAAGCCTTGGAAAAATCAAGCAGACAAAGAAAAGTAACATGGCGCTTATCAATATTTAACCTAATATCATCCATAATATTAACCATTGCTGTAGAACAGCTATGACCTTCTCTAAAACCAGACTGAAGTTGATGAAGTAAGGAGTTACTTTGAAGGTGATGAGAAATTTGCCTGGCGATTACTTTTTCAAGTACCTTTGATAGGCAAGGTAGTATACTTATTGGCCTAAAATCCTCAGCCGATTTGGCGTTACGCTTTTTAGCAACAGGTTAAACCCTAGCTGATTTCCAAACTTCAGGAAAAGTTCCAGACATTAAACAGAAGTTAATTAATTGTGTGAGATGACTAATTATGTGTGGTAAAATCAATTTAACGAATTTAAGCGGTATCCCATCCTCACCAATAGCATTAGACTTAATTGTCGTCATAATGCTTATAACGTCAGACTCGGATACAGAAACGAACTGTAGCTCTGGCGATGGGTTCCTTGAAATGATAAGAGGGGTATTTATATGACACCCTTGGTCAACACCAGAGAGAAAATGGTCATTCAACACATCAGGTTCAACCTCGCAAACAGAACATTTGTCATTATTGATGCCAAGCTCACGAAGATTTTTCCAAAGAATCTTAGATGGAAGCGAAGCATTAAGCTTAGCACCAAAGTAGCTGCGTTTAGAAGCTCGTGTAACACTTGTAGCATTATTACGGGCAGATTTATACAAATTCCAAGTATATGTATTTGGCAATCTCTTCCATCTGCTATAGGACCTATTTCTGCACTTAATAGCATTAATAACAGCAGGTGTAAACCATGGACAGTTCTTGTTACTAATTTTAAAAGTTCTCGTAGGCACAATGTTTTCATACAATTGTGCCACTATGGACTGGAAATAGTTAATTCTTTCATTCGGATCAACAACAAGTCTACAATATTCCCATGGTGCTAGAGATATTGCTCCTTCAAGGGCAACATTATCAATGGAGTTGAAGTCTTTATAAGAAAACTCAACAGGAATAACAGTATGCATACAACTGATATCATATGTAATAAAAAGCAAATCATGATCCGAGATGCCATCAAGTGATAGTTGATCTAGGAGCAGAATTGCAGAGTTGTCGGAAACAATGACTAGATCCAAAAGACTAGGAATGGAAATTGGAGAAAAACGCGTTGCATAGGAGTTAACAATCGACAGACCACACGAAGAACATAAATCACAAATTTGATAGGCACGAGAATCGCGCCTAAACAGGTCAGCATTGAAGTCCCCACAGATAATAATATGCTCATATAATGCAGAAAAATTAGAAAATGTTGAAAAGAAAGGTTCAGGAGAAGTACTCCGATTTGGGCAATACACGCAGGAGACTAAGCACTTAGTGTATTTATCAGAAATTTCCGCAATCACAAAATCGACCAAAGATCCTTTCGAGATAGCCAAGAGCTTGCAAGTTAAAGAGGACTTGCAATAAATAACAACACCACCACCAATGGTAACTGTCACTCTGTCACTCCTAAATAAATTGTAACCAGAGATTTTGTATAATTCATCATTAATATCGGACTTAAACCACGACTCAGAGACACAAATAACATCAACACAAGAACCAATAAACAAATATCGCAGATAATCAAGCTTTTCTTGATTAAGACTACGTGCATTTAGATAACAGATTCGGAATCCCTCAATATGTCGGGATAACACATTAAGCATAACCGCGGTAGAACAATTATTCCGTACGATGCTGGAAGACTTAGGAATTTGCCAAGACATTCTATTAAAAACAAAAACTTTTTTATGAAGCTAACCAATAATGCAGCAATGAAAATAATCCACAGCTTTAAAAATAGAAAGAATGAAAGATATTAAAATAAGAAACAGTGAACACAAAAGCTATTTAATTTAATTAAGAAAGAAAAATTACAGATTAACGATTTAGTTTAATTAAGAAAGAAAAATTACAGATTAACGCAATGAAAGGAAAAAGAAAAGAAAAATAAACAAGTATTTATATGTTTGCTGATCTGCTGGAGTAGGTATGATGTAGGTATCCAACGTATCGTGTGTGTGTGTGTTGCTTACATTATTGTTATTGCCTTCAGTGTCCCCAAAGAGTTAATGTTAGCACATGCATGTTGCAGTTCAGTGATCAGTCGGCCTTTTTTGTGTAAGAGCATCAAAGCAAAGAAGAGAACTAATACGTACAGCTTCTGATTTCGGATCCCCCCTCACATGTACATTTCCACGATATGAGAACACCGATGAAATAATTTTCTTCTTTTTTAGTACCAGAGCATGCTTCATTAGTGATTGGTTTTGTTTTGTAAGGGATTCGTGGAGATAAATAGAGGCATCCGAGTTTACTCCCACATCATGCAAAGAGAGTTGGGACTCTTTCTTCTTACAATATACTGCAACAGACTTGAGTACAAAGTTTTTATCATAAGCTGAGTTGAACCGGATCATTATTGGAGAGTCAGGTTGCTCTTTGTTTTTGGGTGGAATCTGGTAAATAATCAACAGAGGTGGAGCGCTTATTTTAAGAGCGAGGCAGAGATTATTGAACATCGATTTAAGATTTTCATTAGAGGAGAATGGAACCTTGTGGAGTAATGCGTCGGCAGCAATTGCTCTATTCTCTTGTTCATCAGCCATTCGTCTAATCTCACAAACTTCCGATTTAAGAGCGTCTACACCGTTCGATGGATTTGATTCAAGTCGAGTAACTCTCTCTTCAATTAGGGCAATGTCGGTTTTCATCAAAGCCACTTCTTGATCGATTTGTTCAATTCTTTTTAGTATCCTTTGCTCTGATTCAACAATTTTTGCAGACAGAATATTAACAATTAACTCACTTTGTTTCGAGCACTGATTATCAGAGGCAGAATCCTTCATTGTGTCGTTAGATTTAGTCTTTGCGGAGTATTCGGTTGCCTTATGAAGCGGTGAGAAAAGTGATGAATGCGGGGAAGAAATTTTGTTGCGAGGGCCAGAACGAAGCGCCTTTGACATTATACAGAAAAAATATTCGCCAATTGAGTAATTTAGTAGCACAGGTTTAAGTTTGTTTCTCTTGTAATAAATAAGCAAACAAATTAACACAGCTTATTTGTTTAAACCGAACTGATAATTATAGTGTAACTGAGAAACACCAAGAAGCAAAATAAAACACGTTTATTCAGCAGCAGCTGTCATCGCGAAGTTAGATCGATATTACTATCGATGCTGATCATAAATATAGTAACTTTTAGGGGTCTACGGGCAATATTAAGGTATGTTACAAACTATGCGTCAAAATTAATATACCCTTAGAATAGGGTATACAAATGACATTCTGTTCTGGGGTCCAGGTCACGGGGCAACAAAATGACTGATAAGCTATCACGTAAAGGCTCTAATTCTTCTTTAAAACTACGGGTGATTTCAATATACACAATTCACATTGGCTTCGACATTCTGGACAGACAACACCCGAAGGAAGGTATGTTGAGATTTTTGTTGAGGTTAACAATTTCACTCAGCTTGTAAATGAGCCTACACGAATACCGGACATAAGCAGTCAAACCGCTAACACACTGGACTTGTTTCTCACCTGTCACCCTGAAAAATACGAAACTAAAAACTAAACGGTTTCTTTAAGAGTTTTAACTGGTCACTGTGCTTCCTCGACAGCGACGTGGACGCTGCTGCTGATATGATAACAAACATTTATTTGGGTATGAAATGCTTTATCCCCAACCGGATAAAAAGTATCAAACCCAAGGTAAACGCGTGGTGTGACTCGAGCTGCAAAGAGGCTGTCAGGTTAAAAGAGGTAAGCTTTCTGTCTTATAAGGCCAACCCATCTGAGGAAAACCGGAAAAAATTCAAACGAGCCAGAAATGACTGTTAGTAATCGTGTAAAATTCTCCCACGACCAAAAGCTGAGGCAAAAAATACTACAAAGTCCCACGGTAGCTCAACGCTCCCAGATTGTGCTTTATCTCCTCCTGTACTCGAGCGCGTAGAATACTCCATGGGACCAATCCACTTTTGCACTCGTACAGTGGCTAGAGTACTTCGAGATCTTGACATACACAAATCCGCTGGTCCAGATGGTATTTCCCCCATCGTTTTGAAGATGTGTTCTTCTACGCTGACAAAACCACTGCGTATGCTTTTCTATCTGTCCTATTCTTCAGGGCTCTTCCCGGGAAGATGGAAAACACTCCTCCTACCGACCAATTGCACTTACGTCCCTTCTTTCTAAGGTTATGGAAACGCTGATCAACCGTCAGCTAATGAAATATCTTGAATCTCAATGACCGGCAGTACGGTTTTCGGGGAAATAGGTCCACCGGTGATTTGATTACATATCTAACCGAAAAGTGGAACCAATCTCTTCACCAAGGTGGTGAAAGTAAGATCGTTAAGCTTGATAATTCAAAGGCATTTGACAGAGTTTGGCATCAAGCTTTCTTGTCGAAAATGCGTGCATTTGGAATCGATGATAATTTTCTTCAATGGATTAGAAATTACCTTTCGAACGGTCCAATTCAAGTTGTCTTGGACGGTTTCAAGTCTGCAACTCACCAAATAAATGCTGGTGTTCCCCAAGGCTCCGTCCTGTCCCCGACCCTCTTTCTCATTTTTATAAATGATCTCCTGTCTGTTACTTCTAATCCAATACATTCCTTTGCTGATGACAGTACCCTCAGCTTTTCATACTCGTTTCTTGGGTCACGCCCCACTTTTTCGGGTGTGCAACTGGAACGACAACGTAAGTTAAGCTCATTAAATTCCGATCTGAACAGCATAACTCAGTGGGGTACAAACAATAGAGTAGAATTTAATGCTTCCAAAACACAATGCTGTCTCCTGTCATTAAAGCAAAACCCACACACACTGCCATTATCCATGAATGGCACTTGCATCGCTGAAACCGAAAGACTTTCCGTTCTCGGTATGTGTGTCAATGACAACCTTCGTTGGAATGACCACATATTCGATGTCGCCAAGAACGCTGCGAAATGTCTAGGCTTCTTCTAAGCGATGTAAGAAATATTTCACCCCTTCTGATCTGGCTACAATTTATAAGGCGTTTATTCGCCCGAAACTCGAGTACAACGCTCATATCTGGTCTGGTGCACCAATAACTTATTTGGAGCTACTTGACAGGATCCAAAAACGCGCCATAAAACGCATAGGCGACCGAGACATCGCGAGATCGATTGACTCTCTAAGTCATCGTCGCAATGTCTCCTGTCTTTCGTTATTTTATCGGTATTTCCACCGTAAGTGCTCTAACGAAATAGCCAGTTGCATTCCACCCCTTGAACATTTCAACCGTAATACCCGCCATGCAATGAATGCCCATCAGTTTGAGTTTACCCTCAAGCCTGTATTCGGACGTACAGTGAAGTACAAAGAGTCTTTCCTCAGCCGTACAACACGAATGTGGAATACTCTTCCACGCTCAATTTTTGCTTTACATTATAACCTACAAACATTCAAAACCAACGTGCATCGGAAACTCTCCTTTTCTTCTAATCCTAATTTCCCTAACGCCCGCGCGTAAATTTTAAAAAAAAAAAAAAAACAGTACTTAGATCTTATCTGACTTCCACACGGGCCACTGCTCTATCAACAACTATCCTAATAAAATTGTAAATTGAATACCATTAAGTCCTGTGGACTAACATTCAGCCATTTGTAACGTGCGTTTTCATTTCAAATTAGGTTAAATGTATAGAAATTGTAATTTTTGTGTGATTATATCCAAGTAGAAGTCATTCAATATCTAAGCTTTGTTTGCTTTCTTCTTTCTATATTTGCTTTCTTCATTCTGTATCTATTTACATTTTTTTCATTTCAATAATGTTTCTATAAAAAAAAACTTTAAAACTACCAATTCCAGTCGCCGTCATCAGCACTATCACTCTCAGCGAAGTACCCGTAGTCCCGAAGTAAACATCCATCAATCTCATATAGGTCCACCGGGTTCCCGTCCTGCCTCCAGCTACTACGAATACGAAACCGTACAACATAACGTTTCTCGAAGCCATATTAATGCCCAAAAACAGCAACAGCACACTCCCAACAACATTCCATCTATAGCTGAACAACAGCAACGTCATTGGAAATCGGCCACACTAAACGGCTTCAGTCCTGCAACACTCAACAGTAGTGGTCGCAGTAGAGGGCCTTTCGTTACGCACGTAACAATTCGTGACCAAACACATCTTCACAATTCCACATCAGCGGCTGCTCAGCAACCAACATACCAGCAAGTTCATAAACTATCCACCTCCTCCCATCATCAGGGTGCACAGCCGCACGCATCGAAAGTGTGACTGTAGGCGTTAAGGGGCTTCGATTTATTAACCGAGTGCCACCACTATTCGAAAAGGGTGTTGAACAAATCAAAGAATAACTAAAACTAACACTTGGAGACTGCTAACAATACATTTGTATTTGTAAGAGTATAACAGGAGAAATTTTAAATTTATCTCCTTTAAGCAAGTTTACATATATATAATTGTATTATTGAATCAATTTCATTCCTTAAATATATTTTTTTATATATATATATTAAATATTTCCCCCTTGCAGGTATTTTAAAATACCTGCAAATTATTTCAGTATTGATAAATTAAATATAAATAATTTTAAGGTTCATCTTACATTAATGTATATTTTTTTTAAATATAATTTAGTCCCAAGAGAAAAAAAATATCTTTCGTACCGCTTTCATTTGTAATTTATATTAAATTTAAACAATAAAAACACAATTCCGTATAAAGAAAGACACTTAAAATAACAAACTGTGATTTATAAGGTGTGAAGAATGTAAAAACAAAACAAAACTTCGAAACGAAACACGTTAAAAGAAACATTAATGTTTTGTTACTTCAACAACAGTATACGACGATCGTTTTATATCGTTACGAATGGAATATGAAAGTTCTATAATATTATATATAAGATTTAAATAATAAAAGACATTTATGTAGAAAGTAGATATTTTGGAAGCACTTTATTTTGTTGTCTCGTGTAATTGTTGATTCTTTGGAAGGAAACAGATAATTTACCCTTAATAATTGTAGTTTCTTTAGGGAAAAAAACGTACTTACTTAAATATTATACAAACATAGCTGTAAATTTTTTTTGTAATTTTATGTTAATTTGTAATTTATATTTTGATTTTGATGTTACAACCGCGATTGTATTGTTACATTATTTTCAGTGTAAATAAGTTTTTTGTCATTTATGTCTCATACGAATTAATTAAAAAAAACAGAGCGCAGCATTGTAGTTAGTTATTGTGTTCTATAAAAGAAGTAAGTTGCATAAAAAAACATGAATACATCTGTAACTAAGATTAGTTGCATAAGTTGAATCTACTGTGGTAATGAATCGCAAGGATTATGTAAAGTTGTTTTTTTTTTTAATTTGATTAAAAATATATATACATACTATGTACTAAGCGGATACATGTAAAAAAAAGTGACATGAGTTTATTTCATATACTGAGGACAGTAGTGTTTGTGAGGCTTGATTTTGCAGTGGGATATTGGTATTATTACCCCGAAATGTCGATTTGCCATGATAGCAGTCTGAGTTCGGTCGAGGCTAAATTATAAATCAAGTAAGCTATGCTTAGTTGTTTGTGAAACCCATTTCCTCTAAATGTTCAAAAAGTATTTTTCCAAGGAATTTCTTACGATTTCGCGATACTCGCTCACACTCACACAGTTATATAAGCTATCTTCTCTCGACTTGTGGGGCAGCGATATATCGGCATGTATCCATGTCAGCCGGTCTGCTTGTAGCATTGCGCAACAGCTCCTGGCTATCTCAGAATTTGAAATAAAAAAATGCCTCAACCAAATTTATTCTGGTATGTCTGGTATTAAAGGCGCTAACATCCATTATTTGCAGATAGACAAGCAGCTAAAAATGCCCTTAGTTCACACACAATTGGGTCCAAATCGTCTATTGACTATCGCCTCAAATTGGAATACAGACTTTGTAAAAGGCTCGCGAAGAGAAATTGCGTTTCATTCAAGCAAAGTTTGTGGAGGCTTGTATGTTTTTTGTTTTGTATAATTTACTTACGCTAAGGGTTTTTTCTGTAAAAAAAAGCAGCACCTAGCATTGGCGTATTTCATTGCATGCTTTGAGGTGCTAATTACTATTAGAGAGAATAGAGAGATAGGATAGCAGTGATTTGGTGCAGTTGTAGGGTATTTCTCCGCGGGTGGTGTCTAAGTTCCTTAGGGAGATTAAGGTTTCATGTATTCGATATAAAGTAATGGACTTGGCCGGGATTCAAACGCATTCAGAAAGCAAACACACTACTACTGCACCGTTGCCACCCGCGGGAAGGGAGTTAGAAGAAATTTCTTCTTCGGCTGTTGATAGAAGCAAGGCTATCCATGAAGTCCGACAAACCAGCTTGAACAGGAGCACAAGCATTTTCAAAAAAGCAGCACAGAGAAGGCGAAATGCCCAGGAAATCCGTTCGCCAATGTTCATCAGCAATATCAAGGGCTGTTTCTTGTATATGACAAAAAAATACTACACATGTGGCAACAGTATGGTGAAGGACTTCTAAATGAACAATTTCCTAGGATATATTTTCCAAGAGTCGTTCCTTACAATGAAGAAGTACACGACATTACTGCCGAAGAATTTAGGATTTACCGCCTTTTACTCCAAAAAAACAAGTTGGGCCGGACAAGAAACGAGCTATCTGAAGACCATTGCTGGTTTGTCGCAGGTAAATCAACCACAGATGCAATCCAAAGTATAAGGTCATCTGTTAAGTACACCAGGGAAGCGTCTTAAGTCCCTTAATATTTAAGACAGTCCTTGATTATCTGCTTGAAAGAAAAGTGACGGACACCAAAGGGCATCAGTTATTCTTTGCTGGCGATATGGCCATTATTAGCGATGATCGAATGTCCCTCCAACGACCACTTGATGTATGGGTGGACGATTTGGAGAGGAATGGGTGTCGTATTATTCCAAAAAAACAGAACACTTGTGCTGCCCATTCGCTGATCCAGTCCAACCTATTCCAGACATTTATATGAATGAAAGAGTGGTTCCCAAGTGCGAAAAGTTAAAAAAAAAGCAGTGATGATAATGATGATGAAGAGGAGGGAAAACTCAGCCATCGTCTGTGACTGAAAAATACCCCTAAGCTGAAAGGAACGCTCTCTACCGAAGCTGTGTACCCACCGCTAACATACGGTTCAAAATGTTGGTCAGCGTTCAAAAGTATGACGGCAAATTAACGGCAGCAGAGATGAAGATGCTTTGCATGGCAGCAGGAGTAACAAAGATTGGTCGAATAAGAAGTTCCAAGATCCGAGGAAGCCTTGACCACAAGGAACCTATCTCAAAAAAATGTAGCGCGACCGATTCAATTGGAACTGTCACAAAAGAGAGATCCTTCGAAGCGATTAAAATTCAGCAACATAAGCATTTCATTGGCCTTAGCGAGGAAGTGATTCAAAATCGGGACGCCTGCCATTATTGTCTGAGGTCGAACCGGCGAGGGAGGTTTGTGATCCATTTAATCCTGATCATAGCCTCATCGTCATAAAGGAAGAAAAAGATACTCGTAGCCAAACGTTTTTCGTAGTGTGCTAGGCCGATGCCTATCTCTTTTAATTTATAATCGAACAAATTTAACAACTTTCTTGCTTGTTTTCCTGAGAATAACTTTCCCAAGAGGCTGTCCAAAGCCTTCATATTTCTGGAATACATGCAGTCCTCGAACCACTGTTGCATGAACAACTCCGCGCAATTTCCGATTCATGTACGGATTAACCTGTAAAAGAATATATTTAATAATGAGAGGTTATTGCAAACATTATTTTCTATGAACCTTATTTCGAAATTCGATTATCTCGGGAGAAATTAAGAACTCCTCTTCTGGATCCCAAATACAAAAATCCGCATCATAGCCCTCTTCAATTTTGCCCTTGAAATTTTGAATGCCGCACATAACTGCTTGATTCTGACACATAACTCGACAAACATCGTCTAGGCCTAAACCGTATTTTTGACAATGTGTCCAGAAAACTGGCAGACCTGCAAAACAATTGTCAAATACAGAGATACCGTTAGTTTCAGAATACATTTTCTTACCAAATTGTAACGAAGCAATCCCTGGCCATGCGTTTATGAAATCTCCTCTACTCTTGCCGTATGTAAGACACTTATTGCCAGGTGTAGTTGGGGAATGATCAGAAACAACCATGTCAATGGCTTTATTTTGTAGAGCATTCCACAGCTTGTCTTGATTCGCTTTTGGCCGAATCGGTGGACAAGTCTTAAATTCTGTATGACAATCATCTATCTCTTCAGCTGAGAGCGAAAGGTAATGATGGCAAGTTTCAGCTGAAAGATTGGGTACCCTTGGTTTGATTTGCTCAAGAACTGGAATCGCTAGACCCGCACTGAGATTAAGGATATGTAGGCGTTTTCTAAAAGTAAATGCTTATGGAACGTGTTTAAATGCTTAAATAAGTATCTTTACTTTTTATGATTTTCAGCTAGATTCGCTATTAATCGCACAGCTTCTACTTCCATTGACGCTGGTCTCGTTTTTAAAAAAGACTCATACTTTTTAGGCTCATATTCATTCGGTTTAATGGGAACATCCATCGGAAGTTCAGCATGAAACTATGTTAACAAATTAATAAATTTTTAAATTTAATTAAATCTTGGACATACTGCGACAACAGCACCATCATCAAGCTTTTCCAGAGCCTCCTCCACTTGCTGCTTAGTCAAATGCGGAAATTCTGGCAGGCCTGTAGGATGTAATGAGCACTGAAATCCTATTGCTCCGTCGCGAGCAAGTTCTTCCAATTCACCGCCGTTGCTTGGAACTATTCCACCCCAGAATCCTACGTCAACATAAATCTTTCCTCTTGCAGCAGTGGTTTTAGCCTTTAAATTCGCCGCATTTGTCGTCGGTGGATTGGCATTCCTGTTCAAAAAAATGTAATAATAAAACAAAAAAACAAACACTAAATGCTTACGTTGCTCGATCAATTATTGTGGTAAATCCGCCGGCAGCGGCTGCTTTTGTAGCTGTAACGAACCCTTCCCAGTCCTTTCTTCCCGGTTCGTTTATATGCACATTAGAGTCTATGAGCCCTGGCATCAGAACCATATTTTCAAAATCGAAAACCTATTGTTTGAGAAACTACATTAATTCATACATATTTCGATCATGACATGCCCACCGCTTCCGATTCTGTATTGTACAGATATGAATTAACTTCTTGTGCGGATCTTAAAACTGTTCGAATCTGTCCCTCGGAAGATACAATTACTCCGCCGTGCATAAAGCCCTCCCCTTTGCCAAGATATATTCGCTTGCTTAGGAATAATATATCCATTTCCAATCGGCCCAACAGTGCACTTATGTAAAACTTAAATAAACCAAAGCAATCACTAGAATGTATATTTAGACACTTCTGCCTTGTCGGCTATCACAATTTTGAGCTTAACGAAAGAACACTATGGCCAGATCGTCGGTTTCAGATACACTAAAGAGTGTAGGAAGAGATAGGAACTTTTTTTAGGTATCTAACTGAACAGAGGCGATTTCGGTTTCTAAACTTTTGCAGATAGTTTTTCGAGGGAAGATACAGAGAGCTTAATGTAGCGAAGAGCGGTGCTAGTTGGACCACGGGGCAAGTTACACGCGAATTAATCAAGAAACGCAAGACCTACACCAAGAAGTTCATACACGAATAAAGCTTGCCTCAGTTCATTCTAGTGGTGAAAACGTGCAAATCATTAAGTCACGTTAATATATTCTAGTATTCCGCATTTAAATTTGAATATTTTTTTATTTATGAATATGTACGTTCATCCAACTGTGTATGTAGGTGTGGCGTAAGTTGGGACCGGTCGAAACTGTTTAAAAATCATGTTCCGCAGAATACCTTAATATTTCCCGAGAACGTCTAGAAGTTACTACTCGTATATTCAAGTTTAAGCATTTTTAACATCTACCCACAGACACGCCTACAATCTCAAAAAAAAATTATCGAAAAAATCGAATCCTGAGCTAGAAAACTGAAATAATATAATGGTTTTTAGGGGCCCAAAATGCTCGAGTGTTAAATTTATTTAAGATTCGAATGTCATCCAAAACACGATCACTTTTTCAAGCGTTTGTTGCCGTATGTAATCAATAACACCATTGTATATACACTTTATAGTAGTGCCATCATGTCGAATTTTTTGTTTTAGCCGACTAAATACAGATGGCTTTATGAATTGAGCTAGAATGTTTGTGTCTAAACTTTTGCTGTCATCTTCATTTTAAATACACACTTTGAAAACGAAGAAAGAAAACCAAATAAACTGGTTTATCTCTCTTTATCGAACCTTTCATAATTGCATTCCCATGTATGTTGTATTTTTTTTCTTTGTAAGAAGGAGCACAGGTAGCATGTAGGATTTCCAAGTAAGTTAATTTGTATGGATAATGGATCTCGCATTATCGATTCTGTGGTCATGCCATATGATTTTCATTTGTATGGAAAAGTAAGTATGTATTTATTTTTCTGTGTAATTGATGATTTGCAATGTTGCCTTCTCTATTCTCTTAGGCAAGTAGTATGTTTGATGAGAGGGAGATGATGGAAATATAATAAATCTGACTTCTTCGTCTGCGAGTAGAAATGATGGAAGAGGCGATTCGTTTGAAGGGAAAAATTGAATAAAATTTGATTTCGGTATTTTTCAGCAAATGAGGTATTATGAGTTTGTCGCATTTTGGACTCTGACTGTTTCGGCTATATCTTGTCGCAAAAGGTACCGATTTCTATAATTTTTTTTGTAATTGATTTAGAAATATTCGATCTAATTTATAAAGCAATGACATAATTTTTTTTGTCAGTATTGTGCCATGCCGCACCACCACTTCTTGTTCAATAAGTACCTATAAGATGAATATTTATATGGATAGTAAGAATTTTCGTTGTTTTGCGTAGAGCTAGATTGCTAAATTGGAGTATTGCACAAGTTTATTTATCTTTAATCAACATGTAAAATTGTTGGTATATATTTTAAAGTCCATGTACCTTGTCAATGAAGCATTGAGGAAGGTCACTTGTTGGTATTTTTTGCTTAATGGAGGCTGCTTGCTTGTTTCTCTTATGCATTAAACGTGTTCTAACATTAGATGTACTTCGAGGCATTAAGAACGTCACTACAAAGATTATGCTGGCTAACTCTAGAGCTTTTAGCTAAGCTCCAGCAATCGAAGAGTGTTCTATTGTGTCTCTTGGCGGTTCAAGTTCAGTATGAATTTCATTACTATAGTCCCAGGATATTCATAGTTTTAATTGTAATCCGCGTTGCGACTATTGGATATCAGAAAGAGTTGAACTGCTTTTTGTATTCATATTGGTCTAATTTTATTCGTGAAAGGATAAGTTGTGCATATGAATATTTTTATAATATATAAATCCTAATTCTTTTATACCTATTATAGGTAGTCCATTGTCTGGTAGTTATTACACTGGACTATGTTGCTACTATGTTACCTATAGTTGCCAATTATATACAGTCTTGTTCGTATTGTGTTCATTGTTTGCACAGTCCGTCTGTTTACCAAGATAGATATCTTGCTCTTAAGCATATTGTATCTAATCTTATCAAATTTAATATCTGATTCAATATCGAATTTAGCACCGACCGCGCTGACCCCAAATTATGCATGTATTAATTTTTTTAATACAGATTTATTAAAAGATATTGAAATTTAAAAAATTTTGCAGTTGTATTTAAAATCCGAAATTTCCTATTATGGATAATAGAGTTCCAAATACGCGTTCTAGAGGAAGACCAAGTAATTTGAGAAATTCGTCCACTTTTCGAAATAACTCCCCGTTCAGGAGCAATGGAATCCAGGCCAATAGTTAGTCGTACTCCACCTGGGGCTATCGTAGGCTTAAGCCAGGATCAGATTTCACCACAACTGGTAGATAACCACAATAGTGATGATAATAATGAGCGATGAGATATTAATGAACGTCCACCTGTTCAAGAAGAAGCCACAGACGCGAAGTAAACCAACAAGTTTTCATTCGTGAAATGCAGTCTATTAGAGATACCCTAGTTGGAAGATTGGACAATTTGAATCTAAATACTCCCAATGTGAATCCTACGAGACCTTCGAACGCCCGTTCCGACTTCGAACATTTTTTAAATAACGCTTCGTTTTCGACCCAACGCACAGTGACACGAATCGCTTTATTTAGCGGAATTAAATTAAGATTGCATTTATAGTTGTTTTTTTTAATTGAAATTGCTCACAGAAAAGAATATAACAAATTTTTTTAACATATGACTACAAATTTGACAAAACAATACATACAAACCAGCTTATTTTAATTTTTTTAATTATTTGGTACATCTAAAAGTTGCAAGACTTCATGTTTCATGACACTTTTATTTCTTCTCGTAAAGTATCTTAGACTTGCTAAGAATTGGATCTGAGGTTATAAGCAATCGATTTAAGAGTTCAGTATTTGTATCTACACGTGATATTTTTCTGGTAAGAAGTTCCCTAAACCTTCTATTTTCCTTGTTTCTTGCATCTTGCGCTTCTTCTGAAAGTTGTCCGATTGGAAGTATACAAGTCGAAATTATTTGTTTTCCATGAAAGAAGACCTTATGCACACTTACTGGCTTAAAATACCAGGCATAATTTTCAAAAGCATCTGCATCTATTGGGAACCCAGACCCAAGAGCTTCTAAGATGATATGAAACTTTTTGATAATTTCTTTATCTATCACTGTAATTTGGGCAGTCTTTTCATCATCTCTAAAAAATCGTCTAGCCTTGTTCCCGTCCTTAGGATTGCCAGACTGTTGAGTTGGCATATCTACCAATAACCCTGTTTCTCTTGTAAATTTTCCTTGGATTAGTTATTTTCTGGCTTTGACTTTTTCTTTACTGCCTTGGTCTTTTACCTGCCGCAACTTGACATCTAATCTATAAGCTTTTTTTCGGTCTTCCTACTCTAGATGAAGAATGTATTTCATCTAAGATATGTTGTGGTAATGTTAGATTTTCATTTAGCCACAGAGAATTTGAATTTTCGAAGCGCTCTCTATGCCGACCACTTTTGGCCCATGTCTCGTCAAATCTTAAACATAAAGTTTTAAAGGTTAATTTGATTGACTTTGTTGCAGCCTCAGAAAATATTACATGGCTAAAGTAACCCACAACAAAAGCAGAAACAGCATCTAAGCGCTTAATTTTAAATTAAGAAATCCAAACATAAAAAATTTGCTTTTTCGTGATTTCCATGGGCATCCTAAAAAACGAAAAATTTTGTTGAAACACATTTTAGCAGTGCATATGCAAGGCTTTAGAACAAACACGGTCTCCAACTTGGACAACACTGAACAACTAGGTATACTTTTCGTCTAGTGAATACAAAAAACACATATTTTATCTATAAATTTTACTTTCATTTACCCCTTATACCTATTAAACAAAATCTTTAATTATTTAAGAAAAACTTACTTTTATATCAATTGACTTTTAACTTATTGAGAAAAGATAAAAAAAGCTATAAAATATACGCGAACTAATTAAAACCGATATAAACACTTTCTCTTCAAATTGACCTTCTTATAAAAAAAATTATATACAATTTGGAGTTTGAGATGATTTTTTTTTGTTGCACTAAGCAACAACAACAAAATTGCACAGTCATTACGTAGGAGTCTTAAGCGGGTTTTGTTTAATTTTGTACATGTCATTATCCTTATTAAACCAAGCTAAATCAGCGATTCGTCACACTGTGCAACGCAGACAAGCACCACCAATAAGTCAACAAACTTCTTCAGTAGGTAAGTTCAGTTTGTAAAATTGAAAAGTGGCAAATTGCATTCGACGGGTCCGAAAATATCCACGATTTGCTTTTTAAAGTGGAAACCCTTAAGGATCGTTCGCAATGTAGCTGAGAATACACTATAACTTATCTTATCTTTTTTTATCTCTGCCTCAATTAATATTTTTTCACATGCAAATATGGTTTATAAACCATTTGGGAATCCTCAGTGCTGAAATGCGAATCTCCTTCACCGATGTGAACATACACACGAATTGTATTAAAAACAAAGAAAACAAGTTACAGGTGACTGTGATGGTCTAATTGCAATATGCCATAACCTACCCCAAACATTCATCAAAGCCAACAAATAATATACCATCAGCTACTCGACGACAATTCTCCCACCTTCCTTTATCCACCATCGCCCCTACCGTTAAATATGCATATCCATTTTTCACTTGCAAATATGAATTACAAAGAAAATCATTTGAGAATCCTCACAGTAGCTGAAATTCGACTCTCCTTCAACGATCATACACACACATACCAATTGTGTTAAAATCCAGAAAACATAACATACCCCTTCCATCAAAGCAAACAAAAAATATACCATAAATCTACACGAAACCTGCTTTGCCAACCACCACCACTACCTGCATCATCCCAGCACGAGAATGGTGTAGAACTAGACTATCATGATTTGTTGCGGGCGAATGCGCACTGGTGGCGTATCGTCGTTTACGCACGATTGCACTACTATAAGGTTTATATACAATGATAACACGAATAATGTTAGCTTCCGATGCGTCGATTGTTGTTGGTTTATATGGCAGGTGGCAATGGTGCGATGGTAGTGTATTCACTAAGTGATTGGCAGGTCGTGCGTTCGCATCCCGACCAGGGCCATGATTTTTATAAATTGAATAGGTACACACAACAAAAACTGAACTCCCTAAAGCAATTTAGGTGGCAATTAGGTGGCGCCTGTTGAGAAAAAAAAATCCCATCGCACCAAACCTCTTTCCTATCCTTCTATTCTTTCAGTAAGTAACACCCAAAAATAGGCAATGAATTGCTGGGAACTACTTGCGCAACAAACTAAATGTCTGCGCTATGGTTTTATCATTATAAGGGTACTGTGTCACTACAGAAAAAAGAAATCCCTTTAGCGCACGCAAATTATATAAAAAAAAAATCTGCGTAGACTGCCGACTTTACGTATTGTTGCAAGTATGCTCAAATTGTGACATTCAGCATCAATTAGTCAACTTTCTGCGCCATAATTTTCGGCGATGGGGGTTGTTTAGCCATACCAGATCTCCTTCCTGGAATCCTGTGGTGGATGCTTTGGTATCGTACCTCGTCTTCATGATGAATGTTTCTGTGGATTTCAGTACCCGGTACACACTTCCCAACCACCTCACCTTGCTTCAATTTGCCGCTTTTGCGTTCCGCATTAAGAACTCGTACGGGAACCACATTGTTCTTCGGCTCGACAAGCACTTTTCCAACCACGCAGTTAAGGTAGTGGTTGTCTTTTGGCTCAACTAGAAAGAATCGGTAGCTCATAGGATCACCTTCCAGCTTTGTCGAAACCGGTGTCTCTGAAGAAGGTGGCAGGACCTCGTCCTCACTAATGACTGCCCTCAGTAATGCGGCGTTCTCGTTCCCGTACACCATCGGAATCTCTACGTTTCGATACTTGAGTACTTGCATACCAAAGTCCAATACTACATCATGCGCCTTCACGAAATCGATTCCAATGATGCATTCGTCACATATATCGGCTATTAGGAAAGCATGGGAGAATGCTAATCCTGCCAAATTTATTGTTAGTATGACCTCTCCATACACTTTCGCTGTCGCTCCTGTTGCTGTTTTCAGACAGTAATTGCTGGTGTTGTGCAACCAAAACTGACGGACGATGTCCCTCCTTATAATGGAAGCTGTGGCACCGGTGTCGATGGCTGCAACGCACTTATTTTGACCGATATAGGCTTCCACTGTTAGACTTTGGTTTCCTCGTTTGGTTTGGGAGACTTGCATTGTGGTCCTGGGGTCATCGATTCCGGAAACCCACTTCAGCCCCGAGAAGCTGGTCCTTACACGTTTCCCGACTGCTGGTTCTGCGAAGCTATATCTGCCAGATGCTTCTTCGTTGAGCCTCCTAGGCCCGCAATGTGGACAACTGCCTTGTCTGGGTGGAGCTCTGCACTGTCTCTGTAGGTGCCCTATTTTGTTGCAGTTCCAGCAGCGCATTCGATCCTTTTATCTCTGTTCCGGTCTACGATGTCCGCTCTTTGACATGCGCATTCAACGGCTGCCATTTCCCTTACGCGGTGGAACACATGCGATGCCTGATCAGCAGCTTGCATTGCCATTGCAAATGCTAGGGCCTCAGCGAGAGTTCTCTTTCCAGCCATTCTTACGGCCATTTGCAATTGTCTATCTTCAATGGCTGGGATAAACGCCTCCACAGCCATTTCATTGATGAGAACCTCACCAGCATTAGGATATGACAAATGTGCCAGACGTTCGGTATCTGCTCGCAGCTGTTGGAGTGTTTCTCCCCTCTTCTGGACTCTACTGCGTAGCTGGACTCTGTACACTTGCTTCATATGCTCATCACCGTAGCGCATCTCTATAGCCTTGACTAAGGCGTCGTAGTTGTGTTGCATCTCTTCTGAGACGGTTTGGAGTAACTCCGCAGCTGTACCTCTTAGTGCGAGCGTTAGCGCAATCGACTTTTCCTCGTTGTCCCAGCTGTTCGACATTGCAGCTACTTCAAACTGTTTCTTATAAATTGGCCATGATGTTTGACCATCGAAAACAGGAGGCTGCATCTCTTTCCTTCTCGGGCAGTCCGCAGAATTTTCTCGAGCCTTCTGCTTCTTCAATTTCTCGAGCTCTTTAGCCAAGTTCTCAAAGTTTGTTTCATGCTTGTCTGATGGATTTCGTCGAATTTGGTTTCAACCTTCTCGAACTTGTGGTCAATTTCTTCGAGTTTTCCTCCGAGAACATTTTTAAAATCTTCCACAGCGCTCTTTTGGGCGGCAACTATGGAATTCTTCTGTTCATCAAATTTAGAGTCCATTGATTCCAATTTGGAATCTAGGGAGTTCTTCTGTTCATCAAATTTAGAGTCCATTGATTGCAATTTGGAATCTAGAGAATTCTTCTGTTCATCAAATTTAGAGTCCATTGATTCCAATTTGGAATCTAGAGAATTTGTCGGTTGTTCTAGAGAATTCTTTTGTTCATCAAATGTAGAGTCCATTGATTCCAATTTGGAATCTAGAGAATTGTGTGGTATCACATAAAAAACCATTAATCATAAAATTCTCGACAAAAAACAATGTCAAAAGTCTTTCACACTCTCTATCACCCATTTCAGTCCAACTATGCTTGTCGAAATGGAATATAATTAGAGTAAACACAGAAAGAAACAACCTGAATGAATAACATAGTATACTTACAGGAGCAAAAGTTTGTCCAAGAAATTGCAAATAAAAACTGGATAAACTCGTGGCTTCAATGGCACAGTGCAAGAGTGCTTGCCTGAGAAGACGCTGGTCTAGGTTCGAATCCCAGTGGAAGAAAATGGAATTTCGGGATAAATGAAGGAAAAAGACAGACCAGCACCACATAAGGAGTCTGATGATCGGTTGTGGCTGACCGTGAAACAGCGCTGTAACTCCAGCCGTCCACTTTACGTGGTAAGGAATGTAAGGCTATTCATTCAAAACAAATTATTTATTTATATTGATTTAACTTACACAGTAAGATACAATATCTTTTAAGGTAGTGTAAGCTTCAGTAGAGTTTAAAGTCTATCATCGAAGCGCCTCAAAATGTTGCCTAAGCCTTGCTACGAACCGAGTGCCACATCCTACCATCCTTATTGTTTGGGGGAGGGAATTCCACAACCGAATCGCATGTACAAAAAATTGACGACTCGAAACGAGGTAAGAGCGTACTGGTGTTAGATTACAATTTCTACCTGATGAGGAAAACTGGATTTTGCTATATAGATGCGGTAGTTTTCGTGTTTGCAGAATATTGTTGAGCATTGTTAAGGTCCTTAGAGGAAATAAGTCTTCCAGAGTGAAACCATATATTTGTCTAAAATATGTAGAAATATGTTCAGATCCCCGCAGACCAAAAACATACCTTGCCACGCTGTTGAATACAACATTCAGTTTCCTCCTATGCCTGCTATCACAGTTGCAAAAAATTTCACACCCAAATAATAATAGGGGGATGAGTAGTGACTTTGCAAGTATCATTCTTGTTTTAATTGGAGTAATTCTTTGGGTGGCCCATAACATACGTAAGGCACCATACACTCTTCCGATTGCCAATTGTATATGGTTGGTCCAGGTTAGGGTTTTGTTAAAGACTAATCCTAGATTTCTTGCTGACTCAACAAACTGAATGGATGTACTGTTGAGTCGTATTTGTGGAAAGTATGAAGTGTCTGATGGTTTTCTGGAGATAATCAAACATTTGGTCTTGGATGGATTCAAACGGAACCCATTTGATCGGGACCAGAGCAAAATTTTACTTAAATCTTCATTTAACTCGCAAGCTCCATTTTCAATCAAACCCAGAGGACAGCTATACCGAAGCTGCACATCGTCAGCATACATATATAAGGACGAGTTGAAACCAAGCGAGGGGAGGTAATTAATGTACATACTGAATAGTAAAGGTCCCTGTATAGATCCCTGAGTAGACGAACAAAAACCAAGCTGTTGTGAACGGATGCAATATTTTCTTCTGTACGCACTCTACTTATGCGTCTGGGTGCCACTGCATCTTACAAGGAAAATGTTGTGCGAAAACTGTCGATAATACGGCGAGTAGCGGTCTCAGATGGTCAACTATAGGTATCGGGTGTAAGATATTGCAAGTGCTATATAAATTTGACGCACAGAATCATAATTTTGGAACTGATCAGCAATGCGAAAGAAAAAAATACGCAATTCAAATTTCTAATGCAAAGGATCAAGAAAATTTTCAACAAGTTCAATGGTTTTGGAAGATACTCGTATTTCACGGTTCATGGTTGCTAGAACAAGATAGAGCAAAAAGAATCAAACTACAGCAAGAGGCTTATCTTCACAAAAGTTATCCCGTTGCTTAAAAAATAAGCAACAAATTGCGCAAATGAGATACCTAAGCCGAATACAAAAACGATATACGCAATTTACATGTGTGATATGTTTTGTTTGATAGATCAGAAATTGAATGAAAGCAAATAAGTATTCAATAACAATAATAAAAAGATATTCTAAGAAAATATGCGGTTAAGCATTATGACATAATCCACGAACATGTGAATATACTACTATACAGCACATGTTGGAAGAAAACGACAACACATTAAGAAGGCTTAAGATATTGAAGCCAAACAATTTGGTTATGTAATAGCTATAGATAGAATACAAATATAACGCCCACTTTTCCTTTCCTTTTTAACCGCCCATCCTCAATCCTAGTAGCTTATTATTAACTTAATCGGGATAGTTTAACGCCAATAGACACGAAATAAGAAAATAAAGTAAAGTTAAATATCTTCGGGACTACCCATTGGGCTATATCCCACCAACCGTTCTCAAACAAATTAAAGTAGAATTTGCCAAATGAGTTTTAACTCAGTCGTGAATAAAAAGGGAGGTGGTTTTAGTGGGTTGCGGGTCCCACACTAGTAGCTTCACTAGTGTCTTTCAAGATTTCCACCCACCATCGGGAAAAAAAATAATAATAATAATTTCAAGTGGTTTAAACTAAATAATTTAAATAAGAATGATAATTGAAATTATCATAATTCCCAAACAGGAACCAAGTTTTTAAAGTTTGATAACATTAATCATGTATGTCATCACGATAAAATTGCAAAGACTTCTGAATAAATGACAGAGTGCAATCTGACAATTGGTTTGACAGATATAACTGTCTGAAGTTATTACTGTGTAAAAAAAAAACACTTAGTACCTTAGTTACGAACAGAGTGATCTAGACAAGGAATCTAAATTAAAGACGCCAATGATATTATTGCATGTTTGCTCAAACTGACATTCAGCATCAATTAGTCAACTTGCACCGCCATCTAGTAGAGAGCCATATAACCGATATCTGGTAGCATTTGAAAAGCAGTTTGAGTGGCTATGGAATACTTAGTACATCTGTGTCCGCGAACCTTCTGAACTCAACGAATCTGGAAATTTCGAGAGGTGTCACTAGGAGATATAAATAGATGTCGCACGAGCACCCAAGGCATTCTAGTTTTGAACCTCGATAAAGAAGTGCGATAGATGTCAGTAGTGATAAGTATAGAGAAAAAGTGAAAGTATTGAATACGAGAAAAGTGATTTGGCGCGTTAAATTTGCAAGTTAACTGCAAGTTCACTACTAATTAAATTTTTATCACTTGCCAAACGATGGTCACGTGAGTTATTTGATCAATGAGAAAAGGTAAAATAGTAGTCACTAGTAGTTGACTTATAAATTGAACGCGCCCATTGTTTATTTAAAGTGATTAATTGTGAAAGTGAATTGTTGGACTAAATAAGTGAATTATTAAAATTATAATCAAGATTTAAAAGACATTGAAATAGAACTAATAAAGATTAATTAAATAGAATTACGTTTTATCTTTTCGAATACTAGCCTGGATGTAACATTGGTGTCAGAAGTGGGATAAAACGTATTCAGTGTGAAATTAAAGTGAAGTGAATTAGTTTTTTAAAAAAAAAAAGGAAAACAAAAATGGGCCGCACATTGAAATTACTACAGCTCAGTATACCGAAGTTAAAAGCTGAACTAGAAAAGCGGAATCTCTCCACAACTGGAGCAAAAATTGACCTTGTGCTTCGACTGCAGGAAGCTGTTGAAAACGAAGGAGAAAACCCCAAGTCCGTTTTGTTCGACGTAGCAGAAAAACAAGTAAGTACAGGCGTTGATATGACTGCTATGATGGAATTACTCCTGGCCAAATTTGATGAACAGAAGAATTCTCTAGATTCCAAATTGGAATCAATGGACTCTACATTTGATGAACAAAAGAATTCTCTAGAACAACAGACAAATTCTCTAGATTCCAAATTGGAATCAATGGACTCTAAATTTGATGAACAGAAGAATTCTCTAGATTCCAAATTGCAATCAATGGACTCTAAATTTGATGAACAGAAGAACTCCCTAGATTCCAAATTGGAATCTATGGACTCTAAATTCGAAGAACAAAAGAATTCCATAGTTGCCGCCCAAAAGAGCGCTGTGGAAGATTTTAAAAATGTTCTCGAAGGAAAACTCGAAGAAATTGACCACAAGTTCGAGAAGGTTGAAACTAAATTCGACGAAATCCATCAGACGTTTTGCAAGCATGAAACAAATTTCGAGAACTTGGCTAAAGAGCTCGAGAAAGTGAAGAAGCAGAAGGCTCGAGAAAATTCTGTGGACTGCCCGAGAAGGAAAGAGATGCCGCCTCTTGTTTTCGATGGTCAAACATCATGGCCAATTTATAAGAAATAGTTTGAAGCAGCTGCAATGGCGAACAGCTGGGACAACGAGGAAAAATCGATTGCGCTAACGCTCGCACTAAGAGGTACAGCTGCGGAATTACTCCAAACCGTCTCAGAAGAGAAGGAACACAACTACGACGCCCGGGGCAAGGCTATAGAGATGCGCTTCGGTGATGAGCATATGCAGAAAGTGTACAGGGTCCAGCTACGCAGTAGAGTCCAGAAGAGGGGAGAAACACTCCAACAGCTGCGAGCAGATATCGAACGTCTGGCACATTTGTCATATCCTAATGCTGGTGAGGTTCTCATTAGTGAAATGGCTGTGGAGGCGTTTATCCAAGTCATTGAAGATAGACAATTGCAAATGGCCGTAAGAATGGCTGGAAAGAGACCTCTCGCTGAGGCCCTAGCATTTGCCTTGACAATGCAAGCTGCTGACCAGGTATCGCATGTGTTCGACCGCGTAAGGGAAATGACAGCCGTTGAATGCGCATGTCAAAGAGCGGACATCGTAGACCGGAACAGAGATAACAGAGGTCAAATGCGTTGCTGGAACTGCAACAAAATAGGGCACTTACAGAGACAGTGCAGAGCTCCACCCAGACAAGGCAGTTCTCCACATTGCGGGCCTAGGAGGCGCAACGAAGAAGCATCTGGCAGGGATAACATCCATCCTACAGATATATCTTAGCAGAACCAGCAGTCGGGAAACGTGGGGCAGAAGTTGGTTTCCGACGACCCCAGGACCTTAATTTAAGTCTCCCAAACCAAACGCGCAAACCAAAGTCTAACAGTGGAAGCCTACATCGCTCGAAATAAGTGCGTGGCAACCATTGACACCGGTGCCACCGCTTCCATTATAAGGAGGGACATCGTCCGTCAGTCTTGGTTGCACAACATCAGCAGTTACTGTCTAAAAACAGCAACAGGAGCGACAGCGAAAGTGTATGGAGAGGTCATATACTAACAATAAATTTGGCAGGATTAGCATTCTCCCACGCTTTCCTAGTAGCCGATATATGTGACGAATGCATCAATGGAATCGATTTCATGAAGGCGCATGATATAGTATTGGACATTGGTATGCAAGTACTCAAGTATCGAAACGTAGAGATTCCGATGGTGTACGGGAACGAGAACCCCGCATCCCTGAGGACAGACATTAGTAAGGACGAGGTCCTATCACCTTCTTCAGAGACACTGATTTGGACAAAGTTGGAAGGTGATCCTGGCGCCCACCCATTCTTTCTAGTTGAGCCAGAAGACAACCACTGCCGAAACTGCGTGGTTGGAAAAATGCTTGTCGAGCCGAAGAACAATGTGGTTCCCGTACGAGTTCTTAATGCGGAACACAAAAGCTTCAAATTGAAGCAAGGTGAGGTGGTTGGAAAGTATGTACCGGTTACTGCCATCACAAAACTATCACAGGAAGGAGTTGCGAAGCCTCGTTCACCAATGGGAATGACTGAGGTGAAAAGAACTTTATTCCAGCACTGCGATCTGAATCGGGAGCAGCAAGCCATGGCAGGAAACCTCATCAATGAGTTTGCTGATATATTCGCTTCGCGGGGCTGCGAGTATGGCCGAACACACCTTGTACAACACCGGATAGACACTGGAGATGCGAGACCGATTCGTCAGCCTCCAAAACGATTACCATTGGCTAAGCAGACGGAGGTTGTAGAGATGGTGTCGACGATGGAGAAGGAAGGAGTGATCGAATGCTCTAAAAGCCCATGGGCATCTCCAATTGTTCTAGTCAAAAAGAAAGATGGCAGCACTCGGTTCTGTGTAGACTATCGCCAACTGAATAATGTCACCAAAAAGGATAGCTAGCCTCTACCAAGGATTGACGATACGCTGGATACGCTGTCCGGAGCCCGATGGTTTTCCACTCTAGATCTGAAGAGTGGCTACTGGCAAGTGCAGATCCATCCGGAAGACCGCGAGAAAACGGCTTTCACAGCAGGAAACGGGCTCTGACAATTCACAGTAATGCCATTTGGATTGTGTAACGCGCCGGCAACCTTTGAGCGTCTAATGGAGCGTGTTTTGTTGGGGCTAACATGGAAAACGTGTTTGGTCTACTTGGACGATGTCATCGTGGTTAGAAAAACGTTTGAAGAACATCGAGATAACTTGAAGGAAGTGTTCCAGAGACTACGAAATGCACAATTAAAGCTTAACCCGAAAAAGTGTGATCTCTTTAGATCTGAGGTGAAATATCTAGGGCACATCATCTCGTCCGAGGGAGTAAGGACTGACCCAGAGAAGGTCGATGCGGTGAAAAATTGACCCGTTCCCAAAGACAAACACCAACTGAGGAGCTTCCTGGGACTTGCAACTTACTACAGACGGTTTGTGAAGGACTTCGCAAGGATCGCAAAGAGCTTGCACCAACTGACGGAAAAGGGAAAACCATTCAAATGGTCAGGTGAATGCGAAGCGAGTTTTAAGAGTCTCAAACACCAACTGTGTGATGCTTCAATTCCAGCGTACCCTACTCCAGGAAAAACATTTATTGTAGATGCCGACGCTAGTAATGTTGGGATCGGAGCCGTTCTTTCGCAAATCCATGATGGCCAAGAGAGAGTAGTTTCCTACTTCAGTAAAGTGCTATCCAAGCCGGAGAGGAACTATTGCGTAACCAGGCGGGAACTCCTGGCTTTGATCCTGGCAACAAAGCACTTCCACAAGTACTTATATGGGCAGAAATTCATCCTGCGTACAGATCATGCGTCTCTAAAGTGGCTGCTGCAGTTTAAGAACCCTGAAGGACAAGTCGCGAGGTGGATTGAACGGCTGCAGATGTATGACTACGAGATACAGCATCGAAAGGGAACTCTTCACTCCAACGCAGATGCCCTCTCCCGGCGGCCCTGCAAGGCTGATTGTAAACATTGCGTACGCCAGGAGGAAAAAGATAAAGTAACAGTACAACGGTTGAGAGCTGAGCCCATTAGCGGCTGGAGTGCACGGGAGATCCGGAATGCTCAACAGGAAGATCCAGATATCGAGCCGATTCTCGCCTGGAAGGAACATGAAGGCAAGCCGGACTGGCAGCAGATCTCCAATAAGAGTCCGGAACTGAAGGCATACTTGGCACAATGGGACTCACTTCATGTTCAGGATGGCATTTTGAAAAGAAAATGGGAAAGTTCGGATGGAACATCAGCCGTGATGCAACTTGTGGTACCCAGATCGAAAGTCAACGAAGTGCTTAGGGAACTGCATGATGGAGTGTCCGGAGGTCACTTGGGAGTAAATAAGACACTCGAAAAAGTACGAGAACACTTTTACTGGATCCACGCAAGAGACGCTGTCGAAAACTGGTGCCGAAAATGCGCCACTTGCGCAGCCAGTAAAGGCCCGAGAGTAAAAATGCAAGGCAAGATGCATCAATACAACGTTGGAGCGCCCTTTGAAAGGATTGCAGGAGACATCGCAGGACCGTTTCCAGAAACCAACAGTGGAAACCGCTATATACTCGTTCTGATGGACTACTTCACTAAATGGCCTGAAGCATTTGCTATACCTAACCAAGAAGCTAAAACCGTGGTAGAGCAGATTGTCCACAACTGGGTAAGCAGATTTGGCGTACCAATGGAATTGCACTCGGACCAAGGTCGCAACTTCGAGTCGAAGATCTTTCAAGGAGTATGCCAGCTACTAGGGATTAAGAAGACAAGAACAACCCCGCTTCATCCACAATCGGACGGAATGGTGGAACGCTTCAATAGAACCTTAAACGAACACATTTCTAAGGTTGTTGGCGACTGCCAGCGGCACTGGGCTAAGCAGATCCCCATGTTCCTATTAGCTTATCGAAGCGCAGTTCATAACACAACAGGACATTCTCCATCCGAAATCCTTTTTGGTCGAACCATCCGGTTACCTAGTGAATTGATGTTTGGATCTCCGACTGATGAAGCAACGAATGAAGATGATTATGTTGCGGATCTGAGAGAAATCATCAGAAACATTCATCGGAAAACTAGGGATAAGATTCAGCGACCGCATGAAGACGAGGTACGATACAAAAGCAACCAGCACAGGATTCCAGGAAGGAGATCTGGTATGGCTATACAATCCTCATCGCCGAAAAGGCATGTCACCTAAACTACAGCAGGATTGGGAAGGTCCCTATAAGATAGTGAAGCGCATCAACGATGTTGTCTACCGGATCCAGCGAGGAAGAGGCAAGCTGAAAGTTGTCCATGTGGATCTTCTCCATCGCTACCATGGCGAAAATATTGACGTACGAACAAGTTTAAGAGGGGGATATTGTTGCATGTTTGCTTGAACTGTGTCATTCAGCATTAATTAGTCAACTGCGCCATCTAGTAGGGAGTAAAAGTAGCCATATTACCGATTTTGGCAGCATTGGAATAGCAGTTTGAGTAGCTGTGGTATAACTTGGTATGTTGTTCTCGAACCTTCTGAACTTAACGAACCTTCTCAACGAATCTGGAAATTTCGAGAGGTGTCACTAGGAGATATAAATAGATGTCGCAGGAGCACCCAAGACATTCGAGTTGTGAACCGCGATAAAGAAGGGCGATAGATGACGGTAGTGAAAAGTATAGAGAATATTGAATAAGAGAAAAGCGATTGTTTATTTAAAGTGATTAATTGTGAAAGTGAATTGTTGAATTAAATAAGGGAATTATTAGAATAATAATCAAGAATTAAATTGAAAGAGAACTAATAAAGATTAATTAAATAGAATTACGTTTTATCTTTTCGAATCCTAGCCTGGATGTAACAATATTTATTTATTTATATTGATTTAACTTACACAGTAAGATACAATATCTTTTAAGGTAGTGTAAGCTTCAGTAGAGTTTAAAGTCTATCATCGAAGCGCCTCAAAATGTTGCCTAAGCCTTGCTACGAACCGAGTGCCACATCCTACCATCCTTATTGTTTGGGGGAGGGAATTCCACAACCGAATCGCATGTACAAAAAATTGACGACTCGAAACGAGGTAAGAGTAGCGTACTGGTGTTAGATTACAATTTCTACCTGATGAGGAAAACTGGATTTTGCTATATAGATACGGTAGTTTTCGTGTTTGCAGAATATTGTTGAGCATTGTTAAGGTCCTTAGAGGAAATAAGTCTTCCAGAGTGAAACCATATATTTGTCTAAAATATGTAGAAATATGTTCAGATCTCCGCAGACCAAAAACATACCTTGCCACGCTGTTGAATACAACATTCAGTTTCCTCCTATGCCTGCTATCACAGTTGCAAAAAATTGTACACCCAAATAATAATAGGGGGATGAGTAGTGACTTTGCAAGTATCATTCTTGTTTTAATTGGAGTAATTCTTTGGGTGGCCCATAATATACGTAAGGCACCATACACTCTTCCGATTGCCAATTGTATATGGTTGGTTCAGGTTAGGGTTTTGTTAAAGACTAATCCTAGATTTCTTGCTGACTCAACAAACTGAATGGATGTACTGTTGAGTCGTATTTGTGGAAAGTATGAAGTGTCTGATGGTTTTCTGGAGATAATCAAACATTTGGTCTTGGATGGATTCAAACGGAACCCATTTGATCGGGACCAGAGCAAAATTTTACTTAAATCTTCATTTAACTCGCAAGCTCCATTTTCAATCAAACCCAGAGGACAGCTATACCGAAGCTGCACATCGTCAGCATACATATGTAAGGACGAGTTGAAACCAAGCGAGGGGAGGTAATTAATGTACATACTGAATAGTAAAGGTCCCTGTATAGATCCCTGAGTAGACGAACAAAAACCAAGCTGTTGTGAACGGATGCAATATTTTCTTCTGTACGCACTCTACTTATGCGTCTGGGTGCCACTGCATCTTACAAGGAAAATGTTGTGCGAAAACTGTCGATAATACGGCGAGTAGCGGTCTCAGATGGTCAACTATAGGTATCGGGTGTAAGATATTGCAAGTGCTATATAAATTTGACGCACAGAATCATAATTTTGGAACTGATCAGCAATGCGAAAGAAAAAAATACGCAATTCAAATTTCTAATGCAAAGGACCAAGAAAAATTTCAACAAGTTCAATGGTTTTGGAAGATACTCGTATTTCACGGTTCATGGTTGCTAGAACAAGATAGAGCAAAAAGAATCAAACTACAGCAAGAGGCTTATCTTCACAAAAGTTATCCCGTTGCTTAAAAAATAAGCAACAAATTGCGCAAATGAGATACCTAAGCCGAATACAAAAACGATATACGCAATTTACATGTGTGATATGTTTTGTTTGATAGATCAGAAATTGAATGAAAGCAAATAAGTATTCAATAACAATAATAAAAAGATATTCTAAGAAAATATGCGGTTAAGCATTATGACATAATCCACGAACATGTGAATATACTACTATACAGCACATATTGGAAGAAAACGACAACACATTAAGAAGGCTTAAGATATTGAAGCCAAACAATTTGGTTATGTAATAGCTATAGATAGAATACAAATATAACGACCACTTTTCCTTTCCTTTTTAACCGCTCATCCTCAATCCTAGTAGCTTATTATTAACTTAATCGGGATAGTTTAACGCCAATAGACACGAAATAAGAAAATAAAGTAAAGTTAAATATCTTCGGGACTACCCATTGGGCTATATCCCACCAACCGTTCTCAAACAAATTAAAGTAGAATTTGCCAAATGAGTTTTAACTCAGTCGTGAATAAAAAGGGAGGTGGTTTTAGTGGGTTGCGGGTCCCACACTAGTAGCTTCACTAGTGTCTTTCAAGATTTCCACCCACCATCGGGAAAAAAAATAATAATAATAATTTCAAGTGGTTTAAACTAAATAATTTAAATAAGAATGATAATTGAAATTATCATAATTCCCAAACAGGAACCAAGTTTTTAAAGTTTGATAACATTAATCATGTATGTCATCACGATAAAATTGCAAAGACTTCTGAATAAATGACAGAGTGCAATCTGACAAATGGTTTGACAGATATAACTGTCTGAAGTTAGTACTGTGTAAAAAAAAAAGCACTTAGTACCTTAGTTACGAACAGAGTGATCTAGACAAGGAATCTAAATTAAAGACGCCAATGATATTATTGCATGTTTGCTCAAACTGACATTCAGCATCAATTAGTCAACTTGCACCGCCATCTAGTAGAGAGCCATATAACCGATATCTGGTAGCATTTGAAAAGCAGTTTGAGTGGCTATGGAATACTTAGTACATCTGTGTCCGCGAACCTTCTGAACTCAACGAATCTGGAAATTTCGAGAGGTGTCACTAGGAGATATAAATAGATGTCGCACGAGCACCCAAGACATTCTAGTTTTGAACCTCGATAAAGAAGTGCGATAGATGTCAGTAGTGATAAGTATAGAGAAAAAGTGAAAGTATTGAATACGAGAAAAGTGATTTGGCGCGTTAAATTTGCAAGTTAACTGCAAGTTCACTACTAATTAAATTTTTATCACTTGCCAAACGATGGTCACGTGAGTTATTTGATCAATGAGAAAAGGTAAAATAGTAGTCACTAGTAGTTGACTTGTAAATTGAACGCGCTCATTGTTTATTTAAAGTGATTAATTGTGAAAGTGAATTGTTGGACTAAATAAGTGAATTATTAAAATTATAATCAAGATTTAAAAGACATTGAAATAGAACTAATAAAGATTAATTAAATAGAATTACGTTTTATCTTTTCGAATACTAGCCTGGATGTAACATTGGTGTCAGAAGTGGGATAAAACGTATTCAGTGTGAAATTAAAGTGAAGTGAATTAGTTTTTTTTTTAAAAAAAAAAGGAAAACAAAAATGGGCCGCACATTGAAATTACTACAGCTCAGTATACCGAAGTTAAAAGCTGAACTAGAAAAGCGGAATCTCTCCACAGCTGGAGGAAAAATTGACCTTGTGCTTCGACTGAAGAAAACCCCAAGTCCGTTTTGTTCGACGTAGCAGAAGAACAAGTAAGTACAGGCGTTGATATGACTGCTATGATGGAATTACTCCTGGCCAAATTTGATGAACAGAAGAATTCTCTAGATTCCAAATTGGAATCAATGGACTCTACATTTGATGAACAAAAGAATTCTCTAGAACAACAGACAAATTCTCTAGATTCCAAATTGGAATCAATGGACTCTAAATTTGATGAACAGAAGAATTCTCTAAATTCCAAATTGCAATCAATGGACTCTAAATTTGATGAACAGAAGAACTCCCTAGATTCCAAATTGGAATCTATGGACTCTAAATTCGAAGAACAAAAGAATTCCATAGTTGCCACCCAAAAGAGCGCTGTGGAAGATTTTAAAAATGTTCTCGAAGGAAAACTCGAAGAAATTGACCACAAGTTCGAGAAGGTTGAAACCAAATTCGACGAAATCCATCAGACGTTTTGCAAGCATGAAACAAATTTCGAGAACTTGGCTAAAGAGCTCGAGAAAGTAAAGAAGCAGAAGGCTCGAGAAAATTCTGCGGACTGCCCGAGAAGGAAAGAGATGCAGCCTCCTGTTTTCGATGGTCAAACATCATGGCCAATTTATAAGAAATAGTTTGAAGCAGCTGCAATGGCGAACAGCTGGGACAACGAGGAAAAATCGATTGCGCTAACGCTCGCACTAAGAGGTACAGCTGCGGAGTTACTCCAAACCGTCTCAGAAGAGAAGGAACACAACTACGACGCCCGGGGCAAGGCTATAGAGATGCGCTTCGGTGATGAGCATATGCAGAAAGTGTACAGGGTCCAGCTACGCAGTAGAGTCCAGAAGAGGGGAGAAACACTCCAACAGCTGCGAGCAGATATCGAACGTCTGGCACATTTGTCATATCCTAATGCTGGTGAGGTTCTCATCAGTGAAACGGCTGTGGAGGCGTTTATCCAATTCATTGAAGATAGACAATTGCAAATGGCCGTAAGAATGGCTGGAAAGAGACCTCTCGCTGAGGCCCTAGCATTTGCAATGACAATGCAAGCTGCTGACCAGGTATCGCATGTGTTCGACCGCGTAAGGGAAATGACAGCCGTTGAATGCTCATGTCAAAGAGCGGACATCGTAGACCGGAACAGAGATAACAGAGGTCAAATGCGTTGCTGGAACTGCAACAAAATAGGGCACCTACAGAGACAGTGCAGAGCTCCACCCAGACAAGGCAGTTCTCCACATTGCGGGCCTAGGAGGCGCAACGAAGAAGCATCTGGCAGGGATAACATCCATCCTACAGATATATCTTAGCAGAACCAGCAGTCGGGAAACGTGGGGCAGAAGTTGGTTTCCGACGACCCCAGAACCTTAATTCAAGTCTCCCAAACCAAACGCGCAAACCAAAGTCTAACAGTGGAAGCCTACATCGCTCGAAATAAGTGCGTGGCAACCATTGACACCGGTGCCACCGCTTCCATTATAAGGAGGGACATCGTCCGTCAGTCTTGGTTGCACAACATCAGCAGTTACTATCTGAAAACAGCAACAGGAGCGACAGCGAAAGTGTATGGAGAGGTCATATACTAACAATAAATTTGGCAGGATTAGCATTCTCCCACGCTTTCCTAGTAGCCGATATATGTGACGAATGCATCAATGGAATCGATTTCATGAAGGCGCATGATATAGTATTGGACATTGGTATGCAAGTACTCAAGTATCGAAACGTAGAGATTCCGATGGTGTACGGGAACGAGAACGCCGCATCCCTGAGGACAGACATTAGTAAGGACGAGGTCCTATCACCTTCTTCAGAGACACTGATTTGGACAAAGTTGGAAGGTGATCCTGGGGCCCACCCATTCTTTCTAGTTGAGCCAGAAGACAACCACTGCCGAAACTGCGTGGTTGGAAAAATGCTTGTCGAGCCGAAGAACAATGTGGTTTCCGTACGAGTTCTGAATGCGCAACACAAAAGCTTCAAATTGAAGCAAGGTGAGGTGGTTGGAAAGTATGTACCGGTTACTGCCACTGTGAATAATGTCACCAAAAAGGATAGCTACCCTCCACCAAGGATTGACGATACGCTGGATACACAGTCCGGAGGCCGATGGTTTTCCACTCTAGATCTGAAGAGTGGTTACTGGCAACGACCATACCACGTCGAGTTAATCGGTTCTCGTCAGATCACCGTAATTAAACGACGTTGGGCGCGGTTAGTACGTAGATGGGGGACGTAGACGGGTTTGAGAACAACCGCGTGTCGTTGGCCAGTCCCATCTACAGAGTTGAGGTAGATATACATACGTGGTATCGCAATGGGCCTAAATTGGTCTAAGTGTGCCGGCTTCTGCCGACAGCCACATAAACCTAACCTAACCTACTGGCAAGTGCAGATCCATCCGGAAGACCGCGAGAAAACGGCTTTCACAGCAGGAAACGGGCTCTGACAATTCACAGTAATGCCATTTGGATTGTGTAACGCGCCGGCAACCTTTGAGCGTCTAATGGAGCGTGTTTTGTTGGGGCTAACATGGAAAACGTGTTTGGTCTACTTGGATGATGTCATCGTGGTTGGAAAAACGTTTGAAGAACATCGAGATAACTTGAAGGAAGTGTTCCAGAGACTACGAAGTGCACAATTAAAGCTTAACACGAAAAAGTGTGATCTCTTTAGATCTGAGGTAAAATATATGGGGCACATCATCTCGTCGGAGGGAGTAAGGACTGACCCAGAGAAGGTCGATGCGGTGAAAAATTGGCCCGTTCCCAAAGACAAATACCAACTGAGAAGCTTCCTGGGACTTGCAACTTACTACAGACGGTTTGTGAAGGACTTTGCAAGGATCGCAAAGAGCTTGCATCAACTAACGGAAAAGGGAAAACCATTCAATTGGTCAGGTGAATGCGAAACGAGTTTCAAGAGCCTCAAACACCAACTGTGTGATGCTTCAATTCTAGCGTACCCTACTCCAGGAAAAACATTCATTGTAGATGCCGACGCTAGTAATGTTGGGATCGGAGCCGTTCTTTCGCAGATCCATGATGGCCAAGAGAAAGTAGTTTCCTACTTCAGTAAAGTGCTATCCAAGCCGCAGAGAAACTATTGCGTAGCCAGGCGAGAACCCCTGGCTTTGATCGTGGCAACAAAGCACTTCCACAAGTAATTATATGGGCAGAAATTCATGGCTGCTGCAGTTTAAGAACCCTGAAGGACAAGTCGCGAGGTGGATTGAACGGCTGCAGATGTATGACTACGAGATACAGCACCGAAAGGGAACTCTTCATTTCAACGCAGATGCCCTCTCCCGGCGACCCTACAAGGCTGATTGTAAACATTGCGTACGCCAGGAGGAAAAAGATAAAGTATCAGTCCAACGGTTGAGAGCTGAGCCCATTAGCGGCTGGAGTGCACGGGAGATCCGGAATGCTCAACAGGAAGATCCGGATATCGAGCCGATTCTCGCCTGGAAGGAACATGAGGGCAAGCTGGACTGACAGCAGATCTCCAATAAGAGTCCGGAACTGAAGGCATACTTGGTACAATGGGACTCACTTTATGTTCAGGATGGCATTTTGAGAAGAAAATGGGAAAGTTCGGATGGAACATCAGCCGTGATGCAGCTTGTTGTATCCAGATCGAAAGTCAACGAAGTGCTTAGGGAACTGCATGATGGAGTTTCCGGAGGTCACTTGGGAGTAAATAAGACACTAGAAAAAGATCGAGAACACTTTTACTAGATCCACGCAAGAGACGGTGTCGAAAACTGGTGCCGAAAATGCGCCACTTGCGCAGCCAGTAAAGGCCCGAGAGTAAAAATGCAAGCCAAGATGCATCAATGTGTAGTACTGTTTCACTAAATGATGACACGTCCGTTTGGTTTTAACGCGATCATGAAACTGACGCTCTCTTTATTCTTTTTCTTAAGCTAACATATGTATGAATGTGTGTGTATATATAAATATAATATAATAATTTAAGTAGATATCTTATACTGTATGTGTATATATATAATCACAGTTTATAAATGAAGGTACATGAGTATAAATATGGTCTGACAGTGTGAGTTGCATGCTTAACTCTTACAATAATTACTACAACTCGGCCATCCTGTCCATTAAGATCACCTGATCTTGCAAATTTACAATCAATTATTCGCTTTACTCTTGTTCAGCCATGGTTTCATATTGCCAACCGCCCATACTCCTTGGTAAGGTAGTCGCGACTGTTGAAAACCGTCAACATCTTTAAGCAGATATCTGTCGTTTCGTAGGACTTTTTCGATCTGGTAGGGTCCTCTAAATTTCGGTATCAGTTTTTTAGACGTCCCCGGGTGCGAGTCAAATTTTTTTATCATAGCGTAGTCTCCTACATTATATTTCGTGGGCTTGCACCGTTTTTTATCTACGTATCGTTTGTTGTATGCCTGTGACTTCTTTTGTTCTAGAGCTGCTTTGCTACGTGTCTTTGCCAGGTCGCGTACGTTTCCTGACTCTAGTTCTGTCAAACTTTCCCTAAGTTCATCTGACCATTTGCCTTTTCGATTCACTCCAAACAACATTACACTAGGATGTTCTTTTGTAGTCCTGCCCACCGTGTTATTGAGTGTATGTTCGACTACCTCTAAAACGTGGTCCCAAAATACCCCTTCTTCTGGTTTAACTAACTTTGCTATCATTGGTCCCAAGCTCCTGTTTACTCTCTCTACTTGTCCGTTTGCTTGGGGTGAACCTGTCGCAATCTTTATGTGTTGAACACCTTCTTTGGACAAAAAGTCCTTGAACTCTGCCGAGGTAAAACAACTACCCCTATCTGAAATAATATACTTTGGTCTACTATACGCTCTAAAATAGTCCGTTAACGCTCGATTTACTTCCTTTGTATTTGTAGTTTTAGTCGGGTAGAGTCTCACGAACTTTGTAAAAGCATCTATTACTACCAGTATATATTTTTTAACCGTCCTTGAATTGTCTATTGGACCATAATGATCTACATGTACTACCACGAACGGTTTTTCTTCTTTAGGTATGTTGTGAATGAAACCCTCTTCACGTCCCTGTTTAGCCGAAAAAGCAATACACTTCAAACAGTTCTTTATGTGCGATCCTATCTTCTCTCTCATTTTGGGAAACCAGTAACTTTTTGACACCAACTCTAACACCTTATCTGTTCCTACATGACCTACTTCGTCATGATATTTATACAAAACGTGACTTTCCATTTCTGTTGGTACACAAAACACGACACTGCCATCATTTTTCTTTATATACCACTCCGTTTCTCATTTCATATAAATTATGGTTCGATCGTTCTAACAACTCTTTAATCTTAACTATATTTCCGTCTTTTCCTTGGCATACTATCAGGTTTTCCTCGAAAGTATTCGTTTCGATCGTTAGAATATTTGTCGACCTACTTAACGCGTCGACGTGTTGCATGCGAGTACCTGCCCTGTGTGCTAGAGTGTAATCAAAATTTTGCAGTTCTAACGCCCATCTGGCAATTCTAGGGTTGAGTTCTTTTTTGTTTAGCGTTAGGGTCAATGAATTACAATCAGTTACGATCTTGAACTGTTTACCCTCTAAATATACCCTAAAACGTTTTAAAGCACTTATTATTGCCAGCGCCTCCAACTCAAAACTATGCAATTTTGCTTCGTAATCTGTCGTTCTCTTTGAAAAATAAAAAATCGGATGTAACTTTCCGTCTTGCTTTCTTTGTAGCAGAATCGCTCCAAATCCCTGTGCACTTGCGTCGCAATGAAGTTCTGTTTCGTCCTTTGGGCTATACAGTGCCAAGACCGGAGCTTCTATCAATTTGTTTTTCAAGTTTTCGAAGGCCTCTAACTGTTTGTCACCAAACTTGAATTCCCTATCTTTTTTTTGTAAGATCGTACAGTGGTTTTGCTATGGTCGAAAAATCTTTAACGAATCTACGGAAATAAGAACATAAACCCAAAAAACTTTGTACCGCATGAGTTTTTTGTGGAACCGGAAATTTTTTTATAGCTTCGATACCCCTATCATCTGCCTGTATACCCGCTCCCGTAATCGTAAAACCTAAATATTTTTTTTTCTTTTGTAGAGACTTGCATTTATCTATCCTTAGTTCCAATCTATTGTCTACCATCCTCCTCCAAACTTCAGAGAGTATTCTAAAATGGTCTTCGTACGTCGTCGTAGCTATCATTATATCATCTAGGTATACTATAACTTCATCTTTCCTAATCATGTCTGCAAATATCTTGTTAATGTGTCTTTGAAACGTTGACGGCGCGTTTTTCAAACCAAACGGCATTCGCAAGAATTCGTATTGCCCCAACGGCGTAATGAACGACGTATATTTTACTGCGTCTTCATGCATGTATACGTGGAAAAACCCGTTCTTGAGGTCTAGTTTAGAAAAAATTGTCTTATCTACCAGTTTGTCTAGCAAATCGTCGATCACCGGTATCGGATAACTATCTTTTGCAGTGGCTTTATTTAACGTACGAAAATCTATACACATTCTAAGATCCCCTGTTTTCTTTTTCACCAGCACTATCGGCGACACGTATTCAGATTCGCTTTCTCTAATATACCCTTTACTGATATATTCGTCTAGTAACGAACTAAGTTCATTTTTTTCGGCATACGACAAACGACGCGGTCGACACTGAAACGGTTTTATGTCATTTAGCGTTAAATTCATTTTAGTTTTTATTACCGGTTCCGTAGGGCGATCGGCAAGCAAATAATTTGACCTATATAACATTTTAAGCTTTTCTTTATGACCATAACATACGTCTTCACCAACTTCTAAATCCAATTCTGAACTATCATTATCTTTACAGTCGATTAACAAGAGCTGTTTTTCAAAACGTTCACTATCATTTTCTATTTCATTTGAGCAAGTTGTATTATTCTCTAACTGTGAAACTAGTTTAAATTTTCCACTTTTTAGGAAATCCCTCCCCAAGATTGCCTCATAACTCGTCGATCCATCGTCTATTACCATAAAATTTACTTTAATTCCAACTTTTTTATAAAAAACGACGCACGATACCATTCCATATATTTTAAGCAAACTTTTATTTAACCCGAAATATTTTTTCCGTGTGTTACATTTATATATGGATATATTAGTCGGTATACACGATCTTCTAACCATACTTATCGGACTTCCAGAGTCTATGAGGCAGTCAAAGAGGATACTATCACTATTAACAATAAACTTAAAATACAAACGTCTTACGTAATCATTGGCCTTGTCATCTTCTGACAACTGATGTACTGCTGACTTCCTCTTTGGCTTAGAACACCCATTTGCCATGTGTCCCACCAAGTTGCAATTATAGCACCTGATTACAACTCTTTGTCCTTCCACTTGTCTATCTTTTGCCGTTCTATCTGTTGTCAATCCCGTCTGTTTGTTGCTAAATGTATTAGCAGTCGATCTCGTTTGCACCTTCCGCTGAGTTACTTTGCCGAACGCTGGAAGTAGTCCTGCCTTTGTTGTATACCCCTGGACACGGGCATATAACCTTATGTTGTCATCAGAAAATCCCTCAATCGCGTATTCAATCCATTCTTCTTCGTCCATTTTCAATCCAGTCGCCAGTCTCACTTTGTCGTCAAAATATTCACTGAAAGTTTCGCTCACTTTCCACTTTCGGTTTTCAAATCTTTTTCTCATCTCCATCTTGTTTTGTTTTGTACCAAAAACTTCTTTCAACTCCTCTGTCAGGTTGTCTACGTCGTCGTCTAAAAAATTTGCTTGTGCGTGCAGCCATTCTTGTGCCTTGCCTTTCAATTTACTTACGAAAAGTGCGTGCAAATTTTTTTTCTCCACACCGTACACTTCTTCGACATTCCTTAGCTGTGCCAGCCACACATCAACACTTGCCGTTCCGCTAAATTCCGGCAACATTTCCTTCCACAATCCAATTTGTTTCGCCACGTTAAATTCCCCTGTCGTACCGTCCGATCGTTTTTCCCCACCTTCTGCTTTAGCTTCTGCTCTATCGTTTGATTTTGCGATCCGTTGCAACAGTTCATTTTCACTCATTATGACGTTGTTTTGTTTTTTTTTTTTCAGCTGCAGTGTCTAGCGGCTATTTCGATCTCTTCTTGTAGTCGTCCGTTACTTGGATGTTCTCCTCGCACATCTGCTGCTATGAATTCGTTTGAATTCAATACTGTTTGTTATTGCGAAGAGAATAAAAAAATTTTCGCGGTGACTGAACAATCGGTGACAAAAAAAATTTCGCGGCGACACAACCAACTTTGTGGTAAACACACAATCTGTAACGCCAATTTTATTTTTCACACAATTTCACTTGTGGCAAGCTATTATTTTGTTTGTTCTGTTTTTTTTTTTTTTTTGTTTTTTGTGTAATCCCACTTCTGAGGAATTTGTAGTACTGTTTCACTAAATGATGACACGTCCGTTTGGTTTTAACGCGATCATGAAACTGACGCTCTCTTTATTCTTTTTCTTAAGCTAACATATGTATGAATGTGTGTGTATATATAAATATAATATAATAATTTAAGTAGATATCTTATACTGTATGTGTATATATATAATCACAGTTTATAAATGAAGGTACATGAGTATAAATATGGTCTGACAGTGTGAGTTGCATGCTTAACTCTTACAATAATTACTACAAATGCAACGTGGGAGCGCCCTTTGAAAGGATTGCAGTTGACATCGCAGGACCGTTTCCAGAAACCAACAGTGGAAACCGCTATATACTCGTTGTGATGGACTACTTCACTAAATGGCCTGAAGCATTTGCTATACCTAACCAAGAAGGTAAAACCGTGGTAGAGCAGATTGTCCACAACTGGGTAAGCAGATTTGGCGTACCAATGGAATTGCACTCGGACCAAGGTCGAAACTTCGAGTCGAAGATCTTTCAAGGAGTATTCCAGCTACTAGGGATTAAGAAGACAAGAACAACCCCGCCTCGTCCACAATCGGACGGAATGGTGGAACGCTTCAATAGAACCTTAAACGAACACATTTCTAAGGTTGTTGGCGACTGCCAGCGAGACTGGGACAAGCAGACCCCCATGTTCCTATTAGCTTATCGAAGCGCAGTTCATAACACAACAGGACATACTCCATCCGAAATCCTTTTTGGTCGAACCATCCGGTTACCTAGTGAATTTGGATCTCCGACTGATGAAGCAACGAATCAAGATGGTTATGTTGCGGATCAGCGACCGCATGAAAACGAGGTATGATACAAAAGCAACCACCACAGGATTCCAGGAAGGAGATCTGGTATGGCTATATAACCCTCATCGCCGAAAAGGTATGTCACCTAAACTACAGCAGGATTGGGAAGGGCCCTATAAGATATTATTGATAAAAATAAATAAATAAATAAATCTACCGGATCCAGCGAGGAAGATGCAAGCTGAAAGTTATCCATGTGGATCGTCTCCATCGCTACCATGGTGAAAATATTGACGGGCTTGTTCGGGACGAATTCGACATACATATCTTCACAGATGGTTCCAAGATGAACTGTGGAGTAGGAGCTGGCATTTTCTCTACAGAGCTAGATATTTCTAAAACCCTTCGCCTTCCCAACGCAGCCAGCGTCTTTCAAGCAGAAGTATTTGCAATTAAGGAGGCGTTTAGACTGCTTCTCAACATATTGACGCACAGAAAAAAAATAGGCATCTTCGTCGACAGTCAGGCCGCGATTAAGGCTGTTAGTTCAACTAAGTCTACGTCCAAGCTTGTGGTGGAATGCAGGGATACGCTGAATAGGGCTTGTCATCGGCTAGATATCTCTCTCGTCTGGGTTCCCGGCCATAGGAACATTGATGGAAATGAGAGAGCCGATGAACTCGCCAGACGTGGCTCTGCTCTGTGCGTATCACATGCGGAGGAAGTTTTCCCTCCGCTGGGATATATAAAGAGAGAAATCCTCCTGCACTTCATCTCAGGGGCCGAGACTAGATGGACGAATCGTTCGGACTGTGTCATTTCAAGAAAGATTTGGCCAACCTACGATGATGCCAGAACAAGCAACCTCTTAGCCAGAACGCGTGTTGATGTCGCCAGACTAACGGCAATCAGTACGGGCCATTGGCCTTTAGGCACTCACGCAGCCAAGCTTGACATCCCTCACAATACCCACTGCCGCAGCTGCTCTGACACAGAAAAGAGTGAAACAGTGTTCCATCTTCTTTGTGAGTGTCCGGCTTTAGCCAAAACCAGACGCAGCGCACTAGGTCATCCGTTTTACAATGACCTCTCGGCCATTCATACCATCCACTTCAACAACATCATCAAATTCGTCAACTCCACAGGATGGTTTTGAGCCCCCTTAATAATATCCATCTCGCCCTTTAATTTTAGGTTCCGTTAGTTGTGGTGTCAAAACGGCGCTCATTGCGCTATTTGTGTTTTCCCTCGTCAGATGACGGGAATTACAGCCACTTAAACCAACCAAACCAACCAACCAGGTACAACATTTATTTGCCCTATATACTACATCTGCTCTTGATTTAAGTGAGAACGCTGTTAGGTTTTAGTTCTGTTTCTTTATTCATGCCATTCTGGATACAAAATTCGAAAATTCTGGCCTCGATTGCGGTTGTCGTTTTCCAATTGGAGCGACATTTGTCGATTGTATCGATAGGTTGCAATGTTTGGCCTTGGTCCCGATTGTAGTTGTCGATTTCTTGATTGATGAACGACTTTTTTTGATCAACGATTGTCGATTTCTCTATTTCGTATAGTGATTGTGGATTGTGGTTGACATTTTTCTATTTCACAAACGTTTGCTGTCGATTGTAATTTTCTGATCGACGCGTAATGTACTCGTATATAAATATTCACGATATTCTGTTGATTTAACATGATTAACATTTAAAAGTATGCAATACCTACTTTTAACAATTACAACTGACCAATTACAACACACATTGATACGAGTACAGATGCATACATTTCTCTTATCTTATAGCATACAATATTCAGTTTTTATTCTTAAAAGTGTTGCTTACTTTTCGATTTTAATTCTAAGCAAGTCTTTTACAATGCTCTATTGCTCATTCGATTGACTACAATTTACCAAACATTGGAACCAATCGATACAATCAACAATACGAAATAGAGAAACCGATGAATAACGATCAAAAACGGTCGATCGCTGATCAATAAATCGATAACCGCAATAGGGACCCTTTATGGTTTCATTCCTTATCCGGAAAAAATAAAGAAACATACTCTATATGAAAAAGCAAAAAAGGACAGAAACGAACTCAAATCAAGTCACTCAATGCATAAATGATATAAACCAATTAAATTCCGTATTTCTCACACCATACATTTAAAATTTTTCTATTGTAAGCGATATGCATGTGCATATGCCCTTAGATTGTGAGAGATATATGCATCTGCATGCGCCTTTAGTTTTTAAGGAGAGTTCAGTGTATCATGGAAAAATGGAGTTTGAGTTTTTTAAAAAAGACTAACTAAAAAGAAGAGCGAACTAGAAGTAAAATAAAAATCTGATATTATCGTTGAAAATTGAGTCTGTTATAACTCAGAAGTGGGATATACCAATAAAACAATTAAAATTAAAAGTGAACAAACCGATATTTTATCGATTCCTGCCGAAATTGCGGACAATTCGACGAAATACAAAATGGTGATCGTGACAAAGGAAATGATGCTCATGGCATTACAATCTGCAGAAATTATCGTGCCACCGACTGCAACAATGAAGCAAATTAAAGGCTTATATTTCCAGCTACCGTCAGCTGGTGCCACTGCCGAACTGTCTGATATATCCGACACTGAGGAAAAGGTGCATAACCAACAAATGGAGGCGGTCAACGTGTCTTCTACCGCCACTGATGCAATATCTTCTGAAACAGATGCCGCTAATGCAACCGCTGTACCACCAACGTTGGCCACCGATGAAACCATTGATCAACAACTGCAGCGATTACGCAAACAACGTGATCTTTTGTTGCTGCAAAACGAAATTGAGGCACTTTCACGGCAAACATTTCAGCCAAACCTGCAGCAAAACCGATTAGCTGACGTCAGTGCAATTGAATCCATGGTGCCGAAATTTTCTGCCGACAACTTTTACGAAGTCCAAAAATGGTTTGAGGATTTAGAAGATGCTTGCACAATTCTTCAGTTTGATGAACGCTTACGCTTTGTCGCCTGCCGCCGTATGCTTGAGGGAACTGCAAAAATCTTTGTACGCACGATTTCCGCTTTTCAATATTCCGAATTGAAATCTGCACTTATGCGAGAGTTTGGCAGAAGACGCACTGTACAAGAAGTGTATGCTCACTTGAGCAGACGCCGTTTGAAGTCTGATGAGAAAATTCATCGCTACATTATCGAAATGCAAGAAATTGCAATGCGGTCGAACATACCCGAAGCCGAACTTGTCGATTTTATCATTGAAGGCATCGGGGATACATCCGCGAATGCCAGTTTATTGTATTCAGCATCCACCATTGCTGAACTGAAGCAAAACGTGGAACGTTATGAACGCAAACGCTTGCGACCTTCAGTATCTGCGGCCAATCGAAATGTGTCAACTGCTGTACGATCCGCCATCACAACTTCAGGCAAAACTGGATCAATAAGTGCCACTTCTTCAACCAATCAATCCGAGCTACCCCGATGTTACAACTGCTCAAAGTTTGGCCACTACCAGAGCCAATGCCCACAACCAAAACGACCACCGAACTCGTGCTTCAAATGCGCATCTACAGAACATGCGTACCGTCATTGCCCCACCGTGCCACTGCTGCTATTGTTTCCGCCGTCGAACCAGATGAGAAGGACGTTCTCGCTGAATCTATTGAATCTTTAAGAATGGTAAGTGTTGCTTTTCGGAATGAGTGTGAACACAGTAAGTTTAAGGAGTTTTTTTGTCTTTTCGATTCCGGTAGTCCTAGAAGTTTCATTCGATGTGCTGAGGTACCTTACACTTACGCCAAACTGAAGCCAAACATCAGTTACCGCAGCATTGGGAATCACCCACTTAAGCAATTAGGATCAGTTCAATGTGACATCAGATTCTTAGATCAAAATATCAACCATGAATTAAGAGTACTTCCAACTGAAGATATGCCTTATGCAATCTTATTGGGTCGAGATTTTTTTAAAAAAGCAAAGATCCAACTGTGTAGAATGAAATATACTGTTGCATGTTTGCTTGAACTGTGTCATTAATTAGTCAACTACGCCATCTAGTAGAAAGTGGCCATATTACCGATTTTGGCAGCATTGGAATAGCAGTTTGAGTAGCTGTGGTATAACTTGGTATGTTGTTCTCGAACCTTCTGAACTTAACGAACCTTCTCAACGAATCTGGAAATTTCGAGAGGTGTCACTAGGAGATATAAATAGATGTCGCAGGAGCACCCAAGACATTCGAGTTGTGAACCGCGATAAAGAAGGGCGATAGATGACAGTAGTGAAAAGTATAGAGAATATTGAATAAGAGAAGTGATTGTTTATTTAAAGTGATTAATTGTGAAAGTGAATTGTTGAATTAAATAAGTGAATTATTAGAATAATAATCAAGAAGTAAAAGACATTGAAAGAGAACTAATAAAGATTAATTAAATAGAATTACGTTTTATCTTTTCGAATCCTAGCCGGAATGTAACATTGGTGTCAGAAGTGGGATAAAACGTATTCAGTGTGAAATTAAAGTGAAGTGAATTAGGTTAAAAAAAAAAAGGAAAACAAAAATGGGCCGCACATTGAAATTATTACAGCTCAGTATACCGCAGTTAAAAGCTGAACTAGAAAAACGGAATCTCTCCACAGCTGGAGGAAAAAGTGACATGGTGCTTCGACTGCAGGAAGCTGTTGACAACGAAGGAGAAAACCCCAAGTCCGTTTTGTTCGACGTAGCAGAAGAACAAGTAAGTACAGGCGTTGATATGACTGCTATGATGGAATTACTTCTGGCCAAGTTCGATGAACAGAAGAATTCTCTAGATTCCAAATTGGAATCAATGGACTCTAAATTTGATGAACAGAAGAATTCCCTAGAACTACAGAAGAATTCTCTGGATTCGAAATTGGAGTCAATGGACTCTAAATTCGAAGAACAAAAGAATTCCATAGTTGGCGCCCAAAAGAGCGCTGTGGAAGATTTTAAAAATGTTCTCGAAGGAAAACTCGAAGAAATTGACCACAAGTTCGAGAAGGTTGAAACCAAATTCGACGAAATCCATCAGACGTTTTGCAAGCATGAAACAAACTTCGAGAACTTGGCTAAAGAGCTCGAGAAAGTCAAGAAGCAGAAGGCTCGAGAAAATTCTGCGGACTGCCCGAGAAGGAAAGAGATGCAGCCTCCTGTTTTCGATGGTCAAACATCATGGCCAATTTATAAGAAACAGTTTGAAGCAGCTGCAATGACGAACAGCTGGGACAACGAGGAAAAGTCGATTGCGCTAACGCTCGCACTAAGAGGTACAGCTGCGGAGTTACTCCAAACTGTCTCAGAAGAGAAGCAACACAACTACGACGCCCTGGTCAAGGCTATAGAGATGCGCTTCGGTGATGAACATATGCAGCAAGTGTACAGGGTCCAGCTACGTAGTAGAGTCCAGAAGCGGGGAGAAACACTTCAACAGCTGCAAGCAGATATCGAACATCTGGCACATTTGTCATATCCTAATGCTGGTGAGGTTCTCATCAATGAAATGGCTGTGGAGGCGTTTATCCAAGCCATTGAAGATAGACAACTGCAAATGGCCGTAAGAATGGCTGGAAAGAGAACTCTCGCTGAGGCCCTAGCATTTGCCTTGACAATGCAAGCTGCTGATCAGGCATCGCATGTGTTCCACCGCATAAGGGAAATGACAGCCGTTGAATGCTCCTGTCAAAGAGCAGACACCGTAGACCGGAGCAGAGATAACAGAGGTCAAATGCGCTGCTGGAACTGCAACAAAATAGGGCACCTACAGAGACAGTGCAGAGCTCCACCCAGACGAGGCAGTTGTCCACATTGCGGGCCTAGGAGGCGCAAGGAAGAAGCATCTGGCAGATATAGCTTCACAGAACCAGCAGTCGGGAAACGTGTAAGGGGCAGCTTCTCGGAGCAGAAGTGGGTTTCCGGAATCGATGACTCCAGGACCACAATTCAAGTCTCCCAAACCAAACGATTAAACCAGAGTTTAACAGTGGAAGCCTATATCGGTCAAAATAAGTGCGTGGCAGCCATCGACACCGGTGCCACCGCTTCCATTATAAGGAGGGACATCGTCCGTCAGTCTTGGCTGCACAACACCAGCAGTTACTGTCTGAAAACAGCAACAGGAGCGATAGCGAAAGTGTACGGAGATATCATGCTAACGATAAATTTGGCAGGATTAGCATTCTCCCACGCTTTCTTAGTAGCCGATATATGTGACGAATGCATCATTGGAATCGATTTCATGAAGGCGCATGATGTTGTATTGGACTTTAGTATGCAAGTACTCAAGTATCGAAACGTAGAGATTCCGATGGTGTACGGGAACGAGAACGCCGCATCCCTGAGGACAGTCAATAGTGAGGACGAGGTCCTACCACCTTCTTCAGAGACAATGATTCGGACAAAGCTGGAAGGTGGACCTATGAGCCACCGATTCTCTCTAGTTGAGCCAAAAGACAGCCACTACCGAAACTGCGTGGTTGGAAAAGTGCTTGTCGAGCCGAAGAACAATATTGTTCCCGTACGAGTTCTTAATGCGGAACACAAAAGCGTCAAATTGAAGCAAGGTGAGGTGGTTGGAAAGTGTGTACCGGGCACTGAAATCCACCGAAATATTCATCCGACATCCAGCGACCGCATGAAGACGAGGTACGACACAAAAGCAACCACCACAGGATTCCAGGAAGGAGATCTGGTATGGCTATACAACCCTCATCGCCAAAAAGGCATGTCACCTAAACTACAGCAGGATTGGGAAGGACCCTATAAGATAGTGAAGCGCATCAACGATGTTGTCTACCGGATCCAGCGAGGAAGAGGCAAGCTGAAAGTTGTCCATGTGGATCGTCTCCATCGCTACCATGGGGAAAATATTGACGTGCTTGTTCGGGACGAACAAGTTTAAGAGGGGGATATTGTTGCATGTTTGCTTGAACTGTGTCATTCAGCATTAATTAGTCAACTACGCCATCTAGTAGAAAGTGGCCATATTACCGATTTTGGCAGCATTGGAATAGCAGTTTGAGTAGCTGTGGTATAACTTGGTATGTTGTTCTCGAACCTTCTGAACTTAACGAACCTTCTCAACGAATCTGGAAATTTCGAGAGGTGTCACTAGGAGATATAAATAGATGTCGCAGGAGCACCCAAGACATTCGAGTTGTGAACCGCGATAAAGAAGGGCGATAGATGACAGTAGTGAAAAGTATAGAGAATATTGAATAAGAGAAGTGATTGTTTATTTAAAGTGATTAATTGTGAAAGTGAATTGTTGAATTAAATAAGTGAATTATTAGAATAATAATCAAGAAGTAAAAGACATTGAAAGAGAACTAATAAAGATTAATTAAATAGAATTACGTTTTATCTTTTCGAATCCTAGCCGGAATGTAACAATACGTATGGCAAAGATCGTTTAATTGAATTAAATAAAAATGTAAAAAACTTAAGTTTAGATTCGAAACTCACTGATGTTCTTCACTCACTTGGTTTAATTAATCATTGCTTCAGTCATAACACAGTTCAAGATGAAAAATCGCTTAAATTGTTAAAAACACTGCCTTTTGCAAGTACCTCTGATCCGTTTGCGGTCAATGATGCTAATGATGAGTTTCTGGAACTATGTGCTATTAATATTGAAAACCCCTTTTCTGGTGTTATGGAAGGTTCACTTGACATCAATCCGTCCCTTTCGGCTGAGTGTATTTCAGAGATTCAAAATATTATTGCAAAGTCATATTACAATCTTCCTTCAGACAAAGTGCAAAATTTAAATTATAATATGAAGATCAACGTAACGCATGACACACCGATTTTCTGCCGACCTTCGCGCTTATCACAATATGAAAAAATAGAAATTAGAAAAATAATACAGTCCCTCCTTGAAGAGAACATTATTCGAGAAAGTAATTCACCTTACGCTTCTGCCATCGTACCGGTTGAAAAGAAAAACGGTGAAATTCGTCTATGCATAGATTATAGGCCTTTAAATAAAATTACCATACGTGACAATTATCCACTGCCGTTGATGGAAGAGTGTATTGAGCATTTGGGAGGCAAACATTTCTTTTCGGTAATTGATTTGAAAAATGGCTTTCATCACGTTAAAATGCACCCTGATTCAATCAAGTATACTTCTTTCGTTACGCCTGACGGTCAATATGAATATCTGTTTATGCCCTTCGGCTTACGCAATGGGCCTCCTGAATTTCAACGCTTCATTAACTTAATTCTGAGGAAGTTCATTAACGCTGGACAATTAGTCATTTATATGGACGACGTATTAATTGATTCAGAAGATTACCGAAGCCATTTACAAACCTTACGTGATGTTTTATGTACCTTACGTCAAAATGGTTTACGTCTTCAGCTCAAAAAATGTAAATTCGCATATACCGAATTGGAATATTTGGGCCACTTAGCAAATTCAGCAGGCATCGCACCTAAACGAGCACATATGAAAGCCATTTCGGATTACCCTGAACCAACTAATCGTAAGGAATTAGAGCGATGTCTTGGGCTCTTTTCTTACTTCAGACGTTTTGTTCCTAATTTTTCCACAATTGCAGCACCAATGAGTAAACTCTTAAGAAAGGATACCCCCAATGTTTTTAATTCCAAATGCAAACAAGCCTTTTGCAACTTACGTGGAAAATTATTAGAAGCCCCTATCCTGTCCATCTATAGCCCCTATGCCGAAACCGAACTTCATTGTGATGCCAGTTCCCTAGGCTTTGGTTCAGTACTTATGCAAAAGCAAACCGACGGAAAACTTCATCCAGTGTCATTTTTCTCGAAAACCACTTCAGCCTCTGAATCAAAATTACATAGTTATGAACTTGAAACATTGGCCATCGTTTATGCGCTTAAGAGATTCCACATTTATTTGATTAGAATTCCATTTAAATTAGTAACTGATTGCAATTCCTTAGCACTTACGTTGCAAAATCAAAGTTATTCGCCCAAAATAGCGAGGTGGGCATTAATGTTGGAAAAATATGATTACACTATCATTCATCGCCCAGGCGCCACTATGGCTCATGTTGATGCACTTAGTCGTTCTGGGGTCATAGGTTATATCGACAATGCGGATCTTGATTTTCATCTCCAAATCAAAACCGTGACCCCTACATTCTTAATTTACGGGATAAATTAGAAGAGATTGCATTAAAAGACTTCGAATTAAAAGACGGATTAGTCTTTCACAAATCACCTACCGGTCATCTTCAGCTTTGTGTCCCTTTTGAAATGATTAACAATGTTATACGCATAACCCATGAAAAAATAGGCCATTTAGCGACCGATAAGTGTTGTAGCAAAATCAAAAAACATTACTGGTTTCCGCATATAAAAGCGCGTGTTAAGAATTTAGTGTCCAATTGTTTAAAGTGCATTTATTATTCCGCATCACCCTATGAAAACAATGCGAACCTTCATTCTATACCTAAGAAACCGGAACCTTTTGATACAATTCATGTTGACCACTTGGGTCCACTTCCGTCAATTAATTCAAAGAAAAAATACCTGTTGGCTGTTATTGATGCATTTACCAAACACGTTAAGCTTTTTCCGACGGCAACTACAAATGCACGTGAATTGTGTTCAGCGTTGAAAAATTATTATTTCCCATTTTATAGTAGACCGAGACGAATAATTAGCGACCGCGGAACCTGTTTCACTTCCTCCGAATTTGAAGAATTTGTAAACTTCAATAATATCAAACATGGAAAAAATGCTACGGCTTCGCCACGTGCAAATGGCCAAATTGAACGCATTAATCGTGTGCTAAGCCCTATGCTAAGTAAACTTTCCGAAGCACTTAGCCATTCAGACTGGGTAAGCCAGCTCCCTAAAATAGAATATGCTCTAAATAATTCCGTCCAATCTTCCACGAAAAAGAGCCCTTCGGTACTTCTGTTCGGTGTTGAGCAACGTGGCCCCATGGTTGATGAACTTACGGAATACCTTGATGAAATTGATGATACGTCTGAGATTGACCTGCCGAAAGTGAGGGATGAAGCATATCAAAACATTTGTAAAGCACAAGAAGCAAGCGCTAGACAATTCGCATCGCATCATAGACTTGCAAGGACCTTTGCAGTGGGTAATTATGTCGTAATCAAGAATGTAGACACTACAATAGGCACAAACAAAAAACTTATTCAGCGATTCCGAGGTCCATATGTCATTCATAAATGTTTACCCAATGATCGTTATGTCATTCGAGACATTGATGGGTGTCAAATAACTCAATTACCTTACGACGCTGTACTTGAAGCATCAAAATTAAAATTATGGTTGAAACCATCCCTTGATTATATGACTGAGGCCCCTAAAGCAACACTTCTGAAATTAGATATAACACCTATGTATCCTAAAATTTGATAATGATTGTAACGTAAAATGAAGTCGAGTTCCTTGTCAGAACGGCCGAGTTGTAAGCGATATGCATGTGCATATGCCCTTAGATTGTGAGAGATATATGCATCTGCATGCGCCTTTAGTTTTTAAGGAGAGTTCAGTGTATCATGGAAAAATGGAGTTTGAGTTTTTTTAAAAAAGACTAACTAAAAAGAAGAGCGAACTAGAAGTAAAATAAAAATCTGATATTATCGCTGAAAATTGAGTCTGTTATACTATTAATATTAATTTGTCCGCAATTTCAAAAGCTCTTTGTAAGTCTAGATATTGTTGCATGTTTGCTTGAACTGTGTCATTCAGCATTAATTAGTCAACTACGCCATCTAGTAGAAAGTGGCCATATTACCGATTTTGGCAGCATTGGAATAGCAGTTTGAGTAGCTGTGGTATAACTTGGTATGTTGTTCTCGAACCTTCTGAACTTAACGAACCTTCTCAACGAATCTGGAAATTTCGAGAGGTGTCACTAGGAGATATAAATAGATGTCGCAGGAGCACCCAAGACATTCTAGTTGTGAACCGCGATAAAGAAGTACGATAGATGACAGTAGTGAAAAGTATAGAGAATAAGTATAAGTATCCAGTAATTGAAAAGTGTTTGTGTATTTAAAGTGATTAATTGTGAAAGTGAATAGTTGAATTAAATAAGTGAATTATTAGAATAATAATCAAGAAGTAAAAGACATTGATAGAGAACTAGTAAAGATTAATTAAATAGAATTACGTTTTATCTTTTCGAATCCTAGCCTGGATGTAACATTGGTGTCAGAAGTGGGATAAAACGTATTCAGTGTGAAATTAAAGTGAAGTGAATTAAAAAAAAATGGGCCGCACATTAAAATTACTACAGCTCAGTATTCCGCAGTTAAAAGCTGAATTGGAAAAGCGGAATCTCTCCACAGCTGGAGGAAAAAGTGATCTTGTGCTTCGACTGCAGGAATCTGTTGAAAACGAAGGATAAAACCCCAAGTCCGTTTTGTTCGACGTAGCAGAAGAACAATTAAGTACAAGCGTTGATATGACTGCTATGATGGAATTACTTCTGGCCAAGTTAGATGAACAGAAGAATTCTATGGACTCTCAGTTCAATGAACAGAAGAATTCTATGGGCTCTCAGTTCAAGGAACAACAGAATTCTCTAGAACAACAGAAGAATTCTCTAGATTCCAAATTGCATTCAATGGACTCTAAATTTGATGAACAAAAGAATTCTCTAGAACAACAGAAGAATTCTCTAGATTCCAAATTGCAATCAATGGACTCTAAATTTGATGAACAAAAGAATTCTCTAGAACAACAGAACAATTCTCTAGATTCCAAATTGCAAGCAATGGACACTAAATTCGAAGAACAAAAGAATTCCATAGTTGCCGCCCAAAAGAGCGCTGTGGAAGATTTTAAAAATGTTCTCGAAGGAAAACTCGGAGAAATTGACCAAAAGTTCGAGAAGGTTGAAACCAAATTCGACGAAATCGATACAAACATCGAGAACTTGGCTAAAGAGCTCGAGAAAGTGAAGAAGCAGAAGGCTTGAGAAAATTCTGCGGACTGCCCGAGAAGGAAAGGGATGCAGCCTCCTGTTTTCGATGGTCAAACATCATGGCCAATTTATAAGAAACAGTTTGAAGCAGCTGCAATGACGAACAGCTGGGACAACGAGGAAAAGTCGATTGCGCTAACGCTCGCACTAAGAGGTACAGCTGCGGAGTTACTCCAAACTGTCTCAGAAGAGAAGCAACACAACTACGACGCCCTGGTCAAGGCTATAGAGATGCGCTTCGGTGATGAGCATATGCAGCAAGTGTACAGGGTCCAGCTACGCAGTAGAGTCCAGAAGAGGGGAGAAACACTTCAACAGCTGCAAGCAGATATCGAACGTCTGGCACATTTGTCATATCCTAATGCTGGTGAGGTTCTCATCAATGAAATGGCTGTGGAGGCGTTTATCCAAGCCATTGAAGATAGACAACTGCAAATGGCCGTAAGAATGGCTGGAAAGAGAACTCTCGCTGAGGCCCTAGCATTTGCCTTGACAATGCAAGCTGCTGATCAGGCATCGCATGTGTTCCACCGCGTAAGGGAAATGACAGCCGTTGAATGTTCATGTCAAAGAGCGGACGTCGTAGACCGGAGCAGAGATAACAGAGGTCAAATGCGCTGCTGGAACTGCAACAAAATAGGGCACCTACAGAGACAGTGCAGAGCTCCACCCAGACGAGGCAGTTGTCCGCATTGCGGGCCTAGGAGGGGTAACGAAGAGGCATCTGGCAGGGATAACAACCATCCTGCAGATATAGCTTCGCATAACCAGCTGTCGGGAAAACGTGTAAGAACCAGCTTCGTGGGGCAGAAGTTGGTTTCCGGAATCGACGACCCCAGGACCACAATTCAAGTCTCTCAAAACAAACGAGGAAACCAGAGTCTAACAGTGGAAGCCTATATCGGACAAAATAAGTGCGTGGCAACCATCGACACCGGTGCCACCGCTTCCATCATAAGGAGGGACATCGTCCGTCAGTCTTGGCTGCACAACACCAGCAATTACTGTCTGAAAACAGCAACAGGAGCGACAGCGGAAGTGTATGGAGAGGTCATACTAACAATAAATTTGGCAGGATTAGTATTCTCCCACGCTTTCCTAGTAGCCGATATATGTGACGAATGCATCATTGGAATCGATTTCATGAAGGCGCATGATGTAGTATTGGACATTGGTATGCAAGTACTCAAGTATCGAAACGTAGAAATTCCGATGGTGTACGGGAACGAGAACGTCGCATCCCTGAGGACAGTCATTAGTAAGGACGAGGTCCTACCACCTTCTTCAGAGACACTGATTTGGACAAAGCTGGAAGGTGATCCTGGGGCCCACCGATTCTTTCTAGTCGAGCCAGAAGACAACCACTGCCGAAATTGCGTGGTTGGAAAAATGCTTGTCGAGCCGAAGAACAATATGGTTCCCGTACGAGTTCTTAATGCGGAACACAAAAGCGTCAAATTGAAGCAAGGTGAGGTGGTTGGAAAGTGTGTACCGGTTACTGCCATCACGAAACTATCACAGGAAGGTGTTGCGAAGCCTCGTTCACCAATGGGAATGACTGAGGTCAAAAGAACTTTATTCCAGCACTGCGATCTGAATCAGGAGCAGCAAGCCTTGGCAGGGAACCTCATCAACGAGTTTGCTGATATATTCGCTTCGCGGGACTGCGAGTATGGCCGAACACACCTTGTACAACACCGGATAGACACTGGAGATGCGAGACCGATTCGTCAGCCTCCCAGACGATTACTATTGGCTAAGCAGACGGAGGTTGCAGAGATGGTGTCGACGATGGAGAAGGAAGGAGTAATCGAATGCTCTAAAAGCCCATGGGCATCTCCAATTGTCCTAGTCAAAAAGAAAGATGGCAGCACTCGGTTCTGTGTAGACTATCGCCAACTGAATAATGTCACCAAAAAGGATAGCTACCCTCTACCAAGGATTGACGATACGCTGGATACACTGTCCGGAGCTCGATGGTTTTCCACTCTAGATCTGAAGAGTGGCTACTGGCAAGTGCAGATACATCCGAAAGACCGTGAGAAAACAGCTTTCACAGCAGGAAACGGGCTCTGGCAATTCACAGTAATGCCATTTGGACTGTGTAACGCGCCGGCAACCTTTGAGCGACTAATGGAGCGTGTTTTGTTGGGGCTAACATGGAAAACGTGTTTGGTCTACTTGGATGATGTCATCGTGGTTGGAAAAACGTTTGAAGAACATCGAGATAACTTGAAGGAAGTGTTCCAGAGACTACGAAGTGCACAATTAAAGCTTAACCCGAAAAAGTGTGATCTCTTTAGATCTGAGGTAAAATATCTGGGGCACATCATCTCGTCCGAAGGAGTAAGGACTGACCCAGAGAAGGTCGATGCGGTGAAAAATTGGCCCGTTCCCAAAGACAAACACCAACTGAGAAGCTTCCTGGGACTTGCAACTTACTACAGACGGTTTGTGAAGGACTTCGCAAGGATCGCAAAGAGCTTGCATCAACTGACGGAAAAGGGAAAACCATTTAAATGGTCAGGTGAATGCGAAGCGAGTTTCAAGAGTCTCAAACACCAACTGTGTGATGCTTCAATTCTAGCGTACCCTACTCCAGGAAGGACATTTATTGTAGATGCCGACGCTAGTAATGTTGGGATCGGAGCCGTTCTTTCGCAGATCCATGATGGCCAAGAGAGAGTAGTTTCCTACTTCAGTAAAGTGCTATCCAAGCCGGAGAGGAACTATTGCGTAACCAGGCGGGAACTCCTGGCTTTGATCCTGGCAACAAAGCACTTCCACAAGTATTTATATGGGCAGAAATTCATCCTGCGTACAGATCATGCGTCTCTAAAGTGGCTGCTGCAGTTTAAGAACCCTGAAGGACAAGTCGCGAGGTGGATTGAGCGGCTGCAGATGTATGACTACGAGATACAGCACCGAAAGGAAACTCTTCACTCCAACGCAGATGCCCTCTCCCGGCGACCCTGCAAGGCTGATTGTAAACATTGCGTACGCCAGGAGGAAAAAGATAAAGTGTCAGTCCAACGGTTGAGAGCTGAGCCCATTAGCGGCTGGAGTGCACGGGAGATCCGGAATGCTCAACAGGAAGACCCGGATATCGAGCCTGGAAGGAACATGAGGGCAAGCCGGACTGGCAGCAGATCTCCAATAGGAGTCCGGAATTGAAGGCATACTTGGCACAATGGGACTCACTTTATGTCCAGGATGGCATTTTGAAAAGAAAATGGGAAAGTTCGGATGGAACATCAGCCGTGATGCAACTTGTGGTACCCAGATCGAAAGTCAACGAAGTACTTAGGGAACTACATGATGGAGTGTCCGGAGGTCACTTGGGAGTAAATAAGACACTCGAAAAAGTGCAAGAACACTTTTACTGGATCCACGCAAGAGACGATGTCGAAAACTGGTGCCGAAAATGCGCCGCTTGCGCAGCCAGTAAAGGCCCGAGAGTAAAAATGCAAGGCAAGATGCATCAATACAACGTTGGAGCGCCCTTTGAAAGGATTGCAGTTGACATCGCAGGACCGTTTCCAGAAACCAACAGTGGAAACCGCTATATCCTCGTAGTGATGGACTACTTCACTAAATGGCCTGAAGCCTTTGCTATACCTAACCAAGAAGCTAAAACCGTGATAGAGCAGATTGTCCACAACTGGGTAAGCAGATTTGGCGTACCAATGGAATTACACTCGGACCAAGGTCGCAACTTCGAGTCGAAGATCTTTCAAAGAGTATGCCAGCTACTAGGGATTAAGAAGACAAGAACAACCCCGCTTCATCCACAATCGGACGGAATGGTGGAACGCTTCAATAGAACCTTAAACGAACACCTTTCTAAGGTTGTTGGCGACTGCCAGCGGGACTGGGACAAGCACATCCCCATGTTCCTATTAGCTTATCGAAGCGCAGTTCATAACACAACAGGACATACTCCATCCGAAATCCTTTTTGGTCGACCCATCCGGTTACCTAGTGAAATTATGTTTGGATCTCCGACTGATGAAGCAACGAATGAAGATGATTATGTGGCGGATCTCAGAGAAATCATCAGAAACATTCATCGGAAAACTAGAGATAAGATTCGGATATCCAGCGACCGCATGAAGACGAGGTACGATACAAAAGCGACCACCACAGGATTCCAGGAAGGAGATCTGGTATGGCTATACAACCCTCATCGCCGAAAAGGTATGTCACCTAAACTACAGCAGGATTGGGAAGGACCCTATAAGATAGTGAAGCGCATCAACGATGTTGTCTACCGGATCCAGCGAGGAAGAGGCAAGCTGAAAGTTGTCCATGTGGATCGTCTCCATCGCTACCATGGGGAAAATATTGACGTGCTTGTTCGGGACGAACAAGTTTAAGAGGGGGATATTGTTGCATGTTTGCTTGAACTGTGTCATTCAGCATTAATTAGTCAACTACGCCATCTAGTAGAAAGTGGCCATATTACCGATTTTGGCAGCATTGGAATAGCAGTTTGAGTAGCTGTGGTATAACTTGGTATGTTGTTCTCGAACCTTCTGAACTTAACGAACCTTCTCAACGAATCTGGAAATTTCGAGAGGTGTCACTAGGAGATATAAATAGATGTCGCAGGAGCACCCAAGACATTCTAGTTGTGAACCGCGATAAAGAAGTACGATAGATGACAGTAGTGAAAAGTATAGAGAATAAGTATAAGTATCCAGTAATTGAAAAGTGTTTGTGTATTTAAAGTGATTAATTGTGAAAGTGAATAGTTGAATTAAATAAGTGAATTATTAGAATAATAATCAAGAAGTAAAAGACATTGATAGAGAACTAGTAAAGATTAATTAAACAGAATTACGTTTTATCTTTTCGAATCCTAGCCTGGATGTAACAATATCAAGATAAGACTTATTGCAGCCCAGGTATGTTTTTGATTGATTTTTTTTTATTAAAAAACATTTTTGTTAGATATTTTAACCTGTGGTAGAAAATAGGAAAAGCATAACAAAATGTGTTTTTTTTACATTTTACTGAAATCCGGCAGCAAAGTGTTATATCACCTTCTGTTGAGTAGTTTGTACAGTATCTGGATCTGTACAATTTTTTTTGCTCAAATTTGTCCCCCTTCCGGTAGTAGCCATTTTTGTTTGTGACGTCACTTTCGAAAAAATAGAACATTTTCGTAAACAAATTCGTTTGATTATTTCTTAGGCTGACCAACTTCTCAAACTTTGTCTTTAACAAGGCAAGATCTTTTAAACATAATGAAACATAATGAAGAGCTCAAATTGACAGGGATTAGACAGACAACTGGCATTTTTAAGAGGAGACAGATTATAAATCAGTGGTATTTTTGAACGTAAATGAAATACAAAAATTATCGATTTCAAATCTAAAATTAAAATGCAACAGCTTGTCGAAAAGAAGTCAGATTTTCGAATACCAATAGTGCGTCAGCTATAAAACCCCAATTATATTTACATGCTTTGCAAACTCTAATGCGGCCATCCAAAAATTTCGTTGAGGAGGTCTACGTCTATTGCCGAGTTGACATATATGCGACTGAAAGAGTTTTAGAGCTTCTGGACAGTCAAAGGCTGTAAAGTTTATCCAAAAAGGCAACAACTATTTCCAATCATGCTGAAAATTTTAACAAAGCTCTAAGAGAGTCAATTGAGCCTACTTAAATGACTGGAGAAGAAGCATTCGCGTTGATTGTGGAAGCGTCGCGGGTGGCAACGGTGCAGTAGTAGTGTATTCGATTGGTGATTGATTCCCTAAGCAACTTAGACAACACACGTGGAGAAAAACTAACATTAAAACGTTTTCCTATATTTCATATGAATTGCATCAAAACTTTTTTTAAAAAAGTGTGCGCTTTGGTGGGTGTGGCAACTAGTGGCTTCAAAAATGTGTTGACATTGGTGCTAGGAGTAATCATGCGAAATTTCATAGTCCTAGACTTGTTGGTTGATTTAATTACAGCTTTCGACCTGTAGAACATTAGAATTGCCGAACTTGGTGATACTTATATGGGCAGAAATTCATCCTGCGTACAGATCATGCGTCTCTAAAGTGGCTGCTGCAGTTTAAGAACCCTGAAGGACAAGTCGCGAGGTGGATTGAGCGGCTGCAGATGTATGACTACGAGATACAGCACCGAAAGGAAACTCTTCACTCCAACGCAGATGCCCTCTCCCGGCGACCCTGCAAGGCTGATTGTAAACATTGCGTACGCCAGGAGGAAAAAGATAAAGTGTCAGTCCAACGGTTGAGAGCTGAGCCCATTAGCGGCTGGAGTGCACGGGAGATCCGGAATGCTCAACAGGAAGACCCGGATATCGAGCCTGGAAGGAACATGAGGGCAAGCCGGACTGGCAGCAGATCTCCAATAGGAGTCCGGAATTGAAGGCATACTTGGCACAATGGGACTCACTTTATGTCCAGGATGGCATTTTGAAAAGAAAATGGGAAAGTTCGGATGGAACATCAGCCGTGATGCAACTTGTGGTACCCAGATCGAAAGTCAACGAAGTACTTAGGGAACTACATGATGGAGTGTCCGGAGGTCACTTGGGAGTAAATAAGACCCTCGAAAAAGTGCAAGAACACTTTTACTGGATCCACGCAAGAGACGATGTCGAAAACTGGTGCCGAAAATGCGCCGCTTGCGCAGCCAGTAAAGGCCCGAGAGTAAAAATGCAAGGCAAGATGCATCAATACAACGTTGGAGCGCCCTTTGAAAGGATTGCAGTTGACATCGCAGGACCGTTTCCAGAAACCAACAGTGGAAACCGCTATATCCTCGTAGTGATGGACTACTTCACTAAATGGCCTGAAGCCTTTGCTATACCTAACCAAGAAGCTAAAACCGTGATAGAGCAGATTGTCCACAACTGGGTAAGCAGATTTGGCGTACCAATGGAATTACACTCGGACCAAGGTCGCAACTTCGAGTCGAAGATCTTTCAAAGAGTATGCCAGCTACTAGGGATTAAGAAGACAAGAACAACCCCGCTTCATCCACAATCGGACGGAATGGTGGAACGCTTCAATAGAACCTTAAACGAACACCTTTCTAAGGTTGTTGGCGACTGCCAGCGGGACTGGGACAAGCACATCCCCATGTTCCTATTAGCTTATCGAAGCGCAGTTCATAACACAACAGGACATACTCCATCCGAAATCCTTTTTGGTCGAACCATCCGGTTACCTAGTGAAATGATGTTTGGATCTCCGACTGATGAAGCAACGAATGAAGATGATTATGTGGCGGATCTCAGAGAAATCATCAGAAACATTCATCGGAAAACTAGAGATAAGATTCGGATATCCAGCGACCGCATGAAGACGAGGTACGATACAAAAGCGACCACCACAGGATTCCAGGAAGGAGATCTGGTATGGCTATACAACCCTCATCGCCGAAAAGGTATGTCACCTAAACTACAGCAGGATTGGGAAGGACCCTATAAGATAGTGAAGCGCATCAACGATGTTGTCTACCGGATCCAGCGAGGAAGAGGCAAGCTGAAAGTTGTCCATGTGGATCGTCTCCATCGCTACCATGGGGAAAATATTGACGTGCTTGTTCGGGACGAACAAGTTTAAGAGGGGGATATTGTTGCATGTTTGCTTGAACTGTGTCATTCAGCATTAATTAGTCAACTACGCCATCTAGTAGAAAGTGGCCATATTACCGATTTTGGCAGCATTGGAATAGCAGTTTGAGTAGCTGTGGTATAACTTGGTATGTTGTTCTCGAACCTTCTGAACTTAACGAACCTTCTCAACGAATCTGGAAATTTCGAGAGGTGTCACTAGGAGATATAAATAGATGTCGCAGGAGCACCCAAGACATTCTAGTTGTGAACCGCGATAAAGAAGTACGATAGATGACAGTAGTGAAAAGTATAGAGAATAAGTATAAGTATCCAGTAATTGAAAAGTGTTTGTGTATTTAAAGTGATTAATTGTGAAAGTGAATAGTTGAATTAAATAAGTGAATTATTAGAATAATAATCAAGAAGTAAAAGACATTGATAGAGAACTAGTAAAGATTAATTAAATAGAATTACGTTTTATCTTTTCGAATCCTAGCCTGGATGTAACAATATCAAGATAAGACTTATTGCAGCCCAGGTATGTTTTTGATTGATTTTTTTTTATTAAAAAACATTTTTGTTAGATATTTTAACCTGTGGTAGAAAATAGGAAAAGCATAACAAAATGTGTTTTTTTTACATTTTACTGAAATCCGGCAGCAAAGTGTTATATCACCTTCTGTTGAGTAGTTTGTACAGTATCTGGATCTGTACAATTTTTTCGCTCAAATTTGTCCCCCTTCCGGTAGTAGCCATTTTTGTTTGTGACGTCACTTTCGAAAAAATAGAACATTTTCGTAAACAAATTCGTTTGATTATTTCTTAGGCTGACCAACTTCTCAAACTTTGTCTTTAACAAGGCAAGATCTTTTAAACATAATGAAACATAATGAAGAGCTCAAATTGACAGGGATTAGACAGACAACTGGCATTTTTAAGAGGAGACAGATTATAAATCAGTGGTATTTTTGAACGTAAATGAAATACAAAAATTATCGATTTCAAATCTAAAATTAAAATGCAACAGCTTGTCGAAAAGAAGTCAGATTTTCGAATACCAATAGTGCGTCAGCTATAAAACCCCAATTATATTTACATGCTTTGCAAACTCTAATGCGGCCATCCAAAAATTTCGTTGAGGAGGTCTACGTCTATTGCCGAGTTGACATATATGCGACTGAAAGAGTTTTAGAGCTTCTGGACAGTCAAAGGCTGTAAAGTTTATCCAAAAAGGCAACAACTATTTCCAATCATGCTGAAAATTTTAACAAAGCTCTAAGAGAGTCAATTGAGCCTACTTAAATGACTGGAGAAGAAGCATTCGCGTTGATTGTGGAAGCGTCGCTGGTGGCAACGGTGCAGTAGTAGTGTATTCGATTGGTGATTGATTCCCTAAGCAACTTAGACAACACACGTTGACGCAAAATAAAACAGCATTTTTCCACATTGAATGCTTTGCAAGAGAACCAGAAAAAAAATAGCGGTCCTTTTTGAAATATTCTTTCCGATTTATTTTGTCAACATCATACGCAAACAGTTTGCATCATCAAATGATATAATTACGGCACAAGGTTTTGAAAAAATGGACAACGTAGCTTAGAAAATGTTTGTGCTTATTTAGTTGAAGCCGAGTGTATAAAGGTGGGATAAACGATCGTATCGAGAACTATAGACCAATATCAATCTTACCGGTTATCGAAAAATGCCTCGAAGAAGTAGTAGTGAACCGAATGTGAAAATTAATTAACAAATACGATCTTATACATAAAAATCAATACGGATTTAAAAAAGGTAAAAGCACAAACAAGTTATTAGGAGAGTTTACGAATACAGTAAATAGTATTTTAAATAAGAACCATCATGTGCTGGTGCTTTTTATCGACTTTAGTAAGTCATTCGATACCCTGAACCACGACAGATTAATGAAGAACGTACGAGTAGATCAAGCTGGAATGAGGGGACCAATTGCAAGATGACTTAGAAATTATATCAGCGACAGGAAATTCCTTGTGAAGATAAATAATAATCTAAGCAATAAAGAGGAAGTGCGTCACGGTGTACTACAGGGATCAAAGCTTGGGCCACTTCTGTATATCATATATACAAACGAACTTTAGAGAGCTTTTGAGAACAACTCTACTTTTGCATTTGCTGACGATACTGCCCTTATAGTGTCCGATCAAAGCTTACAAATTGCAATACAGAAGATGCAAGCGGAATTTAATAAAACAGTTCAATGGCGCCATGATATGGGGCTAATAATAAATGTCGAAAAAACAAAAGTCATGCACATACGTCAACCCTGTTACCAAGATACGGAGATTAAAATATGTTTTGAAAATCAGGCATGTCCCGGAAGCTTGAAAAGAGAAATTGAACTGGTAAAAGAGTTTAAATATTTAGGGGTATTAATTGACTGCCACTTAAAATGGAACAAGCACGTTGATAAGGTCAGAAGCGAATTAAAAAAGGCAATTTTTGAAATTGTCTACCTCAAACGGAACTCTAACTTCCAGGTGCTAAGACAGGTATATTACGCATATATATGGTAGAATCTAAACTTAGTTATGGGATTGTTGCTTGGGGAAACGCAGCGAAAACGCATCTTGAAAAGCCGCAGAGAATACAAAACTCAATAGTACGGATTATAATGGGAAATGGACGGCGAGGCGATACAAATTTCAATGTTCTTTCAGTAGAAAATATCTTTCGGATGACGCTGGCGTTGGAGTATTATCAATTAAGCATAACGTTAACACACGAAGACAGGCATGAGGCTTACTTTATATACCTTCTTTCAACAATATCTACGGCAGAAGGCAACTACAATATGCAGTTCCGGAAGTTATCAATAACTTACCACATGAGCTAAAATATATTGTTAGCTTTAAAAAGCGTAAAAAAAACTAAAGAATCATTACCTTCGTTACACTAATTTATCTTTTATTAATGGAGAGCAAACATCTTCTGATGTACGATTTTAATATGTTTTTGTTATGTACCGGGAAATGAATTAGTGCCCCTTACGGGCAGGTGAATTGTATCCTACTTTAAAAAAATATAGGTATATATAACTGAGAATGTAAATTGAAAGTGATCAGTAGTTTCGGTGTATTTCGGAAAATAAAGCGGCGCATCAAACTGAACGATTACCTTTTTTCACAACCCATTAAATGGTCTCAGGCTCCTTTTTGGGGTTCCAATGACGAATTGATAACCTTGGCGCTAGCCTTGAACTTATTCCGACCTGGACTTTTACCTTATTAGCTTTCTAGGCTCCTCAGTTTCCAAGTAATTTTGTGGTTGACAGAGACCAGAAAATCGGCATTACAATTACTATATGAGGGATATGTATTTTAATAAGATCCTTTTTTAGTCTCTGTCTACTTTTTTTGTTGTTGGCTTACAAGTAAAATAAAGAAGGAGATATTAATGTGTTGTAGAAAAAAACACCTCTGGCATAGATGAAATCACCCATTTCAATTTGTGTTTCCAAATTCAAACACGCGGTTATTTCATGAATTCAGCTTCCGGTTTTCAGTCATTTTTAATTAATGAATTAAAAATTATACCGCTGGAATAGTACATCATACATATTTGGAATTGGCTGTTTTATGTTTGTAGCTTGATTCCTTCGATCGCGGATGTTGCACTCATGTTTATGGTCGTTAAGAGTATAACAATGATTTGTAAAAAAAGATTAGGCTGTATGCCAAGTGATACTGTAACTGGACTATGAGCACAAATGCCTGCATAATAACCAAATAACCATTTTTGATAATTCCACTGCCACACGCTCTTTCTAGAAGAAGCAACCGAAACTGAAGTAATGGCGATATTAAATACACTGAATGTAAAAAAAGCTGCCGGCTGTGATAACATCAGAGCTTTAGACCTTAAGACAAATTCCGAGGTTTTTGCTCTTATACTAACGAAACTGATTAATCTTAGTCTTAGACAAGGCATAATACCGGACACCTTAAAAACCGCCATAATAAGGCCTATATACACTTCGCTTCAACTGAATAAGCACAAACATTTTCTAAGCTACGTTGTCCATTTTTTCAAAACCTTTTGCCGTATTATATCATTTGATGATGCAAACTGTTTGCTCATGATGTTGACAAAATAAATCGGAAATAATATTTCATATTTCAAATACTATTTTTTTCCTGGTACTCTTGCAAAGCATTCAATATGGAAAAATTCAGTTTTATTTTGTGTCAACTGAATAGACACAAATATTGATATTGAAAATAAAAGTAATTGGGATTAAATGAAACAAGTTTTTCCTAAAATAGCTTTCTATTGGTTAATTTTAGTAGTGGGTACTGCCGCTTTTATTCGTAATAGTTTCGTAAATTCGATCCGGCATGGAATCCTACAGCCTCTTTATGTAGTGAAGGGAAATTTGCCTCCATGCCAATTTAATGGCTGCAATAAGGGATTCCCTGTCCTCAAACTGACGGCCAGACTCATAAACTTTTCGTACTAACCATCCCCAAACATTTTCTATAAGGTTCAGGTCCGGTGAGTACGACGGCCATTGAAGCAATTCCACATTCCGCTCCTCTATCCAATTTTTTACTATGCGCGCCGTGTGGATGGGAGCGTTGCCCTGCTGAAAAGTTCAGTTTATGGGTCCAAAAATGCCTGAAAATTTAGGAAAATTTCTTTTAAAATTTCCTTTATAACTTAATGCAGTAATTTTTGAGGTTTTTAACTCAAGCTCAACAGTGCCATAGTAGCTAACTGCTCCCCATACCATAACACCACCTTCGCAACTATGATGCCGCGCTAAAAGTCGTTCTTCTTTCCTCACATCGTGGAAGTAATAATTAAACCCACTAGGGCCATCAAAATTAATCCTCTTCTCATCCGAAGAAGCTACGTCACGCCATTCATTTTAAAAACTCATATGGAGTCTAGAGAATTCTAAGCGCATACACTTCCGTTTCTCGTTAAGTGGTGGTTTCTTTTGAATTTTCATCCGTTTTAGATGTTTGGCACTATTGATAACCCTTCGCACTGTTGAAAGGCTTACAGTAACACCGGCTTTCTGCTTTATTTTTGCCGCAGAATCGCAGGAGTTGGAAGCACATCTTAAAATTGCTCTACGATCAACTGCTGTTGTTGCCGTTTCTTGACCTCCTTTCATGTTATTTCCGTACGAATCTTTGCTCCTTAAATAAGAATAGATCACACTAAAACTTCATCCAATTCTGTCAGCTATAGAACGTCCGGTTAGTCCTTGTTCTTTTAGTATATCGATTTTAGCTTTTTCAACACTATTTAGAGATTTTGATCTACCCATTTTTCGTTGAAATACAATTAATCAAAAAAATTCACTTAAAGCACTTCAACTGTTGATCCAATGTGTCAATCTCCACAAAATACTCATAATCAGTGAAGATAATGACCTTGTGTCTATTCAGTTGACGCAAAATAAAACAGCATTTTTCCACATTGAATGCTTTGCAAGAGAACCAGAAAAAAAATAGCGGTCCTTTTTGAAATATTCTTTCCGATTTATTTTGTCAACATCATACACAAACAGTTTGCATCATCAAATGATATAATTACGGCACAAGGTTTTGAAAAAATGGACAACGTAGCTTAGAAAATGTTTGTGCTTATTTAGTTGAAGCCGAGTGTATAAAGGTGGGATAAACGATCGTATCGAGAACTATAGACCAATATCAATCTTACCGGTTATCGAAAAATGCCTCGAAGAAGTAGTAGTGAACCGAATGTGAAAATTAATTAACAAATACGATCTTATACATAAAAATCAATACGGATTTAAAAAAGGTAAAAGCACAAACAAGTTATTAGGAGAGTTTACGAATACAGTAAATAGTATTTTAAATAAGAACCATCATGTGCTGGTGCTTTTTATCGACTTTAGTAAGTCATTCGATACCCTGAACCACGACAGATTAATGAAGAACGTACGAGTATGGAATGAGGGGACCAATTGCAAGATGACTTAGAAATTATATCAGCGACAGGAAATTCCTTGTGAAGATAAATAATAATCTAAGCAATAAAGAGGAAGTGCGTCACGGTGTACTACAGGGATCAAAGCTTGGGCCACTTCTGTATATCATATATACAAACGAACTTTTGAGAGCTTTTGAGAACAACTCTACTTTTGCATTTGCTGACGATACTGCCCTTATAGTGTCCGATCAAAGCTTACAAATTGCAATACAGAAGATGCAAGCGGAATTTAATAAAACAGTTCAATGGCGCCATGATATGGGGCTAATAATAAATGTCGAAAAAACAAAAGTCATGCACATACGTCAACCCTGTTACCAAGATACGGAGATTAAAATATGTTTTGAAAATCAGGCATGTCCCGGAAGCTTGAAAAGAGAAATTGAACTGGTAAAAGAGTTTAAATATTTAGGGGTATTAATTGACTGCCACTTAAAATGGAACAAGCACGTTGATAAGGTCAGAAGCGAATTAAAAAAGGCAATGTTTGAAATTGTCTACCTCAAACGGAACTCTAACTTCCAGGTGCTAAGACAGGTATATTACGCATATATATGGTAGAATCTAAACTTAGTTATGGGATTGTTGCTTGGGGAAACGCAGCGAAAACGCATCTTGAAAAGCCGCAGAGAATACAAAACTCAATAGTACGGATTATAATGGGAAGTGGACGGCGAGGCGATACAAATTTCAATGTTCTTTCAGTAGAAAATATCTTTCGGATGACGCTGGCGTTGGAGTATTATCAATTAAGCATAACGTTAACACACGAAGACAGGCATGAGGCTTACTTTATATACCTCCTTTCAACAATATCTACGGCAGAAGGCAACTACAATATGCAGTTCCGGAAGTTATCAATAACTTACCACATGAGCTAAAATATATTGTTAGCTTTAAAAAGCGTAAAAAAAACTAAAGAATCATTACCTTCGTTACACTAATTTATCTTTTATTAATGGAGAGCAAACATCTTCTGATGTACGATTTTAATATGTTTTTGTTATGTACCGGGAAATGAATTAGTGCCCCTTACGGGCAGGTGAATTGTATCCTACTTTAAAAAAATATAGGTATATATAACTAAGAATGTAAATTGAAAGTGATCAGTAGTTTCGGTGTATTTCGGAAAATAAAGCGGCGCATCAAACTGAACGATTACCTTTTTTTCACAACCCATTAAATGGTCTCAGGTATTGAATGAAAGGCTCCTTTTTGGGGTTCCAATGACGAATTGATAACCTTGGCGCTAGCCTTGAACTTATTCCGACCTGGACTTTTACCTTATTAGCTTTCTAGGCTCCTCAGTTTCCAAGTAATTTTGTGGTTGACAGCGACCAGAAAATCGGCATTACAATTACTATATGAGGGATATGTATTTTAATAAGATCCTTTTTTGGTCTCTGTCTACTTTTTTTGTTGTTGGCTTACAAGTAAAATAAAGAAGGAGATATTAATGTGTTGTAGAAAAAAACACCTCTGGCATAGATGAAATCACCCATTTCAATTTGTGTTTCCAAATTCAAACACGCGGTTATTTCATGAATTCAGCTTCCGGTTTTCAGTCATTTTTAATTAATGAATTAAAAATTATACCGCTGGAATAGTACATCATACATATTTGGAATTGGCTGTTTTATGTTTGTAGCTTGATTCCTTCGATCGCGGATGTTGCACTCATGTTTATGGTCGTTAAGAGTATAACAATGATTTGTAAAAAAAGATTAGGCTGTATGCCAAGTGATACTGTAACTGGACTATGAGCACAAATGCCTGCATAATAACCAAATAACCATTTTTGATAATTCCACTGCCATTGATATATTGCCAAGAATTTGTGTGTTTTTTTTAGCGTTGTCTGTTGTGTGCCATTTGTGTTTATTATTGGTTCTGCTTTTTCTTTGCTCACTCTGCTCAGAGCATACTCGACGTGCTTATGCTCTGTTCAGAGCATAAACAGAAAAACGACTATTGGCATGCAGTCTAATCTTACCTTTACAAAAAAATCTGTTTTGTACATTCTTTTTTATTTAATACAAATAATTTGTCTTGTTTTTTGAGATTTCATTCAAATGACACAATATTGCAACATCGTAAGTTTACCATTTTCGTGAGAGTAAAATTATGACTCACGTTTCATGAACATTGAGAAAGATGGTAGACCACTCCGCTGTTGGGTATGAGCCTTTGTTTCATCTGTGGAGTGTGAAAGAGATAGAACGTTTACCACTTATAACATCTTGATTTACACACCAAATTCATGTTGTAAGTGCTGAAACTTGTTGTAAAGATTTCCCATAGAAATTTTAACAGTTCTGTAATGGAATTGGAAACAATAAACGTTCTCTCAAATTTCTTATTTTATTTTTAATTTTTATATCCTCGTTTCGCAGCAATGGAGCAATGCTTACCTACTTACTCGTTCTCGGTCAAAAATCAGAATGCCGGAAACACCATCGTTTTTCAAGATGGAGATTTTGACAGCTTCACCTTAAGGGCGTGTGGTGTGACACGTAATGTAAGGCTGTGTTCATATTATTTTGTTGACTCTATAACTCTGCCATTCTGACATTTGATCGACCACGATCACATGAAACGGTTAGTATAGATACATGGTTCAAATTAATCAATGCTTTAGTAAGCACATACTTATGAAAACTCAAGGCAGTGTATAATTAAAAATTTATCTTAAAACTACTTGTGTTGCTTTCTTGTCTTTGATTTTCAGTTACTAGGCAATGTCACTTTTCCAAAGTTTAATATGTCGCGACTCAATCACCCCATCGTATGGAAGTTGCGTAACCTGGCAATTCTCAATATCCCTAATGACGTAGGTATCTATCATTGGGCAACACTTTGTGAACGACATAGGGACCCTTAAACTTTGGAATGAACTTTTTGTTCGAACCGGCGGAGCTATCAACGTTCTTTATTACAACGTAATCGCCACATGAGAACTGCTTGGCATGCGTGCTATGACTTTGAAAATACCTCTCGTTACGGTGCTGAGATTCGAGTATGGCTGCGCTGGCTTCATGTCTTAATTTATCTAAGTCACGTCCCTGCTTGCCGTTTCTGTCTTGTATGAATTCAGTCAGTGGGTCGATCGTAATCCCCCTCTGTTCCACACCAAAAAGTAAACAGGCAGGTGTCTTACGGGTCGAAGAATGAGTAGAGTTATTTACTGCAAATTCAGCACTTACTAGTTTAGCAACCCAGTCCGAATGCTCTAATGGCTCACTCAATTTACTAAGCATGGGTGTCAAAACGCGATTGACCCTTTCCACCTGACCATTCGCCTGGGGGGAACCTACAGCTACCTTTATGTGGCCTATATTGTTGTCCAGCAAAAATTTGCTGAATTCTAGAGATGTAAAACAGGTTCCACGGTCGGAAACTATTCTACGAGGGCGGCTATAATATTGGAAGTATTTTTTTAAGCACTCGATAACTTCCTTCGTGCTAGTGGAGTTTATTGGGTAAAGCTTCACATATTTTGTGAAGCTATCTACTATTACTAGCAAGTGTCTCCTTTTAGACCGTATAGAAGACAATGGTCCCAGGTGGTCGATATGGATCGTGTCAAAAGGCACTGGGTCTTTGGGGATACTATAAAGGTTCTTTTGGTTCACTCGTACAGGGGCTGAATACATTATACACTTTATACAGTTCTTAATAAATTTTTCAACCTTTAACTTCATTTCAGGAAACCAGTAATGCCTTCTTAATTGACTATACGTTTTATTTATGCCTAGGTGACCTATCTTCTCGTGACTGGACCTAATCACATTGTCCTCCATTTCTTTTGGCACACAAAAACAAAGATCGCCTTTGGAATCCTTTCGCTAGACTATTCCATCGTTTAGGTCATACCATTGCAATGGCCCCTTTTCTAGCTGTGCGCGAAGTTGAACAATATCAGGGTCTCTGCTCTGTGTTGCGCACAACTGGAGCTCAATGTCTTCTGCACTAATGCTGCAAATCACCTCGCAGCGACTCAGCGCATCTACGTGTCCCATATTGCTCCCACTCCTATGCTGCACTACATAGTCATAATTTTGTAATTCAAGCGCCCATCGGGCTATCCGAGGGTTCAGTGTTCTTTTGTTAAGAGTGAGGGTCAATGAGTTACAGTCAGTGATTATCTTGAAAGGAATTCCTTCCAAGTACACTCTGAAACGTCGGAGCGCATAGATTATCGCAAGGGTTTCTAGTTCGAAGCTATGATACCGACTCTCAGCGTTAGTAGCTCGCTTGGAGAAATAAAACACTGGGTGGAACTTTCCACCAGATTGTCGCTGCATCAAGACTGCACCATACCCGGAAGCACTAGCATCGCAATGCAGTTCGGTATCTTTCTTGGGGTCATATATGGACAATACTAGGGATTCAATCAATCTTCTTTTTAGCTCATCAATGGCAGCCAGATATTTATCGTTCAGCTCGACTTTACTATCCATTTTTAACATGTCATACAACGGTTTCGCGATGCGCGAGAACTGGGGAACAAATTTGCGAAAATAAGCACATAAGCCTACAAAAGACTGCAGCTGCTATGACTTTGAGGTATCGGATACTTCGCTATGACCTCTTTGTGGCGATCATTCGGTGCAATGCCTTTATTACTAACACTATAACCGAGGTATTGGATTTCGCCGTAGCAAAATTTACTCTTTGAGAAGTTCAGCTCAAGTCCTTGCTTCGCTAAGGCCTCTAAAACTGATTTCAGCAACTTGAAATGTTCCGGAAGGCCTACCGATGCCAGCAATATGTCATCCATATAGACAATTATAAGACCTTTATCGACAAATTCCTTTAGGACAAAGGTTATAAATCTTTGAAATACCGACGGGGCATTCTTAAGACCAAAGGGCATTTTTAGATACTCAAACTGTCCATTTGGAGTGACAAAAGAAGTGAATTTGATTGAATCCTTCGCCATCCTCACTTGGTGAAACCCACTCTTCAAGTCTAGTAAAGTAAAATATCTCTTCCCTCCCAAATACTCTAAGCAATCTTCGATCAACGGCAAGGGGTAATTATCTCTAACGGTGATCTTATTTAAGTTTCTGTAATCAATACACATCCTAATATCTCCACTCCTTTTTTTCACTAATACTATAGGCGACGCGTAAGGAGAGTTACTTGGTCTTATAACTCCTTCTTTTAACAATTCAGTAGTGATTCTATGCGTTTCCGCTTTATCTTTATAAGATAGCCTACGAGGGGAAGAATATACACATTGATCGGAGGAAAGTTTGATGCTCATTTCGAATGAGTTTTCATTTTCCTCCTTAGGGAAATGTAGGTAATGATCATGTATTATCCTTCATGTATTATCCTATGAACCTCCGCTAAATCAGCTTTTGATAGTAAATGATTTATATCCCAATTATCAATGCCTTTGTTATAATCTCAAAAATCAATTTGGAATAAGTCACAACTATCGTGATTCCCCGAATCGGCTTCCAATAGACACTCGTTGGTATTTTGACAAGTTACTGTGTTAATTAAACACTTAGGAGACACTTCAATCGGCAATGGTTCACTAGACAATTCCTTACTTTGGCAATTAACCTGGTCGGCACTAACTAAACACTCGGGAGACACTACTTCAATGGGCAATGGCTCACTAGAAGATTCACTATATTTATCGATCAGAAAACAATGAAACCGGCAACGCCCTCTTTTCAGCACCGCGACATGAGTATGATTCTAATACATTCCTATTTATGTCCTTACAACAACACTCGATAAAGTTCGTTCCAATTTCAATGTCCCTATTACTGGGGTTATGTCTTCTATGTGCTTTTGTTGAACAATCAATATTTATAACTTTGTTTGAGGCTTGAGAAACGCAAGGTAAACGAATATTTATGTCCGATTCTTTTATTTCATTATTTAAATAAATGTCACAATCGCTCATATAAAATTTTATGTTGAATATACGTAGAAAATCCCGACCTAAAAGCAAGGTTCTCGGCAGTAGTTGGTTTTCGACTACGATTAAAAACATCTCGTTAGTCTTATCAAATATTGTGATCTGACATTTAATTTTCCCGAATGTTTTGATTTGTTCATCGCTTAATCCATAGTAGTTGAGATGAGCTGGCATATGAAGGCAATTATCGGACGGGATACAATTTTTTGCGACAAAACTGACCGGACTACCACTATCAATTAAAGAATTATACATTATCACCTTATTTCTCAAGCCTCGACATAAGAAAACAACACTTACATTTTCAAAAGTTTCAATCTGCTGCATACGGCTGTCGTCTTCTTCGCTCTTTACCACGTTCACCCGGCTGGATGCCTGCTTGCAGTCCTTAATTACGTGGTCTTTTCCGCCACATCGGAAACATGATCCAGGTGTTCGCTTAGCTTTTGGGCATTGGGTTGAAATGTGTCCATACAGCGAACAATTGAAACAGCGTACAAGGGATGCGGATGTAGATGCTGTCGCTTGGGCTGGTTGCCTTTGATGTGAAATTGTCACTGTCATGCTGTCACTATTTCTTCTCTTGTCGTAGATAAGAAGAAGCTCCTGAAGTTCTTCGATACTTCGGGCAGTGTACAAGATTGACGTGTACGCACTTCGGTCGCTCAGGCCTTCAATTATTGCACTGATGATGTCCTTCTCGTCTACGGTTGCTTGTGCTGCGATCTCTTGCATGGAGAGCATGTAGCTAACGATGTTTTCTCCTCTGGTACGATGCCTCCTCTGCAGCTTCTTGTACACATCGTTTGTTGTGACGTGACGTTGGAATTGTTTGCGCAAGGCAGTCCTCAATTCGTCAAAATTATTGGCCGATGACGTTCGGAGAAAAATGGCTGCTGTTCCAGTTAGCAGACGCCTCATAGCCATGTACTTAAAGTGGTTTGTACATTGGCTCAGTTTCACGGCACTTTCGAAGTCACTAATCCACTTTTCGATTGAGTATGCGTCGTCTCCCGAGTACTTGGGTACAATTGACTCCACATCATTAATAGTGAGCCGCTGTAAATCAGTCGCAGTAGAGTCTTCCAATGCCTTAAGCTCCTGGCGCAGCTGCAAGACTTTCTTTTTTTTTCAGCTTTTCGATGATTTCGTCGAGATCCTCCTCACCTTCATCGTTTGTCAGGCTAGCACTGGCATCGTCGTTTAAATCTGTACGAACACTAGCACTTTTTAATGCAGCAGCGTCACCAGCTTCGACTGTTGGCGAATATGGGAGTCCAGCGTTGTCTAGAGCACGAGTCAAATCCCCACGTGTCACTCTTTTATCCATTTTTACGCACCTTGGTACTCGTAGTGATGGCGGCGTGCGATCCCACTTCTGAAGTTGTAATGGAATTGGAAACAATAAACGTTCTCTCAAATTTCTTATTTCAAGGGCGTGTGGTGTGACACGTAATGTAAGGCTGTGTTCATATTATTTTGTTGACTCTACAGTTCATTTAACTCCGCAAAAATTTGTACCGGTAATCTTTTATAACACCAAATCTTACGTCTTGTGCGACACAGTGGCTCAGTGGTTAGGTAACTGTGTTGGAATAAGGCCGGTGCCAACTAGCACCTAGCGTCGTTTTCTACGGCCCCACCTCTTGCGAACGTCTGAGAAACATCAAAGAATATTGTCATGAAAAGCTTCTCAAATGTGCAGTTCGGAGTCTGCTTAAAATTGTGGGTTCCTTCCACTGCGAACAGGCAAAGGGATGGAGAAGCTTTGTTTAAGGACCTGCATGGGCCGGTAATGCCTAATATTTTTTATTCATATATTTAAACTTATTACGACTTTTACCACATTTACAATAAGGGTAGGCACTTACACGCGTAAAAGTTCCCATAAACCATATAAAGAGCAGAAATTTGCCACCTCGTTATTGAACTGTCAGATCTTGTAGGAATAGTTTACACAGGTCTCTTTCCAACCGCGGAAAGCTACACAAACTCACAAATGTCAAGCTTTACGATTTTGGAAGGCAGTCGTGTGAACTTGCAGCTGCTTTGTTTTGGATATTGGATATTAACTTGATAGTCGATTTATAGGATTAACGCAATGACATATCCGAGGGGCTGAAACGTTTATACATTTACGAGATTGGGTATTCAACAGATCAACACTTTTACTCCGACTACAACTTTGACAAACACGCCGCACGTTTTAGAACCAATGCCTTTTAATGGGATGAACATAAGCACCTCAACCTAAACTTCGATTTCAATCCACCAAACTTGCGGCTATGTTTTCAGTTTTCCCAACATGCATGTTTATATTTTAAGCGAATTTTCTCTCTTGTTTGTATTTTGACATAATTTTTTTTTTGTTTACAACCACTATTTGTTTCGTTCTCGAAATTGCATTTTTCAATTTGTTTGACTCGACTTCAAACGCTGAAGTTCTCGCTCCTGTCACAGCCGAAGTCGGAGTTGAAGTGTTGATCTGTTTCTAAATTGATCGCGGACGTTGAAAAACAACAAGCAAATCCCGATGACATTGTAATTTTAATGTAAGGTTGCATTGGCGTTGTTCTACGGTCTCAGACCCTCTCAGGTCTCGGAGGGATATTAATGGAACTCGCCTATTACCTACTTCGTAATTGTTTAGGCACATATAGCCTAAAATTGGTCGGTATTCTACAGTGGTACCTATAGATTGTCTAATAGATATTATCTATTTTCGGTAACATACACGTAGGTATGTGGGTGTTAAATTTCATCGAAATCCAAATCGGTGTAGTTTTAAAAAAAATCTTTAAATCGTATTCGAGAAATTATAGTTTTTTACTTTGCAGAAAATTATAAAAAAAACATCTCCATAAAACAAATTACATATATAATTCACCTCATTCTAATCTGTATATAAATCAGACATCCAACCGAGATGACGCCACAATCGCAACCGCTATTTTAATCATCGTAATCTGTTTTTTTTAAATAAAATGTATTGGCAACACCTGCCGACTTTTAAGAGTGACTCGATTCCCTCCCTATTCATGAGTCATGACGCTCTATTGTATTCCCTACGTCTACGGCATTCAACTGGTGAAATGTTTGCTTCTATCATAGCATAGTCCATGCAAATACATACACATCTAGTTCATTATTCTCAGATGCCTTTATATATAGCTGTGAAACAAATTTTGAAAGTTTGTTCGATTACGTAGACAAGGCAACGGTGCAAATTCATATCACACACAAGTCCCCCTAAACTTTCTTATCTAATCAGCGTCATATTTGCCAATGAATACGTATAACTGACGAAGCAGTTATGAGACGAAAACAAAACGAACTAGCGAGCCTCCCTTACTTGCGCCCCATTTTCTTCGACATCAATAAAGCAACGTGATAAAAGTACAAAAACGACCAAACAAAAAAACGTCGTTTCTATGCCTTTGACGTGGCCGAAGTACGACAATCGAGCTGTTGGTGGTAGTGACGATGGATGGTGGAATAAGTCGAATGGCTGGCTGGCAGGAGGGGTTAGCCAAAAAAAAATGCGAATACGAAACTCTTGATCTTGACGTAATCGCTAGGTTAGTTGGTGATGCTGCTGCTGATGGTGGTTTACTCAGTCAGTCAGTCAGTCATTTCGTTGTTCGAATAATATTCATTTACTTACACCACGCGCACTTTTCCCACCTCCCACCTGAATGTTTTAGTATTTTCCTTCGTACATAATTTTCTTTTCATTTTGACGTTGGCTTCAAAAGTGGCGGTGATTTCGTAGTAGCCTTTTAGCTCTGTTACTTCGGTCGGGTACCATATTCCTAATAATCACAACAAGAATAAATTGTTCTACGGTCTGTCACCTATATTGATGACACAAAGTGGAGGGGGCAGAGATAATGTGGTAACTATAATGTGTACAGTATCAACATCGAGACGAGAACAATTTTTTCGTTTGCTGCCAAACGTTATTTTTGAAAACATCAGCAATATGGTCGTTGAAACATTTCTACAAATTAGCGATTGGCAGTAAACGAACAAAAACTGTGTCGTAATAGTTTCAGCACATGAACTTGTGATTTTTTCCTTGCTGCGAAAGAGTGCGTGTTTTTGGGGGGTGTCATCTATTTATAACGTACGAGCAAACAGGGTGAAAGACGAACTTTTCACAATTTATGTGTCAAAAAAGAAGAGTCACGGGTGGCTACATTTACATTAGAAGTAAACAAAAAGTATTTTCAAACTCGTTATTAAAAGTAAATATAATCCTTTGCCTTCATCATCATTGCAGAAAAAAAATGATGATGCTTTCTTTTAATTTTTTTTTTGACATTTGCCGTATTTACAATTTCATTAACTTGCTTTTGTGCATCGATTATTGCTGAGGTATGAAGTACGAAAGGAGTACACAAAAGTGAATGAATTCAGTGAGAAATTGAATCAAACAATTTGTAACCAACTGTGGTGAGAGGTATTACCCCTACCCTTCGTAGGGTAAAAATATATAAATTTTTGACATTTGCTTTTATTGATAACATTTATTCATGCCGTCGCATTTATCTCGTTTCGTCGTCGTTGTCCACTGAGAAAGAAACGAAACGAGTTGTGTGTGTTGTTTTTCTTTTTGCTTCTATCCGTCTTGCTTTCGAGGAGAACATTTTTCCCTCGCGATTTTCCACACGGGAAAACTAATATTACAATTGAGAATTTCTTTGGTGAATATTCAATTTTGTGCAACACGTGATTTTGTGCTCAATTTGGTATAATGCACTAAAAGTGTAAGGAATTATTTTCAAAAAAAAGTACAAGAAGTAAAAAAAAAGTTCATTTTTTTTTGACATTTTGTTTACAACAAATTTTAGTGATGTCATCAGAAAGGTTTCATTTTTCTTTTCGAATTGGTAGACAATTTTCCGTGTTGATTATTATGGATTACTGTATAAGGTAGAACAAACAGTTTTCGTTTAATAATAAATAAAAGTAAAATAAAAATTATAGTGATACTGCGATAGGTAAAGAGAGGGAGAGACCAGGAAGTCTCAATAAGTTTCCCATCGTTCTGCTTTTTCTTATGACGTCATCTATAATAAAATGAAACAACTAACCAACGTCCATTGTGATTGTAGAATTTCGAATACTATGCAAATGCAGATCGAATGTGTATTTGTAAATATTGTACAACATAGTTTATATATGCTTTTGCAATAATTACTGTTTTATTTGTCAATTGTCTATAAAATATTGAATTGCTTTTTTTTTGTATAAAGTAGTGTGTAAGATCAGCTAGGATTTGGCTAGTCACGCCTCCTTGATCGTTGGGAGAAATATTATCATTAGTAGATTTCAACTTCCTTGGAAATGGGTTTAAATGCTAAAAAGTTTTACTATTCAGTATCGGGTTATGTTCGAGTTGACAGCTGTTTTGGATAAATATTTAGTTAACTTGAGCATTATTTTAACAGTGAGTCATGATGTCGCTGGGATTAATGTTTAAGTAGGTGCCTTGAATACAAGTCTGTTGCTTACGACGGGACACATATTTGCACTCAGTTATATTCCAGTTATATTTTTTTATTTTTAACAACCTGACCATACTTTCAAAAAATAGTTAAAAGTTAGCTGAAATGGGGTTTAAACATCTGTATTAAACAATGGGACTACAAAGGACATCTACCGATGTTTTTTCAAAGGGACTGGCCAAGCCACTTGTAAAAGAGCTATTGAATTCGGGCTTTTGCTATACAGAGGTATTGGTACAGTAAATACCTGCATAAGCTGTGGAATCCATGCACCATTATGTTGAGCTATGCAATTTCAGGAGTCACCGGCGCATAGTAGCGGTAGTCCATTATCTGTGTAGGTATGCTGTAACATTTTCAGAGATACTTACCTACATCCCATTGGGATTGGGCAGAGTCGTTGCAAATTGTTTACATCACTTATCGTTGATAAAACTGCTTGGATTTTTTATTTTATTACTGCCAGCATCTTCCAATGTGTTGGGGTTTGACGAGCTTTGACATCATGGTTTCAATTGAGTTGGTTTAGAAACTCAGATAAAGTATGTTTAACAACGAAAAATTGAATGTGTGGTGTAGAAAGCTCTTAGGCTGATTAGGTACATTAAATTTAAAAAATTAAACCACTCCACCCAACGATTAATAATGTGCAGTATAGTTCCATCTATTGTAGAAAATATGTAATAGTATTAATATTGGGCATTATTGGCCCGTATAACCTAACCTATGAAACCATTTTATAATCTTGTCTCGTTTGGAAGGGCCCTACAATTTTGCTCCAAACGGCACATTTCAAATGCTTTTAATGGCAGTTTATACTCTTTCATGTTTGTCAGAAATTTGCAAGAGGTGGGACTAGGTATGAATAATCATTATATTTCACTGGGGAAATTTGAAACTGGCCCCTCGATCAGTAGTCAAAGGGTCTAACTACTTAGCACTAAAATAAAGTGTTCTAGTAAGTAAAGTGCGAGACAACAAACTGTCCTTGGTTCATAATTTTAATATTAATTTTGTTTTTTTTTTTAAAATTTTCTTAACGTTTCAATATTGGCGAGTCCCGATTCTGCTGCGGTTTTTGCGGAAGGTTGTAGAACAACATAAGTTCAGCGTCGACCGGAAAACTGACCTTCGGTTGGACTTACGTTGACATTATCAGCTTTTAAATACGGCATTGGAATTCTTGCTTGACTCATTGAGCCTTATTACGAAGATCAATCGACAGTTGATAATTGACTATTTTCAATGTGTGCTATTGTGAACGAACGATTCTAAATGATTTTGTCAATCGCAGTCAATTAAAAAAATGCGATTGACAAAAATACCAAATGAATCGTTCGTTCACACATTGAAAATAGTCAATTATCAATTGCCGATTGATCTTCGCAATAAGGCTGATTATCTATTCATTAACAAGTTGGAAAGCTTCTTGAAACAAAACATGACGGAATGTAGACAACTTTGGGCAAGATTTTTGCTTCAATTTCTGTAGTTTTTAAGTATTTTGTGTAAGGTACAGTTTTATTCACAACAATTAATGTCATATCAGAATTTTTTTTTTTATTTTTTTTTTCCTAGATAGGTAAACTTATAACGTTGAAAAGGCGCTCCTAGATGTTGCCGACAAGTGTTTCTGTACTTGAATTCTTGCAAATCTGTGAGACACTGCAGGTGAGCACCAATCAAATGCAATTCGTTGTATGTTTCGGTTTGGATACTGCTGCTGATTTCATATTTTCAGGACATCGTTGGAAATGTCTTCATGCGACTGACTCTTAGAGTACTTTTCGCAGGCTTAGTAAACTTATTTGGTTGGGAGAGCATCCCAGGTCTAAGGCAGGCCAAACGAGTCATTCGGTCCTTCAATAACTACCAACAAATGTCTAAATCTAAGTAGGCATGATATCAAAAACTAAGTAGGTTATCTAACTGGTCACCACGGTTTACGATACCACCTTAACAAAATGAAAAAGTCGACTGTCCAGAGTGCAGGCTATGTCTTGAAGAAAACGAAACATTTGAACACATTATGTGAATATCCGGCCCTCAATGGAATTAGAAGGAAGATCTTCTTTAAGAACAACTAAGTTCTGAAGACATACAGAAATCTTCTGGTACAATTGTCTGCTTTACACGGAAAGTAGAAATTCTACTAGCCTAAATATGTGCTGGTTCCTACGCCACAAACGATTTTATAGGTCGAAGTGCCTTTTCCATTGCATTGGCGAGCCAGAAGCTTATTTTTTTTTTAAAGAAAAACTAATTTGGTATGCAGCGTGGGCATACAAGTATTTGCAAAGCGTACAATTTTGTTTAAACTAAAGTTAAACTAATGTATAGACTTAATTCAGAAATGCCAACAAAATGCACATCGATGCGGCATCGCTGCGAAAATATGCGATATGCCGATGAGCAACACAGATAATGATGTTGCATTGAAAACCTCGGCAACTTCCTTGATGTTTTTTTTGTTGACATTTGCGCATCATTTACGCATTTTTACAAAAATTAACGTAATTTCTTCCAGTGATGCAAAATGTTTGCGTTAATGAATGTGTGGCAGAGCTGATTGAGCATCAACTGTTCAGTGACGCGTTTCCGTCAGTCAAGCAAGTGATACATTTCTAAGGGTTATCCAGCTTATTTTCTCAGAAGATCTTCCATCATAAAATCTTTAAAATAGTCAAAGGTCTGCGACAAGTTTAAAAGCCATTTCTGGATTATCAATTAAACGTAATAAAAAAAAGTTTGGAAGCCAAACTCTAGATTACGGAAACAATTGAGTAATTTGTCCTTATAAAGGAAGTGGAGCTCCTTCGGGGTTAAGTACCTCTTTCACCCTTTGAGTCAGTACAATAACTTTAGCTACCGGATCCGGATGGTTAGACTCAAACCATCAATGAAATCGGTAATACCTTAAGCGAAAGTTAAGATCATTAACGTATATCTTCGTTTAAAGGAAACAAAAACCTTTAATTAAACTGCTATGATGAACATTTTACATTACACCGCAGAGTTGTTGCCAGCATGTTTAGGAGGGCTTTACTTCAGAAGTGGCATTGTTGAAAACATCGAAAGCTAATGATCTTGATTGATGTTATTCATTTAGCAATAACAACAAACAAATTTCAAATTACGCCCATGAGTTTGGTACATGGGTAAACATATCTCCAGTCGAATTTCATTATATCTGGAGTTTATGTGAGTTTCAAGCAAATAAACTTGTCCGGTATTTGGTATATCTTCAATTGATTTAAATTAAAAGGAAGGTAATCTTGAGCCGAGCATATGTTCCCAATTTTAGAAATTTTCTGAAGGCGACAAGACAAATTTTTCATGAGTAAGGCAGGATAGTAAGTTAGATAACTAAGATTTCGTGCTGAGTTTTGTAATCTTTGTAATATTCTTTGTTGTTGTTATAGAATAATGTTATATAGCCGCCTTTTTTTACGAAAGCCTTTTTAATAAACTTCTTCTTTTTGCAGATTTTAAACTCAGCTCAACGCAAACTGGCCAAATAAAATTGTTTATTATCAAATAAAAGTTTCACCAAAAGTTCCCATTAAAATCAGCAAACTGAAGCACCTATCGGAAGCGACGGTGCTGTTGAAAATCGAAAAAATGGACAGCATCGTGGAGGAAAACGGCAACAATTCCAACATAGACTCATTATCAGACGTGAGTATAACACAAGCATCATCTAACACACCTAATTCCACAACGACGACCACCGTTCTAACGACCGGATCGAACGTTGTTCAATTTATGCCAACACACAATATCCAGGTGACTTTTTACATTTTAAAGAATATGTTAATATTGTGGAAATAAAATAAAGATAATAATTGCAGCCCCAATCTGTAATACAGGCAAATCAGTCATCAGTAATACAAACTGCAGCTGCAAACGTTCAACCAGTGACAATGTCCAAAGGTGGGGTGCTCTATGTGAGTAAACCGAATACGGTGATTCACACAACATCAGGAAATACAGTGCAGGTTAGCTCAAAAATCCGTTAAGACTATGATCCTTATAAACCATTTGCACACGTTAGATAAAGCACGAACCGAACACACAAATCATGGATTCAAACAGTGAGGAGAGTTTCACCGATGACGATTCACCCAGAAGACAAAGAGAATTCACTAGGCGACCTTCGTACCACAAAATCTTAAATGATATCAGTGGTCCAGACATAGCAGGTGAATATTGGCAAATAATCAATTGTGTATAGTATTTACTTTTTATTACCTAACATTGCTGCGCTGTTCCTCACCCCATAAAAACAACTTAAATCACAACATCCATCTCATCTTGAACATAAACATTTTCGATCTCTTCATAAACTCGCTCAGAAAACATTTTCTTTTTCATCTCATTTGTAAGTTCTTTCGAATTGTGTTGGTTTTGCAAAGTCAAGTACATTACTAGTTTCTAATCACATTCATTTAATATTAAAATACTAACCGTCAAGCTATTTATCTATTACATTATACTCGTGTGTTGTACGCGTTATTGTTCCTCTGGGAATTGTTTTGATCCTATTTTTTCGGGGCTTGACAAATGTTTGGCGGATATTTTTAAAGATTTATATCATTTTATATATGTGTGTGTGTTGTGTAAATATATATTAAGCACTACTCTATTCTTGTTAGCAACACGTTGATTTAAATGTTGTCCTGTTAATTCTAAGAAAAGTCAAGCTTCCGTTGGTTAGGGATTGCTTGAAGTCGCATCGTTGAAACCTATTAATGATTTGCGGGAAGTAAAGTGGTTATATTTTGGGACATTGTCTATTCGATCTTTGAAATAAAAGGCTAAACTTAGCTGTGATCTATAGAAGTTAGTTTGAGATGTTTTCTGATATTTTCAAGAGCATCTGTTAACTAATCAAAACGCAAAGCTATTTATTGAGTAATTTTGATTGATTGATATGTAAGTATCTTAAGTCTACACTTTTGCAGTTGTAGACAATTTGTGCTTTTCAAATTCAGCGTGAGAGAAAACTAATATCTTAGTTAATATATTTCTTAAATTTATTTCTTTTCGGGAAATACCACTGTTTTTCCTAGAAAATGACTTTGTTTTTGCTGTATAGGAATGGAGCTCTGGTTTAATGCAAAGAGCCTATGCAGTTGCATGTGGGAATCGATTAGTTGTGAGTGATTAACTGAAATTTATTTTTGTTAGAGTTATACAAATGATACCACTTCGTTTTGCGGCCCTGCATTTCTTTCCTTCATTGCTTTTTTAATTATATAGGATTACATTGAGTTGTCTTTAATGTAATCAATGCATTCTTCTCTAAGAGCTAATTGCAGACGAATGCGATCGTTAACCCACTGCTTCCGGTAGTTTGATAAAAATTTTCTTTCACTTTTGTGATCCACCTAAGATAAAGCCATAATGCTCCATCTGTTTACCGTCGGACTTGGTTCTAATAGTCTTCATGCATGATGGATCGCCGCTGTGTATTCGTATGCACAATCTTACGAGTTTGGCAGATATGTCATGAATCTACTTAAAGCAATCAATCAGAAGATGGTGAACATCGAACTAGAATTCATTAGCTGTCTCCAGAATCGGCGGTACTGTGAATACTTGTTCGATTAAATATCGAACTGTTAGCAGCCGCTCACACAATATGGTAGACGAGATCTTGTATGCGATGTTAGGCAAACTAATGCCGCTATAATTGGCGAAGTTTATACTTCTAGTGGATCAGGCAAACCATGATGGGTATCCATTAATCATACTTTCCTGAAAACAAATCTTGGAATGGAATTTGTGAATGGTTATCTCCTAATATCTTCTTCTTAAATCACTCGGCTGGTGGGTCGACATTGTTATCCTCATTTCTTCAAGGAAGTGCTATCAAGTGTAGTCTGTGCACGTCTCAAGCCGTTCTGCAGCACACTAATCAGCACGTAGCAGTGTGACTTCTTCTTCGTTGATGGCGGTGAGGCCATCAGTCGGGATAATCGCCTTTATCGACAAGCGCTGTTTATCTTGTCGCGCTGCAGTGATATTCTTAACCCGTACCTACACGGGCGATAGATCTGATAGAAAATAGTACAAATATTCACACTTAACAAATCCTGGAAACAAGCATGAATTTCAAGTCGAGAATTACACCCTTTTCATCGACTTTAAAGCCCCGTATCTCATTCGTCTTCCTTAACGCTATGATCAGGAATAAAGGGATCACAACGCTCCCGCCTGTTGGGTTCGCCGACACGACATCGACGAATATTGACAGGCCTCCCGTTTTCGGATAACTACATCACTGAGGTCAATAAAATGCTGAGTCTTTGGGCCGGCCTCTTTTTTACGATTTCGGCACAACTAATGATAAATGTTTAATCTTCCATTTAAGCCACCGGTGATCTCTAGAAGTGTTAGCCCACGATGAATTTGCATGCACACTTGAGGGACAGTTTCAAGATGTTTAATGTGTTGCTAGGTTCACATGAATGGTGGAATTGCCTCCTCGCATGATAGCATTAATCGTCAGGAGCTCTACATGGAGATGACCCAATGCGGGATTGCTCCAATACTAATCCAGCTGTAATACACGAAACAATGTACAGATTGAAACTAGCTCTTCCAAAATATTCTAAACTGGCAAAAGGTTTTTTTTCCGGTTCCCAAGGGTTCGTGCAATTTTTTTTAAGGCGATTAGAGAACAGGCTAAATTAGTTGGTACTACCAGAAAATTCTATCAACAAACAAACACCTGTTCACTGTCTATATCTTTGAGGTATTTAAGGAGTTCTGCTACCTCGGAGTAAACATAAACTCCACGAATGACACCCTGGTTGGTAGGAAACTAATGCTACTTCTGTATGCAGAAACAAATGGCCTCAAAACTCTACCGTTCCTAACAGTTCTGCTTAACGGCGCCAAGTGCTAGATGATAAGCAGGATAGGAGAGTTGATACTAGCATTTTAGGTACAGCGTTTCTGATGACTTATCGATGCCACTTGATTCTAAGTTTACTCCACTTTTCGTCTGAGTGTAAGTTAGCCGATGAAATTGTTTGGATATCTGGTGGAATGCCTAACGTCGAATTATCAATTTGGTTGACGGGTTAATTATCTGGTGGCCCTTATGTTCCATTATCAATATCGAGGTGAATAAAGTACATCCTAGCTTTAGTATCGTAACGTCCTGAGCAAAGGCAATTATCCTAAGTCCGTTTTCCAGAGGTGGTATCGTATAGGCTCTTCGACTTTCATCCTTCATTCCTTTTTTGCGTTGCAATAAGGTATATGCTTTGTCGAGGAGCTCGTATAAAACAAAAAAAAATATTAGGCATTCACGGTCCATACATACATACATTATTAGGCCTTAAGGGCCCATACAGGGCCTGAACCTACCTTCTCCAACCACTTTCATGCGAAGTGGAGGCGATCCTACAGTTTTACGCGGAATCCGAACGGCAAATTTGAGAAGCTTTCTCATGACAATTTGATACTCTTGGATGTTTGTCAGACGTTCGCAAGAGGTGCCAACAACACACGGTATTCCCAAGTAGTCCCCCAACTAAGTACTAACCACGCCCTACATCGTTTAATTGCGGTGATCGAACAAGAACCGATTGATTCGACGTGGCAAGGTCGTTGGCACGGTCCACACAGGGCTTAACATTTTAAACCGAATCCGAACTGCAAATTTGAGAAGCTCCTCATGACAATTGAAACTCTTAGATGTTTGTCAGAAGTTCGCAAGAGGTGGGCAGTGGAAAAACTTTTAACATGCTACTTGGCCCGGGCAGGATTTGAACCTGAGACCTTTAGGTTAGTAACCTGCGTCCATTCTGCGCTCGTAAAACTCTTTAGAAAAACCTCCATTCATTTATTTTGGGCGCGTCTATTAGGGATTGAAGTAAAGGACCGCTTTAGAAGAAAGGTAGTATCAAACTACGTGACAGCAGAATCATAAATTGAAAAATTAAAACTATTTGTAAAATGGAGATTAATATAAAATATTTGATGGAAAGAGAATAATAGAAACTGCTAAATTAAGTATCGTTATTAGTTGATTCATTAAATGAGTTAGAAAATAGTATCAAACTAAAATATCCACTTTATAAGTACTGTTGACAGCTGTTTACTAACTTAGTTGAGAGGAATTAATTAATTACACTGGCTCAGCGGTTAGTGAATTGGACTACTGAGCCAAGGGATTGAGGTTCGAATCCCACCAAGGATCAGCTAACATTTCTTCCAATACCCCGACTCCTGCGAAATCCTGACAAACAGCTGTCGGAATCGGGGTTAAATTAGAGGTCCCATCCACTCGTGTCAAAAATATTGTTTCGCACACACAAGTGTTTGGAGGAGCTGGATTTTAGGACCTATATGGACCGTTAATGCCTAGTATTTATTTTATTCATCCGCTCTTTATCTCATTTGCGATTTTTTTCTTTTGCGGAAAAATTTAAAGCAGTTTTTCGTAAATATTGAATAGATTTAGGTGCTTAAAAAAGTAAAGCAGCGGACCTAATTATTTCGTGTTCGCATAGCTCTGGGTTTCATCCATAGAGCCTCCAAGTAGTTTTTAGGGATAACTTAAAGGAACTCACACACCAGCTATACCACTTGTCCGTTTACACCGAGGCGGTATTCGCATTTTTTCAAATATACTCAATATATTGGTTGGCGTTATTTTCGTATGTTAGCCTTCCTTTCCGTATTTTTATATTTCGGATGAGTTAGATTAAATAATATTGAATGTTTTTTCACCATCAATTAGTTTTTTTCACATACATAGCGCCCAACTCTGCATACTGCTGTACAAAATTGTATAGCTACAATACCGCCGTATACCGCTTAGTATGTGCGTTCTTACTTACCGCAATAGGATAAGGTCCCGCCGTACCGCTACTGGTACCGCATACCGTTTCTGGTGTGTGATCTCTTTAATGCTTATTGAATTCAGAAAAGTAATATTTTGATCAAATAAATTGCTTTGTTAATAATTTCTCCTATCGATCACTAAAAATTAGCAAGGGAAGCGAGACTACATGCTTCAACGAAATGATCGTACAACATTAGGTATATTGTATTTGTTTAATTATTATTTTTTATTTAATTTTTTTAGGGAGATTTTTAGTACCCTTTTTCATAACGAACAAAAGTATTATTTTTTTTAAATACAAATTTCTGCATGTGCTTGTTTTTACGACTGTCCTTTTCCTTCTTCGATCACGCACGAGATCCAGATAAGGTTGTTTTTCCCCAGCCAGCAAAATCAGTTACTTTTTTCATATTCTCATATTTTGTCTAGACATCATGAAGGAAGGTACCTCGAAGTCAAATTTTTATCACACATATTAACAGTTTAGTACCTAAGCTAAATAGCTGAATAATATTTTGTTGGTTTGTGTGTAAAACCTAAAGTGAATTAAATTGTACAAGTTACAAGGGACATAATGGGTAACTGGATCTATGTATGAAAATTGCTTTTTCGTTTGAGCACTTACGATGGCAATACCGATAAACAACGATGGCTAAGAGAGTTGTACTGACAACGCTTACTCTTGTCCGGTGCACCAATAACTTATGTGTAGCTACTTATTATTTTTAGATGATAAACGCATTACGAAATGTAGTTATGTCAGAAGGGGTTAAATATTTCTGCATTGAAGCCTAGGTGTTTTGAAGCGCTCTTGGCAACATCGAATATATATTCCTTCCTACGGAGGTTCTTTTTAACGCACATACCGAGAATGGAAGTTCTTTCACTTTCAGACCATTCATGAATAATATAGGGCTATCAAAGCGATATGGATTTCGCTTTAATGACGGAGGACATAATTGTATTTTGGAAGCATTGAATTCTACTTTATTGGTTGGATGTAACTACTCTGCTTAAGTATGACATGCAATTAAGGTCGTAATTTGATGAGCTCTATTGGTCCACCTTAGTATGCTAGATCATGAGGGGCGCGGTGTTGTTCATGCATATATATATGAAAAGCTAAGGGTGATTTAGCGAGTGATTGGATTGGATTACAAGTAACAGGCAGGGAACAAATTGAATGCAGTCTTCACTTGGAAATGAAACAAAAGCTATGCATGTCTATAGCGAATACATTTTACCTAAAGCCCTTATCATGCCGTGCACTGCTTTGTACAAACTCAGACAGGCATTAAATGAATTTTTGCTTGGCTTATGTCCAGAATTGTTAATCCAAATCCATGAATGAAAAATGTTTTGATATTACGACTGATTTGTTGAAAACTTTTGTATTTGAGCAGATACTTACTTACTTACTTAACGGGCTCCCGACTCGTGAAGAGTCTCTGCCTGAGACACAGCAGCCTTCAATCCTCTACGATCCCGGGCACGCTGCTTCCAGTTGTCCAGACCAAGCGCTCTGGCATCCGCGATGGCTTGGTCTTTGAAACGGAGGTTCGGTCTTCCTTGCCATCTCGAACCTGGGGGGTGGGATTCGAAGATCCCCATAGCTGGAGCATTATTGTCCATTCGCTCGATGTGGCCGAGCCAATGTAGTCGACGTATTTTGGCTTTTTGGACTACATCCACATTTGGGTACAGCTCATAGAGTTCGCGGTTTTATCTTCTCCTCCATTCGCCCTCCTCCTTCTTTCGAAGGAGCCCAATATCAGCTCTCCCTTCCTGCTTATCGTCCAGCACTCGGCGCCATAAAGCAAAACTGGCAGGATAAGGGTTTTGTAAAGCATACATTTCGTCCTCCGAGTTAGGAGTTTTGAACCCAGTTGTTTTGCCAAACCGGAGTAGCAGCGGTTTCCTAGGGTTATTCTTCGCCGGATCTCCACTAAGGTGTCATTCGTTGAGTTCATGTTTACTCCGAGGTAGATGAACTCCTTAACTACCCCGAAATTGTTGTTATCTATAGTGACGTTTTGCCCTAGGCGGCGGACAGATGTTTGTTTGTTTGTTGATAGCATGTATTTGATAATACAGACATAATGATATGGTACCCTGTATCCGAAATCCTTTCACATAAGGATACCATCGTTTGGAAGACTCTTTCATCGAGATATGATTGCCTTTTTTATTTCGAAGAGTACCATTTATGTGTGTTGCTTGGGACTAGACGTGCAGTTAACTGTTCTTAATGTGGCCATAGTTCCAGTCTAAATTATAAGTATTATTTATTTTTAATTATTGAAGAACTGAAACGAAAAAGTATCCACTAATTATTTTTTTATTTCTAAAAGACAAATTATTTTTTACCTTAAGCGCTATTTGTTTTTTTTTTTAATTTAATGTCTATTTTTTCGAAAAACGTCAACGCAACTCATATAAAAAATAAAATTCTATATACTCTTGTTATGTGAAGAAACAAAATCATAACTAAAATTAGTTCCAGCTACTCGTACTTTTTTCTGTACAAATTTTGTAAATCGTCGAATTTTATTTTTATTTCGAATACTCGGTTATTTTTCGAATAACAATCAAAAATAAATAAAGAACGCTTAACGACCACCTACACAAAAAGTGGCAAATTGAGGATTGGATAATTTTGCATTTAATAAATGTCCACAATATGAAAACGGAAACTTGATTTTTTTTTATACCTACATTTGTTTATGTTTGAAAGTCCTGCTTTTCTAAACAATTTTTAATATACATATACGTGTCTTAACTATTTAGCACTTTCTCCTTTCTTTGTAAATACCACCAAAAATAATTTCCAAATAAAAAAGCATCACATCAATAAACCAGTTAACCTCGTTCATCTACTTTCTTGGAATATGCTTAAACAAATTATCATACCGAATGAGTTGCTCGCACTCGTATCAATCATCAAATTCATTCCGCTAAATCAGTGTGTAAAAATCGCTCATCTCCTCACATTTCTCAAGTTACTACCACCACTAAAAAGAAAACCAAGCAAAAATAAACACAATCTCATATTTTGTACTAAGTATTTCTCAATTAAGATTGATTGATAATCGAAAAATAATCGAAACGAAATTCCGTAGCTGGAACGACTTTGCAAATACAAGAAAGCGGCGGATTACCCACAATCGCATCGAGCGGCGGTACGACCGGTACACTAATCCAATTGAACCCGGATACAGCACCAACATTTTATATACCTAGTAGGATCAATAAAATCAACACCAGTAATTTGAATTTTCAAAAATCAATTAATTTGCGATTATTTTTCTCCTTTCTTCCTGTTTTTTTTCTCCCTCTATCACTCTCTCTATTTCTTCTCAATCACTCTCTCTATCTTTGCATTTGTGTTTGTTGACCTTTCCACTATGTGCTATATGTGATTTTTTCACACGGATGCGTTTAACAGATAACCCAGTCCTGGCTGAAGATCAAACCCGAAAGAGAGAGATCCGATTGCAAAAGAATCGCGAAGCAGCCCGAGAATGCCGGCGTAAAAAAAAGGAATACATCAAGTGCCTGGAGAATCGGGTGGCGGTGCTAGAGAACCAAAACAAAGCCCTTATCGAAGAATTGAAATCGCTAAAGGAATTGTACTGTCAAACGAAAAATGATTGAGTAAGACCTAAACCTGATTAAGAAAATTATTTAAATTTAGATGTAAAAAAAAAACATATAAATACATTATATATTTGCAAACCATAAATAAAATGAAATGTATTTTAATTTTGTTCATTTGTTCGATTTATCATTATTATTATTATTTTAATTATAATAACATTGTTTTCTATGTTTATGTACATTTTCTCTATTTTAAAGCTTATATAATTATATTTTTTACCGAAAGTAAAAACTATGTTTAAGTTTTCTTAAGGATACACATAAAGGATTGTTAAGTCATAAACATTGTAGATTTGTTATAGGAAAAATGATTCTATTACCTATCCTATAATGTTTGCATTTTCGACGGAACTTATTTTTGTTTAAATTTATTTCGATTAATAAATTTTAGTTGAAAATATCAGCAAATTCCCTTTGATATTACTCTTTTATTGAATTTATTTGGACTGAAGGATTCTATATAAAATTAAGTGTTAACCCTAAATTTGTTATTCCCTTTCATGCAAAGGAAAACGACCACCAATTTCAAATCCTCATTTAATTTGTCATTGATAAGCCCCAATGCGTTTTTTTGTTTTAAGCTTTAATTTGGAACTGTTTGGATTAGCAAAAATGCGATAGGTTAAACAAAACATCGCGTCGGGTTATTTTAACAAATTGTTATATTTATAAAGCAGTCATGTGCTCCAGGAAATTCTTTATAAGATCAGTTAGGTGTTATAGCTGCAAAATGTATGTTTATTATGGAAACAATCAGGCCTATTCTGCTATTCACGTGAATCGTAGATTCGATTCACCCATTCGATTCCCTTTCACTCTGACTTTCCATTCTGCTATCCATTGGGTGAACTACATTATCCAACCCAATTTGACATTCAAGTTAACAGCTTTTCATGTGAAAATAATACGAGGTTCGTTGTTTGCAAATTGAAATTAATGTAATCGATTTGATCTGTGTTTACGAAAATCTTTGGAAAGTTGGATATGTTGTTTCGATTAATTATTTTCAATAAAATTAAAAATATAAACAAACAGGTATGAACAGTATTGGACTTTTTTTCCCACTTCCAAACAGTGGATTGTTTTGATTGTTTTAAATTGTCTCGGGTTATTGTTCTGCTTCAAAAATGTTAATAATCTTTATTTATACAAATAATCAAGCAATAAACTTACATTTTATTGACCACCAACCAGACAGACGATCCATTAAATGAAAAACCCGCAACATTTTATATGCGGATTTGAATTGTATAGAACGAATGCGTTCACGTGAATAAGAGAATACCGCGCAGTATTATCGATGTTGCCGACATTAACGAGGTGAATCCAGATTCAATTCGAATGAATAGTAGAATAGTGTTCAGTGAAAATTGAAGAAAAATCCCCCCCGATGAATAGCAGAATATGGGTGAATATAGAACTGGTGTACCCTATCAATCCTGGAAATTCTCTTCAATAGGACAGCTCATTTGCTAAGAATAACTGGAAGTCCAACCCTTACTACAGCAAAGTAATTACTCCATTTAATGACAACGGAAAAGGAATGAACACATGACAGCAGTAGGTAACGTCAGCGAATACGGCGAATGTATTCAAGTAGGAAACGATTTTTGACTTGATTTGAATGGTTCAAGAACAACAGTATCTTTTGATTGCTACCACGTTTCACGGTTCGCCACAACAGATCATTACGCTCCTTTTTCGGTGGCGCTGGTCTTTTTTTCATTCATTATTCTCGAAAAACCCCCTCAGGCAAGCACACTACGCACTCCGCCATTAAAGCCACAAGTTCAGGTCAGCCTGAAATGGGGTTTCATTGTTAATCTATTTTTACTGAACAGACCAACATTTTTCGGGGCTCCCAGAAGTATACTATAATTTATTTGGTCTCTTTCTATTTTCCCATTTTATGGCATTAGATTTGATTTATTGAAGAATAATGTGGCAGTGTTGCCAGAATATTGAAAAGCAAAATACTATATTGCTTCTTATGAATATCAATTCATTATTGATTTTTTTTGTGATCATACGGACCTGCTAACTCCTTTATGCTTTACGATGAGGTTATGATCAGGAATAGAAGGATCATAACCCGCTCACTTTACCGCATCACTACTGGTCCCGCATGTGGGGTTCACCGGTTCGACCTGAATAAACATCGGCATGCCTCCTGGTTTCGGATCACTTCATTAATGAGGCCAATCAAATGCTGGTGTTGTTGCATTTGTGTGGTCCAATAATTTTTAGGCTTGCCTTTTTCTACGATTTCGACAATTGATGTCGACCTTTTATGACACCGGTGATGTCAACCCACGGATTTGCATGCACACTTGCGAGGCAGCTTCAAGATGTAAAATGTGTCGCTAGGTTCACATTTATGTTAAAATTGCCTAGGTGTGATTTCTTCCCTTAGTCACCTTTTACGACAAGCGCTGTTTGGTGGCGCTGCATTGATATTCTGGGCCCATACCTGCACGGGAAACGGACCTCCTAACTAAACGGCATACCTACTGAATAGAAAAGTTCTACCTTTATCGAACCAGGGGACCCGCTCTCGTGTTTATTTGTCTATAAAATTTAAAAAAAATTTAATATGCTTACCTTATACAAAAAATATTAATTTCATAGCAACAATTATAATTATTTTACATAAACATCAATGAGATCGTCATACACCTACTGAACTTGTACAGGGTGGGCCATCAATTATGACCCTATCCTAAAATGCCATTGATTTTACAAAAATGGCATCGAATGTCAATTCGGTTTTGAAATTTTGAAGGAAACAGAATTAATTTGTGTGAATAAGTAATGGAACGGTATCCGCCTGAACAACGCGGAATATCGCAAGTTCGAAAAACAACCATTTAAAATCCCATAACGTGAGCCCAAATGGTAATCAATAACGGCGGCTGTCACTAAATCGATATTATTATCAAAAATGATGGAAAAAACTTCCAAAGATAGAGCCTAGAAAAATAGGGTGCTACATTATGGCCTACCTTGTAGTGTTATACATTACGTCCCGCCTGTTATTGAAATCTCCCAAATTTTCTTAAAACAAAAAAATCCTTAACTGGATTTGGTGAATATAAGGAATATTATACAATTTATTTATAGTTTGGTTGGCTCAGCCTTAGCTTAGTTACTGTATCACGACCAACGTTTTTTTTATGTTTTGCCTCATAATAGTTATTATTATTTCATTGGGCTTGACATAAACACTAGCGGTAAAATAATTTCATATAATTAAATGTTTATGTAAATGGAAACGATAGCTAGCAGAAAACATTGGGACGGGCTACAGTCTGCTTGGGCAAACTGTTGGATACCCTATTCTTATTCCTATCCCTCTAAGTATGGTTGAATTGTTAAGAACGCTCTACATATTTTGTTATATAACATGTAAAAGATTTAATCGAAAAAAATGAAGCTTTTGTTAAAAAAAACGCTCCTTGCTCAAACTTTGGTTTTTCAATAAAATTGTTTTTTTTTTAATTGTGGGCGTGTCAGTAGGCGGATTTAAAAAATATTTAAACATAAGTATAAAGCGCACCTAGATTATAAATATATTATAAATTTCAGTTTCCTAGCTCAAACTTTGGCTTTTCAATAAAATTGTTTTATTTAATGTGGGCGTGTCAGAGCGGACTTTATAAATTTTATCTCCCAAGCAGTTTTAGGAGTCAAAGATCATTATATAAAAAATTTCAGCTTTCTAGCTAAAAATTCGATTTTTTCGATAAATTTGTTTTTTTGAGTTTGTAGGCGTGTCTGTGGGCGGATTTCAAAAATTCGTAAACGATATTTCGGGCCCCTAAAGAGTATATGTTTAAAATTTCAGCTCTCTAGGTCCAGTTTAAAGGCCTAATTTTTGCCGACAGATGGAAGGACGGACGGACAACCATGGCTAGATCGACATTACTATCGATGCTGATCATAAATATGGTAACTTTTAGGGGTCTACGGGCAATATTAAGGTATGTTACAAACTGCACGTCAAAATTAATACCTATACCCTTAGAATACGGTATACAAACTCAGCTGGTAGCATTATCTGCCTTACACGGAAAGCAGAAGCGCTACTAGCCTAAATTATTTCCAGCGCTTACGGCATTATAGATCTTATAGGTGACTTTTTTCCGACTTGGCAAGTCAGAGGAAATAAAAAAAATTAAAATTGCGCATATACGAGTATGTATATATAAAATATAACCTTCACATCGGATCTCATATAGTCTGGGTTTTCACATTTCGCAGAACTATTTTGTAGCTTCCATTTTAAACAGAAGAACTGGAGCTTATCGAACTTATTTTAAAGCTTGTTTTTAATATCTTGTATGTTCGTGACACTTGCATACAGAGTTGCATCGTCAGAAAATGCTAATAAATTATTCATACCCCAAACTTTACTATACTCCTGTTATAAATGAAATTGAAACTTTAACCGTTGCATATTTTCTATCTTTATAACTGTTTACTTTGTATAATAACGCGACGATCCAAAGCATATCGATCCCGATTAGACAGACAGTTATAAAGGGTCTTTCATTAGCGACTTGACAACTTCAAACTTTCAGTGTGAACGCACCCTTGAACCGATTACCGAACTGTCAATGTCAAAATATTCAGTAAAATCAACATTTTCATCATCGTATAACGTTTATAAAAAATTAAAATTTACTACCGAAATTCCGGGTCGGTGGTCGCAACTTTAACAAGAAATTCATAGTCTATTAAACAAATTTGAGGCAAAATATTCGCGGTTTGATGTTGCCGTGCTAGTGAGACTACGTTTTGCCCGAAGCGTGGAGAATATTGCTGCCGTAGTCAATCAACAGTTAAACAGTCAATTTCACGGCGTTCTCAAGAATTGAGAATTGAAGAACTTTGCGTAAGGATCTTAGCGTACATCCTTACAAGATTAAGCTGACTCAAGAACTAAAGCCACTTGATTATATGAAGCGACGTACGTTCTCGAATTGGACTCTGGACATGATGGAATAAAATGAAGAATTTCATCGCATAAACATCTTCAGCGATAAAGCGTATTTATAGTTAAACGGCTTCGTCAATAAGCAAAATATGCAATACTGGACAGGTGAGAACCCTCATGTGCTTCATGAAACGGCACTTCATCCGCAAAAAGTCACTGTTTGCTGCGGTTTTCATGTCAGTGGCGTCATTGGGTCGTTTTTTTTCGTCGATAAAAATTACCGTCACGTTACGGTAAATGGTATTCACTACAGACATGTTGCGACGTTGTTTCTTTGAGCAATTGCATGAATTTGACATCGGTGGTATATGGTTCCAACAAGACATTGCCACAAGCCACACAGCGGGTGCAACAATCGAGTTATTTAAGTCTCGTTCGGTGAACGTGTTATCTCGAGAAACGGACCCGTCTATTGGCAGCCGAGATTGTATGATTTTACGCCTCTAGACTTTTTTTATGGAGCTACATTAAATCATTGGTATTTGCCAACAATCCGGCGACGTTAGAGGAGCTCAGAGCCGATATTGAACGAGAAATAGCGGCCGTATCGGTCGAAAGGTGCGGTTGAGTCATCGGAAATCGGGTTCAACGTATCGACCGCTGCATACGCTCCCATGGTGGACATATGAACGAAGTCGAGTTCCAATCATAAATATTTTGATAGTAATTCAAGCCAATAATTTGTTTGAGATATCTCAAGTAGTTTGCATTTTAAATAAAAAAGAAGTTGCCAAGTCCTTAATGAAAGACCCTTCATATATTAACATCTTTTGGAATTGTTAACTTCCCAGCTACTGGGTAAGTTATTGTTATTGGTGCGAAAATGAAAATCGTGATTAACAACACTTTTTTAAATTTGGAGGTTCACAATTATGTTTTTCAAATGTATTTAAGAAGATGTATGTGTGTGTACGTACACATGTGCGTATGCTCCTAAATATGAAGTGAGAAAAATTAGCCGTTTTTTTTTTTGTTAAAAAAAAGATTGAAAAATATGGATTTTAGATTTTCTTGAGAAAGATATATTCAATCTAATTTATTCTGGTCACAATCTATTTACTTCAGAATAAGATATTTTCATTGATTTTTTGGCGAAGAACAACTAACAGTTTTTATATTTAATAGTAACAAAAAATGTAAACATAAAAATAAATAATGAATGAGGAGAGGAATCAAATAACATCGATTCTATTTAGTTTTCGCTTACCTACCTTCCATTATTATTATTTATAACGTTAACAGCAGACCCGCTAAAATAAATGCATACATATTTTCTTTTTCAAACCTATTCATCATTTTACGTTTACCCTCAGGCAAGCACACTACGCACTCCGCCATTAAAGTCACAAGTTCAGGTCAGCCTGAAATGGGGTTTCATTGTTAATCTATTTTTACTGAACAGACCAACATTTTTCGGGGCTCCCAGAAGTATACTATAATTTATTTGGTCTCTTTCTATTTTCCCATTTTATGGCATTAGATTTGATTTATTGAAGAATAATGTGGCAGTGTTGCCAGAATATTGAAAAGCAAAATACTATATTGCTTCTTATGAATATCAATTCATTATTGATTTTTTTTGTGATCATACGGACCTGCTAACTCCTTTATGCTTTACGATGAGGTTATGATCAGGATTAGAAGGATCATAACCCGCTCACTTTACCGCATCACTACTGGTCCCGCATGTGGGGTTCACCGGTTCGACCTGAATAAACATCGGCATGCCTCCTGGTTTCGGATCACTTCATTAATGAGGCCAATCAAATGCTGGTGTTGTTGCATTTGTGTGGTCCAATAATTTTTAGGCTTGCCTTTTTCTACGATTTCGACAATTGATGTCGACCTTTTATGACACCGGTGATGTCAACCCACGGATTTGCATGCACACTTGCGAGGCAGCTTCAAGATGTAAAATGTGTCGCTAGGTTCACATTTATGTTAAAATTGCCTAGGTGTGATTTCTTCCCTTAGTCACCTTTTACGACAAGCGCTGTTTGGTGGCGCTGCATTGATATTCTGGGCCCATACCTGCACGGGAAACGGACCTCCTAACTAAACGGCATACCTACTGAATAGAAAAGTTCTACCTTTATCGAACCAGGGGACCCGCTCTCGTGTTTATTTGTCTATAAAATTTAAAAAAAATTTAATATGCTTACCTTATACAAAAAATATTAATTTCATAGCAACAATTATAATTATTTTACATAAACATCAATGAGATCGTCATACACCTACTGAACTTGTACAGGGTGGGCCATCAATTATGACCCTATCCTAAAATGCCATTGATTTTACAAAAATGGCATCGAATGTCAATTCGGTTTTGAAATTTTGAAGGAAACAGAATTAATTTGTGTGAATAAGTAATGGAACGGTATCCGCCTGAACAACGCGGAATATCGCAAGTTCGAAAAACAACCATTTAAAATCCCATAACGTGAGCCCAAATGGTAATCAATAACGGCGGCTGTCACTAAATCGATATTATTATCAAAAATGATGGAAAAAACTTCCAAAGATAGAGCCTAGAAAAATAGGGTGCTACATTATGGCCTACCTTGTAGTGTTATACATTACGTCCCGCCTGTTATTGAAATCTCCCAAATTTTCTTAAAACAAAAAAATCCTTAACTGGATTTGGTGAATATAAGGAATATTATACAATTTATTTATAGTTTGGTTGGCTCAGCCTTAGCTTAGTTACTGTATCACGACCAACGTTTTTTTTATGTTTTGCCTCATAATAGTTATTATTATTTCATTGGGCTTGACATAAACACTAGCGGTAAAATAATTTCATATAATTAAATGTTTATGTAAATGGAAACGATAGCTAGCAGAAAACATTGGGACGGGCTACAGTCTGCTTGGGCAAACTGTTGGATACCCTATTCTTATTCCTATCCCTCTAAGTATGGTTGAATTGTTAAGAACGCTCTACATATTTTGTTATATAACATGTAAAAGATTTAATCGAAAAAAATGAAGCTTTTGTTAAAAAAAACGCTCCTTGCTCAAACTTTGGTTTTTCAATAAAATTGTTTTTTTTTTAATTGTGGGCGTGTCAGTAGGCGGATTTAAAAAATATTTAAACATAAGTATAAAGCGCACCTAGATTATAAATATATTATAAATTTCAGTTTCCTAGCTCAAACTTTGGCTTTTCAATAAAATTGTTTTATTTAATGTGGGCGTGTCAGAGCGGACTTTATAAATTTTATCTCCCAAGCAGTTTTAGGAGTCAAAGATCATTATATAAAAAATTTCAGCTTTCTAGCTAAAAATTCGATTTTTTCGATAAATTTGTTTTTTTGAGTTTGTAGGCGTGTCTGTGGGCGGATTTCAAAAATTCGTAAACGATATTTCGGGCCCCTAAAGAGTATATGTTTAAAATTTCAGCTCTCTAGGTCCAGTTTAAAGGCCTAATTTTTGCCGACAGATGGAAGGACGGACGGACAACCATGGCTAGATCGACATTACTATCGATGCTGATCATAAATATGGTAACTTTTAGGGGTCTACGGGCAATATTAAGGTATGTTACAAACTGCACGTCAAAATTAATACCTATACCCTTAGAATACGGTATACAAACTCAGCTGGTAGCATTATCTGCCTTACACGGAAAGCAGAAGCGCTACTAGCCTAAATTATTTCCAGCGCTTACGGCATTATAGATCTTATAGGTGACTTTTTTCCGACTTGGCAAGTCAGAGGAAATAAAAAAAATTAAAATTGCGCATATACGAGTATGTATATATAAAATATAACCTTCACATCGGATCTCATATAGTCTGGGTTTTCACATTTCGCAGAACTATTTTGTAGCTTCCATTTTAAACAGAAGAACTGGAGCTTATCGAACTTATTTTAAAGCTTGTTTTTAATATCTTGTATGTTCGTGACACTTGCATACAGAGTTGCATCGTCAGAAAATGCTAATAAATTATTCATACCCCAAACTTTACTATACTCCTGTTATAAATGAAATTGAAACTTTAACCGTTGCATATTTTCTATCTTTATAACTGTTTACTTTGTATAATAACGCGACGATCCAAAGCATATCGATCCCGATTAGACAGACAGTTATAAAGGGTCTTTCATTAGCGACTTGACAACTTCAAACTTTCAGTGTGAACGCACCCTTGAACCGATTACCGAACTGTCAATGTCAAAATATTCAGTAAAATCAACATTTTCATCATCGTATAACGTTTATAAAAAATTAAAATTTACTACCGAAATTCCGGGTCGGTGGTCGCAACTTTAACAAGAAATTCATAGTCTATTAAACAAATTTGAGGCAAAATATTCGCGGTTTGATGTTGCCGTGCTAGTGAGACTACGTTTTGCCCGAAGCGTGGAGAATATTGCTGCCGTAGTCAATCAACAGTTAAACAGTCAATTTCACGGCGTTCTCAAGAATTGAGAATTGAAGAACTTTGCGTAAGGATCTTAGCGTACATCCTTACAAGATTAAGCTGACTCAAGAACTAAAGCCACTTGATTATATGAAGCGACGTACGTTCTCGAATTGGACTCTGGACATGATGGAATAAAATGAAGAATTTCATCGCATAAACATCTTCAGCGATAAAGCGTATTTATAGTTAAACGGCTTCGTCAATAAGCAAAATATGCAATACTGGACAGGTGAGAACCCTCATGTGCTTCATGAAACGGCACTTCATCCGCAAAAAGTCACTGTTTGCTGCGGTTTTCATGTCAGTGGCGTCATTGGGTCGTTTTTTTTCGTCGATAAAAATTACCGTCACGTTACGGTAAATGGTATTCACTACAGACATGTTGCGACGTTGTTTCTTTGAGCAATTGCATGAATTTGACATCGGTGGTATATGGTTCCAACAAGACATTGCCACAAGCCACACAGCGGGTGCAACAATCGAGTTATTTAAGTCTCGTTCGGTGAACGTGTTATCTCGAGAAACGGACCCGTCTATTGGCAGCCGAGATTGTATGATTTTACGCCTCTAGACTTTTTTTATGGAGCTACATTAAATCATTGGTATTTGCCAACAATCCGGCGACGTTAGAGGAGCTCAGAGCCGATATTGAACGAGAAATAGCGGCCGTATCGGTCGAAAGGTGCGGTTGAGTCATCGGAAATCGGGTTCAACGTATCGACCGCTGCATACGCTCCCATGGTGGACATATGAACGAAGTCGAGTTCCAATCATAAATATTTTGATAGTAATTCAAGCCAATAATTTGTTTGAGATATCTCAAGTAGTTTGCATTTTAAATAAAAAAGAAGTTGCCAAGTCCTTAATGAAAGACCCTTCATATATTAACATCTTTTGGAATTGTTAACTTCCCAGCTACTGGGTAAGTTATTGTTATTGGTGCGAAAATGAAAATCGTGATTAACAACACTTTTTTAAATTTGGAGGTTCACAATTATGTTTTTCAAATGTATTTAAGAAGATGTATGTGTGTGTACGTACACATGTGCGTATGCTCCTAAATATGAAGTGAGAAAAATTAGCCGTTTTTTTTTTTGTTAAAAAAAAGATTGAAAAATATGGATTTTAGATTTTCTTGAGAAAGATATATTCAATCTAATTTATTCTGGTCACAATCTATTTACTTCAGAATAAGATATTTTCATTGATTTTTTGGCGAAGAACAACTAACAGTTTTTATATTTAATAGTAACAAAAAATGTAAACATAAAAATAAATAATGAATGAGGAGAGGAATCAAATAACATCGATTCTATTTAGTTTTCGCTTACCTACCTTCCATTATTATTATTTATAACGTTAACAGCAGACCCGCTAAAATAAATGCATACATATTTTCTTTTTCAAACCTATTCATCATTTTACGTTTACCCTCAGGCAAGCACACTACGCACTCCGCCATTAAAGTCACAAGTTCAGGTCAGCCTGAAATGGGGTTTCATTGTTAATCTATTTTTACTGAACAGACCAACATTTTTCGGGGCTCCCAGAAGTATACTATAATTTATTTGGTCTCTTTCTATTTTCCCATTTTATGGCATTAGATTTGATTTATTGAAGAATAATGTGGCAGTGTTGCCAGAATATTGAAAAGCAAAATACTATATTGCTTCTTATGAATATCAATTCATTATTGATTTTTTTTGTGATCATACGGACCTGCTAACTCCTTTATGCTTTACGATGAGGTTATGATCAGGATTAGAAGGATCATAACCCGCTCACTTTACCGCATCACTACTGGTCCCGCATGTGGGGTTCACCGGTTCGACCTGAATAAACATCGGCATGCCTCCTGGTTTCGGATCACTTCATTAATGAGGCCAATCAAATGCTGGTGTTGTTGCATTTGTGTGGTCCAATAATTTTTAGGCTTGCCTTTTTCTACGATTTCGACAATTGATGTCGACCTTTTATGACACCGGTGATGTCAACCCACGGATTTGCATGCACACTTGCGAGGCAGCTTCAAGATGTAAAATGTGTCGCTAGGTTCACATTTATGTTAAAATTGCCTAGGTGTGATTTCTTCCCTTAGTCACCTTTTACGACAAGCGCTGTTTGGTGGCGCTGCATTGATATTCTGGGCCCATACCTGCACGGGAAACGGACCTCCTAACTAAACGGCATACCTACTGAATAGAAAAGTTCTACCTTTATCGAACCAGGGGACCCGCTCTCGTGTTTATTTGTCTATAAAATTTAAAAAAAATTTAATATGCTTACCTTATACAAAAAATATTAATTTCATAGCAACAATTATAATTATTTTACATAAACATCAATGAGATCGTCATACACCTACTGAACTTGTACAGGGTGGGCCATCAATTATGACCCTATCCTAAAATGCCATTGATTTTACAAAAATGGCATCGAATGTCAATTCGGTTTTGAAATTTTGAAGGAAACAGAATTAATTTGTGTGAATAAGTAATGGAACGGTATCCGCCTGAACAACGCGGAATATCGCAAGTTCGAAAAACAACCATTTAAAATCCCATAACGTGAGCCCAAATGGTAATCAATAACGGCGGCTGTCACTAAATCGATATTATTATCAAAAATGATGGAAAAAACTTCCAAAGATAGAGCCTAGAAAAATAGGGTGCTACATTATGGCCTACCTTGTAGTGTTATACATTACGGCCCGCCTGTTATTGAAATCTCCCAAATTTTCTTAAAACAAAAAAATCCTTAACTGGATTTGGTGAATATAAGGAATATTATACAATTTATTTATAGTTTGGTTGGCTCAGCCTTAGCTTAGTTACTGTATCACGACCAACGTTTTTTTTATGTTTTGCCTCATAATAGTTATTATTATTTCATTGGGCTTGACATAAACACTAGCGGTAAAATAATTTCATATAATTAAATGTTTATGTAAATGGAAACGATAGCTAGCAGAAAACATTGGGACGGGCTACAGTCTGCTTGGGCAAACTGTTGGATACCCTATTCTTATTCCTATCCCTCTAAGTATGGTTGAATTGTTAAGAACGCTCTACATATTTTGTTATATAACATGTAAAAGATTTAATCGAAAAAAATGAAGCTTTTGTTAAAAAAAACGCTCCTTGCTCAAACTTTGGTTTTTCAATAAAATTGTTTTTTTTTTAATTGTGGGCGTGTCAGTAGGCGGATTTAAAAAATATTTAAACATAAGTATAAAGCGCACCTAGATTATAATATATTATAAATTTCAGTTTCCTAGCTCAAACTTTGGCTTTTCAATAAAATTGTTTTATTTAATGTGGGCGTGTCAGAGCGGACTTTATAAATTTTATCTCCCAAGCAGTTTTAGGAGTCAAAGATCATTATATAAAAAATTTCAGCTTTCTAGCTAAAAATTCGATTTTTTCGATAAATTTGTTTTTTTGAGTTTGTAGGCGTGTCTGTGGGCGGATTTCAAAAATTCGTAAACGATATTTCGGGCCCCTAAAGAGTATATGTTTAAAATTTCAGCTCTCTAGGTCCAGTTTAAAGGCCTAATTTTTGCCGACAGATGGAAGGACGGACGGACAACCATTCATCATTTTACGTTTAATTTTTTTATTGATTATCATGTTCAATACACGCTGGAAAGTGGATCGTGTGGACCTCCTGGGTCGCGCTCACCCCACTTGTTGGAAGTGATGTTTAATACCAATTTCGTAATAGAATACACTGCCAAAGGATTTTATGCATCTTTTCGCAAGCGATCGAAAAAGACTTATTTATTTTTATTTATTTCTCTACCGAGCTTAACTCTAACAGATATAAGTATTATAAATTTCAATTATTAGTTACATTTTCTAAGGCGTCTTGATATGCATCAACAAAATCGATATTATTGATAAAATTGAAATTGATTGGCAGCGTAATTAATAATATTTTTTTTTATAATTCACTTACGCTAAAATGGCTTTGTTTTTTCTGTATATGCACAATACCCTTATAGTGTTAAACACAGCGCTGCAATGTAGTATTGTATTGCATGATTTTAGGTGCTACTTACTATGAGCCTTATTGCGAAGATCAATCGACAGTTGATAATTGACTATTTTCAATGTGTGCTATTGTGAACGAACGATTCTAAGGGATTTTGTCAATCGCAGTCAATTAAAAATATGCGATTGATAAAAATACCAAATGAATCGTTCGTTCACAATAGCACACATTGAAAATAGTCAATTATCAATTGTCGATTGATCTTCGCAATAAGGCTGTATGTCTAGGAATATAAAACAAGGGTCGATCGAATCAATTTTTGTAGTGCCAAAATAAGAAGCATAAATGAATTGATATTTACCACTATTCAGTGGCAACAAATTATCATTGTACCATTTTACAATATTAGCCAAGTCCTTTTGGATATTTATGCAATCATTGAAATTGTTTACCCACTCAAATTTTTTTAGGTGATCTGCTAACATTAAACATTTTTCAAAATAAACCACCGATGGAACAAAATAAAAAAATATTAAATAGCAAGGGACCAAGATGGTTGCCTTGTGGGAAACTGGACAGAACATTAAAACATTTGGATTAAACACCACAAATTTTAACTATTTGCTTCCTGTTAGTTTAGTTACTGAAAAAAATTTTAAGAAGTGAAGGGATACCAAAATTTTGAAGCTAACGTAGCAATATATCATGGCTAACGGTATCAAAGCCTTAATAAAGTTAGTGTAAATGACATCAACTTATTCCAAGGAATTCAAAACGTAGGTTCCAAACAACGCAAGATTGGTAGCTGTTGATTAACCAGTTATAAACCTTTGTTGACATGGGGATACAAGTTCCTTTAAATGTAAATATAGTTTTTGTTTAACTATTCATTCAAATAACTCCAGTATAGCTGAAATATTTCATATTCATAGTTTTAGTGGGTCTGCTATTAGCATTATAAATAATAAAGATGTGTACGTGAAAACTAAATAAAATCAATCTCCTCATTCATTATTTATACTGATTATTTATTTTTATGTTTACATTGTTTTTTTACTATTGTAAAAAATCAATGAAAATATCTGATATTTTGAAGTAAATGGATTCTGACCAGAACAAATTAGATTGAATAAATCTTTCTCAAGACATTCTAAAATCCATATTTTTTCAATCTTTGTTTAAACCAAAAACGTCTACATCGAATTCAATTTATTTTTTTGAGTTCATAACGTAATTACGTAAGTACGAACATACACACATACATCTCCTAAAAAACATTTAACAAAAATATTGTGACCATCAAATTTTAAAATATGTTGTACCGAGTAACTGGAAAGTTTATAATTTCCTTAACTTCTGTTGAAATGTTTCTTGAGAACCCAGTATGCTGAACCAAAGTGGACCGTAAACTTTTATGGTATGCTTCAACAGATTAATAAAATTTTCCGTTGGATTATGTGTTGCCATATATAAGGCCTCAAAATTCTATTCGCTGTTGTCAACCATCGTAAGTTATGTAGCCATTTTTCCTGGTTGGTGGTTGGATACATATTCAGAGCATGATCCGTTGCTGACAGCTTCACAAATTTTAAATACAAGGTGGCGCAAAAGTAATCCTCCTATCAGAAAATGCTATAAATTTTGCGATTGGCCCCTAATGTCAGTTCTGTTTTGACATTTGTGTAGTAAACACATGCGAAATACACGTTAATAAACAATGTTACGCTACACTGCTCCAGAACGCGGAATATTGGTGACTATTTATTTGAGCAATAATTAAATTACAGCCAAAAAACATCGGAAGGTTATTTTTGCGCCACCTTGTATATATTTTCCATGTACTCAGGTCATAGTAATAATGATAATAGTGAGGGTATAGTATACTGCGACCTTGTGTCCACTGTTTATTTTATGAATTGTATTAGAGTCTTGCTCTGACTTAGCCTTGGCAGGTCACACACCTTAGAGCACAGCCTCCAGTCCAGTTTCTTTGACGAATCTGAGAATGAGCTGTGGTTCCATGGTTTGTATGTCCTTGTCTGTAATTTGGTGTTTACCCAAATATCGCATCCTCTTGTGGGACTATGCCCACAGTGGTAGCGATGGTGTAGAGGTTAGTGTGATGGCTTTTGAACCGCGCGGTGCAGGTTCAATCCCCATTGAGAACAACAACATACACCACTCATTAAAGAAGAGAACGAATAATACCTTGTTTCTCCGAACTCTACACCAAAAAGAGGATTTCTGCCTGGTAGTACAATGGACCGTTACGGAGTCTGAGTGCTCTGGGATTTGGATTTCCTTTTTATAAAAAAATGTCCCACAGGATCCCAGTATGTGATCTAAAGTTTTAGCGGTCTCGCTGCAAATTCTGCAGATTCCGTCCTCTGATGTATGAACCCATTTTCCTCAGGTGCTCCATGAGTCTGCAGTGCCCCGTGGGTGGCCTGTTAGGATTCATAGCTTTTTCTTGTTGAGGCTTTGAATCTCTCTTTAGGTTGTAGTTTCCCAGGAGTTTCTTAGCTTGTCTCATACTATGTATGTTAAGAAGGGTTCTGTTTCGCGTAGAGTGTGTTCTCCTATCAGGCAGAATGATTCAGGTTATATATAGGGTTCCGCTGCACCTTTTCTTGCCAGAGAATCCGCTGCTAACGTTACCTATAATGCCAACGTGGTCTGGTACCTAGCAGATGGTTACGATGTATGTTATTCTTGCATAGGCTGTGTAGCCATTCCCACACGAGTTTTGACTTGATGACATAGGCTTGATGTTTCATCGGTAATCGCTTTGCAGACTAACTAGTGAAAGTCGCTTTCCAACCTTAAGATTTGGATCGTTATTCTATAATAGATAGTAAATTTGAAGTTCATTACGCACTGGTAGCCCAACAGGGAGGGAATTCTAACAAAATTTCACCGAGAATAGTTGGAAAGAATTACTTAGTGGTTAGTGCGTTGGACTACTGATCGAGGGGTCTCAGGTTCAAATCACGACGGGGCCTGTAACACCATCGGCACACGCAAATTCCATATTTTTGTTATCATGAGCATTATGCTACCCCGTTATCTTGATTTTCAGCATTTTAAGCAGCCTACAGAAGTGTCTTCGGTTTTATTTGTCACTGTTGAAGGCATTTTCGATTTTCCATCATCTTGGTTTTTTGAGAATTCACTGGAGTTTTTACTTGGACATAAGAACTAGCGCCCAATAGAGGTCGTGCTGTCGTTATTTATTATCTAATGACGAAATTCTGTCATGTCTATATTAAATATAACCTAATAACTTTAAAAGGCTATGTTGTATTTCTTGTGTCCTGATCAAGCATACCATGTTCGACTTCACCTTTATAAATATATCTATGGATTTCTTGAAGGAAATGCCAATTCGAATATTTGATGCCATTCTTTTTAAACAAAACCAACCTGCAACTTTGTACCTGGAATTCATCGAATCAAATTTAAAAATGCTGGGCTAATAAATACACCAATACATTTGATCCTTCTATTTCTGAATCGACTATAAATTGTAAAATGTTTTCAAATATTCTTCATTCAAAAAGTTTTAGTATAAATTAAGATTATATACTATAGGTACTGATCCTCGGCATGTGTATCATTTCATTTTATTGATTTCAAAATCGTTTGTTAATTTTAATTGTGTATTTAATTTTATCATTTAAAAAACAAATTGGTAGAATTCAAAGACAAGTAAATCCTTGATATCAAAGCAAAAATAAAACAAATGTAAATAAAAAAAAGAGTTAAAATTAATCAAGCAAAAAGTAAATCTTAATATATATTTTAACTTAGACAAATTGATATATGTAATAAAAAAACTTACAAGTTTAAGAGTAATTAATATTTTTTATGAAGAGACGAGAAATACAATTTAATTAAATAATGAAGTATGTGTTTGATAACATATTAAAATATGCTTACAGAAAACTTTCATAAAATAAATTAAAAATGCAAAATGACTTTTTTAACTATGTATGTTTTAACAAATTTATAAAATATGTACACTTTAAGAAAGTCATTGTACAAAAACATTTAAAAAATAAAGTAAATACATTTTGTATTTAAGTTTGAGGATGTGAACAAGGTTTTCCTTTATTATTTTAATGTATACTGAGAAACAAACAAAAACATAGAGAAATCCTTCAAGGAAGTTATGAAATTTACAATGTCAGATGAATGATTATTTCCTGAATACAACCAAAATAAAAAAGAATTTGAAAATTCAGTATTTTTTTTTGTTCTTTAACTTTTAACTAAGATGAATATATAGTATATAAAAAATCATATTCGAACTTACTTTCTTTACCGGGTTACTGACCCGTGGAGAGTCGCTGCCTGAAACACAGAAGCCTCCTCCCCACTGCCATCAAGGCCACTTCGATTCTAGTCAATGCCTTCTGACTTGATTGTCCTTTTACGACACCGGTGACCTCCAATCGTATCACCTACGGATTTGTATGCACACTTGTGTGGGAGTCGCTGGACTCACCTGAAGGTTAAAATTGTCTAGAAGGGATTTTTCCCCTTCGTCGCCTTTTGAGACAAATGCAGATTCCTGGGGGTTACTGTAGTTAAATTCTTAGCCCGTCCCTGCACGGAATGATATCGCCAGAAAATGAAGTGAACGTATTTTGGCTTTTTTGAACATTTTCGCATTTTGAAAGGTTGTATTTTCTTGCGAGAACTTAACTAGCAAGATTAAACTTTTGTGAATTAAATATTTTGTCTTTCGAGGCAGAAGTTTTAAGCCTAGCGTTTTTAAGCAGCTTTTAAATGGCCTACCTACCTAGCATGTAGAAATAGTGATATTTCTAAAGTAGAAAGCACGTCCAGTCAATGAAATGAATAACCGGTTTCATCACCCGATATAGAAGAGGTTAGCAGTTCTGCGGAAAAAGCCAGGGAAGAACAAGGCCGCCGGTTCCTATGGTCTATTAGCGAAGATGTTCAAAGAAGGAGGTAATATGCTATGCGGGTTATATCGACATCATCGGTTGCGTGTTCTTGTATATGCTTTCACGGCTATTGGAGAACAGGTGGAATCGGTTGGCGTTGAAGTCAACGTCGACAATACCAAGCACATGATATCAATAAAGAAACATTTATCCATTGTCAGACAGTGTCGTTACTGTTGATAGCAATAAATTCGAGCAAGTTAACATCAACATTACATTAACTCAGCGAATGGGGATCCGAGGATACCTGCTAGGAAACCACTGCTACTTTGGGTAAAAATCTTCGAAGGATAAAATGCATGTTCTATCGAACCTCTATTCTGTCAGGTATGCTCCGGATGATAAGTAGGTAAGGCGAGCTAGTATTTCGAAAAAAAATAAATACTCCGTCGGATATTTAGTGCTGGGCGCAGGGAAGGCGAATTAAGGAAAAAATACAACCGCGAACTCTGAGCTGTATCAAGATGTGGACGTAGTTCAAAAAGCTAAATGACTCCTACTACGTTGACTAGACTGATCAAATAGATGATAAAAAGATATTCTTAATTTTTTTTTATACAAAAGTGATACGATTTCCGAATACGGACGTGGCAGTTCTGGCGGGTGACGGATATTATATTTCATATATACTCGTATATATAAAAAAACAGATATATGCTTGTAAATATAACAAAATTAATTTGCTCATAAGGCAACTCGCGAGTACCGGCGAAAGTTGTTTCGTTGTGTGGCAGGCGCCTATTTCAGCTTGCTTTTTCGAATCAAACAGTGTTTGGGTGGGGCGCTTCGCGGATTAAAAGGATTTTACCATTTTTTATTCATGATTAAGCCTGCTCACGCAACTTCGTTGCTCCGCTTAGGGTAGGTGGTAGTTGTCTGCGGCAGTGCAGGTTCAATCCCCATGGAGACAACAACATACGCCACCCATTAAAGGAGAGAAACGATTAACCTCTTGTTTGTCTAACCTCTACACCAAAAAAAGAATTTATGTCTGGAAGTACAATGGACCGTTACCGAGTCTGCGTGCTCTGGGATTTGGATTTCCTTTTTTTTTAATTAAAAATATAAAAAAAGACTTGGTATAGTGCCAACGCTATTTTGCATTGCAATATACAATTGTATCTTTAGCTGCTATGCGCAATAAATTCAAAAATGTTTAAATGATATCTATTATTTTTTTTATAATATAATTTTGTTTGTTGTTTACCTGGTGTTCTTTTTCACATTTTGTTAAATTCTAAAACCACTGCCAATCGTAAATAAACGTAACTTTGTTAAGATTAATCCAGACACCATAAAGAACGCACTCACAAAATTTCATTAACGTCCGCCGAGCGGTTCATGAAAAGGACACACACAGACAACTAGTCATTTTTATATATATAGACCAAGACGATTATTTATTTATAAAAACGATTGATTTTATATTTAGTGGTATGGGAAAGCGAGAACCCTAAAAAATTTTCACTTGAGCGCGACTTGCACGAACGATCGATTAGACAAACTGCAGAGAAGTTTGCTTTTGATGCATTTTTAAACAGAAAATTGCAAATATTACTATACCATGAGTGGGATATGTAACTAGTTCATCGAACTATATTAAAAAACAGGGTCCAGCGCGGTTTAATTAACCAAATGTCGAATTTCAAACTTTTTGCCTCGAACAACAACTTTGCTATTTCCACCTACCAACGATCTCAAAAATCGTTCGAATTTAACCTATAAATCCGAATATCATTTGGATTTGCTTGTTGTTTTGGAGTTGGGATTAGCTGCCGTCCGCGACCAAAAAATTGTGACATGTGAGGGAAGTTTCAAACTTCAAGAATAATCGTTCGGACGGGGGTAATAGGCCGATCTCATATCAATGGTCGTTAATTCCTTATACAATTTTCGAAACATAAACGTTTCCTATCATTCCTGAATTTATGTTTCAATACTAAATATATCATAATTTTTAAGACTCAACCATTATTTCGCCATTTCTGTTGGATTAAATGAATATCCCGCGCTTTATTCATTTTAAATTAATAGAAACAAGTTTGGCACTCACATTAAATCCATTATTGTATCGGCTCGAAAATACTCAAGAAACCTAAATCGTAAAATTGAAATTTTTCATATTTTTTTGCAGGTATGGTTAATTTTAGCGTGTCACTCGTCTGTTCAATGTTGGTTGAATTAATAAAATCTAATAAAAATAAAAATGTTTTCAAACGGAAACCTGCCACCTACCGGAATATGTTGATCAAATTGCTTACATCTACATTCTCCTTAGTGATGGCGCCCCGTCTGGTGTAAATACAATTCGTTACTGCTTTACTGAACTACTCAGATATAGAGCTAAAATAGTTGACTGCATCCAGAAATATTTAGCGGTTGGTACAAGCTGAAGTCCTAAGGAAAGGAGCACATTACCTATTTCTTCACAATCGGAAATCAGTATAATATATTAATATTACCGCTGAACTAGGCAAACAAATATTGTAATATGTTTGAAGCTTAATTCAACAGTAACCAACTTCACATCTCTTCAATTTTATTTTTTTTCTGACAAGCATCGTTGCAAAACGTCAACACCCGCCAATTGCCATTCGCATATCGCATCTTATATTTGCAAGGAATATTGTTATATCCGAATACGGTTTTCTATTCTCAGAACAACTTTATACATTAAATAGAAGATTTTGATGATATGAAAATTGAATATCTTAACTAATTATTATGTGATTTAATAGTGAAGCGACATATAAGTGAAAATGTCTGAAAAGCCACCGATTTTGAATATTTTCGTTGTCGGATTCCACCACAAGCTCGGATGCCAGGTGATTAATATTCCATTCATGAATAATGTTTTTTACTTTTACTCAAGACAATTATTTACCTATGGTTTTCGTAATTAAAACTGTATTGCTCTATATACCTTAAATAGAGGCCTAAAGTAATGTTTAATTTTTTCGCTTGTTAAAAAGTAGTATTTATGCTCTATTGATTTGTCGTTTTATACATTGTGGATTGATAAAAATGTCCCAGCTGAAAAGTGGCAATTACTGATTAAATGTGTCGCAGTATTTGTTGGCGTGATTGATATGTATTGTTTATCTTTCTTAGAATCACTAGATTTTACTGCATTGAATCTTCAATGGGTAATGTGGGTTTAGTTAATTTTATAAATAAAATTATAATCTGCCCTAATGTAACGGAAATGTGTTGGTTAGAAGTGTGGAATATCCGAACAACTTTGAACGGGAAATGATTTCATATGCCCTTCAATGAATAAATTGTTACTCCTTTGTCTAGACTTAAAAGAACAGGGTGCATAATGCGTGTGTAATATCATTCGAATTTTCATTCCATCTATCTTTTCCTGTAAGTATTATGTATATCGGCGATAACTGTGAATAGTACTGATTGAGCAGCTAGGATTTGAGTCAATCAATACGATACCTTTCTAACATCATTATGTAGGGTTCGTAAAATCTTTCCTTTGAACATTATAGTTCTAACTGAGCCGGTAGCGCAGTTTTTTTTTAGGTTCTTTGAAGTGAAGGCTCGCTCGTATCGTGAAACTTGTTATTGAATCAAGCTTTGTTACTCCTGCTGTCATGCGGAATATCTTTATCTCAGCTGCAGTTAATTTGCCTCATACTTTTTGTATGCTGTCCAACATTGTGAACCGTATGTAAGCGCAGGGAGCACAACTGCGGAGAAGAGCCTTCAATTCAGGCTTGGGGGCATTTTCGGTTACAAAAGATTGCTGAGTTTTCCCACCACTTCATCAATCCTACCCTTACGCTATGATTGATCTCGTCATTGTATACAGAACTATTCTGCTTTTCGCGTGAATCGCAAATTCGATTATACCTCATCCAACAAAAATTGTCAGAGGAGCTTTTTTTTCTACGAATTGTGCCTGTAGATACTCTCACGGCCTGTAGATACTCTCAAACGCAAGAATTGCCACTGAAATAAAAATCAAACCACTGTTATACCACGGAATTATTGTTGTAATTTTCCTAAAATTCGCATGCAACCATCACAACCAGTCTCCCACACAGCCGAATGGGGAATGAGCATGATCGTCTTGTGTTCGCTTGATATTATCATCCACCAAAATAAGCAGTGTGTGTGACTGAAGCACATCAGAAGAGTATTACCATCTCTACAATGGAGCATATCATTAAGGGTTTTTCTATGGATTTTGTCAAAGAACTTTCTTTTGAGAACGAATTATTATGTGGGGTGTTGCCATTCGGTTTTAATTTAATTGTATTTGTATTGTACAGCTGCACAAGTGCAGTTTTTTTACCATCTGTTTAGGTATATGACATTGCGTCGTGGTTATATAATTTTGTATTCTAATCGCCTGATTGTGTTAGGTTAGGTTAGGTTGAAGTGGCTGTTAGCAGAAAGCCAACACACTTAGGCCAATGAGGTCCGTTGTGATGCCACATGGATCGGGAGTTTCGACCCCTACTCGCTAAAACCATTTGGAGCTTCTAATGAAGCGCGATAGACTTCTAACATCTGTATTAGCTAAGTCACTGAGTTCGTTGACGAAGAAGGCTCCTAGGTAGAGATTTCTTTTATGGGAGAGTGCAGGACATGTGCAGAGGAGATGAGACGTAGTCTCCTCCTCCTCCTCATCCCTGCAGCTTCTGCAGAAGTCGTTTGAGTAAACGCCAAGCCTTGATGCGTGCCTGCCTATTAGACAGTGTCCTGTGATGACACCTATGACAGAGCCAATGTGTAGTCTGTTGAGTGAGATCAAACTCAAAGAGCGTCGCAGATCCAGCTTTGGCCAGATTTGCTTAGTCGCTAGACATGTATCACTACCTGTCCACCTGAGGTTTGTACTCTCGACTGCGGATAGCTTGAACATAAGTTTGCAAGTAGCGATGGGCATACCTATAAAACCTTTCTTAGGTAGAAGAGGTAATGCGGTTCCGTTTTTGGCGAGTTCGTCTGCCCTACAATTCCCTGGGATGTCTCTATGCCCCGGCACCCAACAAAGGTGAATATTGAACTGCTCTGCCATCTCTTGCAGAGATGAACGGCAGTCTAAGGCTACGATGGAATTGTGAGAGACTGAGTCCAGGGATTTTAGCGCGGCTTGACTATCCGAGAAAATGCAGATATCCTTAGCGGATATCACATTTCTCTTCAGCCACGACAGGACTTCCTTAATCGCCATGATTTCCGCCTGGAACACGCTACAATGATCAGGAAGACGGAAGGAGAGACTGATATTTAGTCTTTCTGAGTAAACACCCCCACCTACCCCCTCGCTAGTTTTTGATCCGTCGGTGTAAAAGTGGATCGATTTAACTTCCGTGCAACCAGCATCCTCCCAGAATGATCTGGTGGGGATAGTGATTTGGAACTTCTTTTCGAACTGTAGTTGGGGTGTAGTGTAGTCGATGTTTCTAGGTACGGACCCAAGTGAGTCCAAAATGATAGAGTGGCCAATATTCGAATTGACCCACTGTGAGGTGGCTTTTAAGCGGACAGCGGAGCAGGCAGCCATCTGCCTGCTAAAAATATCCAGCGGTGTCAGATGCAGTAAGATGTCCAGTGCGGCGGAGGGGGTCGTACCGAGTGCTCCGCTGATACACAGACAAGCTGTACGTTGCACCTTGCTTAGCTTATCTCGGTTTACCGCTTTATCAAGAGCAGTCCACCAGACAACCGCCCCGTATGTCAGAATCGGTCTCACTACCGAAACGTATAGCCAGTGAAATATGCGGGGCTGTAGGCCCCACTTATTACCGATGGCTTTTTTGCAAGAGAAAAGTGCTACTGTCGCTTTTTTTACTCTTTCTTGTAAGTTGGATTTCCAGCTTAACTTCCTATCGAGGATAAGACCCAGGAATTTGGCTTCATCGGAAAATGTTAAGCTTGTACCGTTAATGGAAGGAGGATCGATGTGAGGGATTTTATATTTCCTGGAGAAGAGGACAAGTTCGGTTTTATAAGGGTTAACCCCAACCCACATCTTCTTGCCCAACTTGTCAGCTTATTGAGAGCATTTTGAAGTAGCTCTTTTAGGGTGTTGAGGTATTTCCCTGAGACGGCAATAGCAACGTCATCCGCATAGGCAATCACCATGCAACCTTCCCCCTCCAGGCATATCAGTAGTTTATTCACCACCAAGTTCCACAGAAGGGGGGAAAGGACACCACCTTGTGGCGTACCCCTACTGACAGACCTCCTAGCGGATGAATCGCCCAGTTTCGAATTGATAATCCTGCTTGAGAGCAAAAGATTGATCAGTTCCCCAAGCGAGCCATTCACATTCAGTTCTGTCAGTGCATTTGCGATTGCAGATGTGTTTACGTTGTTGAAAGCGCCTTCTATGTCTAGGAAAGCAACCATAGTGTATTCCTTGTGGTAAAGGGAGTATTCAATAGTGCGTACCAAGGAGTGAAGGGCGGTTTCCACCGATTTACCCTTATTGTACGCGTGTTGAGCCGCAGACAGCAGTTGCGGGTTTATGTTCATACGAAGATGGAAGATGGATATCAATCAGACGCTCCAGTGTTTTGAGGAGGAAAGATGATAGACTGATAGGTCTGAGGTCTTTGGGACTAACATGGGAGTATTTGCCTGCTTTGGGTATGAAAACCACTTTTACTTCTCTCCAAACCTGAGGAATGTGAATCAGCTTTAAGCAACTTGTCAGAATCATCTCCAGAGTTGGAAGGATGATATCCGAAGTCATCTGAAGTTCGGCTGGTATTATGCCGTCAGGTCCTGCAGACTTGAAGGGCTTGAAGCTTTGTAGCGCCCAAAGGAGCTTGTCCCTAGTTATCAGACTCTGACTCTGAGAATTTGTTACCTGTGAAAACATAGGTGACCTGTTTAGGTTGCTATGATCGGTAATGTTAGAGCTACCTGGGAAATGTGTATCAAGTAGCAGATTGAGCGATTCCTCGCTAGATGTAGTCCACGAGCCATCTGCTTTCTTTAGGCAGCTGGGCATAGGTGGATTTGAAGCAAGGATTTTTCTTAGCCTTGATGTCTCCGAGGATTCTTCTATTTTGCCACAGAAGAGTCTCCACGATGATATTTTGGCCCTCCTAAGTTCCTTTTATATGCTTTGAGGGATGTCTTATAGGAGTCCCAGTCAGTGTTGGGTCTTGAGCTTTTGGCGCGATTGAAAAGTCTCCTGCAATCATTTATCAGTGGTCCTAATACAGGTAACCACCAGTGAGGCTTCTTTTTCCCCCTGGGTAGTATGAGGGGGCAGGAAGCAGCCATCGCTAGATTAAAAGCCCTGGTGAGCTTATTAACCTTGTCGTCAAGCTCGCTAGGATTGCAAGGGGGACTTAATAGTTCAGAGGTAATAAGTTCACGCATAATATCCCTGTATTTGGGCTAGTCTGTTTTCCGAGGGTTTCGGAATGCTGATTGGCGAGGGGTGTCAGCGTTGTCAAGGTTGAAAGTGAGATATCGGTGGTCGGAGAAAGAATGGTCAGCCGAAACTTTCCAACTCGATATCATTTTGTGGATGCTTACGGAGACAAGAGTAATGTCAAAAAAAAGCTCTCCAGGTTACCACCAGGGAGAGGTCCCATGTTGTCGTGGGAAAGATACGCTGATGCCAACCAGTATATGCCACCAGCAGTCTCTAGTTTGACAGCCGTCGTATCTCGATCGCTGAAATTAGGGAGCAAATATGCATTAAGAGTACTCTTCACCAATATGCACGATCTAGGTTTACCTTTGTCGGACACATATAGTGGGTAGTATTCAGGGGTCTTAAGTCCACGAACCAGGTTGTTGACAACCCAGGGCTCTTGGACCAAGACTAAGTCTTCTCCAGTTTTTGTTAACCGGAGAATAAGGGCGGCCGAAGTCTTAATGGAGTGTTGGAGGTTAATCTGTATGATCTGCAGCATTGTTGCTACAATCTTGTAGAGAAACCCCCACCACTGTGTTGTTGAGGTCCTCCAATTCAGAGGACGAGCTGAGAAGCTCATCCTCACTCAGAAGATCCTTGCTGGACATGTCTTCCAATACAGAGGACGAACTCAGGAGCTCGTCTTCCCTCAGAAGATCCTTGTCAGGAATTTCGTCCGTCTCCATGTCCGACTGAGAGTCGATCACAGGGATTGAAGACGTGGTGGGTTCTGTAGAGGGCTCGGGAATGTCAACCTCTAAGGAGGGGAAGGTGACAGGTGTGCTAACACTGTTTCCGAGGATGATGAGGTCGCTTGTCAGCGTCTACATCGTCCTTCTTGTAAACTCTCAGCGTGATGTCGTTCCATCCGAACCGAATCACGCCTGCAGTCGCCGCCAGATGAGCAAGGGATTCCTGATTGATGACAATGACAGCACATCGGTAGGAACCCCTTTGTTCCTCCAGTTTAGCGACCTTCCAATCATGAGTCGGAAGGGATGGATTGCTGATTTTGATCAGATGGAGAATTCTTTCAGGGGATGAAGGGCTCACTGGGATCCAGGCACGCGATCTAGGTCGGCAGGGGATATCCTCTCTCGCAACAACCTCAAGCTTGACCCCTGGCCATAGCTCACCAAGCTTATTGATCTCGAGCTTGTAAAGATCCAGTGATCGTTGATCATCGCAGGCGATGAGTTTTACGCGGCCGTGATGCCAACCGCCATCGTGAATTATTGGCGGTGGTCCGGGGATGTCCTTATAAAAGTCGGCGAAGTTTTCGAGTAGGGTGAGCATGATGAGATCCCACCGTTCAAGTGAGATCCTGCCGTCGGCGTCACTGCGGTCGATGACTGCGACCACAATACCTTTTTTGAGGACATCGCTGAAAGACTTGTGAGGTTTGACGATGGACGCGTTAGGAGGAATGCTGGTATTGTGCATCCTCAGGCGCTTGGAGGCCGAAGCGACCTCCTCCACCGATCTCTGTCGCTTTGACGCAATGTCTCCGCTGGTCTTGTCGTCACCTGAAATGATATTTTGTGCCCAGGCCAGTCTGCTGATCTGTGCAGGGGATCTATCTATCTCAGGGATAGCGCCGATGGAGCCAATTACACGATTGGCATTGCGTCTGTTTTTGTAATGAAACTTGTAGGGGTTGCGGTGACGCGCTCCTCTACTGCAAGACGCGCTAGTGGAAGCCGGACCATGTTGCACAGTCCCACTACCACTAGGAAGGTGTTTGTGTTTGGTAGCATCCGTGCGTATACTGCCAGTGGAAGGACCATGCATTTCCACAGTCTTGCCCCTGACAAGTGTAGCAGGGGTGATACCAGGGGGCAGCTTAGGAGCACTCTCTGGGGGGGTGCTGCCAGCAGAGGTGGGACCATTATACACAGTCCTGCTTCTGCTGGAAAGATTTTTGTTTTGCTCGCAAGTACTGACGGAGGAACCACGATTATCCACAGTTCCGCTATCAGCTGCCATATGAGCATATCTGGTAGACAGCTTCGTCGCCGTACTACCGTCCGGTTTCAAAGGGATACCGGCCTTAATATTTTGTTTTTGTTTTTGTTGTTTTTTGTTCCACGAGTAGCGGAGAAAGGAAGGTCCGTCTGTACAGAGATCCGCATTGTACAGATAAGGCTAGCTGATCCGGAGGTCGCCAGGTATCCGGATACTCCGTTCGCGACTGAACTATTTATTAAACTGGGCCCTCAGCCAGGCTGACTATCGGCACGGGTCGTGTGACACCTTAAGTCCAGCCCAGTGGATAAAGGAAGGGAGATTGAGAGGAAATGAGAGTGAGAGGAAGAAAGGAGAGTGAGAGGGAGCTAGGGGTGGGAAAGGATGGGGGGAGGGGGAGTGGGATCGGACGGAATGTCCTATGGGCAGTTCTTAGTAGATGCTGATTCAACGGCCAGCCTGCCATGGGTGACCCTTCTGACGACGGAGGTCGTCGACAGTGTAGCCCGTTGAATCAGCATCCTTAAGCCTCCACACCGGCACCATTCAGAAGGAATGGTACTGTCGACAAGGTGACTGACCCTTCGTGGAGGATTGTGTTTATAAGGCGGAAACAATGGTTGTTATCTAAATCGCTGATAGTGCATCTTAGCAATTGGTTTACTTTATTGTTTATATGAATAAAGAGAAACATGGCTACAAAGTCTTCAAAGGATCTAAGTGTAGAAAAGAAACGACAAATTGTTGATGCAACTGCAAAATTGTATGGCATTTTTAAAAGTAAATCGGAAGCCGTAGGAAATGCAGCTAATATTTTTTCTGTTACGGAACGAACTGTGTACAGGCTTTTAAGGGAAGAAGCAATGAAAGGCCACAATTCACCACTAAAGAAGAAAGATAAATCCGGCATCAAGAGCAAGGTCGATGATTTTGCCAAATGTGCCATTAGGCAGATAGTCCATCGGTTTTTTATGGATAATGAACTTCCAACGCTAGACAAGATTTTATTGGAAGTACAAAAAAATGCAAATATAACAAAAATAAGCAGATCAGCTTTGCATACAATATTACAAAAAGATCTCGGACTGAAATTCGTTAAACGTCAGCGAAAGAATCTGTTGTTGGAAAGAAGTGACATTATTTCTTGGAGACGAAGATTTACGCGAAGTAAAAAAAATTACAGAAAAGAAAAGAAAAATTGTCTGCAGGTTTCGTCGATGGAGGACTTTTATGTTTCATTTCGGGAAAAACCGGAGACTAACACGAGGACATGAACGCTGAGGTGTACGAGAAATTGTTTAAAGATATTTTAATACGCTTGGAACCCAGCTCCGTCATAGTTTTGGACAATGCTTCCTATCATTCCAGAAAACAAAATAAAGCACCATCCACTTCCACGAGAAAAGATGAAATAAAAAAGTGGTTGAGGTCTAATGCGATAAGTTTCGAGGATGATATGGTTAAAGCAGAGTTGCTTGAAATCGCTAAACATTACACAGCCAAGTATGAAACATACGTCGTGGATGAAATGGCTCAAAATGCGGGACATAAAGTGCTTCGCTTGCCGTCTTATCACTGTGACCTTAATCCAATAGAATTGGTTTGGGCTCAAGTGAAAGGGGTTGTAGCAAGCCAAAACAAGTCATTTAAAATGGCTGAAATTAAGTCTCTTAATAAGTACTGAATATATATTGTTAATGTTTCTGGAAACTAATTACCAATCTTTTGTGTAAAATATTATGCCTTTATTTACTCTATTTTATATAAAAAAAAAATCATTACCCATTTTGTGAAATTATGTATACATTATTGTCAATCAATTTGTAAAAGCAAAGCTTATAGCAAATAAATATATCTATCTATCTAAATGGCTGAAATAAGAGACTTACTAAAGACTTAATTACTCATCGGATAAGTTGAGTAGTGATATTAGAAATTAGTATTTTATGTTTTACAATATTTATAATGAATAAATTGGATTACCGTGATATATTTTTCGTTTTGATTTTTTTTTGTGTTACGAAATTTATATACTCGTATTTTGTTGGTCTACTGGAGATACCCTTAAAAAAACGCACCTATTATTATCTTACCAGAAAAGGAAAAAACATAAACGTAATTTATTTCGTTCCGCAATATTTTTATTTTAAATTGGAAGATGGTAACCCTAATAGAATTGCTCTCTGAGTTATAGCGAATTATCATACACACTACGGGAACCCTGTGAGAGCTTTAAAGAGGGACCGATTTATGTAAGTCATTGCAACCAGACTGAGAGACAAACATCCTATAACTCATTCGATTCCCTTGAAACGTAAACTTTTTGGTATCAAAGCAGTAAATTGCTCTCTATTTCTTGTTCGGCCCTTTAATTTAAATAATTCATTATTTGTAAAGAAATATATACTTATTTATTAATTGGCTTTTACTTTCGTTTTACGATACAACAATATTATTTCTCACCCAAACATTACAAATGCGCAACTTTTTATGTGCGGGTCACAAATACTATTGTATTGAACAAATACGTTCACGTGATAAGACCAATACGGCACAGGATTACCGACGTGAAACTGATTCATTTCGGAATCACTCTTCCATTCATATAAATGTCTGAAATAGGTCGGAGTGTATCAGAGATCGAGTTCTGTCAAAAGCAATTTATGCCTCAAAATAAATTACGTGCAGTGGATAGCGTTTGCAAAAAGTGATAAATACTAAGACCATGAAAGTGCGTAATGAAAAGGATGATGAGCTGGCCATTACAGGATCCTCCGTAAATCTACCTTTTTTGAAGGAAACAGGGCTTATAAGGAGATGCATACCTATTACAAGCAGCAACAAGTACCAATGCTTCTGTAAAAGCCCTCAAATAAGGTCTGTACTGCAAATGTAAATTGGACTGAGTATAGCTCGAGTTTTAGTCCCTAATTTTTGCCAGCGGACGGACGAACGAACATGGCTAGTTCGACATTACTATCGATGCTCATGCACTTTTAGAGGTCTAGGGGCAATATTAAGGTATGTTAGAAACTACGAGTCAAAATTAATATACTATAGGGTAGGGTATATAAACGGGTAAAATGATTTTAAAGACGTTTGAGCTAGAGGTGACACTAAGATGAATGCGTTGTTTTGAATGAACAACCATATTTCTTACAATTGCAACCACGTGAAGTGGACGGCTGCAGTTACAGCGCTGTTTCACGGTTCGCCACAACCGATCATCAGACTCCTTTTTTTCGATGGTTCTGGTCGGTGTTTTTTTCTTTGTATCCCGAAAATCCATTTACTTCCACAGGGATTCGAACCTAGACCAGCTGCATCTCAGGCAAGCACTCATCCACTGTGCCATTGAAGCCACGAGTTTTAGTTCATCCAGTTTGTATTTTTGATTTTCTTTGGACAGCCCAGCGCCTGTAAGTAAATGGATTTTCGGGATACAAAGAAAAAAACACAGACCAGTACCATAGGAAAAAAGGAGTCTGATGATCGGTTGTGGCGAACCGTGAAACAGCGCTGTAACTCCAGCCGTCCACTTCACGTGGTTGCAATTGTAAGAAATATGGTTGTTCATTCAAAACAACGCAAAGGAAATTGATGTAAACAAAACCAAAAATGGGAAAATTGTGAGATACAACATACAAAACCAAGTTAAACTAAGATGAAGATCGAAAGCCATTATTACAAATCAAAAACCGTTTACACAGTCACAATCACGAAGTCAATTACCGTTATGTCTGCTTCAACTGGAAATGAGGTCTATGAATCCACCTTATGTTGGTCAGTTTAAGAAAAAAATCTATACCGTCACGTTACAAAATTGAAAATGTGACATTTATCACGTGCAAACAAATTTAAAACATCATCATGTTTAATTCGCAGTCATAAGATTTGGATCACTGTCGAGCACATATCTTTCATAAAAATATTAACAAATATTAAACAGCATTATGCATGCGTTGAGCATACTCAAACGTCATATCCATTTCTGACCTTTGCTGAAAGGTTTAACATTATGAAGGGCCATGCCCAAAAGTGGTGTCTTGTTTTTTTGATGGCACACCAACGCGACCTAGCAGGATAGTAGAGGACTTCAATATAAACAATACCATCGCAGCTCAGCTCGAAAGTACATCCGCCTCGAGTTATGCGCCCTAATCTAATAGGACGTATACATCTATGTTTAAAGTGAATAAAATGTTAAATTCATTTTAAAGTTCATATTTTGTGAATTTTCGGGTGAATAATAACAAATTATGGCAGGAAGTGACACAGACTCTGAATATGAAAGCGGTGCTCCAGGACCATCAGCTAAGAAGAAATTACGTACGGAAATTGTGCATTAAAAGTGTGTGACAACATATTCAAGGCAAGATTTTAAACCTTGTGAGACCCAACAAGTTTTACTTCAGTCGTGTGGTCTAAAGCACACTCGTTTTTTTAGATTACCCATTCACAAACGCAATAAAGACAAATTACAAAGCTATCTATATGTAATCGTCATTGTAACGATTCTTTTTTCCTGATTTTACGAGTATAGAAAATGGCTAATGAAAAAATGTGATTCGAAGCCGATTCCTTTAAAATTCCATTTTTATCTATTGAACTGTAAATAAATAACAATTTAACTAAAAAATAATTTGCAGCACTTGCTACGAGGGCCTTTCGCTAGAACAGCTGTGATAAATGTCACAATTTGTCGATTTCGCATACCTTTTCCTATGAATCGTATCTCCTGATCACGGGTTTTCTTCTTCCTCCTTAATGGCCGCGATGCTATGATCAGGATTAGAGGGATGAGAACCTACCCACTTTACTGTATCCCTACTGGTACGCTTAAAGTGTTTGCCGTTTCAACCTCAACGAATATGGGCAGGCCTCGGATCACTTCATCACTGATGCCAATCAAATGCTAGTGTTGTTGCATTTGTGTCATCCAGGAGTTTTGAGGCTGCCTCTTGATTTAAACTTTGACTCGTGCATGCTCCAATTATTGATTATAGTTTGAATGACCATTTGGTGATGTCGTCGTGTCAACCCAAGAGCTTGCGTGTACACTTGCGGTACACTTTTTCAAAATGTTAAACGTGTCGCTATACTCCATGAATGGTTGCCTAGATGTGATTTCTTGCCCTTAGTCGCCTTTTACAAGTTCTGTTTTTTGTTGGTGCTGCGGTGATATTCTTAGCCCGTTCCTGCGCTTGCGTCCTGGATCACGGTTATATCTGACTTATATAGTACAACGCACCTAAGGAAAATGGGTATATCAGAAGACGAACTTTGCAGATTCTGCAGTGAAACCGTTGAAACTCCAAACCAAATGCTGAAATCCTGTGGGGCATTGACCCAAGAGGATCCGATACTTGGGCAGGCACTAAACAACAGACAAGGACTGGACGCTGTGATTTAAACATTGTGACCTGCCAATTATAAATCAGAGCAGGGCCCAGATACGACTCTTAAAATAAGTGTATTTAGAGGGGGCATTGAAACAAATAGGTCACAGTGTACTATCCCCTAACCATTATTAATACTATTTTTATTGTTTAGTACAACGTGTATGTAAATCCGTTCAGCTACTGGGGTATGCGGACGATATCGACATCATCGGCCGTTCCCAGCGTGCCGTGTTAGAGGCTTTCGCGGCGATTGAAGAACAGGTGAAATTGGTTGGCCTTGAAGTTATTGATGACCACACCAAGCACATGCTATAAGCAAAGAAACAAACATCTGTCCACCGTCTAGGACAAAACGTTACTGTTGATAGCAATAACTTCGATGTAGTTAAGGAGATCATCTACCTAGGAGTAAACATCAACTCCACGAATGACACCTTAGTGGAAATCCGTCGGAGAATTACCTTGGGAAACCGCTGCTACTTCGGTTTAGCGAAACTAATAGGTTCAAAACTCCTCACTCGAAGGTCAAAATGCATGGTCTATCGAACCTTAATCCTGCCAGTCCTGCTTTATGGTGCCGAGTGCTGGACGATAAGTAAAAAAGGGGAGCCATATTGGGTTCCTTTGAAAGGAAAATACTCCGTCGGATATTTCTTTCTGTGTGCGAGAAGGCCGAATGGAGGAGAAGATACAACCGCGAACTCTATGAGCTGCACCAAGATGTGGATGTAGTCCAAAAAGCTAAATCACTTCGACTTCATTGAGCGAATGGAAAATAATGCTTTAGCATAGAAAAAAGGCCTTCGACTCCCAGTCCCCTGGTTCGAGAAGGCAAGTAATATCGAAACTCTGTTTTAAAGACGAATCCATCGTGGATGCCAGAGCGCTTGGTCTGGACAACAGAAAGTAGCTTGCACGGGATCGCAGAGGATGGTAGGCTGCAGTGTTTCAGGCAGGGACTCTTCACGTGTCGGGAGCCCGTTAAGTAAAGTAAAGTAAGCATATCGTGTATATAGTACTCAGGTAAGTAGTGCATTGACATTTCATGTCATGATCTTTGATTATGGTGCCTCTCTCATATCAATTTCTTTTTGATAAAAAAATTACTCCAAGGTCACACTCCTCAAGACCTAAAACCTAGCTTCTTCAACCACTTTCTTGTGCGAAGTGGAAGGGACCTACAATTTTAAGCCGAATCCGAACGGCAAATTTGAGAAGCTTATCATGATAATTGATATTCTTGGATGTTTGTCAGAAGTTCGCAAGAGGTGGGGCAGTGAAAAAAAAATCTAGACATTACTTGGCCCCAGCGGGAATTGAAGGGGACCTTTGCGTCCGAATACGACAGTAACAAAGATATACCTAATTAACATTGAATATTCTCAAAAACGTCAGCTCTAAATACAATTCGTCAATGCAGATTATATAAACTATCTGTGATGCTGACGACACCTTTGACCCAATAGTACAACACCCACCCACCACGGATACTTTTAACGAAGACAAATATCAGATGCCAAGTGTCGTAACATTGTCGACCCACGTCTAGTTATGCCATGTACATTACGCATTACCTGTTAGTTTTTTTGAACTATAAACAGTGTCGTCGCATGCTTGAGATTTATCTATCGCATTTGTTTGATAAAACAAAAAGAAACTTTTCCTAACATAACTCTTTTCCTATAGGTGGAGTTCTCCTATCCGCCCCTAATTGTTGGCACTCAAGGTAAAAATGAGTGTCCATCGGGTTGGAAATATCTACCGACTCTGGCGCTTCCAGATGGTTCACACAACTTCATCGAGGATACGGTCTTCTTTAATTTGCCAAGCCTAATGGATCCAACGGAGAGTATATTTGGAGTCTCCTGCTACAGACAAATACCCGTTGAAGTAAGTTGTTTTGATTAAAAAGTCGAATCTTTTTATTAACAACCTTTACGTTATAGAAACTGAAAATCCGCACTGCAGACGTAACCAGAAGTACAGTTCAAAAATCAGTTTGCATTCTATCGCGCCTCCCCATATATGGCTATATCGAAGTGAAGCTCTCTCTAATAGCCGATGCATTTTTCGATCAAGGTGACTTTTCGTGTACGGAAATTCTAGTCAAAGCTTACAATCAGCTCAATGCATGCCTTGTGGATGAGCCGCGTCCGTTGCGTCATTTTTACGTTGGCATTTCACTACGCGAAATTGTTCTTAAATGGCGTCATAAGACGCTGATTCTTTTTAAACTTTTTCTTTTGCAACGTCGTGTTGTTTTCTTTGGCTCTCCGGTGCGTGGAATGTGTTCTCTAATTTTGGGAATATCGTCCCTCATACCACGTTTGCTGGAGAAGGGGTTTCAAGAAGTCGCATGCGTTCGTACTTCACGTCCAATGTCACCAATGCCAGACTTTTCAAATGCTCACAAGAGTGACGATGAGAACAAGAGTGAAGAAGATGGCTTACCAGACTCCTCACATGAGGAAGCGGATTGTGTTGTTATAAATCAGGGCGCGGAGAAATTAGGAGAAATCAGTGAAAGTATTTCATCGTCCTCTTCTCCAGTGAAAAGTAGTCCTGAGTCGAGTCGGGAGTTTCTCAGAACTGATTCCAATGGCACGGAAATTGGAAAGAGGATGGATCGAAGCAATTCACTGACACGTGAGGCCAGCATGGATACATTAGCTTGTAACATTTTCGCTTGTAAAAACATAAAAAAAAGTTTTATAACATCTATTTTTTTTCCAGCCACCCTCTTTGCGTTGTCATCCATCAACCCCGATGAATATCGGTCGCCAATAACGATTTTTGCTAGCGGCAATTTATGCCTCCCGTATCTCTCATTGCCATACATGGACCTATTATCGGATCCATCAGTTCTCAGCTACGTAATCGGCACGTCAAACGTGCTCTTTCAGCAAAAACGAAACTTGGCCGATATCCAAGTGGACGCAGAAAACTGCTCGATAGAAACTCATGATCCAGAACTAAGAAGGCAGCTCATACTTACTACGGAGGACCTGCGTTTTATGGACTTCTTGATGCGCCATGTACAGAATCCCAAGGAAGATGCCGAAGGTAGTGAGTATTGGATTCGGGAACAGTTTCAGGGGTACATGTTATCACTGCTGCGCACGGCTGTTTTACAGGGTAAGCAAATGCATTAAAATCCTCTCCATAAGATATATAACTGTAACACTTTCCAATAGATAATCCAAAAGAATGTGATCATTTTAACAATAATTTTATGGTGACTTTTAAAAAAACTCAATGTTTCCAAGAGTGGTATGATGTGCGGCCCGAATCTGGTTTCTTTGAGATTCTACCTTCAGGCCATCCATTTTCTGGGACACTCTCCGTCGCCGATATGAAGCTCAAAATTGCTCAGTAAGTTTGATCAATTGATTGAGGGAAGTTAAAGAGTAATTGTGTGAGTTAATTTTTCTTACAGGACAATGCAAAATAGTGAAAGTGGACGTAAAATCAATCAGGCAGTGAATACAACGAGTCGCGCAGTCGGTAAGTCACACACAGGCAGTCTTTAATTACTCACATTTCTCACATATTGCTTTTTTATTTTAGGCGGTGCAATCACTCAAGCTAAGGGCGCATTTTCCAACTGGTGGTCATCAATAACCACAGCTCCACCGATGACGGTGGCTAATCTGCCCCGAGGCACGGCGACATTCCACACCGATAGTTTAGATGCAGAAACAGTCGATGTGGATATTGAAGGAGCTATTAATCCAAATAAGAAAGAAATCTCAACTAGCTATACATCAGAGAGTTCCGGAACGGACAAACTCGATAGTGCTGAAGAAATAGTCGAAGATGAGGTGCAGAGGAAACTGGGGGGCATTGTTGAGATTGCCAAAGAAGCTGAACTACTCGACACGGATAATAGTAACAACAAAAGGAAGAACGGAGAAGTATTTGTGGTATAAAATAGCCAGCTGTTGTATGTTTTGCCTTATCTTTGCCACACCCAAGTAGTAAACGTCTAAAATACCGAATTTAACTCAGAATTTGTTGATTTCAACATTTTGTTTACTGTATTCAGAGAAGTGACTGCATTTGTGTTACACAGTTTTTGTTATGCAATCAACGCGACACTGTTTCTTTTAAATAAAACCATAACGGACGAACTTAGTGTGCAAGCACGTGCCTGGAAAGGAGAACATTGATATATGTATATAAAATTGGATTAAATTTTATAATTTTTTTCTTGGTACCTTGTACAGGTTCTTCTAGTTTTCCTACGGCGGAAAATCTTCTTTCAGATGGTATTTCATTTCATGACGATGTGGTGCTGTAATCTATCATGATTATTCCTTTGCATCGCACATTAAAAACGACCAACTTCATGCTGGCTCAACATACACTTTGTTAAGATCGTCAGTAGTGATTGATGAGTTGACATTATTAACGCAGTTGAGACTGAAGGCAATTTTGATGCTGTGAACTCCTTCGATGATCAGATGCAAATATATTCGGGCGCTACATATTGTAAGAGTAAAGTAGATGACATTGATTAGTTATTCTATCGGTTTTCAATCCGAATTTCCGAAGCTAGCCCCAAGCCTTGCGCATTAAATATTTAAACTATCGCAACCGAGGTTGCTACATCGCAGCGACCTGAAAGTTTCCCGCGCTTAGTATTTCGAGATATGGCTCGCTGGAAGATCCTTCTTATAGCCCTCACAAAAAAACATCAGTAACAGTAGTACTTGACAAGTTTATATCCAGATGCCGAGTTGTCTGTGGACATTGACTTTTCAGCCGCCTGTTCCGCTTGCATAGGAACAAGATCTGGAAGGATCGATGGGAGCTACTACCTGCAGTGGAATTGATTGCACAATTTCGGGTTTAGTTCTCCAATTTGTTGGCGTTAACTCCTAGGTCGAGTACGTGCCGATTATCTTTGTCCAAGTTACTTGACCTTGCGGAGAAATAGGGTAAGAGCGTAAGAGAAGTCACAACTTGACTGACGCATCTCCCAAAATCACCTCGTGTGCATAACGTGCTTTCAAGAATAGTTACAACGACCTGTATTGCATCCAATGTTTGAAGTGTAGTACTAAGGGATGGAGGCTTGGAATTGTAAAATAAACCATTTTGTTATAATACAACTATGTATATGCTGGTTCGACGTCGTGCGGCTCTGCAACTGCTTTTAAAAGTCAGATTGTAAAATGAAACAAAATGCTCCACTTATTCACAAATAGTCTGTTCTTTGAACACTTAGAATATCGCATTTTTACGCTTTATCTACGGCAGTTCCACAGAGAATTGTGCATTTCGAAAATCAGGTTCACTTCGGATACTTGGTTGTTGCATTCTGAAATTATTTTCAAATTTATCTTCTAAATAAGACATTTGTAGATGGAAAGACTTTTTATGACGAATATTAAACCTTTCCAGGAAAGAGAACCAGCATCAAACTGAAATGTGGGTAAATTCCGAAACGTCAACAAAATGCGCTTCGATACAGACTCACTGCAAGATGCCGATGTGCAAAACAGCTAATGGGAAAGCATTAACAATTTTCTTGCTGCCTCTTTCGTTGACATTTTTGCATTACTAGCTACGTGCAAGTTATCAAAAACGACCGTTGTATCTTTCCAGTGATGAAAAGTGTTAGTTAATGAAGGCTGACTGAGCATGAGCATCAACTGTGCTCAAATAACACTAACTCAGCAAAAAATAACTTTTTCGACCCTTGTTTCCATGCTGTTTGTCGTAATTCCTTTCCCAATTCATAATTCAAAATGCACTGGATTGCTCTGCCATGACAAATATTTCAGTTGAGCACATCCAGACAAGAAAAATGATTATAAAATTGCAAATACAAAATTTCAGACTTTGGTAAATAACTTAATTGCTTTTAGATAATTGAAAAGCATAATGTGTATTTTGTGTGTAACCTCCTTTCCGTATTCATCGATTCAAAAATGTATAAGTCCAGCTTGATTATATATTGTACAAAAATATATCAAGTGTGTTTACTGTACATCTTCGAATATTTGTTATCATTTCGTAATTTACCCATGATACAACCATTGATTAGTGTTTTATGAATTAAAATAAGAAAGACTTTTTTATGTTAACGTGACTATATTCGATATTGTTCAATTTATTAAGTAGTGATTGGTCATACAATTTTTTAGCCAACAATAAATTTATAAAGGGGAAATTTAAACAAAAACTGATTTATATGACGTAGTTGTTTGACGTATTTTAATTCTAGTTAATAGAAAAATAATATACGATCAAAAAGTGAAACAAAAAACACACAATATTGATACAGAAACAAAAACCAAGATATAATTAAATTTTTATCATAATATTTATATTTAAAATAAATAATTATTATTAATGTAATTGTATTGAGATAACTAATATATTATATTACACTTGAAAAAAAACGTTTTATTAAGTGTCAACTCTGAGCTATAAAAAATTCTAAAAATGCTCAATGTTTTTTTAAAAAAAAATCAATACAAGAATGTAAACTGGGATACATTTTGAGACAGAATTGATTTAACTCTCGAACAAAAGCGGTCACATTACTTGCGCATTGAAAAACAACTTCGAGGCGGCATTTTTTTCTGTCGGGCGCGAGGCTTTCTACAGTGGAGCACTCATACTCAATACTGGTCCATTGTATTAACCGGCATTGCAGGGAAGATCGAAGATCCGTTTTAAACACCGAGCCATCACGAATGCCAGTTGTACCGATATCGCACCATCGAACGCTGTCGATTCTATATATGTATCAAGAATAAGAATACAATTAAATCGTGAAAAAAGTCTGTATGTGTGTGCTTTCATACAGCGGTTGTACCGAGATCTAAGTTGGTACAAAAATTGTATCATGTATTCTTGGATTTGATTTTTTAAATGACTCGGTCGAAAATGGGCATTCTATTAGTATAATTGTGTCGGCTTCTGCCGATTACCACGTCAACCTTCGGTCGACAGCGCGACCTATTGGTCTATTGTGTCCCCTGCCTGTGCCTCGGATAAGTTCATGCCCTTTTTCAGACCCCGGTAGATACTTAAAGTAAGATTAGACTGCTCCCAACTTTGCATACAATCGACCACTGGCAAATGACCAGATTTTCTGTCTGCCTTGTCAAGACTACATGACCAAACTAATTCGAATGGTCATTTTTGCTTCTTAGTCATTTGTAGCATTTTTTATTTATTTTCAAAAAAGAATTGTGGGACATATTTATGTCAAATCGAGAAGAAACAAAAAATGTGTAATAAAGGAACATAAAAGAATATCAACAAAAATTTAACAATTCGCTCAAAGTAAATCAACAACTAACAAGTTACTGCACAAACAAAATATCAGAAGAGAAAGGAAAAACAATTAAAATAAACCAAAAAACAATAAAAAGACAAAATCACTTATTAACACCAGTAAAATTTACGCTACAAAAATATTATTATTATTATTATTCTTATTTATTAACATAAAAATGAATTGTTATCGTAACATAATGATGAGCACTAGCTGCAGATTGCACAGATATAGAAGAAGTTCACTACACAAAAAAAGCGGCCAACTGTGAGTCGGACTCGCCCATGAAGGGTTCCGCGCGAATTATAATTATTATTTACTTATTTACTTATTACAGATTTATTATTAGAAAATAATGGTTCACGATTTACGCATAAGGTTTATGTTTATGAATTTTTTTTTTTTTTACATTTGAGTTGATTGAATGAAAGGTAAATTGCGGTTTACGATTTATGAAGTATTAAAAATAAACTACTTACTAGATCTCGTTTAAACCAATTTTCGGTGGAAGTTTGCATGAAAATGTACGCCATATATTTTTTTTTTAGTTTTATCATTCTCTTATTTTAGAAGTTACGGTGGCGGGGGGGGGGGGGGGGGGTACATTTTACCACTTTGGAAGTGTCTCTCGCGCAAACTATTCAGTTTAGAAAAAAATGATATTAGAAACCTCAATATCATTTTTGAAGACCTATCCATAGATACCCCACACGTAAACAAAAAATTTGAGTTTCAGTTCTAAGTATGGGCAACCCCCAAAATTTATTGTTTTTTTTCTCTATTTTTGTGTGAAAATCTTAATGCGGTTCACAGAATACATCTACTTACCAAGTTTCAACAGTATAGTTCTTATAGTTTCGGAAAAAAGTGGCTGTGACATACGGACGGACAGAAAGACAGACATGACGAACCCATAAGGGTTCCGTTTTTTGCAATTTGGCTACGGAACCCTAAAAACGAATTGCAATTGAATTAGCAAACAATTACAGAAATGCCAACACGAATTTTCAATTAATTGCAGATGGTCACTAATTCATTATGCTTGCATTCGTGCTCATTGTCTGATTTCACTACTTGCAATTTGGTCAAATTTATCTTTCAAAATCATCACGGTCAGGTGTCCTCATTAGATCATTGAGGATATGCCCATTACACTGCATGACCCTATTTTGATAGCGGCAACTGTCAGAACTTTTTCTTTATTTACCCACTTGGCATATGCATCTTATCTTAGCTTTACGGTGTAATCTGAATTTTTTTAGTGCTTTGAAAAAATTTAAAGTAAACCTTATTTTTTCGACCCTTAACTCTACGGAAATGAATAATAATTAATTAAAATTCAAGTTTTTATAGTAAAAAAATTTAATTGATTCCAGTTACGCTGCAGTGCTTGTGATACTGAATTTTCTAAAATTGATGGTTTTTGGTAGCAGAAATGATAAAAACCCACTTAAAATTAATGTAATACTGGCAATAAACAGTCCGGTTTGGCAATGATGTTCGAGCAATCCTCCAATAACATTAGTTCCAGCTACACTTCCTATTCTGCCCATCATTAAAGAAATACAAACAGCCATGGCTCTGAAAAGATAAACAGGAGTTCCGTCAATTATCTTATATGTATTTGAAGGTAGTTTAAAACAATGTAGCCACGGTAAATAATTTATTTTACTCTCTTTCTTAGACAAAGAAAAGGATAACATATGTTTTACAATAATATAATAATAATAACGCTTTAGTGTTAATTTAGTTATTTTCAAATAGAAGAACTCCGATTCGCTTATTTAATATCACACAATATACCACAATATATATAATAACCAGAGCTGCACAGAAAATATCAGAAAACTGCAGGATTTGGTGTTCCATAAGTAAAAATCTTGCCCCAAGTGATCTATATTCGGTCATAGCTTTGAGGTAGGGCAACCCTCTAAACAAAAACGCTGACCCAACTTTTCCCGTCAAATTTGGATCCGCGATATATGAGGCGGTCCAGGCACACATTTGTAAGTTTACTGTTACTCCATTACCAATAGGAAGAAGAGCGAGAGTATTTATTTGTAATGGCGGATTAGTTTAACCATCTGTTGCTGACACTGTCTCTGGGTAACATTTTACTTTGATAGGTAAACTACAATTGAATTAATTCTTAATTTATTTCTAAAGTAAACTTTTTTAAATTTAGATTTATCAAAATAACAAAAATGGCAACCGATGAAGGCGAAACTATCAATCATGGATCGAATTTCAATGATTTTCTTGCTACCGGCACAAATTTATGCTGAAATTAAGTAGCATACATTGGTATAGATAACATACACATTTATTTGCTTCTAATCCTTTTTTCGCAGAAGAATTGGTTCTAGAAATTATATTAGGTATAACATTTTTTATCAGTTGTGAATTCGTTTTTAGCTGAGCATAGCGTGCTCTCTCTCTCACAATACATACACATGTGAGTTCGTGACTAAAATATGTACGGACGAGGCTTTTGTTTTTTGTTTTAATCGCGACAAAAAAGAGGGATACACACACAACTGTCAAATTTGAAACTTCCGTGAGTAATGAGCCATTTCAATCGCTCTCAATTAAGTTTCTAAAAGTGAACGAAACTGAACGAGCATACTGGCTATTATGGGCATGAGTATACAGCATCGTATATTCGCTCCGTCGCTTATGCTAACCTAAGCACCCAGAAGCAAATATGGTTGGGCCTAAACTTTATCATTCAACCTTTCACTTAGAAAGCAGTTTGATGCGAAGCTGTCGGAAGGCAAAAAAGTACGTACGTGGAAAACCTTCTATCCAACTCAAACGTTTCAACTGCTGCTAAGCTTAAAGTGTTCTAAGCTGTAATGCGTTCAGTGACATGCTAGCGGGCCCAAGCTTGGGGAAGGAAATCTTACAGTGGCGTTGTCAATCTGTTCAAATTTTTATTGAAAAAACTTTTCCCACCCCCGTCGAACACACCGAATTCCATGATCTATATTCAAAGTCAATGGCTACACCCGCCATCTTACATTTACGCTAGTTAGTTTTATGTTAAATGTTTTGAGTGGTGAGGATAATGTTTGCTTGTGAAATTGTTGGCGTTGGGAGCAGTGAGAACAAAATCTAATTTCAATAGTGACTATGAAAGTTTGGCAACGAAATATAGGTAACAGTTGCCTCTTTCAGAAACTAGTCTTGAGGAATGAGACAGCTGCTTTTTGCAACTTGTGAGTGACGTAGAAAAAGCATTTTGTTAAAATATTTTTCGACAAAATACGATATTTTATTCCAAGGTGAGGTTGAGTCATAGCTTACTATCTGTCATTTTTCATACGAAGAAAGAGAGACAGAAAACTTTGAACTAAGCAATATATATAAAGCAATTTTTCATAAAAAAAACTATTTCTTGCCTCCAAGAGCAATTTTTATAGAATGCTATATTGCATTTGTAATGTGAACACACTTCAGGTGTGTTTAGTGTTGATGATATCCGTCAGGCTAGACTCAATTCAGCGACGGACGACCCCCACACAACAAAAGGAAAGAAATCCTAACCCTCGTTGAACGCCGCATGTAACGGGTGAACTTCGTCCGTCTAGTCGAGATTCCTCGTGGGGTACCGGCTGACCATGTACAACTGGCGTGAAAACTGCGAGAAGATTGAAAAGCTTCCAGCGGTGGCACGCCTCCAAAGGGCTCTATCAAAGGATCTAGCAAAAGGCATGGGATTGTAATCAATTCAGATGGTTCAATCACACGCGACCAGGAAGAAACTCTGAAAACTTTGCTTCAGGCTCACTTCCCAGGGTCTCACACGATGGTCATTTCAGATGACCATATAGCGGAGGTTTCAATTTCAAGAACCTCAGCAGTATTAATAGTTTATCCGGAACACTGTTTACTCCAGATAAGGTTAAATGGGCAGTTAACTCATTTAAACCATTAAGGCATTACCGCAGCCCGAGAGATAAGAGGCTCATCCGCGCCGGGGACGTCGCTAATGCTCATGAGCTCCTCCGTTTTAGTGCCGCAATAGCGGAGAGGGGTGAATTCGATACGGTAAAGTAATTTGCCGAATTTTGGTGGCTTTTTGAGGGGGGAGGGATCAGCATGCCCTCCTATAGCGGTGCGTTACTCTAGGTAACATCCTCTTAGTTAATACTCGTAAGTTGGACTAAGTTAGCTAGGGCGTTTCTGGGGGAGGCCGGGCTCGTCAACTTGTGGTTGTGCTTCCGGGAGGTGATTGACGCTGTAAGGTTTCAGTTAGCTCACGGCAGCGCGTGTGCACGTTAACGATTCCCAGGCGCTCGGAAAGCAATTATGATTTCGACCACTTGTTGCGTAAGGCAACGAGTGCTCAGAATCTTAGTTATAGTTAGAATACGTTAAGTAGTTTAAGTAAGTAGAATAGGTAGTTTGTCTTAATAATGATACCGAATTTTATTAATTTTCTCGATGTAAACATATGTAAGATTAGTTCGAAAAATAGTTTTTAGGCCGAAAGGCAATAATTATAAGATATAATTAAGTTGAGTTCGCATAAGTAACAATAATCTAGAATAAGTATCCTGTTAATTTTAAGTGAGATTTAATCATTTTTGTCTAGTATGTAAGTTGATATTCAATAACAAGTAAAAAAATAATTTAAAAGTCAAAGTCAAGACCATTCAAGGCATCAGGGACAGACTGTATTTTTAAAGCCCTCATTAAAAATGAAATGGTAGTTTTATTACCATCCATGATTGCCTTATTTAGGTTCACCTTCAACTAGGGGTATATACCAGTTACCTGTAGGGAGGTAAACGTGGTATTCATACCTAAACCGGGAAACAAGCCTAAATCATATCGTCCGATAAGGTTGACATCGTTTTTTCTGTAAGCAATGGTAAGGATTATTGACAATTGACGTACATATTAGAGAATGCATATCAAAAAGTATTCCTCCGCACCCAAACCAATATGCGTACCAAAAGGGCAAATCAACGGAAGGCGCTCTATTAAAACTAACAACAGAGATAAAAAAAAAACGCCTACAGATACAAAGAGATTGCACTATGTGCCTTTCTGGACATGGAATGTGCTTTTGACAACACTGGATATGAATCCATATCAAATGCTTTGTACCAAAAAAAATAGACAAACCAACTATAAAATGGATCAAGGCGAAGCTGGGAAGTCGCAAAATGACTGCCTCGTCAGCAACGACCTCAGTATCAGTTACAGCCGTAAGGGGCTGCCCACAAGTGGGAGTGCTCTCAACCCCCTTGTGGTCCTTGGTCATCGATGACCTGCTACAGAAGATGAGCAATCAACTGGGTACGCCGATGATATTGTCATCATTGTCAGGGGCAAAGACTCAATTGGAGGCACATTAAAAATAAAAAATGCTCTAAAGACAGCCATTGACTGGTGCATCAAGGAAAATCTTTCCATAAATCCCAGTAAAGCCGTCATCGTTCCTTTCACCAAAAGGAGAAATTAGACCTAGGTCTAATTACAATTAACGACACGGTCGTAGAGTTTTCCGAAGAAGTCAAGTATCTTGGAGTAATCCTAGACAAGAGACTTAACTGGAACTCTCACATTAACAACAAAATCACTAAAGCTAATTAAGCTTTATAGGCCTGTCGCCGTCCATATGGCAGAACCTGGGGAATCTCTCCATAGATCGTCCACTGGATCTACCCAGTGATGATAAGACATATTATAACATACGCTTCCATAGTATGGTGGACAAAATCCACACAAAATATCGCAATAGAGAAGCTCAAAAAGGTACAACGGCTTCCATGCCTATCTCCGGAGAAATGCAAATCTGTCCAACTGCCATAGAGGCAATAACAGGACTAACACCTCTCCACATATACATTTAAAAAGTCGCGGTCCGCAGTGCAACAAGTCTAATACAGTTAAACGTGATAAGGCTTAACGACCATACGGAATTTAAGACCTTTCTCGATGAAATTCCGCAATTTAAAATGAACTGCGCGGTCACAGACCGCATTCAAAAACACTATGCTGCAACAAACGATTCTCCATGGAGATCAATAAGAGAGAAGCATGGGTTAGTAATAAAATAACCCACCAAACAGCCATAACGGCATAAAGTGGTATACGGTTGGTTCTAAAACGGGGGTAGGAGCGGGAATATACGGACCAAATAAACGCTTTACGATACCCATGGGAAAAAAGTCCCAGCGTATTTCAAGCAGAGCTCCAAGCCATTCAAGAATGCGCCAGCCACATATATTCATCTGGCATAAAAGGCGCTATCATCCATATATTCATGGATAGTCGAGCAGCTATAAACGCCCTTAGCTCGCACACCATTGACTCCAAATCAATCATGTACTGCTTCAATACCCTTCAAACACTCGGAGTAAGAAACAAGACCAAATTATGGTAGGTTCCGGGTCATGTCGGGGTAGAAAGTAACGAAAAGGCTGACGAACTGGTCAGAAAAGGTTCAGAAACACCTTTCATAGGTCCCGAACCCTTCTGCTGCACTCCTAGATCAGCAGCAATAAAAAGCTGGAAACATAGAAAATGTATCTATTATTGGGAAAGCATCCTAGGTCTAACACCGGCCAAACGAGTCATTCGGCCCTTCAATAATAATGTCAGCGAATGCCTAAATCTAAGCAGGCATGATATCAAAAACTTAGTAGGTTACCTTACTGGTCACCATGGTTTAAGATATCACCTAAATAAAATGAAAATAGAAGACTCTCCAGAGTGCCGACTCTGTCTTGAAGAGGACGAGTTAGCTGAACACATTTTATGTGAATGTCCAGTCCTTAATGGAATTAGAAAGAAGATCTTTTTCAGGGAACATAGTCCCGAAGACATAAAGAAATATTCTACTGGTAAAATTATCCGCTTTACACGGAAAGTAAGTAAGTAAATTCTACTAGTTTAAACTTTTTCTGGCCCATATGGTACAAAAGATCTTTTAGGTCGAAGTACCCCCTTTTATATCGCCTTGGCAAGCCAGAAGTTTAAAAAAAAAACGTTTTCTTTACAATAAGCATACCTTAAATGTGTTGGAAATATGTCCACTGAAATCACATTAAGAACAGTGGTCGCCAGCCCACATATGAGATGTATAACCAAAAGGTATACTGCTATAATTGGTATGGTGATGACTGCGCATAGAATTCCACAGACTCCGCATAACAAGAGCGTTATAACTTTAAAAAAAAGGATAAGATATATGAGATATCGAAAATTTAAAATGCTTGCTACTTACATAAAGTTGGAATTTGCCCAACTTTTCCACTAAAATATCCCACTATAAGTAGCGTCGTTACATAAATAAACTCCAGTGCTATCGTATGTTTATAGGTGGACAGTTCTAATGATTGATTGCAGTTATTTGACTAGAATTACAAAACGTGTTAAAACCTTTTTTTTTCTATCATGTCGTTAACCATCCTTACAATTTCAGTGGAATTACTCTCCACATTAATAACATCCTCCATCGTGTAAAGAATGTCACAAATACTCAGTCTTGATTCTGGATTTTCACTTGTAAATTGCATAACTTTGTTAAGAATGAATGGAAACCACATATACAGTCCGTGCGCTGTAAAGAATATCCAAAATTGAATGATACATGCTAGAACAGTTTTCCGGCAATTCTGTCGCATAAAAAGTGGAGCTGTCTGTTTCCACATGGATTGTGCAACAGTCGTAATGGCGCACCCTTTTTCAACATTATTGACCTTAAGTTTTTGTACTTCATCAAGATCTGGTATTATAGATTTCACCTAAAAAAAATGAAATCTATTTATACAATATGGAAGTTGCATTTGCTGGACTTACTTTGAAGCTATCCACTGTATTTCCTGTATTAACCGCGTATATTCTTTTTAAGGTTGCTATGGCTTCATCTTCCAAGCCAACGTACAGCAGATATTTCGGACTTTCAGGAAAATAAAACAAACAAATACCGCACACGAGACCAAGTGTCCCAACGAGGAGCATGTACATACGCCACGGTCTGTAAATTATATTTAAAATCGGAATTTCAAATGACCAAGTTTGGTTAATAGCTGCCCAAGCGACTATAGGGAATAAAATTGCGGATGAAGCGCAAATAAATGCTGCGGACATAATGGCACGGTTCCGATTTGCATTGCAATGAAATTCACCGAGGTAGGCGTAAATAGTTGCAGAACCACCAGATATTCTAAGGACGGCTTGAGTTAGATGAAATCCTTCTTATATTGCAAATTATTTGTCTTACAAAAATCCGTTGGCATATCGCAAAACCGCTAGGCATGCGAAATTCGGCGAGAAACTCGAAAGTACAGTCACAATATATCCTCCAATCAGTGTAAGTCTTATAACGTTCCTTCGACCAGTGGTATCAGCTAAAAATCCCCAGAGATGTGAACTGGTAATAATGCCCAGGAAGGAAACAGCGCCGAGAATTCCCTTTTCTTGATACGTTATGTGCATATCACAATTGATCACAGGTAAAACAAAACTTATGCCACAACATTCCACCACCACGTTTAACATAATCAAGCCAGATATAACAATTAGCGAATAGTTGAACTTGCCGAATTCTAAATATTATAAGGGATATCTTTTGAATAAATTCGACCTTACAGCCAAAACTGGTAAACTTACTTGTTTCAGCAAGCGCCTTGTCGATTGACACTCGTTCGCCTTGGGACCTCATCATTCTAACACTGCGTTGCTGAAAGTATCACTCCACGCGGGTCGGAACAATTATTACATCGGATTCTTGTGTTGTTCCGAACTTTAAATGAGTTTATCAAACAAAAGAAAGCGCATGGGTCTTATCTTGTTTGTGAAATCTAATTGCCGCTTCGCAGTCGTGTTTTAATCTTATTGTTCGAAGATTTAGAGTTTAATATTATTTTGCTAGACGAAATTCGTCCAAACAACAATATTGGCTAATGAAAAACACTCAAACATACGACATAAATTAAAATTAAGCTCCCCACACAAAATTGAAAACACGTCAAAAAATCTAACGAAGTGTGGCATGGCTTTGTAGTTCAAACGCTTTTGACATCAAATTTCAAGGTCGTTTCTCCACAACGCCCCCAATAATTTATTTTACTCCCCAGTCAGCCTTCAGTTTTGTTTCCCCATTAAACATTCGCCTTTTGAAAATCATCAGCCTGGGACGGTAGCTGTGTCCAAGAGTTAGTACTTTTCGATCATTTTGCAAGATCGTTAGCCGGCAGTTCCAGTTCCAAGTTATATTTTCTGAATGATATTTTTATGCAAATAAATCGAAAAATTAGTCAAAAAACGTACATATGTCTCTGTCGAAAATTGTTTCCGCATCAAACCTCTGGACTGGAATATTTGCGTTTTTTGTGGATTTTCCTTAGTTCTTCCTGATTAGTGCTTCACTTTTTAAATTTCCTCATAGGTGGTGTCGATATAAAGCTTACCTAGTTCCAACCTTTGTCACATCGTCCATCAATTTTCATCGATTGGTCTTCAAAACGTCTCGAGCCTGGGTACTGCTAAGATGTTTTTGACTTGATCAGTATTCACTCGATGTTGTTGATGAGTTTTGGCTTTTTCGAAAACATATACATATACACATCTTCGCTCAACTCAAACAGGACGAAGATCTTGCATCTACCCTGCTTTCTTTTCGGAAAGTAGCAAAAGTTTTCTTGAGTAATTCTTCGTCGCCTGTGCAGGGACGGGCTAAGAATATTACTGCAGCGCCACGATAAACAGCGGTTATCGTAAGAGGAAGCGGAAAAAGGGAAATGTGGCCAGATCTGGACCTACGTCGCTCTAATAGCCTGATATCTTACCACAGATTGCATAGTAGCATCACCTTAGGTACAAGCTGCATGGACGAGGAGTAGAATGAGACTACTCTCCACTCCACATTCTCTGCAGCTGTCTTCCAGAAACGGAAGCTCCATTCGGGTGTTTTCTTCATCAGAAGATCTAATTGGTTGAAGGAGTAGGGGAAACACTATTCCCAGATCCACATTGTACCACAACGGATCTCATATTGGTCGAAGAGTGTCATCTGCTGACAGCCAGAATAACCTAACCTTATAAAAGGGAAGAAATCACATCTTGGCAATTTAAACAATCAATTGAGCTAAAAACCTTCCGACATATTTAAAATCTTAAATCCATCGAATGGAAATCACCCGTGTCGTAACAAAAGATCAAACAACAAATCAAAAACAGGGGCATTGGTAAGGTTAGAAAGGAATATGCAACCGTCTATAGCACTAGGCACCAAAATGGGCCACCACAACCGCTGAGAAACACATTGAATCTAAACGAAAAAGAAAGAACCTGAACACTTTCAACCCAATTCCTCTATTTCCTCAAACAAGTATTTTCTTCGGATTCCGCGATAGTCCCCTTCTCGGCTTGCAGGTCACCACAGAATCTACACATATTCGTGTCAACCAGTCTCAGCCGTTTGGCATGCTTCCTTAGAAGACAGTGTCCCGACAGAGAACCACTGTTCTAAGTTACCCCCTGCTCAATTAAAAATTTCCCCTTGATCTTTTTTGATCAAAATGCAGCCCATTGTGCCTTGTGCGAATGCTTCTGAATATCCTAGAATTGATGTTAACCGATTCGAGTGCCTTGATTGTAGCTTGACTATGGATTTAGATGACGATATCCCTTCACATATTGATCCCATCCGCATAAGCTCGACCGCGCTAAGGACTTTTGGTTGGAAAAATCTGCACTGGATGTATTTGGACGCACAAGTGCCTGGCCATACGGTTATCGGCATTAAGATCATTCCCTTAAACATCGTGGTTACACATAAATTTTCATTTCCATATCACAATCTATCAGATAGGAGGAAAAGCCCGGTTTTAAAAGAAGAACGTTCATGCCCATTGCCTTTGCCCAAGAACTTTTTTGAAAGTAGATTTTCGGTGCAATCTCCCCTTCCCTTTCCCACTCACCAAAAATGTTTCGCTGGACATGAACTTGCCATGAACATGACGTCGGGCACTAAGATAATGCACGTCAACTTAACGGTGCATTCGATAGCTACGAGAACATCTCTTTACCTTGATAACAATAAAAAGATTTTCATTCTGTTCCCAGGAGACTTGATTTTGTTGACACAAATCTAGACTGCTGTCGTAAATCCCAGTGTCGGAAAAACTAAGATTTGTTTGTTTAATCTTAGCGCTCTATAGAAACATGCATTAAAAATAACGTGCGAAAAAAATCAACACAACTGTTTGCCAACCAAATCTCCAGAAGCGATGAACAGTGTTGCCAAACCACAAAAATGTTGGCGCTATTTTAATATTCTACTTTAGGGAGCGTGTCAGTAGGCGGATTTTAAAAATATATAAACATGGGCATTATGTTCTCCTGAAGAGTATATATTTCAAATTCAGATTCAGCTTCCTAGTTCAAACTTTGATTTTTCGATAGAACGGTTTTTTTGGACGTGTCAGTGGGCGGATTTTAAAAATATTGAAACATGAGCATTTTGGGGGCCGAAAGATAAGATATTAAATCAAAAATCGATTTTCCGATATATTAGTTTTTTTTCGAATTGTGGACGGATTTTAAAAATTCTTAAACTTGATTATTTCGCGACCTTAAGGAGAGTGTATGGACGGACGGACATGGCTAGATCGACATTACTATCAATGCTGATAGCGAATATAGTAACTTTTAGGGGTCTACGGGCAATATTAAGGTATGATACAAACTATGAGTCAAAATTAATATACCTACCGTTAGAATAGGGTACCTACAATAAGGCTTAACACTAATTAAATACTAAGACTTATAACTAGGACTTACATATACTGAAGTAAGATTCAAAGATAAACGGATTGCCGAAGAGAGCATGAAAAAGGGATTGAATGCCTTTTACGCATGTAGGAAAGCTTTTAGGAAGAAATGGGGCCTACAGCCGCACATTGTACACTGGTTGTATACCTCGACTGTGAGACCCATTCTCACCTATGGCTCGATGATCTGGTGGGATGCGGTTAACACCAAATCCTACCTCAAAAAATTTAACAAGGTACAAAGGATTGCTTGTCTGGGGATAACTGGTTTTATAAAATCCACTCCCCAAGTGGGTCTGGAAACATTATTGAACCTACAACTCATGGAGCTGTTTACTAAGAACGTGGCAGCCACATGTGCTCTCAGATGAGAGAGATCGAAATTTGAAAGCCGAACACCTTCGGACACTCCCGCGTACTGGACAACATTAATCAACGGGGCTCATGCCACTAACTGATTATGAAAAATCCCTATATGACCTTAATAAGAACTTCAATGTCTATATCCGATATACCCGCTGGACATGACTGGAATTCACCCAGCACGGTCACCAAAGGTATTTATATCTTTACAGATGGTTCAAAGACGGAGAAGGGAACAGGAGCACAAGTCTTCTCAGCGCCACTTAGTATCAACCAGTCTTACAGACTTCCAGACTACTGCAGTGTTTTTCAAGCTGAAATCTACGCGATTAAAAAGCGCAGATGAAACTTCCAGCTATAGAATTAACCATCTGCATGGACAGTCAGGCAGCTCTTCAAGCGATCGACTCCAACCTCATAAACGCGAAATGTGTCAAAGGATGCCTCCAGACACTCAGAGCAATTAGCTATCATTCGATGCTATTCTGCTGGGTTCCTGGCCACATTGGTGTGGCAGAGAATGAGACAGCAGATACGCTGGCCAGATGCGACTCTGATATGAACCCACTCGAGGCTGATGTGCAGGTACTGTTTGCCTTAGCAACAGCTAAGAGCTTCATTGACGGTATCACGACAAAACTTTGTACGAAAATGTGTGACAACACTGCAAGCTGCGTCATAAATAGAAGTCTGTGGCCCGTCATTTATAAAAAAAAACTAAGTCCCTACTGTCCTTTGAAAGAAACCAAACCCATGTGCTCGTCGGGGTATTGACCGGACACTGCTGCAGGGATGAGGAGGAAATAAAATCTGTGGAACACCTCCTGTGCCACTGCTTCTCCTGCATGAGAGCAAACAGATCTAAATGGTTTTGTTAACTAAGTGTCCTACCATGTAGAAAAGGGTACCTACTCACCATGGGCCTTTTTGGCCTCTGAGTGATACTTACACAATTGTGTATGCAACCTTCCTAGCCCATCCTAACCTAACCTAAAATTCAAAGATCGTTGTAGGGTAAACCAAGAATGACAAATTGGAGAAAGCGACGTTCTATGATTCAATTATAGATAAATGAACTCGATGAAATGGAGACGCGCTTGGCTGGCGCACTCGAGAAGCGGGCTAACAAAAGTGATGTGGAGAGATCTTGTCATGTAAGGGACGGAGAATTCTTCGTACCACTGGTTACCAAAACCCATTGATAAATGGTTTTTCAATAAAATTGTTTCATTTAATCGTGGGCGTGTCAGTAGGCGGATGTAAAAAACATTTAAACATAAGTAAAGGGTGATTTTTTTAAGGTTAGGATTTTCATGCATTAGTATTTGACAGATCACGCGGGATTTCAGACATGGTGTCAAAGAGAAAGATGCTCAGTATGCTTTGACATTTCATCATGAATAGACTTACTAACGAGCAACGCTTGCAAATCATAGAATTTTATTACCAAAATCAGTGTTCGGTTCGAAATGTGTTTCGCGCTTTACGTCCGATTTATGGTCTACATAATCGACCAAGTGAGCAAACAATTAATGCGATTGTGACCAAGTTTCGCACTCAGTTTACTTTATTGGACATTAAACCAACCACACGAATGCGTACAGTGCGTACAGAAGAGAATATTGCGTCTGTTTCTGAGAGTGTTGCTGAAGACCGTGAAATGTCGATTCGTCGCCGTTCGCAGCAATTGGGTTTGTGTTATTCGACCACATGGAAGATTTTACGCAAAGATCTTGGTGTAAAACCGTATAAAATACAGCTCGTGCAAGAACTGAAGCCGAACGATCTGCCACAACGTCGAATTTTCAGTGAATGGGCCCTAGAAAAGTTGGCAGAAAATCCGCTTTTTTATCGACAAATTTTGTTCAGCGATGAGGCTCATTTCTGGTTGAATGGCTACGTAAATAAGCACAATTGCCGCATTTGGAGTGAAGAGCAACCAGAAGCCGTTCAAGAACTGCCCATGCATCCCAAAAAATGCACTGTTTGGTGTGGTTTGTACGCTGGTGGAATCATTGGACCGTATTTTTTCAAAGATGCTGTTGGACGCAACGTTACGGTGAATGGCGATCGCTATCGTTCAATGCTAACAAACTTTTTGTTGCCAAAAATGGAAGAACTGAACTTGGTTGACATGTGGTTTCAACAAGATGGCGCTACATGCCACACAGCTCGCGATTCTATGGCCATTTTGAGGGAAAACTTCGGAAAACAATTCATCTCAAAGAATGGACCGGTAAGTTGGCCACCAAGATCATGCGATTTGACGCCTTTAGACTATTTTTTGTGGGGCTACGTCAAGTCTAAAGTCTACACAAATAAGCCAGCAACTATTCCAGCTTTGGAAGACAACATTTCCGAAGAAATTCGGGCTATTCCGGCCGAAATGCTCGAAAAAGTTACCCAAAATTGGACTTTCCGAATGGACCACCTAAGACGCAGCCGCGGTCAACATTTAAATGAAATTATCTTCAAAAAGTAAATGTCATGGACCAATCTAACGTTTCAAATAAAGAATCGATGAGATTTTGCAAATTTTATGCGTTTTTTTTTTTAAAAAAGTTCTCAAGCTCTTAAAAAATCACCCTTTATAAGGGGCACCTAGATAGTCTATATTATAAATTTCAGTTTCCTTGCTCAAACTTTGACTTTTCAATAAAATTGTTTTATTTAACTGTGGGCGTGTCAGTGGGCGGATTTTAGAAATTTTATTTCCTGAGCAGTTTTATGAGTCAAAGATCATATATAAAAAATTTCAGCTTTCCAGCTAAAAATTTAATGTTTTCGATAAATTTGTTTTTTTGAGTTTATGGGCGTGCCTGTGGGCGGATTTCAAAAAATTCTTAAACTTGATTATTTCGGGCCCCTAGAGAGTATATGGTTAAAATTGCAGCTCTCTAGGTCCAGTTTAAAGGCCTAATTTTTGCCGACAGACGGACGGACGGACATGGATAGATCGGCATTACTATCGATGCTGATATTATGTTACAAACTTCGCGTCAAAATTAATATACCCTTAGATATACATAGGTTAGTTTCTTTAGTTTTCTAGCGTTCGATGCGTCGTTACGTCCGGTTAAGAAGTGGCTAATTGTGTGGTGAGTTTGTAGCCCTGAAAATCACATACACTGCGGGTCATATGAATAGGGCCAACCGCTTCATCATTTGTTTTACTCTAAATCTCCAGTTCTTTAGTTCAAAAAGCAAAAATTAGTTTCCGTTATGATAGATTACTTTATGACTCACACATTTTGAACAAAATAAGAGAGTTTTATTTAAGAACTAACAGTTATATTTCTTTTTTTTCTTTGTTCAGTACTAAACTGCACGTTTAAAATTGGGTCAATAGAATAGGGACAGTTGAAATTCGGTCGTCAATTCGAAAAGTGCTATCAAAAAAGCATAACTTAAATTTTGTGAATTTGCCAGTGGGCTTTGAGTTTGCGGTTTTGCATTAATAGTAAAGTTATAGTAATAATGGGTAGATGAAAGCCATTAAATGTCGCGGAAATGGCAAAAATCGACGCTTTCAAAGAGGACGGTCACAGTTTACGTGAAATAGCCCGAAAAATTGGAAAAAGCAAATCGGTTGTGTATAATTATTTAAAAAATAAAGAGAAACATGGCAAAAACATGAAAGGACGTTTGGGGGAAGTCCTAACTGCTCAAGATAAGCGAGCAATCTTACGAGAAGCCTCTAATTCGGCTCGATCAGTGGCGAAAATCAGGGAAAAAGTTGGAGTAAGTGCAAGTTTATCAACAGTTAAACGAGTGATTAAGAGGGCCCCACATTTGAAACTTAAAAAAAATTAAGAAAAAACCACCATTAAATCCGGTTAGAAAAGAACAACGCTTGGAGTTTGCACGTCAGCACATGGCATGGGGAAAGGAGTGGCAAAAAGTAGTTTTCTCGGATGAAAAAAGTTTAACCTCGATGGACCGGACGGATTTATCTACTATTTCCATGATCTGCGAAAGGAAGCATGGTTTTTGACGAGGCATCACAGCAAGGAAGGTGGCGTTATGGTTTGGGGAGCTGTCTCCTACTATGGTGCGATACCATTGAACTTCCAAAGTACAAGAATGACAGCAAAATCGTACCAAAAAGTTCTAGAGACAGCTTTTCCGCAATGTCAGCGGAAATATACGGGGACTCCGAGTTGAAAACTTCTTGGCTGACTGAATGATTTGTAACTCACCGGATTTGACGGTTCATCATCAGTATGTATGCCGTACGAAGTCGTCGTCCGATCAACATCTCTGCTGGTGTTTTTCCAGTTGTCGTGTGAGGAGTAGTGTGCTGTTTAAACAACAAAACTGGCATGGTCTTGAGTGACGTTTTTAAATATTGGACCATTCGTTCCGCTTGGCCATTACTTGATGGGTGATATGGAGCCGTTGAATTGTACTTAATACCGTTTAAAATATAAAACTGCTGCAATTCCGCCGAAATAAAAGCTGTTCCGTTATCAGAAATAATTCTCTTGGGCTGGCCATGTGTGGCAAATATCTCCCGGAGTTTGTTTTTTACTTCGGCCGATAACATGTTGCGAACTATTTTAACTTCCAGCCGCTTTGACATTGAGTCTACGATGACCAAAAAAGTATATCCCTGGAAAGGACCCGCAAAATCTATATGCAAGGTGTTCCACGGAGCTTCTGGAGGTGTAACAAATTGTCTCGGGGCCGCTGGTGGATTTCCTTTATTTGTTTGACACGTGGCACGGCCTTGGACTTCCAACTCGATTTGCTTATCAAGTTTGGGCCACCACACATAGCTACGGGAATAAGCTTTCATTATGTTAATTCCAGGATGATAACCATGAAGCAGTTTCAAAATTTGATCTCGATATTTGGGGGGTACCACTACTCTACTACCCCATAGGATACAGCCTTTGTGAGTCGAAGTTCCGGTTTTCTCCGGATAAACGGGTTAAGTTCTGCTGAACTCTCAACGCTTTCTGGCCAGCCATGTAAAAGTTATCGTAAGACTCTTGACATCACCGGGTCTTTCGAAGTCTCATTGGCTATTTCACCTGCTGTCACTGGCGGACTAGTTCGCATTTCAAGCATCAATATATCAGCCGGACCTTCACTTGAGGCATCGACGGAAGAGGGCAACGGTAAACGGCTCATGCAGTCAGCATTTGCATTCTTCGGTCCTGGTCTATACTCCATTTTATAGTCATAGGCCGACAATAACAAGCACCACCGTAACATTCTGGGCGAAATCATCTGAGCAATTTGTTTTCTTTTATTGAAAATTCCCAACAACGGCTAGTGGTCCGTGGTGATAATTGTTTCACGTCCAGCAACATATTGATGACAATGTGTCATTCCAAAGACAATAGCCAATGCTTCTTTGTCAATATGGGCGAAGTTTCGCTCGTGAACTCCAAGAGTACGGGATGAGAACGCAATGGGACGCTCTGTTCCATTTCTTTCATCACGATGGGCCAGAACAGCGCCAATCCCATAAGGTGAAGCATCACATGAGAGGACCAATGGTTTCAACACGTCGTAATGTATTAAAATGGTCTCTGAATCAAGTAAATTCTTGAGGTCATTAAACACAGCTTGATGCTCATCCGTCCATTCCCATTTCGCATTTTTGTCAAGCAATCGATTTACCCAAGGAAATCCATACTCTGTTGCGCAAATAAGCACTTAGATTTATTAACTGTCAAATTAGTTTGGGCTAATTTGTTTAAGACCGCTTCTAGGTTGCGATTGTGGTCAGTTTTGTCTCTTCCCGAAACAATAATATCATCGAGATATGCTTTTACCCCGGTTATACCGATTAGTAGACCATCCATCATTTTTTGGAACAAGCCTGGAGCAGCAGACACACCAAAAGGTAATCTACGTACCTTAAACAATCCCTTATGGGTATTAAGAGTTAATAACTCGGCCGAGGCATCATCAACCACAAGTTGCTGGTAGGCCTGTTGTAAATCCAACTTCGTAAATAACTTGCCCCCTGCTATTGCTGCCATAACCTCTGAGAAAGTCGGTAGCGGGTACGCGTTAGTTTTGATCACTGCATTTACGGTGCTGCGGTAATCACCGCATATTCTTACAGAACCGTCGGACTTTGGCACAGGTACAATCGGAGTTGCCCAGCGAGAAAACATGGCCGGCTCTACAATTTTTTGTTGGACGAGTTTCTCAATCTCTTTTTCAACTGCGGGCCTCCGAGCGATTAGACACTGACGATGCTTAAGAAAGATCGGGGCGAGAGATACCAGCAGGATAATGCTCCAATCCATACAGCCCGCATAATAACAACTTGGATTCAAGCTCAAAGTGTCGATTTGATGACATGGCCCCCGTATTCCCCAGACGTAAACATCATGGAAAATGTTTGGGGATGTCTGACGCGAAAATGTACAAAAGTGGCAGGCAGTTCGAGAACAGAAATCAGCTTACTGAAGCCATCAAACTTGCTTGGGTGAAATTTCCCTAGATTATTTAAAATCGTTATACGATTCTATGCATACCAGAATTTTTGAATTAGTTTTAAAAAAAGGAGGAAGTACTCATGACTAAAAAAAACAATTGCATACTTTTTTTGTCACTTTTCGGGAAATAAAAGTAGAATATTGCTTGTGTCCCTATTCTATTGACCTACTTTTTATACCCTGTTCTAAGGGTATATTAATTTTGACGCATAGTTTGTAACATACCTCAATATTGCCCGTAGACCACTAAAAGTCAGCATCGATAGTAATGTCGATCTAGCCATGTCCGTCCGTCCGTCCGTCCGTCTGTCGGCAAAAATTAGGCTTTTAAACTGGACCTAGAGAGCTGAAATTTTAACCATATACTCTCTAGGGTCCCGAAATAATCAAGTTTACGAATTTTTGAAATCCGCCCACAGACACGCCCACAAACTCAAAAAAACAAAATTTTGGAAAAAATCGAATTTTGAGCTAGAAAGCTGAAATTTTTTATGCATGATCTATGACTCCTAAAACTGCTCGGGATAAAACATTTTCAAAATCCGCCCACTGACACGCCCACAAATAAATAAAATATTTTTTTTGTACCCTATTCTAAGTGTAGGTACCTATATTAATTTTTGAAAATCCAAAGTTTGAGCTAGGGAGCTGAAATTTATAATATATACTCTCTATGGGCCCATTATGCTCATGTGTAAATATTTTCAAAATCCGCCCACTGACACGCCCACAATTTTTTTTTTTTTTTTTTTAATTCACAGTTTGAGCTAGGGAGCTGAAATTTATAATATATACTCTCTAGGGGCCCTTTATTCTCATGTGTTAATATTTTTTAAATCCGCCTACTGACACGCCCACAATTAAATAAAACAATTTTATTGAAACACCCAAGTTTGAACTAGGGAGCGTTTTTTTTGATAAAATCCTTTAAATGTTATATAACAAAATATGTAGAGCGTTCTTAACAATTCAACCATACTTAGACTTTTGTCACGCCCACTTATGAGTGATAGGAATAAGAATAGGGTATCCAACAGTTCGCCCAAGCGGACTGTAGCCCGTCCCTATGTTTTTGTAGTGTTTTTAGATCATCATAGTTAACTGTGGAAAGAAATTGGTAAACATTCCGAATGTATTAATATAACACATCTAGTGAGAGGGCAATGAAATAACCTTTCATACCGTATAACAATTTTTATCGTAGGAAGTTAGGAACGAAACATATAAGGTAAAATGATTCTAAGATATTCTGTCCCTATTCAAATGACGCGCAGTGTATATGAACTATGAAAATGATGTCATAAGGTCCGATCGCGTATTTTGATGTAAACAAAAATGAAAATTCCAAATCTTCAAAATCGTGAGACATTGCTCTCATTTCAAAGAAAAGTGCGTGAACGCTTTTGCAGAGAAAATTGAAAAACGTCAAAGTTTGGCTAAAAACGAAGCAACAGATTTTTTTTTTAATTCATAATTTGACAGTTTCCATTTGCTTACCAGCTGAAATTCAGTGTGAAGAAATGTTTACGTACATAAGTGCATTTTATTTTCGTTCGTCTTATTACCATTTTATGAGTACGCGAACGGATTTGTTCGCCATGTAGTTTCACGCGAAAGTTTTTATAAATATAATTTAGCATATTTTTACGCGAATAAATATGGTGTATAACCAGCTTTTATCGGCCAAAGGGTGCACATTTTTGTTAGAGTGCAGTCGTTTGTATTCGACGTTTCTGTAACTCCACAGACATTAAGACGTAACGATTCTATTTTATTATTATTATTTTTTTTTTTAAAAAAAAAAAAAAAAAAAAGGAAATCCAAATCCCAGAGCACTCAGACTCGGTAACGTTCCATTGTACTACCAGGCAGAAATCCTCCTTTTGGTGTAGAGGCATGTGATTGGGTGGCGTATGTTGTTGTTCCCCATGGGGATTGAACCTGCACCGCACGGGTCACAAGCCAACACACTTTACTTTTACTTTACTTTTAAATTCATTTTTTAATTGTTACTGAATATCAACTTACGTACTAGACAAAAATGATTAAATCTAACTTAAAATTAACAGGATACTTATTCTTATTTATTGGTCCTTATGCGGACGCCCTAAACTTAACTATATCTTATAATTATTGCCTTTCGGCCTAAAAACTATTTACAAACTAATCTTACATATATGTATTCGTCGAGAAAATCAATTAAAACTCGGTATCATTATTAAGATTTTATATTTTTTATATAAAACAAACTACGAACTACCTATTCTACTTACTTAAACTACCTAACATATTCTAACTATAATTATGATTCTGAGCACTCGTTGCCTTGCGCAACAAGTGGTCAAAATCCCAATTGCTTTCCGAGCGCCTGGCAATCGTCAACGTGCACACGCGCTACCCTGAGCTAACTGAAGCCTTACAGCCTCAATCTTCTCCCGGAAGCACTACCACAAGTTGACGAGCCCGGCCTCTCCCAGAAACGCCCTAGCTAACTTAATCTAACTTATAAACTAAGAGGATGTTACCTAGAGTAACGCACCGTCTTGGGAGGGCATGTTGACCCCTCCCCCCTCAAAAAGCCACCAAAATTCGGCAAATTGTTTTTCTGTATCGAATTTATCCCTCTCCGCTATTGCGGTACTAAAACGGAGGAGCTCATGAGCATTGGCGACGTCCTCGCCGCGGATGAGCCGCTTATCTCTCGCGCTGCGAAAGCGGTGGTATAATACCGGGATACCATCCCTCGTCTGTACCAGCCCTTTTGCGTCAATATAGATAAATGCCTCTGGCGGGATAAAGCCAGACCGGAGCGTACTCTCTATGTACATTTCATTGGGGTAGTAAGCCCCAAATATCAGACTATTGTCGCTGGCCATCGCCCTTGCAACGTGCCTTCGAGTCACCTTAATGAGGAAATTGTCAATCCTATTCAACTGAGCCCCATCGTATAGGACCTTGTTGGGATAGTATTTAATATAATTGGATTCAGGCGTTCGGAACAACCGGAGACAAGTCCTAAGACATTGTCTCTCCAAAACCCGAATCTTTTCCATATAGCTGGGCGCTATATTGAACCACAATGGACAACCATAAGCGATAATTGGCCTTATAAGGGCCACGTAGCAAATGACCTTCACTTTGGAGTCAAGTTGACTGCTATGAAACAGTCTCCTTGTCAAAGCATAAGCCTTCTTGGCCCCAGCAAGACAAGCAACTATATGTCTATCGAAATATAGATACTGGTCAAGCCAGATACCTAGATATCTAACTACGCTTCTCACCGCCAATGGCTGCCCATTTTGTCCAATAATGGCCAATTTTTTCCAGTTTTTTCTGGTATCCCTAGAGGCCCCAGCCAATGGAGTTCTGAACAAGATTGTTTCCGTCTTCTGAAAGTTGATTTTCAACTTCCAGTCGTCGCAATATCGCTTAATTTGATCGAAATCACGCTGCAAAAGGATATTAATGACCTCGATTTTAGGACCTGATCTGTATGCCACCAAATCATCGGCATACGCTATAGCATGTCTGAGTGAACCTACCAGATCACTCGTGTAAATGTTAAACAGGATCGGAGAATTGACCGCCCCCTGCTGTAAACCGTTTTTAATTTCAAAGACTCTGCTCGAAGTCACATTGCCACATTTGACAACGAACTTCTTTCCCATAAGCATATTATAAATTACATATAGCAAAGGTTTGTGCATCCCTCGCCTGGTCAACTTGTAGAAAAGTCCCTCTAACCATACGGTGTCGAAAGCCTTCTCAAAATCAACCAGACAAGCACCCGTGCATTGGTTCTTGCATTTATTCCACTGAATGTCGGAAACCAGTTTCGACGCGGCATGAATAGTGTCATGCCTCGCCCTGAAACCAAACTGGTTGTCCGGAATTATGTTATTGTCCTCGACCCACTTTAACAGGGCTCTATTGACAACCTTTTCAAAGACCTTGCTAATATTCGGAAGCAAGCTAATTGACCGTAGATTGGCAGGGTTCGTCCTATCTTTACCTTTTTTCGGGATAGGGTGTACCACAGCTACCTTCCAATGCGCCGGATAATGTGCATTATTCAGCGCATTGTTAAACAACGTGGTGAAAATATCTACAGCCTCCAGAGGCAGGTGTCTCAATACGACGTTTGGGACACCATCCATCCCCGCCGACTTTTTATTCTTTAGCGACTCGAAGATGCACAGAAGATCATCCTTCGACACGAACAAGTGCGATGCATCTCGGCCATTGGCGACAACTGCATTAGCATGGTTTTCATCAGTGAACACGGTGAATCCGTTATTCTCAGATCGCCAATTCTCAAGTTCGGTGCGCAGATAGAAGTGGCTCACTAGAGCTCTATTCTCAATGTCGTGGTTACGGCGAACAGGATTGTTCACCGTATACACGGCCTCGAAACAAGCGCCCAGCAAATCAACTTTCTCCTGTGGGTCCTCGACCACGAAAAAATCGTCGTTTGAAGCGACACTTTCTGGACTTATTCCAGCAGTCAGTACTGTCTGTCTGTTCTCTGCTGTCTGGGAGATTCGAACACAAGGAATATCATTGTGATCTTTCCTCCTGAACAACTTATTTATCTGTGGGAACATATTCGGACTACAGGTTTTAATAGCCCGAATTTTATTGCCCCAATACAGACTTACAGATTTTCTGTAATTTTCCTTTATCAGCTGTTTCAGGATTCGGATCTCTGAATTCAGCATCCTTACCTCCGGGTCGTTGCGATCAGTAAATTGCCTGTACAGCCGTTTAAGCCTCGAGAGCAGTCTACTTTTCTGTCGGTATAGTGCGTCGATTGTAGGGTTTCTGTACTTTTCTGTCTGGTCGTCGTCGGAACGTCCTACTCGAGGAATAGTTCGTTCCATAGTTCGTTTGATGGCGTCGTTCATTTGCAATAAATGCCGATCAATGTCATCATTTGTCATGTTACTGTTTGTCGGTGGGTCGATCCCACTCGAACGTATATCTCGCTTTAAAAATCTGGAGAAGCGCGACCATTGTGCCCTCCGATAATCGAATGAACACACTGCTTCGTACTCCTCCAGCAGCGTTTGTTCGTTCGGGATCCGTATTGCGGCGGCGAGTCCGTAGTGGTCACTATCGTACTCAAACGCACGCAAACAGTTCCGCGTGTTTTGATCTATGTTCGTCAGTTGAAGTCTTGCGTCCGTTAAGGCCAAGTCCAGGAAAGCACCGCTTCTTGGGAAAGAAGGGATATCCGTCGCGTACAACTCGAGGTTGTACTCAATCATATTGAGGCGCCACCAGTCGTGAAAGTGGTTGCCCCTAGGATTTGCAGTAACATTTCCCCACGCCGCATGTTTGGCATTAATATCTCCGGCCAAGAAGTAATAATTCTCCTCCGAGTTTAGCTGCAGACCACGAAAAAGTGTCTCGAGCTCTGTCATAAATTGGTTTGGTGGAGGTGCAGCAGGTGCGTAAAGCGACACCACATACATTCTCCTCCGGCTATGGAGAGGAATGCATATGATGCATGCCTCCAACAACTGGAACCTACGCACGTCCCCGCTATATATAACCCTATGGCGCAGGCCTTTTCGAATTAAGATTCCAACCCCACCTCCTTGAGTGGAGTGAGACCGGTCTCTTCTTATTACATGATAGTCTTTGTATCCCAATTTGTGCTTCTGATTTAGCTTAGTTTCGCTAACCAAAAGCACATCCGGGTTTTCGGTTTTCAACAAATTGGCAAGTGACGTTCTTTTCTCGATCCTGACAAGTGAATTAACATTCACAGCAAGGATCTTTAAGTTTCCCTCATCCAGCGCAGCCATTAGATTTATGGCACACCAGACCCCACAAACAGCTCCGAATAGATAAAGTCAATTCGGGCCGCTTGTTCATTTAATTGTTTCTGGAACTTATCGATCTTTCCGTGCAGAGACAGAAGGATCGATTTTAAGTCCAGATCCACCTCTGGTGCATTTTGAGCTACCTTTGGTTGGTTTGATGTCATGTGGGCTTGACCCGGTCCAGCTGCCATTTGGGCAAAGGACACGTTGGGTGCCACAAAATTTGCGAACGAGCGACTCCTCTGACGCCTATCATCTTCAGACTGCTGTTTACGGGCCTGGACTCTTTTTTTCAACTCCTGGTACTTTGGACAACCCCTGAAGTTGGCGGGATGCCCAGAGTTCCTGCAGAGCACACAGGAGAGTACACTCCGGTCTTCGACTCTCTCCTTACCTAGAGAGCATTCACCATGTATGTGGTCCCTATCGCACTTGACACATCTAAACTGCATGTTGCAGTTAGCTGCGGCGTGCCCGAACCTTTGGCAGCGCATACATTGAAGTATGCGATCTGACCGTTTTATTTTCTCCCATCTTACAGCATGATAGTACAGAAAGCGGATATTTCGCAGACTGTCAATTTTGCTGTCGGGAGTAAGCTGAACCAGGAAGAATGGTAAGTGACGGTTGCCACCCCTTGCCACAGCCGAGGAAAACGGCTTGACCCCCACGAACTTGAGGTCGTCGCTTTCGAAATGTTTGAGCTCTTTTTCTAGCTCCTCCGTTTTAATTGAGGGATCGATACCTTTCAACACAACGGTTTTAAGTTTTTGATCCCTTGGGGTGTACGTGAAGTACTCGGTTTTTACCTCTCCCAAGGCGGCGCGCACCCTCTGGTACTCCTCTATTTTTTCACATATAATTATGTGTTTGTTGGCAGAAAGCCTTTTCACATGGAAATTTTTCGTTATCAATTTACAGATTCTAATGCTATCTACAATATCGAAATTACTCACGTTGATGGGTGGTACTTTGTTCTTCCGTGGCTGTTTCGAATGCTGTTGATGCTGTTGCTGCGCCTCTATCTGATGCTTTGATTGCTGTTGTTGTTGTTGTTGTTGTTGTTGTTGTTGTTGTTGTTGTTGTTGTTGCTGTTGTTGTTGGTGTTGTGGTTGTTGTTGCCGTTGTTGCTGCTTCACCTGCAGTTGTTGCTGAATTTGCTGCTTGAGCACAGCTTGTTGTTGCTGTTGCTGCAGCTTCTTTCTGCGCAACTGGTCCCGCTTCTCCAGCAGCTCTTTTATGAGCTCGTCCAGCTGCGCCTCCTCATCATCCTCTTTTTCTTCGTCCATTTGAACGACTTCCTCGTCATCGACCGGTAAGTCCTTGAAGGAGTTTCCCTCTCCGACGTACCGGCCCTCTCCTCCATCATACTCATAAGAGCTGGAGTGTGCTCCGTCATCATCGGATGCAGCCACCGATGATGCCACACTATGGCCTGCCAAGTTTAACCTTCTTTTGGCTGAAAGGTTCGGCTTCGGATTTAACTTCCGCCGCCGTTTTTCCACTGTCCTATACTCCTCGCTTACAGTTACTGCTGGCGTTGTAGCGAGAGCTTTTATTGTTGGCGTTGTTGTTGTTGCTGTTGTTGTTGTTGATGTTTTTGTTGCTGGTGTTGCCTGCGAAGATCCCCGCCTGGGCAACGCGGAACACGCTGTTGGGCTTGGTGTCATGGCATTTAAAGCTGCCTTTGGCATACAAGCTGCCGCTGTTTTTGTGACTGCTGTTGCAGCTTTCGTTACTGCTGTTACTGCTGTTGTTGCTGCTGTTGTTGCTGCTGCTGTTGTTGCTGCTGTTGTTGCTGCTAATTTTTTTGCCGGCTCACGTGTTCGCACCACACGTCGCAACGGCACACCCACACCCGTAAGCGGGACCACCGATTTTCCGGGGTCCATCGCCTGATAATGCGGCACTTTTTTTTTGTTTATTTTTGTGTCTCTATCACTATATTTCCGAAAAAAAAATGAAATTAAAAATTGAAGACTGGCCGAGAATCGAACCCGAGTCTCCGGCGTCAAAGTCGGACGCCTACCTTACTAAGCCAACCTTGGACTTAAAAACACTTGGCTAAATCGCTTTTATAATCGATACACTTTTCTTTTTTCCCGCTGAACACTAACTAGCCGACCTATCTCGATGAGAGCTGCGGAACGACTGTAGCCAACACACTAACCTCTACACCGTCGCCACCCTTAACGATAGATTTTTAAAAGACAAACCGTTACATTTCCCATCACCTTCTGTCAAACTAATACATTCATATACAATGCATTCATTTCTTGCACTGCACAGGGGTGTTCTTCAAGAACGATTTTGGGGCCATTTTTTTTTACGCCCGTACTCTTTTAACACTTCCCTTTATACTATGTATGCAAATGATGAAGATGATCAATTTAACAAGTCTTGCTAGGTCTTGCAGAGAATGATGATTATGAGATTAATGAAAGATGAAAATACTTGTCTGAGCTTGCGAAAATTGTCTTTGCTTAAATCCAAAAAAAAAATGTAACTGGTTGATTATTTCCAGAAAAGCTGTAGGTACGACAACATTTTTTAAATGATGAAGTTATCGAGTTGTTTGATGATACTGCAAAAAACTTGGCGTAACATTAAACAGAACACTTACTGTGCACAATCACATTATGTTAATGTTCGGAAAAGCATATATGTATATGTTCAGAAAAGCGTTAAGAGTGTCATAGCTAGACGTGTTTTGTTCTGTGCGTGCTTTATTTTATTATTTTGCTTGTTTTACTTTGCAACAATAATTGTTTAGTGTAGTGTTGTGTGACTAACTACTATACAATCTTACTATTTGAACATTTAGTTTGATTTAATGTTTCTAGTAGAATCCTAATTATAGTTAGAATATGTTAAGTAGTTTAAGTAAGTAGAGGAGGTAGTTTGTAATTTGTTTTTTTATATAAAAATATAAAATTTGATAAAGATGCCGAGTTTTCTTAAAAATTTTCTCGATGAAAACATAATATGTAAGATTAGTTCGTAAAATAGTTTTTAGGCCGAAAGGCAATAATTATAAGATAGAGTTAAGTTTAGGGCGTCCGCATAAGGATCAATAATCTAGAATAAGTATCCTGTTAATTTTAAGTTAGATTTACTCATTTTTGTCTAGTATATAAGTTGATATAAGCTAATAATTAATAAAAATGAATTTAAAAGTCAAAAAAATGTTTCTAGTGACCAGTTTTTTGTTTAACAAAAGTTGTAACTACCCAAATTTCTTTTTCGCTTGGTAAGCGGTTGTTTTTTTTTTGTTTTTCTTTCTTTTTGTGTAATTTCATCCGACTTTAAGAGAATATTTCTTTTCTCTTTTTAATTATATGTGTAGATTATTTCAGTATTTCATTCTCTTGTTTTTCTACAATATTTTCATAAAATAATTCAGTACTGTCTTATTTGTATAATTTGTCCCCATCTAACACTGACATCCTTGGTGCAGCTGGCTAAAGGGTCGTGCTTGCAATTTATGGTGCGCGAGTTCAATACCGATTCCATATATACTCGTACCTATACCTTTTCTTTTTTTTTCTCTCTTTTTTTGTAATCCCAGTTTTAAAATGGATTGCAGCGCTGAAAAATGCTTGGAATCCTCCAATCCCCTTTTGCCTGTTATGGCCCTTGTGGCATGATGTTCCATGCTAAATGTGTTGGTTCAACCAACGCATTTATGGATAAAATAAAAAGTTCGGAGATCGCCTTATAGTATTGCTCCCCGTGTCGAAAATTATCACTGTCTACCATTGCTTTTAAAATGTCAGTATTCAAGGCATACAAAAATTATCTAAGGGGTTTAAGGACTTACTCGACAACTTCAATACTGCTATCTTCAATGTATCAACGTTCTCTGATCCTCATAGTTCGGCAGACGACTCAACGTCTACTGACCTTGAGCTGCCGACTAATGAAGAAAATCAGTATACCCAACGTGCCATGGATACATTGACTCTATTTGACACAATAGGTTCCCTTACTGTTGAAGCGACCCCTTAGGTTAGGTTAGGTTGAAGTGGCTGTCAGCAGAAGGCCGACACACTTAGACCAGGATTAGGTCCATTGTGATGCCACACGGATCGAGGGGTTTCCCCACTACTAGTTAAACCATTTAGAGCTTCTTATGAAGCGCGATAGACTTCTAACGTCAGCGTTAGCCAAGTCGTTGAGATTGTTAAGCAAGAAATCTCCCAGATGAAGATTTCTATTATGGGAGAGAGCTGGACATGTACAGAGAAGGTGAAGTATAGTCTCCTCCTCCTCCTCGTCCAAGCAACTTCTACAGAAATCGTTAGAATAAACGCCAAGCCTCGATGCATGCTTGCCTATCAGACAGTGCCCTGTAATGGCACCTATAGTGGAGCTAATATGCAGTCGGTTTAGTGAGATCAGACTCTTAGAGCGTCGCAGGTCCAGCTTTGGCCAGATGTGCTTAGTCGCTAGACATGTATTACTACCTGTCCACCTAAGGTTTGTTCTCTCGATTGCGGATAGCTTGAATAAAAGTTTGCAGGTAGCGATTGGGATACCCAGAGAACCCTTTTCAGGTAAAAGGGGGAGTTTGGTTCCCTTTTTGGCGAGTTCATCAGCCCTGCAGTTTCCTGGAATATCTCTATGCCCCGGCACCCAACAGAGGTGAATGTTAAACTGCTCCGCCATCTCCATAAGAGATGAACGGCAGTCGAGGGCTGCAATGGAGTTTGAAGATACTGAATCCACGGACTTGATCGCGGCCTGACTGTCCGAGAAGATACGGATATCCTTTGTGGATATCACATTTCTCTTCAGCCACGTCAGGGCTTCTTTTATCGCCATAATCTCCGCCTGGAATACGCTACAGTGATTAGGGAGACGGAAAGAGAGACTCAGATTTAGTCTTTCGGAGAAAACGCCGCCACCAACCCCGTCACTAGTTTTTGATCCATCGGTGTAGAAGTGGATCGCTTTAACTTCCTCAAATTCAGCGTCCTCCCAGAATGATCTGGAAGGAATAGTGACTTGAAAGTTCTTTCCAAACTGTAATTGGGGTATGGTGTAATCTATGTTTCCTGGTAGAGACTCAAATGAGTCCAGAATGGTGGTGTGGCCAATGTTATTGTTAACCCACTGCGAGGTAGCCTTAAGGCGGACAGCAGAACAGGCTGCTGTTTGCCTACTAAAAATGTCGAGTGGTAACAGATGTAGCAGGATATCGAGTGCTGCAGAGGGGGTGGTACGGAGTGCTCCACTTATGCACAAACCAGCTGTGCGTTGGACTTTGCCAAGCTTAGCACAGTTTATAGCTTTACTTAGGGCAGTCCACCAGACAGCAACCCCATATGTGAGAATCGGTCTTACGACCGATACATATAGCCAATGCGTTATGCGGGGTTGTAGACCCCACTTGTTGCCAATGGCTTTTTTGCAAGAGAAAAGTGCCACTGTGGCTTTTTTTACCCTTTCTTGTATGTTGGGTTTCCAGCTTAACTTCCTATCGAAGATAAGACCCAAGAACTTAGCTTCGTCAGAGAATACTAATCTTATACCACCAATAGAGGGTGGGTCGATGTGCGGAATCTTGTGTTTCCTGGAGAAGAGGATTAATTCTGTTTTGTGGGGGTTGATACCCAAGCCACAGCGATTAGCCCATTTTTTTAGCTTGTTAAGAGCATTTTGCATGAGTTCTTTTATAGTGTTAAGGTACTTCCCGGAGACGGCTATAGCAATGTCATCCGCATATGCAATCACCCTGCAGCCCACCCCTTCCAGGTATATCAGTAGCTCATTCACCACCAAATTCCAGAGAAGGGGGGAAAGGACCCCGCCTTGCGGCGTGCCTCTACTGACAGACCTCCTGGCGGATGAAACGCCCAGTTTTGAGTTGATAATCCGACTTGTGAGCAGTAGATTAATCAATTCACCAAGCGAACCCTCCACATTCAGTGCTGTCAGTGCATTCGTGATTGCAGATGTACCCACGTTGTTAAAGGCGCCTTCTATATCCAGAAAAGCAACCATAGTGTACTCCTTGTGATGAAGGGAGTATTCAATAGTGCGTACTAGAGAGTGAAGGGCAGTTTCAACTGACTTACCCTTACAGTATGCATGTTGAGACGCAGATAGAAGCTGCGTATTTATGTTGGTACGGAGATGGATATCAATCAGTCGCTCCAACGTTTTGAGGAGGAATGATGATAAACTAATAGGTCTCAGGTCTTTTGGGCTGACATGGGAGTATTTCCCCGCTTTTGGTATAAAGACCACTTTCACTTCTCTCCAAGCCTGAGGAATATATGCCATTTTTAAGCAGCTGTTCAGAATCATCTCCAATACTGGTGTGATGATATCTGAACACATTTGTAATTCGGCAGGTATTATGCCGTCTGGTCCTGCAGACTTGAAGGGCTTGAAGCTATTTAGTGCCCAAAGCAGCTTGTCCCTTGTGATCAGACCTTGAGAAAGAGTCACCTGTGCCAGTGATCTATTCAGATCAGTGTACCCGGTAATATTGGAGCTTCCTGGGAAGTGGGTATCAAGTAGCAGATTGAGCGATTCCTCGCTAGATATCGTCCAGGATCCATCAGCTTTCTTTAGACAGCTGGGCATGGTTGGATTTGAAGCTAGGATTTTTCTTAGCCTAGATGCCTCAGAGACTTCTTCTATTTTACCACAGAAGAGTCTCCAGGATGATCTTTTGGCTTTCCTTAGCTCTTTTTTGTATAATTTGAGAGCTTCCTTATAGGAGTCCCAATCAGTAAGTAATCTCGAGCTTTTAGCGCGATTGAAGAGTTTCCTGCAATTATTTCTGAGTGGTCCCAGTTCCTGGCTCCACCATTGTGGCTTTCTCTTCCCCATAGGTCGTATGAGGGGACAGGAAGCGGACATCGCTTTATTGAGAGCCGAGGTGAGCTCGTAGACCTTGCCGTCAAGCTCGGAAAAGTTACAGGGTGGACTTAAAAGTTCAGAGGTAACTAGTCCGCGAAGAGTTTCTCTGTATTTGGGCCAATTGGTTTTCCGAGGATTGCGGAAAATGGGTTGGCAGGGAGGATCAACATTGAGGTTGAATTGAAGATAACGGTGATCAGAGAAGGAGTGATCAGTCGAGACCTTCCAACCCGTTATCATGTCGTTGATGGTATCGGAGACAAGAGTAATGTCAAGGACTTCTTGTCGATTTTTGGTAATGAAAGTGGGTTCATTACCTATGTTACATACAATGAGGTTGGTGCTTAAGATATAATCAAAAAGTGACTCACCCCTGTTGTTGATATCCGAACTTCCCCATACGGTGTGATGTGCGTTAGCATCACAGCCGATTATGAGTTCAGCCTTCTGCCTCCTTGCTTCTTCGATCAGTCTCTCCAGGTTATCACCAGGGAGAGGTCCCACGTGGTCGTGGGCGAGATATGCCGATGCCAACCAGACTGATCTGCCTGCAGTCTCCAGTCTCGCAGCAGTTATATCCCGATCGCTGAAATTAGGGAGTAAGTAAGCATTAAGGTTTCTTTTCACTAGTATGCACGATCTTGGTTTACCTTTGTCGGTCACATACAGTGAGTAATATCCAGGAGTCTTGAGTCCTTGAACCAGGTTGTGTACAATCCATGGTTCTTGGATCAAGACGACATCTTCCCCGCCTTTAGAGAGGCGAAGAACGAGAGCGGCCGAAGCCTTGATGGAGTGTTGGAGGTTAATCTGGATTAGCTGCAGCATTGTCGCTACAATCCTGAGGCACCTCCACCACGGTGTTATTTAGGCCTTCCAATTCCGAAGACGAACTAAGAAGTTCATCTTCACTCAGAAGAACCCTGTCAAGGAAATCGTCAGTTTCCATATCCGATTGTATATCGCTTACGGAGAGTGACGATTTTGCAGTTGCCGCATGATCGGCGGATTCATCGTCCTCCAGCGAAGGGAACGAGGTAGATGGCTCATCATTCGAGAGTTCAGGGTGAGGAGAAGGAGGAGGAAGTTTTCCCGCCTCGAGTTCGTCCTTTTTGTACACCCTCATTTTGACCTCGATCCAGCCAAATCGTATGAGGCCATCTGTTTTTGCCAGGGGAGCCAGGGTTTCCTGATTGATAATGACTACCGCACATCTGTGGGAGCCCTTTTGCTCCTCCAGTTTCGCCACCTTCCAGTTATGGGTCGGTAGAGAGGGGTTGCTTGATCTTAGAATGTCTAAGACGTCCTCTGGAGTGGATGGATTTGGGGGGATCCATATGCGCGATCTTGGCCGGCAGGGGATATCCTCCCTCGCTACGACCTCGAGCCTTGCGCCGGGCCACACCTCTCCAAGCCTACTAATCGCAAGCTTATAGAGGTCAGCCGATCTTTGGTCACTACATGCGACCAGCTTGATGTGGCCTTGATGCCACCCGCCTTCATGGATTAGCGGCGGTGGTCCCGGGTTTTCTCTCATGAATGAGGAGTAGTTGCCCGAGAGCGCAGATATTACATCATCCCATCTTTCGTGGGAGATAGTGCCGTCTATGTGACTACGGTCTATAACCGCGATCACAATTTTGTCCTTAAGGACCTCGCTAAAAGGCCTGTGAGATGCGGTAGTGGGAGGGTTGCCGGTGTTGTGCACCCTCTGTCTCTTGGGAACCGAAATGGTCCCTTCCACTGATCTCTGGCGTTTTGTCGACAAATCCCCGCTGGTTTTACTGAGGATTTGTTGGGCCCATGCCAGTTTCGCGATTAGGTCCGGGGTCCTGTCCTTCACCGCGATGTTGCCACACATACGCTGGATCCGGATGGCATTACGACGATTTTTGTAATTCGTCGAGGACGGATTGCGATGACGCGATCCGGCGCTGTTGGTGTGGGAAGGACCATGATGCACAGTCCCACCCCCGCCAGAATTGGGTTTGGTTGTGGGTTTTGCGCCGACACCAGAAGGACCATGAGAAGGCACAGTCCCTCCTTCAGTCAGCCTTGCAGACGCGGTGGTAGTTGAAGGGCCAGCAGAGGGGGGACCATGATGCATAGTCCTCTCTCTGTTGGGAAGGGGTTTTTTTTGCTCGCAACCGCTAGTGGAGGGACCATGTGTATCCACAGTCCCAATCCTAGCTGGTGCCACAAGAGCTTTGCCGGTAGACAGTTTGGTCGCCGTACTACCGTCCGGTTTTAAAGGGGAACCGGCCGTAAAATTTTTTTGTTTCGTTTTTGTTTGTTTTGTTTTGTTAGGTTTCATATTAAGTCCCACGAGTAGCGGAGAAAAGAGGTCCATCTGCACAGAGATCCGCATTGTGCAGATAAGGCTAGTTAATCCGGAGGGCGCCAGGTTTCCGGATACTCCGTACGCGACTGAGCTATTTGATGACTGGGCCCTCAGCCAGGTTGACTCTCGGCACGGGTCGTATGACACCTTACGTCCAGCCCAGGTGGTAAAGGAGGGGAATTTGGAAGGACGTATTGTCCTGTAAAGGCCGCATAGTGGTACACTTAACTGCGCTTTGAGAGAGAAAAGAGGAGAGGGGGACGTAGAGTCCGGGTCAATACTTGGTTGACGCTCGTCAGCAGCCTGTCTGTCATGGGTGGCCCTTAGACAGCATAGCCCGTTGAAGCTGCGCCATAAGCCTTCGCACCGGCACCATCGAATGCAATGATGGTACACACGTCAAGGTGACTGACCCCCGCGAAGCGACCCCTGAGCCCATTCTTAATTTGGCATCGTCTTCATCAACTCTACTCGCAGGAAAAAGGAAACGTGATGTGCCTTCCTCTGCGCTAAACCCAAAGGCAAAAAGGTTTAACCTTAGGAGTCAGCGAAAAAACTGTAACGATGCCCCCATTCCTAATGTTAGTGCCACATGCATCAATCATTCCATAGGTACGGAGTAGGTATTGGGACCCTTGGGACTGGGAATTCTGAGCTAGAGCGAGAGGGAAGATATGAGGTTGGAGCTAGAGCGAGAGGTAAGATCTGACCTTGGAGTGACGCGCCGGCCGCCGGTGGTGGTTGTTAGTTTTTGTTATCAGTTTTGTGTGTTTAGAGTGAATAGCTTGGAGATATTGACTTCCATAGTAATTAAACGGTTGATGCGATAAAGAAACCCCATGGATATTGGAAGCAACGGTGAATAGTGAGTTCAAGATCGTCTTTGTTTATACGACTAAATTGTGTATTGTAGCGATCTTGAGCTCATTTGTTTGTTTAGGACATTGCATTGTATATGGTTTCTTAGTTTGATTAATGTTAGACATTACATGTGTATGGTTTCTTAGTTTGATTATTTAATGTTTTATTTGTTCAGGACAATACATTGTGGGGCGAGATAATATAATATTATCGGCGTCAGATATGGCTCGCTCCCCCTTAAGATTCGCTGACCATATTGCTCTGTGTTACTTTTATCTTACTGACCACATTGTTTGAGAAGAAATTGTGATATTTTCGGAGGTATTTTCATGTATAAAAGGCGAGTGTTGAAGGTACTAAGTAACAGTTTATTTCAAATTAGACATGCAAAGAACATGAATTTCCTTAACCAACTGGGTAAAGTAAAGCCCCTAGAGGGTCTGAAAATGGTAGAATTGGGGAAACGGAGTCGTATCTTGAAGGCGATGCGGTGTCAGACCAAGTATGGACCAAGGATCCTGGTAGAGCTGGAGGCGAAAAAGGTATTTTTGCCTCTCAGATTCAACGCAATGGAGGAGGACACCATTACCCAACTCCCCTTATATGAGATGGAAGTCATCAAAGCGGTTGGAAATTCCTTTGAGTTGGCGTTCCATCCTGTTGCAGAGGAAGACGATGAGGTGCAAGTTCCCTACTCACAACCATTTTTATAAAATAAAAAATAAATTAAAAAAAAAAAAAAAGTGAAACAAAGAAATTAACTGTTCTTTTTCTTTTTTATAGGTTTATTCGACTTTTAAGTGCTTTGAGGTGGTTAAAGATTACCCAACCTTTGTGAAAAGATTCAATTTGCGTGGTCGTAAAATTGAATTCCGGATTAGGGATGTAGCAGACAACTTTGAACCATCTAGCTGGATTCAGAATGCAGTGAAAGGGATATTTAAAAAAGTGACTAACGATTTGGATCCTTCTGATATGGTGGGTATAACATTTACAGGGAAGAATTTCGAACACCATGGTCCTGGTTGGATGAGCTATAGAAAGGCATCCGATTTAAAGTGGAGCGAGGTATGGGATTTAATCACTAAAATTTTCCAAAGCAATTCCGAGGGCTTAAGCACGGATACTTTCCGTATAAATCTTACATCGATAAGGCCTCCTAAAGGACAAGGAAATGATCGAAATAAGAAATACTCGATGACAACAAGGAATTAGCTATTCGCTGCACATATGATAGCAATTATAAGCTACGATCTTTGAGTATTTCATGCTTCGAGTATCGAGAATATGAACAGGAAAGGATTTTAAGTAATGGTGAAATCGAGTTCTTTACAAATCAGGAATTGAGGCATGAGCCCAACATGGAACTAGTGAATCTCAAATCGATGAAACAAGCATATATAATGACCATTTCATAAAATAAAAAAAAAAAAAAAAAAAACCATTAAATTAATTGTTTTTTATTAATCCATGAATTGTTAGTGGATGGGAAACCCAACCATTTGACATATACTTTTTCGTCTTTTGTTGCAAGAATCTTTTCCACGAGAAATATGTTGGGAAAATTCGTCTTTTGTAATTCGTGTGCATAGAAACTCCCTCTAATAGGCTGACCTTGAAAATCTTCAATTAGATATGTAATAGGGTTTGTTATCTGAACTTTTCTTATTTTGAATATTTCAGTTGTCCAGTTTGGTGTGTATCCTTTTTCGAAAGCATGTTTAAACTTGCTTATTCGAACGTTATTGCCAACTTCGTATTTTCCCTTCTCAGCAATTTTTATTCGTTTATAAACTCCTGATAGTAATTCTTTGACATTGTTTTTATTTATATCAACGGGACGTTTTTTTATTGTTCTATGTACCGAGTGATTATATGCATGCAGCAAATCCTTATAAATGGGTAGCCATTTGTAGTTCCCATTGAAACTGAATTCTTTCCACATTTTCTCCTTAAGGGTGCGGTTAAAGCGTTCAACAATTGATGCTTTTAATGTACTGTACGTTGAGTAGTGATTAATTTTGTAGGTATTCATCAAATTTTGGAAGGCCTTGTTGAAGAATTCTTTACCATCGTCGGTTTGCAAATTTTTAGGTGCTCGATTTGAATTGGTAAAAATTGTTCTCATAGCTTGTGTTGTAGCTGATGCAGTCTTATGTTTCAAAGGAACGACCCAAGCATACTTTGAAAAAGTATCAATTACGGTTAGTAAATAGTTGAACCCCTCATTCTCATCACTGTATGGTATCATTTCAACCAAGTCTGCTTGCCATAGATCATCAAAACCCTTAATAATAACTCTTCGTCTGGTGAAATTCCTTCGGGCTGGCTTGTGCAGCTCACCAACAACTTTTCTTTTACTCATCCTAAAAACGAGTGAATAGAAACAAGGAGAGGTTTTGTATTTTATTAGATATTTTATTTGACCAATCGTCGATAAAGTAACATCAATTTCTTAATTCTAATCAATCTGCTTTCAACCATATAGCATGCGCAAGTATCTGGTCCTTCTTGACAGAGATTTGCAGACCAGGGGCAATTTATAAAATGACACCCATGAACAGAGGTGGTGGAAGATACGTTTTCAAAGTTCCTCAGAAAACTAATGCAATCAATAATTTCATTGAAATGTTCCTCAAGAAGAGTTTGGTTATTTGTTTTTAGAAATGTTAACATCTCATCGAAGATCGTAGACGTATTTACTGCAGACATGATTTCAAATCGAATTCCGAATGCGTACTAAATTGGTGAAAAACTAGTTGTTGCCTCTCTAATAGGTTCACCACTATTTTTATACTTCTCGAAAATATCCAACATATACTTTCTAATTTTGTTTAATAATTCAAGAGTCTTCAAATTTTGCTCATCGGTGTATGACCGCAAATCCGCACCCATTTTTCCCAGTTTATCTTCGATGATTTGTAGCTTCAGTGCCTCATCATTTATAGTCCCCATGAGTGCGTTGAAATTGTTGTCTACATACCGTCGATGATTTAGCATGTTTTTATCTTGAACATCTATGTTGCTATCTACGTATTCCTTATTTGCCGCCTGTGTTGGGTTTACAGGTTTTCCAACATTGTTTAGACATTTTCCCTGAATATCGAAATCACCATTAGGTAGTAGTCTAAATCCTACGCCAGCAGGTCCTCGCGAACTCTCGGTTGTTCTATGAAATTGGTTGGAGCTTCGTCCGAACTTGTCAACACTCATTTTATTAATAATGAAGATTATTCTCTAAACGATGTCTAATATATAGATAATGTTCGTTTCCAACGCGAATTGATTTTATATAGGCCAATTCCTGAACCAAGTGTTGAGGTTAAATCCATGCAGGGCGATTTCTATCCGGTCGGTTCCTATCCGGTCGGTTCAGGTGTGAGGCCATACTGATTTGCTTGCTTTTAATGGATTGAATTGATTATTAGTGTATGATATCTGATTCACGTAATTCTTCTACAATTGAGTTAACCTCATTTTGAAGATTATTATTGCCGGCTCTTTGAGATGCAATTAAAAGCCTTAATCTATTGACGAGTTCATTAGGGTTATCCCAATACACATATTCGACGGGTTTATTTGAATAACTCATATCAGTTGAATTACTATTGTATGCTTTTCCAATTTTCTTTATGACTCTCTGCGTTAGGTGCTGAAGTAAAGGTTGGATTATATGTTTATACTTATAACCTCTGTTGCCTTTAACCTGTAAGTTACTATCATAGTTTTTCAAGTGTGCTTTTGTTTTTTGTAATATCTTTAGATATTGATCCAAGTCTTCATTGGTATATCGATCTTTTCTAGGGTTTTTTCGAAATATTAATTCATAAAGGCCATTCGTTCCATGGAAGATTTCATCATCAATGACGAAATTCTTGTGTTCGTTAATTACAAAACTTGATCTACCTAATTTCGTTGAATTTGATTCCACGTCGAAATGTGGACCATAGATTTTGTCACGATTCGAATCTGATGGGGATGATCGATTAACTGGAGTGCTTTGATCAAAGCTATTGTCGTAGGGTGTCCTAAATGAATTATCATTGTTCGTTGTCTGATTTGATTCTGGAGATGAGAAGTCAAAACTTGCATTAGAAATGGATTTTTTTTCTTCTTCTGGGTATTGTAAACGTCGTCGTAGTAGTTGTTGATTCTTTATTTTCATATCTATATTATTGTAAGCAATATCTGCAGCAGCAGTATCATTTTGAGTATGAGCACTTTTGACATTTTTCACGATTTCTTTTAAGGGTTCAACTATTGGTTTAAAAGTAGTCTCAAGTTCCGCATCCTTCGTAGTTTTTCCATACTGAAGAAACATATATTTTCTCTTTAAAGCTTTTTTAGTTTTTACTAAATCTTTAAGTAAATTTTCATCAACATCCATAATTGTCGAATACAGGGACGAATGCTCTAATCGTATGTAATCATTTAAACCGCTGATTTATGACTGAATAGATTTATATAGATACAGTTTCTTTAAATGAATTATTATATCGGCCTTTATTCAATCTAAAATCTTTATTAATAACCAAAAACCCATATGTATCTTTACAGCATTTTTTACACAATTCCTTGAATTGATTGAATGTCATGTCAGAGTTGACATGATCGTTGTATATATGCTTCAGGTTAAGTTCGTCTTGCTTAAAAATAACTAAATAGTTTGCATTGTCTCGAATCAAGTGTTTTGGTATATGTGTATAAGATTGACACAAGTAGAAACTATCCACGTCATTATGTCGACCCATGCAGAAATATTCTCGAATATTGTTTTGCTTATCACAAGCCACATCATCGAATATAAAAACTGAGTTTCGATTTGCTTCAGAAGGCGTAATAATTTCACAATTATTTGAAAACTCATTATATCCCATACCCGTGATGGACTCTATTAGCTTTCTCAGGTATGCATACTTTGGTTGATGCAGAGACTTTGAGTATATGTAGAGATTTTCAAATTTTAAACCATTTGGATCGAGGAGAATGCTCAACATGACATTGGTTTTTCCACAATTTGATGGACCCACAATTATTCCTCTAATACTATTAGGAAATATTGCTCCATGTTTCCTGCGTACTTTAATTTTACTATCAAAGTTCTTAACTTTAATAAAATCTCGTTGTTGTTGTTTTATGAACCTCATTCTGCTATTGAATGAAACTAATCAATATAAAAGATCATGTTTTATAGTTGAGAAATTCATAATTGTTCAACATATACAACAAGAAAGTCGTATAAAATGATAAATTATAGTGTGAAAGCCAACAGTTGGAAAGATACATTCAAAGGGTACGGATTAGTGAATTCCTTAATCGAAAAATTACCAATTGAATTACATCTTCCCTCATATAACTTCTGTGGGCCAGGGACTAAATTGAAAGAACGCCTTGCTAGAGGAGATAGGGGAGTTAATCAGTTGGATGAAGCCTGTCGCGAACACGATATTGCATATGCTAACAATAAAAATCTACCTGAACGACATATTGCAGACAAAATTTTAACTGAAAAGGCCTGGCAGAGAGTAAAGGCAAAAGACTCATCGATAGCAGAGAAAATAAATAGTATATTAGTAACGAATATGATGAAAGCTAAAACGAAACTTGGTATGGGTTGCAGCAAAGCCAAGAGAAGGAAAAGAAACCCACGCAAAAAGTATAATTTATTTAAAAAAGCCATTATGGAGGCTAGAAATGCTATTCGAGACACTAGAAACGAAGATCCTAACATAATTGCAACAACTGCTCTACAAGCAGCTAAAAAGATCATTAAAAATAAACGAAAGAGCATTACAATTCCTCGAGTAATACCTCTACCGAAAATTGGTGGTTTCTTACCATTGTTACCTATTTTAGCTGGGCTATCGGCTATTGGATCAGTAGTTGGAGGAGCTGCGGGCGTAGTTAAAGCTATAAATGAATCAAAGGTAGCCAAGAAACAATTGGAAGAGAATAAACGTCACAATCAGACTATGGAAGGAATTAAAATTAAGCATGGTAGCGGACTTTATCTACAGCCATATAAAAAAGGATTTGGACTTTTCCTTAAACCATACGATTCAAAAAAACTTTTAAATTCGCTACCTAATCGTCCACTCACCAATATTGATATTATGAAATTTGGAAAATTGAATATACCATGCTTCAGGGGTGTTTACATGAGTGATAAATTACCAGTAAGATCTGATAACAAGGAATGTGGTGTAATTAATTTGGACAATGAGAGTGGGCCAGGGACACATTGGGTAGCATACATTAAGAATAAAAATATTGTCAAATATTTCGATAGTTTTGGTAACTTAAGACCACCCATAGAGGTTGTACGATATTTAGGTGAAAATATTCACTATAATTATAACAGCTGTCAAAATTTCAATACATTTATATGTGGTCATCTATGTTTAAAGTTTCTAATTGAGCAAAATATAAATAAATAGAGTAAAATCAATATATTGTGTTTCATTTCTATTCCAATAGTTATGTCGTTAACACTCACTTTAAGCGGAAACCAATCTACTCTCACTGCAGAGTACTTTCCTCCAATTGTCCTAAATTCTGATTATGTATGTGGCTTAGTTGATCTGCAGACCTATAATTCTATACCTAATGTGGATAAATTAAATAATTTATTTCATTGTGGTGATGGTGGTGGTGGTGGTGGTAATGGAGAAATCAATACTGAATTTACAGAGGGCTCTTATGAAATTGAGGATATTAATAAAATAATTCAAAAGGTTCTGAACACACACAATGAGAATAGCGTTGAAAAAGTTATAATCAAATTAAAAGCCAATAATAATACTTTGAAATGTGAACTGTACAGCAATGTGGAAATCGATTTTACACAAGACCGATCTATTGGTTCTCTTTTAGGATTCAGTAAGAAGAAACTAGCTCCTAATATTCTGCATGTATCTGACCAGTATGTTAATATCAATAGAGTGAATATTGTACGAGTTGAATGTAATTTAATTGACGAAACATATATCAATAGTCAACCTGCTCATATACTACATGAATTTTCAGTCAACGTTAGTCCAGGATATAAAATAGTTGAAGTTCCACACAATGCCATCTATTTGCCAGTGAACGCTAAGAGGATAAGTTCTATAACATTGAATCTCTTGGATCAGGACGGAAATCGTATAAACTTTCGAAACGAAATCATAACAATTCGCTTGCATTTGAAACCACAATAATGATAGTATATAATTACCCCTCAAGTTATAAAAGAGCAGGTAACACTACTAACTCTAGCAATATACTATCATCTTCTGATAAGAGAACATCAAAACTTACTATAGAAAATCAACAATTTCTATTGTCACTGGGATATAAATTAAAACATTAAATCAATCCTAACAACATGCTGAATATTTTCGAAGAACCAAAGTTTGAGGAGAGTATCTCAAAACTGAATTATCACACCTATTCACCATATCTGAATAACTTTGAGAAAAATGACATTATACAAATTTGTGTCCAACATCAAAATCTTAATATTTTGCCTTCAGAAAGTTACATTTATATTGAAGGTACTGTATCGAAATCTGATGGATCGGCAGTTACGAAAACAAAACTTGTAAACAACGGAATAGCTTTCTTATTTGACGAAATACGTTATGAATTAAATGGCGTGGAAATTGATAGCAATCGTAATGTTGGCATAACATCAACTATTAAAAACTACATTTCTTTAAACAAAAACGAAAGCGATATGCTATTGAATGCATCTTGGTCGCCCAACTCTTCAATTAATCTGGATAGTTTCTACTTTAATTTTTGTATACCTCTAAATAAATTACTGGGTTTTGCTGAAGACTATAAGAGAGTAATACCCAATGGACGCCATGATTTGATTCTAACACGGTCACGCACAGATGATAATTCATTAATTGCTGACGATGATGAAAAAGCAAAGATAAAATTACTTAAAATACAATGGAAAATTCCTCATATTACACTGTCTGATTCTTACAAATTAAAACTTTACAAACCTATTAATAATGGTCAAACTATGAAGCTTGCCTTTCGTAACTGGGATCTGTATGAATATCCTACTTTGCCCAGCACCAATCATCATATTTGGAATGTGAAGACAACCTCACAAATGGAGAAGCCACGCTACATTCTCCTTGCATTGCAAACTAACAAACGTAATCTACTAAAAGGAAATCCAACTTATTTTGATCATTGTGATATTACAAACGTGAAGGCATACTTAAATTCTGACGCTTACCCCTGTGAAGATTTAAATTTATCCTTTGATAAAAATAATTACAGTTTACTATACAATATGTACTGCGACTTTCAAAAAACCTACTACAACCGACTAGTTGCTGAACCACTCTTACCAAGAGATACATTTAAATCTCAAGCGACAATTTTCGTTATAGATTGCAGACATCAGAGTGAAATAATCAAAAATGGTCCAGTTGATATTCGCATTGAATTCAAAACAACAGGAACAAAACCAATCCCAGCAAATACGTCAGCCTACTGTTTAATGTTACACGATCGCCTCGTAAATTATAATCCACTCAGTCAAATAGTTTCGCGAGAAATCTAATTTCTTAGTTCAAAGTTAACTCTTGTGGGGAAAAGACACTCATGCATAAACCATGTATTTTATACTTGACGTACAAGGTTTCAAAGGACCTAATAATAAGTTTATCGCTAAAGAAATAGCAATACTACACAATGGCCATCATCATCATTTCATCATCAAACCACCATTCAACTCTGACCAATTATCATCTGCATTAAGAAGACAAGTTCAATGGCTTTACCAAAATCATCATGGCCTAGTTTGGGATGGAGGTTTCACCGAATTTAAGAAAGTTCGGAAATACCTTCGCGTGAAAATAAAAAATACAATTTTGTACGTCAAAGGAGTTGAAAAAGTTCAATGGATAAAGGAGTTACTTTGCGATGAAAATGTTGAAGTGATGAATATCGAAGAAGTTGGCTGTCCTAATTTCAACGAATTGAAGCGACTCTATCCTTGTGAAATAAAATGTTCGCTCCATAGCAAATGCTGTGCCCTACAAAATGTATACCTATTGGACAAATTCTTATCTGGAAATTAAATAAAAACCAATTTCTTCTTTTTTAAATACAAATGTTTTTTCTTTATTTACGTCTTTTATAACCATATGGAAGGGAACTATTGTCTTCGAGAAATCTACGTTTTTCTGACCTGGGTTTGTATGTTTTTGTTTCAGCAATTGTTATGACCTCGTGCTCTCGTGTCCGGCGAATATTATTTGATAAAATTTGGATATCATCGGCATTCGCAGCATTAAGTACAGCTTCTTTGATTGTCTCAAAATTTACTTTCTTCGATGCTGAATAATTCAAATTGATTCCTTTTACTTTACACACGATTTTTTCAGTGCCATCTTTTGTACTAAAGACTTTGTAGGAATAATTTTTGGGGCCTCCACTTACGAATTCAGTAATATAACTTCCATACCCATAGCATTGTAACTCGTCAGTCATATCCCCTATAAATTCACCAGTCTGTGGATCAGGTTCTCCTTCACGACTTACATAGATTACAGAATCGGTGTCGTAGTACAAGACTCTAGCTCCTAATATTTCCAGGTAACTATACAATTTCAGACGAGCTTGTGTGGTAGTATAAGCTGCAATACACACATTAACAGTTGATAAGGTCTCCGCTTCTTCTTCTTTATACAACCAACTTACTATAACATTTTCCTCATTTATAGGTAGAATGTGACAGACTTCAATAGTTGGATTTGTAAGCATTTGGAATAATTCTGATGGACTATTAATTATACATGTTTTCGATTGATTTTCTCTTTGTCCAAATTTACCCCAAAATGAATTAAGTATGAGCTTAGCAAAAGATCTCTTCCCAGGGTTATCACAAATTTGTGCAAAATCGAGTTTAACATCTTCATTACTCAAAAAGTCAGCTACATATTTCTTTTTCTCTTCCATTGTAGCACATTTATCTGGCCACCCTGATGCTTCCTGTTTCATTTTAATGAATTTATTCATCATTTGACTGAAAAGGCCATCTGATTTTTCCATTTTATTATATTGAATCATAGAATATTCCCATATTTCGAAAATATCTACTATCTTATACCCTTTATCCTTTGCTTTTAAGACCTCATCAATAATCCAGGTTCCGTGTATAGCTCTTTCATCATCAGTATGGGCGCAGCGTTCGTCTTGAGACATTTGTTTGCTGCATGTTCTACACAATGTAAACATAAGCTTATTATTTTGTTTAATAGGCAATACCGGATGTAACAATTGCTCTGGAGGTATTATTTTACATTTTATAATCCCATTCGTGTTTTTTAAGTCGATTTGAGAACAATCGGTGGTGTGAACTTTAGGGTGATCCACTGGATATTTCCCGTATTTGCAAACCCATGGGTATAGGGAGCATACATCTATGTACTTGATTTTTTCACCTTCCTTACATTTATAATAATTATATGTGTTCCCCGTACGGCCCCCATAAAATGCGTCGCGATGATTTAATGGGCTTTGTTGTATTAAAGGATGTGTTTTTAAATATTTGACATCATCAGTACTCAATTGTTTCTCGAATTCACAAGCCCACATTTCAATTGCCTTGTACCCGAACTGCCTTAGCCGTGTAGATTTAGCCATGGTTTTTTCATAGCGTAGATTTAACGTGTCGCACGGATCTTTGCTTAAAGGCATGTCGCGAAACGTTTTCAAACATGAGTGGCCATGATAATAACAACCGTGGAACTCAAACACCTCTTTGGTTTCCTTGCAAAAACCGTCAACTTTCACACCACATACTACCGCTTCTCGCTGCTTAGCTGCATGTTGAATGTAACAATTCCGTCTCCTTTCTTCCAAAATAAGCCATTTAATTGCCTGGATCGACTGATTATCAGTTTGTCTGTATCCATTTCTAGGTATTAAGCCTATAGTGTTTGGTTTAAGAAAATTACGACGGTACACCAAGTTGCATGCTGATGCTATAGTCACAGCTTCCAAAAACGGTTCCACATTACACTGCTCAAGGAAAAATTTTCTGAATTTTATACATGCTTCAGATAAGATCTGTACATCGCTTTCACAGTATGCAACAAGGTCTCGCTGCATATTAAATTCACTTTGTTTATTTTCTTCATACCATTTAAAGAATACATCCCGATCATTTATCTTCATGGCATCCGGATTGTAATATTCTGCAGGCGGCAGTGGACCAATATAGTTTTCATTTTCGATGGTATTAAAGAAATGCGGAAAATACCCCTTTTTTAACTCTTGCGGTAAATCGAAAGCTTTTGGAAGAACTGATAGAGCCATGGGAAAATAGTTCAATGAGTCTATGAATTTCACATTCCCCAATCCCATGAGTATTATTTTAGTTCCCCTCATAATCAATTCGGGGTGAAATTTTGTATTTTGCAAGATATAGTTTAAAATAAATTGGTGATCATATGCCTGCCCATTATGAGCCAAAACAATAACTTTTGTGAAACTTTTTCGGGCGTTCAAAAGGTGCTCTAAGAACTCGGATATAACATTCTGACCCTTTTTTATATTAAGTCTGAATTTACATTTCTGACAGAAGTGTAGATTATTCTCATCCAAACAAAGGTCACATCTTTGCTGGAAAACACATAAATTCGGTTCATGAAGTTTTACTGGAACAGCATAGTCTTTTATCACTTTTTCAGCAATAATCGTTTCTTGACGACTCTCCAAATCATAAAACACATAGAGAACATTGCCTAATTTTGGTCTTCTAGTGTCGCATCGAATATAACACAAGTGTTCTTGGGAAACGTGTTTATTACAATTTTTACAATAGTATTCATTACAAGTATGTTCTCTATCTCTTCTATATGTTTTCAGACAATCAACACATTTTTTAACTGTTTCACAAATTGCTCGGTTTCCTGTTGACCCCGAAGCCTTATGGTTATCAAAACATTCCTGTCCTCTAAAACTTCTATTGCAATCTTTACATACAATTTCGGATAGATTTTGAGGACATATAGGTGATTGCTGACATTGAGGGCATGACTTTACACATCTATGATCGGTTTTATTATTGAATGGTACACTACAAATTTCGCAAAAATAAGCACAACCAAATGCCGCTGTCAAAGATGTTATAACATTGAAGTGACCTTTGTAAAACAGTAAATTTATTCTCTTATCACTGTTATATGTATCGTCTTCGAATATAATACTTCGTCCTTTTTGCTCATATTCGTAGACTGTGATCTTATAATTCTTCAAATAACTTTGAAAAGTGCGAAGCTCTGGAATACCACAACCTTCGGAAGGTATACTAACACCGGTCAAAATTATTAGATTAGCCGTTCGAAGATCTTGAGATTTACCAATATTGCGCCGAATTTTTGCATATTCTGAGTCTTTATCAATAAAGGCAATTGCAACAACTAACGCACGAGGTAAACATAGGTTGTCTTTGTTTCTTATTACAATGATTCCCCTCCGCTTTTTGCATTCTTCATCGAAAGAATTGTATTTCTTATTTCGATCATTTCCTTGTCCTTTAGGAGGCCTTATCGATGTAAGATTTATACGGAAAGTATCCGTGCTTAAGCCCTCGGAATTGCTTTGGAAAATTTTAGTGATTAAATCCCATACCTCGCTCCACTTTAAATCGGATGCCTTTCTATAGCTCATCCAACCAGGACCATGGTGTTCGAAATTCTTCCCTGTAAATGTTATACCCACCATATCAGAAGGATCCAAATCGTTAGTCACTTTTTTAAATATCCCTTTCACTGCATTCTGAATCCAGCTAGATGGTTCAAAGTTGTCTGCTACATCCCTAATCCGGAATTCAATTTTACGACCACGCAAATTGAATCTTTTCACAAAGGTTGGGTAATCTTTAACCACCTCAAAGCACTTAAAAGTCGAATAAACCAATAAAAAAGAAAAAGAACAGTTAATTTCTTTGTTTCACTTTTTTTTTTTTTTTTTTAATTTATTTTTTATTTTATAAAAATGGTTGTGAGTAGGGAACTTGCACCTCATCGTCTTCCTCTGCAACAGGATGGAACGCCAACTCAAAGGAATTTCCAACCGCTTTGATGACTTCCATCTCATATAAGGGGAGTTGGGTAATGGTGTCCTCCTCCATTGCGTTGAATCTGAGAGGCAAAAATACCTTTTTCGCCTCCAGCTCTACCAGGATCCTTGGTCCATACTTGGTCTGACACCGCATCGCCTTCAAGATACGACTCCGTTTCCCCAATTCTACCATTTTCAGACCCTCTAGGGGCTTTACTTTACCCAGTTGGTTAAGGAAATTCATGTTCTTTGCATGTCTAATTTGAAATAAACTGTTACTTAGTACCTTCAACACTCGCCTTTTATACATGAAAATACCTCCGAAAATATCACAATTTCTTCTCAAACAATGTGGTCAGTAAGATAAAAGTAACACAGAGCAATATGGTCAGCGAATCTTAAGGGGGAGCGAGCCATATCTGACGCCGATAATATTATATTATCTCGCCCCACAATGTATTGTCCTGAACAAATAAAACATTAAATAATCAAACTAAGAAACCATACACATGTAATGTCTAACATTAATCAAACTAAGAAACCATATACAATGCAATGTCCTAAACAAACAAATGAGCTCAAGATCGCTACAATACACAATTTAGTCGTATAAACAAAGACGATCTTGAACTCACTATTCACCGTTGCTTCCAATATCCATGGGGTTTCTTTATCGCATCAACCGTTTAATTACTATGGAAGTCAATATCTCCAAGCTATTCACTCTAAACACACAAAACTGATAACAAAAACTAACAACCACCACCGGCGGCCGGCGCGTCACTCCAAGGTCAGATCTTACCTCTCGCTCTAGCTCCAACCTCATATCTTCCCTCTCGCTCTAGCTCAGAATTCCCAGTCCCAAGGGTCCCAATACCTACTGTACGGAATCTGCATCTATTGAATCGATTCCTAGACCAAAATCCATTTTCATTTCTCGACTAAAACCAAACACTTCTTCAGACGATGTCTTGAACCATTTGGTCTCGAGAAATTTGATTCCAAAAGATGACTCAATCAAATGCACCAAAATCAGTAAGGCTGATGGGTTTGTTGCGTCTTTCAAAATTGTCGCCCCTCCAATATATTTCGAAATACTGTGCAATAGTACTACATGGCCTCAAAATACGTAAGTTAAAGAATTTACTCCCCGGTCGACAAAAAGTCGCAGGAAAGTTTGTCCGTCAGTGTTAAAAAACCCAGTAGGCTGTCCCTCTACTATCAAAATGTAAGGGGACTCCGCACAAAAACCGCTGAAGTATATTTAAACTCCCAAGCCCTCTCTCATGATATCTTCTCCTTGACGGAAACATGGCTTAATGCCGGAATCTTAGACACGGAACTCTTCAATCATGAGTTCTCCGTATTCAGAAACGATCGTCATCAAAATGATCTGAAAGCGCTTGGAGGAGGTGTCCTGATTGCTGTTCGTTCCAACCTTGAGTCACGAAAGATTGACTTTCCATTTCCACTAACCGTCGAAATTAGCTGTGTAAAAATTACACTTAAGAACAAGCATTTATATGTTGTTAATGCGTACATTCCATCGTATCGTCTGTGTTCCTTGTATTCGGAACTTTCTATGGCACTAGACCATATTTTTGACATATCTTGTTGTGACAGCGCTGTCTTACTTATAGGCGACTTCAATCTGCCACATATTGAATGGGTACCTTCTGAGGATGATTCTCATCTCATCCCATCCTTTGACTCTGCCCAACAAGAGCTCGCTTTACTGGACAACATCTTGTCTTTTGACTTACAGCAAACTAGCTGTATAAAAAATTTCAAAAATCGAACTCTCGATCTTGTTTTTTCTTCTGACTCTGTTAGTACTGTGGTTCTGGAATCCCACTTCAGTATAACTAACAGAGATAATAATCATCCACCATTGGATGTATTTATTGAATAAGGCGCACATTTGTACGAAAATAGTAATTCGTATGATCGTTCGCAATCTTTTGACTTTCGGAAACCAAATTTTCAAAGGCTTTCTGATGAAATTTCCAGCTTTAATTTTAATCTTACTGCGTTTTCTAATATTGAAGATGCAGTAGTTTCCTTTTATTCTTTGATAGATAACTGCATGAAAAAAGTGATTCCTGTGAAATCCTCTAGGAATCTGAAAACGTCCCATCCTTGGTACACTAAAGAGCTCAAATCAATACGAAACAGACGTAATAGGGCTTGGAAGAACTATTTAAAAAGTCTCCGCCATTCAGCCATTTTTTTGATTTTGATATATCTAAATTTAAACAAAGTTTAATTAAGCAAATAATTGTGTGCAATAATAAATTCAATTTTAGTTTACCTTTCAAAGAAAATTATATCTGCAATAATTGAAAACAGTCAGAGTTTGTCAACACCATTGTATGTTTGTCCAGCTATAGCAGCCTGGTTCAACATTTCGTTTGTATTTCATCAGATTTCGAGGTAAAATAAGTAAGTCTTATTATCGGGCTCCGAACTCTGCATAAGGGCCCAATTTGTTAAGGTGACAAGCTAACTGAGCAGGTTAATGGCAAACGTAGGCGGCAAACAAACGCATGCCATACATCTGTATGGGTGCGAGAAATGGGCCGACGCACTACGCCAAGAGAAATACAGAAGGTAAATGGCTGCAGTACATAGGCGCGGAACTCTACGCATTGCAAGCTCATACCAAACGGTTTCGGAACCAGCCGCCCTCGTTGTCATGGGAGTAACCCCTATTGTTCTCTTAGTGGCAGAGAGAAAGTATGTCTACGACAAAAAGGCGGAGTAACAGTGGCAACCAAGGAGCCTCAGGAGCTCACCAAGCTTCAATGGCAAGACAGGTGGAACCACAAGAGCAGAGGGCGACCGCGAGGCTTATTAAAAACTTTCAAGAATGGAATGGACGGGAACACGGAGAAAAAATTTACTACGTCACCCAATTGCTAACCGTGCATGGGTACTTCAGCGCCTAACCCCACAGGATAAGCAAAACGAGGAGTTCTGGGAGATGGGAAGCGGAAAGAAGAGGGCTGGAATCTCTGTTCGGAGCCATCATTAAAACGGCAACGAGTGGGCTGAACTGGAACCGAGTATCTCCTTCATAGAAAAGATACTCAAAATAAAAATAGAGAGAGGACGACACAAATACACCCTCGTAAGTCCTAGACGTCTTAGGCCTCAGAAGACTTACAAGACGGTGTCATGGTACGGACTTAAACGGCGGTATGCAGTTCGCATACAGCACTAGGCACCAGAAGGACCCATCCCTAGGGAACCGATTGAATCCAAAATTTCAAAAGGAGAAAAACCTAAACACGTTCCCTTACAAAACATCCATTCTTCCTGCAGAATTTTACCAGCCTCCTCTGGTCTGTGCCGCTCAACTACCATAATTCCTCGAAAAAGTTCTCTCCTAGAAAACCTCCTACGATTCCGTGCTATACCCTCGTACTCACACACACACACAGTATGTGCGTTATATCTTCCTCAGCTTGTAGGTCCTCACAGAACCTGCATGTATCCACATCTACCAGTCTAAGCCGCCTAGCATGCTTCCTTAGGAGACAGTGTCCCGACATAATCCCAACTACTGTTCTAAGCTGTTCCTTACCCAAGATCTTTCCTTGTCCGAATGCGGGGAAAGCGCTTTAGGAGCCCTATGCCCCCTATAAATTTTGCCATCTAAGGTTTTTAAGATTTTCTCATTAAGTATTCCCTTGATAACGCCAAGGGTGGTTTGATGTCGACACCTCCAGTACCCTCCAGTTCCCCTCCCTTTCCCTCCAGCTCACCGTCTTGCTCATTCCCCTCTATACCAGCACAGTCTTACTCGGTTCCGCCTGCATACTGCTTTTAGTATTGTGCGACAGTTTCTGACTGTTTCAGAATTGATGTTAACAGATTCTTCTGCCTTAAGTGCCGCCTGACTGTCAATGTAGATGGCTGTATCCCTTCCGGACACTGATCCCTTCTGCACTATCTCTGCCGCTCATAGAACAGCCAGGACTTCCGATTTGAAGACATTGGCTGTGTCCGGGAGTCGTATAGACTCTTTCAAGTCTGGATCAACAGAAAGAATGACAGAACCCGTTCCTTCCCTTTTCCTAGAACCATCAGTGTAGATAGGAGCCTCATTTGATGTTGTGACTTCATCTCTTTGCTATTCTTCCCTTCCCGGATATGATACATCATACGGGATGTCGAAGTCGACCAAGTTAGAAACCATCTGTTAAGATCGTGCGGTGCCCAAAACTGCATTCCTTAAACTGGCCCAAATTTGTGAGGCGCAAAGCGCTTTCGACAGCAAGTTGATTTATTTAAAATCTAGCGCGATAAGGTGCAGAAAGGTGTCCAGTGCTGCCGTGGAAGTAGTACGGAGTGCACCTGTAATGGCTATGCTAGCCGTTCTCTGCACCGTTGCTAATTTTCCAATTATGGTTCTTTTGTTAGTTGCCTTCCAAGAAGTGAGCCATATATAAACACGGGTATAACCACTTCTATATATATCCAGTGTACCATGGCGGGTTTCAGGCACCATGTTTTGCCTATTATCCTTTTACAAATACTGAGGGCGTTATACGCCTTCTTAATTCATTCTCTTATGTTGAGATTCCAATTTAACATACTATCTAGGATTACGCCCAGATACTTCGCACTGTCCGTAAAGGGCAGTTCTACTCCGTCAAGATTCGGGAGATTGAAGTGCGATATCTTCTCCTAAACAGGACTAACTCCGTTTTCGAGGGGTTGACATTTCCGCAGCTCTTAGCCCAATTACCCTTTTTTGTAAGGCAGACTCTGTGACCTTTCTTAAAGTATTTAAATATTTTACTTGTACTAGTATAACCACGTCGCACTTACCCTTTAAGACTTACGTTCCATTAAGACGTTTTCAATCACCAGTACCCACAGAACCCGCTGTGGGGTTCCTCTGGTTACAGACATTCTGGTTAGGCTTTGAACAAGGAGCAGTTTATGTTCCTGTTGACAAGCATGTTGCATAAGCAGTTTATGATTCCCTGGTTAATGTTGGCGTTTTTTATAGCTCTACACTCTACGTCTACGTTATTGAAGGCGCCTTCTATATCAAGAAAAGAGGCCAGAGCAAATTCCCCTCAGTGTAGACTATCTTCTATTTTACCCACTACATTGGGTACATGTACAGCATTTCCTACTGACTAACCGTTTAAATATTCATGCTTTGACTCGCATAAAAAAAAATCCTACTTTAATTTCTAATGTGAGCTTCCACTAACCGCTCTAGGGTTTTGAGCATAAAAGACGACAGGATTAGTCTGAAGTATTTCGCTGTCGTGTGACCCTGCTTGCCGGCTTTGGGAACAAAAATCACACGGACTTCCGTCCAGGCTGTTGGAATATACCCTGTTCTTAGTCCAAGTCTCAGAATTTCCAAAATCTTTTGTTTCACGTGCTCTGGTGCTTTTTGATCGGCAGAATACCGTCCAGCGCTGGAGATTTATACGGTTTAAAGATTTGTACGGCCCACCGTAGCTTTTTCCGATTGATGTTATCATCTATTTTGTAGGTAGGTACAATAGCTTCCTTTGAGAGCATTTTCGAAGTTTTGACGCCTCTTCGGTTATCTCAATAGATTCACACAACTTTTTCCATGTAGGTCTTTTGGATTTCCTCACTAAGTACCTAAACTCCCTCTTGCTTTCGCTGTACTCAACCAATGTGGTATCATTTTTAATGAGTTTTGCTCTATCATAGTTTTCTTACTTCCCTCCTTTTAAGGCCGATTTACCATCACTTCGGTTGAGCCCTTTTTGGCTTTTTGTTTAACGGGCATTCCTTCTCGAAAGCCATGTTTAAAGTTTTACTGCTACCGCCCTGTCTAGTTCTATAGTATCTTCGCCGGTGTTCGGCTGGGTATCTAAATTAATTAATTCTATGTATTTATCTTAGTCTGCCTTTTTCGGATTTGTAAAAAACTGCACGCCCTATGTTGATAGTTTATTTTAAAGCGTATCCATCTGTGGTCCGAAAGAGATGCCTCATCAACTACCCTCCACTCCCTAATTTCCATTTTGTCTGTGTTGAAGATGAGTGTTACATCTAAAACCTCCTGCCTGTAACGTAGCACAAAAGTAGGTGAATTCTCTTTATTATATATCGTAAAGGTTGGACAATATAATAAAATCATAAAGACACTCACTCCTTGAATTTGTGTCGCCACTTCATCATGTGTATGATTTGCATCTCAGCCCAGTACTTGCATCCAGTTCTGCACAGCCAAGTCCATTAAATTCTCCTTAATTACGTCCACGAAGTCGTAGGGAAGATAGGCCGAGGTCAGACATATTGCTTTTCCACCTTCCCTTTGCAGCTGATCTCCGTTAAGTCGCCAGAGCTGTAATTATTCAAAAGAAATGCCTTTATGTGGTTTTTAATAAGGATACAAGTCCTGATTTTACCTTCCGTTTTGTAGAATCACGTGAAGTTCTTTTGCCGGAGCCTCTGAGTCGCGATCTTATTGATCCAGTTCTCCTGTATGGGTAGGGCTGCGACGTCCTGACTGATGACGTACTCTATCAGACAGGCTATCAGTCGCCGCCGCTCCTCGTTTCCTGTGACGGAGGGGTTCCTCCTCATATCTGCCCTTGGTCGATGTTTTGACCATAAACCTCCTCATGTTGCATCGTACAATACCGTTAGATTTTTCCAGGTATGGAAGACATTCCTATTTTAACGGCCAGTGGGATGTGTTGGCCGTATTGCCGTCTAGGTTCCTTTTTTAAGGGCCAGTGGGATGTGTTGGCCGTATTGCCGTCTAGGTTCCGTTTTTATGACTCCCCATGTGTCGGCTTTAAGCTCCCGATTTTACACGTGTAGAAGCCCTATGAGCTTCTCTGGGTAAGTATAGGGACATGAAACCCAAGCTGTTGGCGGAGTGAAACTTGCCAACTCAGCTACCGTTAAGCATTTCAGCTTCTTGTCTTCCCGTGCTTCACATACCTCCTTGACGAAGCGTCTGAGGAATTCCAACGAAGGCTTTTTTCCACAAGCAACAACATCGCGTCCGCCTTCAGAACCAGCGCCATCAAATTGAAGTTCCAAGTTTCCTGCGGCGGATAGTTCTTTCCACAGGGCACCTTGGAACCTCTCCTCGACGTTTTTCTATTGGTCGATTGTAAGACGACCTCAAGGCTCCAGCTCGTTTATCACAGCAACGAGATGCTCATCCTTCGCTGTGCCCGCGTCGCGTTGCAGGTGTGGTCACAACCTTCACATTTATCGCTGCGTTGGACTCAGCGGCATCGTCCGACTTGCCTTGCTGCTGAAACTCGCCTTCTTTCCAGAGACGTTTACCCCTTCTCCAGTTTTCCCTGCATAGGATGTAGAGAGTGCCATCAGTTCGGCGTCGACCTCCTCCTTAGCCTTTTGCAGGTCGGCCAGAAAGGTCTTAGCCCTCTCGAAAGTTGCTTTTTCCCAGTCACTGAGGGTACTTTGTTCGCAGCTCCCGTACTTGGCTACTTTTCGATTGGCGTTTCGTAACACAGCCTTTGCCCGCTTTTGTGCGTTTTGTTTCGCACTTTTTTTTGGCCTTTTGGAGGAAGCGGCAAAGACAGCGGCTGAGCCAGCTGTGTCCACTTTTTCCTCCACTTTTTTCCCCTTTGTTTAGGACGCTTCCAAGATGGTCCCAGGAACAGCGGATGCTCCTGCTGTCCCGGGTATCTCTTCGGGCGACTTCTTACCCTGTATGTCTGCGTCACCGGTGAGAGTTCGAGCCTCCTCGCAGGGGACTTCTCCGTTGCTAGTGAGGATTTTAACCGACTCCTCACTATCGCTAGCCAAAAACTCCGTTTCTTCCTTTTCCCGTGCTAGAAGAGAGATGGATGAAGATGATAACTCATCCTCACTCAACTCCTTCTCCCCCTTGACAGGAATTGCATTTTTTTTTTTTATTTTTTTTTGTTCCATTTTAGTTTTAAAATTTTTGTTCCCACCTGTAAGGTCGGAAATACTAGGTCAGCCCAGGCAGCGCCGCTATACCTGGGTAAGTCTAAAGGCTATATACAACAAGCCCGGTTTAACCCTCAACTTTTCATCCTTGGGCACTGTTTACTTTCTGCTCACGCCACCACTGAAGTTAGGTTTGGGTTAGGACTGGAAAGGGGTAGGGAAGAGATGGGGGAGTAAGGATGATGAGAGGGGAGACATAGAGGGGAGCGGGCGGAATATTCTGGTCAGTTCTTAGTTAACGCTCATCAGACGGTCTATCTGCCACAGGTGACCTTTATGACGACAAAAGTCGGCGACAGCATAGCCCGTTGAATCTTTGCACCGTGAGCCTCCGCACCGGCACCATCGAATGCACTGATGGTATACGTCAAGGTGACTGACCTTCGCAGGAAGAATAACGCGTCTGATAAGCCCCCCCCCCCCCCCCGTTTGCAGAAGGCATAAGTTGTCACTACGGAACTTTACCAGCAATATCAGATGCTAAGAAATGCTTTCAAATAAGCTAGTCGTTAGTTAACTTGAACGCGACTGGTCTTGGAACCTGAACATGCGAAATGTAACAATATTGTCGCATGTTTGCTCAAACTGTGACATTCAGCATCCATTAGTCACTCGCACCGCCATCTAGTGGAGAGCCATATTACCCATAATTGGCAGCATTTGAAAAGCAGTTTGAATAGCTATGGAATAACTAATTATGTTGTTCTCGAACCTTCTGAACTTAACGAATCTGGAAATTTCGAAAGGTGTCACTAGGAGATATAAATAGATGTCGCAGGAGCACCCAAGACATTCTAGTTGTGAACCGCGATAAGGAAGTGCGATAGATGACAGTAGTGAAAAGTATAGAGAAAAAGTATAAGTATTGAGTAAGAGATAAGTGATTGACCGGTACCAATAACAAAATAAGTGTGCAGCTTAAATTTGTAGTCCCTTTCACTCATATGCACAAGGAAATTCAAATGAACGGGACCACTAATTTAAGTTCCACATTAAATTTGTTATTGGTATGGCTCATTGTGTATTTAAAGTGATTAATTGTGAAAGTGAATTGTTGAATTAAATAAACGAATTATTAGAATAATAATCAAGAAGTGAAAGGCATTGAAAGAGAACTAATAAAGATTAATTAAATAGAATTACGTTTTATCTTTTCGATTCCTAGCCTGAATGTAACAATATTATTCGATTCATTTCCTTATCCATTATTAATATAAATTGTGTATTGTATTTTTCTTTAAATTTTATTTACTATTATAAGACACTATGAGTTAAGAACTCAGTGAAAATATTTGATATTTCGAGGTAGGATTGCCAACACTTTATATTATATTTGTTCGATATTCCTGGAATATCGATATAAGAGATGCTGTCCGCAAAGGAATGATGCACGCACTTATGTATTTACCATAGTGCTGGTCCTGTACCTGTGTGCTTACTGAGTATCGCACCACCAAACCAAAAGCTGTTGAATAAAGAGGACGTGCTCCTTGCTACGCGCAACTTAAACTTGATCTTTTTTTTTACTTTTACATTTTAAAAGTTACAGAACACAGTCCAATGACTCGGCAATACTTTACATATTGGATAAATCTCTCTGAATGAATTCTTAAACTAACTTTTTTTCAGATTTGTATTCGGCTTAACCGAATTGACTGTTGTAGCTTGTAAGAGTGATTGTTCTTCCAGTAAAAGATGAGTGGGTATTTATTTGCCTATCTTTTTTTCAAAATAAAATGGAAGAAAAAGAGAACAGGAATTCAACCTATCTCATAAGCACTTGTAATCGACTGCGGAGAGAAGTTAAGGTAATCACCAAAATTAGCTCCCATGTGTCGCGCAAACCTATTAGGTTATTACCTGTGAAGGTTCTGAGATGAATAGCGCCAAAGCTTCGGCGGAACTTATATAATGACGAAGTGAAGCTCTTACACCAAATAAATCAACATAATAATCTATAATATTATGAATATGATATGAGCAGTACAACGCTTTTACACATTGCATGGAGCTTTTAAAGTTTAACTTAACGAACGCTTTTATTACATGTTGTTATATTGTGATACACCCGAGTTCGGCAAAATATTTTTAATTGGTAAGAAAAATCTATTTAAGAACCTAGTTCAGAGTTCATATTATTCATATTAAAATTAAGTTTATAATTCAAAAGGACACAGGTATTTGGAATATTAAGAAAACACAATTTAAGTTAAATAAAATAAAATAAATAAAGTAATGCTGCTTCAGCGTACCTTTTTTTTAGATAATATTTAGGTAATACGCGTTGGGAGCATATCGAAGTTCATATCATTTTTTATACCAGAGATATGTACCATCTTTGTATATAGACTTTATAGTACCTATTCTCACTTCGTGTATACGACGATGCGCCACCTAACGACTTGAACAGCAATAAAGAAACTATAAAAAGTCTATATACAAAGATGTCATGTACAACTCTATGAATAGATTATTAGATTTTTTGTTCGTTTGTGTAAAAACATCAAAGTTGAATCATTCTTCGCTTTCTATGAATTACTTAACAAATCCATATATCACACGCAAACTGGATTTGGTTTTGAGTTTTATGATATTGTTACATCCAGGCTAGGATTCGAAAAGATAAAACATATTTCTATTTAAATAATCTTTATTAGCTCTTTCAATGTCTTTTACTTAATCCAACAACTCTCACAATTAATCACTTTAAATAAACAATCACTTTTCTCTTATTCAATACTTCCACTTGTTATACCCTATTCTAAGGGTATATTAATTTTGACGCATAGTTTGTAACATACCTTAAAATTGCCCGTAGACCCCTAAACGTTACTATATTTATGATCAGCATCGATAGTAATGTCGATCTAGCCATGTCCGTCCGTCCGTCTGTCGGCAAAAATTAGGCCTTTAAACTAGGCCTAGAGAGCTGAAATTTTAACCATATACTCTCTAGGGTCCCGAAATAATCAAGTTTACGAATTTTTGAAATCCGCCCACAGACACGCCCACAACCTCAAAAAAACAAAATTTTCGAAAAAATCGAATTTTGAGCTAGAAAGCTGAAATTTTTTCTATATGATCTATGGCCCGTCCCTATGTTTCTCTATACTTTCCATCTATAGCACTTCTTTATTGCGGTTCAAAACTAGAATGTCTTGGGTGCTCCTGCGACACCTATTTATATCTCCTAGTGACACCTATCGAACTTTCCAGATTCGTTGAGTTCAGAAAGTTCGAGAACACAGATGTACTAAGTATTCCATAGCTATTCAAACTGCTTTTCAAATGCTGCCAAATATCGATAATCTTATATGGTAATATAGCTCTTGAATAGAGATGGTGCTGCAAGTTGGCTAATTGATGCTGAATGTCACAGTTTGGGCAAACATGCGACAATATCCCCCTCTTAAACTTGTTCGCCCCGAACAAGCACGTCAATATTTTCACCATGGTAGCGATGGAGACTATCCACATGGAAAACTTTCAGCTTGCCTCTTCCTCGCTGGATCCGGTAAACAACATCGTTGATACGCTTAACTATCTTATAGGGTCCTTTCCAATCCTGCTGTAGTTTAGGTGACATACCTTTTCGGCGATAAGGGTGGTATAGACATAGGTACCAGATCTGCTTCCTGGAATCCTGTGGTGGTTGCTTTTGTATCGTACCTCGTCTTCATGCGGTCGCTCAATATCCGAATCTTATCTCTAGTTTTCCGATGAATATTTCTGATGATTTCTCTGAGATCCGCAACATAATCATCCTCGTTCGTTGCTTCATCAGTCGAAGATCCAAACATCAATTCAATAGGTAACCGGATGGTTCGCCCAAAAAGGATTTCGGATGGAGTATGTTTTGTTATGAACTGCGCTTCGATAAGCTAATAAGAACATGTCCCAGTCCCGCTGGCAGTCGCCAACAACCTTAGAAAGGTGTTCGTTTAAGGTTCTATTGAAGCGTTCAACCATTCCGTCCGATTGTGAATGAGGCGGGGTTGTTCTTGTCTTCTTAATCCCTAGTTTCGACCTTGGTCCGAGTGCAATTCGATTGGTACGCCAAATCTGCTTACCCAGTTGTGGACAATCTGTTCTACTACGGTTTTAGCTTCTTGGTTAGGTATAGCAAATGCTTCAGGCCATTTAGTGAAGTAGTTCATTACTACGAGGATATAGCGGTTTCCACTATTGGTTTCTGGAAACGGTCCTGCGATGTCAACTGCAATCATTTCAAAGGGCGCTCCAACGTTGTATTGATGCATCTTGCCTTGCGCTTTTGCTCTCGGGCCTTTATTGGCTGCGCAAGTGGCGCATTTTTGGCACCAGTTTTCGAGATTGTCTCTTGCGTGAATCCAGTAAAAGTGTTCTCGCACTTTTTCGAGTGTCTTATTTACTCCCAAGTGACCTACAAACACTCCATCGTGCAGTTCCCTAAGCACTTCGTTGACTTTCGATCTGGGTACCACAAGCTGCATCACGGCTGATGTTCCATCCGAACTTTCCCATTGTCTTCTCAAAATGCCATCCTGAACATGAAGTGAGTTCCATTGTGCCAAGTATGCCTTCAGTTCCGGACTCTTATTGAAGATCTGCTGCCAGTCCGGCTTGCCCTCATGTTAAATAATAATAATATTTGGTTAGGGTATATTACACTGCGACCTATTGGTCTATTGTGTCCCCTTGCTTGTGCCTCGGAGAGGTGCTTGCCCTCGTTCAGAGCCCTCTCTAGATACTTCTTTGTGAAGCGTGTCGAGGTATTGCTCTGATTTATCCTTGGCAGGTCACACTCCTTAGAGCACAGCGTCCAGTCCAGTTTCTTTGATGAATCTGAGAATGAGCTGTGGGTCCATGGTTTGTATGTCCTTGTCTGTTATTTGGTGCCTGCCCAAATGTTTCATCCTTTTGTGGGTCAGTGCCCCACAGGATTCCAGTATATGGTCTGGAGTTTCGGCGGTTTCACTGCAGAATCTGCAGAGCCCGTCCTCCGATATGCCCATTTTCCTCAGGTGCTCCTTGAGTCTGCAGTGCCCCGTGAGGAGGCCTGTTAGGATTCTTAGGTTATTTTTGTTAAGGCCGATACAAACTTTGAATCTCTTTTGGTTGTAATTTCCTAAGAGTTTCTTTGCTTGCCTCAGACCTTGGAGGTTGAGCAAGGTTTTGGCCTTTGTTTCTTCCTCCAGTCTCCTGAACTCTTCGCGTATAGTGTGTTCTCCTATCCCGCAGAATGGTTCAGGTCCTATGAAGGGTTCCTCTGCCCCTTTTCTTGCCAGAGAGTCCGCTGCCTCATTGCCCGTAATGCCAACATGGCCAGGTACCCAGCAGATGGAGATTCTGTTATTCTTGCCTAGTCTATTCAGTCCTTGTAGGCATTCCCACATGAGTTTTGACTTGATAACGTAGGCGTCAAGAGCCTTTATATCTGCTTGGCTGTCAGACATAATTGCTATGTTGCAATTTCTATAGTTTTTCTCGAGGTTGATTCGAACGCACCTGTCTATGGCACATATTTCTGCCTGGAAGATGCTGGTACATTTGCCCATGGATTCGTAGTGCTTAGTTCCCGGCCCAAACACTCCTGCACCAGTTCCCTCCTCAGTCCTCGAGCCGTCCGTATACCACTTTGTTGTGTGGTTGCTCAGTCCATAAGTTATGGATTCGTTGCTCCAGTTCTCCTTATTGCTGAGCTTTATCTGGAAATTCTTCTTGAAGTTGAATTTCCTGATGCTGTCGTCCCTAGGTATGCCAAGAAGTGGGAGTTTTTTGAGTAAGTCACCGTGTTCTTTCGAACCGATGCATTTTCCTCTCCCAATTCCCTCCTTTGCCATCCTAAGGATTGTTTTGTCTGCCTCGTTCATCACCATGATGTGTAGAGGGGTCAGTTCCAATAACACCTCCATGGCTGCGGTTGGGCAGCTACGCATTGCTCCGGTAATGCATAGGCACGCCAGTCTTTGCACTTTGCCGAGTGTCTCTCGCGGTGTGACTAGACTGGTTCGTTTCGCCCATGCTACCGCTCCGTATGTGATCATTGGTCTCACGATTGCAGTGTACATCCATCGCAGGATGCTTGGGCTGCATCCCCATGCCTTCCCCGCTAGGCTCCTACATCTCTTGGATATCTCCTCTGTATGTTTTCGCCAGAGGAGTTTACTATCTAGATGGAGTCCTAGATATTTTACTTCTTTGACTGGTATCAGTGTCGTGCCTGATAGGTTTATGTCCTTAAGTCTTTGAAGTTGTCTTTTCCTTGTGAATGGTACTATCGTTGTTTTCGCCGGATTGATGTTAAGTCCGACATTATGGCACCATTCCTTGGTTACTTTAAGCCCCCTTTGTATGATGTCTCCAAGGGTTTCTTCGAACTTGCCCCTGGCAATCAATACAATGTCATCGGCGTACGCCTGACAGTTGATGCCATGGTTGGTTAATTTTTCCAGCAGTTCGTCTACAACTAGGCTCCACATTAAGGGTGATAGTACCCCTCCTTGTGGACATCCTCTCGTTGTGTTTACTCTGATGCTTCCAGATGGTGTTTGAGTCTCTGCTGATCTAGTGCTCAGCAGCTCACACATCCAGTTGGATACTGTACTGTTAACTCCTTTCCTATCCAGGGATCGTTTGATCGCATCATGTGAGGTGTTGTCAAATGCTCCCTCTATGTCTAGGAAAGCGCACAGTACTATTTCTTTTGCCTCCAGGGCACTTCGAATTATCTCCGTCAGGTGATATAGGGCGGTCTCTGTTGATCTGCCCGCTCTCTATGCATGCTGACGATGATGTAAGGGGGATGTGTTCAGAACATCTTCCCTTAAATAATTGTCTACAGCCTTTTCTGTCATCTTCAGAAGAAATGACGTAAGGCTGATGGGTCTGTACGATTTTGGCTGTGTGGGGTCTTTTTTCCCCGCTTTTGGTATAAACACAACCCTTGCTCGTCTCCATTGCATTGGTATGTGGCCCAAGGCAATACTGCTCCTTGTTATCTTTAGCAGGTGTGGTATTAGTACCCTTTGCCCTTCTTGAAGAAGGGCGGGTATAATGCCGTCCACTCCGGCAGATTTGAAAGGCTGAAAGGAATTAATTGCCCATTTCAGCCGTCCCTAAGAACAGATGGTTGATGTTGTTTCCCAGTCTTCCCTCCGAGGTCTGATTGAAGTGGTATTGATTCCTGGCTCAGTACTAGGCGAGCTGCCAGGAAAGTGAGTTTCTAGTAGCAATAGTGCCCTTTGATCCTCATCTTCCGTGAACTCGCCATCTGGTTTCCTCAGAGACATCGGCACCCCTCCTGACTTCGCAAGAGCTTTGTGTAGCCTTGCCGCAGTAGGGGTGCTGGTGATTATCTCACAGAATTTTCTGAAGCTATTTCTTTTAGCTTTTCTTATTTCCTTATTATATGTAGTAAGGGCCATTTGGTAGCTTTGCCATTCTCCGCTGCGCTTTGCTTTATTAAAAAGCTTCCGCACCTCGGATCTTAATTTTGACAAGTTATTGATCCACCATGGCGTTTGTTTCCTGTCCCGTTCTCTACTTAGAGGACAGCTTTCTTCGAACGCAGTGATGATGGCGTTTGTTATGCCTTCCACTGCGCTCTCTAGCTCTAGGGGGTGTCCCGGAGCCTTCCTTAGACTAAGGCGCCCCAGTTTGCTCTCTAGATCAGTTCTATGAGTTTCCCAATTGGTTTTCCTTGGGTTTCTTACTGGATTTCTCGTGATACTTGTGCTGTCCAGGTCGAATACTATTATTCGATGGTCAGACAATGACGGCTCACTAGATACTCTCCAGTTACTAATTAATTTACTTACGCTTGGGCTACCAAGTGGGGGTATTTCCCACGTTTATAATATCAAGTGACGAACTCATAATAAATTCTAGTAGGTACTCACCCCTGGTGTTGGTGTCGGTGCTCCCTCATATGATGTTGTGGGCATTTGCATCACACCCTATAAGGAGCGACATGCGGAGCTTGTTGCAATGCTCCACCAGTCGCTGCATTTGGGATGATACAACCGGCTCATCCCCTGCACAGTACGCCGATACGATGACAATGGTGCGGTGACATCCTTCAACATCCAGATGTACCTGAATTGGCACCAGATCTCGTGTCGCGTATTCTGAAAGTAGAATAAATTTATATTTATTGTTTATGCCAAGAAGCTTGCCCCAGCATCAATTACCGTCACAAATACTGCTGACGAACTCCAAACCTGTATACAATCTAGACAAGATAGATCAGATTCAGGAGATTTGCTATAGTAAAAAAAAAAAATAATAATTAAATTTCTTTGAGCTCTAACAGAAACGTCGAAAAAAGGCGTTAGAGCTTGCAGCAAAGATCATTTCATTGTATAGACTACAACAAAAGTCAGCACATAAACAAACCAACTAATCTACCATCAAAAGAAGAACGTCAATCCTGCACAAAACTTTAAAAAAAGTCGACGAACATCTGGTCGGAGCACCCTACCAATTTAGCACGTTTAGGTACCAACCTTTATCCGTGAAGGTGGGAAGTAATGCCGAAGGGTCTCTGTCGCTAAATGCAAGATTGTCTATGGTCAATCTTGTCTTTAGCGTGAGCCAAATTTCGCTGCTAATATTCCCCTCATCGTTCTCCAGTTATAGATGCTGAAGACCAGGCCAGTTCATTTTGACAACAAAAATTATTTTGCTCCTCAATAAATTTGTAGAAAATTTAATTTTTTGTATAGGATTGCAGAAATAAATAAATCAGTCAATGGTTGGATCCCGAGTGTATGTTGGAGGATGAAAAACAAGTCCATATAAATATTAAGTTGCAGGTGGCAATGGTGCGATGGTAGTGTATTCATTAAGTGATTGGCAGGTCGTGCGTTCGAATCCCGATCAGGGCCATGATTTTTATAAATTGAATACACAACAAAAACTGATCTCCCTAAAGCAATTTAGGCGCCACCTGTTGAGAAAAAAAATCAAATCGCACCAAACTTCTTTCCTATCCTTCTATTCTTTCAGTAAGTAGCACCCAAAAATAGGCAATGAATTTCTAGGAAAAACTTGCGCAACAAACTAAAATGCCTGCGCTGTGGTTTTACCATTATAAGGGTACTGTGTCACTACAGAAAAAAGAAATCCCATTAGCGCACGCAAATTATAAAAAAAAAAAAAAGTTGCTATAAATTGTTCTGTTTTGAAGTAAATGTAATTTGATTGTTACATTTCGTTTCAGGTCAAAACGTTCATGTAAGAGATGATGAATTCACATTTCCTTATAAGCACAACCTCCTGTCTGGCGTGGAAGAAGGCGATGTCAAAAGTAAATTTATACTATGCCTTTTTCATATCCATGCAATTATTGTCTTTCGTTGAAGAATATTGCAATGAGCTTACTCTGCTCAGAGTGTCTCGCACCAAACTTCTTTCCTATCCTTCTATTCTTTCAGTAAGTAGCACCCAAAAATAGGCAATGAATTTCTAGGAAAAACTTGCGCAACAAACTAAAATGCCTGCGCTGTGGTTTTACCATTATAAGGGTACTGTGTCACTACAGAAAAAAGAAATCCCATTAGCGCACGCAAATTATAAAAAAAAAAAAAAAAGTTGCTATAAATTGTTCTGTTTTGAAGTAAATGTAATTTGATTGTTACATTTCGTTTCAGATCAAAACGTTCATGTAAGAGATGATGAATTCACATTTCCTTATAAGCACAACCTCCTGTCTGGCGTGGAAGAAGGCGATGTCAAAAGTAAATTTATACTATGCCTTTTTCATATCCATGCAATTATTGTCTTTCGTTGAAGAATATTGCAATGAGCTTACTCTGCTCTCACCTCCTGTCTGGCGTGGAAGAAGGCGATGTCAAAAGTAAATTTATACTATGCCTTTTTCATATCCATGCAGTTATTGTCTTTCGTTGAAGAATATTGCAATGAGCTTACTCTGCTCAGAGTGTACTCAACGAGCTCAGAACTTAAAAACAAAAACTCCTCAGATTAACAAAACAGGGTAGTTCACTGACTCAAGATTAAAAAAGGAAATCTATTTCGACTAAGCGTAGTTGGTACGAGTATCTCTGTGCCGTTGATGAATTTGGTATCCGAACTTATAGTCAGTTCTTACAAGAATTTGCATATTCTAATGAATTCAGTTAAACAGTAAGAACTTTTCCAAGCATGTGTTGATTACTTGTCGGTGTTACTTTCAAATTGCAACACTTCTATTTTCGCAGACAGTTGCCAAGAAGCTTGATTTGATTGATATTTGGTTAGGGTATATTACACTGCGACCTATTGGTCTATTGTGTCCCCTTGCTTGTGCCTCGGAGAGGTGCATGCCCTCGTTCAGAGTCCTCTCTAGATACTTCTTTGTGAAGCGTGTCGAGGTATTGCTCTGATTTATCCTTGGCAGGTCACACTCCTTAGAGCACAGCGTCCAGTCCAGTTTCTTTGATGAATCTGAGAATGAGCTGTGGGTCCATGGTTTGTATGTCCTTGTCTGTTATTTGGTGCCTGCCCAAATATTTCATCCTTTTGTGGGTCAGTGCCCCACAGGATTCCAGTATATGGTCTGGAGTTTCGGCGGTTTCACTGCAGAATCTGCAGAGCCCGTCCTCCGATATGCCCATTTTCCTCAGGTGCTCCTTGAATCTGCAGTGCCCCGTGAGGAGGCCTGTTAGGATTCTTAGGTTATTTTTGTTAAGGCCGATACAAACTTTGAATCTCTTTTGGTTGTAATTTCCTAAGAGTTTCTTTGCTTGCCTCAGACCTTGGAGGTTGCCAGAGAGTCCGCTGCCTCATTGCCCGTAATGCCAACATGGCCAGGTGGCAGATGGCAGATGGAGATTCTGTTATTCTTGCCTAGTCTATTCAGTCCTTGTAGGCATTCCCACACGAGTTTTGACTTGATAACGTAGGCGTCAAGAGCCTTTATGGCTGTCAGACATTATTGCTATGTTGCAATTTCTATAGTTTTTCTCGAGGTTGATTCGAACGCACCTGTCTATGGCACATATTTCTGCCTGGAAGATGCTGGTACATTTGCCCATGGATTCGTAGTGCTTAGTTCCCGGCCCAAACACTCCTGCACCAGTTCCCTCCTCAGTCCTCGAGCCGTCCGTATACCACTTTGTTGTGTGGTTGCTCAGTCCATAAGTTATGGGTTCGTTGCTCCAGTTCTCCTTATTGCTGAGCTTTATCTGGAAATTCTTCTCGAAGTTGAACTTCCTGATGCTGGACCCTAGGTATGCCAAGAAGTGGGAGTTTTTTGAGTAAGTCACCGTGTTCTTTCGAACCGATGCATTTCCCTCTCCCAATTCCCTCCTTTGCCATCCTAAGGATTGTTTTGTCTGCCTCGTTCATCACCATGATGTGTAGAGGGGTCAGTTCCAATAGCACCTCCATGGCTGCGGTTGGGCAGCTACGCATTGCTCCGGTAATGCACAGGCACGCCAGTCCTTGCACTTTGCCGAGTGTATCTCGCGTTGTGACTAGACTGGTTCGTTTCACCCATGCTACCGCTCCGTATGTGATCATTGGTCTCACGATTGCAGTGTACATCCATCGCAGGATGCTTGGGCTGCATCCCCATGCCTTCCCCGCTAGGCTCCTACATATCATGAGAGCGCGGGTGGCCTTCTTGGATATCTCCTCTGTATGTTTTCGCCAGAGGAGTTTACTATCTAGATGGAGTCCTAGATATTTTACTTCTTTGTCTGGTATCAGTGTCGTGCCTGATAGGTTTATGTCCTTAAGTCTTTGAAGTTGTCTTTTCCTTGTGAATGGTACTATCGTTGTTTTCGCCGGATTGATGTTAAGTCCGACATTATGGCACCATTCCTTGGTTACTTTAAGCCCCTTTTGTATGATGTCTCCAAGGGTTTCTTCGAACTTGCCCCTGGCAATCAATACAATGTCATCGGCGTACGCCTGTCAGTTGATGCCATGGTTGGTTAATTTTTCCAGCAGTTCGTCTACAACTAGGCTTCACATTAAGGGTGATAGTACCCCTCCTTGTGGACATCCTCTCGTTGTGTTTACTCTGATGGTTCCAGATGGTGTTTGAGTCTCTGCTGATCTAGTGCTCAGCAGCTCACACATCCAGTTTGATACTGTACTGTTAACTCCTTTCCTATCCAGGGATCGTTTGATCGCATCATGTGAGGTGTTGTCAAATGCTCCCTCTATGTCTAGGAAAGCGCACAGTACTATTTCTTTTGCCTCCAGGGCACTTCGAATTATCTCCGTCAGCTGATATAGGGCGGTCTCTGTTGATCTGCCCGCTCTGTATGCATGCTGACGATGATGTAAGGGGGATGTGTTCAGAACATCTTCCCTTAAATAATTGTCTACAGCCTTTTCTGTCATCTTCAGAAGAAATGACGTAAGGCTGATGGGTCTGTACGATTTTGGCTGTGTGGGGTCTTTTTTCCCCGCTTTTGGTATAAACACAACCCTTGCTCGTCTCCATTGCATTGGTATGTGGCCCAAGGCAATACTGCTCCTTGTTATCTTTAACAGGTGTGGTATTAGCACCCTTTGCCCTTCTTGAAGAAGGGCGGGTATAATGCCGTCCACTCCGGCAGATTTGAAAGGCTGAAAGGAATTTATTGCCCATTTCAGCTGTCCCTCAGAACAGATGGTTGATGTTGCCCTCATGTTGCTTCCAGGCGAGATTCGGCTCGATATCCGGATCTTCCTGTTGAGCATTCCGGATCTCCCGTGCACTCCAGCCGCTAATGGGCTCAGCTCTCAACAGTTGGACTGATGCTTTATCTTTTTCCTCCTGGCGTACGCAATGTTTACAATCAGCCTTGCAGGGTCGCCGGGAGAGGGCATCTGCGTTGGAGTGAAGAGTTCCCTTTAGGTGCTGTAACTCGTAGTCATATATCTGCAGCTGTTCAATCCACCTCGCGACTTGTCCTTCAGGGTTCTTAAACTGCAGCAGCCACTTAAGAGACGCATGTTCTGTACGCAGGATGAATTTCTGCCCATATAAGTACTTGTGGAAGTGCTTTGTTGCCACGATCAAACTCCTGGCTTTGTTACGCAATAGTTCCTCTCCGGCTGGGATAGCACTTTACTGAAGTAGGAAACTACTCTCTCTTGGCCATCATGGGTCTACGAAAGAACGGCTCCGATCCCAACATTATTAGCGTCGGCATCTACAATAAATGTTTTTTCCTGGAGTAGGTTTTTTTTTTTTTTTTTTGCGGTGGAAGGTGGAAACCTTGCATAGGCACTGTTTACACGAAAAAAGAAACATTCCAAAAAAAAATTGTAAAGTTGCTGCATTGCAAGCGGACAGTGATGTTGCAGTGTGTTTGCGCCTTAAGGATACGCGTTTCGGATATCAGACCACAGACGGCGCAGTAAAATGCATATCATCGTACGCCTTGCACATGCAAAAACTATATATACGGCCGTCGCGCTTGTGCGTTCGCATTTCTCCTTCATTCTTTTTCAATAAAGTACTTAACAAGTTAAAAGTGTTGATTTTTATTTGATTATTGAAAATATTGCTCTTTCAATAAAATCGTGTGGCAAACCACTTTCCAGACTCCTAGATAAACATTTGGTCCAATCGAGCCGAATCGTGGTTAGCCATAACCTCTTCATCATTTCCTACGAGAAATACGACGCCATTATCTTCATCGCCGATAAAATAATTGGAAAAAAAATTAAATTATCCGTGGCAGATTATTATTATCTTCATCGCCGATAAAATAAAATATTCCGTGGCAGATTATTATCATCCTCATCGCCGATAAAATAATTGGCACAAAATTAATTATTAATCCGTGGCAGATTATAATCATCATTATTAGCAGCACCACGCTCATCATCATCATCATCATCATCATCATCATCATCATCATCATCATCATCATCATCATCATCATCATCATCATCATCATCATCATCATCATCATCATCATCATCAGCATCATCATCATCATCATCATCATCATCATCATCATCATCATCATCATCATCATCATCATCATCATCATCATCATCATCATCATCATCATCATCATCATCATCATCATCATCATCATCATCATCATCATCATCATCATCATCATCATCATCATCATCATCATCATCATCATCATCATCATCAACATCATCATCATCATCATCATCATCATCATCATCATCATCATCATCATCATCATCATCATCATCATCATCATCATCATCATCATCATCATCATCATCATCATCATCATCATCATCATCATCATCATCATCATCATCATCATCATCATCATCATCATCATCATCATCATCATCATCATCATCATCATCATCATCATCATCATCATCATCATCATCATCATCATCATCATCATCATCATCATCATCATCATCATCATCATCATCATCATCATCATCATCATCATCATCATCATCATCATCATCATCATCATCATCATCATCATCATCATCATCATCATCATCATCATCATCATCATCATCATCATCATCATCATCATCAGACACAATAGTCTTAATCATCATCAGTATTAGCCACAATCATCATCATCATCGACAAAGCCACAGTCATCATCATCATTGACCATCATCATTAGCAGCACCACAGTTATCATCACTATCATCGACCCAGTCACCGTCATCATCACCATAATCGAGACGAGCATCATTGACAAAGTCATCATTATCATCATCGCCACGATCGTCGTCATCATCAGCATCGACACAATCATCATCATCATTATCAGCACCCCTACAAAATCATCAGTGCGGTCATCAAAAAATAGAATCCACAACATTTTTAAAAGGGAGTTGCCACTTTCTATTTTTAACTTTGTGTAAAGGTGCGTATGATATTTTCATTTATGGTGCAAAAATTATTTTTGGTAGTAGTAGTATTAAAAAATTATATTTTTTAAGCATAATTGGGTTTGTACTCGCGAATATATTAAATCTTAGATTGTGCACACGCAGTTCGACGGTTTTTCGTGTGTAGATTTTCTTGTGTTTCTTTTTTTTGGATTAGACCATGAGTCTATTAGATGATTTTATTTTCGCGGCTGATCAACTGGTTGAATTCCACGCTACTTTTAGGGCAAACCAAGTGCAGCGCTTGCTAATTCAGTGTTAGACGCATATCGGAAAGAGCTCGGTGAATTATGGTTCGATGTGAAACGGGCATATGCCCTCTGCGTAAGGTCAATTGACGAACCGTTACACGAATCGTTGCGGGTCGTTAAATCTAAATATCAAGGTTGTGTGGATATATATATCACGTGTTCAAGCGAATTATCCGATTTACTGTCTCAGTTTACCGTTAAAGGTAAGCGCGATGATGAGGAACAGTTACATAAAACGGGCCATGGAGAAGGCGATCATTCCTTTGTACAGTCTCATAGCTTTAATGTACCACCATGTGACACGGATGTTTTTTATGGTAGCTATCTAGAATGACCGTCTTTTAGAGACATGTTCACAGCGGTATACATCAATCATTCTAAGTTGAGCTTGGCTCAAAAGTTTTTTCATCTTCGAGCAAAAACCAAAGGTGACGCTTTTGACATTGTCAATAAATTTAAAGCAACTGATTACAATTTTCCTTTGGCGTGGAACGCATTAAAGGAGCATTACGAGAATAAACGCATTCTTGTGAACCATCAAATTCAAATTCTTCTCAATCAACCTACCTTATCACTTGAATCGTCTAAAGATCTCAAACGCCTGCAAAGCAATTTCAATGATGCTTTGATCGCTCTAAAGTCATATGATATTGAAGTTGATTCATGGAGCGCCATGATCACATATCTGTGCGCATCACGTCTTCCGGAAAAGACGCTTTCACTTTGGGAGGAGTCCCTTAAAAATCCCACCGAGATTCCATCATGGCAGGATATGAACGATTTTCTCACTAACGATTCAGAATACTCGAAAGTGTTTCTGAAATGAAGCTCAATTTCAAAGTAGGTACACCAAGTCTTCTGATGTGCGTTTAAAAAATGTTCGGTCATTTCACAGCAATTTCGCAGCAGCGTGTGTAGTATGCAAGTAATCTCATTCCTTGCGTCAGTGCCCCGAGTTTTTAAAGATGTCAGTTGATGATCGGTATGCCACCGTCCGCAAGCATCGGTTTTGCTTCAACTGCCTGGCATATAATCATCAAATAAACAAGTGCAAAAGCAAATACACGTGTTCGAGCTGCAAAAGCAAGCACCATTCCTTATTACATTCTGAATCTAAACCTAACGTTCCCGAAGCTTCGTCTGAAGTTAATCAGCTGCCATCCACATCCACTCCATTAGTACAGTCCACTCAAGAAACCAATCATAAAGCGCATTTTTCGACAACGCAACGCCAGGTTCTGTTGGCAACCGCCTTGGTTAGAATTCGATATCGAGAATCAGAATTCGATTTAAGAGCTTTAATAGATCAAGGCTCAGAAGTTTCTTTTATAACAGAAAGCGTCCAAAGACGGATTAATCTGCCTACTCAGTCAGTCCAAGCGCAGATATCTGGGATGAGTTCCACTATAACCGCATCTTCATCGAAGCTTTGCTCGTTTAATCTATGTTCTAAAGTGAATAATGATTTTTGCCTTCCTGTCCAAACTCTCGTTTTGAAAAAACTTACTGGTAACTTGCCTTCCTCCTCAATGGATTTAGGAAACCTTCCGAATTTTGACTTTCATCTTGCTGATCCATTTTTCAACAAAAGCGCTAGCATCGATATGTTAATCGGAGCCGATCTCTACCCATCAATCATACTAGACGGTATGAAAACCAATGTGTTTAAGTCGATCATGGCCCAGAATACTGTTTTTGGATGGGTTCTTCTGGGACCGTGTGTCAAAAGCCCGACAAATCAAGTTGCATCGTATTCTACTTTCCTTAGTTACTTCAATGAAGAGTCTGTTAACAAAGAGTTGGAGAAATTATGGGAATTAGAGGAAGCCCCTCAATCTAGAATGCTTTCACCAGCAGACCAATACTGCTAAGACTTATATAGAACCACTACCGTTCGAGATCCTTCAGGACGTTATATTGTGCGGTTACCTTTTAAGGAAAGTTATACTAGGGAAAACGGCCTTGGACATTCGCGAGCTATTGCCATGCAACAATTTTTAAGAACTGAGAAAGTCTTAAGCTCTAAGCCAGATCTTAAAAAAGAGTATGATACGGTTCTTTCCGATTATCTGGCGCTAGGTCATATGACCACCACTAACTGTGACGAAACAGTTCAGAAAGATACCGTTAACTCGTACTACCTACCCCACCATGCGGTACTTAAGCTACAGAGCCTCACTACTAAGCTAAGGGTAGTTTTTAATGCTTCTAACTCAACTTCTAACGGCAATAGCATAAACGACATCCTGTATCCAGGCCCTGTACTTCAAACAGATATAACGCTTTTGATACTCAACTGGAGGTTCTATAAATATGTATTCAACAGCGATATCGAGAAAATGTATCGACAAATTCTCGTTAATCCCAAAGATACATCATTTCAATGTATCTTATTTCGTAACACTCCTAATGAGGATGTTAAGGACTACATGCTCAAGACAGTGACATTTGGGGTGAACTGTGCACCCTATCTAGCTATCCGCACTTTACATCAGCTCGCTGCAGACGTAAAAATGTCAGCTCCTATTGCTTCGCAGATTCTTGAAAAGGAATTCTATATGGACGATGTTCTCTCCGGAGCCCATGACTTAGTCACAGCTAAGGAAGCCCAGCAGCAGCTTATAACTGTGCTCTCTTCTGCAGGACTAAATCTCAGAAAGTGGACAGCAAATGTTACCGAATTACTCGACCATCTGCCAAAAAACCATGGTCTAAATAAAGAATTTCTAAAACTTGGTCATGACAATACTGTCAAAACTCTTGGTATCAGGTGGGATGCATCTTCTGACAGCTTTTCCTTTTCAGTAGATGTAGGTGCCTTTTCTTCGTCAGTTACCAAACGGTGTGTTTTGTCGGCTATTGCCCGATTATATGAACCGGCTGGATGGCTAGCTCCTGTCATAGTTTCTGCGAAAATTCTTATGCAGCAAATTTGGAAAGACGGTACGAAATGGGACGAAAACCTGGCAGAAGATACCCTGCACAAGGGGCAATCTTTTCTTCAAACCAGCTCTGATATCGAAAGCCTTAGCATTCCTCACTGGATTCGGTATTCGTCGTGGGCCAGATTCCAGATACAAGGGTTCTGCGATGCCTCCGAGAAGGCGTTTGCTGCCGCGATCTATGTTAGAGTGCAGCAGAGCTCCACCTGTTTTTCCTCACCTTTACTATGGGCGAAGACCAAAGTAGCTCCAGTGAAACGATTTCACTACCCCGATTGGAAATACAAGGCGCGGTTTTAGTCTCCAAACTGATCCGCGTAGTAGTTGATAGTTTAGAGTTTCTTCGAGATAATGAAGTACAACTGTGAACCGACTCAACTATAGTTTTAGCTTGGCTGGCGAAACCCCCCTGTATCTGGAAGACCTTTGTGGCTAACAGAACCTCCGAGATTCAAGCCAATGTGCCATCTATTAAATGGAAACATGTGTGTTCCACTCAGAACCCGGCGGATATGGCCACTCGCGGCCTCACACCCAAAGATTTGCAGAACAATGAATTGTGGTGGAACGGCCCCGCCTGGTTGCAATCCGTGGAGCGAGACTGGCCATCCTTCGACTTATCTCTTCCCGACGAATCCTTAATGGAGCAGAAGATTTTAAAATCAAATGCCAATGTAGTAATCAAAGATGTTGAATCAATTTTACTCCGTTTTTCGACGTGGCACAAAGCGATGCGTGTTTTGAGCTATATTTTTCGGTTTTTCCATCAACTAAAACAGTCGGATACTCTATACCGTTCTCATCAGCTTCTGTCTCAAGAAATTTCTTTCACTAAAACTCGTTTAATTATTCTTACTGAAAGAAAACACTTTCAACAAGAGTATGATATTTTATGTCGTCGAAAACCACTAAAATCCAAAAGCAGTTTGCTGTCCCTTAATCCATTTCTTGACGGTTTGAACATTTTGAGATCTCATGGCCGATTGGCATCGTCTGGTTTACCATATAATGAGCGTTTTCCCATTCTGCTTCCGTATGATTCTATTTTCTCTCGACTTTATGTCGCTTATGTTCACATTTTATCCGTACATGGCGAGAGCCAGCTCATGATCCGTTTGATTCGATCCGAGTTCTGGATACCAAAGCTCAAGAATTTGGTAAAACAGGTGATGAGAACTTGTAAACCTTGTGTTTTTCATCGAAAGAGACGGTTATCCCAAATAATGGGATCCCTACCAATCGAAAGAACTACTCTCAGTTCGCCATTCACTAATACCGGTATCGATTTCGCCGGACCCTTTCAGATAAAAAAACTATTACGGTCGTAAATGCCGGATTGAAAAGGGTTATGCCTGTTTATTCGTGTGTTTTGCTACCAAAGCCATACACTTAGAGGCGGTCAGTGACCTTTCTACTCAGGCATTTCTTGCATCTTTTTCTCGATTTGTTTCTCGGCGGGGGGTTCCAGTTCGCATCTTTTCCGACAATGGAACGAATTTCGTCGGTGCCTCAAATACACTCATGCGAAATTATCAAAAGGCGTTAATGCAGCATCCAAAGGATGCATCTCCTGACTTCACACAAATTCATTGGAAGTTTATCCCCCCTGGATCTCCACATATAGGCGGCTTATGGGAGGCCGGTGTTAAAAGCTTCAAGATTCACTTTAAAAAGATAGCTGGAGCCTCAAAGTTCGAATTTTCTACACTGCTGGCGAGGATTGAGTCATGCTTAAACTCGCGACCTTTGACCAGAATGACTGAAAACCCGTCGGATCTTCTCCCATTAACCCCAGGCCATTTTCTTCGAGGTGGTCCATTACTGCAACCACCAGAACCCTCTCATGCAGATCAGAACCTCACACTACAGCACCGATGGAATATTTTAAAAATCCTCCATCACAACTTTAGTATGCGCTGGAAGGAAGAATATCTCAGGGAACTCAACAAGCGATACAAATGGAAACATCCACAACGAAACATCGAAGTCGACGACCTAGTGGTAGTGCGCAACGAACCGTTGCCTCCAAATGAGTGGCGGCTTGGTAGGGTTGTAAAAGTGTATTGTGGTCCTGATGATCGGGTTCGAGTAGTAGATATAACGACACAGGGAGGTCTCATTACACGATCTATCGTAAAATTGTGTGTACTTTCGTTCGACTAATCCTTCTAAGGCAAGACTTGCCGGTGATTTTGGTACTAATGTATAAGCGAATTATAAACCATTTGTGTACACGAATATACTTTATGTATTAAAAATATTTGCACCTTAATTTTGAATATCATACCCATTTATTTATTAGTATACCTAGCTCTTAGTAGTTATTACATTAAACTTATTCATTAATGATTGTACTATTTTGCAGTAAATACTGCAAGGGGGCCGGTAATGTTTACACGAAAAAAGAAACATTCCAAAAAAAATTGTAACTTTGCTGCATTGCAAGCGGACAGTGATGTTGCAGTGTGTTTGCGCCTTAAGGATACGCGTTTCGGGTATCAGACCACAGACGGTGCAGTAAAATGCATATCATCGTACGCCTTGCACATGCAAAAACTATATATACGGCCGTCGCGCTTGTGCGTTCGCATTTCTCCTTCATTCTTTTTAATTCTGTGGCATACCACTTTAAAGTAGCTCTCTTTTTTTTCAATAAAGAACTTAACAAGTTAAAAGTGTTGATTTTTATTTGATTATTGAAAATATTGCTTTTTCAATAAAATCGTGTGGCAAACCACTTTCCAGACTCCTAGATAAACAGGCACCAATGGTCCGACGTCCACTGGTAGTGCCGGATTCTTACCGGCTAAAACCACCTCCCTTCCTCAACAGACCGATTATATATATATCCTCCGCGGAACTGCCGTTAGGCATTACTTCACGGGGGTCGGTATAGAGCCTTAGCTTCGTCTAATTCTATGATTTGTATTATCCGCTTTACGTTGGCGCTCTAAACGCCTTAGATCGCTAAGTATGCGCACCGCCACGTTACTTACAGTGGTCCAGTTTTCAGGATTCTGAAGCATGTGATTTACGACATTATCGGGAGTGGGCCACTCCCCAAATTGGTCCCGTAGGGGGATCCTCTCGGTTTCGTATCGTGTGCAATGAAAGAACACATGTTCCGCGTTTTCCGAAACTGTTTTACAATACGGACAGTTTGGGATAGATTCATATCCGCGTTTAAAGAGATATTCTCTGTAACAGCCATGACCCGTCAAGAACTGAGTCAGGTAGTAGTTTGTTTCGCCATGGCTTCGTTTAATCCATGCGTCGATCACTGGTATGAGACGATATGTCCATCTGCCCTTTAAGGATTCGTTCCAACGTTCTTGCCAGATTGCGATACTGCGATTTCTTTCGAGTTTCCTTATTTCGCCATTTAACGGGCCATTTCGGACTCGCTCGGTTCTTAAAGTTTTTATTTCTTCAGCAAGTATGTCGATAGGTAGCATTGAAGATACGACTAGTACAGCATTGTTCGAAACAGTTCGAAATGCACAGGCGACTCTTAATGCGCTAAGGCGGTGGACGGATTTAATTCCCCGAACATAAGACTTTACTTTCGCAGCATTCGACCATATTTATACTACGTACATGAGTATTGAGCCGGCAGCATTCTTTTATTCTGCTTAGGTCCTCCGATGTTACTCATCAACCTTGAAAGTGAACTAACAGTTTTAACCTGCGGGTTGGTTACCTACCAGGCGCGTCCCCCGGTGGTGGATAGGGGGACCTCGGTACGTTACGTTCGTGATCCGAGGTTTTAGAGTTATAGCGGCGTTTTATACACCGTCAAAGCTCTATCGCGAACCAAACCAAAAACAAGTATGCAGGAACAACTAAAAGATATAACTACTCCAGGTGGTACTCGCATGGGCGAAAATCCACCCGTGGTCTTTTCGACCACGGTCGGGGCACGGATTCTGGAGGCCCCAACCGACATACTTATACCCCCCGCCTGTACCTGGAGTAGTTATATCTTTTAGTTGTTCCTGCATACTTGTTTTTGGTTTGGTTCGCGATAGAGCTTTGACGGTGTATAAAAATATATTTGATTATTGAAAATATTGCTTTTTCAATAAAATCGTGTGGCAAACCACTTTCCAGACTCCTAGATAAACAGGCACCAATGGTCCGACGTCCACTGGTAGTGCCGGATTCTTACCGGCTAAAACCACCTCCCTTCCTCAACAGACCGATTATATATATATCCTCCGCGGAACTGCCGTTAGGCATTACTTCACGGGGGTCGGTATAGAGCCTTAGATTCGTCTAATTCTATGATTTGTATTATCCGCTTTACGTTGGCGCTCTAAACGCCTTAGATCGCTAAGTATGCGCACCGCCACGTTACTTACAGTGGTCCAGTTTTCAGGATTCTGAAGCATGTGATTTACGACATTATCGGGAGTGGGCCACTCCCCAAATTGGTCCCGTAGGGGGATCCTCTCGGTTTCGTATCGTGTGCAATGAAAGAACACATGTTCCGCGTTTTCCGAAACTGTTTTACAATACGGACAGTTTGGGATAGATTCATATCCGCGTTTAAAGAGATATTCTCTGTAACAGCCATGACCCGTCAAGAACTGAGTCAGGTAGTAGTTTGTTTCGCCATGGCTTCGTTTAATCCATGCGTCGATCACTGGTATGAGACGATATGTCCATCTGCCCTTTAAGGATTCGTTCCAACGTTCTTGCCAGATTGCGATACTGCGATTTCTTTCGAGTTTCCTTATTTCGCCATTTAACGGGCCATTTCGGACTCGCTCGGTTCTTAAAGTTTTTATTTCTTCAGCAAGTATGTCGATAGGTAGCATTGAAGATACGACTAGTACAGCATTGTTCGAAACAGTTCGAAATGCACAGGCGACTCTTAATGCGCTAAGGCGGTGGACGGATTTAATTCCCCGAACATAAGACTTTACTTTCGCAGCATTCGACCATATTTATACTACGTACATGAGTATTGAGCCGGCAGCATTCTTTTATTCTGCTTAGGTCCTCCGATGTTACTCATCAACCTTGAAAGTGAACTAACAGTTTTAACCTGCGGGTTGGTTACCTACCAGGCGCGTCCCCCGGTGGTGGATAGGGGGACCTCGGTACGTTACGTTCGTGATCCGAGGTTTTAGAGTTTTAGCGGCGTTTTATACACCGTCAAAGCTCTATCGCGAACCAAACCAAAAACAAGTATGCAGGAACAACTAAAAGATATAACTACTCCAGGTGGTACTCGCATGGGCGAAAATCCACCCGTGGTCTTTTCGACCACGGTCGGGGCACGGATTCTGGAGGCCCCAACCGACTTACTTATACCCCCCGCCTGTACCTGGAGTAGTTATATCTTTTAGTTGTTCCTGCATACTTGTTTTTGGTTTGGTTCGCGATAGAGCTTTGACGGTGTATAAAACGCCGCTATAACTCTAAAACCGCGGATCACGAACGTAACGTACCGAGGTCCCCCTATCCACCACCGGGGGACGCGCCTGGTAGGTAACCAACCCGCAGGTTAAAACTGTTAGTTCACTTTCAAGGTTGAGGAGTAACATCGGAGGACCTAAGCAGAATAAAAGAATGCTGCCGGCTCAATACTCATGTACGTAGTATAAATATGGTCGAATGCTGCGAAAGTAAAGTCTTATGTTCGGGGAATTAAATCCGTCCACCGCCTTAGCGCATTAAGAGTCGCCTGTGCATTTCGAACTGTTTCGAACAATGCTGTACAAGTCGTATATTCAATGCTACCTATCGACATACTTGCTGAAGAAACAAAAACTTTAAGAACCGAGCGAGTCCGAAATGGCCCGTTAAATGGCGAAATAAGGAAACTCGAAAGAAATCGCAGTATCGCAATCTGGCAAGAACGTTGGAACGAATCCTTAAAGGGCAGATGGACATATCGTCTCATACCAGTGATCGACGCATGGATTAAACGAAGCCATGGCGAAACAAACTACTACCTGACTCAGTTCTTGACGGGTCATGGCTGTTACAGAGAATATCTCTTTAAACGCGGATATGAATCTATCCCAAACTGTCCGTATTGTAAAACAGTTTCGGAAAACGCGGAACATGTGTTCTTTCATTGCACACGATACGAAACCGAGAGGATCCCCCTACGGGACCAATTTGGGGAGTGGCCCACTCCCGATAATGTCGTAAATCACATGCTTCAGAATCCTGAAAACTGGACCACTGTAAGTAACGTGGCGGTGCGCATACTTAGCGATCTAAGGCGTTTAGAGCGCCAACGTAAAGCGGATAATACAAATCATAGAATTAGACGAATCTAAGGCTCTATACCGACCCCCGTGAAGTAATGCCTAACGGCAGTTCCGCGGAGAATATATATATAATCGGTCTGTTGAGGAAGGGAGGTGGTTTTAGCCGGTAAGAATCCGGCACTACCAGTGGACGTCGGACCATTGGTGCCTGTTTATCTAGGAGTCTGGAAAGTGGTTTGCCACACGATTTTATTGAAAAAGCAATATTTTCAATAATCAAATAAAAATCAACACTTTTAACTTGTTAAGTTCTTTATTGAAAAAAAAGAGAGCTACTTTAAAGTGGTATGCCACAGAATTAAAAAGAATGAAGGAGAAATGCGAACGCACAAGCGCGACGGCCGTATATATAGTTTTTGCATGTGCAAGGCGTACGATGATATACATTTTACTGCACCGTCTGTGGTCTGATACCCGAAACGCGTATCCTTAAGGCGCAAACACACTGCAACATCACTGTCCGCTTGCAATGCAGCAAAGTTACAATTTTTTTTGGAATGTTTCTTTTTTCGTGTAAACATTACCGGCCCCCTTGCAGTATTTACTGCAAAATAGTACAATCATTAATGAACAAGTTTAATGTAATAACTACTAAGAGCTAGGTATACTAATAAATAAATGGGTATGATATTCAAAATTAAGGTGCAAATATTTTTAATACATAAAGTATATTCGTGTACACAAATGGTTTATAATTCGCTTATACATTAGTACCAAAATCACCGGCAAGTCTTGCCTTAGAAGGATTAGTCGAACGAAAGTACACACAATTTTACGATAGATCGTGTACCCTGTGTCGTTATATCTACTACTCGAACCCGATCATCAGGACCACAATACACTTTTACAACCCTACCAAGCCGCCACTCATTTGGAGGCAACGGTTCGTTGCGCACTACCACTAGGTCGTCGACTTCGATGTTTCGTTGTGGATGTTTCCATTTGTATCGCTTGTTGAGTTCCCTGAGATATTCTTCCTTCCAGCGCATACTAAAGTTGTGATGGAGGATTTTTAAAATATTCCATCGGTGCTGTAGTGTGAGGTTCTGATCTGCATGAGAGGGTTCTGGTGGTTGCAGTAATGGACCACCTCGAAGAAAATGGCCTGGGGTTAATGGGAGAAGATCCGACGGGTTTTCAGTCATTCTGGTCAAAGGTCGCGAGTTTAAGCATGACTCAATCCTCGCCAGCAGTGTAGAAAATTCCTCGAATGTGAACTTTGAGGCTCCAGCTATCTTTTTAAAGTGAATCTTGAAGCTTTTAACACCGGCCTCCCATAAGCCGCCTATATGTGGAGATCCAGGGGGGATAAACTTCCAATGAATTTGTGTGAAGTCAGGAGATGCATCCTTTGGATGCTGCATTAACGCCTTTTGATAATTTCGCATGAGTGTATTTGAGGCACCGACGAAATTCGTTCCATTGTCGGAAAAGATGCGAACTGGAACCCCCCGCCGAGAAACAAATCGAGAAAAAGATGCAAGAAATGCCTGAGTAGAAAGGTCACTGACCGCCTCTAAGTGTATGGCTTTGGTAGCAAAACACACGAATAAACAGGCATAACCCTTTTCAATCCGGCATTTACGACCGTAATAGTTTTTTATCTGAAAGGGTCCGGCGAAATCGATACCGGTATTAGTGAATGGCGAACTGAGAGTAGTTCTTTCGATTGGTAGGGATCCCATTATTTGGGATAACCGTCTCTTTCGATGAAAAACACAAGGTTTACAAGTTCTCATCACCTGTTTTACCAAATTCTTGAGCTTTGGTATCCAGAACTCGGATCGAATCAAACGGATCATGAGCTGGCTCTCGCCATGTACGGATAAAATGTGAACATAAGCGACATAAAGTCGAGAGAAAATAGAATCATACGGAAGCAGAATGGGAAAACGCTCATTATATGGTAAACCAGACGATGCCAATCGGCCATGAGATCTCAAAATGTTCAAACCGTCAAGAAATGGATTAAGTACAGGCGTTGACTTTCGAGTTGTGAAAAGGTTTGCTTCCGAAGATTCCTGCAGCTCTATCTCCGACACGTTCGGTAGACTGGGCTGGAAAAATGGAGAAAGTGGCGGAGAGGTTCAACCTGATACGCTTAATCTTCAGACCAATAGACAGACAGCCGATACGTGCGATGCTGCCGACGAGGCCTGTGAAACCGAACAGGTGAAACGGGCCACAGAGGCGGCGTCCACTGGTCGGCGTTCATCTAAGAGCCAGCGAAAGAGGAAAAGGAGAAAGGCGGCTATCGTGCGGCGCAAAGAAACTGCACCGCCAGTTGAAGGCGCAAGCGCTGAGAACGGCACTTCCCCGGCGGCGACGGCAAAGAGATGCAGGTCGGCAGAGGTTACCCCAACCGAAACCAGCCAGCTGACTGAAACCAACGCTGCCTCCCCTTCCAATAGCTCGAACAGGAAAAAACGGAGGAAGAAGACCTCAAGCACTCCTGTCGGTGGAACTGCGCGCGCACCTTCTGCGTGCCCTTCCACTAGAACACTTTCAGCTGATGTATTTCCAATGATTGCATTTACTCAGATTAACCTTCAACACTCCAAGGCTGCTACGGCACTTATCAGTAAGAAGCTTTCTGTGTTTAATACAAAAGCCCACATAACATCCATACAGGAGCCATGGGTGTGGAAAAATCGCATCTGTGGCCTTGGAGGTGTCCGTAGCACTACGATACTCTGTGACGAGCGGTCCGAGAGACCAAGGGCTTGTCTTGCTGTGTCGAACCTTCTCTCAGCGACTAAGCTTGGACAATTTTGTGGCCAAGATTTGGTTGCTGCAGCCATAAGCTACGAAACAAATGAAAATTGGAAGACCTTCGTCGTGGCGTCAGCTTATCTCCCCTATGATTCGGTAGTGCCTCCACCGCCGAGGGCAATTGCTGAACTCATTGACTATTGCGACACCAGGAAGATGGGCCTAGCTATTTGCTGTGATGCCCATGCTCAAAACGTTGTTTGGGGCAGCAGCAAATGCAACATGCGAGGAAACCATCTCCTGGATTTCATTCTATCATCTGATCTTACTATCAACAATGTTGGCTCGCAACCAACTTTTGTGACGTCAAGAAGACAGGAAGTGATCGACCTAACTTTATCAAATAGATACTTTAAGGCGGTTACTAACTGGAGGGTCTCTTCGGAGGTGTCCCTCTCAGACCATAGATATATCGAATTCCAAATCGGATGCGAAGCCATAACTTTGCAGGAGAGGAGGAATCCGAGAAAAACCAACTGGATACGCTTCAGGGAGGAATTAGGGAAAACTCTCAAAACTCCAAGCAAACTCAGGACGAGACAAAAGGTAGAGGAAGCTGTTCAAGGCCTGAATAGTGCTATTACTAGCTGTTGAACTGACGTGCCCAGTAAGCAAACCCCCTGGCAGAACACCGGTTCCCTGGTGGAGCTCGGAACTGCAAAGAATTCGAAGCTAGAAAGCTTTTAAATAGGTCACTCATCCGATCGAAGCAGAAGGAATATAAGAGGCTAATTCGGGTATCGAAAAGTGTTTCTTATAAGAATTTCTGCGAAAAGATTGAACCGCTGGGTGAAACTAGTAGGTTGGTTAAAGTTCTGAAAAAGGGCAAACCAGCCAAACTGGACTCACTTAGGAAACTTGATGGCACCTTCACTGAGACGAAAGCAGAAACTCTTAGTTATCTGCTGGAGTCTCACTTTCCGGGTAACCAGATTACAATTGGTTCACAACCAGCCCCGATTACCGAGACTATGAGTGAGCCAAGACAAACAATTCGGCGTAGCTGGTATATTGCGAAGGCCATGGTGACGGACGAGGCCATTAAATATGCTTTTGCGTCTTTTGACGGCTTCAAGTCACCTGGTACGGACGGAATATACCCAGCCATGCTGCAGCAATGTACAAACCAGTTGCTACCGACTATGAAGAAAATCTTCATCGCTGTCCTAGCACTGGCATACATTCCAACACCCTGGCGTACAGTTAGAGTGGCATTTATACCTAAAATTGGCAGAAGTGACTACTCACTCGCCAAGAGCTTCAGACCAATAAGTCTGACTTCCTTCTTGCTGAAAAGCATGGAAAGGCTGGTCGAGCTTCACGTGCGCAAAACTGCTTTACGATTGCACCCACTATCTCAGCTGCAACATGCCTATCAACGCGGAAAATCCTGCGAGACTGCGCTCCAAAATCTAGTTGGTAGAATTGAGGGCGCGCTTGACAGAAAAGAATACGCGATGAGCATTTTCATCGATATTGAGGGTGCTTTTGACAATGCGACTTTTGATTGCATGTGCAGCTCCGCCAGACAACACGGCGTAGACGAACCATTGGTGTTGTGGATTAAAGCAATGCTAATGAATAGAACGTTGGTTGCGGATGCGGATTGTGGCCGCTATGTTATGGCGGGGGTAAACAGAGGCTGCCCGCAAGGCGGCGTCCTGTCTCCACTGCTGTGGTGTATGCTGGTCGACTCTCTGTTGAATGCACTCAACAGCTCTAATATTTACGCTCAGGCGTACGCGGATGATGTTGCCGTGCTTTCTGTTGGATCATGCCTAGCGACTGTTTGCGCCAAGGCGCAGGCGGCCCTTGACGTGATCGACGAATGGTGCACTAGGAATGGGCTCTCGGTCAATCCTCTTAAAACTGAGGTTGTTCTCTTTACGAGAAGGAGGAAGCTGGTCGGGTTGACTCAGCCAGTGCTAAAAGGCGTCACAATCCAACTCTCCAATGAAGCAAAGTATCTGGGAGTCATCCTGGATAGCAAACTTCTTTGGTCCAAACATGTTGAGCTGAAGACTGCCAAGGCGCTGTCTGTTTTCTGGCATTGCAAAGGCATTTTCGGCAAGACATGGGGCAGGACATGGAGTCCTATGGATTTATACGGCTATGATAAGACCATTTATAGCATACGCATCGGTTGTTTGGTGGAATAAGCTTTCACGTAAATACGTCACTGCTGCTTTTGCCAAACTCCAAAGACAGGTATGTCTCGGCTGCACGGGGGCCTTCCCCAGCACGCCTAGCTCCGGCCTAGATACACTATTGAACCGTCCGCCCCTTGATGTTTACATCATGGGCTGTAAAATCAAGGCTATCTCACGTCTTACAAGAGGTGGCTTTTGGTATAACTCGCACTGGAGTTTTGATGAACTTGCGCAACGGTTGTCCTTCGACTCCTGTCTTATGGATATGCCGTCTGATGCGATGACACCGGAACTTCGGCTAAAGCGCAAATACGAGGTCGACTTTCCTCGCGTCCAGGACTGGCTCTGGCTGGACTCTGAACCTGGAAGGGAATGCAGTCGAATCTTCACGGATGGCTCCAAAACCGATCAAGGATCTGGTGCTGGTGTCTTCGTGGAGAGCGATAACGTTAGACTTTTCTTTCCGTTAGGCAAATATGCGTCAGTCTTCCAAACAGAGACTTATGCTATCCTAATGGCCATGGACTATGTTACGAGGAACAGGTGGAGGGGGCGAAGTATCTGCGTCTGTAGCGACAGTCAGGCTGCGCTTAAGGCCTTACTCAAACCCTTAACTACCTCCAAAATAGTACGTGAATGCAAGATATCTCTGAGTTCGGTCGGAAGGCTGAATTCACTTAAACTTGTCTGGGTCCCGGGTCATAACGGTATCACGGGAAATGAGTTCTCCGATGAACTTGCTAGACAAGGCTCACAGGGGGACCTCTCAGGACCTGAACCAGCGATCTGTCTGCCTGCGTCCTCGGTCAGGGCTTCCATTGACGGTTGGGTTTCCTATGAACACAATCGCCGTTGGCATGACTCTCCAGGGTGCAGACAGACTAAGCAAATGCTCTCCGACGTCTGTGGGAAATCCGCGGCATTCTTGTTGTCTCTCAACAGAAAAGACTGCAGACAGACTACTGGCGTTCTTACGGGACACTACGCTTTTGCCAAACACCTTAAGGTGCTAGGCCTAAGCGACACCACCAACTGCGAAGCCTGTGGAGAAAGCGACGACACTGCGGAACATTTCCTCTCTGATTGTCCTGCTTTTGCTCAGGTGGCAGGTATTTGGTGCGGATATGGTGAGTGCTGTAAACCTAAGCTCCTTATCATTGAAGCGCCTTTCCCAGCGTAAATTCCCACAGTTAAATGTTGTGTGTCTGCCTGGTAGTACAATGGACCAGTATTGACTCTGAGTGCTCCAGTGCAGAAAGTCTCACACACCCCGACAAAAAAAAAAAAAAAAAAAAAAAAAAAAAAAAAAAAAAAAAAAAAACAGTTTTTTAGGACTTGTTGCATACGTATTCTAGGTGATTTTTGAAGCTTAGGCGAGCATCAATAATCACTCCGAGGTATTTAATGAACGGTTGGGAAACAACTAGATGCTCTCCTACTCTTAACGTTATCGTTTCCCTTAATTTTCTACTCGTAATAAGCACTGCTTCTGTCTTATGGTCTGCGAGTTGCAAGCCCGCGGTAGCTAGCCATCTTTGTACAGTAGCAACTGTCTCGTTGCAGTGCAGTTCGATATCTTCTATAGTTTTTGCCACAACAACCACGGCGATGTCGTCTGCGATGCCGATAATTGACGATTCTCTTGGAATCTCCAGGCGAAGAATTTCATCATACATGACGTTCCACAGTGAGGGACCTAGGACCGAGCTTTGTGGTACACCGCCAGTTACTTCGTACTCTTTTACTACCTCATCAGAGTCATAGAGGAGGACTCTATTCGCAAAGTAGTTCTTTATAATTTTACGGAGATAGTCTGGTATTTAAATCTTGTAAAGACAGCTCATAATGCGTTGCCAATTCGCCGAATTAAACGCGTTTTTTACGTCCAAGGTTATAACGGCGCAATACTTTTTGGTGCCTCCTTTCCAACGCCTTCCCTCTATAGCTGCCTGTGCTTTCGTTATTACCGCGTTGGTGTTCCGAGAGGCCTCCTGCAGTTTCAATTGCTGGCTGGAGCCTATTGTAAATTATCCGCTCAAGGATTTTACCAATCGTGTCTAATAAACAAATAGGACGATAAGATGATGGTTCGTTTGGATTTCCTTTACCTTTTGGCAGTAAGACAAGTCTTTGGCGCTTCCAAGGCTCAGGAAAAATGTTTTCCTGAAGACACGCGTTAAACATTTCGGCAAATAAGTCGGGTCGCGTTTGGATTGCTATCTTAAGGGCTTTATTTGGAATACCATCCACTCCCGGAGCCTTTCGATCGCGTACCTTTTTAAATGCTTCGAATAATTCTTATCGTGTTATGATGGGAATAGGCTCGTTCTCGTGAATCCTTAGACTACTTTGACTACCTATATCCTGTCCTTCTTGGCGAGGAAATAGTGTCTCAACTATTTGTCATAACAATACTGGGCATGTTGGCGATTGCATGCGGGGACCTCTAAGCTTCATCGAAACGATTTTGTAATTTTTACCCCATTTTTTTTTTTATTTTTTTTTTATTTTTTATGTAAAAAGGAAATCCAAATCCCAGAGCACTCAGACTCGTTAACGGTCCATTGTACTACCAGGCAGAAATCTTCCTTTTGGTGTAGAGGCATGTGAATGGGTGGCGTATGTTGTTGTTCCCCATGGGGATTGAACCTCCACCGCACGGGTCACAAGCCAACACACTAACCTCTACACCGTCGCCACCCTTATTTTTACCCCATACGTCGTTATTGAGTTCTTCGCATAGATTTCTAAAGCAAAGACGCTTGCTAGATTTAATTGCTTTTTTTAGGCGGATTCTCGCTTCTCGATGTGCACTGCGTAAGAGTTGCAGTTGTTGGTCATTGGCGTTATGAGTCCGGTAACGCTGGTAAATTCTTCGTGTCCGGTGGCACGCCGATCTAAGTTCCGCGATTTCGGGAGTCCACCAATACACTGGGGGTCGGTGCTTTCCCATTCCTAACTTGGACATTGACGTGTTACAGGCGTTCACAACTAGCCGAGATACCTGTTCTACGAATTCCGTTGCACTTCTGGGTTCAATTATCGCCTCATTGACAACGAAGCTTAAAAGATCTTCATCTAGCGTGTTGACATTCCACTTCGATCGCTTCAGCGTCATCCGGTTACTAATGTTTGTCGATACAGTGCTCGGGCTGAATAACCGCTGTGGTCACTATGCGTGTAATGGTTGCTCACGCGCCAGCTACCATCACTTAGCAGCCTGCTGCTTGCAAAAGTGATATCGATGATAGATCCCGATATAGCTGTACTAAAAGTGTTCGTTTTTCCGCTGTTAGCTAAAACAATATCTAAACAAGAGAATGCTTCTAGTATAACAGTCCTTCTACGATTCGTATATGAACTGCCCCATTCCGAGGTCCATGCGTTAAAATCCCCTGCGATTATGACGGGACTCTTACCGGTTACGTCGGCGACTAGTCCGTCCAAAACCATCTCAAAAATGTCGATAGTAACGCTAGGTGGAATATAACAGCTGTATATATAAATACCGTTTATCTTAGCCCATATGAAGAATTTCTACGGCACCTCCGAGCGTTCATGAATGGAGACGTCTCCGCAAACCCAGATTGCAGCTGTTTTCGTCGTGTCGGTAACCCAGTTATTGCCCGATAGATTCCTATATTATTCACAGAGAATCGCTACATCAACTTTCCGTTCACGAACAGTTTGTTGTAGGAGGTCTTGAGCCGCTTCACAGTGATTTAAGTTAAGCTGTAGTAAGTTCATATTTTTTTCGAAATATTTTCCACCGCTTTCTTGTATTCAGGACATCTTCTACTACCGGTCATATGTCCAAATTCCACATTTTTCGCTTCGTAAAGGAGGCATTTTGGTCTGGCTTTGCAGTCTTTTAATTTGTGACCTTTTTCTCCGCATCTGACACACCGATCCGTTCGGTCGTTTGGGCTTTTGCATGCCCTTGCGAAGTGTCCGAACTCGAGGCATCTAAAGCAACGCTTGGGTACAGTCTTTTCCCGTATTCGGCAATAGACCCAACCGATTCGCATTTTCCCCATTTTTAGCAGCCTGTTCGCCATCTCCGTTGGTAGGCTTATGGTGGCTGTTTGTGTTCCACCATAGGCTTTTCTAACGTTTTTGATCATCGCGACTTTAAGTTCGAAATTTATTTGATCTGTTAAAGCAGCACAGATCTCCTCTTTCGACGTCACTTCGTCTATATCTTTGCATTCAAGCCAGACCTCTTGTGTAAGGGACGAAACGTTACCATTTTCTCCCAGCGCTTCCTTAATTTTGTTTTTAAAGACTGCGGTTGAAAGATTTGCAGTATTTTTTAGCGACAGTAAAAGGTTACCGCTTGCAGTTTTACGGATTCGGCTAACAATAGTTCCTACTTCCTTTAGCGACGGATCCGCCTTCAATTTCCGGAGTAGGTCAGCGTACGATAGGTCGCTGGCCTTCTTGATTACTATCGCATCTGGACGCTGTGGTTTTTTCACATCTGCTGCATGCCTCTTTTTCGCAACCTTCACCCATTCTTTCGCTGTCTTAGCTTCCGAGTTTGGTGTCGGTTTCGGCGTACTCGGCTTGTCCGTTTGTTTCTGCTGCTCTGAAGCTTGCTTAGACGGGCCTTTAAAAATGTTGCCGCTTGTTTTTTTCGGCGAATTTATCCGCGTCTTTTTTGGAGCAGGAGCTTTAGGTGGTTGCTCCTCGGGCCGGTTACCATTCATAACCGCATCCCTATTTCTTTTCACAGGTCGGATAGACGGTCTGTTCTTGTCGATCGTGAGGATTTCTTGGAACATCTCTTCTCGGCCAGTATTTTTTCCAGCCGGGGCTATATCCGTTTGCGAGGATGCTGTCGCATGGGTTTTTTTCTGCATTACGGCTAAGGACCTTTATCTGTTCACGGAGTTCAGATATCTCATTTCGTAAATCGGCGACTTCGGATTCCGCCTCCCTGAAAACGGACTTTATGAGCGTACCCATTTTCTTAATTTCTCCATGGACGTTATGCTTGTCCCGATAGAAATCGATCAGACCGTCGATTTTAACGCCAAGTTGGAGCATTTTGTTATTCTCGTGTTTGTCACTGGTATTTTGAGCGCCGTGAGCAGTGACAGTCGCATTTATCGCGTCAACTCTTGCCGATGACGTTGTTTCCGAATGTGAACGCGTATTGTTTCTCAGGGAAGTCACTTTAGTCACTTTAGTTGGCGAACGCGCACATCGAGTGCTCCTCCCAAATGGGTCAACAACCGAATCCACTTCGCTTGGCTCTTTTCTTGTAGCATTACTAACTACAGCATCCAAGTTTACCAATACTGTAGCAGGTGTTTTAGCACTATTATTTTTCATAATTTTGCAGTCATTGTATCTCGACGACTTTAGCCTGCTTTCGCACTCTCCGCCGCCGGTACTGGGCATCCGACTCCCTGCACCGTAACTTCATTCCTTTTGTTCTCTTCCATATTTGATTTTTAAAGAATATCCACCTCCTGTCAGTTTTTTGGTCCGCGGGTGGTATTGGCTATTTCCACCAACCCAGCGAGTGTGTACACTATCTAGCATACACACGCACAGGGCCCCCCTATCCGCCACCTGGGGACGCGCCCGATGGGAGAACTGACTAAACTCCGCACGGGTCCTGGAGTAGGGTACGCTAGAAATAGAGCATCACACAGTTGGTGTTTGAGACTTTTAAAACTCGTTTCGCATTCACCTGACCATTTGAATGGTTTTCCCTTTTCCGTCAGTTGATGCAAGCTCTTTGCGATCCTTGCAAAGTCCTTCACAAACCGTCTGTAGTAAGTTTCACAAACCGTCTGTAGTAAGTTGCAAGTCCCAGGAAGCTCCTCAGTTGGTGTTTGTCTTTGGGAACGGGCCAATTTTTCACCGCATCGACCTTCTCTGGGTCAGTCCCTACTCCCTCGGACGAGATGATGTGCCCCAGATATTTGACCTCAGATCTAAAGAGGTCACACTTTTTCGGGTTAAGCTTTAATTGTGCACTTCGTAGTCTCTGGAACACTTCCTTCAAGTTCTCTCGATGTTCTTCAATCGTTTTTCCAACAACGATGACATCGTCCAAGTAGACCAAACACGTTTTCCATGTTAGCCCCAACAAAACACGCTCCATTAGACGCTCAAAGGTAGCCGGCGCGTTACACAGTCCAAATGGAATTTTTTCTCACGGTCTTCCGGATGGATATGCACTTGCCAGTAGCCACTCTTCAGATCTAGAGTGGAAAACCATCGGGCTCCGGACTGTGTATCCAGCGTATCGTCAATCCTTGGTTGAGGGTAGCTATCCTTTTTGGTGACATTATTCAGTTGGCGATAGTCTACGCAGAACCGAGTGCTGCGATCTTTCTTTTTGACTAGAACAATTGGATATGCCCATGGGCTTTTAGAGCATTCGATCACTCCTTCCTTCTCCATCGTCGACACCATCTCTGCAACCTCCGCCTGCTTAGCCAATGGTAATCGTCTGGGAGGCTGACGAATCGGTCTCGCATCTCCAGTGACTATCCGGTGTTGTACAAGGTGTGGCCATACTCGGAGACCCGCGAAGTGAATATATCAGCAAACTCGTTGATGAGGTTCCCTGCCATGGCTTGCTGCTCCCGATATAGATCGCAGTGCTGGAATAAAGTTCTGTTTACCTCTGTCATTCCCATTGGTGAACGAGGCTTCGCAACACCTTCCTGTGATAGTTTCGTGATGGCAGTAACCGGTACACACTTTCCAACCACCTCACCTTGCTTCAATTTGACGCTTTTGTGTTCCGCATTAAGAACTCGTACGGGAACCATATTGTTCTTCGGCTCGACAAGCATTTTTCCAACCACGTAGTTTCGGCAGTGGTTGTCTTCTGGCTCGACTAGAAAGAATCGGTGGGCCCCAGGATCACCTTCCAGCTTTGTCCAAATCAGTGTTTCTGAAGAAGGTGGTAGGACCTCGTCCTTACTAATGACTGTCCTCAGGGATGCGGCGTTCTCGTTCCCGTACACCATCGGAATCTCTACGTTTCGATACTTGAGTACTTGCATACCAATGTCCAATACGACATCATGCGCCTTCATGAAATCGATTCCAATGATGCATTCGTCACATATATCGGCTACTAGGAAAGCGTGGGAGAATGCTAATCCTTCCAAATTTATTGTTAGTATGACCTCTCCATACACTTTAGCTCCTGTTGCTGTTTTCAGACAGTAATTGCTGGTGTTGTGCAGCCAAGACTGACGGACGATGTCCCTTCTTATAATGGAAGCGGTGGCACCGGTGTCGATGGTTGCCACGCACTTATTTTGTCCGATATATGCTTCCACTGTTAGACTCTGGTTTCCTCGTTTGGTTTGGGAGACTTGAATTGTGGTCCTGGGGTCATCGATTCCGGAAACCAACTTCTGCCCCGCGAAGCTGGTCCTTACGCGTTTCCCGACTGCTGGTTCTGCGAAGCTATATCTGCAGGATGGATGTTATCCCTGCCAGATGCTTCTTCGTTGCGCCTCCTAGGCCCGCAATGTGGACAACTGCCTTGTCTGGGTGGAGCTCTGCACTGTCTCTGTAGGTGCCCTATTTTGTTGCAGTTCCAGCAGCGCACGGGTCCTGGAGTAGGGTACGCTAGAAATAGAGCATCACACAGTTGGTGTTTGAGACTTTTAAAACTCGTTTCGCATTCACCTGACCATTTGAATGGTTTTCCCTTTTCCGTCAGTTGATGCAAGCTCTTTGCGATCCTTGCAAAGTCCTTCACAAACCGTCTGTAGTAAGTTTCACAAACCGTCTGTAGTAAGTTGCAAGTCCCAGGAAGCTCCTCAGTTGGTGTTTGTCTTTGGGAACGGGCCAATTTTTCACCGCATCGACCTTCTCTGGGTCAGTCCCTACTCCCTCGGACGAGATGATGTGCCCCAGATATTTGACCTCAGATCTAAAGAGGTCACACTTTTTCGGGTTAAGCTTTAATTGTGCACTTCGTAGTCTCTGGAACACTTCCTTCAAGTTCTCTCGATGTTCTTCAATCGTTTTTCCAACAACGATGACATCGTCCAAGTAGACCAAACACGTTTTCCATGTTAGCCCCAACAAAACACGCTCCATTAGACGCTCAAAGGTAGCCGGCGCGTTACACAGTCCAAATGGAATTTTTTCTCACGGTCTTCCGGATGGATATGCACTTGCCAGTAGCCACTCTTCAGATCTAGAGTGGAAAACCATCGGGCTCCGGACTGTGTATCCAGCGTATCGTCAATCCTTGGTTGAGGGTAGCTATCCTTTTTGGTGACATTATTCAGTTGGCGATAGTCTACGCAGAACCGAGTGCTGCGATCTTTCTTTTTGACTAGAACAATTGGATATGCCCATGGGCTTTTAGAGCATTCGATCACTCCTTCCTTCTCCATCGTCGACACCATCTCTGCAACCTCCGCCTGCTTAGCCAATGGTAATCGTCTGGGAGGCTGACGAATCGGTCTCGCATCTCCAGTGACTATCCGGTGTTGTACAAGGTGTGGCCATACTCGGAGACCCGCGAAGTGAATATATCAGCAAACTCGTTGATGAGGTTCCCTGCCATGGCTTGCTGCTCCCGATATAGATCGCAGTGCTGGAATAAAGTTCTGTTTACCTCTGTCATTCCCATTGGTGAACGAGGCTTCGCAACACCTTCCTGTGATAGTTTCGTGATGGCAGTAACCGGTACACACTTTCCAACCACCTCACCTTGCTTCAATTTGACGCTTTTGTGTTCCGCATTAAGAACTCGTACGGGAACCATATTGTTCTTCGGCTCGACAAGCATTTTTCCAACCACGTAGTTTCGGCAGTGGTTGTCTTCTGGCTCGACTAGAAAGAATCGGTGGGCCCCAGGATCACCTTCCAGCTTTGTCCAAATCAGTGTTTCTGAAGAAGGTGGTAGGACCTCGTCCTTACTAATGACTGTCCTCAGGGATGCGGCGTTCTCGTTCCCGTACACCATCGGAATCTCTACGTTTCGATACTTGAGTACTTGCATACCAATGTCCAATACGACATCATGCGCCTTCATGAAATCGATTCCAATGATGCATTCGTCACATATATCGGCTACTAGGAAAGCGTGGGAGAATGCTAATCCTTCCAAATTTATTGTTAGTATGACCTCTCCATACACTTTAGCTCCTGTTGCTGTTTTCAGACAGTAACTGCTGGTGTTGTGCAACCAAGACTGACGTACTTATTTCGACCGATATAGACTTCCACTGTTAGACTCTGGTTTCCTCGTTTGGTTTGGGAGACTTGTATTGTGGTTCTGGGGTCGTGGATTCCGGAAACCAACTTCTGCCCCGCGAAGCTGGTCCTTACACGTTTCCCGACTGCTGGTTCTGCGAAGCTATATCCGCAGGATGGATGTTATCCCTGCCAGATGCTTCTTCGTTGCGCCCCTAGGCCCGCAATGTGGATAGCTGCCTTGTCTGGAGCAGCTCTGCACTGTCTCTGTAGGTGCTCTATTTTGTTGCAGTTCCAGCAGCGCATTTGACCTGTGTTATCTCTGTTCCGGTCTACGATGTCTGTTCTTTGACATGAGCATTCAACGGCTGTCATCTCCCTTACGCGGTGGAACACATGCGATGCCTGATCAGCAGCTTGCATTGTTAAGGCAAAATGCTAGGGCCTCAGCGAGAGTTCTCTTTCCAGTCATTCTTACGGCCATTTGCAGTTGCCTATCTTCAATGGCTTGGATAAACGCCTCCACAGCCATTTCATTGTTGAGAACCTCACCAGCATTAGGATATGACAAATGTGCCAGAAGTTCGATATCAGCTTGAGGCTGTTGGAGTGTTTCTCCCCTCTTCTGGCCTCTACTGCATAGCTGGACCCTGTGCACTTGCTGCATATGCTAATCACCGAAGCGCATCTCTATAGCCTTGACCAGGGCGTCGTAGTTGTGTTGCTTCTCTTCTGAGACGGTTTGGAGTAACTCCGCAGCTGTACCTCTTAGTGCGAGCGTTAGCGCAATCGACTTTTCCTCGTTGTCCCAGCTGCTCGCCATTGCAGCTGCTTCAAATGTTTCTTATAAATTGGCCATGATGTTTGACCATCGAAAACAGGAGGCTGCATCTCTTTCCTTCCCGGGCAGTCCGCAGAATTTTTTCGAGACTTCTCCTTCTTCACTTTCTCGAGTTCTTTAGCCTAGTTCTCGAAATTTGTTTCATGCTTGCAAAACGTCTGATGGATTTCGTCGAATTTGGTTTCAACCTTCTCGAACTTGTGGTCAATTTCTTCGAGTTTTCCTTCGAGGACATTTTAAAAATCTTCCACAGCGCTCTTTTGGGAGGCAAATATGGAATTCTTTTGTTCTTCGAATTTAGAGTCCATTGATTCCAATTTGGAATCTAGAGAATTCTTTTGTCGTTCTACGGAATTCTTCTGTTCATTAAACTGAGAGTCTATAGAATTCTTTTGTTTATCAAATTTAGAATCCATTGATTCCAATTTGGAATCTAGAGAATTCTTCTGTTCATCAAATTTAGAGTCCATTGACTCCAATTTGGAATCTAGAGAATTTTTCTGTTCATCAAATTTGGCCAGAAGTAATTCAATCATAGCAGTCATATCAACGCCTGTACTTAGGTACTTGTTCTTCTGCTACGTCGAACATAACGGACTTATGGTTTTCTCCTCCAGCTGTGGAGAGATTCCGCTTTTCCAGTTCAGCTTTTAACTGCGGTATACTGAGCTGTAGTAATTTCAATGTGCGGCCCATATTTGGTTTCTTTTTTCCTTTAAACTAATTCATTTGACTTTAATTTCACACTGAATACGTTTTATCCCACTTCTAACAATAATGTTACATCCAAGCTAGGATTCGAAAAGATAAAACGTATTTCTATTTAATTAATCTTTATTAGCTCTTTCAATGTCTTTTACTTTTGATGATAATTCTAATAATTTACTTATTTAATCCAACAACTCACTTTCACAATTAATCACTTTAAATTAACAATCACTTTTCTCTTATTCAATACTTCCACTTTTTCTCTATACTTTCGACTACTGTCATCTATCGCACTTCTTTATCGCGGTTCAAAGCTAGGATGTCTTGGGTGCTCCTGCGACACCTATTTATATCTCCTAGTGAAACCTATCGAACTTTCCAGATTCGTTGAGTTCAGAAAGTTCGAGAACACAGGTGTATTAAGTATTCCATAGCTATTCAAACTGCTTTCAAATGCTGCCAAATATCGATTATATTATATGGTAATATGGCTCTTGAATAGAGATGGCGCTGCTAGTTGACTAATTGATGCTAAATGTCACAGTTTGGCCAAACATGCAACAATATTGTTTTATGTTTGCCCAACAATATTGGTGCATGTTTGCTCAAACTGTGACATTCAGCATCCAAGTGAATTGCCAGAGCCCGTTTCCTGCTTTGAAAGCCGTTTTCTCACGGTCTTCCGGATGGATCTGCACTTGCCAGTAGCCACTCTTCAGATCTAGAGTGGAAAACCATCGGGCTCCGGACAGTGTATCCAGCGTATCGTCAATCCTTGGTAGAGGGTAGCTATCCTTTTTGGTGACATTATTCAGTTGGCGATAGTCTACACAGAACCGAGTACTGGCATCTTTCTATTTGACTAGAAAAATTGGAGATGCTCATGGGCTTTTAGAGCATTCGATCACTCCTTCCTTCTCCATCGTCGACACCATCTCTGCAACCTCCATCTGCTTAGCCAATGGTAATCGTCTGGAAGGCTGACGAATCGGTCTCGCATCTCCAGTGTCTATCCGGTGTTGTACAAGGTGTGTTCGGCCATACTCACAGTCCCGCGAAGCGAATATATCAGCAAACTCGTTGATGAGGTTCCCTGCCATGGCTTGCTGCTCCTGATTCAGATCGCAGTGCTGGAATAAAGTTCTTTTCACCTCAGTCATTCCCATTGGTGAACGAGGCTTCGCAACACCTTCCTGTGATAGTTTCGTGATGGCAGTAACCGGTACACACTTTCCAACCACCTCACCTTGCTTCAATTTGACGCTTTTGTGTTCCGCATTAAGAACTCGTACGGGAACCATATTGTTCTTCGGCTCGACAAGCATTTTTCCAACCACGTAGTTTCGGCAGTGGTTGTCTTCTGGCTCGACTAGAAAGAATCGGTGGGCCCCAGGATCACCTTCCAGCTTTGTCCAAATCAGTGTTTCTGAAGAAGGGGGTAGGACCTCGTCCTTACTAATGACTGTCCTCAGGGATGCGGCGTTCTCGTTCCCGTACACCATCGGAATCTCTACGTTTCGATACTTGAGTACTTGCATACCAATGTCCAATACTACATCATGCGCCTTCATGAAATCGATTCCAATGATGCATTCTTCACATATATCAGCTACTAGGAAAGTGTGGGAGAATGCTAATCCTGCCAAATTTATTGTTAGTATGACCTCACCATACACTTTCGCTGTCGCTCCTGTTGCTGTTTTCAGACAGTAATTGCTGGTGTTGTGCAGCCAAGACTGACGGACGATGTCCCTTCTTATAATGGAAGCGGTGGCACCGGTGTCGATGGTTGCCACGCACTTATTTTGTCCGATATATGCTTCCACTGTTAGACTCTGGTTTCCTCGTTTGGTTTGGGAGACTTGAATTGTGGTCCTGGGGTCATCGATTCCGGAAACCAACTTCTGCCCCGCGAAGCTGGTCCTTACGCGTTTCCCGACTGCTGGTTCTGCGAAGCTATATCTGCAGGATGGATGTTATCCCTGCCAGATGCTTCTTCGTTGCGCCTCCTAGGCCCGCAATGTGGATAGCTGCCTTGTCTGGGTGGAGCTCTGCACTGTCTCTGTAGGTGCCCTATTTTGTTGCAGTTCCAGCAGCGCATTTGACCTCTGTTATCTCTGCTCCGGTCTACGATGTCTGCTCTTTGACATGAGCATTCAACAGCTGAAATTTCCCTTACGCGGTGGAACACATTCGATGCCTGATCAGCAGCTTGCATTGTCAAGGCAAATGCTAGGGCCTCAGCGAGAGTTCTCTTTCCAGCCATTCTTACAGCCATTTGCAATTGTCTATCTTCAATGGCTTGGATAAACGCCTCCACAGCCATTTCATTGATGAGAATCTCACCAGCATTAGGATATGACAAATGTGCCAGACGTTCGACATCTGCTTGCAGCTGTTGAAGTGTTTCTCCCCTCTTCTGGACTCTACTGCGTAGCTGAACCATGTACACTTGCTGCATATGCTCATCACCGAAGCGCATCTCTATAGCCTTGACCAGGGCGTCGTAGTTGTGTTGCTTCTCTTCTGAGACGGTTTGGAGTAACTCCGCAGCTGTACCTCTTAGTGCGAGCGTTAGCGCAATCGACTTTTCTTCATTGTCCCAGCTGTTCGCCACTGCAGCTGCTTCAAACTGTTTCTTATAAATTGGCCATGATGTTTGACCATCGAAAACAGGAGGCTGCATCTCTTCCCTTCTCGGGCGGCCGCAGAATTTTCTCGAGCCTTCTGCTGCTTCACTTTCTCGAGCTCTTTAGCCAAGTTCTCGATGTTTGTATCGATTTCGTCGAATTTGGTTTCAACCTTCTCGAACTTTTGGTCAATTTCTTCGAGTTTTCCTTCGAGAACATTTTTAAAATCTTCCACAGCGCTCTTTTGGGCGGCAACTATGGAATTCTTTTGTTCTTCGAATTTAGTGTCCATTGCTTGCAATTTGGAATCTAGAGAATTCTTCTGTTGTTCTAGAGAATTCTTTTGTTCATCAAATTTAGAGTCCATTGATTGCAATTAGGAATCTAGAGAATTCTTCTGTTGTTCTAGGGAATTCTTTTGTTCATCAAATTTAGAGGCCATTGATTCCAATTTGGAATCTAGAGAATTCTTCTGTTCATCAAATTTGGCCAGAAGTAATTCCATCATAGCAGTCATATCAAAGCCTGCACTTACTTGTTCTTCTGCTACGTCGAACAAAACGGACTTGGGGTTTTCTCCTTCGTTTTCAACAGCTTCTTGCAGTCGAAGCACCAGATCACTTTTTCCTTCAGCTGTGGAGAGATTCCGCTTTCCTAGTTCACCTTTTAACTGCGGTATACTGAGCTGTAGCAATTTCAATGTGCGGCCCATTATTGTTTCTATTGTTTTTTTTTTAAACTAATTCACTTCACTTTAATTTCACACTGAATACGTTTTATCCCACTTCTGACACCAATGTTACATCCAGGCTAGGATTCGAAAAGATAAAACGTAATTCTATTTAATTAATCTTTATTAGTTCTCTTTCAATGTCTTTTACTTCTTGATTATTATTCTAATAATTCACTTATTTAATTCAACAATTCACTTTCACAATTAATCACTTTAAACAATCACTTTTCTCTTATTCAATATTCTCTATACTTTTCACTACTGTCATCTATCGCCCTTCTTTATCGCGGTTCACAACTGAATGAATTGGGTGCTCCTGCGACATCTATTTATATCTCCTAGTGACACCTCTCGAAATTTCCAGATTCGTTGAGTTTAGTAGGTTCGAGAACAACATAACATCTATTTATATATCGAAATTTCCAGATTCGTTGAGTGTACTAGTTATTCCACAGCTACTCAAACTTCTATTCAAATGCTGCCAAAATCGGTAATATGGCTACTTTCTACTAGATGGCGCAATTGACTAATTAATGCTGAATGACACAGTTCAAGCAAACATGCAACAATAGTATAGAGAAAAAGTGGAAGTATTGAATAAGAGAAAAGTGATTGTTTATTTAAAGTGATTAATTGTGAAAGTGAATTGTTGAATTAAATAAGTGAATTGTTAGAATAATGATCAAGAATTAAATTGAAAGAGAGCTAATAAAGATTAATTAAATAGAATTACGTTTTATCTTATCGAATCCTAGCCTGGATGTAACAATATTTTAAAGACGATTGATAGCAGTACAAATCAATACAACTTTTTAAAGCCAATTTTGAAGGCCTTGTTGTTGGATTAACTCGTTTGGTTGACCAAGAGAGTTCTATTGTCTAAATCTAAATGAGATGTATCTATAACCGTGTTTTTTTTTATATATATACATATTATCGTCAGGGAATTTAAAAGGTATGTGCCAATGACATCTAAAAAGAATCCCTCGAGACCTACATGCTATAACAGAGGTCTTACACACCGATAAAATAAAATGTTTAAAAGGTACCATGTTTCGTGTCGTGTGGAGTCTAATTACCCTTTTCCTATCCGCTCCGCTAAACTTTAAATTTAAACTTCTTAGAAAAAGGAAAATGAAAAACGCACGTCTAAACGTTATAAATTATTCGCTTTAAATCCCTTGTTGTTGGCTTATACACAGTTTATATAGTCTATGGTTTCTGTACATACTGTTTAGCGTAACGTAATGTGTCGTAAGATCTAGACACAATCGAACTAGATTAGAACTTAGGCTTGTACCCTTTTTTTCTCTTTTTATAATTATAAATAAAATTCATAATTATATATTATATAATCGCCAACATACTCCCCGGCCGTAACAAGTTAGTATGATGCACCCTGTAGTGTAGTTTGTATTCCTTCATTCCACTCTTCTTAGTTTTCCCATCATCAGGACTCCTGCTTGATTGCGTACCTGCTTCATCTCATGACTGAATTGGGGGGCTTGATCTATGAATGAATTGCAATAGCATCCATCCGAAAGTAAAAGAAAGATCCCAACATGCGCAGTAGCAATTTATTTTAGGAATATTTTCTCTTTTAAAGTATTTTTGATCGCATGAAATTGTTAATGCTTTTCTCTACTTTATCTTTTTTTGTCTACCTGCGTTCGTGTGAAGACCTGCGTGCCCATGCGCAAAGTATAACGGAAATTCCATTTCAACCCTTTTTAATAGTTACTCAAAACTCAGACTTTCATTACTATCCACATATTTGAGAAGTGCAACACCCAGCAAATTTCCCTTTTCCTTGGGGTGGGTAAATGTGTATCTTTTGCATGCGCCAACGATGGTTCTGTGTGGACAATCACTCATGTCTCGATCGTTGATCGAGAGAGATGTTTTCGCAAGCAGGGGTATATTTGTTGTATGAAATGCGCACATATTTTTTTTAGCTGTAGTTCTGGTTGGAAAAGTAGTTTTGTTGGAAGAGAATAAAATCCCTGATGTGAAGAGACCTGCGCAAGAAATTTTCACTTTGTTGGGACGGGCTATACGTAAACAAACACACAACCTATATATGGACAAGCAGTAGTGAGCAGTGTAGTGGCTGAGCTGAATTATGCTATGCTGACTTAATTAAGAGAAATTGGTGGAATCTCTTTCGTTTGTCCATGAGAGATCGATTCGGTTTATTTATTGCCGTTGTTATGTTGTGAATATGATGCATTTTTTATTTTTGTTGTCTTGTAGATTTGTTATCAGTAGCGTTTGTTGCCGGTGCATTTTAATTCGTTTGCTCGTGCGTGATCGTAGGATTAATCAGGACAGTTGTTGATTATGTCGGTTAATCGTTTGAAGTGTTGGGTTTTGTTTTGATTTATTTTTTTTTGTTATATTTTAATTGTGAGATATGTGCGTCTGTTTCGCGAATACAAATGATAATAAATGAAATGCGGTGATCATTTATTATTAATTGTGGATTAGTTCAGTGCGTATTATTTATTGATGCATATATGTATGTATACATTTATAGTGAATACAGTTTGTGTACGGAAGTTAATTTCGGGAATTTTGTTGTCAATGAATCGGGCCGTAGTAACCGTATCATTGATAATTAAGTGATTTGGTTTTGAATTCACATGAGTGCGCGGTATGTTTACTTTTGGAGCGGGTGCTAGGAGTGAGTAGCATGGCATGAGTGCCAATTTAAATAAATACTTTGGCTTAATTGGTGTAAGTGTAGTGTCGGGTAATTCATTTTATATGAGTTACATAAGTGAAATTGCGTTGCGTTACGCGAATTGCTAGCTTCGTATTATATTGGTGATGTGTTTGCTTTGAGTAAAAAAAATATAAACAAAGCAATTTAATTTAGAATTTAGTTATGTGTTTCGCTTATTATTTCTGAATTATGGAATTCTTTTCAAGTGTAGATTTGTAGTAATTTTGTGGCGTAATAAATTTTTTTTTTGAATTATCGTATTGTTACATCCACGCTAGGATTCGAAAAGATAAAACGTAATTCTATTTAACTAATCTTTATTAGTTCTCTTTCAATTTAATTCTTAATTATTACTCTAATAATTCAATTATTTAATTCAACAATTCACTTTCAGAATTAATCACTTTAAATACACAATCACTTTTCTCTTATTCAATACTTATACTTTTTCTCTATACTTTTCACTTCTGTCATCTACCGCACTTCTTTATCGCGGTTCACAACTAGAATGTCTTGGGTGCTCCTGCGACATCTATTTATAGGTCCGTTCGCGAACTAATATGCAAACGTAAATTTATATAAACTTTCGTACAAAACTACACAAAAGCGTTCGCGTACTGAGAAAATGGTAAAAAGATGAACAAAATAAAAATGTACTTTCGTTCATTTTTCTTCACACAGAATTTCGGCTGGGAAGAAAATGAAAACTGTCAAATGCACTGTCAAAAGTTTCAAATGACACATCAATCGAAATATTTGTAAACATCGTCGAATCGTAAATCGTTTGTTGTGGTAAAATTGTTAATTAATATGGCAGAGGAACAATTAATTGTTGAATGTTCTCCAAAAACATATCAACGTATACAAAGCGGTAAGTTATATAAGAAGAACTACCAAATAGTTTTATGATGATGCTTTTGATTTTAGACAAATAATACAGGGACGAAATGACCAGCCGCATACTTTTATCCAGCCAATCTACCGGCCCCGATAACTCAAACAGCAGCAGTTTGGCCACATATCACACAAAGTACGCAGCACTTAAACATCACAAAACATATTTTGTAAAGTGATCGCACTCGCGATTACTTATCCAACAATGTCATAAAATTAAAATCATTTAATTGCTCGCCTCGTAACTCGAACCCTAACAAATTAACCTAAATGTGTCTCATGCCGATTACGAGTTCAACGATCAAACATACAAGTGTGTGTACTCGAGTAGTCAAATACCTTGTATGAGTCGGCGTGCCTATGCTGAACAACAGCACACAGCAAAGCATACAGCCACATGGGCAATCCATGGTAGCAAAAAGTAAACAAACACTTTGTGTGAAACTACTTGCTTATGCTGAGCAATGGCACGCGACAAAGTATACAGCCGCATGGATAATTATCATTAGCAATCACATTGTAATCGAATACTGTGTGGAATGACGGCGGTCATCCACACGGGGTTCGAGATACGAAGCGAATACTTTTTGCTGCGACAGCATATGTGAAAATTAGTATATAAGAGCTCAGAATTTTGAATAAAGTTGCTTTTTACTTTCTGAAGTCGAAACCTACAAGTATTTTATTTGGCAACTCGCTGGAACATTCTTGGGGATCTGCTTTTAAGAAAACTGACGCCTTCAAGGAGCAGTCCTCTGCTTCGAAGGCATACCACTCGTTTATATAGCAATACGCTGTGCGAGGTTAGAAGATGCTCTCCCAACAACCCTACAGGTTCCCCCATTCCTGCTCTAGAAGAGCCTGACGACAAACATTACATGGCGATCCTGCCAGGAGGGCAATAAGAACAGTCCCCCGACCAAAGCAGACCACAATAGGAACCAAAGGCCATACTGGGACATATACCCAGATCTACCATAACGACCAATCGATGTCCCAGGAACAATACAACCTGGCACTAGCCTCCGAATACATCGAGAAGGCCAACACATTGCTTCGGTCAACTGGAACGACCGAAACCATCCCACTCTCGGTTGCGTTAAGCAATCCCAACTGCGGGCCACGTCCCATTTCACTAGCAGAGTACCAGCAACGGCGAGCACCGACCCGCTCCAAAATCGCGGAACCATCGATACCGGGACCCAAGCCCCAAACAAGAGGAGGAAAACGAGTGCAGCTGAAAAAGAAGCTAGCTGATCTCACCCGACTGGCTAACCTCCCCAAGCAGGCAGCAGAAGAGCGGAGCAGATTTGTCCGCCAAATAAAGACGCTGAAGAAGATAATTAAAAACAAAACGGAAGCAGAACAAAATGGACAAGCTAGCCGCCCAGAAGGAATTCGACGACTTGTTCGAGTCCATAGCTACCCGACTCGAACCGCACAAACTATAAGTAACACCAGGGCATGGGTACTCAGGAATCAAAGGAGGTCATTAATACCGGACCTCAGGTGCAATCAGCAATAGCCTACCCACAATCTGCTGCTAACGGACATTACACCGTCACTGTTTTGGGCCTCATGTTCATGACCGCCATTTTGATCGGATTGGCCTACCTAGGGATCCAGCACTTCCGGAGGAAGATCTTATCCGACGTGACGAATCACCTGGAACAACGACCAGCCCGAGTTTGAATAAGCAATTTTTTTTTGTTTTATATATTATATTTTTTTTTGTTAGATTTAAGAAAGGGAATTTTTTTTTTAATGGTAATAATACAGATAAGCTAACAACGGGAAAAAGAAAAGAAAATATATATAAAGTATATATAGATACTGCAACATAAATATAGGCACGATAAAAGAAAAATATATGATAAAAATAAAGGGAAAAGCGAATGTTACCTTCTGTTTATTCCACTCGTGTAAACTGGGTCAAAGTTTCATTCTGGTAGGTTCTCTCTCTCATTCTGGTAGGTTCCATCTCTCGTTCTAAGACCCCCCATGAGTTTCGAATTATTGGACTCAGCACTAGCCAATTTAAAAACGTGCTACATCAGTCTCACCAAGTCTCCTAATCGAAAAAGGAAGCAGCAGAACGCTGAAAAGAAATTGCGGGAAATAGAAGCGCTCTGGAGCGATTTCTCATCCGCATTTTCCATAATCAACCAAGGCCTAGTAACATAACTAGAACGCGTATATCTAAAGAGATTGGTGTCCCAAGCTAGGGAATATAAGAACCTCTCCGAGAGCATAGTGAGCACAAGATATACAGTCTTCATCAGAGGAAGAAGGGTCTACAAACTAACTTCTCGCTACAAGCGCTCCTATAGTAACTACCAACACTAAGCCCACTAGCACCAAAATGAGTGAGTTTGATTTTAATACTGCGCAGAAATTGCCAGTGTTATCCTGTGACAACAACGACACTAGGACCGAGAATATCAGGGATTTTCTCAATAGCATTGAATTCTACCATGACACCCTCACCGAAGCTTCGCAACCCACTCTTATCACGTTTTTACTAAAGTGTAAAATCCAGGGTAAAGCGTTAACAGAGCTAGGCACAGCCAAACCGCGCACTTTAGCTGAGTTAAAAACTAGCTTGACAACCAAGTGTGGTTCAAGAGACACCGTCGATACCATACAAACAAAACTTGACAGAACACGCCAGGGTAACCGACCAATGCACGAGTTCGTTTCAGAAATAGAATGCCTCGTGGCAAAAATGACGGAGCTCGAAGTCTCCTCGCAAGGCGAAAAATCTCGGGACGCTCTAACCTCCGCTAACGACCGAAGAGGCCTAGCGTACCTAAAAACGGGGGTGAATGAACGATTTAAAATCGTTCTCGATAGCGCCCGGCATACTAAAATGCAAGACGCCATCGAGCACCTGCTAGAACCTGCAGATTTCCTCGAAGACCTCAATATAACGAACCCAATAACCGATACGGAAGTTTCCGAAACAACCCCCCCCCCCCCCCCCCAAACCTACCCTACTAATCCAAATAACCAGAATCCTCCGAGGTATTACCCTACTAATCCCAATAACCAGAACCCTCCGCGGTATTACACTAATAGTCCCAATAGTCAGAATCCGCTGAGGTATTATCCTAGTAATCGTAATAACCAAAATCCACCTTCGTATTACAATCCTAATCCACCACCCAGTAACAATTACCAACAGAACCAAAACCCCAATAGTTCCCCAAGAAGGAACACCTTCAATACTCGTTCCGGTTACAACCACCCACCGAGAAACGAGAATAATAACAACCGGTATAGGAACAATCCTAGAGATGGCAGAAGACCTAACCAAGGAAATTAAAAAAACCCCTCACGACAAGCCGACGACCATCGAGCGAATACGCTATATACGATGAATGAGGGAAATGAAGTACCCACCGATCGGGAAGCCGGCCAATCGGGGGAGAGTCAATAAGCTTACTGCCACCCATCGCAATATGCGCTGGTGGTATAGCCAACGGCCTATATGTACAGATTAAAGTTAACAATAGGATAAACGAGAAGTTCTTAATAGATACAGGAGCATCCATTTGCACCATTAAACAACACGTAATAGACACCCCAATTAACAGTCACCAAAGGACAACTATAATGGGTATCTCTGGAGATCTAACAACCGTAGGAACCTCTAATAACACACTGTTACTGGGACAACACAACGTCCCGTACACCTTTCATGTGTTATCTGATTCTTTTCCAGTACCCGTTGACGGTATCATTGGAGCAAACTTACTCAGGCAGTTCTTCGCAACAATAGATTTAGAGTATTTTACATTAAAACTCACGACAAAAAAAAAATTCCGTTTCGTTCCCTATATTCAACTCAGACGAGTTACACTCGATTCTTATTACACCCAGGTCTGAAGCTACCTATTGGGTAGATAGCAAACATTCAAGCGAACGAGTATTCGAATCACAGGAGTTATGCGAAGGCGTATTCATGGCCAGTTAAATTTCGAAGGTCCTAAACGGAAAAATTCCGATAACCATTTTGAACACTCGTGAGTCCGAGGTGAAGCTAACATGGATCGAGCCAGAATCCCAACCCCTTTCAGAATATTACATTCTTAAATCGGAACCCTCCGAAAAATCCTCAACCTTACGTCTGAAGAATTTACTAACAGAAATAAACTTCGACACTCTCAACAAAGAAGAGAAAAGCGAACTCGAATCCATATGCTCCAAATTTCAAGATATTTTCCACCTCAGCAATGACAAGTTAACGTACACACATATACATAGGTCAAGCACAGATATCGCTTAAAGAAGGGGCTACCCCTAAATATACCAAACCATATAGGTTACCACATTCCCAAAAACAAGACATCCAGAACGAGGTAGAGAAAATGATAACGGATGATATCATTGAACCCTCAATATCCGCATGGAATTCCCCCATACTTGTTGTACCTAAAAAGAAGGACCCAGTAACAGGCCTACAGAAATTCAGATTAGTCATTGATTACCGCAAGGTAAACGAAGTAATTGAAGATGATAAATTCCCCCTACCAAATATTACAGATATTTTTGATATGGTAGGAGGAGCAACCTACTTCTCTTGTATAGATCTCAGTCAGGGATATTACTAGATGGAATTAGCCGAAGACAGTAGACCATGCACGGCATTCTCCACAGAAAATGGGCACTATCAGCTAAAAAGCCTACCAATGGGCCTAAAAATCTCGCCCAGTACATTTTCGAGAATGATGTCTATCGCTATGTCCGGTCTAACTTACTCACGTTGCTTCGTCTACCTTGATGACCTTATAGTATTTGGCAAAAATCTTCAAGATCACAACAAGAATTTGATCGAGGTGTTTAAATGACTTAGGGAAGTGAATTTAAAAATCCACCCAGGAAAATGTGCGTTCCTGCGAAAAGAGGTACTCTATCTAGGACACATTATTTCCGACAAGGGAATTCACCCGGACCCAACAAAATCAGCTGTTATGAATAATTACCCCAGGCCTACCAATGCTGACGAAGTTAGAAGATTCGTAGCTTTTGCAAACTACTACCGAAAATTTATACCTAACTTCGCTACCATAGCCATTCCTCTTAATAGATTACTCAGGAAAAATGTAGAGTTCAATTTTAACCAGGACTGTGAGAAGTCATTTCAACTTTTAAAAGCAATCCTCACTAGTCCTCAACTGTTACAATTTCCGAATTTTGAGAAGGAATTCATTCTACGGACAGACGCCTCAGGGTTTGCCTTGGGGGCCGTACTTTCAAATTTCGATGACCAACCCATTGCTTATGCGAGCAAAACTCTGAATAATGCCGAGAAAAATTATAGCACTATAGAAAAGGAGTTGCTTGCTATAGTATGGGCAGTAAAACACTATCGACCCTACCTTTCTGGCAGAAAATTTAAAATTCTAACAGACCATAGACCACTAGTATATCTTTTTTTCTCTTAAAGAACCCTCAAGTAGACTAAACAAATTCCGACTACTACTGGAGGAATACAACTTTTGTATTGAATACACACCCGGAAGGGATAACTGCACAGCTGATGCCTTAAGTCGCATCAACTGGGATTCCAATAAGCTTAAACAACTCCAGATTTGCGTCATCACAAGGTCACAATCGAAAGCAAAAGATACTATACAAGAAAACCACGTACAGGACACAGCGGAGAAGGAGAAAAATCAGATCACGGAAGAAGACAAGAATAATCACATTATCACGGAATTGATCAAACCTCCAGAACACGGGCATAAAGTAATTGAGTTAAAAATAATTAATAGTTTCGAGGACGATGAGTACCCAGTAAGAGGTACTAATATAATCCTGGGCCCAAACAAAGTTTTGGCGTATATCCCAGAGAAAAATTGTGGGAAACCCCTATAAGCCCGCATATGAAAAGCCCGCGTAACAAAAGCCCGCACGCCAAATTATGAAAAAGCCCGCAGCACAAAAGCCCGCATGCCATAAGCCCGCACAATTTATTTTCAGATTTAGCCCGCATATGATGCGGGCTTATTGTTTTGTTATTCACCTCATCACTTCAATTTTAAAAATTTTAAAGCCAATCAAATCGCTTGAAAGAAATATTTGTTCCGAGTAATATGGAGGGGGATGTAGTTATTCACCACACTCACCTTTCCCCTCTTTTTTTTGAAAACAAGTAAAATCTCTTAAAAAAATTTTGTTCGTCCTAAAAAGAACCGATTTATTTACCATATCCACCTCTACCCCTCATTTCCCCTCCTAAATTGAAATTGGTCAATATCTCTCATTGAATATTTAGTCGTCCTAAAAAGAACGATTTTGGTTCATAGAACCACCAATACACAAAATCACTTCACTTTCACTGGATTGGGAGCAACCGCACTGCTCCAGGCATCGACGAAGAATGCTACAATTCAGAAAAATACCACTTCTTATATACACTTTGTCGAAGACATTTCGAATTGAAAATATTTTTGACAACCAATCAAAACTCTTGCAGGATATATTTTACACAACTTCCCTCTCCGTGATTCTCATGATTTCTTGCATCTTACAGATGGATTTCTGTGTGAATTCAATGGATTTTAAATGTACATTACTTCTATTTTAACACGCAATTGCTTAGGAAATAACCATAGCCCAAGTGCGGATAGTACATGTGTTGAATAGATGCTCTTACCATTGAAAAATAATAGCATTCCTCCCAATAAAAGAGAAAAAAGTTCATAAAATGGAAAGAATTTGTATACATTTGATTAAAGCAGACCGCAAATCATGCGAGTAAATGGAGTTCATATTTGGAATTATTCGCTTATTTAGTGGAAAAACCAGTTTAAATCCTAAGATTCCGCGAGCGGGCTACATGGACCCGACATGATGCGCATAAATTCGCCTTATCTTTTCAATTCGGCGCTTATTTGCTTGTGTTTATGGCGCCTGCCAGACAACCAGCATATACCCTTAGCGGAGCAACGGAGTTGCGTGAGCGTGCTAAACCCTGCGGAAAGATAGTTGAAACCCTTAGATCCCGCGAAGCGGGCCACTCACAACAAAAATGATGCGAGTTAAATGGCATTATCTATGAAATTTGACGCTTATTTGTAAATGTTTATGGCGCCTGCCAGACAATAAGCATATACCCTTAGCGGAGCAACGAAGTTGCGTGAGCGTGCTAAACCCTGCGGAAAGATAGTTTAAATCTTTAGATCCCGCGAAGCGGGCCACCCACAACGAAAATGATGCGAGTTAAATGGCATTATCTATGAAATTTGACGCTTATTTGTAAGTGTTTATGGCGCCTGCCAGACAATAAGCATATACCCTTAGCGGAGCAACGAAGTTGCGTGAGCGTGCTAAACCCTGCGGAGAGATAGTTTAAATCCTAAGAACCCGCGAAGCGGGCCACCTAGGCAAAAATGATTACTAAAAGGATTTCCTTCTTCATTATTTTCAGAGTTTCGAATAGAAAAAAAGGATGAAAAAATGTAAAAAAAAAAGAAACAAAAAAAGTGTATTTAAACAATGCAAATAAGCGCCGAATTGAAAAGATAAGGCGAATTTATGCGCATCATGTCGGGTCTATGTAGCCCGCTCGCGGAATCTTAGGATTTAAACTGGTTTTTCCACTAAATAAACGAATAATTCCAAATATGAACTCCTTTTACTCGCATGATTTGCGGTCTGCTTTAATCAAATGTATACAAATTCTTTCCATTTTATGAACTTTTTTCTCTTTTATTGGGAGGAATGCTATTATTTTTCAATGGTAAGAGCATCTATTCAACACATGTACTATCCGCACTTGGGCTATGGTTATTTCCTAAACAATTGCGTGTTAAAATAGAAGTAATGTACATTTAAAATCCATTGAATTCACACAGAAATCCATCTGTAAGATGCAAGAAATCATGAGAATCACGGAGAGGGAAGTTGTGTAAAATATATCCTGCAAGAGTTTTGATTGGTTGTCAAAAATATTATCAATTCGAAATGTCTTCGACAAAGTGTATATAAGAAGTGATATTTTTCTGAATTGTCGCATTCTTCGACGATGCCTGGATCAGTGCGGTTGCTCCCAAAACAGTGCAAGTGAAGTGATTTTGTGTATTGGGTTCTATGAACCAAAATCGTTCTTTTTAGGACGACTAAATATTCAATGAGAGATATTGACCAATTTCAATTTAGGAGGGGAAATGAGGGGTAGAGGTGGATATGGTAAATAAATCGGTTCTTTTTAGGACGAGCAAAAAATTTTTAAGAGATTTTACACGTTTTCAAAAAAAAAAGAGGGGAAGAGGTGAGTGTGGTGAATAACTACTTCACGCCATTTTCGAAGCCACAAAATATTTTCTATAAGAGTTTTGATTGGTTTACTTCAATTTCCAAAATGTTAGATACTCGATCTTGTGAGAATCACAGAAAAGAGTTTTCTTAAGGGGAACTTCATATTTCCCCATGACATGCGGGCTTTTGTGGTGCGGGCTTTTGTGGTGCGGGCTTTTGTGGTGCGGGCTTTTGTGATGCGGGCTTTTGGGATGCGGGCTTTTGATATGCGGGCATTCGTGTGCGGGCATTCGTGTGCAGGCTTTTGATATGCGGGCAAACGGACCCAACCCAAAAATTGTGTACTCCTAAGGAGGTGCACAGAATCTGCGGACCAGCAGAAATAAATAAATTATATATTACTAAACAGGAGATTAAAAAACTCGCAGACGGGCGTCGAGAATATAAAACTCACGAGTTACAGAAAATCTTAGGAGACTTATTTAAAGAAAGTAATGTAAAGGTGCACCTCAGAAATAATTGTATTGAAATAACCGATCCTCAGAAGAAGAAAATATTGCTCAATGATTATCACTTATTACCCATAAGTGGACATGCAGGAATCAACCGCATGATTAAAATAAAAAAACATTAAAAGAAAATATTTCTGGACAGGAATGCAGAACGATGTGGCCACGTTTGTGAAGCATTGCCCAAGTTGCCAGAAAAATAAATATATTTCGCCTACAAGACAGCCCATGGAGATAACAACAACGGCAGAATCAAGTTTCGATAAGATATTTCTAGACTTAGTAGGTCCTTTAGATGAATCGGTAAACGGCTACAAATATATTTTGACTTTACAGGACGAACTCACCAAATTCACTGAGGCTATTCCGATAGTAAACAAAGAAGCTAGCACAGTAGCCAAAGGGCTAGTAGAATGATTTATCCTTAAGTACGGAGTTCCTAAAACGATAGCATCCGACCAAGGAACAGAGTTTATTAACAAAATTTTTAAGGATATGTGCAAACTGCTGAGAATAGAACAAATCCAGTCCACGGCATATCATCACGAGATTATAGGAGCATTGGAAAACTCCCACAAAGTTCTCGGAGCACACCTTAGAGGCTACGTATCCGAAAAACATACTGACTGGTGTACTTGGTTATCATACTATGTGTTCTGCTTTAATACCGCAGTACATGCAGAAACAGGGTATACCCCATTCGAATTGGTATTCGGACGACAATGTACGTTACCATCGAATCTGACAAAACAAGTGGAACCAAGATACAACTATGAAGACTATGTAATGGAATTAAGGCAAAGACTACAAATTGCTCATAGGGATGCTAGAGACATACTCATAGAAAAGAAAAATGCTAGAAAAGATGATTACGATAGGAAAGTTAAAAGTAAGTAAAAGAAGAGGACAAAAGTCCATAAAAATCGGTTGAAGAAATTCTACGAGTACGTATTGATGCAATTTATATATACTTTTAATTTTTGAAAAAAAAAAAAAATATAAAAATTTTTTAAAGCGAGGAAGACGAGTCCCCTTGTTTGCTTGTTTGCCTATCAAGATAAAAATTGGTTGCACATGTAAAATAAATACCTATCAAAATAAAAATTATAAAAATAAGGTGTTGTATAAAAGTTATAATAAGATGTTGTAATAAAATGTAGTATAAAATAATAATAAGATATAGAATAAGAATATGTAATAAGATTTATACCACATAAAATTAATAACATATAGAATAAGAATATGTAATCAGATATATACCATATATAATTTATAACATGTCAAGTTAATAATAAGATATAGAATAAGAATTTGCAATAAGATATATCATATAAGGTCAAAATCAAAATTCTAAAAATAATAATAAGATGTTGTAATAAAATGTAGTATAAAAATAATACGAGTAATAAGATATAGAATAAGAATATGTAATAAGATATATAGCATATATAATTTATAACATGTCAAGTTAATAATAAGATATAGAATAAGAATATGCAATAATATATATCATATAAGGACAAAATCAAAATTCTAAAAATAATAATAAGATGTTGTAATAAAATGTAGTATAAAAATAATAATAAGATATAGAATAAGAATATGTAATAAGATTTATACCACATAAAATTAATAACCTAATAAGATGTAGAATAAGAATATGTAATAAGATATATACCATATAAAATTTACAACATGTCAAATTAATGTAGAATACGAATATGTACTAATGTATCTAACCTGTAAAATTAATAACATCTAATTATATTATAAATCAGTAAGAAATTCTTTTATAACTCCCTATCTTGTAAATGTGGCGCGGAAAAGAAGAAATCACGAGGCATCATGATTTCTCCTTTTCCCCCAGGAAGGGTGGTGTGAAGGGATCGCACTAGCGCCACATATCACACAAAGTACGCAGCACTTAAACATCACAAAACATATTTTGTAAAGTGATCGCACTCGCGATTACTTATCCAACAATGTCATAAAATTAAAATCATTTAATTGCTCGCCTCGTAACTCGAACCCTAACAAATTAACCTAAATGTGTCTCATGCCGATTACGAGTTCAACGATCAAACATACAAGTGTGTGTACTCGAGTAATCAAATACCTTGCATGAGTCGACGTGCCTATGCTGAACAACAGCACACAGCAAAGCATACAGCCACATGGGCAATCCATGGTAGCAAAAAGTAAACAAACACTTTGTGTGAAACTATTTACTTATGCTGAACAATGGCACGCGACAAAGTATACAGCCGCATGGATAATTATCATTAGCAATCACATTGTAATCGAATACTGTGTGGAATGACGGCGGTCATCCACACGCGGGAAATGCCGAATGGGCAATTATCGATTAATGGATTTTGGGGTTCGAGATACGAAGCGAATACTTTTTGCTGCGACAGCATATGTGAAAATTAGTATATAAGAGCTCAGAATTTTGAATAAAGTTGCTTTTTACTTTCTGAAGTCGAAACCTACAAGTATTTTATTTGGCAACTCGCTGGAACACTCTTGGGGATCTGCTTTTAAGAAAACTGACGCCTTCAAGGAGCAGTCCTCTGCTTCGAAGGCATACCACTCGTTTATATAGCAATACGCTGTGCGAGGTTAGAAGAAGCTCTCCCAACAACCCTACAGGTTCCCCCATTCCTGCTCTAGAAGAGCCTGACGACAAACATTACATGGCGATCCTGCCAGGAGGGCAATAAGAACAGTCCCCCGACCAAAGCAGACCACAATAGGAACCAAAGGCCATACTGGGACATATACCCAGATCTACCATAACGACCAATCGATGTCCCAGGAACAATACAACCTGGCACTAGCCTCCGAATACATCGAGAAGGCCAACACATTGCTTCGGTCAACTGGAACGACCGAAACTATCCCACTCTCGGTTGCGTTAAGCAATCCCAACTGCGGGCGACGTCCCATTTCACTAGCAGAGTACCAGCAACGGCGAGCACCGACCCGCTCCAAAATCGCGGAACCATCGATACCGGGACCCAAGCCCCAAACAAGAGGAGGAAAACGAGTGCAGCTGAAAAAGAAGCTAGCTGACCTCACCCGACTGGCTAACCTCCCCAAGCAGGCAGCAGAAGAGCGGAGCAGATTTGTCCGCCAAATAAAGACGCTGAAGAAGATAATTAAAAACAAAACGGAAGCAGAACAAAATGGACAAGCTAGCCGCCCAGAAGGAATTCGACGACTTGTTCGAGTCCATAGCTACCCGACTCGAACCGCACAAACTATAAGTAACACCAGGGCATGGGTACTCAGGAATCAAAGGAGGTCATTAATACCGGACCTCAGGTGCAATCAGTAATAGCCTACCCACAATCTGCTGCTAACGGACATTACACCGTCACCGTTTTGGGCCTCATGTTCATGACCGCCATTTTGATCGGATTGGCCTACCTAGGGATCCAGCACTTCCGGAGGAAGATCTTATCCGACGTGACGAATCACCTGGAACAACGACCAGCCCGAGTTTGAATAAGCAATTTTTTTTTGTTTTATATATTATATTTTTTTTTGTTAGATTTAAGAAAGGGAATTTTTTTTTTAATGGTAATAATACAGATAAGCTAACAACGGGAAAAAGAAAAGAAAATATATATAAAGTATATATAGATACTGCAACATAAATATAGGCACGATAAAAGAAAAATATATGATAAAAATAAAAGGAAAGGAAAAAATAAAAGGATGGTAGGTTCCATCTCTCGTTCTAAGACCCCCCATGAGTTTCGAATTATTGGACTCAGCACTAGCCAATTTAAAAACGTGCTACATCAGTCTCACCAAGTCTCCTAATCGAAAAAGGAAGCAGCAGAACGCTGAAAAGAAATTGCGGGAAATAGAAGCGCTCTGGAGCGATTTCTCATCCGCATTTTCCATAATCAACCAAGGCCTAGTAACAGAACTAGAACGCGTATATCTAAAGAGATTGGTGTCCCAAGCTAGGGAATATAAGAACCTCTCCGAGAGCATAGTGAGCACAAGTATTGAAGATATACAGTCTTCATCAGAGGAAGAAGGGTCTACAAACTAACTTCTCGCTACAAGCGCTCCTATAGTAACTACCAACACTAAGCCCACTAGCACCAAAATGAGTGAGTTTGATTTTAATACTGCGCAGAAATTGCCAGTGTTATCCTGTGACAACAACGACACTAGGACCGAGAATATCAGGGATTTTCTCAATAGCATTGAATTCTACCATGACACCCTCACCGAAGCTTCGCAACCCACTCTTATCACGTTTTTACTAAAGTGTAAAATCCAGGGTAAAGCGTTAACAGAGCTCGGCACAGCCAAACCGCGCACTTTAGCTGAGTTAAAAACTAGCTTGACAACCAAGTGTGGTTCAAGAGACACCGTCGATACCATACAAACAAAACTTGACAGAACACGCCAGGGTAACCGACCAATGCACGAGTTCGTTTCAGAAATAGAATGCCTCGTGGCAAAAATGACGGAGCTCGAAGTCTCCTCGCAAGGCGAAAAATCTCGGGACGCTTTAACCTCCGCTAACGACCGAAGAGGCCTAGCGTACCTAAAAACGGGGGTGAATGAACGATTTAAAATCGTTCTCGATAGCGCCCGGCATACTAAAATGCAAGACGCCATCGAGCACCTGCTAGAACCTGCAGATTTCCTCGAAGACCTCAATATAACGAACCCAATAACCGATACGGAAGTTTCCGAAACAACCCCCCCCCCCCAAAACCTACCCTACTAATCCAAATAACCAGAATCCTCCGAGGTATTACCCTACTAATCCCAATAACCAGAATCCTCCGAGGTATTACATTAATAGTCCCAATAGTCAGAATCCGCTGAGGTATTATCCTAGTAATCGTAATAACCAAAATCCACCTTCGTATTACAATCCTAATCCACCACCCAGTAACAATTACCAACAGAACCAAAACCCCAATAGTTCCCCAAGAAGGAACACCTTCAATACTCGTTCCGGTTACAACCACCCACCGAGAAACGAGAATAATAACAACCGGTATAGGAACAATCCTAGAGATGGCAGAAGACCTAACCAAGGAAATTAAAAAAACCCCTCACGACAAGCCGACGACCATCGAGCGAAGTACCCACCGATCGGGAAGCCGGCCAACCGGGGGAGAGTCAATAAGCTTACTGCCACCCATCGCAATATGCGCTGGTGGTATAGCCAACGGCCTATATGTACAGATTAAAGTTAACAATAGGATAAACGAGAAGTTCTTAATAGATACAGGAGCATCCATTTGCACCATTAAACAACACGTAATAGACACCCCAATTAACAGTCACCAAAGGACAAATATAATGGGTATCTCTGGAGATCTAACAACCGTAGGAACCTCTAACTGTTACTGGGACAACACAACGTCCCGTACACCTTTCATGTGGTATCTGATTCTTTTCCAGTACCCGTAGACGGTATCATTGGAGCAAACTTACTCAGGCAGTTCTTCGCAACAATAGATTTAGAGTATTTTACATTAAAACTCACGACAAAAAAAAAACTCCGTTTCGTTCCCTATATTCAACTCAGACGAGTTACACTCGATTCTTATTACACCCAGGTCTGAAGCTACCTATTGGGTAGATAGCAAACATTCAAGCGAACGAGTATTCGAATCACAGGAGTTATGCGAAGGCGTATTCATGGCCAGTTAAATTTCGAAGGTCCTAAACGGAAAAATTCCGATAACCATTTTGAACACTCGTGAGTCCGAGGTGAAGCTAACATGGATCGAGCCAGAATCCCAACCCCTTTCAGAATATTACATTCTTAAATCGGAACCCTCCGAAAAATCCTCAACCTTACGTCTGAAGAATTTACTAACAGAAATAAACTTCGACACTCTCAACAAAGAAGAGAAAAGCGAACTCGAATCCATATGCTCCAAATTTCAAGATATTTTCCACCTCAGCAATGACAAGTTAACGTACACACATATACATAGGTCAAGCACAGATATCGCTTAAAGAAGGGGCTACCCCTAAATATACCAAACCATATAGGTTACCACATTCCCAAAAACAAGACATCCAGAACGAGGTAGAGAAAATGATAACGGATGATATCATTGAACCCTCAATATCCGCATGGAATTCCCCCATACTTGTTGTACCTAAAAAGAAGGACCCAGTAACAGGCCTACAGAAATTCAGATTAGTCATTGATTACCGCAAGGTAAACGAAGTAATTGAAGATGATAAATTCCCCCTACCAAATATTACAGATATTTTTGATATGGTAGGAGGAGCAACCTACTTCTCTTGTATAGATCTCAGTCAGGGATATTACTAGATGGAATTAGCCGAAGACAGTAGACCATGCACGGCATTCTCCACAGAAAATGGGCACTATCAGCTAAAAAGCCTACCAATGGGCCTAAAAATCTCGCCCAGTACATTTTCGAGAATGATGTCTATCGCTATGTCCGGTCTAACTTACTCACGTTGCTTCGTCTACCTTGATGACCTTATAGTATTTGGCAAAAATCTTCAAGATCACAACAAGAATTTGATCGAGGTGTTTAAATGACTTAGGGAAGTGAATTTAAAAATCCACCCAGGAAAATGTGCGTTCCTGCGAAAAGAGGTACTCTATCTAGGACACATTATTTCCGACAAGGGAATTCACCCGGACCCAACAAAATCAGCTGTTATGAATAATTACCCCAGGCCTACCAATGCTGACGAAGTTAGAAGATTCGTAGCTTTTGCAAACTACTACCGAAAATTTATACCTAACTTCGCTACCATAGCCATTCCTCTTAATAGATTACTCAGGAAAAATGTAGAGTTCAATTTTAACCAGGACTGTGAGAAGTCATTTCAACTTTTAAAAGCAATCCTCACTAGTCCTCAACTGTTACAATTTCCGAATTTTGAGAAGGAATTCATTCTACGGACAGACGCCTCAGGGTTTGCCTTGGGGGCCGTACTTTCAAATTTCGATGACCAACCCATTGCTTATGCGAGCAAAACTCTGAATAATGCCGAGAAAAATTATAGCACTATAGAAAAGGAGTTGCTTGCTATAGTATGGGCAGTAAAACACTATCGACCCTACCTTTCTGGCAGAAAATTTAAAATTCTAACAGACCATAGACCACTAGTATATCTTTTTTTCTCTTAAAGAACCCTCAAGTAGACTAAACAAATTCCGACTACTACTGGAGGAATACAACTTTTGTATTGAATACACACCCGGAAGGGATAACTGCACAGCTGATGCCTTAAGTCGCATCAACTGGGATTCCAATAAGCTTAAACAACTCCAGATTTGCGTCATCACAAGGTCACAATCGAAAGCAAAAGATACTATACAAGAAAACCACGTACAGGACACAGCGGAGAAGGAGAAAAATCAGATCACGGAAGAAGACAAGAATAATCACATTATCACGGAATTGATCAAACCTCCAGAACACGGGCATAAAGTAATTGAGTTAAAAATAATTAATAGTTTCGAGGACGATGAGTACCCAGTAAGAGGTACTAATATAATCCTGGGCCCAAACAAAGTTTTGGCGTATATCCCAGAGAAAAATTGTGTACTCCTAAGGAGGTGCACAGAATCTGCGGACCAGCAGAAATAAATAAATTATATATTACTAAACAGGAGATTAAAAAACTCGCAGACGGCCGTCGAGAATATAAAATTCACGAGTTACAGAAAATCTTAGGAGACTTATTTAAAGAAAGTAATGTAAAGGTGCACCTCATAAATAATTGTATTGAAATAACCGATCCTCAGAAGAAGAAAATATTGCTCAATGATTATCACTTATTACCCATAAGTGGACATGCAGGAATCAACCGCATGATTAAAATAAAAAAACATTAAAAGAAAATATTTCTGGACAGGAATGCAGAACGATGTGGCCACGTTTGTGAAGCATTGCCCAAGTTGCCAGAAAAATAAATATATTTCGCCTACAAGACAGCCCATGGAGATAACAACAACGGCAGAATCAAGTTTTGATAAGATATTTCTAGACTTAGTAGGTCCTTTAGATGAATCGGTAAACGGCTACAAATATATTTTGACTTTACAGGACGAACTCACCAAATTCACTGAGACTATTCCGATAGTAAACAAAGAAGCTAGCACAGTAGCCAAAGGGCTAGTAGAATGCTTTATCCTTAAGTACGGAGTTCCTAAAACGATAGCATCCGACCAAGGAACAGAGTTTATTAACAAAATTTTTAAGGATATGTGCAAACTGCTGAGAATAGAACAAATCCAGTCCACGGCATATCATCACGAGAGTATAGGAGCATTGGAAAACTCCCACAAAGTTCTCGGAGCACACCTTAGAGGCTACGTATCCGAAAAACATACTGACTGGTGTACTTGGTTACCATACTATGTGTTCTGCTTTAATACCGCAGTACATGCAGAAACAGGGTATACCCCATTCGAATTGGTATTCGGACGACAATGTACGTTACCATCGAATCTGACAAAACAAGTGGAACCAAGATACAACTATGAAGACTATGTAATGGAATTAAGGCAAAGACTACAAATTGCTCATAGGGATGCTAGAGACATACTCATAGAAAAGAAAAATGCTAGAAAAGATGATTACGATAGGAAAGTTAAAAGTAAGCCCACTAGTTTCGCAGTAGGTACGAGTAGTTTAGTCTTGTTAAGGAACGAAAATAGGAAGAAGCTAGATCCAATTTACATAGGATGATACGAAGTACTATCAGAACAGGGAGTAAATTGTGAAATAAAGTACGAAGGGAAGAGGACAAAAGTCCATAAAAATCGGTTGAAGAAATTCTACGAGTACGTATTGATGCAATTTATATATACTTTTAATTTTTGAAAAAAAAAAAATATAAAAATTTTTTAAAGCGAGGAAGACGAGTCCCCTTGTTTGCCTATCAAGATAAAAATTGGTTGTACATGTAAAATAAATACCTATCAAAATAAAAATTATAAAAATAAGGTGTTGTATAAAAGTTATAATAAGATGTTGTAATAAAATGTAGTATAAAATAATAATAAGATATAGAATAAGAATATGTAATAAGATTTATACCACATAAAATTAATAACATATAGAATAAGAATATGTAATCAGATATATACCATATATAATTTATAACATGTCAAGTTAATAATAAGATATAGAATAAGAATTTGCAATAAGATATATCATATAAGGTCAAAATCAAAATTCTAAAAATAATAATAAGATGTTGTAATAAAATGTAGTAAAAAAATAATACGAGTAATAAGATATAGAATAAGAATATGTAATAAGATATATAGCATATATAATTTATAACATGTCAAGTTAATAATAAGATATAGAATAAGAATATGCAATAATATATATCATATAAGGACAAAATCAAAATTCTAAAAATAATAATAAGATGTTGTAATAAAATGTAGTATAAAAATAATAATAAGATATAGAATAAGAATATGTAATAAGATTTATACCACAGAAAATTAATAACCTAATAAGATGTAGAATAAGAATATGTAATAAGATATATACCATATAAAATTTACAACATGTCAAATTAATGTAGAATACGAATATGTACTAATGTATCTAACCTGTAAAATTAATAACATCTAATTATATTATAAATCAGTAAGAAATTCTTTTATAACTCCCTATCTTGTAAATGTGGCGCGGAAAAGAAGAAATCACGAGGCATCATGATTTCTCCTTTTCCCCCAGGAAGGGTGGTGTGAAGGGATCGCACTAGCGCCACATATCACACAAAGTACGCAGCACTTAAACATCACAAAACATATTTTGTAAAGTGATCGCACTCGCGATTACTTATCCAACAATGTCATAAAATTAAAATCATTTAATTGCTCGCCTCGTAACTCGAACCCTAACAAATTAACCTAAATGTGTCTCATGCCGATTACGAGTTCAACGATCAAACATACAAGTGTGTGTACTCGAGTAATCAAATACCTTGTATGAGTCGACGTGCCTATGCTGAACAACAGCACACAGCAAAGCATACAGCCACATGGGCAATCCATGGTAGCAAAAAGTAAACAAACACTTTGTGTGAAACTACTTACTTATGCTGAGCAATGGCACGCGACAAAGTATACAGCCGCATGGATAATTATCATTAGCAATCACATTGTAATCGAATACTGTGTGGAATGACGGCGGTCATCCACACGCGGGAAATGCCGAATGGGCAATTATCGATTAATGGATTTTTGGGTTCGAGATACGAAGCGAATACTTTTTGCTGCGACAGCATATGTGAAAATTAGTATATAAGAGCTCAGAATTTTGAATAAAGTTGCTTTTTACTTTCTGAAGTCGAAACCTACAAGTGTTTTATTTGGCAACTCGCTGGAACACTCTTGGGGATCTGCTTTTAAGAAAACTGACGCCTTCAAGGAGCAGTCCTCTGCTTCGAAGGCATACCACTCGTTTATATAGCAACACGCTGTGCGAGGTCAGAAGAAGCTCTCCCAACAACCCTACAAGTTCCCCCATTCCTGCTCTAGAAGAGCCTGACGACAAACATTACACTTTGTTCCAATTAAAATAGAGGACGGCCAAGAGAGTAACCGAGAAGCTGAAGAATTACCAAATGAAGTGCCCATAAAAAATGCTTGGCTGGAGGCACCAACAAAATTGTTGCTGTCTTTAGTCGAGGAAGGATTAAATAAAGTCGGCAAATCACACAAATTTCAAAAAAAAAAAAAATGTGGGCCTACATTCAGGCAATAATGGTTTCCAAAGGATACGAGTTTTCTGCTGCCCAAATCGAGGGCAAATACAGAGGTCTTGAACGGCAATTTAAGACCATGAAACATCACACCACCCAGACTGGAAGAAACCGGAAGACTTGTCCTTTTGAAAGGTTACATATTTAATATTTTATTTCAAATAATGATCAAACTTTATACAATGATACAATGTTTTTACAGCGAACTTGGAAATATATTAAAAGACAAAAAAGGAATGTTTCCAGAATTCATCTTGGGGGAAAACGAGTCGCGGGACAGGGTGGATCTTTTGCAAATTGCCGGAATTGATTCTGAAGATCGAAATATTCAGAATACAGGTACTAAGTTTAATGCAAATAGGTACCTACAATCATATTTTTGCAAATATTAAAACAATTTTCCTTTATAGACAACTTGAATGACAGTAATGGTCCCGAAGCTGGGCCTTCACAGAGAGCAAGGTCAACCTCAACGTCAAGCAGTACTGGAAGGACTTCAAAAGTCAATTCTGCCGTTATCCTTCAAGAATTGCGCAGCATAAGACAGGAAAAAGAAAACTTCCATTCCAAGGCGTTGGCCTACTTGGAAAAAAAGGAGGAGAGAGAGAACCGTAAACTCCTCTTTATATATCTTTATTATTTGAATCTATGAAATCTGTAAATCAGCACAGATTTGACCTCGCAAATTTTTTCCAGCATTGTTGTCACCATCTGTTGCTGCTGTTTCAATATCCTTTACAGATACTTCATAGCGTAAAAAATCTAAATCATCTTCGTTTGCCAGATTGTGCAGGACACAACAAGCTCTTACAAAATGACAAAGTTTTTTAATGCCTCGAAGTTTGCAATAGTAAAGTTGGCGGAAGCGTTGCTTTAAAATTCCAAAAGAGTGCTCAATCATGACTCTGCAGGAACTCAACGTCATATTATAATGCTTCTGCGCTCTTGTTAGGTGACCATTATCTCTGTATGGATTTAAAAGGTGTTTCATGCACGGGTATGCGGAATCACCTAAAAATATTAAATAATCTGCGATTAAAGAAAATAAACAAATTAGGTGTAAAAAAGTATGAACGAATTTGTTTGGTAAAATACCTCCACAAACTGCAGGTAGTTTTGGGTAAATAAAAGAGTTTTGGAAAACCCAACTATCATGCGAAGATCCAGGAAATCCAACAAATATGCTTATGAATTTCTTCTTCTCATTCCATATACGAGTAGCTTATTAAACTATACTGATGAGGCCTTTTCTGCAGTAGTAATCATCTTTGCTTGAGCTTGATGGATCGATTACAATATGGGTGCCGTCAATGGCTCCTAAATATAAATAAATAAATGATATTAATAAACGAGTACATATAGGTCAATTCTTATAAACTCACCAATGATATTTGGAAAGCCTTTCCTATTTTTAAAAAAATTACTGGTTGTCTTTTTTTCTTCTTCGGTAGGCCATCGAATTAGTTCTGAAGCCATGTCGCTTATGAACATCATTGTTCTGTATAAGACGACGCTTACTGTTGACTGCGAAAGGTCGAAGCGGTCTGCCAGGTCCCTCACACTACATGCTTCGTGACCGGCAAACCAAAGAAATACAGCAAGATGTTTGCTGGATGAAAATCTCTTATCCGGGCGTAATTTTTTAAAATGGTATGAGGATTCGAATTTGTTGCAAAGACTTTCATATAAGGCTCAACTCACTCGAAAGTGCTTTACAAACTCCTCCTCGCTGTATAATGGAACGACTTCATCCAAATATTTTTTTATGCATGTTCTTGAGTTTTTAGAATTCAAGTTCACTGTTGTCGTCAGAATTTCTTCGTCATCACTGGTATCAAATAATAAGTCAATTTCATCTTCACTCTCACTTAAAAGTTCATTTAAAACGATATCAACTAAATCGTTTTCACACATTTTTCGTAAAACTAACTACAAATCCGAGATTGAAGAAACACGTAGGTAAATCGAATATTTTAGTTTGACGTCTCATTCACAATACTTCAAACTTTGAGTGTTTCATCTTTTTACGCAAAAGCGTTCGCGTACTTTTATGAAAAATGAGAGGATTCTCTCTCGATTTTAAGGATTTGACACTATTCATTTTTCTACACATAAAGTACGCGAACGAACCTTATATAACCTCTCGAAATTTCCAGATCCGTTAAGTTCAGAAGGTTCGAGAACAACATAATTAGTTATTCCATAGCTATTCAAACTGCTTTTCAACTGCTGCCAATTGTCGGTAATATGACTCTCCACTAGATGGCGGTGCGAGTGAATAATGGATGCTGAATGTCACACTTTGAGCAAACATGCGACAATATCCCCCCCCCTTAAACTTGTTCGTCCCGAACAAGCACGTCATATCTTCACCATGGCAGCGATGGAGACGATCCACATGGACAACTTTCATCTTGCCTCTTCCTCGCTGGATCCGGTAGACAACATCGTTTATGCGCTTCACTATCTTATAGGGTCATTCCCAATCCTGCTGCAGTTTAGGTGACATGCCTTTTCGGCGATGAGGGTTGTATAGCCATACCAGATCTCCTTCCTGGAATCCTGTGGTTATTGCTTTTGTATCGTACCTCGTCTTCATGCGGTTGCTCGATATCCGAATCTTATCTTTAGTTTTCCGCTGAATGTTTCTGATGATTTCTCGGATGGTTCGCCCAAAAAGGATTTCGGATGGAGTATATCCTGTTGTGTTATGAACTGCGCTTCGATAAGCTAATAGGAACATGGGGATGTGCTTGTCCCAGTCCCGCTGGCAGTCGCCAACAACCTTAGAAAGGTGTTCGTTTAAGGTTCTATTGAAGCGTTCCACCATTCCGTCCGATTGTGGATGAGGCGGGGTTGTTCTTGTCTTCTTAATCCCTAGTAGCTGGCATACCCCTTGAAAGATTTTCGACTCGAAGTTTCGACCTTGGTCCGAGTGCAATTAAATTGGTACGCCAAATCTGCTTACCCAGTTGTGGACAATCTGCTCTACCACGGTTTTAGCTTCTTGGTTAGGTATAGCAAATGCTTCAGCCCATTTAGTGAAGTAGTCCACCACTACGAGGATATAGCGGTTTCCACTATTGATTTCTGGAAACGGTCCCGCGATGTCAACTGCAATCCTTTCAAAGGGCGCTCCAACGTTGTATTGATGCTCTCATGTACTCTCGTGCCTTTACTGGCTGCGCAAGTGGCGTATTTTCGGCACCAGTTTTCGATAGCGTCTCTTGCGTGGATCCAGTAAAAGTATTCTCGCACTTTTTCGAGTGTCTTATTTACTCCCAAGGCACCTCCGGACACTCCATCATGCAGTTCCCTAAGCACTTCGTTGACTTTCGATCTGGGTACCAAAAGCTGCATCACGGCTGATGTTCCATCCGAACTTTCCCATTTTCTTCTCAAAATGCCATCCTGAACATGAAGTGAGTCTTATTGTGCCAAGTATGCCTTCAGTTCCGGACTCTTGTTGGAGATCTACTGCAAGTCCGGCTTGCTCTCATGTTCCTTCCAGGCGAGAATCGGCTCGATATCCGGATCGTCCTATCGAGCGTTCCGGATCTCCCGTGCACTCCAGCCGCTAATGGGCTCAGCTCTCAACCGTTGGACTTATACTTTATCTTTTTCCTCCTGGCGTACGCAATATTTACAATCAGCCTTGCAGGGTCGCCGGGAGAGGGCATCTGCGTTGGAGTGAAGAGTTCCCTTACGGTGCTGTATCTCGTAGTCATAGGTTAGGTTAGGTTTATGTGGCTGTCGGCAGAAGCCGACACACTTAGACCAATTTAGGTCCATTGTGATACCACGTATATTATCTACCTCAACTCTGTAGATGGGACTGGCCAACGACACGCGGTTGTTCTCAAACGGTCCCCCATCTACGTACTAACCGCGCCCAACGTCGTTTAATTACGGTGATCTGACGAGAACCGATTAACTCGACGTGGTATGGTCGTTGGTTAAGTCGTAGTCATACATCTGCAGTCGTTCAATCCACCTCGCGAATTGTCCTTCAGGGTTCTTAAACTGCAGCAGCCACTTTAGAGAGGCATGATCTGTAAGCAGGATGAATTTCTGTCCATATAAGTACTTGTGGAAGTGCTTTGTTGCCAGGATCAAAGCCAGGAGTTCCCGCCTGGTTACGCAATAATTCCTCTCCGGCTTGGATAGCACTTTACTGAAGTAGGAAACTACTCTCTCTTGGCCACCATGGATCTGCGAAAGAACGGCTCCGATCCCAACATTACTAGCGTCGGCGTCTACGATAAATGTTTTTCCTGGAGTAGGGTACGGTAGAATTGGAGCATCACACAGTTGGTGTTTGAGACTCTTGAAACTCGTTTCGCATTCACCTGACCATTTGAATGGTTTTCCCTTTTCCGTCAGTTGATGCAAGCTCTTTGTGATCCTTGCAAAGTCCTTCACAAACCGTCTGTAGTAAGTTGCAAGTCCCAGGAAGCTCCTCAGTTGGTGTTTATCTTTGAGAACGGGCAAATTTTTCACCGCATCGACCTTCTCTGGGTCAGTCCTTACTCCATCGGACGAGATGATGTGCCCCAGATATTTGACCTCAGATCTAAAGAGATCACACTTTTTCGGGTTAAGCTTCCATTGTACACTTCGTAGTCTCTGGAACACTTCCTTCAAGTTATATCGATGTTCTTCAAACGTTTTTCCAACAACGATGACATCGTCCAAGTAGACCAAACACGTTTTCCATGTTAGCCCCAACAAAACACGCTCCATTAGACGCTCAAAGGTAGCCGGCGCGTTACACAGTCCAAATGACATTTTTTCTCACGGTCTTCCGGATGGATATGCACTTGCCAGTAGCCACTCTTCAGATCTAGAGTGGAAAACCATCGGGATCCGGACTGTGTATCCAGCGTATCGTCAATCCTTGGTAGAGGGTAGCTATCCTTTTTGGTGACATTATTCAGTTGGCGATAGTCTACGCAGAACCGAGTGCTGTGATCTTTCTTTTTGACTAGAACAATTGGATATGCCCATGGGCTTTTAGAGCATTCGATCACTCCTTCCTTTTCCATCGTCGACACCATCTCTGCAACCTCCGCCTGCTTAGCCAATGGTAATCGTCTGGGAGGCTGACGAATCGGTCTCGCATCTCCAGTGACTATCCGGTGTTGTACAAAGTGTGGCCATACTCGCAGTCCCGCGAAGTGAATATATCAGCAAACTCGTTGATGAGGTTCCCCATGGCTTGCTGCTCCCGATATAGATCGCAGTGCTGGAATAAAGTTCTTTTTACCTCTGTCATTCCCATTGGTGAACGAGGCTTCGCAACACCTTCCTTGTGATAGTTTCGTGATGGCAGTAACCGGTATACACTTGCCAACCACCTCCCCTTGCTTCAATTTGACGCTTTTGTGTTCCGCATTAAGAATTCGTACGGGAACCATATTGTTCTTCGGCTCGACCAGCATTTTCCCAACCACGTAGTTTCGGCAGTGGTTGTCTTCTGGCTCAGCTAGAAAGAATCGGTTGGCCCCAGGATCACCTTCCAGCTTTGTCCAAATCAGTGTTTCTGAAGAAGGTGGTAGGACCTCGTCCTTACTAATGACTGTCCTCAGGGATGCGGCGTTCTCGTTCCCGTACACCATCGGAATCTCTACGTTTCGATACTTGAGTACTTGCATACCAATGTTTAATACGACATCATGCGCCTTCATGAAATCGATTCCAATGATGCATTCGTCACATATATCGGCTACTAGGAAAGCGTGGGAGAATGCTAATCCTGCCAAATTTATTGTTAGTATGACCTCTCCATACACTTTCGCTGTCGCTCCTGTTGCTGTTTTCAGACAGTAACTGCAGGTGTTGTGCAACCAAGACTGACGGACGATGTCCCTCCTTATAATGGAGGCGGTGGCACCGGTGTCGATGGTTGCCACGCACTTATTTCGACCGATATAGGCTTCCACTGTTAGACTCTGGTTTCCTCGTTTGGTTTGGGAGACTTGTATTGTGGTTCTGGGGTCGTCGATTCCGGAAACTAACTTCTGCCCCGCGAAGCTGGTCCTTACACGTTTCCCGACTGCTGGTTCTGCGAAGCTATATCCGCAGGATGGATGTTATCCCTGCCAGATGCTTCTTCGTTGCGCCTCCTAGTCCCGCAATGTGGATAGCTGCCTTGGATAGCAGCTCTGCACTGTCTGTGTAGGTGCTCTATTTTGTTGCAGTTCCTGCATCGCATTTGACCTCTGTTATCTCTGTTCCGGTCTACGATGTCTGTTCTTTGACATGAGCATTCAACGGCTGTCATCTCCCTTACGCGGTGGAACACATGCGATGCCTGATCAGCAGCTTGCATTGTCAAGGCAAAATGCAAGGGCCTCAGCGAGAGTTCTCTTTCCAGTCATTCTTACGGCCATTTGCAGTTGCCTATCTTCAATGGCTTGGATAAACGCCTCCACAGCCATTTCATTGATGAGAACCTCACCATCATTAGGATATGACAAATGTGCCAGAAGTTCGATATCAGCTTGCAGCTGTTGGAGTGTTTCTCCCCTCTTCTGGACTCTACTGCGAAGCTGGACCCTGTGCACTTGCTGCATATGCTAATCACCGAAGCGCATCTCTATAGCCTTGACCAGGGCGTCGTAGTTGTGTTGCTTCTCTTCTGAGACGGTTTGGAGTAACTCCGCAGCTGTACCTCTTAGTGCGAGCGTTAGCGCAATCGACTTTTCCTCGTTATCCCAGCTGCTCGCCATTGCAGCTGCTTCAAATGTTTCTTATAAATTGGCCATGATGTTTGACCATCGAAAACAGGAGGCTGCATCTCTTTCCTTCCCGGGCAGTCCGCAGAATTTTTTCGAGACTTCTCCTTCTTCACTTTCTCGAGCTCTTTAGCCAAGTTCTCGAAGTTTGTTTCATGCTTGCAAAACGTCTGATGGATTTCGTCGAATTTGGTTTCAACCTTCTCGAACTTGTGGTCAATTTCTTCGAGATTTCCTTCGAGGACATTTTTAAAATCTTCCACAGCGCTCTTTTGGGCGGCAAATATGGAATTCTTTTGTTCTTCGAATTTAGAGTCCATTGATTCCAATTTGGAATCTAGAGAATTCTTCTGTCGTTCTAGGGAATTCTTCCGTTCATTAAACTGAGAGTCTATAGAATTCTTTTGTTCATCAAATTTAGATTCCATTGATTCCAATTTGGAATCTAGAGAATTCTTCTGTTCATCAAATGTAGAGTCCATTGACTCCAATTTGGAATCTAGAGAATTCTTCTGTTCATCAAATTTGGCCAGAAGTAATTCAATCATAGCAGTCATATCAACGCCTGTACTTAGGTACTTGTTCTTCTGCTACGTCGAACAAAACGGACTTATGGTTTTCTCCTTCGTTTTTAACAGCTTACTGCAATCGAAGTACCAGATCACTTTTTCCTCTAGCTGTGGAGAGATTCCGCTTTTCCAGTTCAGCTTTTAACTGCGGTATACTGAGCTGTAGTAATTTCAATGTGCGGCCCATTTTTGTTTGCCTTTTTCCTTTAAACTAATTCACTTCACTTTAATTTCACACTGAATACGTTTTATCCCAATTCTGATAATAATGTTACATCCAAGCTAGGATTCGAAAAGATAAAACGTATTTCTATTTAATTAATCTTTATTAGCTCTTTCAATGTCTTTTACTTTTGATGATAATTCTAATAATTTACTTATTTAATCCAACAACTCACTTTCACAATTAATCACTTTAAATTAACAATCACCTTTCTCTTATTCAATACTTCCACTTTTTCTCTATACTTTCGACTACTGTCATCTATCGCACTTCTTTATCGTGGTTCAAAGCTAGAATGTCTTGGGTGCTCCTGCGACACCTATTTATATCTCCTAGTGACACCTATCAAACTTTCCAGATTCGTTGAGTTCAGAAAGTTCGAGAACACAGGTGTATTAAGTATTCCATAGCTATTCAAACTGCTTTTCAAATGCTGCCAAATATCGATTATCTTATATGGTAATATGGCTCTTGAATAGAGATGGCGCTGCTAGTTGACTAATTGATGCTAAATGTCACGGTTTGGCCAAACATGCAACAATATTGTTTAATGTTTGCCCAACAATATTGTTGCATGTTTGCTCAAACTGTGACATTCAGCATCAATTAGTCAACTTGCAGCGCCATCTAGTAGAAAGCCATATTACCGATTTTGGCAGCATTTGAATAGCAGTTTGAGTAGCTGTGGAATAACAAGTACCTACATAATTATGTTGTTCTCGAACCTTCTAAACTCAACTAATTTGGAAATTTCGTGAGGTGTCATTAGGAGATATATATAGATGTCGCAGGAGCACCCAAGACATTCTAGTTTTGAACCGCGATTAAGAAGAGCGATAGATGACAGTAGTGATAGATATAGTATAGAGAAAAAGTGGAAGTATTGAATAAGAGAAAAGTGATTGTTTATTTAAAGTGATTAATTGTGAAAGTGAATTGTTGAATTAAATAAGTGAATTATTAGAATAATAATCAAGAATTAAATTGAAAGAGAACTAATAAAGATTAATTAAATAGAATTACGTTTTATCTTATCGAATCTTAGCCTGGATGTAACAATATTTTAAAGACGATTGATAGCAGTACAAATCAATACAACTTTTTAAAGCCAATTTTGAAGGCCTTGTTGTTGGATTAACTCGTTTGGTTGACCAAGAGAGTTCTATTGTCTAAATCTAAATGAGATGTATCTATAACCGTTTTTTTTTTTTAATATATACATATTATCGTCAGGGAATTTAAAAGGTATGTGCCAATGACATCTAAAAAGAAACCCTCGAAACCTACATGCTATAACAGAGGTCTTACACACCGATAAAATAAAATGTTTAAAAGGTACCATGTTTCGAAACCAACGACCATACCACGTCGAGTTAATCGGTTCTCGTCGGATCACCGTAATTAAACGACGTTGGGCACGGTTAGTACGTAGATGGGGGACCGTTTGAGAACAACCGCTTGTCGTTGGCCAGTCCCATCTACAGAGTTGAGGTAGATAATATACGTGGGATCACAATGGACCTAAATTGGTTTAAGTGTGTCGGCTTCTGCCGACAGCCACATAAACCTAACCTAACCTAATCTACCATGTTTCGTGTCGTGTGGAGTCTAATTACCCTTTTCCTATCCGCTCCGCTAAACTTTAAATTTAAACTTCTTAGAAAAAGGAAAATGAAAAACGCACGTCTAAACGTTATAAATTATTCGCTTTTAATCCCTTGTTGTTGGCTTATACACAGTTTATATAGTCTATGGTTTCTGTACATACTGTTTAGCGTAACGTAATGTGTCGTAAGATCTAGACACAATCGAACTAGATCAGAACTTAGGCTTGTGCCCTTTTTTTCTCTTTTTATAATTATAAATAAAATTCATAATTATATATTATATAATCGCCAACATACTCCCCGGCCGCAACAAGTTAGTATGATGCACCCTGTAGTGTAGTTTGCATTCCTTCATTCCACTCTTCTTAGTTTTTCCATCATCAGTACTGCTGCTTGATTGCGTACCTGCCTCATCTCATGACTGAATTGGGGGCCTTGATCTATGAATGAATTGCAATAGCATTAAAGGACTAACAAGAACAATGATATTTTTCGCATTTTCGGCACCAGTTTTCGACATTGTCTCTTGCGTGGATCCAGTAAAAGTGTTCTCGCACTTTTTCGAGTGTCTTATTTAATCCCAAGTGACCTCCGGACACTCCATCATGCAGTTCCCTAAGCACTTCTTTGACTTTCGATGTGGGTACCACAAGTTGCATCACGGCTGATGTTCCATCCGAACTTTCCCATTTTCTTTTCAAAATGCCATCCTGAACATGAAGTGAGTTTGTGCCAAGTATGCCTTCAGTTTCGGACTCTTGTTGGAGATCTACTGCAAGCCCGGCTTGCTCTCATGTTCCTTCCAGGCGAGAATCGGCTCGATATCCGGATTGTCCTGTCGAGCGTTCCAGATCTCCCGTGCACTCCAGCCGCTAACGGGCTCAGCTCTCAACCGTTGGACTGATACTTTATCTTTTTCTTCCTGGCGTACGCAATGTTTACAATCAGCCTTGTATGGTCGCCGGGACAGGGCATCTGCGTTGGAGTGAAGCGTTCCCTTCCGCTGCTGTATCTCGTAGTCATACATCTGCAGTCGTTCAATCCACCTCGCGACTTGTCCTTCAGGGTTCTTAAACTGCAGCAGCCTCTTTAGAGACGCATGATCTGTACGCAGGATGAATTTCTGCCCATATACGTACTTGTGGAAGTGCTTTGTTGCCAGGATCAAAGCCAGGAGTTCCCGCCTGGTTACGCAATAATTCCTCTCCGGCTTGGATAGCACTTTACTGAAGTAGGAAACTACTCTCTCTTGGCCACCATGGATCTGCGAAAGAACGGCTCCGATCCCAACATTACTAGCGTCGGCGTCTACGATAAATGTTTTTCCTGGAGTAGGGTACGGTAGAATTGAAGCATCACACAGTTGGTGTTTAAGACTCTTGAAACTCGTTTCGCATTCACCTGACCATTTGAATGGTTTTCCCTTTTCTGTCAGTTGATGCAAGCTCTTTGCGATCTTTGCAAAGTCCTTCACAAACTGTCTGTAGTAAGTTGCAAGTCAGTACAATGGAACGTTACCGAGTCTGAGTGCTCTGGGATTTGGATTTCCTAAAAAAAAAAAAAAAAAAAAAAAAAAAAAGTTGCAAGTCCCAGGAAGCTTCTCAGTTGGTGTTTGTCTTTGAGAACGGGCCAATTTTTCACCGCATCGACCTTCTCTGGGTCAGTCCTTACTCCCTCGGACGAGATGATGTGCCCCAGATATTTTACCTCAGATCTAAAGAGATCACACTTTTTCGGGTTAAGCTTTAATTGCGCACTTCGTAGTCTCTGGAACACTTCCTTCAAGTTATCTCGATGTTCTTCAAACATTTTTCCAACAACGATGACTTCGTCCAAGTAGACCAAACACGTTTTCCATGTTAGCCCCAACAAAACACGCTCCATTAGACGCTCAAAGGTTGCCGGCGCGTTACACAGTCCAAATGGCATTACTGTGAATTGCCAGAGCCCGTTTCCTGCTGTGAAAGCCGTTTTCTCACGGTCTTCCGGATGGATCTGCACTTGCCAGTAGCCCCTCTTCAGATCTAGAGTGGAAAATCATCGGGCTCCGGACAGTGTATCCAGCGTATCGTCAATCCTTGGTAGAGTGTAGCTATCCTTTTTGGTGACATTATTCAGTTGGCGATAGTCTACGCAGAACCGAGTGCTGCCATCTTTCTTTTTGACTAGAACAATTGGATATGTGGGCTTTTAGAGCATTCGATCACTCCTTCCTTCTCCATCGTCGACACCATCTCTGCAACCTCCGTCTGCTTAGCCAATGGTAATCGTCTGTGAGGCTGACGAATCGGTCTCTCATCTCCAGTGACTATCCGGTGTTGTACAAGGTGGGTTCGGTCATACTCGCAGTCCCGCGAAGCGAATTTATCAGCAAACTCGTTGATTAGGTTCCCTGCCATTTCTTGCTGCTCGCGATTTAGATCGCAGTGCTGGAATAAAGTTCTTTTCACCTCAGTCATTCCCAGTGGTGAACGAGACATCGCAACACCTTCCTGTGATAGTTTCGTGATGGCAGTAACCGGTACACACTTTCCAACCACCTCACCTTGCTTCAATTTCACGCTTTTGTGTTCCGCATTAAGAACTCGTACGGGAACAATATTGTTCTTCGGCTCGACCAGCATTTTTCCAACAACGAAGTTTCGGCAGTGGTTGTCTTCTGGCTCAACTAGAAAGAATCGGTGGGCCCCAGGATCACCTTCCAGCTTTGTCCAAATTAGTGTCTCTGAAGAAGGTGGTAGGACCTCGTGCTTACTAATGACTGTCTTCAGGGATGCGGCGTTCTCGTTCCCGTACACCATCGGAATCTCTACGTTTCGTTACTTGAGTACTTGCATCCCAATGTCCAATACTACATCATGCGCCTTCATGAAATCGATTCCTATGATGCATTCGTCACATATATCGGCTACTAGGAAAGCGTGGGAGAATGCTAATCCTGCAGTTCCAGTAGCGCATTTGACCTCTGTTATCTCTGTTCCCGTCTACGATGTCCGTTCTTTGACATGAGCATTCAACGGCTGTCATTTCCCTTACGCGGTGGAACACATGCGATGCCTGATCAGCAGCTTGCATTGTCAAGGCAAATGCTAGGGCCTTAGCGAGAGTTCTCTTTCCAGCCGTTCTTACGGCCATTTGCAGTTGTCTATCTTCAATGGCTTGGATAAATGCCTCCACAGCCATTTCATTGATGAGAACCTCACCAGCATTAGGATATGACAAATGTGCCAGGCGTTCGATATCTGCTTGCAGCTGTTGAAGTGCTTCTCCCCTCTTCTGGACTCTACTGCGTAGCTGGACACTGTACACTTGCTGCATATGCTCATCACCGACGCGCATCTCTATAGCCTTCCCCAGGGCGTCGTAGTTGTATTGCTTCTCTTCTGAGACGGTTTGGAGTAACTCCGCAGCTGTACCTCTTAGTGCGAGCGTTAGCGCAATCGACTTTTCCTCGTTGTCCCAGCTGTTCGCCATTGCAGCTGCTTCAAACTGTTTCTTATAAATTGGCCATGATGTTTGACCATCGAAAACAGGAGGCTGCATCTTTTTCCTTCTCGGGCAGTCCGCAGAATTTTGTCGAGCCTTCTGCTTCTTCACTTTCTCGAGCTCTTTAGCCAAGTTCTCGAAGTTTGTTTCATACTTGCAAAACGTCTGATGGATTTCGTCGAATTTGGTTTCAACCTTCTCGAACTTGTGGTCAATTTCTTCGAGTTTTCCTTCGAGAACATTTTTAAAATCTTCCACAGCGCTCTTTTGGACGGCAACTATGGAATTCTTTTGTTCTTCCAATTTGGAATCTAGAGAATTCTTCTGTTCATCAAATTTAGAGTCCATTGATTCCAATTTGGAATCTAGAGAATTCTTCTGTTCATCAAATTTAGAGTCCATTGATTCCAATTTGGAATCTATAGAATTTGTCTGTTGTTCTAGGGAACTCTTCTGTTCATTGAACTGAGAGTCTATAGATTTCTTTTGTTCATCAAATTTTTCCAGAAATAATTCCATCATAGCAGTCATATCAACGCCTGGTTCTCACTTGTTCTTCTGCTACTTCGAACAAAACGGACTTGGGGTTTTCTCCCTCGTTTTCAACAGCTTCCTGCAGTCGACGCACCAGATCACTTTTTCCTCCAGCTGTGGAGAGATTCCGCTTTTCTAGTTCAGCTTTTAACTGCGGTATACTGAGCTGTAGCAATTTCAATGTGCGGCCCATTATTGTTTTCCTTTTTTTTTAAACTAGTTCACTTCACTTTAATTTCACACTGAATACGTTTTATCCCACTTCTGACACCAATGTTACATCCAGGCTAGGATTCGAAAAGATGAAACGTAATTCTATTTAACTAATCATTATTAGTTCTCTTTCAATTTAATTCTTAATTATTATTCTAATAATTCACTTATTTAATTCAACAATTCACTTTCACTTTACAATTAATCACTTTAAATACTCAATCACTTTTCTCTTACTCAATACGTATACTTTTTCCCTATACTCCTCACTACTGTCATCTATCGCACTTCTTTATCGCCGTTCACAACTAGAATGTCTTGGGTGCTCCTGCCACATCTATTTATATATCTCCTAGTGACACCTCTCGAAATTTCCAGATTCGTTAAGTTCAGAAGGTTCGAGAACAACATAATTAGTTATTCCATAGCTATTCAAACTGCTTTTCAAATGCTGCCAATTGTCGGTAATATGGCTCTCCACTAGATGGCGGTGCGAGTGACTAATGGATGCTGAATGTCACAGTTTGAGCATGCATGCGACAGTATGTTCCGGTAGCGAGTTGCTTGGTCGTGGACATACCTTTGTGATCGGTGTTTTAACTTCCCGTCGGTTCGGCAATATTACGGTGACGATTCGCGATAAGTTGTCTATCCCCAAGTGCATTTTTTGAATGCGTGCTAAGCTCCATTTCGTCGGTGGTAGTCTCTCATCCTTGAGCAGTACCAAGTCCCCTTCCTTGAGTGTTTAAGACTCTCTTTGTGTCCATTTCGGTCGCTGCTGCAGACGGGTGAGATACTCGGTGCTCCATTTCTTCCAGAATGACTGCAACAAACCTTGGACCTTCTTCCATCTATCAAGGTAAGTGATTTTTTCTAGGTTTAGTTCGGGTTGTGGTGGTGCTACAATTGATTCTCCAATTAGGAAATGGCCTGGTGTTAAGAATTGCAAATCGTCTACGTCGTCTGTAATCGGGCACAAGGGTCTCGAATTAAGACACGCTTCCACTTGCGTCAAAAGTGTGCTGAGCTTCTCATACGTGAGCGCTCGATTGCTAGTGACCCGCCTTAAATGAAATTTAATCGACTTAACGCCGGTTTCCCATAATCCTCCAAAGTGTGGGGAGGCCGTCATTTTCCAGTGATTCGGCGCAAGTTTTAAAATCGAATTGAGCTGCCGTTAAAAGTTTCTTCAATTCAGTGTCTGCGCCTACAAAATTCGTACCACGATCGCTATATATTTGCGAGAATAAACCTCTTCTTCAAGTGAAGCGTCGAAATGCAGCTAAAAAGGCTTGTGTGGAGAGATCGCTTACCGCCTCGATATGAACAGCCTTTGTCGCCATGCACACGAAGATTGCGAAGTATCCCTTCAATATTTTCGCGTTTCGCCCTCGCCAGGATTTAATGTCGATGGGCCCAGCATAGTCTACACCTGTTTGCTTAAAAGGTGTCGATATTGTTACCCTGGGTGCAGGGAGACTTCCCATAAGCTGTCTCATTGGCGTTGCTCTAAACCTAAAACATATGTTGCATGCATAAATGTGTTTTTTAACCGCCTTCTTAATGTTAAAAATCCAATACCTCTGTCGTAGGTAGGCTACCATTTTTTGAATTCCTCCGTGGAATGTTTTTTGGTGAGCATCTCTTAATAGTAACTTCGTGAAGTGATGTGTTGTTGGCAGGATGATTGGATGTTGTTGCTCGAAATGCAGTGTCGAGTGTTGAAGTCTTCCTCCAACTCTGGGTATTCCTTCTTCGTCGATTGCAGGATTGAGACATTTAAAACCTCGTACTTTGCCTTTGCGTTTCCTAAAGTCAGCAACTAAGGTCTGTTGAACAAACCGAACGATTGTGTGGATGGCGGCTCGAAGTTCAAATGGTAATAGATGACCCTTTTCTCTGCAATGCGATAAAGTTTTAAGATTAAGAATAAATCATTTGCAGTAAGCAATTACTCGAATGAGCTTGGATACGCTTGAATATTTTTTAATTGCTTTATTTAAATTATTTTCCTCATTCCATGCGCAGTGTGTTCTCTTTTTATGTCTTCCTTCATCCGTGCTGCAACATGCCGGTTGGTCCGGACTTTTGAATAACTGTCTAGTAAGAATTGTGGTCCGTTCCACCACAGTACGCTGTCTAGCAGCTGTGAAGGAAGAACACCCCGTGAAGGGGAAACCCCTATAAGCCCGCATATGAAAAGCCCGCGTAACAAAAGCCCGCACGCCAAATTATGAAAAAGCCCGCAGCACAAAAGCCCGCATGCCATAAGCCCGCACAATTTATTTTCAGATTTAGCCCGCATATGATGCGGGCTTATTGTTTTGTTATTCACCTCATCACTTCAATTTTAAAATTTTTAAAGCCAATCAAATCGCTTGAAAGAAACATTTGTTCCGAGTAATATGGAGGGGGATGTAGTTATTCACCACACTCACCTCTTCCCCTCTTTTTTTTTGAAAACAAGTAAAATCTCTTAAAAAATTTTTGTTCGTCCTAAAAAGAACCGATTTATTTACCAAATCCACCTCTACCCCTCATTTCCCCTCCTAAATTGAAATTGGTCAATATCTCTCATTGAATATTTAGTCGTCCTAAAAAGAACGATTTTGGTTCATAGAACCACCAATACACAAAATCACTTCACTTTCACTGGATTGGGAGCAACCGCACTGCTCCAGGCATCGACGAAGAATGCGACAATTCAGAAAAATACCACTTCTTATATACACTTTGTCGAAGACATTTCGAATTGAAAATATTTTTGACAACCAATCAAAACTCTTGCAGGATATATTTTACACAACTTCCCTCTCCGTGATTCTCATGATTTCTTGCATCTTACAGATGGATTTCTGTGTGAATTCAATGGATTTTAAATGTACATTACTTCTATTTTAACACGCAATTGTTTAGGAAATAACCATAGCCCAAGTGCGGATAGTACATGTGTTGAATAGATGCTCTTACCATTGAAAAATAATAGCATTCCTCCCAATAAAAGAGAAAAAAGTTCATAAAATGGAAAGAATTTGTATACATTTGATTAAAGCAGACCGCAAATCATGCGAGTAAATGGAGTTCATATTTGGAATTATTCGCTTATTTAGTGGAAAAACCAGTTTAAATCCTAAGATTCCGCGAGCGGGCTACATAGACCCGACATGATGCGCATAAATTCGCCTTATCTTTTCAATTCGGCGCTTATTTGCTTGTGTTTATGGCGCCTGCCAGACAACCAGCATATACCCTTAGCGGAGCAACGGAGTTGCGTGAGCGTGCTAAACCCTGCGGAAAGATAGTTGAAACCCTTATATCCCGCGAAGCGGGCCACTCACAACAAAAATGATGCGAGTTAAATGGCATTATCTATGAAATTTGACGCTTATTTGTAAATGTTTATGGCGCCTGCCAGACAATAAGCATATACCCTTAGCGGAGCAACGAAGTTGCGTGAGCGTGCTAAACCCTGCGGAAAGATAGTTTAAATCTTTAGATCCCGCGAAGCGGGCCACCCACAACGAAAATGATGCGAGTTAAATGGCATTATCTATGAAATTTGACGCTTATTTGTAAGTGTTTATGGCGCCTGCCAGACAATAAGCATATACCCTTAGCGGAGCAACGAAGTTGCGTGAGCGTGCTAAACCCTGCGGAGAGATAGTTTAAATCCTAAGAACCCGCGAAGCGGGCCACCTAGGCAAAAATGATTACTAAAAGGATTTCCTTCTTCATTATTTTCAGAGTTTCGAATAGAAAAAAAGGATGAAAAAATGTAAAAAAAAGAAACAAAAAAAGTGTATTTAAACAATGCAAATAAGCGCCGAATTGAAAAAAATAAGGCGAATTTATGCGCATCATGTCGGGTCTATGTAGCCCGCTCGCGGAATCTTAGGATTTAAACTGGTTTTTCCACTAAATAAACGAATAATTCCAAATATGAACTCCTTTTACTGGCATGATTTGCGGTCTGCTTTAATCAAATGTATACAAATTCTTTCCATTTTATGAACTTTTTTCTCTTTTATTGGGAGGAATGCTATTATTTTTCAATGGTAAGAGCATCTATTCAACACATGTACTATCCGCACTTGGGCTATGGTTATTTCCTAAACAATTGCGTGTTAAAATAGAAGTAATGTACATTTAAAATCCATTGAATTCACACAGAAATCCATCTGTAAGATGCAAGAAATCATGAGAATCACGGAGAGGGAAGTTGTGTAAAATATATCCTGCAAGAGTTTTGATTGGTTGTCAAAAATATTTTCAATTCGAAATGTCTTCGACAAAGTGTATATAAGAAGTGGTATTTTTCTGAATTGTCGCATTCTTCGTCGATGCCTGGAGCAGTGCGGTTGCTCCCAATCCAGTGAAAGTGAAGTGATTTTGTGTATTGGTGGTTCTATGAACCAAAATCGTTCTTTTTAGGACGACTAAATATTCAATGAGAGATATTGACCAATTTCAATTTAGGAGGGGAAATGAGGGGTAGAGGTGGATATGGTAAATAAATCGGTTCTTTTTAGGACGAGCAAAAATTTTTTAAGAGATTTTACACGTTTTCAAAAAAAAAAAAGAGGGGAAGAGGTGAGTGTGGTGAATAACTACTTCACGCCATTTTCGAAGCCACAAAATATTTTCTATAAGAGTTTTGATTGGTTTACTTCAATTTCCAAAATGTTAGATACTCGATCTTGTGAGAATCACAGAAAAGAGTTTTCTTAAGGGGAACTTCATATTTCCCCATGACATGCGGGCTTTTGTGGTGCGGGCTTTTGTGGTGCGGGCTTTTGTGATGCGGGCTTTTGGGATGCGGGCTTTTGATATGCGGGCATTCGTGTGCGGGCATTCGTGTGCGGGCTTTTGATATGCGGGCAAACGGACCCAACCCCCCGTGAAGTTAAGTCTGCTGGATTGTATTCCGATGGAACATGTCCCCAGTTATCAGCTATCGTGTGTTTTTGAATTTCTGCGACTCGATTGCAAATAAAGGTTTCCCATCTGGATGGAGGTGCCTTAATCCAGTACAGTGCGATTTCCGAGTCCGTCCAAGCATATTTAAGAACCTTTGGTAAATGTAAGGCTCGTGCTGTTTCGGTAAGAAGCTTTGCTAATACAACAGCTCCGCATAGCTCTAACCGAGGAAGAGTGATGGGCTTGAGTGGTGCGACCTTGGTCTTGGAAATAAGGAGACTGACTCTGACGTTATTGTTTGGGTTTAGTATTCGCAGATAAATGGCAGCTCCGTATGCCTTCTCCGAGGCATCGCAGAAGCCATGCAACTCTAACTTGGAGTCATCCATTGTAGTAAATATCCATCGGGGTATGTGAAGTTTTTCGATATCTGTCAGCTGTTGACGAAACACGATTCAGTCTTGTTGAAGTTCCGGTGGAATAGGTTTATCCCATTCCAAACCTCGTTCCCAAAGTTGCTGCATCAATATTTTGGATTTTACGATGCATGGTGAGATCCAACCCATCGGATTGAACAACTTCGCTATTGAGGATAATATATCCCTCTTGGTAGTCTCCAACTTATCGGATTGGCAACCACTTCATGCCTAGCGTCTTGACATGTTTCGATTCGTCAAAGGGTAAGGAAAAATCAATCTCACGCTCCGTAAGTGGAATTTGGTGCAGTAGTTCCTCCGTGTTGCTAATCCATTTCCTCAAATTAAAACCAGCTGACGCTAGGAGTTCTTGTACGAGTATTTGATATCTTTTTTCTAGTGCTTGTTCGATTGTGTCAGCGCCTGTAATAACGTCATCTACATACGTGTCGTGGCGGAGAATGGATGCTGCCAGCGGAAATCTATCCTCCTCATCTTTAGCTAATTTTTGGAGAACCCGAATCGCAAGATATGGAGCCGACGCCGTGCCGAAGGTGACGGTTTCCAGTCGATATGTCTTTACGGTTGGTTCGAATTGCTCCTCCAAAATATTAGTTGGTAGTATAAATCTCGTTCAGCAACGCGAATTTGGCGGTACATCTTTTCCATATCGGCGGTGAATGTAAACCGATGCTTTCTCCACCTTAGAATGATGTCAATAACGTTATTTTGTGTTTTTGGTCCCACTATCAAATGATCATTCAGAGAAGAGATAAAAGAGGATTTGAAGGTTGCGTCATAAACGACCCGCAACTTCGTTGTGGTAGAGGATTCCTTGAAGACCGCATGATGGGGGATGAAATAATGAGCACTTGAGATTACTCCTGCTAAATTTGTAACCTTGCTCATATGTCCGAGATGTACATACTCTTCCATACATTTTTTGTATTCCTTGTATAGGATGTTGTTGATTTCAAACTTTCTTTCAAGTGAATGAAATCTTTGGAGAGCACCATGGTAGGATGATCCAAGATCTGGGTAATATTCATTTTTAAATGGAAGTGAAACTTGAAACCTACCGTTGGCTAGACGTGTGGTGCTGGCAAGAAAGTGTCTTTCGCATGCCTTATCTTCATCCGTCACATACTTTTGGAATGGTTCCTCTTCTATCTCCCAGAATTTTCGGATTTGCGTGTCGAGATTGAATGACTGGACGAAGCTTCTGATTCTTTTCGAAGATTCTATGGGCACCTTGACCATCAGAATCCACCCTAATTGGGTTCTTTGTGCCACTGGTGCCGTGCTCCCTTCCTCTCTAATGACTTCAGGTAAAATAATTTCGGCATACACGTCGCAACCGAGTAACAAATCTACAGCTGCTGGAGAGTGGTATGACGGATCTGCTAAATCTAATCCTTGTAAGTGAGTGCATTTGCTAAAGTTTAAGGTTTTGGCCGGAAGAAGCCCCATCAGAGATTTAAATATTAAAGGCTTCGTGTATCCTACGTACGACGAATGTAGCGATTCGAAGACTAGGTCCACATAGCTGTGGCTCGCTCCACTGCTGACCATCCCAGCCCAGAAACTTCAACGCATGTCCCCTTTTTACCTTTACCTTAACTAACGCTGTTGATAAAAGTACTTGTGTGTTAGTGTCATAATGTGCGTGGTGTGAGTTAGTCGCTGAGGACGTACCAGATTGTAAATATTGGGGACGAAATTCGGGAGCATTTGAGTTATCAACTATTGTTTGTGTAGTGTGGTGCGAGGAAGTTGACAGATTGTTGTAAGAGGTCGAAGTTTGAGGGTTTTGGGGGTAATAATTTATCTTACTGGGGGTTTCTGTAATTGTTTGTGTAGTGTGGAGTTTCGAATTATGGGCTTGAGTGTATCTGGTGGGTTGCTGAGCGGATGTGTAGGGGTGTTGTGAGGTGTTTGTGTAGGGACTGTTATTTGTGTTGTTGCTATTGTGTGGTTGAAAATGTGTGCCTGTGTTAGAAAATTGTGAATCGGGGTAATTATTGTGATATATATGTAAAAGTGAGTGATGTCTTAGTTTGCAAAAGTGACAACAAACTTGGCTTGGGCAGTGCGGTGAGGTATGACTATATGCCAGGCAATTGCCACACAAGCCTAGCCTTCTGACCACATTGCAACGCTCTGGTGGTTGCATTCCCAAAAACTTATTGCAACTTCTTAGAGTGCTGACCCTTGTTGCAAACCTTGCAACTGTATTGTTGTTTCGGTTTTGGACGAGTGTGAAGAGAGTATTTGGTAACTTGCTTTGTGGGTACCTCCGCCTTGAAACTGGGTTTTTGCCGTTGTTGATCAACAGCCTCGAGCGTACGGAATCTGACTTCCAAAAACTCTTTAAATTTTCCAAATGTTGGTAACTCTTTTCCTGACCCTAACCTTTCTTCCAATAACTGCTGAGTCAAGACCGGTAGTTTCTGGACTAGAATGAATATCACGATTACATCCCAATCACCAACCTTCACGCCGAGATTTTTGAGTCCATGGAGGCACTCGGTGGAAGTGTCTAATAATCTCTTCAAGTTCTTTGAGCACTCAACGTTCAGAGATGGCTGACCGAAGAACAATTTTAATTGGGTATTTACCAAAACCCTTTTATGGTCGTAACGATTTTTTAAAATTGTCCAAGCCTCCTCATAATTCCCTACATCGATCGACAAATGTTGAAGAAGACGATCAGCTTCCCCTGCGATGCTTGATTTCAGATAGTGAAATTTTCTGGATTTCGGACAGTGATACGTTGTTATGAATTAGTGACAAAAAGGTGTCATGAAACGATCTCCAGTTCTCATAACTACCTGAGAAGGTGGGTAAAGTGATGACTGGAAGTCGGACATCGGGTTTTTTGTTGTTTATGATGAAGATTGTGTTTGATGAAGATTTTACGAACTTATCGAGATCGTTTAACAGCTTTGACTTGTATTACGTTTCATACATGCTTCCCTTATGTTGTTAAACAAATCATTTATGTAGCGGGTATCATCATCGTCTTGCAATGCTTCGATGACTGCCCTATTTGCATCTACGCTGCTTTAAATGTCGCCTCTAAAAAGGAAAGCCTTCCCTGCAGGTAATTTCTTCCGCATTTTTCCTCCCAAAAATTTTTTCAAAACGTTGACGCTCGTTATCGAATTATATTTAATTTGATTATATTTTATTATGCGATAACCAAGTTAAAAGGGTAACAAAAATGGAAAAAAATGCTCAAAAAAAACCAGCCAAGATATAGCCAACTACTGACTCACCTGGATTTTGTCGACGATCAGCAACGGGGTAATTTTTCGCGGCGCGGGAATCCGTTTTGCACAAAAAACTCACAACTTATTGTCCGTATTAATTTTTTATGTAAAAATGCCGATTTCACTTTTATCAACTGTTTCTATGTTTTTTCTTTGTTCTTTATATTTGTATGGCTTTTAAATTGTGCCCTTGTTCATTATGTATATTAATATAAATGTATATATATGACTTTTGATTTGCGCCTTTGTACTTTATATATTTTTCACAAATCACAATTTAATATTTCCCGCTTCGAAGGACCAATGTTTCGTGTCGTGTCGAGACTAATTACCCTTTTCCTATCCGCTCCGCTAAACTTTAAATTTAAACTTCTCAGAAAAAGGAAAATGAAAAACGCACCTCTAAACATTATAAATTATTCGCTTTTAATCCCTTGTTGTTGGCTTATACACAGTTTATATAGACTATGGTTTCTGTACATACTGTTTAGCGTAACGCAATGTGTCGTAAAATCTAGACACAATCGTACTAGATCAGAACTTAGGCTTGTGCCCTTTTTTTCTCTTTTTATAATTATAAATAAAATTCAAAATTATATATTATATAATCGCCAACATACCATAACTCGCATAATGATAGGTACTGATTATAATTGTTTCCGTGCCTTAAGAAAGCAATTTAGGGTAGGTACTCAGTAAGTTTCTACATAAAAATGTTATTATGGATATTGAGAGCAAGTTAGTAGTGGATAATAATTCCTTTTGGAAATTCATAAAGTATAAACAAAATTCATACGGTATTCCGGAAGTAATAGTATATGAAAATACTGAGTCGAAAAACACATATTTTCCCGACTTTTTTGAAATACTACGTCGATTAAATTCCCTTCGGTATTTAGCCTCAAACCTAAAGTGGATATAGGTTGAATTAATTTGAACTTGTGGGATGTTCCTATAGCCCTTACAGTGTCAAACCATCTGCAAATGCAGGAGTGGATTGAATTCCTGCCCTTTTCCTGAAAAAGTGTAAGGATAGTATTTGCTGTCCTCTATTATTTATATTCAATATGTCTCTTAGGCTTGGAATTTTTTTGAGGGTGGAACGTTTCTTTTGTGGTTCCAATTTTCAAAGCTGGCTTTTAAAAATAATATAAATGAATCACATCATTACGCAACGAGCCGTAAACGTGCGCACGTGCCGCCGGGAGCTTACTCAAACCTTACAGCTTGCTAAATCTAACTTATATATTAAGAGAATGATACCTTGAGTTACGGACCGTTCTGGGAGGGCATGCTGACCGCTCCGCAGTCAACAAGACACTAAAATTCCGTGAATTACTTTTAAGTATTGAATTTGTTTCTCCGATATCACAGTGCTAAAACGGAGGAGCTCGTGAGCATTGGCGACGTCCCCTCCATGGATGAGTCACTTATGTATCTTTCACGCTGCGATAGCGGTGGTATAATACCGGGACCAGCCCTTTTAAATCAATGTGGATAAATGCCTTCGGGCAGATAAAGACAGACCGGAGCGTACTCTATAGCCGTATTTCTTTGCACGCGGATATAGGCATGGCATTAAAAAACAACCATCGCCGCTTAAGAATTCATAAAAAATAACTTGGCAGCACACATGCACCTATGACGTTTATTAGTGACACAGCTGTAAGTTAAGAAATTTGTATTGAAAATCGTGAAATTCAAAAATATTATTTTCCGACAGTTGAAATTAATGCCAAACATATTCTAAAATTATAAAAAAAAACAGTTTCACATTGACAGATTTACCAAATTTTGAAATAAAAATAATAATAAAATCACGAACAAAATATTCGGCGGGATGGTTAGTGGTCGGCGGGATGTCAAACTTTGACATTTCCTGAAAAATTCATCGCAATATTCATCAAAAACGAAAAAAATGGGTTTTGGAAGCACTGTTTATCCCCGCTAAAGGACTTAGCGGCGATAGCTATCCCCGCTAAAGTTAGCGTATATAGGATAAGTTGTTGTTGTATTTTACATGCAAATTTCAAATTATCCCTATATCCGCGTGCAAAGAAACACGGTTTATATGTGTACTTCATTGGGGTAGTAAGGCACAGATCAGGCTATTGTCGCTGGTCATCGCACTTGCAACGTGCCTTCGAGTCACCTTAATGAGGAAATTGTCGATCCTATTCATTTGAGCCAAATCGTATAGGACCTTGTTCGGATAGTACTTTATATAGTTGGATTCAGGCGTTCGGAGCAACCGCGGACGGGCCCTAAGACATTGTCTCCACAAAAACCAAATCTTTTCCATTTAACTCCGTGCAATATTGAACCACAATGGACAACTGTAAGCGATGATCAGCCTTATAAGGTAACATATGACCTTCAGTCTGGAGTCAACTTGACTGCTATGATGCAATCTCCTTGCCAGAGAATAAGCCTTTTTGGCCCCAGCAAGGCAAGAACCTACATATATGTCTATCAAAATATAGATACTGGCCGAGCCAGATACCCAGATATCCAACAATGCTTCCCACAGCCAATGGCTGCCATTTTGTCCAATAATGGCCAATTTCTTTCGGTTTTTTCTGGTACCGCTAGAGCTCCCAATCAATTTTGTTCTGAACAAGATTGTTTTCGTCTGTTGATTTTTAAATTTCAGTCGTCGCAATATCCCTTAATTTGATCGAAGCCACGCTGCAAAAGAATGTTAATTACCTTAGTTTTAGACATGATCTGTGTGCCACCAAATTGCTGGCATGTGTTATAGTATGTCTGAGTGAACCTACCAGATCACTCGTGTAAATGTTATATAGGATCGGAGAATTCACCGCCCCTGTTGTAAACGGTTTTTAATTTAAAAGACTCGGTTCACGTTACCACATTTGACACTGGACTTTTTTCCCATGAGCTTGTTATAAATTAGTAATTAGCAAAAGTTTCGATGTCGAGAAGGATATTTTCCTTGAAATTAAATTAAAAAAAAAATTGCTTTGTAACTTAAGCAATAACACTGAAGGCTGTTTAAAACATTTTCCAAGAGACCAACTTTAATACCATAATACATTTTGTTATATTGGAGTGGATTGCGAGGATTAATATAATCTATATTAACAATTGCAGTATTTTTCTAATTATTCTTTTTTAAATAACAACCTAAAATTGATTTTATTGTTAAAAAAACGTTTGAATGCACTTGTTGTATTTATGGCTTTTTCAGCTTGTATGCATGTATGAGCGTTTATAGATAATAGGATATACGAGTATGTACTGTACATTGCTTTTTACCATTTATATTAATTTCAAGCACCATCTGGGCTGTAAAAAAATGAAATCGCGAATCCAGGATGCAGAATCTCAAAGTCAATTTGGATTGTGTATCTATATTAAATTCGCCTGTAACGACGATTTTTTTTTTATTTATTTACATATTTCGTCTTACAAGTTTATATCTTATTTTAGACTACTTCTAATACTAATACAGAAATTCATATTTTATATATTTAATGATAGATTACAGAGCATTTGTTTAGAGTAAGTCTTAATGTGTTGATAAGATTTGTTCTTCATATCAAATTATCCGTTATAATTTATTGCTTTGTTGGGAGTGGATTTCCATCCACTCCTAATTTATTATAAACAGACAGACCAAACCGCTGACGTCGCATATAATTCTTAATTGTACAGTGCCCGAGCCATACGGCACTTCATATCTTTTGTTTTCCACCGTGTAGATTTTCCCCGGTCGCCACCAGCCCAAATACCTCATCAATCCATCCACACATCGATGAGCTGGCATTCCACACAGCGAATGTCCAGCATCGTATAACCGCCACCCGATACCAGAGTCTATGCGCAGACATTCGTATGCACTTTGTGGTCGTCGCCTCGTCGCCTAATGGTTGTTGACATAAGATAACCAGGCGAGGGTGCGAACCATAAATACTGCCATCCATCGGCGCATTGTTTATTCTTGGAATAAGTACAATGTCGCGCATACAGATCGCTATGGGTATTTCGGGTGTGTGTGCCACACTCTATTTCGTTGGTACGTGGTTGGCAAAGGCATGGGCATGGTATCGAGTGCTTGACACTCTGCTCCCGTGGGACCTGTAATCGGCTAGTTTTGGATGATGGTGCAAAATGGGTTGGCGACTGCGGACTACTTGGGAGAAACGCATTGGTTTCTCGTTCAGATTATTCTCAACCTCGACACGGGGCAGTTCTCTTTTCGTTATTAACCTAGTACGGTGTTTTTGGTCCTCTTTTAACCTCGCAGCGGTTCGGTCCCCTACGTAACATCCATTGTAAATTAGCCTTAAGTAATATAAACTTAATAATAAATATATACGCTTAACAGAGCTCTGGTGTTGTTGTAAATTATTTTCCGGAACCATTTTTCAGATTTGCTCCCCTGTCGTCGGAGACTAATTACCCGACATTTTGGTGCCCCCTGTGAGGTTTGAATATTCGGTTGGAAAATAATTTGGTGCGGTGAATGCTCTGCCCACCGTGTCTCGTCGAGTTTACGATTTTGTGCGTGCTATTCACCTACGTTGTGTTGGTTTATTGTATTCTGGTGCTCGCAGAATACATCTAAGAGTGATTTACCCCAGTGCGGTGCCCCTACCTCAAGTGTTAATCAGTAGCTACCCCTGTGCGGTGCCCCTACAAACATTCTTTCATTCCTCAGTGCTATAGCCAATGGCAGAATTGAATCTTCGGTCCGCGGCGACGACAGCTATCAGGCGCATCCATGACCGAATCATGGCTGAGGTAGGCGTGCTCGACGCCGTCGAGTTGGAGCAGGAGCTGCGTACCCTCACGACGCAGTACGACCGATTTACGGTGCCCCACTACGTCCTAGTGCACCAGGCCACCGACGAAGAGCTGCGCACACATGATGACCTGCTAGCGCATGTGCAAGCGCTTTACAACGCGGCATGCGTCGCCATCAATCGACGCCTGGGCAGCTTGGCTGGCGAGCACAAGGAAGCGCTGCACCAGGACGCGCTTGGTCATGGTGGCCCGCGGGTCGAAATGAAGCTAGACCCGGTGCAAATCCCGTCGTTCGACGGGACTCTACACAATTGGTTGGCGTTTAAGGACGCATTCGAGAATCTGGTCCACAACACCGAGCTCCCGACGGCATACAAGCTGCAGAAGCTGCGCTCCGCTGTGCTCCCTCAGCATGTTGGCATGGTGGGGAATATCTATTCCGGGGGATACGAGGAGCTCTGGAGTGAGCTCAAGGAAAGGTTCGACAACCCCAAGCTGTTGGCGGAAACACACATCTCCAGGTTCCTCAACATAAGGCCGGTTGGCGAGGAATCGTCAAAGGCCATTCTCCACATCGTCGACCAGGTGCAAGAATCCCTTCGTGCACTCAAAGTAATGCAGTTGCCGGTAGCAGAGTGGGATGCCATCCTGGTCCCATTAATTGTTGCGAAACTACCGGCCGCCACCAAGCAAGCGTGGTGCATGCACTGCCATCCCAAGTTGATTCCGACGCTCACCAGTCTGCTCGCGCTTTTGGAACAGCGCGTCCACAGTCTGGCGACGGAAGTCGGACGACCGTCCACATCGGGGCGACAGGAACCAGCGACGCGCGCTCCAGCCCGCGGACAGACCACTGCCCGAACGCATGCGGCAGCTGGTGAAGCTACACGATGCATCCATTGCAGCGGCCCACATCGCGTGACACGCTGCCAACCGTTGCAAGCCATGGACCATCATCAACGGTTAGAAGCCATCCGCGCAGCCGGCGTCTGCTTCAATTGTTTAAAACGCGGCCACAATTCAGCGCAATGCCCATCGAGTGCGTGCCGACAATGCGGTCAGCGCCACAATACGCTCCTGTGCAGGAATCAGCCCGCAGCGGGACAGCAACAGCCACTCAGCAGCACCTGGACGACCCGGGCAGGCGGAGGTCCTTCCAACCGCGCATACAGGAATCAGAACATCCCGCCAGCGGAGTTATGCGAGTCGGAGCCGGAATGGACGCACTGACTCGCCGATCCTAACGCCACCGTACTGCTCGCAACGGCGCTCGCCTATGCATACGGTGCCCTACCACAGCGCCAGCTTGCACGTATTTTGTGTGATCCTGGATCACAGGTAAGTCTAGTTACAACTTCATTTGCTAATCGCCTTCAACTCCGCAGGTCACGACTTCAAGTAGCAGTGCAAGGCATCGGGGCTGCAAGGCCCTCCCGATCCTCAGGCCATGTGACGTTGTCACTACGGTCCACTCGGTCTGAGTTCAGAATCACCCTGAAGGCAGTTGTGCTGCCCGTCATTACGTCCACGCTCCCCGCAGCGAAGGTGGATGTATCAAAATGGAAGCATCTGTCCGGCATCCCTCTAGCGGACAAGCATTTCGGTATCCCGGGGGACATCGACATCCTTTTAGGAGCTGATGCGTGGGGCTTTATCGTTGAGAGCGACATCATCCATGGTCGTCCCGATGAACCGCATGCGCAGCGCACCCGGCTTGGCTGGGTTGTATTTGGTCCGGCGGCTACATCACGAGGCTTGCTGCCAGCGCGCACTCTGCACGGCCAGGCAACAGCGGAGGCATCTCTGGAGTTCACGCTCGACCAATTGGTTCAGAAGTTCTGGAAGCTGGAAAAAGTTCCGGTCGATGAGACCAGAGAAGACGAATGCAGTCGTCATTCCGTGTCCACGCACTCCCGTATGGCTGATGGGAGGTACGTCGTACACATCCCCTTCCGGCATGATGCGCCACGTCTTGGGGCTTCATATAACAATGCCCTGCGCCAATTTTATAGCTTGGAGCGGCGCTTGACCAATAATCCGGAGCTACGGAATAAGTACGTCGCCTTCATGCGCGAGTACTCACAACTTGGCCACATGGAGCGGGTAGGTCAACACGGCGACCTCCCCAACAGTTACTACATTCCACATCATGCGGTCACCACCAAGTTTCGCGTGGTGTTCAATGCCTCAGCGCGGACCACTACTGGCGTCTCGCTAAACGACATCCAGCTGGTGGGGCCCACCATCCAGGAGTCACTCATCAACGTGATCTTTCGCTTCCGGCGCTACAGCGTTGCGCTTACTGCTGATATTGAGAAGATGTTCCGCCAGGTGTTGGTGGCGCCTGAACATCGAGACTTTCAACGGATTCTCTGGCGAGAATCACCGTCAGACGATCTTGCCGTCTTCCGCTTAACGACGGTTACCTATGGTATGGCATCCAGCCCATACACTTCGGTGCGATCCATGGTAAAATGTGCCCAGGACAATGCGATGACAATCCCACAAGCGAAACGTGCCCGAGCGGCGACCGAGACCATCGAGAAGTCCTATTATGTGGATGACCTGCTGACGAGCTGCGATACGGCTCCCGAGGCGGTCGGTCTGGCCAATGATCTGGAAACAATCTTGCAGAGCGGACATTTCAAGTTGCGCAAATGGAACTCAAACAGTGCGCAGGTAATTGCTTTAATCACTAATGAGATCTCCCCTTCTTCTCTTTCCACAGAGCTTATCATTGAATCCCCCACTGCCACGGTGCTTGGCCTGCGATGGGATCCAGCCGCGGACGAGCTGTTTTTCCGTGTGGACCTAGACACACCGCCGCCTCCCCCCACCAAGCGACGTGTCCTTAGCGAGGTGGCACGCTTATTTGATCCGACTGGTCTACTGGCCCCAGTCGTCATCGTCGGAAAGGTGTTTATCCAGACGCTCTGGTCAGCGGGCATCACTTGGGATGCTCCTCTCCCGGCCGAGCTGTGCGATGCATGGACCACATTCCGAGACGGGCTTTCCGCCCTCAACCAAGTCAAAATCCCACGGTGGCTGGGAATGGACAGCCGTGAGACAACCACAATTCACGGCTTCTGCGATGCTAGCATCAGGGCATACGCCGCCGTTATCTACACGATGACCATCGACGCCCACGACCAGGTTCACGTCTCACTTCTGACGGCCCGGACCAAGGTAGCCCCGCTCAAAGGCGCTACCATCCCTCGCTTGGAGCTATGTGCCGCAAATCTACTGGCTGCCACGTTTGAGAACGTCCGCAGTGCATTGGGGTTGCGGACTGCACCCTACTATCTCTGGTCCGATTCGAGCATTGTCTTGTGCTGGTTGCGCAAGGAGCCCTCGACCCTCAGACCATACGTCGCTAATCGAGTGCGACAAATTCAAGAGCTGACATCACCAGCGCATTGGCACTACGTGCGGTCGGCCCAGAATCCAGCGGACTGCGCAAGCAGAGGTCTTGGTGCTAACGAGCTCCTCCAGCATCACTTATGGTGGCAGGGTCCCGACTGGCTGACGACCGGATCCCTTCCCCTCAGCCGGGCAGAGCAACTGGACCACGAAGACCGCGCCCAAGTTGAGCAGGAGCTCCGAGCAATGGTCATCACAGGGGTGACCACTATTACCTCCACTCTAACCACACGGCGCCGCGATGGCGCTACCATCCTGCTGACTGAGCGGTTCAGCTCATTACACCGTCTTCTACACACAGTCGCTTACATGTTCCGCTGGTGCCGAACAAATCGCCATCTACGAGCGCAACCAATCGTCGGAGCGGATGAGCTCGACAATGCATTGGAACGATTAATTCTCCGAGAACAAGCAACCACGTTCTCTCAGGAGATCCATCAACTACAACATGGAGCCGTCTTGGCCAGCTCCAGTCACCTGCTGTCACTGAATCCATATCTGGACGATCGTGGAATCCTACGAGTCGGTGATCGACTCACGAACTCATCCCTTCCGCACGAACAGCGCTTCCCTATCGTGCTCCCGAAGACCGGTGCCTTGGTATGGCTCCTCATTCGGCAGGCCCATATCACAACGATGCATGGAGGAGTCCAGCTCATGCTGCAGACACTGCGCCACAAGTACTGGATATTACACGCAAGACAAGCGGTGCGTACCTACTTGCACAAGTGCGTCATCTGCCGAAGACATCGAGGCACACTCATCCGGCAACAGATGGCCCCGTTGCCCAGCCAGCGGGTCAACGCAGCTAGACCCTTCTTGGCTTCTGGCGTCGACTACTGCGGCCCATTTACCCTGCGCGTGGGGACCCAGCGCTCCCGCACCACCGTCAAAGGCTACTTGGCAATTTTCATCTGCATGGCCACGAAGGCTGTGCACTTGGAGGTCATTGAAGACCTCACATCACAGGCATTCTTGGATGCCTTTACTCGCTTCACCAGTAGACGGGGACCCTGCCCCGACCTCTACAGCGACAATGGGACGACATTTGTTGGAGCAAATCGCCTATTGAAGGAAGATCTAGCTGTGTTCCAGGCACACTAGACACAACAGACGTTGGCCCATGCCGGCACTCGATGGCACTTTATTACGCCCGGCGCTCCTCACTAAGGTGGATTGTGGGAGGCCGCGGTCAAGTCAGCTAAACATCACCTCGTTCGCCTCGTTGGTACCCAGGCCCTCTGGTACCACCAACTCCATACGTTGGCCACACGCATCGAAGCATGCCTCAATTCGAGGCCATTGGTTCCACTCCATGACGATCCAGAGGACAAGCTCGCGCTTACTCCAGGCGACTTCCTTATCGGTGCCTCACTCATCGCAGTGCCCGAACCACCCCTCGGCGACGTGCCGAGCAACCGTCACAAGCAGTACCAATGGATCCGACAGATCCATCAAGAATTCTGGCAGCGGTGGAGCGAGGAATACCTGGCCACCCTCCAGACCCGCAGCAAGTGGGCAAGACCGGATCCCAACATCCAATTGGAGGACATAGTCCTAATCAGACACGAGAACCTGCCACGCACCCACTGGCGTTTGGGCAGAGTCATCGCAGTGCATCCGGGCCGAGACGGACTCGCCCGCAACGTCACCCTGAGGACAGCTGGTGGTGATTGTCGGCGCCCTATACAGAAGCTGGCCCGCCTCCTCGATACCACTTTCGAACCGAACGGTTCGACCGGGCAGGATGTTTAGAGTAAGTCTTAATGTGTTGATAAGATTTGTTCTTCATATCAAATTATCCGTTATAATTTATTGCTTTGTTGGGAGTGGATTTCCATCCACTCCTAATTTATTATAAACAGACAGACCAAACCGCTGACGTCGCATATAATTCTTAATTGTACAGTGCCCGAGCCATACGGCACTTCATATCTTTTGTTTTCCACCGTGTAGATTTTCCCCGGTCGCCACCAGCCCAAATACCTCATCAATCCATCCACACATCGATGAGCTGGCATTCCACACAGCGAATGTCCAGCATCGTATAACCGCCACCCGATACCAGAGTCTATGCGCAGACATTCGTATGCACTTTGTGGTCGTCGCCTCGTCGCCTAATGGTTGTTGACATAAGATAACCAGGCGAGGGTGCGAACCATAAATACTGCCATCCATCGGCGCATTGTTTATTCTTGGAATAAGTACAATGTCGCGCATACAGATCGCTATGGGTATTTCGGGTGTGTGTGCCACACTCTATTTCGTTGGTACGTGGTTGGCAAAGGCATGGGCATGGTATCGAGTGCTTGACACTCTGCTCCCGTGGGACCTGTAATCGGCTAGTTTTGGATGATGGTGCAAAATGGGTTGGCGACTGCGGACTACTTGGGAGAAACGCATTGGTTTCTCGTTCAGATTATTCTCAACCTCGACACGGGGCAGTTCTCTTTTCGTTATTAACCTAGTACGGTGTTTTTGGTCCTCTTTTAACCTCGCAGCGGTTCGGTCCCCTACGTAACATCCATTGTAAATTAGCCTTAAGTAATATAAACTTAATAATAAATATATACGCTTAACAGAGCTCTGGTGTTGTTGTAAATTATTTTCCGGAACCATTTTTCAGATTTGCTCCCCTGTCGTCGGAGACTAATTACCCGACAGCATTCATAATAGCAATTTTACAAAACGTTCTACTCATATTGAAATCAATTGAATTTTTATATAAATTATAATTGACACAAGCTTTAGTAATGGGATCATTCAGACCATAATTCGTTCTGTGCCGGGAAACATAAAAAAAATACAGTTCTCTAGGCCGAAGAATGCGATAAGGAGTGTATATATTAAACATTGATAAAAAAAGGGAACAATCAATATGAGCGGTAATTACATCATGTGCAAAAAGGACTGAGTAATATGTCCTTCTTTTAGCAAGGGTTTTCAAAATCATAAGCGCACATCTTGCTTCATACGGAGGAGTATCATTATTCCAGTATATTTTTCTGAGAGCAAATTTTGTGAATCGTTTTTGAATTTTTTCAATCCGAACTTCAGCGTTGCGGTAGTAGGGACTCCAAACAACGCAACCATATTCCAATATAGAACGAATCAATGAATTATAAAGGGATTTAAGTGTGTAGGGATCATTAAAGTCTTTAGAATTCCGACACAGAAAACCCAGCATACAATTAGCCTTGCTTATGATGTAATCAATGTGTAACGCAAAATGTAATTCCGGATCAAAGATAACACCTAGATCTTTTTGATCAGTTACTCTTTTAATTAATTTACCTTGTATACTGTAATCAAAGATTATCGAAGATTTTATTCTATTGAAAGTCATAACAGAGCATTTTTTAATATTAAAATATAACCCTTTCAAAGTACACCAGTAATTAACTTGGTTAAGATCTGTTTGCAATTTAATCGCATCAGAAATCGAGTTTACAGATTTAAATGTTTTTAAATCATCAGCATATAAAAGGGAATTAGATTCAGATATAAAAGATGGTAAGTCATTTATAAAAAGAAGAAAGAGGAGCGGACCAATATGGCTTCCCTGAGGGACACCAGAGAGGTTTAAAATTTCACAGAGCGGATCCTATCTTCACATACTGTTTTCGATTTTGCAGATAACTGCCGATCCAATTTAAAACATTAGAATGGAATCCAAACATTTCAAGTTTCTTTAATAAAACATTGTGTTGGACCCTGTCAAAAGCCTTCGAGAAATCTGTATAAATACAATCAACCTGAAGACGATTTTCAATTTTATGAAGACAATAATTTGTGAAGATAACTAAGTTGGTATTAGTTGATCTACCAGTCACGAAACCATGCTGGTTTTGCGAGATTTGATTACACACAGCGGCATATATCCGTTTCTTGACAACAGCTTCAAATATTTTCGGAATTAGTTGCAATTTAGCTATAGGTCTGTAATTGTCAATTAATCTTTTAGATCCAGATTTATGAATTGGGGTAATAAAAGAATGCTTCCAGCAATCAAGAAATTTACCTGACATCAGAGACTTGTTAAAAATAATCTTAAACGGTTGAACTAAACTACATTTGCATGCTTTAAAAAACAAAGGGGGGAAATTATCGGGCGCGATACTCGTACTCGAATCAAGCGATGATAATTCTAGAAGAATATCATCTTCGGTCAAAGAAATAGAACCTATGTCAGTAATTCGTTCACAATTAGGTAATGAATTGCAATCAATGACGTCATTCACGAAATTTGATTGGAAAAATGATGCAAACATGTTACATATTTCATCAAGATTGTCACTATTGACTCCGTTATACGTCATAATAGAAGGTATACCAATTGATTTTCGCTTAGTGTTTATGAATGACCAAAAAGCTTTAGAATCGCGTTTAATATAGGTTTCCATTGATGAAACGTATTGTTTATAAAAAAAATTCTTTAAAAATTCATATTCTTTTCGCAAACGTAAGAATTCATTACGCGCATCTAAATTTAATTTACTCAACTTATAGGCTTTATTCATAACATTCTTCAATCTAGATAAACTGTTGTTATACCAACGAGGCTTATTAGAACGAAATATTCGTTTAGTCGGCACAAACGTAGAAATCGTATAATCAATTATTTTTCTAAATTCTGTAAAAGCAGTATTTAAATTAACAGAGTGGAGAATGCTTTGCCACTTTATGGAGCTTACAAAATTATTTATAGCATTATAATCTGCTTTAGCAAAATCCAACCTGTCACTTTTTAAACCCACAGACAATGACTTTAAAACCGACAAGTTGAATGAAACTTCCAACGCATCATGGAAAATACTATTATTCAGTAAATTAAAATCAGCTAGGCTTACAGAAGCTTCGATTTCTTCGTTTATAAAAATTAAATCTAATACATTACCAATAGCGTTGCAAAATCCATTCAATTGGCGGAAATTCGTAGCAAGCATTGTGTCAATTACTTCAATTTCCTTCTCTTTTGAGACATTAAATGGAAGAACACATTTGTCATCTTCAGAATAAAGCCAAGCAACATCAGTTAAATTAAAATCACCTAATACAATTGCATATGATGAGCTATCTAAGCAATTAACAATATTAATTATATTTTTAATATGAGCTTTGTAAATTCCATTATCTGCATTCGGAGGAATATAAGAAACGAAAAAATATAAATGAATTAAGTCTGCATTTCCAGACAAATAAAAATCCACCCGCACACAAATTTGTTCAATTAGACCAGACGAATCAGATAGTGGAATTTCCATACTCTTGTAATATTTTCGAACAGCAAATAATACACCACCACCTCTATCAAAGCCGGTTTGAATAGAACATCTATCATTTCGGTACACCTCAAAGTCATTGACGTCGTTGTTATCAGTAAACAATTCGATGGACTTGATATTCCCATGCAACCACGTCTCTGTCAATGCGATAATGTCATACGAACAATCAGCAGCGGCGAAGAAGAATTTAGCGATTTTGGTTCTCATTCCACCCACATTTTGGTAGTATAGAGAGAGAGAGCGAACAACACAAGGCAACGGATTATTGTTAGCAGCAGCGGTATCAGCAACAGCATGTATTACGCGAGTACGTTTAGATTTAGAATGCGCATTTCGTTTTTTGGAAGAAATTTGAATAAGCGTACTCGAATACCATTGAGCCACATATTTGAATTAAGAAATATGTCAATCAAATTTTCCGGCACGCCGAGTTTAAAGTTGATATGATTAAGTGCATTTTCATCGATACCTTCTTTAATCAGCTTGTGGCATTTCAGTTTAGACATGTCTACATTAAACGCAGATGAAACGTATTTAAGTATAGACTGACATGTCGTAGCAGGTTTGAATGACGATAAATGCAACCATTTGAGTTGAGTAACGATCTCCAGTTCTAAGCCTGTTGTAGAGTTGTTGTTGTTAGTTCCAACGATTGCTCTATCACGCTTATTAGAATGTTTTGGTTTTATTGTTTGCCAAACATTTGGAATATTTCCTAATAAAGCGGATGAGGGTATATTATTGGCAGAAACAGAAGCAGCAGTAGATATTCCAGCAGACCCAGAAGGGTCATCAGTAGCAGTTGTTGAAATAATTGTGACAGCATTAGATGCATCAGCAGTAGCTTTAGCAGAGGTTACAGCATCAGCCCGATCAGCGTCGTTTATGATCGAGATAATTGAGTCTGGGTCTGGCGGCAAAGCAGAGGCAGCATTGGCAGCGGATGATGAGTTTTTTTTTAATTAACTTTGTATTAGCGGCAGCAGCGTCAATTCGGGGAGTGCGCGGACTATTAACAGATATAGGAGGTTGCAAGTTGGACACTTTGGCACGAGAGGGTGCATTGACCCTACCGGTTGTTTGCGATCGCGTAGCCACTTGAGATCTTGTGCAATTATTTGTTGAAGAACGTAAAACAAAATCTTTTAGTTCATTAAGTTCTTTATGCATTTGTTCGATTTTAGCAAATAATAAATCATTGTCAACTAAACTTAGGCGACATTTAGGGCAGTGTAATGTAACCATTATAAGACACTTCGAAAGAATGGCAAAAAAACTGTATGAATTAAACACAATAGCAGAAACACATCCAATCACCGTGACAAACAGTTCATCACTGATTTCAGTATGAGCATTAGGGTTAAGGACACAATTTTTGTAATGAAGTCAGAGACAGCATCAAACTCATTATAAAATGAGCTTCTCCCCAGATTCGGGCTTCTTTAAACAAAGCAGTAGTGAATTAATTAATATTCATGGAGTATCATGATTGGCGTGTTAACAACCCTTGGATATATTTCTTCGATAAAAGATTATTATTATTATTGTGTCTTTTTGCATAGAAAAAAATTTAACACATTTAAATACAATTAATTTGTTGATTTTATTATTTTGTTTAATTTTTATTTTATATAATTATAGCGCTAACCTATTTAGAATAAAAATTGCATAACATTGTTTCCACCGACGAACAAAAGCAGACCTGTTGGATCGATTAGAGCGCTCTCGAAATCGGAAACCCTCGAAAGCAATTTATGAAAAAGCCCTCAGACCATGAACGCGCAAAATTTATTTTCAGATGTAGCCTGCGAATGATGCGGGCTTATTGTTTTTTTATTCACCTCTTCCCATCAATCCTAATATTTTTGAAAACCAATAAAATTCTTAAAAGAAATATTTGTTCGCACTAAAAAGGGAGTTATGTCGTTATTCACTTCTTCCCTTTTTTTTTAAACCAAGCAAAATCTCTGAAAAAATTTGTTTCGTCCTAAAAAGAACGGTTTTATTCACCATATTCACTAGCTCCCTTCTTTTATTGAAATTGAATTATTGGATTTTTTGTCGTCCTATAAGGAACGAATTTTATTTGCACAACTATTACTACTTTTGGAGCAACCGTACTGCTCCAGGCATCGACGGAAAATGTGACCATTCGCTGTTTTTTTTACGATGAAGAAAGTATTGTTAGCAATCATATAAAACGAAAATGGCAACCCTGCTTCATGCGACAAAAAGATATACGAAAAGACAAATGTAAAAGGAGTAGTTGAGTTGATTTTATGCAGTCGTGTTGAGAGGTCGATTATTTCAATAAAGAATTTGTGTCCATTTGGAATAATATAAAGGGTCTTTATATTTCTCGGAATAATTATTTAGCTAACAATTCAGAAGTGGGATTGCTTTGTTCCCATAAATAATAGTTAATTTCTAAAAACTTAAAATTTCTATTGCTTAATAAAAGGGTGGGTTCTCGAAATTCTTGTCGCGTCGCAGTGGAGTCATCATGCTGTCGTCGAGGGATGATAGAGCAGCAGATCGGGAGCGAAGAAGGGGAGAGTTGGAACAAGCACAGCGTGCACGAGAGGAAGCAGAACCGGTTAATCAACAGCAAAACATTGGTGGAGAAATTTGTGTTGGTGGTGGTGGTAATGCTGCGGTGGACGAAGGTGAAATAGCTGCGGGATAACAAGAGATAGCTGTTCAGCAACAAGAACCGGAATTAAAAAATAATGTGCAAAACGAAATAGTGGCAGACGAAAATAGAATTGCCGAAAATGGATGTGGAAATAATGTAAACCAAGAAATTCCAAGAATGAGACAACATGATTACTTTAACCAAAACAGACCAAATTTAGGACAAAACAGAACGAACGAAAATGGATGTGGAAATAATGTAAACCAAGGAATTCCAAGAATGAGACAACATAATTCTATAAATCAAAACGGAGATAATGCATTTCCAGAAAATTTTGGCGGCATTGGTCAATTTGAATGGATGATGCAATATATGATGAGCGAAAATCGAATGCGAAATGAGCAGATTCAAAGACGTGACCAAACTATTGATCTTTTGGTAGAACAAATTCAAGGTTTGACCCAAAGTGTTCATCCAAATGCCAGGAGTACTCCAAAAGCTCATGAGGAAACACTTGTCGCCTGTCAAATGATGCCGGATTTGACCAAAAATATAGAAAAATTTGATGGAGATGGCGACATGGTATCGGCAAAAACTTCGCTCAAAAATATTGAAAGCATGTGTCATCTGCATCGGTGGTCAGAGGAATACGCTTTAGACGTGGCAAAGATGAATTTGGTTGGTGGTGCCAAGCGTTGGCTCAATGCGAGAACTGACGAAATCAAAAATTGGTCTCAGTTCAAAACAGCCTTTGAAAGCACATTCTACGTCAGGGAAAACATGTCTACAAGATGGCAACGGATGGCAAGTCGTTTCCAGCAAAGGGGTGAAACATCGAGCACTTATTTTCATGAAAAGTATGACCTTTGTAAACAACTCAAGCTCACGTTTGATGAAACAAAGGAAATGATATTGACTGGATTACGGACAAGACAGGCAGCGAATTCCTTGATGGGCTGTCGACACTTAGATGCTGATGATCTGCTACATGACATCCTAAAATTTGAAAGAATGAGTTCCTCACGTCCTAATCACGACAGATACAAGACAAATGAATCCAACGAGTCAACGTTCTTTTCGAGGAACAATAAAAATAAAGATGCCGACATTCGTCCCCGGAATTTAAAGGAACTGGTATGCTACAATTGCAGGAAGGGTGGTCACCTATCACGAAATTGTCCAGAGCCTCGAACAACTCCTACATGCTTTCAGTGCGGCCAAAAAGGACATATGTCTCGAACGTGTCCAAATCAACAAGGAGCAGTCAGGCAGATAGATGGGTTACCGCAAAATGGGATCGCAAAGTATTTGAAGACTGTTTACGTTGGTGAGTGCAAACTATCTGCTTTTGTTGACATGGGTAGTTCCGAATGCACGATTAAAGCAACAACAGCCTTGCTCAATAAGTTTAAAATTCAATACGGTCTGATGGAATTAAAATCATTTGGTCCAGCTGAATTTAAAGTAATTTCACCTGGATGGATCGTATCGTCACTCAGTGTTGACGGTGCATTAGCTGAGAATATCAAATTTCGTGTGGTTCCAGGCGAAGTACAAAAATGGGACGTGCTAGTTGGACGCACATATACTGAACTGCCTTACATTACCTATACGAAGATTGATAACTCGTTACAGTTTACAAGGAAAATGGAGGAACAACCATTTGCAGAGTCCTCATATGCGGATCGTAAAACAACGTCGTGGAAGGCTGAAGAAACAACCATACCAACCGGTTCAATTTCGTTTATATCGGCGGTACAAGGGGAAAGTAAAATACTACTACCAATTGCTAATATAAGCGAAGAAGACGTGACTGTTGGAGCTGTTTTCAACATCGACAATGGCAATACTAAGGATGGGAAGCATTATAGTTCTAAAGTGGCAATCGAATTAAGCGATGTAAACGTTGATACCGAAAATGTGTCATCTGAAAACCTTCAGGAGTTGCTAGAGATTTTGAACCAATTCAGGGACTGTGTTGCTATCGATACCATCGATATGGAAATCCAGGAAATCCAGGAAATACCAGGAAGCAAGCCTCCATACTCCAAACCATATCCTGCCAGTGATGCCGAAAAGAAAAAAATACGAGATATCGTCGATGATTGGCGAAGATTGGGTATAGTTACAGACACGAGCTCTTCCTACGCGAGTCCTGTGTTGTTGGTGAAGAAGAAAACGGGTGAGTCCAGGCTAGTCGTTGATTTCCGACGCTTGAATAACCAGACCATAAAAATAAACTTTCCGTTGCCGAATATGGATGACCACATCGCGATGCTTGGAGATTCAAAAGTCTTTATTGTCCTGGATCTTGCTCAGGGCTTTTTGCAGTTGCCAATTGATCCAGCGGACAGACACAAAACGGCATTTATTACCCCAGAAGATACCGGTGAGTTTACACGAATGATTTTCGAGCTTACAAATGGACCGTTTTATTTTGCTAAGCTTATGCAAAAGGTTTTGGGGCCGCATCGAAATCGAGTTGTATTTTTCTACCTCGATGATATTTTTATACCCGTATTAGACTGGAATGACCTAAAGGAACGTTTAGTCCTCGTTTTAAAAGCGCTTCGGAAGGCAGGCCTAACTGTAAGACTCTCCAAGTGCGAGTTTCTCAAGAAGCGAGTTACTTATCTCGGATTCCAAATATCTGAAAAGGGTATCGAACCAGGTCAAAACAAAGTCCAAGCTATAGCGGGGTTTCCACAGCCAAGAAACGTCCATGAGGTGCGTAGATTTTTGGGACTTGCCGGATTCTTTAGACGTTTCGTTGAGAGATTCGCGATCCGAGCAGCTCCACTCTATGATATGTTGAAGACCGGCACTAATTTTAATTGGAGTGTTGTGGCTGATGGAGCGTTCAAAGACCTCAAAAATGGCCTAGCGAGTGGACCAATTTTGCAAGTTTTCGATCCAAAGAAGCACACTGAACTGCATTCAGATGCCAGCAGCCAAGGTTTAGCCGCTATGCTTCTCCAACGAGGTACCGATGATGGCCTATTACATCTCGTATATGCAATCAGCAGAAGAACAACAGACCCTGAGAAATCGTACCATTCGAGTAAGCTGGAACTATTGGCGGTTGTATGGGCAACGACTCGATTAAGATTTCTGCTCATAAACGTAAAATTCACTATTATAACGTATTGTCAAGCACTTATTTATCTAAATGTCCAGAAGACACGAAATCCTCAGGTATGTAGGTGGTATAATTTAATTTGTGAATTTGACTTTGACATCCAACATCGATCCGGAGTGAAACTCCAACATGTTGAAGCTCTTAGTCGGGCACCAACGGAAGAGGCACCAATTTCGGAAGATTTGGAAGAGCGGGCCTATGTTTTTGCTGTAACAACGGATCAAGATGAAGTTATTATGTACCAATGCCAAGATGAAAAACTCCAAAGGAAAATAAATATTCTACGCAACAAGGAGCCAAGTACGTATACCCAGATTGATAAGAGCGAAGTAAATGGGTACTTTCTCGACAATGGGATTTTATACAAAGTCGAAAGCAATCAATATAAATACGTCATACCTAAAGCAATGAGAAAAGCTATATCGATAAGATTCCATGATTTGCAAGGACATTTTGGGTTAGACAGAACCTTGACAAAAATCTAAAGATTTTATTATTTTCCAAACATGCGGCGATATGTAAAGCAACACATAGGTGCATGTTTGCATTGCTTATTATCAAAGACACAGACGGGAAAACCAGCAGGGGAATTACATCCAATACCACCAGGAAATCGACCGTTTGCAATAGTACATTTAGACCATTTGGGCCCCTTCATTAGCAGCTCAAAGGGAAATAAGTATATTCTTGTAATCATTTGCAACTTAACAAAATACGTGCGATTGGAAGCTGTTCGCAATACCAATGCCGAAAATGTTATAAAAAGGTTAGAAAATTTTGTGGCTGAGTTTGGAGCACCAGAAAAAATTGTGACAGACCGAGGAACTTGTTTCACTTCCTCCAGTTTTGAACAGTTTTGCCAAAAACATGGTATACAACATCATTTAAATTCACCGCGACATGCGCAGGCAAACGGACAGGTCGAGAGGGTAAACCGCACCTTAGTAGCAACACTAGATGAAAGTAAGGAAGGCAAAGATTGGGATATGAAACTCAAAAATGTTGCATGGGATCTAAATAACAGCGACAACAAAACCACTGGAAAATCACCGTTTCAACTTTTGTATGGATATACTCCACGTTTTGACGAGGGATATTTAAGACAGCTTACAATAAATGAAGATTCCAGACATTACAAACGACCTGAAATATTGAGAGATGAAGCAGTTGACCGAATACTGGCTGAGCAAAGGAAAATCAAGGAACGTTATGACCGTAGCAGGAGAATCAATGTCCAATATGACCTTGGTGACATTGTTTTTATGAAATCGGTTCCTCAATCTACAGGCGATTCTACGAAGTTACACCGCAAAAATCGAGGTCCTCTTGTCATAACAAAGGTTTTACCAAACGATACTTACGGAGTTGCTGCCCTACGATGTGATGATTCCGGCCGAAAATACTCCTCAACGGCCCATGTAAGTCAATTGAAATTATGAAAAACACCAGACCACAATGACGATGAAAAAGAGTCAGATGTAGACGAGGAACTTACCTTACCAGGAACACCTGATGATGATGGCGATCCCCAAGAAAATATAAGAACTACTGAAGTTATTGATCACGAACTATTGCCTGCTAAGCAACAGCGCGTAAGAAAACGAGTACATTTCCAAGATTATGAATACTATTAAAATCGATTGATTTCGATTTCTTTCTTTTATTGAAAACAAATTTGACAATTAAAATTAAAAGTAAAAAGAAAATGCTTATTTGATTCACAAATTACAATTAAATTAAAAAAGGTGAAGTTATAAATGTATATTTTCGTCATTATAATTTTTTTTCATTAAATTTTCCCCATTAATTGAAACATTAACTGAAGTTCAGAATGTATAATTTTCTTTTTGTTGTTTCTATTAATTAATAATATCTAATAAATATATGAATGTAAATGTAAATATAAAATTCGAGGACGAATTGAAGATATAGGATGGCCGATTGTTAGCAATCATATAAAACGAAAATGGCAACCCTGCTTCATGCGACAAAAAGATATACGAAAAGACAAATGTAAAAGGAGTAGTTGAGTTGATTTTACGCAGTTGTGTTGAGAGGTCGATTATTTCAATAAAGAATTTGTGTCCATTTGGAATAATATAAAGGGTCTTTATATTTCTCGGAATAATTACTTAGCTAACAGTATTTTTATTTAATCTAATATGTACAAATTAACTTATATCTAGATTATTACTAAAATAGAAAATGTCGGCTTAACAACAGGGGTCCGACGAATTTCTTGCCGCTAGGTTTACAAAACTATGCATATTAATCTATTTGATGATTTTTTTAAAATTAGTTAACTGTCCCTGTTGGAATGAAAAAGAAAATATAGCATAAGCGTTGATTACAGGGCGTTAGTCATCCCCTGTAATGTCTTACCGATATAGCGTCGAACGGAGTATCTTCGTTGTGGATGTTGTCGTGAAATCTCGCATCCGTGATAAGACGAGGATTTAGGTAACGATGGCTTGGCTCCATTTGTTGCTGCATTAATTCCTTGACTTCTGTGTTTGGGCTCTTCATTGTCGTTAGCGATATTGTAAACCAGATGGGAAGCCGTAAATTATCACTGGTCTGATGCAGGATACAGATAATAAAGGTAATATATTGCGCACCTGTCAAAAAAGTAAACACAGTAAGATGGTTAACATATTTTTTTTTTTTTTTTTTGTTGGGAATTCGCTGGAGGAAAAAAATCATCGAAAGACATTGCAGAGCTAGTACGCTAGGGATGCTTCTGCAATAGTGAGATTAACCCATCTAAAAAAAACTCCCGGGGGACTGACATTCGCCATCCCGAATGAGATTGCGCCTAGTCGACGACTAATCGGCAATTTGTTTTTGAACTACTTATTTGTTGAATTTAACAGATAAATCCGCCGTTTGTCGGATTTCTAAACTTTTTTCTTGTTTGAAATCAATACCTGATTTCTTAGCCCTAGCTTACTCTTATAGATCAAGAGATTTTACCCGTCTCAATCTCCTGATTGCATTGTCATTATTTAATAGTTCTGTTATTTCTGTGTTTACGTGGTTGAGAAGCCTACTTCTATGCCTTTGAGCAACTTTCTTAACTTCATCTTCAACCATTTCAACATTTAGATCTTTATGCAGATCGGCATTGCGTATGTACCAAGGTGCATTAACTATGTTCCTTAGTACTTTATTTTGGAAAACCTGAATTGTTTGCAAATTTGTTTGGCATGTGCATGCCCACAACTGGAGCCCGTAGGTCCATACTGGTTTCAGAACTTGCGTGTATAGCAATAACTTGTTGTAGTTAAACAGGGATATGAATCTCTCAATAAGCCAATACATTTTACTGTATCGCATGTTCAACTCATCTTTTTTTTCTTTACGTGCGCTTTCCAACGCAGTTTAGCGTCTAGAGTCATGCCTAGATATTTGGCTGTGTTTGAATATTCCACTACATTGTTGTTAATGTAGACTGGAATGTGTGGTACGTTTTTATACGTAAAATTAATATGGACTGACTTAAGGTCATTTAATCTAATCTTGTAAAACGACATCATGCACCACCCTGAATTAGTTTATTATTTCTTTCAATTTGCATTATTTTATTTACTCACTTGTTTCATTTTCTTATTATATTATTTCTTTCAATTTGCATTATTCACTCACTTGTTTCATTTTCTTATTATATTATTTTCATTCATTTTTGCATTAATCTCATTCACTTACTTAATTGTTTTATTTTCTTATGCATTATGTCTAATTTCATTCACTTACTTAATTGTTTTATTTTCTCATTCATTTTGCCTTAATTTCATTCGGTTACTTAATTGTTTTATTTTCTTATTCTATTATTTTCATTCAAAACATTACAAAACATTCATACATTAGTGTACTAAAAGCCATTGTATAAACAAATTAATTCTAAAAGTATACACAAAATTGTCACAACTTTGTAAGTTTTAACTTAAAAGCTACAGCCTATTGTTAGTTAAAGTTCGTACAAAAAAAAAGAAAAAACAATCGAAAGCTCTGTTAAACGAGTATAAAAGGCCTGTGCCAATCGCAAAACGATGCTCTTGTCAACCGAGAGTTTAAGCAAACAACTTGTGGTACGGGTACCTTCCTACTACAATTGTTAACTTAAGCTTCTGGCGCGATCAATCTTAATATCCAATTATTTCTGGCTATTGCCTTCTAATAACCCTTTGAACGCGGTCACTTCAACAGGTACGGTGGTTTTCGAACAGCTTACTCGTGGGTGAACGGGTTCCAAGGTGTTTTGCTTTTGCTGACTATAAGCATACACATCTAGTTTCTTTTATAATTTTGTTATTCTGCTTAAGAGTTTTAAATAAAATTAAAAAAAAAAAAAATTTAAATACTGCATTTTACTGCCCTCCAAGAAGGAGTTCGAATGGAAGTTGGAGTTAGTCGGCGTAACAAACACAAAAAAACCCAAGCTCTACCGACACCACCGTGCTACAATCTGCCATTTCTTAGTCCATTCTGAAATATTGTTTATTGCTGTTTGAAGCTTTTTTGTTGCTATTTCGACAGTTGCTCCCACAGCAAGGACAGCTGTGTCATCTGCAAAAGTAGCTATGGTTGTTTCTTCACTTACAGGAAGATCGCTAGTGAAAAGTAGGTATACAACTGGACCTAGCACACTGCCTTGTGGTACACCAGCTTTAATCTCTCTTAATGTTGAGTACTCTGACTCTTGTTTAATTCTGAAGAATCTATCTGATATATAAGACTCCAGAATGGTCGCATACTGCTTCGGCAGTTGCTTTTGTAGTTTGTGTATCAGTCCTTTGTGCCAGAATTTATCGAAAGCTTGTGCTATATCAAGAAATACTGTAGAGCACACATTTTTCTCTTCAAATGCTTTTTCGATTCTATCTGTGATTCTATGTACCTGATCAATTATTGTTGAGTGCTTATTTCTAAATCCAAATTGGTGAAATGGGACTAGCGATTTTTCATCTATTATTTTTTGTAGACGTTTTACCAGCACTTTTTCGAATAACTTAGACAACATAGATATTGGGCGATATGAGGTAACTTCGTTAGGTGGTTTGCCTGGTTTAGGTATCATTATTACCTCCACATGCCACGACTTTCCACATGCTTGGCACATATCTTAATTTAAATGCAGCATTAATAATCTGCAATAGTTTTTTTTAAATATTTTCGTGGAAATTGCTTCAAAATTTCTCCTGCAATTAAATAAAACCCTGGGGCCTTTTTTATATTTATGCTTTCTTTAATTTCGTTGGCAAGTTCTTTAGCTGTTACCGGCCGAATAGGTGTATCTTCTTTGCATCTTATTTCGAGTCCTTGATAACCTTTATCTTCATAAGGTTTGAATACGTCTTCAAGATACTCAGCGAAAGTGTTTGCTTTCTCTTGGTTGCTTTTCGCCCAGTTACCTTCTCTGGTTTTTACTGGCGGAATGTGAGCTATTGGCCTGTTCATTTTCTTCGTTGCCTTCCAGAGCGAGTAGTCGGTACTAGCATCATTTGTAACCAAGAGTTGCGAAGATCTAAAAGGGCCTCATGGCGCGCAAACTGCGAAAAGCTGGAAAAACTCCCAGCAGTGGCGCGGCTCCAGAGAGCACTTTCAACAGATCCTTCAAACTGCATGGGATTGCTCATCAAACCTGATGGAACAATCACAAGCGACCGGGAAGAAACTCTCACAACCTTGCTGCAAGTTCACTTCCCTGGTTCCCTAATTGTCGATCACACAACTGATCACACTACTGAGGTTTCATATCCAACTAACCTCAGCAGAAATAATAGTTTATCTGGTAAATTATTTAGTCCAGATAAGGTAAAATGGGCCATAAACTCATTTAAACCATTCACGGCACCAGGAAATGACGGAATTTTTCCAGCCCTCATTCAAAAGGGTATGGAATTCTTCCTACCTAACATGATTGCCTTATTTAGGTTCAGTTTCAACTGGGGCTACATACCACGCACTTGGCGGGAGGTCAATGTAGTATTTATCCCCAAACCAGGTAACAAACCTAGTCAACTACCTAAATCCTATCGTCCCATAAGCTTGACATCGTTTTTCCTGAAAACAATGGAAAGAATAATTGACGTTCATATCAGAGAATGCGTAACTTTTAGCATGCCTCTACACCCCTGTCAATATGCGTATCAAAAAGGCAAATCAACGGAAGGCGCCCTGTTAAAACTAACAAATCACATAAACAACGCCTACCGTTGCAAAGAAATTGCACTATGCGCTTTTCTTGACATAGAGGGTGCTTTTGATAACACCGGTTATGATTCAATATCAAATGCTTTAATTCACCGAAAGGTAGACTTTCCCACCATAAACTGGATAAAAGCGATGCTCGAAAGTCGGAAAATCACTGCTTCGTCAGGACAGACTTCAGTATCAGTTTCAGCTATAAAAGGCTGTCCACAAGGAGGAGTTTTATCACCCCTTCTGTGGTCTTTGGTCATAGATGACCTACTTCAAAAATTAAGTAATTTAGGCTACGACATAATAGGGTATGCCGATGACTTGCTCATCATTATTAGGGGCAACGAATCAAACGTAGTTACTTCACGTATGCAAAACGCCCTTAAGATAGCTATAGACTGGTGCGTCAAGGAAAATCTCTCCATAAACCCCAGTAAAGCTATCATAGTTCCTTTCACAAAAAGAAGAAATCTCAGCTTAGCTCAGATTTCACTAAATGGCCCGACCATTGAGTATTCCGACGAAGTCAAATATCTTGGAGTAATCCTGGACAAAAGACTAAACTGGAACTCTCACATCAACAACAAAATCACTAAAGCTAACAGAGCTTTATGGGCCCTCTCCAAAGATTGTCCACTGGATCTACACAGTGATGATAAGACCCATTATAACATACGCCTCCATTGTATGGTGGACAAAATCCACACAAAAGGTCGCAATAGAGAAGCTCAAAAAGGTACAACGGCTTGCGTGCCTTGGTATCTCCGGAGCCATGCGAACCTGTCCAACGGCTGCCATAGAGGCAATAACAGGTATTACACCTCTCCACATATACATTCAAAAATTGGCGATCCGCAGTGCAATAAGTCAAATACAGTTAAACGAGATAAGTCTTAACGATCATCCGGAACTTAAGCCCCATCTTGATGAACTGCCAGAACTCAACATGAACTGCGCGGTCACAGACCGCATTCATAAAACACTATGCTTCAACAAGCGGTTCTCCACGGAGATCCCCAAGAGAGAAGCATGGGTTAGTAATAAACCAAACAACCAAACAAATGCTTTACGATACCCATAGGGAAAAGTCCCAGCGTATTTCAAGCAGAGCTCCACGCCATTCATATCTGGTATAAAAGGTGCAACCATCCATATATTCACGGATAGACAAGCAGCTATAAACGCCCTTAGCTCGCATACGATTGACTCCAAATCAGTCATGTACTGCTTCAACACCCTACAGGCACTCGGAACAAGTAACAAGATCAAGCTATGGTGGGTTCCGGGTCATGTCGGGGTGGAAGGTAACGAAAAGGCCGACGAACTGACCAGAAAAGGTTCGAAAACACCCTTCATAGGTCCCGAACCCTTCTGCTGCACTCCTAGATCAGCAGCAACGGCAGCAATAAAAAGCTGTGAATACAGAAAATGTATCCATCTTTGGGAAAGCATCCCAGGTTTAAGACAGACCAAACAAGCCGTTCGGCCTTTCAATAAAAATGCCAGCAAATGCCTAAACCTAAGCAGGCATGATATCAAAAACTTAGAAGGTTACCTGACTGGCCACCATGGTTTAAGATATCATCTACACAAAATGAAAATAGTAGACTCTCCTGAGTGCCGACTCTGTCTTGAAGAGGACGAGTCAGCTGAACACATTTTATGTGAATTTCCGGCCCTAAACGGAATTAGAAAGAAGATCGTTTTCAGGGAACAAATGTGCCCAGAGGACATAAAGAATTCTTCTACTAGTAGAATTGTCCGCTTTACACGGAAAGTGGAAACTCTACTAGTCTAAATTTTTCTGGCCCACACGGCACAAACGATCTTTTTAGGTTGAAGTGCCCCATATTTAATCGCCTTGGCGAGCCAGAATTTAAAAAAAAAAAAAAGGCTTGTGAGGTAAGTTTTCAAAAACTCATTATTGAATTCTCTTACAGATTTTCTGAGCTTATAATTTAAGTTGTTCAGTGTGGTCTTGTAGCTTGGCGCCCTTGTCTGTTGCCAGCGTTTTCTAGCTTTCCTCTTTTCTGTAATAATTTCACATATTTCGAGAGGATAAGAGTTTTGTTTGATCTTTTTTGTTGTTTTGCGAGTGGCAGCCCACGCAGCTTTTTGTATTCTGAGCGTCAATATTTGGACTGCTTCTTCTAGTTGATCTTCTGTTTGAATAGCTGGTGATAGTTGGATACTTTCTTCCAACTTCTGTCTGAAGTAGTTCCAATCAGTCAGTCTATTTACTAGTTTTGGGCTATGGTCTTTTATTATTATTTTATCGCAAAATATTAAGAGTATATAGGAATGATCTGATTGAAGATCAGGTCCTTCCTCTATGCTTATTTTATTTGAAGATATATTTTTTGATAGAAAGAAGTCGACAAGATCTGGGGTTTTATTTCTATCTGTTGGCCAATAGGTAGGTTTTCCCGTTGAGTGATATTTGGCGCCATCTTCTTTAATTGCTTCATATAGTTCTCTGCCTCTAGTATTAGTTAATCTAGATCCCCAATACTTATTTTTGGCGTTAAAATCCCCTCCCGCGATTAATCTATTGTGAAATATGCGGAAAAGACTCTTTTTAAATAATTTTTCTTTAGTCTATAGCTAGGAGAGCAGTATACTGCTGCAACAGATATTTGTCCACTGCTCGTTTCTACACATATGGAAATTCTTTGAATGGCACATGATTGGAATTTTGCTTCTATATGGTGTTTTATTGTATTCTTTATTAACACTGCGGCCCCACCTTTTGTACAGTTATAAGGATGTGGGGAGTAATAGAATTCATATCCTTGCAGTTTGAAGTCAGTAATCAATTTAAAGTGCGTCTCTGAAATGAGACATATATCTATCTGGTGTATGTCAAGAGTCACTTGCATCTCGTCCTTGCAACTCTCGATACCATTAGCATTCCATTCAAGAATTTTTATTTTATTCATCATGTCTGTCTTTTGGTAACAGCTCTTTTGTTGCTGTTTTGTGTCTCTAACAACAGTATTCTATCTAATATCGTTTTATTCGATTTTTCCATGGAGCCAATCCTGTTTAGGATTTGTTTCATCAGGTTTTCCATGCCAGTGTTTGGCTTTACTTTGCGTTTTACCGTTTTATCTGCAGGTATTTGAGTATTTATTGAGGCTGCCTGAGCATACCTATGTCATTTTTGGACCAGCCGTCTTTTGTCTCGGGACCTTTTTGATTATCGCTTGGTCTTTAGGCTTTTCTTTCTGCGGGCTCTTTTGCAAGTCCTTTTTAACTGTTTGCTCATCCTTATTTGAGTTTTTTTGTGTTTTCTTTTGCTTTTTGTCCCTTGCAAGTTGGATTTCTTTTACAACTAAACAACCTCTGTAGCTAGCAGGATGGTTTTCATTGCAGTTTGCACATTTAGGATGTTCATTCTCTTTCTTCTTACATTCTTTAGTGTGATGACTTCCTGCACATTTAACACATCTTGGATTTGAGTTGCAGTATATATATGTTATATCGGAACCCACTTGTGCGCATCTAGATTTTAAATTCAATAAGTAAACATTTTGCCATACTTTCAATGTACACAAAAAGATGCTATGACAAAGAATAATTGTAGTCAACACTTTTTGTCCTAATCAATGTTTATGTTTTAAAGATCCATCGCTCCAATGTTTATAAAATATGAGCAGGAAATGTGACTCAGCACTTTTTGCCTTTACCAACTGGTGCGAGAAGATCCGCAGTCAAAATGCTGCGTTAGCAATTAAGCAATATAAAAGGGGATCGATGTATCTCAAGTTGTTAAGTCTTAAGTCTACCATACCAACAGTCACTTCGTATAGCGGAAGATTTCCCCCCACCAAGGGTAAGGGATCTGAAGCTTTGACTTCAATAAAAAGTTATTAAAATTAAATAAAGTCTTTTATTTTGATGTCGCTCTCTGACGAGAGCGCAAATATATTTTTTATTAACTTAAAACACTTAAACAAAATTGGCGCAGTCGGTAGGATTGCACAAATCGTGTAATCCTTGTAAAAATCTACCGTTCCGTTTAAATAGTGAAGTAAATTTCAAAAATAAGTTTTTTCTGCGAAAAAGATTAAAACAAATCTTTGAGTCTACGACTAAACACGGTGCTGTGAATAAATAAAAATAAATTAATACAAAATTGATTAAGATATTTTTAAAAAAAGTTTTGAAAGTGAATAAACCGTACTCACATTGACGGGTAAAACATTTTTAAATAAATTCAGTGAAAAGATCGAAGATCCAACAAATCTATTCAGTGAATAAAAACGGATTAATTAGAGGTTCACCCCAATGCACATGGTAATACCACAAAACTCATAGAGAGAAATTAATCAACCTCATAGACTAAGTTAAAGAAGAAAAGGGCAGCTTCAGAGCTCCAACAAATAGCATAAAATAAATGTTCAAGAGATTGCAGAAGAAGAAGATAATTAACCCAGAAAGCAGATACACTGACGAAGAGGAATCTAGTTCAACAGAAGAAGAAGACCTACATCTACTAGAAATTCGAAACAGAAGTATACCTGAATATTGTAAGAATAATTTTGAAAATAGAAAAATTAAATTACTAGAAAATAAAATTGATAATTTAAATCTTAGTTTGGGCAATAATATTTTAGACAATAAAAGTAAAAATAAAAATATTGACAACATTTTATTGACAAAATTTGAAGAAAATAATCATAAGTTTAATCAAAGTAAATTAAGTATAGAAAACTATCAGAAAACCAAAATGGCTACATCCCAAGTAAATAATACACCCAAAAAAAGCTTAACGCTTAATCCATTAAAATATATTGAGAAACTTAATACGTTTGATGGTCGCACTGAAGATCTTTACACATTCCTCACAAATGTAGATGGAATAATACCAACTCTTAACGAGTATGATAATCAAAGCCAACTGATGTGTATAAATATTTTAAAATCCAAATTTATTGGAAAAGCAAAAAGATGCATTGAGATTCACTCCCACTTACAAAATTGGTTAGAAATCAGACATATGCTAATTAATAATTTCGGAGGATTCAAGAACAGCCTACAATTGTACGAAGATCTAAGACAGATCAGTTTCAGAGGTAACGTTTTAAATTTCTATAACGACATACAAAAAACTTTGTGCGATTTGAACCAAAAATCGGTTCAAGAAAATAAAGTCCATGAAGTGAACAATAATAATCTCACAGCCTTAAATATTTTTAAAGAGAAATTGCCGGTACATATGCGAACAATTCTTTTCGCCCTCAAACCAATGAGTTTGCAGGAAGCCCTACACGAGCTCACAGAAGCAGGATTTGTTGAATCAAACTCTTTTGAAGAAAGACAGCCAAGGCAAAACTTCAGCAATAATGTTAAGAACTTTCAACCTAAAATGTTTGTCCCACAGAATCATCAAAATAATTTTAGACCCCAAAATTTCCAAGCGTTTGGCCAAAATAGAAACAACCCTAACAACAATTTTAGACCAAATAATTTTCGACCACCATTCAATCATTTTCAAAACAGAGCTCCTTTCCAAAATAATTACAATACAGATAGGAACTATAACCAAAACAACTCTAGAACACAGCCTATGGACATAGATCCAAGTAGTAGTCAATTGAGACGTAACCCAACACCGGTTAACAGACAAGTTAATTACAACAGAGGAAATCACTCTAACAATCCTGCGGGATATAATGAAAATAATAGTAGTAATACTGAAAGGAATTTAGAAACAAATAACGAAACTCACGAGAATCAAAATTTTCAGTTACAAGCCTCGGAAATAAATCCGGACTTCCCTATCTCAGAATAGAGAAAAACGGCAAAATTATACGTATGCTCATAGATACTGGAGCAACAAATAGTATCATTAATAAAATAGACGTTCCACCCCAATACATACAAACTAGAAAGCAACCGTTAAAAATTAACACAGTAGGAAACCCTGTCGTAGTGACAGAAGAAGCATTATTTCCCAAAGAAAAATTCGCCTATAAAGTAAAAGAAAACTGTCTTTTCCATATATTGAATTTTAGTCCAAATTACAATGGGATAATCGGTAATAATATTCTATTACCTAATAATAGTAAATTAGATTATGCAACCAAGACATTAACACTGAATGACATAAAAATTCCAATATTTTTTGATTTAATTGACGAACAAGACTACATGATGGAAGTTCATCACTTAAGCGGCTTAACGCCAAATGACACTATCTTCGACGAGTTTGAACAAAAAAATACTGAACACATGAATATTGAAGAAAAAAAAATTCTCTCTAAAACCCTAAAAGAATATCAAGATGTATTCTTTCATAAAGGTGACGACCTAACATTTACATCACACGTCAAACACAAACTTACTGTCTCAGACAATTCCCCAATTTTCACCCGGATATACCGCTATCCCGAGGTACATAAAAATGAAGTCAATAATCAGATCCAAGATCTTTTGGATCAAGGGATAATCAAACACTCGAGTTCACCATATAATGCTCCGATATGGGTCGTACCCAAGAAAATGGACAAGATGGGAAATAAAGAGTGGCGTATAGTTATTGACTATCGCAAATTGAACAAGGTTACCACAGAGGATAAATTTCCAATTCCTCTAATTGAAGATATACTCGACAAGATGGGTCGAGCCAATTATTTTTCTACTTTGGATTTAACAAAAGGTTTTTACCAAATTGAAATAGATCCACAAGATCGTGAGAAGACAGCCTTCTCCACACTTTCAGGACATTATGAATGGATCAGAATGCCATTTGGTCTCAATAATGCTCCTGCTACATTTCAACGCATGATGAACGAAGTCCTAAGTGACTACATTGGTAAAATATGCTATGTTTACCTTGACGATATCATCATCTTTTCTTCATCACTACAAGAACATATTCAACATTTGAAACTAATCTTCAAGAGACTTCGACAAGTCAATCTTAAAGTTTCTTTGAATAAATGTGATTTTCTAAAGAAAGAATCCGAATTTCTCGGACATATAATTACACCAGAAGGTATCAAACCCAATCCGTCAAAAATTCAAACAATAAAAGATTTTCAAATTCCCACCTCCATAAAAGAAATACAATCCTTCCTAGGTTTAACTGGATATTATAGAAAACTCATCCAGGATTATGCTAAAATAATCAAACCTATGACGTTATACCTAAAAAAGGATTCAAAAATAGATATAAAGAACGAACAATATGCTGACGCGTTCAACAAACTAAAAGTAGCAATGACAGATATGTTAATTAACAAACACCCAGACTTTACTAAAGAATTTATATTAACAACCGATGCAAGCAATTTTGCAATAGGTGCAGTATTGTCCCAATCTCACGGACCACTTTCATTTGCATCCAGGACACTTAATAAACACGAGTGCAACTACAGCACTATAGAGAAAGAACTCCTAGCAATCGTTTGGGCAACCAAACAATTTCGTCATTACCTATATGGTAGACGTTTTAAAATTTTAACAGATCATAGGCCGCTAGTTTGGCTACATAATCTGAAAGAGCCTAATTCTAAACTACAACGTTGGAAAATAAAGCTCGAAGAATATGATTTTGATATTGAGTACCTGCAAGGCAAAGAAAATAAAGTTGCCGATGCTCTATCAAGAATCAAGATTTCACCTGAAATTAACGCTTTAGAAGAAGACTTAGCAAGTACACAACACAGTGTCGAATCAGATAGTACAGACCTAATTCCAATAACAGAAAAACCCCTTAACATGTTTAAACGTCAGATAATCATCAAAACAACTAATGAAGATTCTCAGGAAATATCCTTTCCGTATATAGGTAAAAGATTAATAACAATTACGAGGAAAAATTTTACGACCAAAGACTTTGATCTAATAATATCAGAATGTGATATAAATTGCACAAATGCAATATTCATAAATAACGACGATTTACCTTTGAACAAATATGCGAATGACGACGAATTATTTCTTAAATTTCAAACCCATTGGAAACAACACCATAATAAACAGAAATTATATAGAAGCATATCTAACCTAATAAATTTACATCCTCCAGAAACTGAGGAAACAATTAATAAAATCCATATAAAATTTAATCATATTGGTATTGAAAAAACATACCTTGAAGTCATTAGAAAATTTTACGCACCTAGTTTACGTGAAACTATTAATAAAGTATTGAACAATTGCGAAATGTGTAATTTCAAAATAGAAAGGAATCCAATAAAACTACCTTATGAAAAAACGCCCACGCCCTCAGGCCCTCATGAACACTACCATATGGACATTTGGCCCATACCAAGAAATGGTAGCTACCTAACATGTATTGACAAATTTTCAAAATTTATAGCCCTTGAACGTTTAGAAACAAAGAATCAAGCCGATGTGCTAACCGCTATAACTAAGATATTTATTTATCTAGGTAAACCAAAAATCTTAACGACCGACAATGATAAATGTTTTTTATCTTACACAGTTAAACAATATCTCAAAGACAACGAGATAGTAACTCACATTACTACGCCATATCGACACACAGGCAACTCAGATATAGAGCGTTTGCACTCCACTCTCAACGAGAACATAAGATTATTTGAAAAGCAAAAGCCAAGCTTAGTCGATAACGTGACACGAACAATAGAGGTTTACAACAATACGATCCACTTAACTACTAGAGAAAAACCGAGTGACATACATTTCGGACGCATAGACAATAAAACAATATTTAATAGAATCGAAAGCACAAAAAATAAAGTTTTAGCTAGAGTGAATAAAGATAGAAAAGATACCGATATAAATCCTAATTTTACCAAAATTTATAATCCTACATATTTCGATAAATTAAAAACAAAGCATAGGAAAGTAAAAGTGATTGAAATCGATAAAATTAAAATAACTATTAAACCAAACAGAGACTTACAAAAATTACACAAAGACCAGTTTCGAAAGAAAAAGAAAAAATTTAAAAATGATAAAATTAAAATTGGCATCGATACTAGTTCTATGGCAGTTAACACTGGCCTATAGCCAAGAAATACAAATAACTAATTACAACCACGGTAACGGTTTTACCATTATACAACTACAACAGATACAAATAATAGAAAACTATACTAAAATACTTCATATTATAAATTTAACTAAGTACGAAACAAATTTAGAAATACTAGAAGAACATATACAACTTTTACCTGAACCAAACATTGAAATTATTAATTTAATGAAACATACAAGAAAAGAATTTGAAACTATAATACCACATAACAGACAGAAAAGAGGACTCATTAATATTTTAGGTACAGGCATGAAATTTTTATCCGGAACTATGGACGACGATGATAGGCAAGAAATAGAAGAAAGGCTAAAATTAATAGAAACAAATACACATAATGTAATAGAAAACTCAAATTTACAAATACAGATAAACAATCATTTTAATGAACAAATTGCGTTAGTAACTAACATGTTTAATAACAAAACTAAGAAACTTACCGAACATATAGAAAAATCTATTCGCATTCAACACGATTTAGAAAGGGATCTTAACAAATTGAAATTAGAAATAGAAATTAAAGACAATATAAAATATTTGATAAATGACATCGACAAAATTAAAGACATAATTTTAGCATCGAGACTAGGAATCCTAAGCAAAGACATATTTTCAGAAACAGAAATTGATAAAAATAATATTACAATTGAAAAACTTTCAGAAATCAAATTAGAACTTGCTTTGTATAAAAACTCTATTATTTTTATAATTGAATTGCCAAACTTTACAAACGAATTATACAAACAAATACATATTCAACCCATACCAAACTTAGAAGATAGTCAGCAATTAGAGATAACTAATAAAATATATTTGACTAAAGATCAAGCAATTTACAATAATACAAATATTAAAAAATATTTATCAAAAATAAATGATAACTGCTTACAGAATCTATTTAAAAAACAAATGAATTGTAAACTAATAAAAAATGTAAACCAAGAAATATTAGAAATAGGAAATAATAATCTTGTGTTAATTAATGTAAAATTACAAGAAATAAATCAAAATTGTAATAATCAAAACATTACTGTTAAAGGTAACTACCTAATTAAGTTCGAAAATTGTAAAATTGAAATAAATAATAAAATGTACGAAAGAAAAAATTATAAACACGAACCTTTAATACCAAATGTAATTGAGAATATTAATTATACCAAATCAAAAGATATAACTTTTCAAGAATTACATTACCAAAATATACAAAACTTAAAAGAAATTGAAGAACTGAAATACAAGCACAAACATACTAGTTTAACTATGTACATGATAATTTTAATCATTATACTTGTCATAATCCTTTATACATATTTAAAATGTAAAAATAAGAAGATAATAAACAATGTAAATCTTCCAAAGGTCACTTTCCGACCATTAGAAGACTCTAAAGGGGGAGGTGTTATATCGGAACCCACTTGTGCGCATCTAGATTTTAAATTCAATAAGTAAACATTTTGCCATACTTTCAATGTACACAAAAAGATGCTATGACAAAGAATAATTGTAGTCAACACTTTTTGTCCTAATCAATGTTTATGTTTTAAAGATCCATCGCTCCAATGTTTATAAAATATGAGCAGGAAATGTGACTCAGCACTTTTTGCCTTTACCAACTGGTGCGAGAAGATCCGCAGTCAAAATGCTGCGTTAGCAATTAAGCAATATAAAAGGGGATCGATGTATCTCAAGTTGTTAAGTCTTAAGTCTACCATACCAACAGTCACTTCGTATAGCGGAAGATTTCCCCCCACCAAGGGTAAGGGATCTGAAGCTTTGACTTCAATAAAAAGTTATTAAAATTAAATAAAGTCTTTTATTTTGATGTCGCTCTCTGACGAGAGCGCAAATATATTTTTTATTAACTTAAAACACTTAAACAAAATTTATATGTATGCCCATATCTTTGGCATTTTTTGCATTGGGGCACTTGTTTCGATTTACGAGTACGTAGGGTATGAACATATCAGTGGCGTCTCGTCAGGGTGTCCCTCATCGAACTCTGCGAAATAATTATAGCAGACACAAATTTGCACATCACAATTACACTACCCATAGAACCCAGCCTACACCATATTCATATTCATCCTTCCTATTTTTTCTTTCAAAAAAATTAACTCGCACGAAATCTCGCTGCGCACATGTTCTGTTAATTTCATCGAATAAATTCATCCGACTCCAAACAATATACAACTTACAAGATTTCCCCAGTATTCATCCCCATGGTCATTCGTCACCCGCACGAGATACATAAAATCGCTTTACTTTGATGAACTTGAGTGCGTACGAAGGTCATAGGTCAAATATACGATGCATTACATCGACGCTCGTGCAAAAAAAGAGGTGCACGACAGTCTGCGCTGCGATGTTATTTTGTTTTCTGTTGTAGTGTAGGTACAGTACACCAACACCAAGGTTCATAAGAAAAATGTCATTTATGAATGAATGAACTTTGCTTTTCGTTAGGTATTATTGGTTGCAGTTTCGTGCGGTGCTTTTGATTTTGTTTGTTTTTCTAAATTTAATTTTGAAGAAAATAAGATAGCAATAACTTAAAAATAATGAGTGAAAGTGAAGTCGAAGATCGTGTAAATAGGTTATTACAAAAAGCTTTTAGTTCGCATACGTATGACGAAAAAAAACAATCATTAATGCCGGTAGGCCTACACCGAATTTAGAAAACTTAAAATCAACGTTCAAAAGAAGTGAAAAGGAGTATACGCGAAAATTAAATTTCGATTTATATAAACAACATGATTGGTTGACGGGGTCGGTTAAGATAAATAAACTATTTTGTTGGCCGTATTTAATTTTTCAAACTACTGAAGAAGAAAAAGTGTGGACCAATATTGGTTATAGTGATCTGAACCATTTGCATGAGAAGATCCCAAAGCACGAACTTTCCATTTTTCACATAACAATGAATACTTTTGGAAAAACTAGAATAGAGTATTTATTTGATCATCAAAAAAAATGTCTGCACAATGTTTTAATGAAAATGTGTCAAAAAATAGAAGGTCTTTTGAAGTTTTAATTGATGCAACTATTTTTTTTGGCTGTTCATGAGTTGCCATTCAGAGATCACGACGAATCCAATCTATCCTAAAATAAAGGCAATTTTAAAGACTTGTAAATATAGGTACAGCTAAATACAATCAAAAATTTAAACAATTCTTGCAAACTTCCACAGTTTTTAAGGGAACTTCTGCAACAATTCAAAACTATTGAATTGAAGCAGTGAGTAATGTATTGATAAGGGAGATAAAAAGAGAAATTCAGGAAACCGAGTTCGTCGCAGTGCAATTTGACGAAACTACAAACATCTCTCGAAAAGCACAACTTTCGTCAATAGTTCGTTACGTTGTGCCGAACCCTGACACTCGGCAAATGGGCGGACTCGCCCCACCAACAGAATCAAGGAAGATAGCTCCAGAATACCCAATGTAACTTCGGTCTCATCTAAGCGCTCTCGCGGCAACGAGTCGAACAACTCATTTAGTCAGGCTGAATGCACCCATTGGCGACCGAGCAACAAATCGGAAAATAATTTTTCGCAAACGTCAGATTTTGTTTCAACCCGGACGAGAACGGCCGCACTTATCCCAAGTATCCCGAGGAACGACCTGGAAAACCACGAGGAGGCCCCGTCAAGGAATCCGAAAACATCCGGGCCTAGGAAAGGAATTCCAACAGCATTCTCTGGAAAACGACGACGTCGAGGTACGGACCCCGATAAACGGGTTGGCAATCCAAGGACTAAGTCCAAAAGGATAGCGCGGCCACGTTTCCCGAGTCGAGGCGTTCCTCTGCATAGCAGAGGAATTTGACTCCTCGGAGGCGACTGGCGGACGTTAACACGGACGCGCAACCAGTCGCCGGGGCAAGATTCCCAGAACACTCCCGTACACGTTGGAGAAAGTACAGCCTGCCAGACCAGAACGCGAGAAGAAGTGACGCGGACGGATTAAAACGAGGGACAACAAGTTGCAACGCCCTCCGGACGAGGTAAGTGCCGCCTGAGCGCGAGGAGATGGAACTAAAACGGTGATTTTATTTCCTCGTTCATCCGTTTTAGGCAGCAGCAGCGAAAATATAGGCGTCCAAACGCGACGGCAGTCCAGTGGCCGGCGAATTCGGCAGTGCACGAATTCCACTTGCACAATTACAACAGACACAGGTAAGAAATTCCTTGAATTTCTAATTTAGAAGTCTATGAAAGGGCTTCATCCCCTATAGGAATGAACAGGCTGACAACATTTGGTTTTCCACAGGGGTAGTGAGTCGAGCAAGCGGAGCCAGAGTTCACCCCGCTCGGAAAAAGCAGCAGCAGCATCCGTACCTCAGCCACAAGCGGTACCCAGCAGCAAAAGTACGTCGTCAATGTCACCAGCGTCGTAGAAGCACCAGCGGCTGTACGAACGACAGCTCCACTCCGTCACCAGCACATTCATCCAGCCCAGCGCACCTCAACAGCAGCAGACTTAGTGTAGTGGTAGACCGGGCGCGGAATAGCCGTCCCGGATAGTAAAATTTAGCATAAGCCTTATGTGTATAGGTTATTGTCTATTTTTTCCGGAGTTCTAAATCTCATAAATCGTTTTTTTTTTAATCTAATCGGCACACCGCGTTAATTTTCAATTAATTGTTCGCACCTCGGGATTAAATACTTAAACAGGTGAACTGTATAGTTTCTTTCGGGCGAGTTCAGGCTATCCTAATCGGAAGTGAGTGTTCACACCACGCCAAAGCAATTTTGTAAATTTGGCTTTCACGTCTCGTATCGCGAATAGATAAGTTTGTTCAATTTTTGTTTGGTTTCCTCAGTGACGACTTTACGATTCTTCTACGATACCCACCCACTTGTGGCGGAGGTCATTAACCCTTACAAAGGGAGGGCGAAGAAAATTAATTTTGTTTGTTCCTCTTCGCACGTAAATGAGTCGGTGTAGACGGCGCAGGGTTACACACGGTGCTTCTCGTAGTTATTCGTATACATATAAGGATATTGTTTTATATTAACGTAATTCCCTCGAGTCATCTTTATGTGCGCACTTCAGGATGGAGGTCAAAGTAAGTCATTATTATTTTCTTTCCTTATATTGCTTTTTTATATGTCCTATATTTACCAGTTGCACTAACTGACCCTTTTTTTTATTCGCTAATATCATCCGGAACCGGGTTTTACAATCGATAATTATTTTTCTTTTTGTTTTGGTTGAAGGATATTCGTCGTCGACTTAGATTTCAGCTTCCAGATACTCGCACGAGTACGGGACATTTGCATACGCGAGCGACTTAGTGACGCATAATTTTCATCGTGAGGGTGTCTTTGGGGTTTTTTTTCCTCCTCAGTCGTTTTATGAACGCGACAACGGTCAGATATCCGCTTTAGGTATCGCCTGGTAGGCGAACGTTTTTGTAAATTGGTGAATTCCGTAGTTTAGATTTTCTTTTTTTTTTTAATGTATAAATGTTCTCTTATCGGGTGAGAACGGCAGTATCCTAAGTAGATTTAAGTAAGCAGTCTTTTAAGAAGTCGAGGATTCGGAGGCTGATAAAAATATTTTTTTTCTCCTTGGTTGTAAAGATTATTGTGGTAGGTAAATATAAAGACATTGTTAATTTTTAAGGAAATGGAAATATATAGAATATCCACAGAATATTTCTTTTGAGTTTGTCGTCGAATCAAAATCATGATTCACTAAAGTTATGGGTAGGGGAGGACTAGGAGTCGGAGGAAGGATGAGAGGGGCATGTAGCCGGAAGGCGTAAAAGGGACTTTACGTCCCTTTCAAATTTTGGGGTCATTGCCAGTGGAGCGAGGCGGTGGCCATGGCGTCCGCTAATCGTTTTGTTGTTTTAGCGGCGGGGTGGGGCCAGCTCAGGGGAGAAACTACAGCTTCCCCTCCCCCACACTCTCTCTCTCTCTCTCGGATCTTCGGTTGGTTTTTTTTCTTTTAGTTTCTCATCCTCTTCGGATACCCTGGTGGTCCTGGGAGTCGCGTATTAAAGTCAAGGTCGGGTCCTCTTCGGGCCGGGGTCTACCGTAAGGTAGACTGGGCTTCTTCGGAGTAAGGTAGATGTTACCAGCCCGCGTCATCAAGGGCTGACTCCGGTAGAAGCGATTAAGGATGCACATAGGCATGTAAAAATAATGTAACCCCAGTCCGAGCTCGTAGCAAGTACCCGCTCACACCGACGAGCTAGCGCGGGATGCTGCCATGCCTAGCTGCGAGTGGTCGGACAACCCCCGCCCCTCTTTCCCATCAGGCCGATCGACAGCGTCCTGGCCGCCTGTAAGCGGGGGCCTGTTGATAGGTTTCGGGGATCGACATTTCGGTCAAGGTTGGGAAAATATAATTTCTTTTTGGTGGTTTTCCGGCTTCCCGGAATAATTGGTTTCCAGTGGTGGTTTCTCTTTTTATTTTTTTTTGGAAGGAGGGAAGCGACGGGACAGGTGGCTGCCTAGGTGATTGAACCATCCGCCCAGACATCTCGGCTCGGCTAAGTCCGGCCGTAAGATGGCAGCACCTGTAGAGACCTGTCGTATGGGGGGTATTACGTTACAACGTTAAGGAAAATGGAGAGTGTGAAGAACGTTTTTATAAATTTTTTGATATAAGTAATGACCAAAGTGCTGATGCATTTACAAAAGTGGTTTAACATGTAATTGACGAACTTGATGTTGGTGCAAAACTTGTTGCTCAGACCTATCATGGTGCTCTGTAATTTCTGGTCCAATCAATGGAGTGCAGGGTCAGATAAAAAAAGTATATAGTCATGCTCTATTTATCCACTGCAATGCTCATGTGTTAAATCTAGTGCTTTCTAAGTCAGTTCAAAGCGTTAAGGAAACACAGCAGTTTTTTACAACCTTAAGTAGCTTAGCATCATTTTTTTAACATCAGCAAAGACAGATAATAAAGTATCTGTCTTTGCTGAAACGCTAAACAAAAAAAATTCATCAGTTTGTAATGTGAAGTGGTCCTTCAACTCGCGGTTACTCAATTTAGTTGAAAAAGAAAGATTGAACTTAATTGCTGTGTTCAAATACATAATTGATGATACAGTACAAAGTTGGACAGAAAATACATCTGTTACTGCTCGCGGTTACTTACAGTTCTTAAGCGAGTTTAAATTTATTATTTTTTTTTAAATTTATTTTCATCTGTATTCCCACAAATTGACGTTTTATATAATTTGCTTCAACAGAAATCTTTGTATATTGAGAAGTGTATAAAAGAAATTGCGAGTTGTACCGAATTCATAAAAAAATCGATCGAAATGAGGACTTCGAAATTAATTTTCAGAAAACTATCGATTTATTCGGAAGTTTGCTGGTCAAACGTTCTGAATGCAAGGACTTTTTCCAGCGCGGTACAAAGATTTGAGAAACATAAAGTTTGTACCTACAGTTATTAGATAGTTCCAAATTTTCAGCCTACGATGCTAAGTTCCCTAACGAACTCTTACTTTCAGTTAAGGAAATCTATGCAATTTTTTTTAAAAATGGATTATTTAAAGTTGGAAAATTAATTAAAAGTGCTATATACCGTTCTGAATGCTATAAGCACAAATATTTTACGGAAATTGCAAATTTAATTACATCTGCTAACTTAAAGCAAACATTTTCTGAATGCCTAAAACATGCCATTTAATCATGACAATTCCGTCAACAACAGCAATAACATAAAGGAGCTTTTCAACTCTAAAGCGAATAAAAACATCGAATAGAAGCACTATGGGAGAAGACCGGCTTATTGCGTTGTCTTCCATTACAATCGAAAAAAAATTCGTGACGTCTAAGCGGAGTTGCCAAAGATTTGATTTTATTCAGAAAGTGATTGAAGAATTTACCAAAAAAAATCGAAGAATCGATTTAATTTATAAACAATTATAATTTATTATGTTTTGTATTAAGTTTTTTTTGTTGGAGTAGAATCAATTAAGTTTTTATTACGTTCTTAGTGGAATCTTTTTATAATAACAAAAAAATGCATGACATTTCCTGTTTATACCCTATTCTAGGGGTATATTAATTTTGACGCATAGTTTGTAACATACCTTAATATTGCCAGTAGACCCCTAAAAGTTACTATATTTATGATCAGCATCGATAGTAATGTCGATCTAGCCATGTCCGTCCGTCCGTCCGTCCGTCGGCAAAAATTAGGCCTTTAAACTGGACCTAGAGAGCTGAAATTTTAAACATATACTCTCTATACTCTATCCTGAAATAATGAAGTTTACGAATTTTTGAAATCCGCCCACAGACACGCCCACAAACTCAAAAAAACAAAATTTTGGAAAAAATCGAATTTTGAGCTAGATAGCTTTTTTTTATATATGATCTATGACTCCTAAAACTGCTCGGGATAAAAAAATTTCAAAATCCGCCCACTGACACGCCCACAAATAAATAAAACAATTTTTTTGAAAATCCAAAGTTTGAGCTAGGGAGCTGAAATTTATAATATATACTCTCTATGGGCCCTTTATGCTCATGTGTAAATATTTTCAAAATCCACCCACTGGCACGCCCACAATTTTTTTTTTTTTTTTTCGAAAATTAAAAATGAGCTAGGGAGCTGAAATTTATAATATATACTCTCTAGGGGAACTTTATGCTCATGTGTTAATTTTTTATAAATCCGCCTACTGACACGCCCAGAATTAAATAAAACAATTTTATTGAAACACCCAAGTTCGAGCTAAGGAGCGTTTTTTTTGATAAAATCCTTTAAATGTTATACAACAAAATATGTAGAGAGTTCTTAACAATTCAACCATACTTAGACTTTTGTCACGCCCACTTATGAGGGATAGGAATAAGAATAGGGTATCCAACAGTTCGCCCAAGCGGACTGTAGCCCGTCCCTATGTTTTTTTTTTAGTTTTAATTGAGAAAACAATAAATGGGAAGTGTTTTCAGGCAATGTAATGTCCCAATTGCAATTTATTGATATTTTATAAAACTATAATTTTCGAGAATTGCACACCCATCTAAATAATTCACGCGACGCCACTGGAACATATGAAGTTCATTGTTAAGTTGATTTGCACCAGTTTAGTAGAGTGTGCACACAAAGAAAAAACAAGGCAAACAAAATGGAAGCTACCCGAAAAGTCCAAGCAAAAGAGGGAGCAATGAATGCTTGAAGTGATAGCACAACGGGAAGCTAATAAAACCAGCCCAGGGGCTGCTAACCTATATTTGCTTTGATATTACCGCACAAACTATGAAGAACCATGAGGTCCTGCCATGAGGTGAATAATTGATTTTCTGTTCAGCATCATGGTTCTGTAGTGCATCACAAACCAATTGGACGAAACGGCCGTGACAAAAGAGGAGGTACAGGTGAGTTGTTGAAGAGAAATCCGTGTTACTTTTACTTATTTTTTTGTATATTTTCAGCTTATGGGTGATGAGATCATAGAATTTGAGAAACACTTGACAGCGTATGTATACCTCGCCCTCGCAGGCAATAATCACAGGAGAATGTGATTCTTATTTCGCAAGTCAGGCTTATGGATCCAATGGGACCTGGTCGACGCTGCCTAACAGTGGTTCTGCATAAGTTGAAGTCCCTGAAGCTGGGTCATCTGCTTTGTCGTAGCCGCAAGTCGGACCTACTGCTCGACATTATACAAAGGCAAGGCACAACACAATCAATGCGGTAATCGCGATGAAGTTGAGGAGGGTACCGATGTAAAGAAGATTTCATTGAGCCGATTTAGGACGATATAAATGATGACTAGGAGACGTTGAGTACGGTGCTGCGTGCTGGTAAAGAACTATTTGATTGAGGACAAGCCAGCTGGGTAAGTCTCTATTTCACAAGTCTATTTCTAGACAATCCTAGAACAAAAGTAGTTTCCTCTTGATTTATCATTATAATTTTTAGAGAAAAATAAAAGGCTTTTAAAATGAAAGACAGAATCAATCGTTTGTTTCTGCTTCCAGCATTGTGCTTTTAGCTCTACTATTTCTTGTTGTAATCTTAAAAATACATCGTCGCTTTAAAAGCAGAGTGACATAAGTCAAAAATTGGCCGTTTTGAGTAAAGTACACAGAAAATTTAAAAAAAAAAACTTATTTTTTCTGCCAAATCGTCATATTTCTATCTTTTAAACTGACAGGGTGAAGGCGAAGTGTCGTTCTGTATAACACCTAAACTCTGACAAACAATTTTGGAAAAGTGACTCTTCCTTCTTTGTGTCATTCTGCTTTATAATGAGGGTATTAATTTTTTATTGGCAAAACGTCACCTTTGTATTATGTCATTTTACCGCGAAACCAAAGCAGTATTGCATTTTTTTAAATACGGAGAAAAATAACATTTCTCTTTTGTGTCAAAAAACATATTTATTTCTTAAGCTAATAAATGTCATAGTTCAAAAAGTGACATATTGCCTGCAAAAACTGAAGCGATGGCAGTGTTTAATTTTCTGTAATTACTGTAAGATGTGTCACTTTTCAAAAGCAAGATACTCTGCTTTAATTTTAAAACTATTCTTTAAGCCAAATTTATTGGTTTTTAAGATTGCATCTTAACCACTTTTTATTGCTTGTGAAGTTGGCAAGGCGAAAGGGGAATATAAACGCTCAAGAATGGGCAGTTTCAAGCGTAGAACCCCAGACAGTCACAAACTCCATCGTAAGCCCCTCGTCCAGTCCGATTTGCAGTAACAATACACTTCATGACGTAAGGGATGAAATCACTGTCACTCAATCCACTTTTATGCCGATGGATCCAAAACCGACGAGGGGTTGGAGGTGGTGTGTTCTCTGACAGGCTGAACCTCAGCCACTCCTTTCGCCTCCCTGATCGCTGAAGCGTGTTCCAGGCGGAAATCTTGGCGATTAAAGAAGTCCTATCGTGGCTGAAGAGAAAAGTGATATCCGCTATGTACATCTGGATCTTCTCAGATAGTCAGGCTGCGTTAAAATCCCTGGATTCTGTGTCCACAAACTCTATCATAGTCCGTGACTGTCGATCATCTCTAGTGGAGATGGTGGAGCGTCTTAACATTCACCTATGCTGAGTGTCGGGACATACAGACATTCCAGGGAACTGTAGGGCTGATGAACTTGCCAGACAAGGAAACATACTGCCCCTTCTACCTGGTAAAGGTCCATTAGGCATCCCAATTGCTACATGCAAACTCATGTTCATGAGACATACCGTTGAGAAATCTAACCTTAGGTGGACAAGTGGCAACACTTGTCTAGCGACAAAACAGATTTGGCCAAAGCTGGATCTAAAACGCTCTAAGTGTTTGATATCTCTGAACAGACTTCACATCGGTGCTATAATTGGTGTGATCACCGGACACTCTCTCATAGGCAGGCATGCAACAAGACTTGGCGTCCACACAAATGACTTCTGCTGAAGCTGTATGGATGAAGAGGAGGAGGGAACAATTCTCCACCTTCTCTGCACATGCCCTGCACTCTCTCAAAGACGTAAACTCCATTTAGGATCTTTCTTTTACAATGATCTTAGCGATCTCATTAACACCAACATCAAAAGTCTGTCAAGCTTCATCAAAAGCTCCAACTGATTCAACGAGTAGGAGGGTGATACATCCGTGTGGTACCACAATGGAACTGTCATTGGTCTATGTGTGTCAGCCTCTGCCGACTGCCACTATAACCGAACGTAACCTAACCTAACCTAACCTACTGTTCGTCTGGTAGCTCATCAGGAAGTTCAAACATTTTGCCAGTCTCAAATGAGATACCGATCGACCTGAACTCCGATGCCAAGGAAAAGTTACAAGGTAAAAAAGGAAAATGTCGTACCAGTGAGTGGACCAAAAGCAAGGCAAAAGCTTTAAGGAATTTAGGAACAGCTTACGTTTCAAGCGGAAAAGATATGAAGGTTATCGAAGAAAGAGAACTGGGTCCTGTTTGTAAGTATAAGCTCAACTATTCTTAAAAGACTGCTGAACAGTGATTTAACTTTTTAGTTTATGTTTTACTTAATTTTTATATGGTTTAAATCAAATATAAGCCGACAGTAATACTTAAGAAGTTTTAGAAATAGGGCAGGTGAACATTGATTTAAGGTAAAATATATTAAATATACTTTTCTTTGTTTCTTTTTATAAAAAAAAAATATTTTAATTTTGTGTATGTAAAGACATTTTTTGAGCTAAATACAAAGCACTGCTGAACAGTTTTTTATCTTTAATATTTTTATTACATTTTTATATCAACACAATAAAAAATATTTAAGCAGAAACTCTTAAGTTAACTCTTACACTCAAAATAAAAAAATAAATTTGATATTAATAATCAATGGTTTTATGTCTAAACAAAACGACACTTTTCCGTATTGCTGTCTAAATTTACTACATATTATTGGCCGTTTTTTGTGCTAAACGACATAAGTCGAAATCAATTTTCTTAAATTACTTTATTTTGGATAGTTTCACTAATCCACTTGAAAGAAGAAAAAAAAAGAAAATTTTTACCATAAATAACTTTTAGGTTTTCGTTTAAATTCACAATGAAATAATTTTTTTTCTGTCAAAAATTATTTCAAATAGCTTTTCTAAAAAACTGCCTTTTTTGACTTATGTCACTCTGCTTTTAAAGCGACGACATACATTTTGTAACAGTGATACCAAAAGCATTATACGAGTAGCATCTTACTGAGAATATGTAGGCATGACTTCATCTGTTTGTGTACTGCAGTCAATTTTGAGTGCCTCAACTTGGGTACAGGAGTCAATCGTGGTTACTCCAGTTTGAGTAGAGCATAAGCAATCGACTTTGCCTGACACAACTGAATCATCCGTGCCTGACACAACTGAATCAACTGTGGGTGCTTCCAGTTCCATATTGGTTTCGCTAGTTGTCGATGCTACATTAGTCGATGCATTACAGAAATTTCACCGTTAAAATTATGGTTAATTTTTGGTTAATTTGTACTTACCTAGTGACCAAAGACCGGTTTTAAACCCTTAAATTGCGTGCAGTGGAAACTTTTTCCTCCTTTTGTAAAGGCAGCTAAAGTGATGGTACCGCACCTTCTTTCAGCCGTTTTGCTTTTAAAGTTAAACCATGTTGTTAAGGCATGCTAGTTCTGCTATGTCAGCTCTGCAGCAAACAAAACTGAGGCAACGACCTCACTTCAGACACAGTTTTATTTTTTGCACTGTGGTCTCTAATATCCATTAATGTTTTTTATTGTTATTATTATTATTCACTTTCGCACTGTAATATCCATTTACCTATGTCAGCACTTATTGCATTATTCATAATTTACCTATGTCCGCACTTACTGCATTATACACAATTCACCTATGTCAGCACTTATTGCATTATTCACCTATGTCCGCACTTACTGCATTATACACAATTTACCTATGTCTGCACTTATTGTATTATTCACTGCTAGGCTAAGCTAATTTTAAGTATATATTGACTTTCAATAAAATATATTACTCACTTGTTATACAGTCATCAAAGAGTTTCATTCTCTCTAGCTGCATTACTTGTCATTGATATTCTGGTTTATGTACCAGCAATATCCAAGATAGACACGGTACAAGAACCGTGATCTATCCAGCATAAAACAAATTACAGTAAAAGCACTGTAACATTTTGGTGACCCCGACGTGATTGCTTCCCCCCTCCAGTGGTAAGGGGCAATTCACAACCATATAAGACAAGTATCGTCAGGGCTAAAAACTGCCTAAAAATACAATATTCACTTCTCACAGCACGAGAGGCGATTTATAACAATTTAATTGCGTTCGCCAAGGCAAAACATTGGCGAGGCGTCGACAGAGCCAAATACTGTTCGCAACAATTTGAATTTATTGGCGCTGAGGAATGGACGAATTAGAGACATTCGCACTAGTAGCGCGACAGAAGCTTCTAGCGGAGCAGCTAGCGAAGCTACTCGTTAACACAAAGAAGGATGGTCCTTCAAGAAGGACGAGGCAATACATATCGAATAAGCTGCAAACACTTGAAACGATATGACAGGAATTTGTCGAAAACCATGATCGCCTCAAGGGCCATATTAAACAAGATACTCCTTACATACAGGGAGATATGCTTGGGAACACTAAAACCAAGTATGACGAGTTGAGGTCGCTTCTCCTATCATCGCCATTGATTGAGGACGAGGAATCATCCGATCCCACATCTGGTACCACAAGTCAAAAAAGGCCTGAGCCTACTACGAGGATCCAAGCGCAACACTCAACCACCAACAATAATATCTCCGAAGTCACTAGCCTCCAAAGGTAACTACGGAGACAGCAGGCCTTGATAGCCACAATCCAGAGAGTAATGTCGAATCTGGATTCATTAACTGATAGACAATCCAAACAGTACTACCAGGTACAGCTTTCCACATTGGAAGGGCATTGGCGTGAGGTAGACAGCTTACACCACGCAATATCTGAGAATCATGACGACCTCAGTCAAACAAATTATGACATGACTCAGTTTATCAACATTGAAGACGAAGCACAGAAGGGATTGGCTAAACTACAAGAGATCATTTGCTCATTCTCTGATCCCACTCCTACAATAAACACAATGGCTGGTATCCAACTACCAAAAATTACGTTACCCAAGTTTGATGGTACATACTCCAATTGGAGGCAATTCCATGACCTCTTCGAGCAGATGGTTCACTCACAACCAATTGGATCTGCACAAAAGATGTGGTATTTAAAAATCAATTTATCTGGCGAAGCACTAAGACTAATCAGTCAGTTAGCTATAAGTGACAATAACTACGAGTCATCATGGAATATTCTGAGGAATCGATACGAGAACAAGAGACTTCTGGTGGGATCATTTCTGGAAAAATTGATGTCACAGTCTCAGTGTACAGTTGATACGGCAGCAGCATTGAAGAATCTTCACGACACAACTACCGAATGCATACAAGGATTAACTAATCTTGGAATCGACGTAACCAGCTGGGATCCCTTGTTAGTGCACATGCTTATCAAAAAACTTGACAAAAACACGCACGCAACATGGGAGCAATCTCTCAAGGATCCAAGAAGTCTTCAATCCATAGACAATCTTCTTAAATACATCGAAATTAGATTTCAGTCGCTGGAGGCATTGGGCAAAAACACCAATACCACAGAAAACACCAATCGCCGATCGATAAATAACCATAAATCGCTTGCTACCATAGCACATGCTGCAATTCAGTGCATATGCTGCAAGGATAATCATCAGCTGTTCTATTGCCCAAGATTTAGACAACTATCACCATCCCAAAGATTAAACTTGGTCAAGGGATCAAAAACATGCATTAATTGTTTAAAGATTGGACACTATTCTTCGAAATGCCCTTCTGGAGGTTGCAAAACCTGTTCAAGAAAACATAACACATTATTGCATTTAGAGTCTGCTACAAAACCATATAGTGCACCACCATTACCAGAGTATACAGCGAACACAGGCAATCCAATACCAACGGTGTCATCCACCAAGTCATCAACTTCCCTGACGACGCAAGATGCATCTAATATTCAAGGTTATGTGTTCTTGTCTTCTGCCATTGTGAGATTGACAAATCAACAAGGTCAGTCCATTGAGTGTAAGGCCATACTGGACTCAGGTTCGCAGCTCAACTTTATTACTGAAAGAACAGTGAGGAAACTCGGTCTTACTACCACCCCTCTAATAATAACCATCGAGGGTATTGATCGGCAAATTCAGCAAGCCAGACGAAGGGTGAATATCGGGCTAGGATCACGTATCACTGGCTTTTTTACAAACATCGAAGCTCATGTTATACCAAAAATAACATCTAATCAACCTGGAAGGTTGTTCAACACATCTACATGGAAGATACCAGATAACATTCCATTAGCCGACCCAGAATTCAACATTCCAAGTTCAATAGACGTTTTAATTGGAGCTGAAATATTCCACTCACTTCTATCAGTCGGCCAGATTAAGATGGGAGATTCACTACCAATATTGCAAAACACAGTCCTGGGCTGGACAGTTGCTGGAAAGGTAAAGAATGCAGAAACCACTCACGCTGTATGTGGAATCTGCAGCGCTGATGAGGCATTGGACCAACAAATCGAAAAGTTTTGGAAGTTAGAGGAACCAGAACCGCAAGACAGAAACATGACTGTTGCAGAAAGGCGTTGCGAGAATCACTTCAGCCAAACTGTAACAAGAAATTCTGAGGGAAGGTATGTAGTAAGCTTGCCTTTTGTGGATCAACCTGTTAACTTGGGAGAGTCAAAGGATATAGCCTTCCAAAGATTCATCTCACTTGAATGAAAACTTGCTAACTCAGAGGATCTGAAGAAGCAGTACGTAGAATTCATGCAGGAGTATCGAAGACTTGGACATATGGAGGAGGTGAATTATAAGCAGTTGGACAAACCCTACTACTTTTTGCCACATCATTCTGTCAAAAAAAATGATAGCAGCACTACCAAACTTAGGGTTGTCTTCGATGGATCTGCTAAAACTTCTACAAACCTGTCATTAAACGACATATTAGCAACAGGCCCAACTATTCAAGATGATGTTTTCTCTAATTTGGTGAGATTCCGGATGCCTAGATTTGTCTTCACCGCCGACATTGAAAAAATGTATCGGCAAATACTCATGCACGAAAACGATAGAAATTACCAACTCATTTGGTGGAGAGATAGCTTTAGCGAACCATTAAAATGCTATAGGCTGAACACAGTTACATACGGAACAAGGTCAGCACCATATCTTGCTATCAAATGTCTTCAAAGACTAGCAGAAGAAAACCAGCAACAATTTCCGTTAGGATCACGGGTTCTGTCGAAGGATTTCTACGTTGATGACGTTATGACGGGGTCAGACAGTTTAACTACGACCCAAGCGATGCAATCGGAACTACAAACACTGTTGACATCTGTTGGCTTTAAACTTAGAAAATGGTGTGCCAATCGTGAATCACTCATTAGAAACATTCCCCCCAGTGACAGAGAAACACAACTGGACTTCAGCAACAATATCGAGGAGCACGTAAAAACTGTTGCAATGACGTGGCTTCCAAAATCGGACGCTTTCTGTATAAAAACTGCTTGGACTGATCGTAAGGAGGTAATGAAAAGATGTGCGTACTCCGACATTGCCCATTTATTCGATCCACTGGGAATCATGGCTCCGGTAGTAGTAACTGCCAAGCTATTTCTGCAACAACTTTGGGAACTAAAGCTTGATTGGGATGCCGCAATACCTCAGCACATGCTGAGAAGATACCGAGAAGACTTGAAGGCACTTCATGACATCAAGATACCAAGACATGTGTTTTCTAGCCAGGTTCCAAAAAGCGTACAATACCACATATTCGCTGACGCCTCAGAAAAGGCATATGGAGCTGCAGCATACGTCGGAGCCATAACCATGCAAAAACTGACTATAGTCCATCTACTTTGCGCCAAATCGAGGGTAGCTCCATCCAAACAAACCAAGTTATCATCTCAAACAACAATTCCTAGATTAGAGTTATGTGCAGCTAAACTTGCAGCCCAACTGATGTCACGTCTCCAAACTGACCTTAAAATTCAAAATAAAGATGTGTTTCTATGGACGGATTCAGAGATAGTACTAAACTGGATTAATTTGATTTCATCAGCCACGCTTCCGACCTTCATTGCAAATCGGGTGGCAGCTATACAACAATTAACTATACCTCAACAATGACGACATGTGTGTTTGAAGGACAATCCCGCGGACATCTTGTCACGAGGGCTTTCACCCACACGATTGGAAAGGAATCTCCTATGGTTTTATGGACCACGATTCCTCATGGTGCGGAAAGCATATGGCCACCTGAATTCAAGAAGGCCACAGACCAACAAGGGAAGGACATTTCGCTATCTGCAACTATTGAAGATAATCCGTCATCGGAAAGCAGCATTTTGGATGCAATCAATCACAAAAACTCCTTTCAAGGAACAGTACGTATTATCGCATATATGCTTCGGTTCAGACAACTTGCGAAAAACAGTACGATACCAGCAAGGCAACCACACATAGCGCTTTTCTCGACAGTGGTGAACTCGACCAAGCTCGTAAAACGCTGGTCAAACTTATACAGAAATCTGGATTCAAGGACGATATTACTCATATCCAAAGGCACAACGAGGTTTCCAAGAAGAGTTTATTAGCAACTCTTGCACCATTCCTCGACCACGAGGGAATCATTTGAGTTGGTGGACGGATAGAATCATCTGTACTTCAATATGATGCAAAACACCCCATTCTGATGCCCTACTCTCATCCATTCACAAAACTATTACTGATGGAGATTCATCGGGATAACAAACATGCCGGTCCACAGACCATATTAGCAATTGCCAGACAAGGGTACTGGCCAATCAAGGGCAAAACGCTCGCTCGATCCATTGTTCACAGCTGTGCCTTCTGTGCAAGATCAAGACCAAAGCTGTTATCACAAATGATGGGAAACCTTCCAGCGGATAGGGTGCAGCCTGCTCGCCCATTTTTGAACACGGGCATTGACTTTTGCGGTTCAGTCTATACCCACTACAAACTCAGAGGAAAACATCCCCAAAAATCATACATAGCAGTGTTTTGCTGCTTTGTAACAAAGGCATGCCACTTGGAACTGGTCACCGATCTAACTTCAGAAGGGTTTATTGGTGCCCTTAAAAGGTTCATGGCAAGACGAGGCCACTGCAGTACCATCTACTGTGACAACGCTACGAATTTTGTGGGAGCAAAAAATAAATTGACAGAACTAAATCAATTCATTGACTCAACAAGGGACAAGGAAAGAATCATAGCTTCGTGTACAAAAAGGGGATGTGACTTTAATTTTATACCCCCGCGATCACCCCACTTCGGAGGGCTTTGGGAGGCAGCTGTTAAGTCTGCCTAACACCTTTTGCAACACACACTGGCCACCGCCTCACTGACTTACGAGGAACTCGAAACTGCCATAATCGAAATAGAGGCTATATTGAATTCTCGACCAATCACACCTATGTCATCATCTCCGAACGACTTTGCTGCCCTGACCCCTGGTCAGTTTCTCATCGGAGAGCCAATCACCAGCACCATTGATCGAATTGCAAAACATGAAAAATCTTCACTTCTCACCAGGTGGAAACTCGTCACGCATGTGAAAAACGAGTTCTGGCAGCGTTGGTCAACTGAATACCTGAGTCAACTGCAATCCAGATATAAGTGGAAGGAACAATGTCATAACGTAGAACCGGGAATGATGGTCATACTCAAGGAGGACAACCAGCCAAGCCTCAATTGGCCATTAGGCAGAATAATTAATGCCATTAAGGGGCATGACGGATTAGTAAGGGTAGCGGATGTGCAAACTGCATCAGGCGTTTTTCGCCGCGCTATACACAGATTAGCACCACTTCCAATACAACAACCACAACCTATAAGTGACACATCCCATGTCCCGCTGAAACGTGACAACATTGACCATCGCGAAGACAATTCTCCCGCACCACGTAAACGGAAGGGAGGACTTTCTCTTGTATCATCACTGGTAACCTTGTTCATCGCCTGCACAATGATGTCTACAACAACAGCAATGGAAGTAGAAACCAGCACATTTGACGCTCAACCTGGAATATATTTCAATAATGTTGGAACATCTAACCTAGTAACGCATACATGGAATTTGGTCATATATTATGATCTAGGACCATATTGGAACCAACTGGAGGCTGTTGCTAATAGCAGTAAAACACTCCAGCACCTCTGTGAAAAGATACAGCAGAAGACGTTATGAACGCAAGTTACCAATCTTATTTACCACACATATCAAGACGTTTATGAAGACAGCATTACCCTTGTTAAAACAAACTCAAGACGATCCAAAAGAGGGGCATTTAACTTAATTGGAAATATGGCGAACAGCTTGTTCGGAGTTCTTGACTCGCAGTATGCAGAGGAGATATCCAGAACAATAGACAACATACAAAACAATGAAGATTATTTGCTAGACCTTTCAAAAAACCATACCTCAATAGTAGAATCTACCGTCAACATAATCAAACAAAATCAAGAAATTTTGAATCAACAGCATGCATCACTTCAAAAACAGCTGAAAGAAGTGATCAATAGTATCAACAACAACACGAATGCATCATACCAACTTAAGACTCAACAACTTTTTTCGTCCTGGTATCTGTTTACCACACTGCTCCTTACAAATATTCAACGCACACAATCAGCAATAACAAACGCTCTATCGGACATACATCAAGGAAAGATAAGTCATCTGCTCATTTCTCCGCACCAAATGAAACAACCAGCCATCATTATAAAGAACAATCTACCACCATCATACCGTCTTCCAACAAGCACAGACAACATTCTGGAGCTGTACAGAATTCTAATAACAGCTGGCAGGATCACATACAATCATGTTATCTTTCAAATAAAAATACCACTAATAGATTCTGAAGATTTTGAGTTATACAGACTCATTCCAATTCCAGTAGTACTAAACAAAACAATAGTACCTACTCATAAAACCATCATCGACATTCTTAGCTGTCAATCGGCACCATGACCATTACTATCCACTAACGGAACCGGAGTTTTCATCATGCATTGTAGTAGAAAAAACAAAGCATATTTGTACTCAAATGCAGCCGATTTACCATCGAGGAGCGGCAATAAGTCAATGCGAAATCCACATTTTAAACAACCTTAACAATATGTCTTCATGTCAAATCAAGGTAATACGCAATAATCCACTATGGACGCAATACTTACACACCAATCAATGGATCTACGCTGCAACATCCACAACATCGTTGAACGTAGTGTGCAAGGATAATGCAACATTACTGACACTTGAAGGATCTGGAATTTTGAAACTACAACCTAGTTGCGTCGCCAAGGGGGACCTCATTACTCTTCGAGCACACAGTAATCACTCCCAAATACTTCATTCATCTATTACGAGATTCAGTACGATAGAAAATATAACATTGTACGAGCACATAGACGCAGCACATCAAGAACCAATTCGATTTGAGAACCAAGACAAGAGATTAAGGAAACTGGAGGTGCAGTTGGATTCCAGCCACCTGGAGCTACCAAATATCGTGCATCGCCATACAATACCTCACACCATAATAAGCTCATCAGGACTACTTATGATCATCGCTACAATAATATTTCTCGTCTGGAAGTTTCACTTATGCAATTTCGGCTGCCATAAGGTGACAAACAACCCCATTGCAGCTCCAAGGACAATTCAAGAAGTATCCAACGTCGACCAACCTGTTATCGAGCGGATTGAACTCAAATAGTTCAACGGGGGCAGGATGTTAAGGCATGCTAGTTCTGCTATATCAGCTCTGCAGCAAACAACACTGAGGCAACGACCTCACTTCAGACACAGTTTTATTTTTTGCACTGTGGTCTCTAATATCCATTAATGTTTTTTATTGTTATTATTATTATTCACTTTCGCACTGTAATATCCATTTACCTATGTCAGCACTTATTGCATTATTCATAATTTACCTATGTCCGCACTTACTGCATTATACACAATTTACCTATGTCTGCACTTATTGTATTATTCACAAATTCCCGATGTCAGCACTTTGTTGACTTTGTTATCAATTGTATTATTGCTAGGCTAAGCTAATTTTAAGTATATATTGACTTTCAATAAAATATATTACTCACTTGTTATACAGTCATCAAAGAGTTTCATTCTCTCTAGCTGCATTACTTGTCATTGATATTCTGGTTTATGTACCAGCAATATCCAAGATAGACACGGTACAAGAACCGTGATCTATCCAGCATAAAACAAATTACAGTAAAAGCACTGTAACACATGTTGTTCATAGAAGGAATTAGCCGGCTTAAAATCACTTTCTTTAAAATGTTTACAACAAATTTGCTTGGTTTTGGTGTTTATTTTGTCTTTTCGGCGGCACAAAAAATCCACTGCTTGCACACTCTTTTTTCTTTTGGGAACGTATGAAAAGAAATGTCCCTATTTAATCTTTGTTTTTTATTATGAATTGAACAACCATTTATAGCACAACGCATTTTGAACGCTTTTTGGAGAACTAAATACTTTTTACACAACTTTTAAAAACAGAGTCGGCCATATTGCGAAAAAGTGAGAAATGCACAGAATATATTACCTTCTCTTTATATACCTTGGGTCTGATGAGCAGCTTATATGAGCAGCTTGGTTTTTTTGCTAAGCCCGTTGCGCTTTTTGAGCAGCGGGTGCACTAGATGCAGTGCAAAGTTTGCCCTTTCGACGGTGATGTCAGCCTGCAGGTTGAATTTGAATCTTTCGCTGATGTTGATTCCCAGATGTTTTGTATGTTCTATTACGATCACGGTGTCATCTAGGGCGTTTCAGCTCGATGTTACGACCGCGGGCTGCGAATGCTCACCGTCCTCTGGTCGCTGGGAATGGAGTGCGGAATCAGATTAGCTCCGTTTTGCTTCTATTTATCTTCAGTCCCCACGTAATATAGTAGTCCCAAAGTTTTCTGATATGGGTCTCAACTCTTCGGGCAGCTATCCCTGGGGACAGGGAGGTATCGTTGGTCAGTGAGCCATCTGCGTACAGAAGCATCTTGCTTCGGCCTTCATTAATTGACTGGTCAGCAGTGTAGATGTTAAAGAGGATCGGACCTGATGTTGATCCTCTTCACTGATGATTCTGTACCTGTTCAAATAAAATTTTATTTTTTAGACAATGATTAATAAGTCTCACAATTCTGAGCGGAAAACCATATACTATTTGTTTGAAGATCAGTCCTTTAATCCAGACGCTGTCAAAAACCCTCTCCATGCCCAGTCAAAAGCTACAGTTGTCTCTTTTTTGTTGAGTCCCATCGTGACGTCGCTATGAAGCTTCAATAGGGGATTTATCGTTTTGTCTAGCTCTAAGTCCAAATTGATACGTCGGGATTATGCCTCTGGTACCCCGTACTAGCATCAATGACTCCGGAATTTTATTGGTCTGTATCCACTGACATTTGTTCTGTCGTCTACTTGGGCACTGGCACAACTTTTGCTACTTTTCACGATTTCGGAAAATAGCTGGTGTTAGTGCAGTTGTTAAAAATGATAGTCAGCAGAAGAACGGCCATGTTTGTAACTTTTTAACCAAAAAGTTCGAAATGCTTACAAAGTTCGACAAAAGCAAGAAAAAGTCCAGCATTAATGGTGTTCTTGGAAAGGTCTTTAGGGGTTGTGGAATCACAGCTAGGGAGTATAGATGTGCATTACCATGCAGCCAACAATCCACTATTGCCGACCCGTATGGTGAATTTCGTGGTCTCTCAAACAACTTGGTGATATAAGCTGTTGTTTCCATGCTGGTCATTCCTGGTATTTTTGTCTTCTCGCTTTTCAGGGTGTTCCTGATAATGATAGTTGCCCCACTTCGGTCACTTATTTATTTTATTTAGGAGCAGCCTGCTACTCGTATTTAGAAATACCTTACAATATTAAATTTAAATATATCTACTTTTTATATGATTTACAGTAAGTCTTTTAAATCTCCCTATATTGATCTCAGACTATTTCATTTGGTAAACTATTAAATAAAGATAAACCTCTATGCATTACAATATTTGTGGTTCTTCGATCTCTGTACAGTAAAAGCCTGAAATCATTCGCATTTCTCAATGAATACGGTTGAACCTCATTTACATATATCAAACTGTCACTTAAATAATTAGGTAATAAATTAAATTTCATTTTGTAGACAAAACCAAGAACATTAAACATAACTGTTTGTTTTACGCTCATCCAAACTAATTGCTGAAGCATATTTACTATATGTGTCAGTCTATTACATTTTAAAATTATTCGCATTCCTTTGTTCTGAAGCTTTTGTAAATGACTAAGCATTTCATTGTTACACATAAATAAAATACTTGAGCAATATTCGAAATGCGGTTTTATAATTGTGTTATATACTCTTATTGCACTCATTTTCGAAAGTCTGTTTCTTATTTTTGCAAAGAAATCAATTTTGTTGGCATTTTTTTTTACATAAGTAATCCATATGATAGTTAAATAATAGTCCGTTATCAATCAGGATCCCTAAGTATTTAATTTCTGAAACTATTTCAATATTTTCACCATAAATGCACAATTATATTTGAGGTGCTGCCATTAAATAGCATTGCCTTCGTTTTATTTATGTTAAGTTTTAATTTGTTCATATCGAACCATGCTTGCAGTTTTTCCAGATCTTTATTGATTTTATCAACACATGCATCAGCAGAATAATCAGATATAAACAACAAGGCATCATCGGCAAATAAAACTAGTTTGCAGAATGTAATGCTGTTTTCCCTGACATTTATATACACTAAAAATAATAATACCCCAAGTAAGGATCCTTGGGGAACTCGATATTCCACCGTTATCTGGTTAGAAATTGAGTTGTTAACTTTGGTTCTCTGTGTTCTATTGCTAAGATAAGACTTGAACCACTTCAATTCTACTCCTCTTATTCCATATCTTTTTAACTTCATAATAAGAATGTCTTTATCAACCATTTCCAATGCCCTTTTTAGATCTAAAAACACTGCAGCAATTGATTTTTTTATCATGTACCTAATTCAATTTTCCATTTAGTTATTACAAGATTTAATAATGCTTCACAGCTATGGTTCTTACGAAATCCGGATTGATATTCGGAAATTAGGTTGTAATTTTCAAGATACTTTTGCAATTGGTTATACACCACTTTTTCAATTATTTTACTATCCAACGTTATCATATTAACTGGTCTATACTCTTCAGCTTTATTAGTGTTTGTAATTTTAGGTATAGGTACAATAATTGATTCTTTCCAAAAGTCAGGAATTATTCCCTCTGTAGGAGATTTATTTATAATTTTTGTTAACGTTTTATCACAGATATTAAACGAATCTAAATACATTTTTGCACTAGCATAATTTTTATCTTTTTTGTTATTCATTGACTTTAATACTTATTCTAGAACATTCTCATTTATTAAATCAAATTTAATATTGAGTAATAGAAATCTTGAATTGAATCTACATACGTAACATCTCGAATTTGTTTTCTTACTTCAGAAATAAACTAGATATAAAGAAATTATTTAATATATTAGCAATTTCAAAGTTATCTTTAAATTTGTTATCGTTGTATACAATTTCAGAAATACCTTTAAAAGTTTCTTTCAAAACAAAGTTTTTTGAATGGAAAGGGAGAGAGTGTCGAGAGCGAAGAGCGTGGCATGCTTGTTAAGCACGGCATAGCTCGCCGGACGGGGAGGTCCTTGTCTTTGCTGTTCGACCTAACCTACCACAAAACATTAAACATGCCAAAAAAAATATTTACCTTAATATACCAGACGGACGTCTACCACACTGAGGGGCTGCTGGTGAAGTTGCAGCTTGGCCTTTTCTCTCCCCTCCTGGAAGCTCGAGGCCGTTGGATGAACTTCCCCTTAATCGAAGCAGCTGCCTTCACTTCAATCCATTAGTCCGCCGAAAGGATCGTAGCAGACCCTACCACACCCCTGAAATCTCGCCTTAGCAAGCCATCATTTGACTTTAACAAAACACAAATTTACTTTTCTACTGGACATCTATATAATTTTTTTTTATTAATAATAATAATTAATTTTTTTGTATGTAGCATTTATAATAATCATATCTTTCTTCTAGTATTGAAAGCACAATAAACTCAAATGGAATATTTTACAAAAATTAGCCTAAATTTCGTTGCTCCCACCGTATCCTACTGATAACTCTTTTCCGCTATCCAAAACAAAACATTTAAGGTTTACCGAGGTCCTACCTTATAGAGCTCTTTATACTGGATCGCCTGCCACAGAAGACTGTTCCGAGCAAAATAAAAACGGCTGGGAAAACAAAACTTATTACAAAAAAAAAGCATTCCAAAACAAAAACAATTAGCAAAACTATACTATGGAAGAAAGAAATATCCATGAATAACATATAAACAAAGGTAAATCATCAGCAATTATATGGATGTTAACTCACAAAAATAATCTTTTTTCTTAACTAACCAAAAAAAAAGGCAATTTAATTCAAAAGACATCTGATCAAAACAACACAAAAAAAAAGAATATAATAACTTAAAGCAGATAACCCACCAACCAAACAAAAAATGACAATCATTATCAAAAAAATATGTATAAATAATAAAAAGCAACAATAAACAATTAGAAACAAAGAAAAAAATTCAGCCACAAAAAGGAATGAACACGATTCGCTAACGTTCCATAGGAACAAAAAGAAAATTTGAATAATTATTTTAGCAGGATTAAAGTCACGGTCGCCTCAATGAGTCATCTAGTATGCAATAAGCATAAATGCCGCTGTGTATTTGTTGTTGTTGTACGCTGCTGAATAATCTTCGTGCCGTACGTATATGGCACCACCAATGTGGCAAAGAAGCACCCTTTGAACAATTGAGTCTCCGACGTTTTGTTGGTAACCACAGTGTAATTAAATTTGTTGGTGGTAGCGATATTTTTGGTCCACTCCTTTTTTTTCTTTTTTGACGGTATAACGCAAACAATTTGTGCGGCCACGACTATATTTCTGCCGTTGACCGCCAGTTCCCGCACTTCCTAATAATTTTTTTACATTTAAACAAAAAAATAAAAAAAACAAATATGGTACTTACCCTTTTCGATTTGGGAGTTCATTTTTTTACTAGAAAAGATTGTTGCGATGTAATTATAATTTTTTTATTTTTATTTTTTGATTGTTTTTTTACGACCACTGATTTGAACTTTTTTCTCCTTTTTTTCACCTTACTGTGCCTTTGCAACTTTGATGTGCATCGGATGACTTTCTAATTGGAAATAATCCATCAAGTCATTGTTCATCGTACATACTGTTGCATGTTTGCTTGAACTGTGTCATTAATTACGCCATCTAGTAGAAAGTGGCCATATTACCGATTTTGGCAGCATTGGAATAGCAGTTTGAGTAGCTGTGGTATAACTTGGTATGTTGTTCTCGAACCTTCTGAACTTAACGAACCTTCTCAACGAATCTGGAAATTTCGAGAGGTGTCACTAGGAGATATAAATAGATGTCGCAGGAGCACCCAAGACATTCGAGTTGTGAACCGCGATAAAGAAGTACGATAGATGACAGTAGTGAAAAGTATAGAGAAAAAGTATAAGTATCCAGTAAGAGAAAAGTGTTTGTGTATTTAAAGTGATTAATTGTGAAAGTGAATTGTTTAATTAAATAAGTGAATTATTAGAATAATAATCAAGAATTAAAAGACATTGATAGAGAACTAATAAAGATTAATTAAATAGAATTACGTTTTATCTTTTCGAATCCTAGCCTGGATGTAACATTGGTGTCAGAAGTGGGATAAAACGTATTCAGTGTGAAATTAAAGTGAAGTGAATTAGTTAAAAAAAAAAAAAAACAAAAAAAACGTATTTAGTGAAAAAAAAAAGGAAAGAAAAATGGGCCGCACATTGAAATTACTACAGCTCAGTATACCGCAGTTAAAAGCTGAGCTAGAAAAGCGGAATCTCTCCACAGCTGGAGGAAAAAGTGATCTGGTGCTTCGACTGCAGGAAGCTGTTGAAAACGAAGGAGAAAATCCCAAGTCCGTTTTGTTCGACGTAGCAGAAGAACAAGTAAGTACAGCCGTTGATATGACTGCTATGATGGAACTACTTCTGGCCAAGTTCGATCAGAAATTCGACTGTATGGACTCTAAATTTGATGAACAAAAGAATTCTCTAGAACAACAAAAGAATTCTATAGACTCTCAGTTCAATGAACAGAAGAATTCCCTAGAACTACAGAAGAATTCTCTGGATTCGAAATTGGAGTCAATGGACTCTAAATTCGAAGAACAAAAGAATTCCATAGTTGCCGCCCAAAAGAGCGCTGTGGAAGATTTTAAAAATGTTCTCGAAGGAAAACTCGAAGAAATTGACCACAAGTTCGAGAAGGTTGAAACCAAATTCGACGAAATCCATCAGACGTTTTGCAAGCATGAAACAAACTTCGAGAACTTGGCTAGAGAGCTCGAGAAAGTGAAGAAGCAGAAGGCTCGAGAAAATTCTGCGGACTGCCCGAGAAGGAAAGAGATGCAGCCTCCTGTTTTCGACGGTCAAACATCATGGCCAATTTATAAGAAACAGTTTGAAGCAGCTGCAATGGCGAACAGCTGGGACAACGAGGAAAAGTCGATTGCGCTAACGCTCGCACTAAGAGGTACAGCTGCGGAGTTACTCCAAACCGTTTCAGAAGAGAAGCAACACGACTACGACGCCCTGGTCAAGGCTATAGAGATGCGCTTCGGTGATGAGCATATGCAGCAAGTGTACAGGGTCCAGCTACGCAGTAGAGTCCAGAAGCGGGGAGAAACACTTCAACAGCTGCAAGCAGATATCGAACGTCTGGCACATTTGTCATATCCTAATGCTGGTGAGGTTCTCATCAATGAAATGGCTGTGGAGGCGTTTATCCAAGCCATTGAAGATAGACAACTGCAAATGGCCGTAAGAATGGCTGGAAAGAAAACTCTCGCTGAGGCCCTGGCATTTGCCTTGACAATGCAAGCTGCTGATCAGGCATCGCATGTGTTCCACCGCGTAAGGGAAATGACAGCCGTTGAATGTTCATGTCAAAGAGCAGACGTCGTAGACCGGAGCAGAGATAACAGAGGTCAAATGCGCTGCTGGAACTGCAACAAAATAGGGCACCTACAGAGACAGTGCAGAGCTCCACCCAGACGAGGCAGTTGTCCGCATTGCGGGCCTAGGAGGGGCAACGAAGAAGCATCTGGCAGGGATAACAACCATCCTGCAGATATAGCTTCGCATAACCAGCAGTCGGGAAACGTGTAAGGACCAGCTTCGTGGGGCAGAAGTTGGTTTCCGGAATCGACGACCCCAGGACCACAATTCAAGTCTCCCAAACCAAACGAGGAAACCAGAGTCTAACAGTGGAAGCCTATATCGGACAGAATAAGTGCGTGGCAACCATCGACACCGGTGCCACTGCTTCCATCATAAGGAGGGACATCGTCCGTCAGTCTTGGCTGCACAACACCAGCAATTACTGTCTGAAAACAGCAACAGGAGCGACAGCGAAAGTGTATGGAGAGGTCATACTAACAATAAATTTGGCAGGATTAGTATTCTCCCACGCTTTCCTAGTAGCCGATATTTGTGACGAATGCATCATTGGAATCGATTTCATGAAGGCGCATGATGTAGTATTGGACATTGGTATGCAAGTACTCAAGTATCGAAACGTAGAAATTCCGATGGTGTACGGGAACGAGAATGTCGCATCCCTGAGGACAGTCATTAGTAAGGACGAGGTCCTACCACCTTCTTCAGAGACACTGATTTGGACAAAGCTGGAAGGTGATCCTGGGGCCCACCGAATCTTTCTAGTCGAGCCAGAAGACAACCACTGCCGAAATTGCATGGTTGGAAAAATGCTTGTCGAGCCGAAGAACAATATGGTTCCCGTACGAGTTCTTAATACGGAACACAAAAGCGTCAAATTGAAGCAAGGTGAGGTGGTTGGAAAGTGTGTACCGGTTACTGCCATCACGAAACTATCACAGGAAGGTGTTGCGAAGCCTCGTTCACTAATGGGAATGACTGAGGTCAAAAGAACTTTATTCCAGCACTGCGATCTGAATCGGGAGCAGCAAGCCATGGCAGGGAACCTCATCAACGAGTTTGCTGATATATTCGCTTCGCGGGACTGCGAGTATGGCCGAACACACCTTGTACAACACCGGATAGACACTGGAGATGCGAGACCGATTCGTCAGCTTCCCAGACGACTACCATTGGCTAAGCAGACGGAGGTTGCAGAGATGGTGTCGACGATGGAGAAGGAAGGAGTAATCGAATGCTCTAAAAGCCCATGGGCATCTCCAATTGTCCTAGTCAAAAAGAAAGATGGCAGCACTCGGTTCTGTGTAGACTATCGCCAACTGAATAATGTCACCAAAAAGGATAGCTACCCTCTACCAAGGATTGACGATACGCTGGATACACTGTCCGGAGCTCGATGGTTTTCCACTCTAGATCTGAAGAGTGGCTACTGGCAAGTGCAGATACATCCGGAAGACCGTGAGAAAACAGCTTTCACAGCAGGAAACGGGCTCTGGCAATTCACAGTAATGCCATTTGGACTGTGTAACGCGCCGGCAACCTTTGAGCGACTAATGGAGCGTGTTTTGTTGGGGCTAACATGGAAAACGTGTTTGGTCTACTTGGACGATGTCATCGTGGTTGGAAAAACGTTTGAAGAACATCGAGATAACTTGAAGGAAGTGTTCCAGAGACTACGAAGTGCACAATTAAAGCTTAACCCGAAAAAGTGTGATCTCTTTAGATCTGAGGTAAAATATCTGGGGCACATCATCTCGTCCGAGGGAGTAAGGACTGACCCAGAGAAGGTCGATGCGGTGAAAAATTGGCCCGTTCCCAAAGACAAACACCAACTGAGAAGCTTCCTGGGACTTGCAACTTACTACAGACGGTTTGTGAAGGACTTCGCAAGGATCGCAAAGAGCTTGCATCAACTGACGGAAAAGGGAAAACCATTTAAATGGTCAGGTGAATGCGAAGCGAGTTTCAAGAGTCTCAAACACCAACTGTGTGATGCTTCAATTCTAGCGTACCCTACTCCAGGAAAGACATTTATTGTAGATGCCGACGCTAGTAATGTTGGGATCGGAGCCGTTCTTTCGCAGATCCATGATGGCCAAGAGAGAGTAGTTTCCTACTTCAGTAAAGTGCTATCCAAGCCGGAGAGGAACTATTGCGTGACCAGGCGGGAACTCCTGGCTTTGATCCTGGCAACAAAGCACTTCCACAAGTACTTATATGGGCAGAAATTCATCCTGCGTACAGATCATGCGTCTCTAAAGTGGCTGCTGCAGTTTAAGAACCCTGAAGGACAAGTCGCGAGGTGGATTGAGCGGCTGCAGATGTATGACTACGAGATACAGCACCGAAAGGGAACTCTTCACTCCAACGCAGATGCCCTCTCCCGGCGACCCTGCAAGGCTGATTGTAAACATTGCGTACGCCAGGAGGAAAAAGATAAAGTGTCAGTCCAACGGTTGAGAGCTGAGCCCATTAGCGGCTGGAGTGCACGGGAGATCCGGAATGCTCAACAGGAAGATCCGGATATCGAGCCGATTCTCGCCTGGAAGGAACATGAGGGCAAGCCGGACTGGCAGCAGATCTCCAATAGGAGTCCGGAATTGAAGGCATACTTGGCACAATGGGACTCACTTCATGTCCAGGATGGCATTCTGAAAAGAAAATGGGAAAGTTCGGATGGAACATCAGCCGTGATGCAACTTGTGGTACCCAGATCGAAAGTCAACGAAGTACTTAGGGAACTACATGATGGAGTGTCCGGAGGTCACTTGGGAGTAAATAAGACACTCGAAAAAGTGCGAGAACACTTTTACTGGATCCACGCAAGAGACGATGTCGAAAACTGGTGCCGAAAATGCGCCGCTTGCGCAGCCAGTAAAGGCCCGAGAGTAAAAATGCAAGGCAAGATGCATCAATACAACGTTGGAGCGCCCTTTGAAAGGATTGCAGTTGACATCGCAGGACCATTTCCAGAAACCAACAGTGGAAACCGCTATATCCTCGTAGTGATGGACTACTTCACTAAATGGCCTGAAGCCTTTGCTATACCTAACCAAGAAGCTAAAACCGTGGTAGAGCAAATTGTCCACAACTGGGTAAGCAGATTTGGCGTACCAATGGAATTGCACTCGGACCAAGGTCGCAACTTCGAGTCGAAGATCTTTCAAGGAGTATGCCAGCTACTAGGGATTAAGAAGACAAGAACAACCCCGCTTCATCCACAATCGGACGGAATGGTGGAACGCTTCAATAGAACCTTAAACGAACACCTTTCTAAGGTTGTTGGCGACTGCCAGCGGGACTGGGACAAGCACATCCCCATGTTCCTATTAGCTTATCGAAGCGCAGTTCATAACACAACAGGACATACTCCATCCGAAATCCTTTTTGGTCGAACCATCCGATTACCTAGTGAATTGATGTTTGGATCTCCGACTGATGAAGCAACGAATGAAGATGATTATGTGGCGGATCTCAGAGAAATCATCAGAAACATTCATCGGAAAACTAGAGATAAGATTCGGATATCCAGCGACCGCATGAAGACGAGGTACGATACAAAAGCGACCACCACAGGATTCCAGGAAGGAGATCTGGTATGGCTATACAACCCTCATCGCCGAAAAGGTATGTCACCTAAACTACAGCAGGATTGGGAAGGACCCTATAAGATAGTGAAGCGCATCAACGATGTTGTCTACCGGATCCAGCGAGGAAGAGGCAAGCTGAAAGTTGTCCATGTGGATCGTCTCCATCGCTACCATGGGGAAAATATTGACGTGCTTGTTCGGGACGAACAAGTTTAAGAGGGGGATATTGTTGCATGTTTGCTTGAACTGTGTCATTAATTACGCCATCTAGTAGAAAGTGGCCATATTACCGATTTTGGCAGCATTGGAATAGCAGTTTGAGTAGCTGTGGTATAACTTGGTATGTTGTTCTCGAACCTTCTGAACTTAACGAACCTTCTCAACGAATCTGGAAATTTCGAGAGGTGTCACTAGGAGATATAAATAGATGTCGCAGGAGCACCCAAGACATTCGAGTTGTGAACCGCGATAAAGAAGTACGATAGATGACAGTAGTGAAAAGTATAGAGAAAAAGTATAAGTATCCAGTAAGAGAAAAGTGTTTGTGTATTTAAAGTGATTAATTGTGAAAGTGAATTGTTTAATTAAATAAGTGAATTATTAGAATAATAATCAAGAATTAAAAGACATTGATAGAGAACTAATAAAGATTAATTAAATAGAATTACGTTTTATCTTTTCGAATCCTAGCCTGGATGTAACAATACATATCGTATGATTCGCTTTATGTACAAACGGTCCGCTACTCTCCTGTGAATGGTGAACTTACAATTGCCCTTCGTTTTTGGTTTGTGCCTCTGGTATTGTAGCACAAACCAAAAACTATTATACGTCATTGGGACAACCTATGCGCAAACCTTCCTGACCTGCCTGAGAACCAAGATGTCAAGTGAATGGAAAATCACAAAAAAATACAGAGTGACAGGAAGAGGTCAGTTTGTAGTTATTCATTCCTTCTTTTCCTTTTATTTTTTTGTCCCATAGGTGACCATAACAATTTTTTTACTGATGAAATTGTTTTTTGCGTTCTCCAATGTTGCTTTTAACCGGTTTCTCGCTGCCTTGTACACGATCCAATCTCTTTCATTCGAAGACCACCTAGCTCTCTCATAACATTTAATTTTTTCGGCTTTTAAAGATCGCAAATTGTCATTGAACCACTCATTATGATCACTATTTATCGGTAGGTAAGCACTTAACAAATTTGTTTATTGACACCGTTATGTTAGCACTAACAGCACCAGCTAAGGCTTCCAACTCCATGCTCATAATGTTAAAATCTCTAAATTGCAGTTCCTGGCGAAACAACGCCGAGTCATAAAACACTTTTATTATTTGCTCTTCTTTTTTAGACTTTAAATTGTTACTAATGGATATGATTATGCTTTCATCATCACTTATTTTTAAATCACTTTTGGTGTACACCTTTTTATTGAGTTTATTATTTACTATCACATAATCAATTATCGACCTGGAGTTCTGTGTTATTCTAGTAGGTATAATCAACATCATTTGATAAAGAGCATTGACTTCAAGTAATTCGTTCATGCGCTTTTTACATGCGCTATTACATTCCCAGTTAATTACACTTATTATGAATTTCGCCCGAAATAATTTTGTTCGCCCGAAATATTGTAAATTTCACCCGAACAAAATTTCACTTCGAATCAGCTGTGACATTTCGAACAATTGTCATCTTGACAAGTAGTGGGAAATACAAGTTGAAAAACAAGTGCACAAAATTTGTTCAAGCGGTTTCCATAAAATTTCATTTAATTTAAAATGCACAGCATAGCCATGAGGATTTTATCTGAGGAAGAAGAAAATAACCAAGTGAAATTGATTCGAAGACGTTTAAGAGATGATTCTAATCCTTTGGAGTTGCGTGAACCCTTGTATGTTAAAAAAATTTTAAGCGTTTGTTAAAATAAATGAATACATTTATATTTTACCAGATTTCAACAATACTATATGCTAAACAAATCAGCTTTTAAGTATTTGCTGGATGTACTTGTAAACTTTTCGGTCGCAGCTAAAAAAAAAATTGCTGTTCCACCAATAGTGAAAAAAAGTTGTTCCATCAGTATTGTTCTCAGGAGCAACTTCAAAGGAAACTGAAGGTAAATCGGTTACAAGTAAGTAAGTAAGTAAGTAAGAAATTCATTTATTTAATATTTTCTTATTACATAAGTTACAAGATAGAATGAATTTTAAAGCTATGGCTTAGCCGTCAGCTTGGTTAGCAAAATGCTTATACATGTACCTACATTTGTTACTTTAACAATATAGTTATTTTTTTAATAAACTTAATCAATCATAATATTCTGTTATTAATAGCGACCTGTATTTGTAGATGGATTTAATATAATAAAATAACTTTTTCCAATCACACTCGTTCAGAATTTGTATTGTCTCCTGCATGGTAAGGAATTTTTTTCCGAAGTAAGCTAGTCTCTGTGGTTTGTAGATTGGACAAACACTAATAATGTGAAAGCAGTCTTCTTTCGCTTTTAAGTTGCAAATATTACAAAACTGGTTGAAGCTTCCATTATATGGGCTGCCATTTAAACCAATCAACTCACACCTTGTTTTGAAAATAAGAGATATTTCACTATAGTTGAGTGAGTCATTGAAATAGTTCTTATCCTTTAGATTGAAGTTCAGGTGAGAATACAATACTCTGCTATCTGATTCACGAGCTTTCTCTATAAATCGCACACGAATAGCATCTTCATTTTTATTTATTATTCGATAAAGTTGGTTCTTTAAGTTGTCCAGGTTGTTTAGATCGAATGAAATAGTTTCTCCACACGCGTTTCCAATTCTTAACCATCTTAACGCCCACCAGTCCTTGTTTCTTAATTCATAAGATAGCATTTTTTTGGTTATTCGGGAGTCTGGATACGAACCTATTTTAATGATGTAATCCGCTTGCGATTTGAGAGTGCTTGTAAAAAGCATTGGAAGACCCGTTTCCAAATAGATTGTGTAGTTCGGCGATTTCATTGGTAAGTTGAATAATTTTTTCAAGAAGTTCCTGTGGAATTTCTCGATTACTTCGTACTCGTCTGATCCCCAAACTTGAGAGGCGTAACAAAGAGTTGATTTAACAACTGAATCAAATATTCTGTATTTCGTTGAGAGGAGAATCCGCTTGTTTGCAAAAACATTTTTCCATGATAGATTCACTAAGCTTTGGGAAGACTTGGCTTTATCCGTTAGATGTTTACCAAATTCTAGGGTTGGGTTCAGTTTCACTCCTAAATATTTGAGTTCCTTCACAATCTCTAATCGGCTTCCATTATAAAACCATCTATTTCCACTTTGCACTCGTGGTGAACGGGAAAATACCATAATTTTAGATTTTTCGGTGTTGATGGTTAGTCCCCATTTTTTGCAGTAACTGGCTAGACGATTTATCATCAATTGGAGATTTTCAGGAGATTCAGAGAGTAGAACAAGATCATCGGCATATAACAAGACATTGACCACGGTATTAGCAATTCGTACTCCACCAGGCAAATCTTTTTCTATGTCGTTTATAAATAGAGAAAACAATAAGGCACTAAGAGGACATCCTTGCTTTACACCAGTCTGTGTTTTAAACCATTCTGAGAAATCCTTTCCATCCCAGACTGCTGCACTTGTTTCGGCATACATTTTTTTAATGGTCTTAAGAAATTTTGTAGAGATACCCAACTGAGACAGTTTATAGAAGAGTGCACTTCGGCTAACAAGATCAAAAGCTGCCTTGAAATCTACAAAAAAGCTATACATTTTCTTGTTTCTGGCTTGAAAGGCTCTTATAATCGCAGATAATGTGAATATTTGGTCAACGGTTGAAAAGTTTTTTCTGAATCCAGCTTGACGCTCTGTCAGAATATTTTTTTCATCTACCCATTTTTCTAATCGTCCTACAAGTATGCCGCAAAATATCTTGGCTGACACATTCATGAATGAGATTCCCCTGTAGTTTTCTACGTTTTCCAGCGAACCCTTTTTGTGGATGGGGAATATTACGGACTTCTTAAACGATGAAGGGATGTCTGCACTCGAGAACACACTGTTGAAGAGAACTTTCAAATAGTTGATTAAGGTTGGACTAGCATTTTTGTAGAATTCGTACGGAATCCCATCTTCGCCTGGCGCCTTTCCATTTTTGGATTTCATGATAACAGCATTGATTTCGTCAGTTGTTACCTCACCATCTAGGGAATCGTCGAAAATGAGGGGGTCCGCATACGAGAAAGAAAGGTTTGAGTTATCCAGTAGAAGATGTTTAAAATATATGGATAGATCATCAGCAGATACTCCTGTACCTATTTGATAAACTGTACCATTAATCTCCCTTGCTATTCTCCAGAAGTCCTTCGAAGACTTGGTTTGACTAAGTAAGAGAGCTTGCTGATAATCGAAGTCAGTTTTCTTAGCTAGGCAAAGATTTTTGTAGTGGGTATTCACTTGGTTATACCACTTTTTAACCTCAGGATCATTACAAGTTCTCCAGACACGCAAAAGGGCAAATGATTTCTTCCTAGCATTTATGCATTCTCTATCAAACCATTTTTGTTTAAATGGTGACCTTATATTTGAAATGTTGTTCGATGCAGCACTTCTTATATAACAAGTTATTTGGTTTGCGAGTGTTTCTGTTTCTTCAGGTATCGAATTATTTGCTGAGAGCAAGCTGTCTAATAACCTGTGGTAGGTATTTGTTTTTTCGGATTTCCATTTAAGTCTTGGTAGCAGGGGCAGGTTTTTGTGATATGAGGGTGTTTCACCATCAACTTCAACCACGATTGGCATGTGATCCGAAAAAGTTTTGTATTGTACCTCAAATTTTTTAATTTTCCCAGTCCAGTCGTTGTTAACAGCACAAAAATCAATAACTGAATTGCCTTGTCCTCCGACAAATGTGTAATGCCCTTCTCTATCACCTTCTGTACAGCCGTTTAACACAATAAGATCATACATTTAGAGCAGCTCTAGTACATCTGTTCCATTTTTATTGCAGACTATGTCTTTAGATACCCTATTGGTACAGCATATACTAGGGTTTGTTACAGTTTGCACTATAGTGGTTTGTGAGTCACTTATTCTCGAATTCCAATCTCCAATCAGCATAACGTTTTTGCTAGCTAAACATGACATTGTATTACACAGCCTCTCAAAGTCGTGAGTCCATTTGTTGCAGTTTATATATGATGGAACGATATATGTATTATTATTTTGTGTCACACATTTTACTACGGTAGTTCCTTCAAATTCATCAAAATCGTAAGTTTTTAAATGTGATTTTTTTTATCCCGTACAGGCTTCCTCCACTTGCACGCCCCTTTATGTAGGTTTTACTTGCTTCGCTCCAAATTAACTTAAAGCCATCGAAATATTTATTAAAATTACTTAAATTATCGCTTGTTAAATGTGTTTCAAATAGAAAGAAAATTTCAAAGTTCTTAACATAGTTAAAAAAATCTACAAATAATAATTTATTACTTAATCCAGATATATTGTAAGATAAAATATTTGCAGAGATAAATTTGTTTGAGCTGACGACGCTTAATTCTCAGTTTTGTATGACACTACTACCTTCCGGACCTTCGGTGTAAAGTGTCATCACTGGTGCATCTGGTTTGGGCCATTCACGCTGACGTCTGTTTGACAACATAGTTTCGTTGACAGCATTAAAATTGAGTTTTCCGTAGATATTCTGTAGTTCGTCTTCTCCGTTTGTGTTATTATATTTAAGTTTGTTATTATTGTCTAAATAAAATGTTCTATTACCAATTAATAAATTGTTATTTTTAATCAATACTGCTTCGCTTGGATTAATTGTTTTGACGACTTTTCGATACCCGAGTAGAATTCGACGTTTGATTTGTGATTGTTTGCTAAGGTCTCGTTGGATATAGCAGCCTGTGCCTTTTAGCTTCAAGGAATTTCTTAACATTTGCATTGCAGTTTCATTGGAACCAGTTACAATTTCATCACGGTTTTGGTTTTGTTCATCGTTTCCAATTTCATCCAACAGTTGCTCAACTGAAAGTTCTTTATCGTCTTGTGTCGCGAGGACACTCGCAAATCAAAAGGAGGAACTATAGACTGCAGGATTATCAACTCCTCAGTCAAACAGTCGCAGATAGTTTGGGTTGCGCGGTGGGCTATACAAACCAACAACAATTCCGTACTACACGTAAACTCATTCAACGAATAAAAAAAATAAAACTCGGGTTCAATTTTAATCTTATTACTTGTACTTCTTTATTGCCGACTCGTTACGACAATTTTCAAATTGGGACTCAATTCTGGACTTCGTCTTCGCCTAAAAGAAACCTCTGCGTCCAGCTGATTTGCCGTTGGTCTATTGCTCCTGTTCATTAACCCTCTTGGTTGCGGGTGTTCTATTCTGCGGTGAAACAGCAGACAAAAAAAATGCACAGTTTCGCTATTCCCGCACCTCGCCTAGCTCCAAAAAATGCACACAGATGACAAGTTGAGAGTACAAGTGAGTAGGAGGAGTTAATTCTCAAAACATAGAATTTTTTTCTATGCACTTTCGAAGCGCTAACTCCCACACAACATGATTGTATGTGTTCATTCGACTGTTGTTCACATTCATGAATTCCCAAAATTATGATCTCCCAATTTTGACAATTATTTTGATGGAAAGCATTTATGGTGCGGTTTGCCGTCGGCTTTTGCATCTGCAGTGATCGATTTTTATTAAATGATCAAATGCGGGTGTGATGATATCCTGAACTTGTTGATATCATGTTGAGTTGCAACACGTCTATTTTCCTCTTTTGAGGACGATTCAGCCCATAAGATTGCGACGAAGAGACCCCTTCAACTGCTTCCTTCATTTCAACAAGTTGGAAAATGGCCTCTTCGGTAGGGGAGAATTTCTGAGTTTTATTGGGACCACCTCCTGTCACTTTTCGCTGGTGGCCCTAAGCTATTCAACTCGAAAGTGAGCTGTTTCCAAAACTCAGAAATTTTTTGTTTATTTGCCTTCACGAAACCCCCGGCAATTTCTTTGTTCTCCTGCATTTTGCTAACCAGCACATCGGTTTGTCTAGCATTGATTGATTTGGACCTGAAATAAAGCAAAAAAATAATTTCTTTTGGCCCTAATTAAAAAGTGTAGGTGCCTCCAAAAAGCAAGTGAATATTTTAGCTGTGTTTGACATTTAATTTCGCCCGGAATTAGTGTTTGTAATAAGGGAATTTTTTCGAACATGGCATTTCGTTTCACACCAAATTCATAATAGGCGAAAAGAAAAAAGGGAAATATTTCGGGTGAAATGCTGTTCAGGCGAAATTCATAATAAGTGTGAATATTAATATAACCCATTAAAATCGTATCACTTTTATAAAACTGTTTAAAATTAACAATCCAGTTTGAGAGGTGCTCCAGGAATAGATTTTCACTATGACTAGGGGATCGGTAAATACCCCCAAGTATCAACACTATATTTTTATAAGTCACTTTAATCAAAAGCCACCATAATTTAACTCCGATCGCATTGTTCTGCATCACTTCATAAGACCAATGGTTTTTTTTAGATAAAAAGCTACTCCACCAGTATGGGATGATTCTGAATCACATCGTATACACTGATATCCTTTAATTTCAAAAAGTTTGTCTTTATCCAACATTATTGAATGTGTTTCAGTAGCACATATAAAATCGAATTTGTTTTCTTTGATCAATGCCTCTAGTTCATCGAAGTTATTCAACGGCCCTTGGATATTTAATAGGATAGGATATTTAGTTGCTAATAATTTATCTTGCTTCTAAAAGAACACTTATTTCCTTGAAAAGTCGCGATTATCTTTATTGTATTTTTTTTTTGTTCTATATCAAGCTATCTCTTTCTGAAGTGCCGCATCCCTTTCTTAAACGTCAAAAGCAAATTGAATGAAAACAATGTCAGTGTCAAAAGAGCAAAAAAAAAAAACAAACAAACAGCTGAATGAAATGAATAATCATTGTGATTGTTAATAAAGTGTATATTTAAGTGAAAACAGAAGCAATTGAAGATTAAAAAGTACCAGCTTATAGAGAAAAAACGTGAGAAAGTAAGTTAAAATAAAAAAAAAACAATAAAAATAGTTAATATTTTGCCCAAAAATTGAAAAATGTGTGCGCGAATAAAAAGTCGAAATTGAAAGTGTTTGCAAATAATAACCTTGTGGCATGTATTGTTTTTAATTTGGTTTTAAACTTTCAGGGCGTGAACATAACTTTATCTGTTTAAGAATATTTAAGCTCATAGTGGAATTATGGAGCTATCTAGCTATGCTAAAGGTCTCGACGCGTTGAGTAAACTCCGCTATATGTCGAAAATTGAGAAGGTCGGTAGAGACCCGTACTTGCTCTATTATTCCAAAGATTTACCCAGAAATGTGAGGTTTTGTGCTATACACGATTATTTGATTAATGAGAAGTCTGTGTATACTGGTAACGAGTTTAACAATAGCCAGACCATCAACAGAGCTCAAGATCTTTTTGAGGCTGGATGGCTCAAAGATGTTAAAGCCACCCGTCTATCAGAAAGTTTTGTAGTACTTGGAAAGGTATAAAATAAATTAATTCAATTACTCATAAGCTTTTATTTCGATGATCCTACTTTTAGGTGCTACATTCCCAACGGCTAAACGAAAAGCCTCTTGAAACTTGGGTGTTGGTACATATAAATGGACGCATAGAATGTGCTCACTGCAACTGTAAAGCAGGGCGCTTTGAAACATGCTTGCATGTTGGGATAGTGCTTTTTGGCTTGGAAAGCGTTTATAGAGGCTGCGCTGCCAACCATGTAAGATTTTTTCAAGTACTTTTCATATTAATTTTTCTAAACACATGAACATAAAAGCACACCCAACAAACACACAGAAATCACACACAAATTACACAAAGGAAAAGCGTGAAAGGAAGATCGAGTCGAAGTTTCATAAGCGTTAGGACAAGAACTTGAAATTTGTTCAGGCCTTTTCTAAAACAGTCTGGAATGTTTTCTTCAATTGCCTTGTAAATTGTAATTAATGTGATATAGTGTGACAAGCCAGTAAAATACCTGGTTTTGGCATCGCTATCTTTGAAGCAAGCCATTCCCATTTTTAACTGTGAAATTTCTTTTTTAAGTTCAGAAATTTCAAGTTCTTTCCTTGCCAATGCTAGCTCTTTCTTCCTCAACGCTGAAAATACAGAGTCGACTTCCTTCATAACTAAACCAGTTTGGGTTCCTGCAAATAAATTTAACAAAATTATTCACAATTTTTATCAATACAGCATAAATATTTATTACCAATTGTTTTGTGAGAACTCTCTTCTACTAAATCAGTCTGAGTTCCTGCATATAAATTTAAAAAGTAACACAATCTTCTTATTCAATACAGAATGAACTTTACCAACTGATTTGTGTTAAGGGCTCTTCCACAGGATTAATTGCGTCCATATATTCCTGTAAATACTCCTCTTCCAAAAATTCTTCCAACGCATCTGGTTCTGTTAAGACTTCTTCAGCTTGCAGTGTGCTTACAACCTCTTTTATTCAAAGTAAATAAGCAACAAGTATTATTATTATGGGTAAGTAAAATAGATAAATATATTTATGTGTGTACAATGTGCATACCATTAGGTTCCATAGATTCTTCCAACGCATCTGGTTCTGTTAAGACTTCTTCAGCTTGCAGGGTGCTTACAACCTCTTTTATGCAAAGTAAATAAGTAACAAGTGCTATTATTATGGGTAAGTAAAATAGATAAATATATGTGTGTACAATGTGCATACCATTAGGTTCCATAGAATAAATTTGTATTTCTCTCAGCGCTCTTTCAGTCATGCGTTGACGGTGCCGATGAAATCGACTCGCTGCAAGTGCTGGGTTCGATTTACTGGCGTATCCCAGGTGCAAACTAGGAACCCAGTCCCGGTTCAAATGATCACAAACATGCAGCATTGATACTAAGGAGAGCCAACTTTTCTCTACACTTAGTCCACCCGCTACTCAGAAAACGAAATGGACTAAGTAAAAAGACAAAACTACTGGTATATAAGACGCTGATCAGACCCGTTTTAACATATGCTCGCCCCATATGGTACACAATTTCACCGACAGCAATGAAGTCGATCAAGGCGTTCGAGAGGAAGATGTTGCGCATTTGTACCGGACTTAACAGGAACCCAATGACGAAGAAATTCATTCCGTACGAGGAAGCAAAATTGATCACAATCGATCAATACATGCTTCAGCTTTCCAGCAAGATTTTAAGGAACCTGGAGAATCATCCGAATATAGAAGTTCAGCAGATTCTGCAGCAGCACCTAGAGCCGGGTCAACGATATCTACAAGTTCGAGCCATCACAGACGACCAATATGAAGACATCATCCACAATGAAGAAGCACCATTCTACGAGAAAATCAACAACCAGCATTACAGAGGTTGATCCCTTTAATTATATAAAAAGGAATCCGTCTTAACTTCCCATTAAAAATAATACTTTATGTATCAAACATTAAAAAAAAAACTCATGTAATAGTTTAAGGAAACAATAATATGACATTGTAAAAAATAGCATTGTATAAATTGACAAAAGAAGAACGTCAGGCCCTTATTGTTGAGCCGACAAGTTGTATATAAAACAAATTGATAAAAAAAATATAAATAATCTACTAATCTAGTGAATTTTCGCATTCTTCGTCAATGCCTCGAGCAGTGCGGTTGCTCCTCTAGTGCCTAGTAGTGTCAGTGAAATGTGAAGTGCTGGACAAAGTTGGGAAATTGTCCAGCGAAATGAGGGGAATGCCGAGGTGAAAACGTTCTTTTTAGGACGAACAAAAATCACTAAGAGATTTAGGTCGTTTTCATGTAGGAGAAGAGGTGAATATGGTGAGTAAAACCGTTCTTTTTAGTACGACCAAAAAATGTTTAAGAGAATTTACTTGGTTTCAAAAAAAAAGAGGGGAAGAGGTGAATGTGGTGAATATGAACTTAACATAGTTCTTTTCAGGAGGAACAATGGTTTCTGTCAGAGATTTTTCTATATTTCGATAGAGGGGAAGCGCTGAAATAAAAGTTGAAAAAAAAGTAGCTGCCCGCAGTTTTTGCGGGCAGTTTCCACTGCGGGCAATTGGCCTGCGGGCAAATCATAAATTGGCCTGCGGGCAAATGGACTGCGGGATAATATTTTCCGGGCAAATGGAGTCCTCCCATTCCAAACACGACTCGTTCGGTGCAATGTGTCGTTGCTCCAGTTGTCTATAAACATCTCGGTGTGTCACTTGGCGTCCAAAGGTTTCCACGAGGGCGGCCTTCAATTCGGCATAATTTACAACACCCAGAGTTCCCAAAAACTCCTTTGCAGTTTCGTTCAACAACCTGCGCACGCCCAGACACATCTCATCCGGTGTAAAACCACGGGTTGCAGTATAGTACTCGAATTCATTAAACCACTTACGAATATCACACTGGCCTTTTCCCGAATATAGGTTAAGTGAATGTTCCATGTGTTAGTAGTTTGCACTACGATGACGATAACTATCGCTTTGTGACCTGCCTTCGATGTCGCGAATCTGCTGTTGTAGAATAAGCATTTCACGTCGCATGCGTAGTAAATTGATTTCTGCCTGTAGTCGACGTGCTTCGGCTTCTTCCGGCACAACTACAGAGGGGTGGTGTGTGAGTGGTTCCCCTCTTGCACCTCGTCTTGTCCAGCTGGTTCTGCGGATGGGTCAACGGATGGTTGATATGTGGCAATCAATTCCCCGTACATCGTACGTAGCTACGCAATTGTAGCGCTTGGTGGAAAAACTCTATTCTCCTTGGCAAGTGCATCGACCACTGCCTGTCGAGATACGTGCATGACCGACATAAGTGAGTGGTATCCACAAATTAATCACTGAATTTATATTTTTAAAATTATGTACCTCTGAGGCTAGACCCCACATCTGAGTTAAAAGAACACTGATTTCCTTGAAAAGTCGCGATTATATTTATTTTATTTTTTTGTTCTATATCAATGGCCGATCGCCTCCGCTGACATTACACATTTGTCTTTTTCGAAAGTCTTCTTTCCTTCTCTCTTATATATAAAACAAAATGGCCGTACCTTCTTCGACTTCCCTACTTTACCCTAGAGGGCGTAGGTACATGCCAAAATATATGTGTAGGGTACGTTTACATTCATTTCAATACTATCTTACAACTCGGCCAATTTGACCATATGATCGACCACGATCCTAAGAGATACATAAAAGCTATACAGGTTTGTAAATTGGTTGCAATTTTACGCTTAAACTAATCAGGTGTTGCTTTCTATATGTTAGCGGTTGTAATGCCTTTTGATGGAGTCACCCATTTCCTGATACGCGCCGCTTCAATAACATTGTCATATGGTAACTGTGTCAGCTGACAATTTTCGATGTCCCGCACTACATATCGGTCATTAGGTAATACCCTATGGATGACGTACGGGCCACGGTATTTTTGAATGAATTTCTTATTGGTGCCAGAAGAGGTATCAATGTGTTTAATCACCACAAATTCCCCGACTACATATGTCCGTGCAGGCATGCTGTATTTCAGAAAGTACTTCTCATTGTATTCTTGGGATGTTTTAATAGCCGCTGATGCTCGCGACCGACTCATGATCAAACTTATCCTCCAGATACTCGGTTAGCTCGTCAACAATTACCCCGCTCTGCTCTATAAAAAAAATTAATTTACTGGGGGACTCACTTGCCGAGCTATGTACTGTGTTGTTGATGTCTTATTCGACCTGAGACAACTTTGTAGACCAGTCTGCATGGTTAAGTGGTTCACTCACTTTTCCCAACATTGCCTTAATCACCCTGTTCACTCGCTCTACTTGTCCGTTAGCTTGTGGGGAAGCTACGGCAACTTTAATGTGTTCCACATTGTTTCGGAGTAGATAACTAGAAAACTCAAGTAAAGTAAAGCAAGTACCACGATCGGTAACCATACGTCTGGGGCGACTGTAATAACTGATGTAGTGGACCTACCTCACCAATTAAACAAAACAATACTATTCGATAAGACAGCCAATACAACTGATGACGCTGCAATAAAACAAGCAAAACGGAATAGTAAAAATAAACACAGAGTGCACTGCCCGAGTCAGTGGGGAAATGTAAATAACACTATGCATTGCACTATTCTAATTTCAATGACTTGATGACGCACCGCACTGTGCACATTTGATTGAATAATATCTGATATATGATCGTTAGCCCAATTCTGATTCATATGTTCTTCGACACCTCGCAACCCAAATTAATTCGCTGTATCGTTATACATGGAAAATGCTCAAAGGGCACTAGTATATAAGCTAGAAGTTTTGACTAATAAAGGGGAGAATCGCTTTAGACACCAAACTTTTAATAGCAACTTTGGCAGATCCCTATGGCATAAAGCCCTGCCTGTTAGGAAAGTCGATATTTTAGATTGGGAAGTTTGTCATATTCCTTTATCTAGGAACCATTACCTTACACTGAAGTAGTTATCCAAAGACGCACATACTTCGACGCCATCTAGTAGAAAGTAGCCAAATTACCGATTTTGGCAGCATTTGAATAGCAGTTTGAGTAGCTGTAGAATAACTAGTACATACATAATTATTTTGTTCTCGAACCTTCTAAACGAACCTTCTCAACGAATTTGGAATTGGAAATTTCGAGAGGTGTCACTAGGAGATATAAATAGATGTCTCAGGAGCACCCAAGACATTCGAGTTGTGAACCGCGATAAAGAAGTGCGATAGATGACAGTAGTGAAAAGTATAGAGAAAAAGTATAAGTATTGAGTAAGAGAAAAGTGATTGTGTATTTAAAGTGATTAATTGTGAAAGTGAATTTTTGTGAATAAGTGAATTATTAGAATAATAATCAAGAATTAAATTGAAAGAGAATTAAATAAAGTTTAATTAAATAGAATTACGTTTTATCTTTTCAAATCCTAGCCTGGATGTAACAATATCATCCAAGTAAATAATTAATTTACCTGCGTCAATGAGATCTTTGATTATTTCATGCAAAAACCGCTGGAAATTGTCAGGCGCATTTCTTAACCCAAATGGCATTTGCACATATTCATATTGTCCATCCGGTGTTACAAAAGAGGTAAAGGGAACTGAATTCTCATTCATTCCCACTTGGTGAAAACCGTCCTTTAAATCGAGAAGGCTAAACCATCTTTTATTTCCCAAAAATTCTATGCAATAGGCGTTTTTCTTTTTTAGCCCATAGCGGGGAACAGAGCGGGGCCCGAGCGAACAGACCTCGCTCCTAGCTGAACGTAACCTGAGCGCTCCGAGCTAATTAAGAAACAGAATTGAGCACTGAACTGTCATTAGATAATTTTTTTTATTAACTGTCAAAATAGTCAGGTTTGCTTCTGAAATTGGTGTTTGTCAAGAATTGTTTCATTTAAATTATAATTTCTAGTAAATAAACTATGGAAAAAGGAATTATTAAATTTTTTTTTGCTGTCATTCACAAAAAATGAATGAAGTCAGCCACGCTCAGCTTTTCGCTCGATGTGCTCGGTCATTTTTAATCGAGCTCATCGAGCGAGCCCTGAGCCAGCTCAGAGATAAAAAAGAAATGCAAATTTTGTGCTCAGAGCGCTCCGAGCTAAAAAAGTAACACAGTTCTTTTTTTGACAGCTCAGTGCCCCGCTCGGAGCTAAAAAATAAAAACACCTAATATTCGATCAAAGGTAGTGGGAAATTATCCCTAATTGTTTTTTTTATATCAATGCACATACGCAACTCACCATTCTTTTTCTTGACAAGCACTACTGCAGATGCGTAAGGAGATTTACTTGGACGGATTATCCCCCTATCTAACAATTTTTTTACTTTTTCACGAAGTTCCCTTCGTTCAAACACAAATTGCTCTTGGCGAGCAATGAAATGGTGTATCATCAGTCAAGCAAATCTTCATTTCATAATTACGAAATTATCGTTCCATTCCAATCGGGTTTAGGTAATTTTTATCTATAACAGCCTATGTTGACCTTCATTCAGTCGTGAGCAGATATCAACACCTAACTGCGGCTCATCTATCTCTATATATAAAATTGGCAAAACACCATCATCACAACAGCGGGCCTGCGGGGGAACAACAACAATATTCGGCGGAGTGGGGACATCGGGGTTGCTGACGCAGTTACCTCTTAACGGATTCAGCGATTCTATTGGGTTTACAATTTGACTATTGACCTGCGAACCGACTTTCAGGCTACCACAACCACTAACATTTTTCATTTGTTCAAAGACAGGAGTGCCAATACACAAATTGTTCAAATTATTTTTAATATTTAACATAAACTTAGATTCCATTTCAGAGAGCCTCATTGTCATTTGGCTTAAATAAATATTGAAAGTTCTTAAGAAACTACGCCCCAAAATCACCGGACATGTCATAAGATTATCTGGAAGTATCAAAAGAGACACCATTCTGATATCATTTCGAAATTTGATAAAGCAACTAATCATACCGTATGTATAGAGTTTGATTTTACCTACTCCAGTATATTTTGTCGGTTTTAATACTTCCGACAATCCCATGTCATCGGGCACAAGAGATCGTGTAATAATATTAATTGCGCTGCCGGTATCGAATAGAGAAAAACAATCAATGTACTTGGCACTTCGGGCTTGTTTAATAGAGAAAGCAACACTTACCATTTGCTTGGCACTAATGGCGCCAGCTAATTCTTCATCATCACCCGCGTCTTCCTGGAGTGCTCTGGTAACTGCCTATACAATCTTCTGATGTTGTCTGTTTGCTTTTGGGCAGTTGTTGTGGTAGTGCTCAACCTCGTTACAGATGAAACAGGCATTAGGTTGTCTCAATGGTTTGGTGCAATTGTTTTTGTAGTGGCCAAACTTCGAACAATTGTAACAACGTACCTCGGACAACTCCTTCGGTTTAGCAGGCACTAACTTAGCTTTGCTAGCTGCAACAACAGCAGGCAGTTTTGGCTTTCTCTCCAATTGTTGAGTGCGTTTCTGTTGATATCGGTCCAGCCTTGCCATTAGTTCGGCGATGGTTCCAGCATCATTTATTAGCGTTATATTCGGCCTGTCGTCATCAAAGCTGATAAACGTTGTAACCAACCACACACAGGCGAGTAGGCTCTACGTTGCACGCCATCTATAACAGAAGCCTGCCATGCAGATGCATACTCTCCCCTCCTCTGACTGGTTGGCATCGGAAAACCAAAAAAAAAAGAAAAAAAAAACCCTCGGCCATGTCATCCTCTGAGTGTGCCCAGCTGTCATCCTGCTGGCCTGGAATGTATCTGGCAACGCTTGTCGATAGCCTATAACGTCGACGGCTCTGGCCTACAGACTGCCAAGAGTCCGCCTCCGTCACTGATTAATAAGAGAGAGTGGTTGTTCGACCACTCATAGCCAGGCATGGCCGCCCCGTGCTAGCTCGTCGGCGGGAGCGGGAACTTGCTATAGAGCTCGAACTGGGGTTACCTCGTTATTTACATGCCTGAAATTGCTGCGGTGGACTAGACCTCGGACGACACGATGAACCGTCGCCGGTACCAAAAGAGTCCTAGTCCACCCTCCACTATCCCGAAGGATAGCCTCTCCGGCCCGAGGAAGACGTGGCTTGAGAAGATTTGTAGTGGCTAACCTGGACCACCAGATATATAAAGGAAGAATACAAGAAAGTTGGGACTTTTGCCGAATTGGTGCAGAAGAAGAGGATGTAGACTTTCTTCTGAGCTGGCCCACCCCGCCGCAATACTGATGAGAATTGCGGACACCTTTGGCCACCGCATCGCTCCACTCGCGATGGCCCCTGCTCCGAAAAGGAGTGAGTTCCCCTAAAATGCTTAGGGTACCTTACCCCATGTTGTTGTCCACACCGTGGTGGCTGATGTCGACCTCGACTTCTCTTCCTCGACCTCTAAACGCTTACTGCATGATGCTAAATGGCATCCGTACCGTAGTGGAAATTAATAAACCGTTGGTGGTTTGCTGAGCCTTCATGGCGATACAATTATTTATTTCCCCGAAAACGAATCGGTCGTTAAAACTATATTAGCGTACAATAACCGAACAACTTCCGGGTGAACATTTATATTAACTGATGACTACACCAATTGCGATAAATGAAAAAAAAGAAAAAAACAAATAATAATAACTAATGACGAATCGCTATAACTATGCATTAAAACTGCAACGTCGTCCTCAACCAATAATTATGCGTTGTAGTTTATGCATTATGATCAGCTTACCCTTAATATACGTATACATATACCTATATTAACTGCACATATTCATGTACCCATTTCGAGTTAGGAAAACCGAAATAAGTAACGAGAGAAATGGATCTATACATACGGGTACATATACAATGACTATTGATAACAATAATCTTTCAATAATACCAGTAATAATACTATCATCGACGATATTAACGCTATTGCTATTATTATCACTATTATTATTACTATTAATTAACATTGATTATTATTAATACGGTTATTAATTACTCCCGATCCATGGGACGGAATGTTCAAAAACAAACTACCTCCAACAGCGATGGTTGCTTAAAAAAAAAGAATCTATCCGCGTAAGGCGATCTACGTGAATAGGCTTACGTTACTAACACAGTAATTCATTCATCTTAAATCGTTCTTAAATTAGAATTAGTGAACTGGGACGAGAAAATGACATCGAGGACTAATTAGGTCGCTAACGAAGGATAACGAATGTATTTGGCAACGCCTGTTGGTAATATGACCGATTGCCACATTCCCCAATAGGAGGCCTCTCCGCGGATGACTATTAGCAGGCCGAAGGGTAACGCTATAATGACAGACGCGGACGAGTATTCACGCTTCGTAGTGAAGAACACGGTGTCACCTCAAGGACTCGAACGCCCGATGGTGAGACTCTACGAGTATTCCCCCCTTTCCCTTTTCTTTTTGTCTTATATAAGTTATACAATATAATATATGTAGTGACAACAAAAAAATATAGGTGAATTTGGAAAACTCCAACAATATATTATAATAGAATGCAAATCGGACTTACGTGGTGTTACTTTTTCTGCCGATGTGCGCACATTGACGATCCACCTGTATATTGCTGCGATACAAGGTCCTTAGAAAAAAAAAGAAAGAATACCCCTAGGTCTGCCCTAATCCTGGTATATTCTACCGGTACTCGCTGGTTACTACTGGCGCGTTCGATTACGAGTTGTAAATCGATTCGCTCGCTTTCGTCGTGGCTCTGCACGAGTTTGATTCGGATAATTCCGATTTCACAAGATACATATGTATGTAACTCACTTAATTTCGATGCTACTCGAGAGGGTTGGTTTTGAAAAATACCGATTAAAAGAACTAAGATATACACCGCATCTGCGTCGATGCACGAAATGCACTGTTGGGATGCGGAGCGATCCTCAAATTGTTGGATGACCAAACGAAAAAATAAAGAGTGGAAAAAAAAACGAAAGTTTTAGTAATGTACAAAATGTCTTTTTTTTCAGGAACTGAGTCTTACCTCGAGGAGGGTTTGTTACAAAAAAAGGAAGTTAGTAGTTTGGAAATGGAGAAAAGGGCATAGATCGTAGATGATCATAAGTGATCGTAAAGAGCTTTACTTTGCGTAGAGCCATCTATGGAGAAATTTGACACTGCTGTTAATGCAGTTTGTTACAAGGCGTTTTGGCTTTGTTAATGCAGTTTGCCAGAAGGCATTTTGGCTTAAACATTGCCGCCCACCTTGCAGTACTTAAGTCTGCAAAGGATGTACTTGCTTAAACTATTAGACCTATGCTAAGCCCTATATCTGAATCGGTAGTTCAGATGGGGAACCTTTGAATTTCACCGAAGGGGTTCCACTCACTTCGGGGGGAAGGAATGTTAGTATAGGAGTTCTAATCTATCTATAAGTACAAAATAAATGTATGGATATTATAAGTGAGATACATTTGTTACAATATAATACATTGTCTGAGTCATAATTAATAAGTAAATGCGTACAAAGAAACGTGTACCCCATAAATATTTGAGTGCAATTCATTATATAATAAAAAAAATAAAACTATAACTTTAACAAAATATACGAATGCGGATACTTAAATTAGTATCTACGATAGGTAGTTATTCAAAGGGAATAACGCAGAGTTTAACGATGGGTCGAATTATTTCACCCTGCTGCGTTTGAATACTTACTACACGTACTCTACCATCGTTTCCTGGAAAAATCTTAGTGACGCGGCCCAATCGCCATTCAGTTGGCGATACATTTTCTTTCCTCACCGCAACAATATCCCCAACCATAACGTCTCTTTGTGGGAACTGCCACTTGTACCTTCTGTGCATTTCCTTAAGGTACTCCTCCTTCCATCTTCTGCAGAAGTGTTGCTGAATACGCTTGAGTCTTTCCCACCGATTCACAAGTGAAATCGGCGCTCCTTCTGAGATCGGTTCTCGCAAAGAAATCAGAGGACTCCCAATCAGGAAATGCGAGGGAGTAAGTGAAAGATTGCCGTCAAGGTTTTCGGATACTGCAGTTATTGGACGAGAATTAAGGCACGCTTCAATTCTACAAAGAAGAGTTGAAAACTCTTCAAACGTGTACTTATTGTTGGAAGCTACTTTCTTAAAATGGGTCTTGAAGCTTTTTACCCCGGCTTCCCATAGTCCACCCATATGTGGAGCACCTGGCAGAATAAAATGCCATTCAAGCCCGGGGCTGTGTGTAGTGCTGAGAGCAGAGGCCGTTGCCTTCAGACATGTTTTAAATTCTGCCTTAATAACGCGATTGGCACCGACAAAGTTGGTTCCATTATCGGAATAGAGGTCTTGCGGTAGACCTCTTCTTGCAATAAAACGCTGAAAGGCAGCAAGAAACGCGGCAGTGGATAGATCACTGGCCGCTTCTAAATGGATGGCTTTCGTGCAAAAGCAGACAAAGACGCAGACATAACCTTTCGTTATTCGACAACTTCTGCCAATGTAAGATTTTAGAGAGAAATCTGTCCGCTCTTGGGGTAGAGCTGCCATGAGTTGGGACTTAAGATGTTTCTTGTGGATCACACAAAGCTTACAGTGGTTAACACATGTTTTAATCAGGTTTTTAAGCTTAGGTATCCAATATTCCTGACGAATGAGAACAAACATGAGCTGGTTTCCTCCATGGAGCGAAATCTCATGTACAAATCTTAGAAGTAGTTTCGCATAGCTGGACTCATAAGCCAATAGGATTGGATACCGTTCGCTCCAAGAAAGATTGGCGTAAATCAGGCGACCATTTACTCGCATTACACCCTGAGGGTCTAGAACCGGGTTAAGGGTTAATAGTCTACTTGATCGATTGATTAATTGGTTGCTCTTCAGAGCTATATATTCATTGTGGAAATAAATCCTTTGAGAGAGGCTTATAAGTCTTTCCTTTGTGGATATAATCTCCTCTCTTGTAATATTGTAGTTACGGTAGGAATGATGTGACTTATAACGAGAGTTGGTCTGGTGAAAAAACCGCATAATGTATGAAATCACTCGGAGAGCACGAGAAAAGGATGAAAATCTAGACAGTATATCTTCGGGCAGATTGGCATGAGTATGAAAGGATTTAGCAGGCTTAGACTCAAGGTCAGCTTCGTCGACAAATCGTAGAGCGGAAATGGGCCAAGGAACGTCTCTATTTCGTAGCCATTTCGGGCCATGCCACCATAGATCGTTGTCGAGAAGTTCACCAGGAGCCCTTCCTCTAGTAGCGAGATCGGCTGGATTATCCTCTGAAGACACATGCCTCCATCCAATATCTCCAACATAACCCTTTATTTTGCTTGTGCGATTAGCAACAAATGTTCTCCAGGAACTGGGTGGTTTGTCCAACCACGCGAGCACTATCGAGGAGTCGGACCACAAGTATACCGACGGATTTTGGGACTGAAGCATGGGAAGTATAGACGTCATGAGTTTGGATAACAGAACCGCGCCGCATAGTTCCAATCTTGGTAGTGTGATTGGATCAACTGGTGCGACCTTTGTCTTGGCCCATAATAAGTGACAAATTTTCTGCTGAGAGCTATTCAAAACTCGAACATAGATAGCAGCGCAATACGCCTGTTCCGATGCGTCACAAAACCCGTGGACTTCGGTTATACTCTGCGGTACTATTCCGATCCATCGGGGTACCTGTAACTTCGCAATATCTGGAAAAGAGCTTGTAAATGCTTTCCATATTGCTAAAGATACTGGCGAAAGGTTTTGATCCCATTCAGTTTGGTCTTTCCATATTCGCTGCATAAGAATTTTCGCTTTGATTACTATGGGAGCTAGCCAACCAGCTGGATCAAAAATTCTTGATATGTGCGAAAATACTTGACGCTTGGTACAAGTGTCTGAGAAAGGAATCGGTTTGGTTTTAAAGAAAAAGCTATCCAATTTAGCATTCCAGAAGACTCCGAGGGTTTTAATCGAGCTCTCCTCGCTGAGGTTAAGAAATTGGTCGTTCAGAAGATGATGCTTCGGAATATTAAGGAGCAGAGATTTATTGTTGGCAGTCCACTTACGTAAAACGAAGCCAGCTGTGTTTAGTATCGCAATGATTTCAGCCTGAGCTTTTAGCGCTTGTTCGAGAGAATAAGAGCCCGACAGTAGATCGTCCACATAAAAATCGTTTCGAAGCATTTCTGAACCTTGGGGATACTTGGTTTCTTCATCCTCGGCTAATTGAAGTAAGGTGCGTATGGCCAAATATGGCGCACAGTTAACACCAAAGGTGACTGTTTGCAGCTCAAAGTCTTCAATTAGGTTGGTAGGCGAAGTTCTAAAGAGAAGTCTTTGAAATGGAGTATGACTCGAGTGAACGCGTATTTGTCTATACATTTTTGCTATGTCAGCATTAAATACATATTTATGCATTCGCCAACGTAGCATTAATGAAACCAGGTCTTGTTGTAAGCTCGGTCCTATAAATAAAGCATCATTAAGACTGCGACCATTAGACGATGGGTTTGAGGCATTAAAAACCACCCTCAGTTTGGTAGTGGAACTATCTGGCTTCGTCACCGCATGATGTGGGAGGTAATAAGAGATAGCACTACCCTCTTGTGTTAACTCTTCAGATGAAACTTGTTTCATGTGTCCTACTTCTAGGTACTCTGAGATAACTTTATTATATTCAGATTCTAACGCAGGATTACTTTTGAAACGACGTTCTGAATAAGAAAGTCGTTTTTCACATATGCGTCGTGAGAATCCAAGTTTTATACATTGAGGAAAATCAGGCTTAAAGGTTAATTTGACTACATATCTTCCATCACCTTCTCGATACGTAGACTGAGAGTAAAGATGTTCGCAATAGAGATCCTCCCGCGAAAGTGGTTTTGGATCCTTTATCTCTTCCAATTCCCAAAAGCGTTTAACTTTATCGTCGAGAGAAACTTGATTCAGATATGTAGCGAATGTTGTAAATGCTGATGACTGCATCTTAGGTACCGGACCAGAAACAATCCATCCAAAGATTGTGTTTTGAGCGATTAAGTTTCCTAAAACATTGTGGCGCAGACCATCAAGGACGATCTCTGGATAGAAATCAGCTCCTATGAGTAAATCAACGCGAGCGCATTTGTGGAAATATGGATCAGCAAGGGTGAGCTCTGATAATTCCGACATATCAAGTGTTTCAACTGATTGGGAAGGAAGCTTCCCAGTTGAATTATCTACAACTAAAGCTTGTGCCGGAATGCAAATGTTTGGGTTTAAATCGGAGGAAATTGTGAAATGGCATAGCCGTTTGGATGTTGTAGCTAGAGCGGAGTTGACTCCAGATATTTGAGCATTTATATGCGTGAATGGGATTCCTAAGCGAGCCTGAGCACTTTTAGAGATCAAGGTGACTTCAGATCCAGGATCTATTAATGTTCGGAGAATGTGTTTAATACCCCGGATGTGGATGGTCACTAAAGCCGTTGCCAAAAGTATCTGCTTCGTAGAAGTCGAGAAGTAAGTTCTTACATCGGCTGAAGTCGAGGGAGAAGTGGACTGTATTTGTTGTTGAGGCTCCATACTGGAGGCCGGTTTAATCTTGTTAGAAGTCGATGGCATGTTAACCGCAGATGGCTGGGTTGTCTGCATATGGAGGAGGGTGTGATGACGCTTCCTGCAGTGGTTGCATGTAAACTGGCTTTTACACACTTGTACAGAGTGTGAAGCCAAACAGTTTGAGCACAAGTTATTGCTTCTAACTGTCTCAAATCTATTTTGAACCGTCATTTGTAGAAACGATGGACAAATGCGTAAGGGGTGGTTACCCTGACACACGGCACATGAATATTTGTACGTTTTGCTATGATGTGCGTTAACCTTCCTATTTGAATTAATGGCCGGAACAGAAGCACCCCGCTTTGACTTTATCGGATGTCGAATATCATTGACTGTTTCAAGCACTTTACACCTGGCTCCTAGAAATTTGCTCATGTCACTCCATGTCGGAATTTCCGATGGCCTTTCTAGCTCTTGTTCCCACAACGAAAGTGTTTTCTCTGGGAGACGATTTGAGACAAGAAATGTGACGAATGAATCCCAAGAATCTGTATCGATACCATAAGATTTTAAAGCACAAAGACAGTCGTTCACATCGCGAAGAAGTTGCTTTAAAGTTTTGTCGTTTTCGGAAGGTATATTAGGGAGATTTAACAAAACTTTCAATTGGCTATTCACCAAAATTCTTTTATTTTCATATTGGTCGACAAGAGCCTTCCACGCGAGTTCAAAATTATCATCCGTTAAGGAAAATTTAGACACGATATTGAATGCATCTCCACGAGTTTTGGCACGAAGATGAAACAGCTTTTGAACTGGGCTCAACCGAATATGTTTAATATAAACTGCAGAGAATAAATCGCGAAAGGATGGCCACGATAAATAATCCCCGTAAAAAACTTCCGAATCACATGGCGGAAGAGAAAGGGCATTATTTTGAGAAACGTTTTGTTGCATTTGATCATTATACTGTGAGTCACTTGAATCTTGCTTCCCTGATAAATCCGATGTATTCTCACTTTTAGATGAATTGAACTGATTAGAAGCAATTAATATATATTCCAAACACGATATATAAGTCTCGGTAGAGAGCTTGTATTTAGATTTTACTGCAGTCAAGTTTTCCTGCGTTAATGTTTCAGTTTTCGCACGAACGCAGTCTGCATATGCAGATTTAACCTCTGACCACAAATCACCGAGTTCTATTTGTCTAGCTTTTAGCGACATGAGCGATAAGGAACCGATTGGAATTTCTTTTATATTCGCGAAATATTCGACGAGATTATCCGCACAAAAAATAAAGGTTTCCATCGCTGTAATTTTGCAATGTTTTTACACTCTTTTTTAAGCAGTTTTAAAAAGACAATTTGGTACGTGGAGCAAGTATTCAAATAAGGCGCAAAATATATATATATGGTAGTTTAATTTTTGGATAATATGATATGTCAATAAATTATTAATTTAAACTATTCTACATGTAATTAGAATTGCACCAAAATACTACACAGTACACGTACCTTTATCTCCGATGTTTTCCGACGGGGTCTTCTCTATAAACTGGTTTTAAACTACTGATATGCCGAGTGTGCTCCTGCATGAGCTTTTTCCAGTCAGCGAGCGTGGGTGATAGCGGGAGTAGAGGTTAAAGATGATTAACGTGTTGTTAATGATGATTAAGTTATTTGTTGGATTTTTTGCGACGATTTTTTTGATGATTTTTTGTTGTTTTTGATGAATTTCCTTGCGTTCTTACGATTTGTTTTTGTTTGCATCAATTAAATTCTATTAATTTAATGCATAATCGATGATTATGGTTATGGATTGTGAATGTAAGATGGATGGAAAAGATGATGGTTATTTCGAAAGAAATAAATGAATGAATGAATCACAAATTTCTCGAATTTTGGAGTTATTTAATAATCCGGCTCGTGTAGGACCAAATGTTGGGATGCGGAGCGATCCTCAAATTGTTGGATGACCAAACGAAAAAATAAAGAGTGGAAAAAAAAACGAAAGTTTTAGTAATGTACAAAATGTCTTTTATTCAGGAACTGAGTCTTACCTCGAGGAGGGTTTGTTACAAAAAAAGGAAGTTAGTAGTTTGGAAATGGAGAAAAGGGCATAGATCGTAGATGATCATAAGTGATCGTAAAGAGCTTTACTTTGCGTAGAGCCATCTATGGAGAAATTTGACACTGCTGTTAATGCAGTTTGTTACAAGGCGTTTTGGCTTTGTTAATGCAGTTTGCCAGAAGGCATTTTGGCTTAAACATGCACTATGACCCGTGTCAGCACGATTATATAAGACAATGCTTTACTTCGCGACGTAATGTGAGTTATGATGCGGCCTTGAAAAAGGCCGATTGGAAGAACAACTTTGCAAACGCGAGATGACTCGCCTCGATGCGCGGATCGCGGGTTGAAGACAAATAAAAAGATCAAGTTCCGATTGGATTTTTTTTTGTGTAAAAGAAGAAGTTAAATTCGCGAACCTATCCCGTCTACGAGGTTAGTAATTTACTAGAATTAACGTTGCACTTTATGAACGGAAAGTGGTCTTTCCTTGGTTTTAATGCCACGTGACTACGTATTAAAATAAAATCTTATATATGTACATACTATAATAACGTGGCTATTCCACGCCCCTTTTCCCTTAATCGCTCGCTGCGCTGGATCTGATGCTGCTGATGATGATGCTGGAGATGTAGGTGCTGCTGCCGATAAGATGCTGCTGCTGATGGAGATGCTGCTGCTGCTTATGGCCGCTCTTTCTCGCTTTCGGTGCCGTTGCGGTGACGTACCTGTATCACTGGGAAAAGAAAGGTTCGGTAAGTCCTGGTTCGAACGAATAGTGGCCAGGGCAAAATAGCTCGGCCGACGAAGACTTACCTAGCCGTCGTGGTTCGAGGATCTAGTCGGGCGTCCTGCACGCGCTTTGCCTGGGTGATTGGGCTAAGTTTCCGCGAGGCTCGACCGCCTATGGTTGAAGAGCTCTCGGTTAATATGCACTTGGCAACGCGGGCGCGTGCGCTTGACTTTGAAGATGAATTTTCGTAGGTTATAGTGGTGCTTTAAGGTCGGCGGCGCTTGGCTGTGCCACACGATGGTCGCACTCGCGCGTATCACACGTGCGGTGGGTGTATTTCACGGGCCGATGTGATTGCTTGTCCAACGTCAACGCTGGGAACGGATGTAACTGAATGCGTAGAAAGGCGTCCTGTGCTCAGCCGCATGTGCTAAGCGAGTCACAGGGCGTCTCTACTCGCTTGATTCTAGGGCGTTGCTCGCAGGTGCTACGTGGAGGATGGTTTCGAATCCCTCTTTTGCTAGGGTTTTTACGGGAGCGTGCGGAGCACGACTCGAAATCCTGTTGGGTGGTTTCGTTGCCTGCCTTTTTTTTGGATATGATTTGGATGCGTATTTTTACTATTTTATGTTTTTATTCTTTACCTTTTTATTGCCTTTTTTTCCTCTTTTTTTTCCCCGATACGAATTATTTCTTGAGTTCTTTTATTTGTTTTAATTTGTTTTAATTTGTTTTCGCCTATTTGGGCGCGATTTACTTCTGCTTGGGCGAGAATATATAGGGAATACTGTTGACTGCTAACTCCGAGTACTGGCATGAAATAGAATGAGATTTCACATTCTAAAATGGGACCACGCCGACTTTTAACAAAGGTAGCGTTCAGACGACGAAATTGGTCGTCGTCAAAAATAGGTTGTTTCGCCGCAGTTTACACTGCGGAGTAGTGTTTCCCTCGAAGCATGCTATGATGGCCCGACTTGGTGCCAGGGTGGAGATTTGTAATTTATTTTGATGACGGTGGTTTGTTACACACCTCGGAGCTTTCGCGAGTATCGCAAGTGAAAGAACCAAGGACACAACCATCCCTCGGACTGCACTGGTGTGTGACTGGTCGCTCTTGTGGTAGAGTCTCGTGCGCGGGCTGAGTTGTCCGGGCCTTACTCTCCGTTACTCTCCGTCGGTTGGTGACTATCAACTGCAACCAAAAGAAGTTACCTTACTAAAGCGGTCGATTGGGTATGCGTCGCTAGGTAAGGGGATTTACATGGTCATTTATACGTTTTCATTTGGGGAAAAAAAATAATTAATTGGTTTCGTTTCATCTCTGCCTCAGACAGACATTTTTAGGGTCAACAACCTTTCGAGAGTTATCGTTGGATATCTTTTGAGTGGACAAGACCTAGGTCTGTTCCCTTCTCATCTACCAGGTGGTAAAGGTCTCCTTGTACTTTCACGACTCGAGCCTTAATGAATTTTCTTCCGAACTTCGCATTGCAGCCTTTCGCGAAATTGCTAAGCGCATGATTACGTTTATATACGCAGTCGCCTTCTCTAAACTTCCTAGGAGTGCTTCGGGTGTTGTATCTTTTTTCGTATTTGTCGTGGGCTTTGCTCAGCGATTCTTTCACGTAGGAGTGTAGGATGTTCATTCGACTCGCTTTCGGAATCAGATCAATCTCTGAATGGTTTAGACCGTTCAGGTCTCTAAGCACTTGGTATCCGCTCCCGTGCTCGATCATACTCTGCCCAAACACTACCTCATACGGGGACATTCCTAAGGCCGAGTGAACTGCGGTCCTAAGGGAACAGCTTATGGCATCCAAGTATGCATCCCACGTAGAGTGGTCGGGGCTGATGTAACCGCGGATGGCGGCTATCAGTGAACGATTGACGCGCTCGCTGGCGTTAGCTTGCGGCGAATAAGACGCGGTTTTGAGGTGTCTTATCCCGAGCGACGAAGTGAACGAGGCGAACTCCTTGCTGACAAATTGTTTGCCGTTGTCAGACAACAAGGATTCGGGCACTCCGAAGATCGGGAAGATCTCGTCTCGGAGGAATTTGATTGCCGATTCTGATGTAGCACGACGTATCGCTTTCACGAATACAAATTTCGAAAATTGATCGAGCGCAAGGATCACATGGGTGTTTCCGAGCTTCGATCGAGGGTAAGGTCCTAAGTAATCTAAATACAGGTGTTGGAAAGGCCTATCGACGACGAAGGCTTTTCCCATTTGGGCTCGTAGCGTAGAGTTCGGGGCTTTGGTGGTTTTACATACCTCGCACTCTCCGATGAATTTGTGGACTTGTGTGGCCATGTTGGGCCAATAAAATTGCTGTCGTAGACGGTATAGGGTTTTAGAAATACCGCCATGCGCGGCTTTCGCATGGCAATGAGCTAGCTTAATCAAGTGGTAGGTCAGCTCAGCTGGAATCCAGAGCTTCCAGGGTTTATCGTCTCAGATGGGGTTTCCTGTACTACGCTGGATCCTCTTGAACAGGAAATTGTTCCGTATCTGAAGGTCAGGTAGCTGGTCTTTGTTATTAACGACGCTGTCCATGATTTGACGGTAAGATTCCGAGTTGAAACTTGGATCCGTCAAATCAATGTGCAACACGTCGGAAACGAAGTTCGGCATCGAGTCGCCGCAATGGAGTGCTTCAATCTCGTGAACGCGCGACAACGCGTCTGGCACGACATTGAGGCTTCCCCTCCGGTGCTCGATGTCAAACGAGTACCCCTGAAGCTCCAAGCTCCAGCGAGCTAATCTGCCTTTGAGTTCTCGCTTGCTCATTAACCACTGCAGGCTTGCATGGTCTGTAATGATCTTAAATCGGTACCCTTCGATGTAGGGCCGAAATTTGGCGATGCCCATGAGGGCTGCCAAGCATTCTTGCTCCGTCACGGTGTAATTCCGCTGTGCCGAGTTCAGTTTATGGGAATAGTAGTATATGGGACGTTCGCTCCCTTCCTCGTCTTTCTGACTCAGTACGGCGCCTAGGCCGGTGGAACTGGCATCACATGAAATTATGAAGTCCTTTTTAAAATCGGGATTCACCAAAACTGGTGCTCTCGAAAGCATGTCTTTTATAGCCTTAAAGGATGAGGCTGCTTTGTCTGTGAAGTTAAAGGATTTCCCCTTTTTGAGTGTGTCTGTTAAGTCTCCTGCCAAGGTGCATTCGCTGGTATGGGGAAATTCCTGATCGATTCTACTTTACTCGGGTCTACTTTGAGTACACCATTTCCGACTATGAATCCTAGATATCTGAGCTCTCTGTAACAAAATTTCGATTTTTCTAAATTGATCGTCAACCCCGCGGATTTAAGTTTCTCCGCTACTCCTGCCAATAATTCGAGGTGTTCCTGCAAAGTGCTCGATATGATGAGTAAATCATCGAGGTACACAAACACTTTGTGTCGCCATTCAACGGGAATGACTTGGTCCATTAGCCGACAAAGGCGCTGGGGCGCGTTGCACAACCCAAACGGCATGACCTTAAATTGATAGAGTGGCCTACCGGGGACGGTAAATGCTGTCTTCTCGCGGCTCTGCTCATCCAGCGGTATTTGCCAGAACGCGTCCTTCAAGTCCACGCTGGACATGAAGTACGTGTCCGGAAGGCGAGCTAGCAACCCCTCTATATTCTGCAGCGGATATGCGCCTTTTTTCGTGACACGATTTAGCTCACGGACGTCCAGACATAATCGGTACTTATCTCCGCGTCTGACTAAGACGACTGGAGAGCTCCATGCACTGGGACTGATTTCGATCACGTCCATCGCTAGCATACGGTCCAACTGCTCATATAGAAGGGGCTCCACCGCTGGAGAGACAGGGTAATGCCGACGCTTGATCGGTTCAGCATCACCTGTGTCAATCACATGCGTTGTGAGGTGCGTGCGTCCTAAGCCTAAGTTGGCGAAAGATGGAAATAATAACAGGGTATCGTCTAGGAGTTGTCGTTCCATGGGCGTTAACAGATGAGCCTGGGAGAGGACTTCGGCTTTCGGTATCGAATCGCCCGTCATATCAATACCTACCGCGATGCTACTCACGGCGAAGGCTTTGAACGTTGAGTCGGATATGACATTCGGCGCTAATTCGAAGGCCTTCCAGAAATCCACGCCCAAGATCAAATCTTGCGCTATGGTCGGAACAATATACAGAGTGATGTCTTCTGTACGGTTATTGAAAGAAATTTTGGTGGAAACGATTCCCACAATAGATTGAGCTCTGCCGTCAACTGTTGTGACTGCGGCTGAAAACGGGTTCCAGGGGATACGGTTGGCTTTCAGGAATTTTACGCCCGCCCGACCGATGACACTAATGCACGCTCCCGTATCGAGGAGTCCTGATCAAGGTTGGTCAAACAGATTAACGACCGCGTAGGGACGCGGGTCTCCGTCTGTACGTGGTTTGGCATGTAGAGTCGTCGCGGCTATCGCGGCGTATGTTTTCCTTTTCTCCTGGAATCGCTTACGTAACTTCTGGATTCGGGGAGTCGGAATGGTTTTGCCGAAGATGCGTCTTCGGGCTTCCTGGTATTCAGACCATCGCTGGTCGAATGACTTATGGTGGTGAGATATCTGGACTGGGGTGTCAGGTTTTGAAATGGGTGACTCAGACACTACACTATCGGGTTCTGTCTGGGTGTTTGTCTGGGGTTTTATCGGGGTTTCTACCCGCATTGGTACGTCTGGTGCTCTCTGATTTGAGGAGTGAGATGGTTGGGTTCTGTCTAGTGGGGAGGGGCCGGTCTGAAAGTTTTCGAACTGCTCTCGCCGGTCCGAGAGTAGTTCGTCCTCGGGTTTTCCCGACATCAAGGACAGTTTGGGGTGTAGACATCCTCTTTGCCGCAACGAAGACAGAAGGGTTTCTGCGGGAGCTTGAGGCATTCATACATCGAATGTCCCGGTTCCCTGCAGATCCAACAAATCAGGGTGCTCCGGTCTCGCTGGCGAAAGGCTAATCCCTCCACGCTTGCGTCTGGGGAGTCAGTCTCTTGCAGTTCCGTATCGGTGAGCTCGCTGATTGTTCGACGAGGCGGTACGGCTGTCGCAAATCGGGGCTTGCTCGAGTGGCTACCTTGAGCTTCCGCGAGGAAACGCTCAATGCTTCGACAGACATAAACAAGTTCTGCCATGTCCGAAGTGTAGAAGGTAAGCAAATATTGGCCGATCTGTCTTTTGACATTCCGCTTCACGATCTCTATGAGCTCGCGATTCGCTTTGGGATACTTCAGTTTGGCGTTCAGCCTTAACAGGTTCCCATAATAGGCATCAAAGGTTTCTTGATCGCCTTGAAGTCTGGCCGACATCTGTCGGAAAATATCGAAATCCGACTCGAGGCTGCGGTATTGTTCGAGGAGGGCTAAGCGTAAAGCTTCCCATGAGGCGTGTGGCTTCTTCTTTATCCAGCCCCAAAACCATACCTTGGGCTGTCCTCGCACCAAATGATGAAAGTTGAGGACGACGTCCGCCCAAGTCGCGTTACACGATTCCCTTTGTCGCTCCACTTGTAGCAGGAAATCGTCGACTGAAAGTTCCTCGTTGTCGAAATGTAGATCCCACTTGGGGATATTGTGGTATCGCGGGAACGAACTCGCATGCGAGGGTCCCTGCGATGAAATAGGTTGCGCTACTGCTTGACGTGGCGTTGAATCGTCGAGATTCATGTGACTCAATTGAGCTAGAAAATTGTCCACGTTTGCGCCTCTGGCCATGTGTACGGGGTACACTTGCCGATTGTCATTAGGAGCTGCTCTTGGAGGCGTGCTCGCTCCTAGAATGTATTCCGGACGACTGTCCGAATGGTCTCCGCCTGCTGTGTTAGGTTGCGAGTCTCGTAGGGTTGGAGAAGTGGAAGGTTGGCCGAATTGCTGAGGGTAAGTCGGACCAGGTCCGTAAGGATTACGAATGCGAAGAGCATTTGGTCCCATGACTGCTTCACGAAGAACCACGGCCATATCTTGCCTCATAACGGCTCGACTGCGGTCTAACTCTTCGCGGATGAAACGCAGTTCATCGCCTCTCCTTGCTCCTACTGTTGCTGCTACGACCTGTTGAACGTACTGTTCGAAGTTGTCGCTTTCGTTAGGGTCGTCTTGTAACGAAACGAATCCGGCGGCGCCATCTCCCGTGCAGGGGTTTGGTCCCGCCTCTGGGTGTGAGTGAATGAATGCCGCAGTCGACAGACCTGCGGACAGACCATCGTTATCCCCGGAGGGATGAGTAATAATTGGAAAAGGACCCAGCCTCTCGGAAAGAGGTGCTGGTCCAGTGGCTTTAGCTGGTGGTTGAGGGTTGCTGGTTGGGGGTCTTTGTGGATCGAGAGATCCTCCCGGTTGGTCTGAAGGTTCGATCATCCTGATGCTAGGAGCACCTGAATGTTCGGGCCGTGGCGCGGTTGACACACGGTTAGAAGCTGAGACTTCCCTTCCCAGTCCTCTTGCAACTCGGCGTGGCTGTTTCCACGACTTGTCGAGCTGTCCGCCGTTAGACGGATTTGATATAGCCGGTTGGTTGAATGTCCGGTTCGACTTCCTTTGACTGGATGTCGTTGACTAGCGTTCCGTCCGGGAACGCGTAGTACTTATAAAGAAAAAAACTATAAATAAAGTTAGGGTGGCTCACAAACGGTAAGCTCCTGCCGTCTTAGAAAACTAAGTAACTTCTTAAACCTAAAGCTGGAAAAAGAAAATTTTTGTATATATTCTTATATCTAAAAGGTCGTGGCGAACTGGTCCTTATTTAGGGTGACCGCTGCTTCCACGATCCTAAAGAAATAAATTCACAAATGTTGGTTTAATGGGATTAGTAAGCCTAAAGTAAGATGTCTAAGCTTATGATCATATGATGGTAATAAATGTCTCTAATACTAATACTGTCTTAAGAAAACGAGAATGATAAGAATAATAAGAAAAGATGATATGATAAATACTGATTAAAGAAAAAAAAATGTTGTTGGTCGGAAGAGAAGTCGAGTCTCCACGGTGTGGAAATCGATTCTATTCGGTCAGTCTCTTTCCTTGTTCTTCGCCTTTCTCAAAACTGTGTTATCATATTCAACGTAAGGTGTATCTTTAGTACGAAAGTTGGGAGGGTCGCGCGACTCTGTCGTCATGTAGCATCGGACGTGCTCGGGGAACAACTTCACCCAGGCACCGGCCTACGTGAACGTCAGGGCGTTGCTAACCTCGAAATCGAGGGGTGTGTCCCTTGCTTTACGAAGCCTAACTTCGCAGAACTGGGATAGAGAGGAAACCAAGCGGCAGACGACTCAGGCAAACCTCTTGCTAGAAGTTCGGTCAAGGCTCCAACTCCTCTCCGTGGATGTGCGTAACTGACTCCACTCCTTCAGCATTCGCATCGGACGATCGCAGCGGACTACTCCTTCCACGATCCGGTCAGAGCTGAAGTTGTGAAGGCGGATGGTTTCGGTCGCACAGTGAACCGATCACACGACCTAATAATACCAGGTTCGATCCCGGAGGTCGAAAACGTTGCATCCATACAAAAGTTGCGTTAAAAGGTGATGATAACGTTGAGCTATCCACGGAGAATAAATTCCTCAGAGAAAAACTCAAAGAAAAATTAAATTTTTGAAGAAAAATGAAATTTTGAAAAAAATTTCCAAAAACAAAGTTGTTGAGAAACCTACAATAAACTTCTCAAGGCACTACTTTGCTTCTTCGGGCCCCACGTTCTGGGCGCCATCTGTAACCAACCACACACAGGCGAGTAGGCTCTACGTTGCACGCCATCTATAACAGAAGCCTGCCATGCAGATGCATACTCTCCCCTCCTCTGACTGGTTGGCATCGGAAAACCAAAAAAAAAAGAAAAAAAAAACCCTCGGCCATGTCATCCTCTGAGTGTGCCCAGCTGTCATCCTGCTGGCCTGGAATGTATCTGGCAACGCTTGTCGATAGCCTATAACGTCGACGGCTCTGGCCTACAGACTGCCAAGAGTCCGCCTCCGTCACTGATTAATAAGAGAGAGTGGTTGTTCGACCACTCATAGCCAGGCATGGCCGCCCCGTGCTAGCTCGTCGGCGGGAGCGGGAACTTGCTATAGAGCTCGAACTGGGGTTACCTCGTTATTTACATGCCTGAAATTGCTGCGGTGGACTAGACCTCGGACGACACGATGAACCGTCGCCGGTACCAAAAGAGTCCTAGTCCACCCTCCACTATCCCGAAGGATAGCCTCTCCGGCCCGAGGAAGACGTGGCTTGAGAAGATTTGTAGTGGCTAACCTGGACCACCAGATATATAAAGGAAGAATACAAGAAAGTTGGGACTTTTGCCGAATTGGTGCAGAAGAAGAGGATGTAGACTTTCTTCTGAGCTGGCCCACCCCGCCGCAATACTGATGAGAATTGCGGACACCTTTGGCCACCGCATCGCTCCACTCGCGATGGCCCCTGCTCCGAAAAGGAGTGAGTTCCCCTAAAATGCTTAGGGTACCTTACCCCATGTTGTTGTCCACACCGTGGTGGCTGATGTCGACCTCGACTTCTCTTCCTCGACCTCTAAACGCTTACTGCATGATGCTAAATGGCATCCGTACCGTAGTGGAAATTAATAAACCGTTGGTGGTTTGCTGAGCCTTCATGGCGATACAATTATTTATTTCCCCGAAAACGAATCGGTCGTTAAAACTATATTAGCGTACAATAACCGAACAACTTCCGGGTGAACATTTATATTAACTGATGACTACACCAATTGCGATAAATGAAAAAAAAGAAAAAAACAAATAATAATAACTAATGACGAATCGCTATAACTATGCATTAAAACTGCAACGTCGTCCTCAACCAATAATTATGCGTTGTAGTTTATGCATTATGATCAGCTTACCCTTAATATACGTATACATATACCTATATTAACTGCACATATTCATGTACCCATTTCGAGTTAGGAAAACCGAAATAAGTAACGAGAGAAATGGATCTATACATACGGGTACATATACAATGACTATTGATAACAATAATCTTTCAATAATACCAGTAATAATACTATCATCGACGATATTAACGCTATTGCTATTATTATCACTATTATTATTACTATTAATTAACATTGATTATTATTAATACGGTTATTAATTACTCCCGATCCATGGGACGGAATGTTCAAAAACAAACTACCTCCAACAGCGATGGTTGCTTAAAAAAAAAGAATCTATCCGCGTAAGGCGATCTACGTGAATAGGCTTACGTTACTAACACAGTAATTCATTCATCTTAAATCGTTCTTAAATTAGAATTAGTGAACTGGGACGAGAAAATGACATCGAGGACTAATTAGGTCGCTAACGAAGGATAACGAATGTATTTGGCAACGCCTGTTGGTAATATGACCGATTGCCACATTCCCCAATAGGAGGCCTCTCCGCGGATGACTATTAGCAGGCCGAAGGGTAACGCTATAATGACAGACGCGGACGAGTATTCACGCTTCGTAGTGAAGAACACGGTGTCACCTCAAGGACTCGAACGCCCGATGGTGAGACTCTACGAGTATTCCCCCCTTTCCCTTTTCTTTTTGTCTTATATAAGTTATACAATATAATATATGTAGTGACAACAAAAAAATATAGGTGAATTTGGAAAACTCCAACAATATATTATAATAGAATGCAAATCGGACTTACGTGGTGTTACTTTTTCTGCCGATGTGCGCACATTGACGATCCACCTGTATATTGCTGCGATACAAGGTCCTTAGAAAAAAAAAGAAAGAATACCCCTAGGTCTGCCCTAATCCTGGTATATTCTACCGGTACTCGCTGGTTACTACTGGCGCGTTCGATTACGAGTTGTAAATCGATTCGCTCGCTTTCGTCGTGGCTCTGCACGAGTTTGATTCGGATAATTCCGATTTCACAAGATACATATGTATGTAACTCACTTAATTTCGATGCTACTCGAGAGGGTTGGTTTTGAAAAATACCGATTAAAAGAACTAAGATATACACCGCATCTGCGTCGATGCACGAAATGCACTGTTGGGATGCGGAGCGATCCTCAAATTGTTGGATGACCAAACGAAAAAATAAAGAGTGGAAAAAAAAACGAAAGTTTTAGTAATGTACAAAATGTCTTTTTTTTCAGGAACTGAGTCTTACCTCGAGGAGGGTTTGTTACAAAAAAAGGAAGTTAGTAGTTTGGAAATGGAGAAAAGGGCATAGATCGTAGATGATCATAAGTGATCGTAAAGAGCTTTACTTTGCGTAGAGCCATCTATGGAGAAATTTGACACTGCTGTTAATGCAGTTTGTTACAAGGCGTTTTGGCTTTGTTAATGCAGTTTGCCAGAAGGCATTTTGGCTTAAACATTGCCGCCCACCTTGCAGTACTTAAGTCTGCAAAGGATGTACTTGCTTAAACTATTAGACCTATGCTAAGCCCTATATCTGAATCGGTAGTTCAGATGGGGAACCTTTGAATTTCACCGAAGGGGTTCCACTCACTTCGGGGGGAAGGAATGTTAGTATAGGAGTTCTAATCTATCTATAAGTACAAAATAAATGTATGGATATTATAAGTGAGATACATTTGTTACAATATAATACATTGTCTGAGTCATAATTAATAAGTAAATGCGTACAAAGAAACGTGTACCCCATAAATATTTGAGTGCAATTCATTATATAATAAAAAAAATAAAACTATAACTTTAACAAAATATACGAATGCGGATACTTAAATTAGTATCTACGATAGGTAGTTATTCAAAGGGAATAACGCAGAGTTTAACGATGGGTCGAATTATTTCACCCTGCTGCGTTTGAATACTTACTACACGTACTCTACCATCGTTTCCTGGAAAAATCTTAGTGACGCGGCCCAATCGCCATTCAGTTGGCGATACATTTTCTTTCCTCACCGCAACAATATCCCCAACCATAACGTCTCTTTGTGGGAACTGCCACTTGTACCTTCTGTGCATTTCCTTAAGGTACTCCTCCTTCCATCTTCTGCAGAAGTGTTGCTGAATACGCTTGAGTCTTTCCCACCGATTCACAAGTGAAATCGGCGCTCCTTCTGAGATCGGTTCTCGCAAAGAAATCAGAGGACTCCCAATCAGGAAATGCGAGGGAGTAAGTGAAAGATTGCCGTCAAGGTTTTCGGATACTGCAGTTATTGGACGAGAATTAAGGCACGCTTCAATTCTACAAAGAAGAGTTGAAAACTCTTCAAACGTGTACTTATTGTTGGAAGCTACTTTCTTAAAATGGGTCTTGAAGCTTTTTACCCCGGCTTCCCATAGTCCACCCATATGTGGAGCACCTGGCAGAATAAAATGCCATTCAAGCCCGGGGCTGTGTGTAGTGCTGAGAGCAGAGGCCGTTGCCTTCAGACATGTTTTAAATTCTGCCTTAATAACGCGATTGGCACCGACAAAGTTGGTTCCATTATCGGAATAGAGGTCTTGCGGTAGACCTCTTCTTGCAATAAAACGCTGAAAGGCAGCAAGAAACGCGGCAGTGGATAGATCACTGGCCGCTTCTAAATGGATGGCTTTCGTGCAAAAGCAGACAAAGACGCAGACATAACCTTTCGTTATTCGACAACTTCTGCCAATGTAAGATTTTAGAGAGAAATCTGTCCGCTCTTGGGGTAGAGCTGCCATGAGTTGGGACTTAAGATGTTTCTTGTGGATCACACAAAGCTTACAGTGGTTAACACATGTTTTAATCAGGTTTTTAAGCTTAGGTATCCAATATTCCTGACGAATGAGAACAAACATGAGCTGGTTTCCTCCATGGAGCGAAATCTCATGTACAAATCTTAGAAGTAGTTTCGCATAGCTGGACTCATAAGCCAATAGGATTGGATACCGTTCGCTCCAAGAAAGATTGGCGTAAATCAGGCGACCATTTACTCGCATTACACCCTGAGGGTCTAGAACCGGGTTAAGGGTTAATAGTCTACTTGATCGATTGATTAATTGGTTGCTCTTCAGAGCTATATATTCATTGTGGAAATAAATCCTTTGAGAGAGGCTTATAAGTCTTTCCTTTGTGGATATAATCTCCTCTCTTGTAATATTGTAGTTACGGTAGGAATGATGTGACTTATAACGAGAGTTGGTCTGGTGAAAAAACCGCATAATGTATGAAATCACTCGGAGAGCACGAGAAAAGGATGAAAATCTAGACAGTATATCTTCGGGCAGATTGGCATGAGTATGAAAGGATTTAGCAGGCTTAGACTCAAGGTCAGCTTCGTCGACAAATCGTAGAGCGGAAATGGGCCAAGGAACGTCTCTATTTCGTAGCCATTTCGGGCCATGCCACCATAGATCGTTGTCGAGAAGTTCACCAGGAGCCCTTCCTCTAGTAGCGAGATCGGCTGGATTATCCTCTGAAGACACATGCCTCCATCCAATATCTCCAACATAACCCTTTATTTTGCTTGTGCGATTAGCAACAAATGTTCTCCAGGAACTGGGTGGTTTGTCCAACCACGCGAGCACTATCGAGGAGTCGGACCACAAGTATACCGACGGATTTTGGGACTGAAGCATGGGAAGTATAGACGTCATGAGTTTGGATAACAGAACCGCGCCGCATAGTTCCAATCTTGGTAGTGTGATTGGATCAACTGGTGCGACCTTTGTCTTGGCCCATAATAAGTGACAAATTTTCTGCTGAGAGCTATTCAAAACTCGAACATAGATAGCAGCGCAATACGCCTGTTCCGATGCGTCACAAAACCCGTGGACTTCGGTTATACTCTGCGGTACTATTCCGATCCATCGGGGTACCTGTAACTTCGCAATATCTGGAAAAGAGCTTGTAAATGCTTTCCATATTGCTAAAGATACTGGCGAAAGGTTTTGATCCCATTCAGTTTGGTCTTTCCATATTCGCTGCATAAGAATTTTCGCTTTGATTACTATGGGAGCTAGCCAACCAGCTGGATCAAAAATTCTTGATATGTGCGAAAATACTTGACGCTTGGTACAAGTGTCTGAGAAAGGAATCGGTTTGGTTTTAAAGAAAAAGCTATCCAATTTAGCATTCCAGAAGACTCCGAGGGTTTTAATCGAGCTCTCCTCGCTGAGGTTAAGAAATTGGTCGTTCAGAAGATGATGCTTCGGAATATTAAGGAGCAGAGATTTATTGTTGGCAGTCCACTTACGTAAAACGAAGCCAGCTGTGTTTAGTATCGCAATGATTTCAGCCTGAGCTTTTAGCGCTTGTTCGAGAGAATAAGAGCCCGACAGTAGATCGTCCACATAAAAATCGTTTCGAAGCATTTCTGAACCTTGGGGATACTTGGTTTCTTCATCCTCGGCTAATTGAAGTAAGGTGCGTATGGCCAAATATGGCGCACAGTTAACACCAAAGGTGACTGTTTGCAGCTCAAAGTCTTCAATTAGGTTGGTAGGCGAAGTTCTAAAGAGAAGTCTTTGAAATGGAGTATGACTCGAGTGAACGCGTATTTGTCTATACATTTTTGCTATGTCAGCATTAAATACATATTTATGCATTCGCCAACGTAGCATTAATGAAACCAGGTCTTGTTGTAAGCTCGGTCCTATAAATAAAGCATCATTAAGACTGCGACCATTAGACGATGGGTTTGAGGCATTAAAAACCACCCTCAGTTTGGTAGTGGAACTATCTGGCTTCGTCACCGCATGATGTGGGAGGTAATAAGAGATAGCACTACCCTCTTGTGTTAACTCTTCAGATGAAACTTGTTTCATGTGTCCTACTTCTAGGTACTCTGAGATAACTTTATTATATTCAGATTCTAACGCAGGATTACTTTTGAAACGACGTTCTGAATAAGAAAGTCGTTTTTCACATATGCGTCGTGAGAATCCAAGTTTTATACATTGAGGAAAATCAGGCTTAAAGGTTAATTTGACTACATATCTTCCATCACCTTCTCGATACGTAGACTGAGAGTAAAGATGTTCGCAATAGAGATCCTCCCGCGAAAGTGGTTTTGGATCCTTTATCTCTTCCAATTCCCAAAAGCGTTTAACTTTATCGTCGAGAGAAACTTGATTCAGATATGTAGCGAATGTTGTAAATGCTGATGACTGCATCTTAGGTACCGGACCAGAAACAATCCATCCAAAGATTGTGTTTTGAGCGATTAAGTTTCCTAAAACATTGTGGCGCAGACCATCAAGGACGATCTCTGGATAGAAATCAGCTCCTATGAGTAAATCAACGCGAGCGCATTTGTGGAAATATGGATCAGCAAGGGTGAGCTCTGATAATTCCGACATATCAAGTGTTTCAACTGATTGGGAAGGAAGCTTCCCAGTTGAATTATCTACAACTAAAGCTTGTGCCGGAATGCAAATGTTTGGGTTTAAATCGGAGGAAATTGTGAAATGGCATAGCCGTTTGGATGTTGTAGCTAGAGCGGAGTTGACTCCAGATATTTGAGCATTTATATGCGTGAATGGGATTCCTAAGCGAGCCTGAGCACTTTTAGAGATCAAGGTGACTTCAGATCCAGGATCTATTAATGTTCGGAGAATGTGTTTAATACCCCGGATGTGGATGGTCACTAAAGCCGTTGCCAAAAGTATCTGCTTCGTAGAAGTCGAGAAGTAAGTTCTTACATCGGCTGAAGTCGAGGGAGAAGTGGACTGTATTTGTTGTTGAGGCTCCATACTGGAGGCCGGTTTAATCTTGTTAGAAGTCGATGGCATGTTAACCGCAGATGGCTGGGTTGTCTGCATATGGAGGAGGGTGTGATGACGCTTCCTGCAGTGGTTGCATGTAAACTGGCTTTTACACACTTGTACAGAGTGTGAAGCCAAACAGTTTGAGCACAAGTTATTGCTTCTAACTGTCTCAAATCTATTTTGAACCGTCATTTGTAGAAACGATGGACAAATGCGTAAGGGGTGGTTACCCTGACACACGGCACATGAATATTTGTACGTTTTGCTATGATGTGCGTTAACCTTCCTATTTGAATTAATGGCCGGAACAGAAGCACCCCGCTTTGACTTTATCGGATGTCGAATATCATTGACTGTTTCAAGCACTTTACACCTGGCTCCTAGAAATTTGCTCATGTCACTCCATGTCGGAATTTCCGATGGCCTTTCTAGCTCTTGTTCCCACAACGAAAGTGTTTTCTCTGGGAGACGATTTGAGACAAGAAATGTGACGAATGAATCCCAAGAATCTGTATCGATACCATAAGATTTTAAAGCACAAAGACAGTCGTTCACATCGCGAAGAAGTTGCTTTAAAGTTTTGTCGTTTTCGGAAGGTATATTAGGGAGATTTAACAAAACTTTCAATTGGCTATTCACCAAAATTCTTTTATTTTCATATTGGTCGACAAGAGCCTTCCACGCGAGTTCAAAATTATCATCCGTTAAGGAAAATTTAGACACGATATTGAATGCATCTCCACGAGTTTTGGCACGAAGATGAAACAGCTTTTGAACTGGGCTCAACCGAATATGTTTAATATAAACTGCAGAGAATAAATCGCGAAAGGATGGCCACGATAAATAATCCCCGTAAAAAACTTCCGAATCACATGGCGGAAGAGAAAGGGCATTATTTTGAGAAACGTTTTGTTGCATTTGATCATTATACTGTGAGTCACTTGAATCTTGCTTCCCTGATAAATCCGATGTATTCTCACTTTTAGATGAATTGAACTGATTAGAAGCAATTAATATATATTCCAAACACGATATATAAGTCTCGGTAGAGAGCTTGTATTTAGATTTTACTGCAGTCAAGTTTTCCTGCGTTAATGTTTCAGTTTTCGCACGAACGCAGTCTGCATATGCAGATTTAACCTCTGACCACAAATCACCGAGTTCTATTTGTCTAGCTTTTAGCGACATGAGCGATAAGGAACCGATTGGAATTTCTTTTATATTCGCGAAATATTCGACGAGATTATCCGCACAAAAAATAAAGGTTTCCATCGCTGTAATTTTGCAATGTTTTTACACTCTTTTTTAAGCAGTTTTAAAAAGACAATTTGGTACGTGGAGCAAGTATTCAAATAAGGCGCAAAATATATATATATGGTAGTTTAATTTTTGGATAATATGATATGTCAATAAATTATTAATTTAAACTATTCTACATGTAATTAGAATTGCACCAAAATACTACACAGTACACGTACCTTTATCTCCGATGTTTTCCGACGGGGTCTTCTCTATAAACTGGTTTTAAACTACTGATATGCCGAGTGTGCTCCTGCATGAGCTTTTTCCAGTCAGCGAGCGTGGGTGATAGCGGGAGTAGAGGTTAAAGATGATTAACGTGTTGTTAATGATGATTAAGTTATTTGTTGGATTTTTTGCGACGATTTTTTTGATGATTTTTTGTTGTTTTTGATGAATTTCCTTGCGTTCTTACGATTTGTTTTTGTTTGCATCAATTAAATTCTATTAATTTAATGCATAATCGATGATTATGGTTATGGATTGTGAATGTAAGATGGATGGAAAAGATGATGGTTATTTCGAAAGAAATAAATGAATGAATGAATCACAAATTTCTCGAATTTTGGAGTTATTTAATAATCCGGCTCGTGTAGGACCAAATGTTGGGATGCGGAGCGATCCTCAAATTGTTGGATGACCAAACGAAAAAATAAAGAGTGGAAAAAAAACGAAAGTTTTAGTAATGTACAAAATGTCTTTTATTCAGGAACTGAGTCTTACCTCGAGGAGGGTTTGTTACAAAAAAAGGAAGTTAGTAGTTTGGAAATGGAGAAAAGGGCATAGATCGTAGATGATCATAAGTGATCGTAAAGAGCTTTACTTTGCGTAGAGCCATCTATGGAGAAATTTGACACTGCTGTTAATGCAGTTTGTTACAAGGCGTTTTGGCTTTGTTAATGCAGTTTGCCAGAAGGCATTTTGGCTTAAACATGCACTATGACCCGTGTCAGCACGATTATATAAGACAATGCTTTACTTCGCGACGTAATGTGAGTTATGATGCGGCCTGAATGTTCGGGCCGTGGCGCGGTTGACACACGGTTAGAAGCTGAGACTTCCCTTCCCAGTCCTCTTGCAACTCGGCGTGGCTGTTTCCACGACTTGTCGAGCTGTCCGCCGTTAGACGGATTTGATATAGCCGGTTGGTTGAATGTCCGGTTCGACTTCCTTTGACTGGATGTCGTTGACTAGCGTTCCGTCCGGGAACGCGTAGTACTTATAAAGAAAAAAACTATAAATAAAGTTAGGGTGGCTCACAAACGGTAAGCTCCTGCCGTCTTAGAAAACTAAGTAACTTCTTAAACCTAAAGCTGGAAAAAGAAAATTTTTGTATATATTCTTATATCTAAAAGGTCGTGGCGAACTGGTCCTTATTTAGGGTGACCGCTGCTTCCACGATCCTAAAGAAATAAATTCACAAATGTTGGTTTAATGGGATTAGTAAGCCTAAAGTAAGATGTCTAAACTTATGATCATATGATGGTAATAAATGTCTCTAATACTAATACTGTCTTAAGAAAACGAGAATGATAAGAATAATAAGAAAAGATGATATGATAAATACTGATTAAAGAAAAAAAAATGTTGTTGGTCGGAAGAGAAGTCGAGTCTCCACGGTGTGGAAATCGATTCTATTCGGTCAGTCTCTTTCCTTGTTCTTCGCCTTTCTCAAAACTGTGTTATCATATTCAACGTAAGGTGTATCTTTAGTACGAAAGTTGGGAGGGTCGCGCGACTCTGTCGTCATGTAGCATCGGACGTGCTCGGGGAACAACTTCACCCAGGCACCGGCCTACGTGAACGTCAGGGCGTTGCTAACCTCGAAATCGAGGGGTGTGTCCCTTGCTTTACGAAGCCTAACTTCGCAGAACTGGGATAGAGAGGAAACCAAGCGGCAGACGACTCAGGCAAACCTCTTGCTAGAAGTTCGGTCAAGGCTCCAACTCCTCTCCGTGGATGTGCGTAACTGACTCCACTCCTTCAGCATTCGCATCGGACGATCGCAGCGGACTACTCCTTCCACGATCCGGTCAGAGCTGAAGTTGTGAAGGCGGATGGTTTCGGTCGCACAGTGAACCGATCACACGACCTAATAATACCAGGTTCGATCCCGGAGGTCGAAAACGTTGCATCCATACAAAAGTTGCGTTAAAAGGTGATGATAACGTTGAGCTATCCACGGAGAATAAATTCCTCAGAGAAAAACTCAAAGAAAAATTAAATTTTTGAAGAAAAATGAAATTTTGAAAAAAATTTCCAAAAACAAAGTTGTTGAGAAACCTACAATAAACTTCTCAAGGCACTACTTTGCTTCTTCGGGCCCCACGTTCTGGGCGCCATCTGTAACCAACCACACACAGGCGAGTAGGCTCTACGTTGCACGCCATCTATAACAGAAGCCTGCCATGCAGATGCATACTCTCCCCTCCTCTGACTGGTTGGCATCGGAAAACCAAAAAAAAAAAGAAAAAAAAACCCACGGCAATGTCATCCTCTGAGTGTGCCCAGCTGTCATCCTGCTGGCCCGGAATGTATCTGGCAACGCTTGTCGACGGCTCTGGCCTACAGACTGTCAAGAGTCCGCCTCCGTCGCTGATTAATAAGAGAGAGGGGTTGTTCGATCACTCATAGCCAGGCATGGCCGCCCCGTGCTAGCTCGTCGGCGGGAGCGGGAACTTGCTATAGAGCTCGAACTGGGGTTACCTCGTTATTTACATGCCTGAAATTGCTGCGGTGGACTAGACCTCGGACGACACGATGAACCGTCGCCGGTACCAAAAGAGTCCTAGTCCACCCTCCACTATCCCGAAGGATAGCCTCTACGGCCCGAGGAAGACGTGGCTTGAGAAGATTTGTAGTGGCTAACCTGGACCACCAGATATATAAGGGAAGAATACAAGAAAGTTGGGACTTTTGCCGAATTGGTGCAGAAGAAGAGGATGTAGACTTTCTTCTGAGCTGGCCCACCCCGCCGCAATACTGATGAGAATTGCGGACACCTTTGGCCACCGCATCGCTCCACTCGCGATGGCCCCTGCTCCGAAAAGGAGTGAGTTCCCCTAAAATGCTTAGGGTACCTTACCCCATGTTGTTGTCCACACCGTGGTGGCTGATGTCGACCTCGACTTCTCTTCCTCGACCTCTAAACGCTTACTGGATGATGCTAAATGGCATCCGTACCGTAGTGGAAATTAATAAACCGTTGGTGGTTTGCTGAGCCTTCATGGCGATACAATTATTTATTTCCCCGAAAACGAATCGGTCGTTAAAACTATATTAGCGTACAATAACCGAACAACTTCCGGGTGAACATTTATATTAACTGATGACTACACCAATTGCGATAAATGAAAAAAAAAGAAAAAAACAAATAATAATAACTAATGACGAATCGCTATAACTATGCATTAAAACTGCAACGTCGTCCTCAACCAATAATTATGCGTTGTAGTTTATGCATTATGATCAGCTTACCCTTAATATACGTATACATATATGTTCGGATAGCTCAAGAAAAATCAAAATGCACAAACAATCTCGTTAAAATAACATGAAGATTTATTATTATATTGTGGACTGTAATTTTTGCTACGTCCGCACTGGACGAGGGATGATACATTAAGTGTCTGAAAATACCTCGATTTCCCAAATTTATTGTGATGATGTTGATGACGGCCGCAACAACCGCTACCCAAGCATTGGGTTTTTTCCTCGTCGACGAAGGGATTATTGTTATTGCTTGTGCGCATGTAAGCATGATCATGCTCTAGATTTCGGTCGCAACCCCCGTTATGTGGATGGTGGTGGTTCTCACTGCGGTGCGCCTGGTGAAGCGGAACTTCTGTTGCTCGTGGTACCTATGTACATAGTCGCGCCGTTGCTGGTGCCATCATTTATGATCGCGCTGCACTTTGGTATATTGGTACATTTGCACTTATATGTACCTGCCCGTTGGGTTTTTCGTTGCCTGACTGGCAACGGAATTTAGGTTGTCTGATGAGTTTATGGTTTTTTTATTGTAGCTCGCATGGTATTTCCCGTTGCTCTCGTTGGTAGGTATGTGTGGGGTTGGTAATTTCCACTGCTCTGTCGTAGACATTCCCCCCCCCCCCTCTCCTCTTCCCTGGGAAGAATGCACAGTTTCTGCACAGGTCGCGCTAATGTTGTATGCTCTGTTCGTATATCTGCACTGCGCACAAGTCCGTCAGCTCCAAGATGAACGGATGTGATACGCCCAAGTGGCCATACTGTGGGCGGCATGTTCTCCAGCTTAATCAGCACGAGATTCCCAACCTTGATGTTATCGCGCCGCTGACTCCATTTGAACCGCTGCTGTAGTGTGTTCAGATACTCGGCTTGCCATCGCTTCCAGAAGTGCTGCTGCATCTGGTTGATGATGCTCCATAGGCTGAGTCGGTTTTGCGGAACTAGACTAACATCTGCTCTTAGTGGTTGCACAATTGGCTCTCCTATCAGGAAATGTCCCGGCGTGAGTGCGCTCAAGTCGTCAGGGTCATCAGATAGTGCGCTAATCGGCCTCGAGTTGAGGCAGGCTTCGATAAGGACTAGTGTGGTAGCCAAGGTCTCGAAGGTGAAGATGTGTTTGCCCATTATCCTGCGTAAGTGGTGTTTTAAGGATTTAACTCCGGCTTCCCAAATGCCTCCTTGGTGCGGAGCTCCCGGTACGATAAACTTCCACTCTGTGCCCATGTTGCTCATTTGCTGGATCGGAAGCCTGCGGCCCCAATCCCTCGCGCTCCGACGGAGTCCCCGATTCGCTCCAACGAAGGTTGTGGCATTGTCGCTCCATAGCACTGCGCAATTGCCACGTCTCCCTGTGAACCGTTGAAATGCGGCTAGGAACGCATCGGTTGTCTGGTTGCTCACAAGCTCCAAGTGAATAGCTCTGGTTACCAAGCACACGAACACTGCTATGTAGCCCTTCTCGATAGTGTTCGATCGGCCCGCTCTGGCCTTAATTTGCACTGGACCGGCATAGTCGAGTCCGCTATGCCGAAAGGCTCTTGCTGGCTGCACTCGATGTCGTGGAAGACTGCCCATAAGTTGCTCTGCCACTGCCTTCTTCTGTCGAAAACAGGTGATGCATCGTGAGATGTGGCATCGTAGTGCCCTTCGGAGTGTCGTTATCCAGAATTTCTGCCGGACATACTGCATGCACAGTTGCACCCCACCGTGCTTTGTAACGATATGCGCTTCTCTAAGGATCAGAGCGCTCAACCTGCAGCTTGCCGGCAGGATGATAGGGTGTGCGCAATGATATGGCACCGACGCATGCTGCAGTCGACCTCCAACTCTTAGGATGCCCTCGTTATCTGCAAACGGGCTGAGGGAAAGAATGCTGCTTGCACCGTCCAGCTGCTCTTTCTGCACGATTTGGTTCAGCTCCCTGGTGTAGACCTCGCGCTGGGAGACCTTGACCCAGTAACCCAACGCCTGCTTTCGTTCTGCTACCGTCACTGGTGGAGCCTGGCTCATTGGCTCCATCTGCTCATGCTTGCTGGCAGCTCTGCTGTTGTTAACGAACCTTAGCACCAGGGCCGTTATTCTCAAAATGCTTTGAAGAGTTGATTTTCTCTCGAGGAGGATCACGCCGTCGATGCTGAGGCTCTTTGCTCCGGATGTAGTCAGCTTCCCAACGACTGCGGTCCTAAACTCTTTCTCTGCTCGCGCTTGCTGCTTCGTTCCCAGTTGTGGGGGTACCTTTGGCCAATCCTGCTCTGGATTCCGGAGCCATGGCGGGCCCTGCCACCACAGGCTCGAACTTGCTAGCTGCTCTGCGGGGATCCCTCGGAATCCGAGTTCTGCCGGGTTGTCTCCCGATGCGACGTGTCTCCAAGGTTGGTTCTCGGAAAGCTCTTGAATGCACTTCACTCGATTGGCAACAAACGTCTTAAGCTCGTAGGGAAGTTTGGAGATCCAATGAAGTGTAACCATGGAATCGCTCCAATACGTTCTTGGTACGTTTTGAAACGAACCAGCCTTGATTACTTGCTTCATAAGTTTGCACAAGAGGGTGGCTGCACATAGCGCCAGTCTTGGAATCGTGACTGATTTCAGTGGGGCAACTCTAGTCTTGGATGCCACCATGATGCACCTGGAACCAGCCTGGTCTGATGTTGACCGTAGGTAAACTACGGCTGCGTATGCTCGTTCTGATGCGTCAGCGAATCCGTGTAGCTCCATAATGCTTGCTCGCTCGCTCCCCAGCCATCTGGGAATTCGAACAGCTGTCAGGTGTCTGAGCTGCTGCCTAAACTTCTCCCATGTGGATAGATGCTCTGCGGAGATTTGCTTGTCCCAATGCACGCCGGATCGCCAAAGATCCTGTATGATGATCTTGGCTGTTATAATCACTGGCGCAAGGTAGCCATTGGGGTCGTACAGCCTTGCGATGGCACTGATGACTGCACGTTTAGTCGCTCTGCCCTGCTCTGCGTTGCTCTGCTCCTGGTGCACCCTGCACCGTATTTCGTCGGTGGACGAGTCCCAGACGAGGCCAAGAATTGAGGCCCCGGACTCTTCCGCAAGCGTATGCTCAGTGCTGTTGCTCCTGGCTTCGACGAGCTCTGACAGGACCTGCGCGCTCGATGATGTGTACTTGTCCAGCTCGAATCCGCCTTTACCCAGCGATGAGGTTATCTCCTTGGTCAACGTAACTGCTCCTTGCTCCGCATCCGCCCCGGTAAGCATATCATCCATGTAAAAGTTGTTTACTATGGCTGCGTACGCTAGGGGATGTTGCTCCTTGCTATCGTGAGCACATTGGATCATGGCTCTTACCGCGTTGAAGCTGCTGGACGCTATGCCGTAAGTGACGACGGTAAGCCAGTACTCAAGTAGCTCTTCGTCGGGGTTTTCTCTCCAAAATATTCTTTGGAGATCCCACTGCTCCGGATCGACGCGCACCTGTCGAAACATCTTTTTCACGTCTGCGCTGACTGCCACCTTGAAACTTCGGAAACGAGTGATTATAGTAGCCAAATCGTCCTGAAGCTTTGCCCCGTGAAACTGCACGTCATTCAGTGATGTGCCGTTGTCGCTCTTGCACGATGCGTCGAAGACTACACGAAATTTCTTCGCGACGCAGTGGTGAGGTATGTAGTAGACGTACCTGTCCGCTCTTGGTGCTCGGGTGGTTATCTGCATGTGTCCCAGCCGGTGGTATTCGCGCATGAAGTCGACATATCTGGACTTGAGTTCGGCATCTGCGCTTAGCCTTTTCTCCAACTGCAGGAATCGCTTCATGGCGACGGTTCTGGAACTGCCCAGGCTCTGTGCTCGTGGATTAATTGGGATGGTGACCACGTATCGCCCAGACGGATCGCGCCAGTGTGTTCTGATGAAGTTGGCCTCGGTCCATTCATCGTCCGGTGACATTTGTCTTGGTTCGCTCAGCTCCTCCATCTCCCAAAATCGTCTTAACAGCTCGTCGAGTTGCACGTCGGGTAATTCGGTCGTTAGACACGATGCTCGGATTGGTTGCCCTTGGTACGGTTGTGGCTGGCCAAACACTATCCAGCCAAATGTCGTCTCCTGCGCGGTGAGTCCAGAATCGTACCTCCTGATGTTGCCCTTTATGATGCCTGCCCACACTTGTGCTCCAAGTAAAATCTCGATCCTGGCTGGCTTGTTGAAGTCTTGGTCGGCCAGCTTGCTATCGCCCATGGCCCAAGTCCGCACTCGTGGCATGTCACTCGAGGGAAGGTGTGACGTAATTTCCCTCATAACATACAGGCGGCAGCTCATGGAAAAGGTTGGATCGAAGCGTGATGCTATGACTGCTCTCACGGTTCCCGTAAGCCGCACGCTGGCATTGGAACCGATTCCTTGCACTTGAAAGTCGCATCTGCGCCTTTTTAGGCCCAATCTCTGGACGCACTGCTCTGTGATCAGGCTTATTTGGCTCCCGCAATCTAGCAGAGCCCTTGCCTCAATCTGCTGCCCTGCTCCGCTCCTTATTATGATACGTGCGGTGGCTAATAGCGCACACTCAAAGTCTGCACTGCTCTGCTCGGTGTCATCGGGGTATGTTGCGCTCGGGACCTTGCCGCTGCAATGTGGCTGGATCTCGTTCTTTTGGGGCTGCTCTGCCCGTGGTCGACGCATTTGTTGCTATGCATCCTGCTGGCTCTTTGATGCTTGGGAAGTTGTTGGCTGGCTCCGCTCGGCCTCTCCCACCACTGGTAGGCTTATTCCCGAAGGTCGCTGCTCAGGGCAAAGCACGCTGTTGTGCTTCCTGTTGCACTTCCGGCAGGATCCAGCCTGGCAGCTATGAGCTAGATGCCCGCTCCTTAGGCAGTTGGCACACAACTTCCAGTTGCGAACCCTATCGGTCCTGTTTGGTAACGATAAGGCTAGAAAGTCTCCGCATCGATATAGCGGATGCGGTGACCTGCACAAGGGACATTTTAATGGTGTCCCGCTTCTGGTTCCACCTTGTGGTGCGCCCGTGGTGCTCTTGCGCTGCTCATTGGTGGCTGGTCTGTCGGAACTTTTCTCAACCTGATCAAAAAAGGCTGAGTCCAACGCACTTGCTCTCCGTTCCAGGAATCTAAGGAACTCCTCTAAAGTGGCCACCTCACGCACATCTTCCCTGGCCATGTGCCATGCGTGATTTGTGTCGACGTCCAGTCTGGCTCTCTGATGCTTGACTGATACTGTTCTTTGTTCTGCTCGCACCGTAAGACCGTGTTCAAATTACAACGTTCAGGTCAACCCTTCGGAAACGCTGTGATCTTCCACGGAATTGAGCTTGGTAGTTCGAAGGAATGCACTATGATAGCTCCCGAGAAAGGAAGCAACGGATTATAGCACTGGTTGTCTGCACTTGACGTCAGACTGCACTGGTTGTTCACCGTAGCTTTACTAGCTACTTGCACTGCACAAAATTGTCTTTTTGCTAAAATAGCTGAATGCACTTTGTTATTATTATTATTTTTAATTAACTGCTCGATCGACCGTTATTGTAACTGCACTAGGTCGTTTTTTGATTTTATTCAACTTTTTTATCGAACTGCACTTGATTGTTTTTTGTTGGATCGCACTGTGATTGTATTTAATCTTCAATTCAAATCCACTGCACTTTAATTTGCTAAACTTGCTTGCACTTAAGCTGTTATTAGCTACTGATTTGGTAGCTGCACTGCACTCGATTAGGTTAATTCTGAAATAATTGCAGAACTCTTGCTCGCACTGCATTAAATTAATTATTAGAAGGATGCAATACTCTTGCTCTTGCTCGCACTGAGTTGAAATGATTGCCAAATAAAGATACAATAATCTTGCTCTGCTCTTATCAAATTAATTAACAATGTTTATCTTGCAATTCAATTCCACTGCACTTTTATTGCTCTTTAATTTGCTAAACTTGCACGCATTTTAGCTGTTTTTAGCTACTGATTTGGTAGCTGCACTGCACTGCACTTGTAGGTTTAATTTAAATCAAATCGCACTTGCTAAATAAAATTATCCATCGGTCCTAGCTCTCGCCCTAGGATCAGGATTAAATCCGACTCGAAGGACCAAATGTTCGGATAGCTCAAGAAAAATCAAAATGCACAAACAATCTCGTTAAAATAACATGAAGATTTATTATTATATTGTGGACTGTAATTTTTGCTACGTCCGCACTGGACGATGGATGATACATTAAGTGTCTGAAAATACCTCGATTTCCCAAATTTATTGTGATGATGTTGATGACGGCCGCAACAACCGCTACCCAAGCATTGGGTTTTTTCCTCGTCGACGAAGGGATTATTGTTATTGCTTGTGCGCATGTAAGCATGATCATGCTCTAGATTTCGGTCGCAACCCCCGTTATGTGGATGGTGGTGGTTCTCACTGCGGTGCGCCTGGTGAAGCGGCACTTCTGTTGCTCGTGGTACCTATGTACATAGTCGCGCCGTTGCTGGTGCCATCATTTATGATCGCGCTGCACTTTGGTATATTGGTACATTTGCACTTATATGTACCTGCCCGTTGGGTTTTTCGTTGCCTGACTGGCAACGGAATTTAGGTTGTCTGATGAGTTTATGGTTTTTTTATTGTAGCTCGCATGGTATTTCCCGTTGCTCTCGTTGGTAGGTATGTGTGGGGTTGGTAATTTCCACTGCTCTGTCGTAGACAATATACCTATATTAACTGCACATATTCATGTACCCATTTCGAGTTAGGAAAACCGAAATAAGTAACGAGAGAAATGGATCTATACATACGGGTACATATACAATGACTATTGATAACAATAATCTTTCAATAATACCAGTAATAATACTATCATCGACGATATTAACGCTATTGCTATTATTATCACTATTATTATTACTATTAATTAACATTGATTATTATTAATACGGTTATTAATTACTCCCGATCCATGGGACGGAATGTTCAAAAACAAACTACCTCCAACAGCGATGGTTGCTTAAAAAAAAAGAATCTATCCGCGTAAGGCGATCTACGTGAATAGGCTTACGTTACTAACACGGTAATTCATTCATCTTAAATCGTTCTTAAATTAGAATTAGTGAACTGGGACGAGAAAATGACATCGAGGACTAATTAGGTCGCTAACGAAGGATAACGAATGTATTTGGCAACGCCTGTTGGTAATATGACCGATTGCCACATTCCCCAATAGGAGGCCTCTCCGCGGATGACTATTAGCAGGCCGAAGGGTAACGCTATAATGACAGACGCGGACGAGTATTCACGCTTCGTAGTGAAGAACACAGTGTCACCTCAAGGACTCGAACGCCCGATGGTGAGACTCTACGAGTATTCCCCCCTTTCCCTTTTCTTTTTGTTTTATATAAGTTATACAATATAATATATGTAGTGACAACAAAAAAATATAGGTGAATTTGGAAAACTCCAACAATATATTATAATAGAATGCAAATCGGACTTACGTGGTGTTACTTTTTCTGCCGATGTGCGCACATTGCCGATCCACCTGTATATTGCTGCGATACAAGGTCCTTAGAAAAAAAAAGAAAGAATACCCTTAGGTCTGCCCTAATCCTGGAATATTCTACCGGTACTCGCTGGTTACTACTGGCGCGTTTGATTCGGATAATTCCGATTTCACAAGATACATATGTATGTAACTCACTTAATTTCGATGCTACTCGAGAGGGTCGGTTTTGAAAAATACCGATTAAAAGAACTAAGATATACACCGCATCTGCGTCGATGCACGAAATGCACTATGACCCGTGTCAGCACGATTATATAAGACAATGCTTTACTTCGCGACGTAATGTGAGTTATGATGCGCCTCGATGCGCGGATCGCGGGTTGAAGACAAATAAAAAGATCAAGTTCCGATTGGATTTTTTTTGTGTAAAAGAAGAAGTTAAATTCGCGAACCTATCCCGTCTACGAGGTTAGTAATTTACTAGAATTAACGTTGCACTTTATGAACGGAAAGTGGTCTTTCCTTGGTTTTAATGCCACGTGACTACGTATTAAAATAAAATCTTATATATGTACTATAATAACGTGGCTATTCCACGCCCCTTTTCCCTTAATCGCTCGCTGCGCTGGATCTGATGCTGCTGATGATGATGCTGGAGATGTAGGTGCTGCTGCCGATAAGATGCTGCTGCTGCTTATGGCCGCTCTTTCTCGCTTTCGGTGCCGTTGCGGTGACGTACCTGTATCACTGGGAGAAGAAAGGTTCGGTAAGTCCTGGTTCGAACGAATAGTGGCCAGGGCAAAATAGCTCGGCCGACGAAGACTTACCTAGCCGTCGTGGTTCGAGGATCTAGTCGGGCGTCCTGCACGCGCTTTGCCTGGGTGATTGGGCTAAGTTTCCGCGAGGCTCGACCGCCTATGGTTGAAGAGCTCTCGGTTAATATGCACTTGGCAACGCGGGCGCGTGCTCTTGACTTTGAAGATGAATTTTCGTAGGTTATAGTGGTGCTTTAAGGTCGGCGGCGCTTGGCTGTGCCACACGATGGTCGCACTCGCGCGTATCACACGTGCGGTGTATTTCACGGGCCGATGCGGGTGCTTGTCCAACGTCAACGCTGGGAACGGATGTAACTGAATGCGTAGAAAGGCGTCCTGTGCTCAGCCGCATGTGCTAAGCGAGTCACAGGGCGTCTCTACTCGCTTGATTCTAGGGCGTTGCTCGCAGGTGCTACGTGGAGGATGGTTTCGAATCCCTCTTTTGCTAGGGTTTTTACGGGAGCGTGCGGAGCACGACTCGAAATCCTGTTGGGTGGTTTCGTTGCCTGCCTTTTTTTGGATATGATTTGGATGCGTATTTTTACTATTTTATGTTTTTATTCTTTACCTTTTTATTGCCTTTTTTTCCTCTTTTTTTCCCCGATACGAATTATTTCTTGAGTTCATTTATTTGTTTTAATTTGTTTTAATTTGTTTTCGCCTATTTGGGCGCGATTTACTTCTGCTTGGGCGAGAATATATAGGGAAAACTGTTGACTGCTAACTCCGAGTACTGGCATGAAATAGAATGAGATTTCACATTCTAAAATGGGACCACGCCGACTTTTAACAAAGGTAGCGTTCAGACGACGAAATTGGTCTTCGTCAAAAATAGGTTGTTTCGCCGCAGTTTACACTGCGGAGTAGTGTTTCCCTCGAAGCATGCTATGATGGCCCGACTTGGTGCCAGGGTGGAGATTTGTAATTTATTTTGATGACGGTGGTTTGTTACAACGTAACAAGCTCTTCCTCAGGAACCGATATCTTGGCGGCCAGAGTTTTCATGGCTATGACGAATTCCAAACGGGTTGGGTCTGATTGCCCGCACCCGATTGCCCGCAAACCATTTGCCCGCAACTCGTTTGCCCAAAAACCAATTGCCCGCAAACCATTTGCACGCAGACCATTTGCCCGCAGAATCGAGGGGAACAAGAAAATCGGTTATCCATGTGTTCGAGTCTGTAAAATTAACGTTAAAATATCGGTTAAAAAATTATGCGCGAGGGGCAGCTGTACACTCGAATAACTATGAAAAAACCAACTTCACGTTGGTCACCAGTAGAAAAAACGCACCGTTTCTTGCAACGTTATAAATCACAGTCATCGCGGGTTTATTCAAATCGTTTCTTATATACCTACAGAGAAAATTACATTATGTACATATTTCAAGCTGTCAGACTGACAATTATAACAATTATGGTTTTCGTAACATTGATCTTTAAAGGCAATTAGCTGATTTTAGTGTTTTATGGTACATAATTATTCAATAAATTATTTTATTCTGCAACATTCTCCACCGCCGTGAACTAGTTCGCAAGTATTTGACCGACTCCAGAAAATTTAAAATATGGCAGCACTGAATGCCCATCTCCAACTCGCCTTCATACCAGCTGGGTGAATCTCCAATTATAATTTTCTGCTTGTGATCTGTTGGAGAAACAATTAATTGGAACGAGACAGACATATGAACAAACAACATAGAAATTGCTACACAAAACCCTAATCGTAGCCTGAGAGTGAGCATTTGCCTATGCTTTTGCCATTGTCGTGTGCCAGTGAAGGTTTTCTCTTTCCCATTATATTTCAGCTGGTGAATGTTTGGGAAGTTTAATGTGTATGTGTGATGCCTTTGTGTAGTTTTCCTTTCATTAAAAGTGGACTGTATTATCGGTATATGGTAGTAGTTAATGAGGTGTTTGATGTAGTGTTAATTGAGTGAGGGAAATTTTGAAATTTGATTATTATTATTTCCTTTTTTTTGAGATATATTCAATAGTTATTTGTGTAATGTTTTTATGTTATTTTCATGTGTAGGGTAGTGTCGTGTTAGAAAAAATAATAATATGTAAGCGCAGCCTTACATCCACATACATTAACTTTCGGTAACATCGTGTTGCTGTGGCAATGCCCCAAAATATACCTTCGTTCTGTTGCTGACATAGGTAGGTCGTCGTAGGATAGAAAGTGAAGAGGAAGGTTGTGCGCTGTATGTTTTTGAATAGCAATAAAATTTGACTTGAACGTTTTTTTTTGTTAATAAAGTGTTGACGATACGTTGTATCTTTTAAATAAATAGTTTTTTTATTGCTTTCAATATTCAGAAGTGGGATTGTGGCCTATAAAACCGCCACATATATATATTTTTAAAAAAAAAAAAAAAAAAAAAAAAAAAGTGAAAAGAAATGGATTTCAAGGATCTCAACGTGGAGCAACTCAAACGACGGTGCAAGGAAGTAGGTCTTCCAGTGCATGGGAAAAGGGCGGATTTGATAGAGGCGCTAGGAGGACATCATCAGCAGCAGCAGAACGAGCAGGAGAAACGCATGCAAGCGCTGGAAGATGAAATACGTCGTCTTAATGCCAGTGTGAAAGACGCAAAAATATCTTCACATACCGCCTCGACTCCATTTTTGTCGGCATATGTTCCTACAACGGAGTTTTCGAGAATCGCTTCCCCGGACAGTTTTCCAACGACAGCTAGTGCCGTTTTCATGAACGATTGTGTGTCTGAGTATGATTCTGTGTACACACATAACGCGGCGATATCATACTCGCAAAATCCTGTGTATACACAGAAACGTTCCGCGCCGACGATGGTTGAAAATATTTGCCCAGCAACAACGAGTCAATACATCGCAAATCCATAGCAGACAACCACGCACACTCCTTTGTATCAGACACGCGTATATAACCATCCCCTGTCTACATCAGTTATAACATTGCCGCGAACAACAACTGCTAACAACGTCGTACAAGGAGAGCAGATGCAGGTACAAATGCCATTCTATCCATCTGCAATCCGCAACAATGAAAACAACGTGAGAGAAGCGATCGACATAATACCAGAGTTCGATCCTACATCTTCCTCTTCTCTACCGTCATCACAATACATACGTCGTGTCGAGATGTTAAAATGTACTTACCAGTGGAGTGACAAAACGACTATATTCGGTGTGTTGACAAAGTTACGTGGTCCGGCAAAAATTTGGGCCGAAGGTTATTCGTATATTTTCGTAACTTGGAGTGCGTTCGTGGAGGCATTTTTGGGAGATTTTCCAAGCGAATTTGACATCACGGACATTCATTTGGAAGCCACTGCTTTGAGATGGGAAAGCAACGATTCGTTCGAAAATTTCTTTTATAAGATGGTTTCAATTTGTCGCAGAGGTGAATTTTCGGAGGCGAGTACCATCAAGTATTTGATACGGGGTATTAATGACGAGGTAATAAAAACGAACCTGTCGCTGATATCTTTTACGACTTGCAACGAGGTCCTAAATGCGGTGCTACGGTATTTGGGCAACAAAGATGACAAACGATTTCTGAAAAGGAACCGAGAGACGAATGCACACGTCTCTCGGAAATCGGGTGAGTTTAAATCACCAAATACGAACACGATCGCTGCCAAAAAAATTGTTGTGTGTTTTAATTGTTCTAGGGAAGGGCACATTTCAAGACGCTGTCCAGAGCCACAGCGACGAGACCGGTGTACAACGTGTCAGCGCACTGGTCATTCAGCCGGAGAGTGTCGTTATAAGAACTAAGCCAAATCACAAGCAGCGACAACGAGAACAGAGCCGAACGTTCATAAGATTACTGCAGCAACGGTCCCGACTGATTCGTCGACAACGAATGCTAGCTGCAACGAAAACGATGGCGTTAACACAACGGAAGGAATTTGTTCTCAGAACAACGAAGCGGTTCTGAAAACAATTCATGTTAATGGAAGCGAAACGATTGCTTTCGTCGATCCAGGAAGCGTATATTCCCTGGTTAAGAAGTCCTTCGTCAAAAGCGGTGTACAGAAAATTCCTTGCTGCATTGTGTTGCGGGGATTTGCTGGTGGCGAATACGTTTGCGATTCCAAGATTCGCATTGTCATTGAAATCGATGAAATTCAACACGAAGTAGAGCTCCTGGTGGTCAACGATGAGTTCATCCCGAATAACGTTCTTTTGGGACGCGATTTACTCTGCCAGGGTGGCAAGCGAGTTATCATCGAAGGAGGCAATTGAGAAAGCGAGTTCTTTGACAACGGGGTCAGTGCTGTCAGCTGCCCAGGAGAAGCGATTAACGGAAATTCTCGAGGAACATCCGAATTGCTTCTCCCAAAGTGTTCAAGAATTGGGGAAGTATTCAACGGTTAAGATGGATATTAAAACAACGACGGATGTCCCGGTGAATCAGAAACCGTTTCGAATTCCGTTTGCAAAACGAGAAGAAGTGAGGCGGATCATAGACGAGCTATTGGAAAACGACATCGTTCGCCCATCGTCTTCAGGGTACGCATCGCCGGTGGTATTGGTGGAGAAGGCGAATGGCGAGAAGCGACTCTGCGTTGACTTCCGTCTACTAAACAAAGTGACTGTCAGGGAGCCGTTTCCGATGCCACATGTGGATGAGCTGCTCGCTCGATTGTCCGGTAAAATGTTCTTCACCAGACTCGACTTAAGGATGGGCTATCATCAAATCGAGTTGAATGAGAGTTCCAAGAAATATACTGCGTTCATCACCACTGAAGGGCACTTCGAGTACAATCGAATGCCATTTGGGCTTGTCAACGCTCCGGCAGTCTTCCAGAAGACAATGAATCATGTTTTGTCCGAAGCCAACAACATGGACATCGTATGTTACCTAGACGACGTGGTCATCCCGAGTATGGGCATCGACGAGGGACTGGATAACTTGCAGCGTTTTCTTGGAGTTCTGATATCTCATGGACTGACTTTGCGGTTGGACAAATGCGTGTTTTTGTCGACCGAGTTTGACTTTTTGGGACATCGTGTTAAAGCGGGCGAAATCTCACCAGGACGACGCAAGACGGAAGCTATCAACGACTTTATGGCTCCACGCAACGTAACGGAGGTGAGACGATTTTTGTGTCTTACTGGCTTCTTCCGCAAGTATGTTCCCAAGTACTCATTAATTTCTGCACCCCTAACGACGCTTCTGCGGAAAGACCAACCATTTCAGTGGACCGCGGAACAGCAACAGGCATTTGAGGAGCTCAAGGCAAAGTTGACGAGTGAGCCTGTTCTATCGTTGTACCAGTACGACGCGCAGCACGAAGTTCACACTGATGCCAGCCACATTAGTCTTGCTGGTATCCTTCTGCAGTCTACCGATTGGAAAACTTGGTGACCGGTATTCTACTTCAGCCGCTTGTGTACGGAAGCCGAACGGAAGTATCACAGTTTTGAGCTGGAGGTGCTGGCAGTGGTAGAGTCCCTGGAACGGTTTCGAGTGTACTTACTGGGGAAGGCGTTTTGAGTAGCAACGGATTGTCATGCTATAACTACCACGATATCGAAAACGGAACTAAAGCGGAGGGTGATTGGCTGCTGACGATCCAGCTACAGCTACCGATGCTGAGCGACATTCACGCTGTGTTGCGAGGAGTTCATAAGTCAAAGCATGAAAGCCAATACCAACGAGACTACACGCTAATAAATCATCGTTTGTACCGTAACACTGAAAAAGGCCCGAAATACGTCGTACCAAAGGCAGTCCGCTGGCGAATTGTGCGGGCATATCACGATGAGATTGGTCACTTCGGGGAAGAGAAGACGCTGGAGAGAGTAAGGGAACTATTTTGGTTTCCGAGGATGCGAAAGTACATCAAGGAGTACATATCATCGTGTGTCTCATGCTGCTACAACAAGAGTGTTGGCGGAAAAACGGAAGGACGAATGCATCAAGGTGAGATGATTCCGATTCCTTTCCGCACGTTGCATCTGGACCACCTTGGACCGTTCATCAGAAGCAACCATGGACACCAATTCATCCTGGTCATTGCCGATTCGTTCAGCAAATACGTCATCATCGAGAAAGTCCGGAACACAAAAACAACAGCAGTGCTACAGACGTTAAGTGACTTGACTGCTTATTTTGGATTGCCAATTCGGTTAATCACCGATCGAGGAACTGCCTTCACCTCAAAAGCATTCGAGACGTTTTGCGATCGATACCAAATCCAACACGTGAGGACAGCGGTGCGTACCCCAAGGGCAAACGGCCAATCCGAGCGGGTCAATCGCACGTTACTGGCGAGTCTTCGAACGATGGGTGACGACGAGCGGAATTGGGACGACAACGCTAAAATCATTCAGTGGGCTATTAATTCCCAGAAAAACAAAACAACGGGCTTTAGCCCCAACGAACTTGTTTTTAATTTCCAACCAAGGGACGTCACCAAGAATCATCTGATCCTTGCCTTACAATTAGATGGTCGCAACAGCAAGGAAAGCGGAACTACTGTTGACGATGCTGATGATCCAATAGCCATCGACAAACATCAAACAGCTTTGGACAACTTGAACGAGGAACGGGCTAAGTGGAAGGAAAGGTTCGACAGCCGACATGCCGAGACGAGGAAGTATTCCGAAGATGACATGGTAGTCTTGGAACACAAACCTGGAGCTACTGGAGTTTCGAGGAAGTTGGAGCCGAAATACCGAGGACCGTTTATGCTGACAAAGGTTCTTGGCAACGACCGATATCTCGTTGAGAGTATTGCGGGAACCACGAACACCAATCGGAAGTTTACGTCAGTTTACGCTTCGGATAAGATGAAGCCTTGGTGTGGAGCACCTTTCGAACTAGATGGTCTTCCCGATACTGAAAATAACGACAGCGATTCGTCGGGTGATGAGACAAATATGATCGAAGACGATCAGAGTGCAGGAACGGCCGAGTTGTAAGCGCAGCCTTACATCCACATACATTAACTTTCGTTAACATCGTGTTGCTCTGGCAATGCCCCAAAATATACCTTCGTTCTGTTGCTGACATAGGTAGGTCGTCGTAGAATAGAAAGTGAAGAGGAAGGTTGTGCGCTGTATGTTTTTGAATAGCAATAAAATTTGACTTGAACGTTTTTTTTTGTTAATAAAGTGTTGACGATACGTTGTATCTTTTAAATAAATAGTTTTTTTATTGCTTTCAAATATTATATAATTTTTTTTCTTTTCTTTAATAGAGTGTTTATTAATTTTATTTTTGTAGGGTGTTTACGATTTCTTTAGATTTGTGTAGTGATATTAATAAATTTGATTTAGGAATCTAAATGCATATTTTTATTAATTTTTTTTTTGATATTTTACTTGTGAGAAATGTGCATGTGTAATGTGTGTGTGTTTTTTTAGGGTTCTTGTAAGTATAAGGAAATATTTTTTTTTTGTTTAATGGTTTATACAAGAGATTGAGTGGCAGTTGTTTTATTGCTCGGAAGCAAACAGATTTTCGTAATCGGTCGTTTCAGTTCATCGTTTTGTGTCTTTAGGGTTACGACCCGTATCAGATTGTCAGCTCCCGTGTGCAGTTGAATAATACGTGCCATCATCCATTTCGATGGTGGAATCTTTTCGACCTTCAGTAGGACTAGATCTCCCATCTCGGCCTGTTGTTCAGTCTTTAGCCATTTTGGGCGTTGCTGGAGACGAGCTAAATACTCCGAACTCCACTGCTTCCAAAAGCATTGATAAAGTTGCTGGATCCTCTTCCAACGATCGTTGTAGCTGATGTTCTCATCGCTGCGGTCTGGCTCCGAAACGCTTTTTATTGGTTCGCCTATTAAGAAGTGCGCAGGGGTTAAAGCGGCAAAGTCGTCAGGGTTACTGGTAAGTGGACACAACGCGGGTCTACATCCGTCTGTAAAGGGAAGAGATACTTCATATCTCCCATCTTATAGACTTACTGTCGTCTCCTCGTAATGCTTCTCACAATCGATGTCCTGTTCAGTAGCAGCATTGGCAAAAGGAGTTTCTTCAATTTCCCAAAATTTCCTAAATTGGGAGTCGATGTCAAGAACTTGAAGAAAACAATGTTTCGACGCGTCTGGTGTTTCAATGGGTACCTTACTCAGCAGGATCCAACCTAGTTCCGTCCTTTGAGCAACCGGTGACATGTTATCCTCGCCTCTTACAATCTCCGGAAGGTTAAATTCCGTAAACACGTCGCTTCCTAGAAACAAATCTACGGTTGCCGGTTTATAGTAGGTAGGGTCCGCTAATTCCAAGCCCTTGAGGTGTTTCCAGCTGTTGAGTGTCAGTCGTTTGGCTGGGAGATGCCCAGTCAGGGACTTAAATACAAAGGCCTGTGTGCTAGTCCTCAACGCAGAGCACCGAGATGCAAATGATATGTCAACACACTGGTGACATGCTCCGCTGCTGACCTTCACCAGCCCTGACACTTCAACTAACGTAGTCCGGGTCCTCAGGTCGAGCATGTGTACCGCTGCCTCCGTGATGAAAGTGGCTTCCGACCCTGGATCAATTAAAGCTCGCAGATTGAAATACTTCCCCCTAGAAGACATCACCTTAACAACAGCTGTAGCTAACAAAATTTGGGAACTTACACCCTGTTGTACATGGTAATTATTTACAGCGCTACCAGTTGGGTGATCTGCAGCACCGGGGGAGACGTTTGAATAGTAGGGCCTACTGGGTTACTAGGTTGTTGCAAGCCAGGGGTATTAGTTGATATATTGTGTGTTTGTATATTAGTATTTGTATTTTGTGGGGGGTTGTAATTTAAATGTGTTGAATTTGTGTATGGTAAAGGGTTAGTTTGCGTTTGTGACTGTGAATTTTGTATGGAAGGAATGTTTGTGTTGTTTTGAGCAGGAGCGGAAAGCAAAAGAGTGTGGTGTTTTTGTTGGGAGTAGTAGCAACGTGCCTGACTTGAGCAGTTCTGAGTCGGGTGACTATACGCTAGGCAGTTGCTGCATACAACTATCTTTCCGATGACCTTACACCGCTCAATAGGACTCATCTTCTCAAAACTGTTGCATTTAGGCAGCGAATGTTGCCCTTTATTACACACCTTGCAGCTATACTTATTATTTGGCTTCTGTTGAAGATGGAACGCGTTTTTCGTAAAACCCTTTCCCGGTTTGGGCTTATCCTGATCAATGACTTCCAATGTCCGGAACCTCGTTTCCAGGAATTCGGAAAATTCGTCGAACGTTGGCAACTCCTTCTTTGCCCCGAGTCGTTCCTCCCATAGTTGCTGTGTACAAGGTGGTAATTTGTGCAACAATATGTAAATTACTATGATATCCCAATGTTCGACTGGGACATCAAGGTTTTTTAGCGAATGTAGACATTCAGTAGTTGTATCGAGCATTCGCTTAAGCCCCATTGAGTTCTCAGCTGAACTGGGCGGCTGATTAAGAAACGTTTTCAGGTGCGTGTTTACCAAAAACCGTTTGTTATCATACCGAGAACATAAAATTGACTATGCCTTATCGTAATTCCCTTCTTCTATCTCCAGGTGCTGCAACAAGACGTCAGCATTCTTAGACAAACCTGACTTCAGATAGTGCAACTACTGAATTTCCGTCAAGCTAGGATTGTGGTGAATCATGGATTCAAATTTGCTTTTGAACGGTCGCCATTTGTCGTACTGCCCTGAAAACATTGGCAGCGCCATTTCTGGTAAGCGTATACCATGATGAACGACAATATTTTTAACCGATGTGGTTTCAGCTACCTTGTCTAGACAGTCCAACAACGCTGCCTTAAACTCTAGGTGCGTTTCCCTGATTTCCTCCACAATTCCTTCAAATTCGTTCATCGCAGCTTCATCGTCCAAAGATTAGGGCGGTTCGAAATCTCACACTACAAAGGTTGACCTCGTTCCTTAATTGAGGATCCGCCAAGATGAAATATAGATGAAAATGAAATTCAACCACAGTGAATAAGTTTTCATTGATTGTCCTACTTTGCCTGAACAATTCTTCTAAAATTGTCAATCGACCATTGATTAGATTTTTTGTTTCCTTATTTCCAGGCGCTGAACTAAAGCTGTTATAATCCATTTGAATGATGGATAATGCATTTTTTAACAGCTTAAGTTTGTAACGAACCCTGCCACTTGCAGAAAGCCAAATCGCCTACGGCTCCAGAATACGGAAACAGAACGTAATAGTTACCAAATGTAACCATGCCCAAATGTCGGACACTCTCGCTGCAAGAAAGTGAAACGAGAACTTTTGAGTCTGAACGCTACCATCGCCACCCTCGGGTCGTTTTAAAAAGGAAATGTCAAACGGCGACATTCTTCTTTTCTAACCTTCAGCTCGCCCGGATTGTTTCGGCGCGCACCAAATTCAACTAGAACCGAAATCCCAGGAGTATCACCGAATCAATCGGAACACATCCACCACTGGACAACCGAAGCACCAGGCTCCGCGGTCGATTCAGGTTCAGGAAATCTAGGTTCGTCATCGGGCATAAACATTTTCCCCTTAAAGGAAGTGAGAGTGACCACGAGAACCCAGCCTAGCAGCCACCAGCCACGGTCACCGCAAACGCCCAGGGGTGGGGCACGCATTCCGCGAAGCGGAGAGCCTAATCCTCGGAGGCAACCCGGGTGCATCATCGGAAGCCCGTCGGCAAAGGGCAAGAGGTGGAATTCAAACACCTGGGTAAGCGTTAAATGCTCGTCGACCGGAATTGCATGCATGACAATACCCTGAATCTTTGTCCAGAAGCAGGATCCAGCGTAGGCGACCATCGTCCGGAGACTTAGACTACGACGTCACGAGGCGAAGCCCAAGAGGCACGCCAACGACCGCCAGGGCAGCACGTCCCTATCCAGGTGGAGAAATCCGCGCAAGCACGTGAGCCTACAAGTCAGATCCAGGTAAGACATGGTCGAAACTCGACCGTAGTATTTTTCCCAAACCGCTGGTGGAAAACCATTTACTGACGCACGTCTCTTTCCCCGGCGAATAGATTTTTCCGGGCAGCTAAGCAGCAACCATCAGTCAGCAGCAACCAACAAGTCACCAGCAACCATCAGTCAACAGCGAAAAGCAAGATACCAGCAGCAGAATCAGCGAGAGATAAGCACCAACGAAGCTCGGCAGCGACAGCAGCAGCAGTCCTCCGCACTGTGGTGGAGAATATTTAAGCAGGATAGTGCGAGCGCTGCTTATCAGCCCCGAGTTTTTTTTTTATTGTTATTTCTTTTCTATAATAAGATATATATATATACGTAAATTTTACTGAAGTTCGCGTATCTAGCTATCGGGTCCCTTATGGAATTAGATTTACGGGCATCATCAAGCATCTCGGCGTGTCATTCGGTTCGCGGACGTGACGTTCCATTTTGAGAAGCACAGTCAGTTACGCCCACGAGCGTTCGTAAATTAAGTTTCGGATATTAGTCGGGTATAAGACATAGGTTTTGTTGCTCTTAGATTACATTGGCGTCGATTGCGCAAAGCGAAGCAATCTCGTAAGCGAGGTCGTGCTAATATCCTTAACTAAGGAGTTAGCCTTCCGACTTTATTTCTCGGCTTCGGGGTTTCGTTCGGTCAACGTAATTTAAGATGTCAGTCCCGATTTCACACTTGGCATCTCATCGTTTTATTCATTAATCGTCGACTTGCTACGGCCTATATGTCGGCTTCTCCGATCGGCCTCTGATAGTACCGGGAACGCATGAACAATCGGGTTGCGGTGTTGAGGAAAGTAACGTAGTGTAATTATATTTTAAATATAAATTCTTCAGGACCAAGGACTCATCATCTCTGTGCGCACACCGACGAGAGGAAATCAACGCAAGTCTTTCAACTTTTGTCACTATATTATAATATAATCGCACTACTTTGAAATTACACCTTATATTACAAATATACATGAATTTTATAAACCCTGAACGTCCGCATCGGGCGGATTAAATCTACGACGCGAATTAATTTATGTAACACTTAATTTTGATAAAAAAAACTTTATTTAATTTATTCAAACTTAATCTAGTTATATAAATGGTCACAACGTCTTAAGGTTCTAAATTGACTTTAAAAAAAATGTGTTGTGAACTTATTCACTGACTTAAAAGAAGTGTCTTTTGGTTTGCTATGATATTCCTATTTATACTATTTGACAAATAAAAACATCTGTTATCCAAGGATGTGGTTTGGCTTGTCTGGACTCTGGTATTTTTCCATTGAAATAAAAACATCTGTTATCCAAGGATGTGTTCTTACTAATTGATATTTACTAGTTTGGCTTGTCTGGTATTTTTCCATTGGTGTATATTATATTTTGGAATATGAGTCACTTTCTAGGGCGTTGGTTCATTTTGATGATCTTAACGATTCTGGATTCTATTTTTATACGTTGAATGTGATGTGGTATTAACTTCCCCCGTACTTCTAAAAAGGTCGCCCCGATCTTCCTTCTGCTGCATATTTTTCTTTTGCTTTTTCAACTAATGCATTGAAGTGGTCTTCTGCTTGTTTTCCTTCCAGTTCAATGTTGACTTGAATCTTTTGATGTTTTTGTCGTCTCAATGATATGACTAATTTAATGATATACAGTATTACAATTGTTAATATAATAGTAAATAGAATTGATATGCCAATATTTTCTTTTGCATTGGTCTTGATATTTTCTATAAAATTAATATTTTTAAATTTTAGATCTTCATTCAAAGAATCTATATATGTATCTACTTCATATAAAGTATTTGAATAACCCTTAAGGTATGCTTGTATAATATGTTTATCATTTGAAAATAATTGATTATCAATAGTTACATTTTGATTATAGGTTACTAAATATGTACCTTTATAAGTAATGTTGTTTATAACATGATTTCCGGTAGCTAATATTGCTCCTTCTTTTAATATTTCTAATGGATAATTATTTTCCTTTATCTTATTACACTTAGTATAATTCTTATTCAATAGTTTAGTAAAACATGATTCTGTTGTGTTATATTCACAATATCTACTTTGTGTTTCAGTTTTACAATTTTGTAAATTAATAAATTTATTGCATTTAGCAATCTTATTTTCAATTAATAATTTTCCATCCTTTTGTGGAATACTTTTAGTAATATATGTTTCACATGTTTCTTTAATAATCGGATATTTAATCATTATTACAATAATATTATGTTTCGGATATATTTTAAATTTACTTACATCAATTAGATCTGTAACTGAAAAAGTACTATTCTCATGTTTTAGTATTTCTTTAATATCTTTGTTACTTAAAATTGCTGGATTTAATTTTCCTAGCTTTGCAAAAGTTAATGTATTTATTATATTTTGTAGTTCATAACTTATTACTTTTAATTGTCTTGAAACTATTTCATCTTTTTCAGTATAGACAAAATCTTTTATTACTTTAAACATCTTTGAATTGGTAATCATTTGTTGATTATTATTTTTAACCAAATCATTTATTTTCTCTTCTAAAATTTCTTCATCATAATGATCTGGAGTTCCGGCAATGAATTTCCAAACTGTACCTATAAAATTTAATGAACGTCTAGTTCTAGAATAATGCTCTTTGAGCTGTTCAAGTAAGTTATTAACTATCTCAATTTCTGCATACTGCTTATTCGTTTTTTGTGTATAATTTATATCATTTTGTACCGCCTCATCGCTTTGCTTAAGTACACTTTCTATTATTGTTAGGTTAGTTATATGGAATATATTATTTGTTCCTTGAGTTATTATTGTATCTCCATCTTCTATTAGGATGTATTCTTCTCTGCTATAATCTACTATTTCTACTTCTGCTTTACTTAGTGTTGCAGTGATAATCATTATTATTATGATTGTATTCATTTTGAATTCCTGTAATGATGAGATTGATTAGTTTCACGTTTAGGTTTTATTTTTAAATTATCTTTATGAACAATTCTACCTGTGTGAGTTTTAACTGCATGACCTAAGTCTTCTTTTATAATAACCTTTTGAAATTTAGGTTCTATTTTATTTCTTTTATCTACCTTTTTATAACCTATTTGGTTTTCTTCAACTTGAATTTCTCTCCTTCCTTTATTATGAACTTCCAACATTTTTTCTTGTTTATTTTTTAGTTCTTTACTAATCACTTCTTTCCCTATTTTATCGAAGTAAACTTCTGTTGGTTTCTTATTAGTAGTACTGTGTATAGAGTTATTATATTCTTTTATTGCTCTAAAAATTATTTCTGTGAAGTCTAATAATTTATATTCATCTTTAATGCATTTTATTATTTCCTGTAAAGTGGAATGGAATCTTTCTATCTGTCCGTTTGTCTTACTGTGACAAGGGTCTGTATAAAATATTTCTATATTATTTCTTTTCATTAAAGACTGGAATACTGGTGATTTAAAACTTGTTTCATAATCCATAACTATTTTTTTACACTTTGGATATATCTGTAGTATCTCTAATACTTTTTCCTTCAAATTAGTTTAGTTTTTCAATTCCAGGATGCTTGCATACTTACTAAATTTATCGATGCACGTTAAATATAAATTTTTATTTATGTAGAAGATGTCTATGTGTAGCATTTCCCCTTCCTCTTTTGGAATTGGTGCCTCACCAATCTTTTCCTTATGTGGTTTGCGATCGTATTTATTTATATTGCATATGTCCCAAAATCTAACATATTCTTCAAAATCTCGCCTAATATTCGGCCAATAGTAATTTTTCTCTATTTGTTTAGTATTTTCTTTAGCATTTCTATGTGCTCTTATGTGTGTTTGTTCTACGATTTCTACTTGATCTTTTTTATTTATTATATCTTGTGCTAAAAATTCGCATTCTATGAATTTATTATTAAATTCCTTCAATTTATCTCTTACTTGATAAATTTCTTCTGTCTTTCCATAAATTCCTATTGTTCCTGGGGTTATATATTTTTTTAAAATATTGACTATATTTTCATTATTCCTAAAGTAAATCATTATTCTTTTGTTGTTAAAAACATTTATTATTTCATCAGATTCTGTTTCAGATTGTTCAAATATTATTTGCTGTTTGAATTTATTCACACATTTACTCAGTTTTTCCGAATATTCTTCGCTACTTTCTGCACTATGTTGTGTATTGTAAACATGTTCGATAGTGAATAGACGAATTTTTTTTCCTCTGCTCCGGTAAAACAATTAAAACTCGTGTGTTATAAGTTATTTCTAATTAAATTGTGCGGGAATAATTCATTCTGCATATTACACATTTATTCGAATCATTGAAAATTCTTATAACTATCCAAAATCCTCATAAAAAACTTAATTTAAATACAAAAAAAAAAAAATTGTTCTTGTGTTCTCGTACTCAAATACATATATATCAAACACCACACGATGTCGTCCGCAGCTAACACCCGCGGAAACCTAGCTCGAACGCAACAGCAACACGCAACTGTTTCGAAACAGAATTCGCCGTACACCAAACCTAACAAGTCCATGGATGGTAAAGCGGGAGTTTCCGACAAAAACCCCACCAAGCAAACTGCACAAATACTGGCGTCAGAATACCCTTCTACCCCGACCGCGCAATCACTTACCTCATGCACAATGTCAGCATCAACACACACATGTCTTTCCCTTGAGGTTCTCCATGAAGAGTTTAAACGGCACACTGAATCTATTATTGCCACCTTCAAAGGAGAGTTGGATAAAATTCGCAACGAATTATTACTCAAGGTACATGACATCGAAACACAAGTGACCGAAAACATAAACTACACTAAATCCGCAATCAATGATTTGACCCAACGCACTACCGCAATGGAACTCAATGTAAACAAAGTTCTCACCGGCGAGATTTCTGAACTGCGTCATCGTTGTGACATGCTTGAAAAAAAAGAATTCTTAACCGATGCTGTTGTTTTCGATATCCCAAAACTTGTTGATGAAAACTTGCACATTATTTACAATAAACTTTGCAATAAAATCGATATATCACCACCAGCACTGAAGAATATTTTTCGAACCAAACACCGCAATAATAATGACGAACCGCCTGTCATTTTCCAGTTCAACAGCGTGGGAGAAAGGAATAAAATGCTGAAAGCACTTGCTTGCTACCGAAAAAAGACTAAGCGACCGATCTCTTTACGCGATATTGGACTTGATTCAGACAATCATGTGTTTGTCAACGAAAGCCTGACTCCACGAAATCGGACTCTTCTCCAACATGCAGTACGTATGAAGAAAAAAGGCCAGCTGTTTTCTGTGCAAACGTACCTTGGGTCCGTGTTGGTGAAATCTGCTGTAGATGGAAAGAGTGTAACTGTTGCGGACTTTGATTGTTTAAACGCCGTTGCCGAGAGATGCCAGATGAGCAATGATGATCAACAAAGCATTGCAGTTAATCGTAAACAACACTGATATGTATTTACTTTACAACAATTACAGTAATTATTTTTCTCTTTGTTTTTTTTTTAATATTCTCTCTTTAACATTTGTACATCAATGGCCAAGCTTTATTTATTTTCCTTTTTAAATTCAACAGTTTACTTTGTTTTTCTCTGTTTTGTTTGTGTTTTTGCTTCTCCTCTGTTTAGTGGTTGTTTCGTTCTCCTCGCATATGGAATTGAATACCCTTAACAGTGGCTTCAGTTCTAGCGAGAGTGATATGGATGTTAGTTTATATCGAATGATTCGTGTGTTGCGCTCACAGATAAAAGGCATTCACGTTTGCCATATTAATGCTCAGAGTTTGAAACCAAAACTGGATGAATTTCGTCTGCTGTTCATTAACTCTACTGTTGACTTAATTTGCGTTTCCGAAACTTGGTTTTTGCCTGATGTTCCGAATACAGTCTATAATATGGATGGCTATGAGCTTTTCAGAGGTGATCGAGTTGGTCGATTGGGTGGGGGTGTGGCTATTTATGTGCGCAATGGGCTACGAGCTAATGTTGTCTGCAAATCTACCGCTAATTATACATCCGAATACTTATTTGTTAATGTTGTATGTGGTGTTGAGTGTTTGCTAGTTGAAGTGATCTACAGACCAAACAAAAATATTGATATCTCGTCTATTTTTTGTGCATTGGAAGGTATTTCTTGTTCTTTTCCTAATATTATTGTTACCGGTGATCTAAATTGTAATTTACTAAATGTTCGTTCTTCCGCTCAGTTGATTGAAAGATTTAAAACTATTGACTTGACACCTGTTAATATATCGACTGCTACGCACTTTGCATACGACTCTGCTACCCTTCTTGATGTGTTTTTTGTTAATGATTGCAGGAAAGCCCTGCTCTATAGTCAACTCGCAGCGCCAGGCTTCTCTAAACATGATCTGATATTTTTAACTTTTGATATCCAATCCGACGAAACTAATCATGTTATTGCATATAGAGATTTTAAAAATATTAATTACCAAAGTTTACGGTCTGACGTTATTCAAATTCGGTGGGATGATATTTATTTAATGGCATCAGTAAATCAACAAATATCATTTCTGGAACAAAATATCAAAACACTCTTTGATCGGCATGTTCCGTTACGACACAGGGCCCCTATTTCCGGATCCCCCCCTTGGTTTAGTAGGGATTTATTAGATTTGATCCATAATCGTGATTCCGCGTACGTTCGTTGGAAACGATACAAACTACCCGTTCTCTACGACACTTATCGGTCCCTTCGTAACATGGTTGTTCTCCGTGTAAGGGTTGCAAAGCGGCGTCACTACGAACATTTTCTTAACCCTAAAATTCAGCCTGGGAAAGCTCTGTGGCAAAAACTGCGTAAACTAGGCAATGGCAGACAGCGTTCAGTTGCAAATGATGATGTAGACTGTAATGTTCTCAATTCGCAGTTTGTATCGGTCTCTATGCCGTCATCTCAATATCAAGAGCCCAGTCAGCTTACAAATCAATTTAGCTACGAAGATAATACAGCAGATTTCAACTTTAATCGCTTATCGGATGAAAATGTAGTTGAAGCCGTGCTGTCGGTTAAATCTAATGCGATAGGGTTAGATGAAATAAATCCTAAATTTTTAAAACTTCTGCTTCCATTTATCCTTAAATATATAACACATATATTTAATCACATATACACCACTTGTGAATACCCCCTTTCGTGGAAAAAAGCCAGGATATTACCGATACCTAAGTCGCAAAGCCGGACTAACATTGAGTATAGACCTATCGCAATATTACCATTTTTATCAAAAGTATTCGAGAAAACCACGCTAAAGCAGATGCAAGCACACCTAAGTTGCAACAACCTTTTGAGTTCTGTCCAATCCGGATTTCGTGCGAAAAGGAGTTGTAAAACTGCACTCTTACTTGTTGTCGACGACATCCGCAAAGGCTTAGATACTAACTGTCCTACTTTACTGACGTTGTTGGACTTCTCGAAAGCGTTCGACACGGTGGACGACTCTATCCTCTGTAAGAAGTTGCGTTATGAATTTGGATTTTCGTCACTGGCAGTAAAACTTTTGCACTCATACCTCACGGGCCGCCAGCAATGTGTGGCAGTGGGAAGCCAAATGTCATCGTTTCTTGATGTTCCTGCGGGAGTTCCGCAGGGTTCGATTCTAGGTCGAATATTATTTTCACTTTATGTGAACGAACTTCCACAACTTGCCAAACACTGTACTGTCCACATGTTTGCTGACGACGTGCAATTATATTTGTGCTGCCCGTTGGATATGATTAGCAATGCCATCGAAATGATGAACGAAGATCTTGATATCATACAACAGTGGGCCCTCAAACACAATCTATCACTAAACCCAGTGAAGTCTAAGACACTCTGTATTTACAAGCAGTCACTAGATACTACCACTTTTCCACCAATAAAATTAGGGCAGTCATCCATACAGTATGTCACAAAGTCTAGAAATCTGGGTATAGTTTTCAATGATACTCTTACCTGGACAGATCATGTTGTATCTACTATCGGTAAGGTATACAATGGTCTCCGATTGTTATGGGCTACGCAAAATTCTTTCCCGATAAAAACTAAGATGTTGCTTGTTAAGTCCCTTTTATTGCCTGTACTGCTGTATAGTTGCGAAGTTTTCTGCTATGTTGACTATAACACTAGCAAGATTTACACTTTAGCAAGATTTGTTTTTAGTAAACGATATTTCGACCACATATCAAGGTACTCTCTGCAAATAATGGGCCTTAGCTTCGACAACCTCATTAAGTTCAGAACCCTTATCCTCTTGCATGGTATTATACAGACCCAACAGCCTGAGTATTTGTATAGCAGATTAAATTTTCCCAGTTCACAAAGAACAGCCATCATGATTCGGCCCAGATTCGCTTGCCTGCGCTCATTCTTCGTCCATGCCACTCTCCTATGGAACTCTTTACCAATTACACTGAGGAGAACCACAAACACAACTACATTCAAAACTTATCTTTTCAAACACTTGGCCAGTGATACATAAATATAAATTTTAGAGTTTCTTTTTTTTTTTTTTTTTAAATGTTTAAATTCCTTGTAATTTGCTCTCATCTATTTATAATGTTAAATTTGCTCTTGAACCTAAAATAATTGTAAAGCCTTCACTAATTAAAAGATGTAATCTTACTGTGAACTATTCTTTGAATAATAATAAATAATAAATAATAAATTGTTATCTTCTAACATATTTAAATTCTGTCTACTTAAGGCATCTGCCACTACGTTGGTTACTCCTGGTTTGTAAATTATTTTAGGGTCATATTCTTCTATTATTGAATACCATCTCTTCATTTTGGCATTCGGGTTTTTCTTTGAGCATGAAAACGTTAATGGTTGGTGATCTGTATGTATTTCAAGATCTGTTACACCATATAAATAGTTTCTCAAATTTTTTAAAGCATATACTATTGCGTACAGTTCTTTTTCGTTTGCCGCATAACTGCGTTCTGATTTTTGCAATGTTTTGCTAATAAATGTTATTGGTTTTCCGTTCTGTGAAAGAACCGCTCCTACAGCGTCGTCTGAGGCGTCTGTGGTTAAAATGAATTTCTTATTGAAATCTGGTTGATTTAATTCAACTTCTTTTATTAGATTATTTTTTAATATTTCAAAAGCTTCAATTGCTTCTTTATCTAAATTTATTTTAGTTTTCTTTGCTAAGTATGTTGATACTTGCCCATTTTCATTCTGTAAATGCTTTGTTAATGGTTTTGCTATTTGTGCATAATTCTTAATAAATTTGCGATAATATCCTATCATACCTAGGAATGATCTAAGTTGTCTAAGAGTTTCTGGTAAAGGGTATTGTTTAATTGTTTTTACCTTTTCATCATCTGTTTTTATTATGTTTTGTGCAACTACATATCCTAAAAACTTAATTGAATCTTTAAAAAATTCTGATTTTTCTAAACTGATTTTCATATTAGCTTCTTTTAAAACTTTTATAATTGTAGCTAAATGTATTTGTATTTTATTTTTTATTTTGTATTTTATTTTTATTATTCATATCATATATGTAACATAAACTTAGAACTATAAAACAATGATTATTGAATATTCGTGTTCATTCTTTAACTTGAAGTTAGTGGTGAATGACACATCAAGATTAATATTTCATTTGTTATTTGATGTGGGGTGAGAATCAAATATTAATTTAATTCAGATTTAAAATTTAGATGAAGCAAAAGGGGGAGAAAAAAAAATCAAAAATTTAATTGATATTAATAAATCATACGTAACAATTCATAAATAATATAATTTAAAATTTCATTTCATATTACTAAAATTTTGTGCTGTTGATGAGATAAATGATTTAAACAAAGGATTCAATAAATTCATAGCTTAACGTGAATAGCCAGTCTGTAACCTTTTTGGTGAAATGTGAAAAACGTCGCGTATCTCTTACAAATAAAGGCAATTTATTAAAAAAAATTGGAGCCGAATATGTGTAAAAATGTGTAAAATGTGTTTTATGTGCGAAGGGTACATTTACTAAGTTCATATTGTTCACACGTAGATTGTACATTTGAATATTCCTACTAGGAATATTTCCGCTCTGCTTAAAGAATTCTTTTAAAACTTTAAAAACATATAAATGCCTGATTGGCAGAATATGCAATTCTTTGAATAAAGGCCAACTTCGAGCTAGACGATTTTGATTCAAAATAATTCGTACTAAATGTTTTTGTGCCGTTAATAAGGGTCTCATAGTATTGGTATAAGAACCCCCCCAGCTTGTTATGCCGTATTGCAATTTCGAGTGTGCAAGACCATAGTAAATACTTGTTAAAACTTTCTGAGAACAAAAAGGCTTTAATAAATACACTTTACGTGTGACCAATAACAAATAATTTTTAATCGTTTGAATATGATTTTTCCAATTTAAGTTGAAATCAATTACCACACCTAAATATTTAAAATGTTGAACCGATTCGATTTTGATGCAATGCTCAGTGCAATGCGCACCACCTACAAAATTACCTTTTCCACACTTATGTAAAGGTAAGGAGAACTGTTTACAATCGTGAGCGTGAAACCATAAATTAAAATCGTTCAGGCTATTGTCAGATACCTTAAAACACATTAGTTTAGTTTTCTCACTGATAATCAATTTATGATAAGTAAACCACAATCGTAAGATTTCAAGATCTTCATTTATCTTTACTATACTTTCGAAAATAGTTTCAGATTCGTACGTAAAAATTATGTCATCCGCAAAAGCAGTTGAAGTACCATTTAACTTGAGTTTGAAAATAGAATTTATGTATATCAAGAAAAACAGAGGGCCAAGAACAGATCCCTGAGGAACACCGTTCTTTAAATGTCTTGGTTCACTTGAGATCCCTTCAATAATGACACTTTGTGTTCTATACCTTAAATAAGAATTTAGCCAATTAAAAATGTTGCCACGAAAACCAACTTTATAGAGTTTAGCTAGCAAAATATCGTGGTTGACCAGATCAAACGCTTTTGTCATATCAATAAATAGTCCAATAGTTGATTTGTTGTTATTTAAACTTCCATAAAGCTGACTACACACCCGTAAGATGGCGTCCTCAGTTGACAAACCTGCTCTAAAACCAAATTGATTGTTACAAAAGAAGTTAAACTTATTCAAAAATGAGACAATTCGAACCTTGATTAACTTCTCAAAAATTTTGGAAAAGGTCGAAAGTAGTGATATTAGCCTGTAATTCGAAACATTTTTTCTATTCCCTTTTTTGAAAAGGGGTAGAACTTCAGCACATTTTAGATGGTCAGGAAAGCAACCCATATTTACACTTTTATTAAAGAGGAAGGACAATATATCAACCACATACCAGGAAACATTTTTTAATAAACTCCTTGAAACACCATCACTTGTGCAAGAAGTTTTATTTTTTAGGTACGAAATAGCATTGTGAACTTCTATGGGTGTAATCGCATCAAACACAAAACTGTTCGATTGAACATCATCCACAAAAATGCCTGAAGAAGAGGAACAATTACAATTTATACAAGGTTCGACATCTGTGCTCAAATTTTGTATGACTTTCTATTGATTCTGAATAGATTATAATGTCATCAATGTAAATGTGGCAAAACTTTCCTATAAATGGACGTAATATGTTGTCCATTGATCTCTGAAATATACTCGGAGCATTACGTAGCCCGAATGGCATTCCCAAATATTCATATTTGCCATTATTGACACTGAAACTTGTTTTTTTTATGTCTGAATCTTTCATTTTTATTTGGTGGAAACCACTTTCCAAATCTATACTAGAAAATATTTTTGCTTTCCCTAAATTGCTTAATATGACATTTTCGTTTAATTTTTTGAAATCGATCACCATTCTCATTTTTTGGTGGTATTGTCTTCGTTAAATCCTTTTTTGGGCACTACCCATACCGGACTATTATAAGCACTTTTGCTTTCTCTAATTATTCCTGATTCTATTAATTTTTTTACTTCTTTATTTATGAATTCATCTGCACTGTGAGGATATGGATATTGTTTTGTCCATATTGTTTTGTCTTCTACTGTATTTATTTCAGCAACTATATCTGTTCTGAATGGCAGATTTATATTTATATTTTTATGTTCCACTTTAATCTGTTCACTGACACATTTTCTCAAATCTTCTAAATTCTCACTTTTGTTCATAATTATATTATTTATGACTTCTTCGTCAAAATAAATTCTTTCTTCTTCAATATTTACCTTTATATTATTATTCTGAAGATCAATAACTGCTTTGTTATCTCTTAAGAATTTGTTACCGATTAATATATCGTAACCGAAATTATTTAATTCATACACTATCATTGTTTTATTAAATATTTCAATTTCGTAATAAAATTCAATTATTACTGCTCCGTTCACTGTCGTTGCCTGTTTCTTTGCGACTAATTCTTTTCTTTCACTGAGTAGCCCTGGTCGACAATAGTTGCTTGTTGCGCCTGTATCTAACAAAATTCTTATATTTTTGTTGCCTATATTTCTGTATAAGTATGGTAAACCGGTCTGACTACCTATCTCATTCTTCTCGTTCAAATTACTGATTCTTTCAACTTTATTGGGTGTGGCTTGCCCTGATACTTGAACGCTTTGTTCCCTCTCTCTTTTAAAAACTGGTCTGTTTTGTTTGAATGGGTTACTGTACCTGTTTTGGTTATTATAGGATAAGTAATTCCTATTATTAGCATATTGATATGTATTTCTTTGTTCGTTTGTATTTGGGATCTGCTGATTGATCGTACTACATTGCATTCGTTCAAACTGATTTGGGTTTTGTTTGTATTGAGGAGCTAAATTATCTCTCCTGAAGACATTATTATCTTTATGAATAGGTTTATCTTTATGTGAAAACCTCAATGTTTCATTTTTATTCCCAATAGTTGGGCATTCATATCTGTAAGCAAATAATGCTCTATTATTATTGCTTTCTAATTCCTGTGCTTTTGCTAGTGCACTTGGAAGATTATCCGGACATATGCTAAAGAGTATGTTTGAGAGCTGACCGTTCAGTCCCGAAATAAAAACTCTAAGTCCATCTCTTCTATATTTTTCACATAATTCGTTTGTGATTGCCTTATCGACACCGTGCGTCATGATAGTTTTGTTAATTAACGCTGTGAGTTTTTGGTTTATTATATTATAATATTCCATTAAGGAATTTTTACCTTGTCTTAAAATACTCATTTCTTGTTCTAAAACATGTATTGGACGTTGGTCCGAGTATGCAAAGTCTAACCTTGCTAAAATTGCTTCGTAATTTAATACCGTACCGTGATTAGTTAAAATGTCATTTGCTTGTTCTATACACTTATTTCGAAGTATTACTAGTGCTGAAAAGTACTGTACACTACCTTTTTTATATATCTTCATAGCATGACCAACAGCTTGTCTCCATGAAACATATTTTTGGGCGTCGCCTGTAAAAGTCGGCACCGATTTTATTACATCTAAAGTCATTATATCTATAATTTCTGGTTTAATTTCTTCTGTTTGGAATTCTTTGATTGCAGATTTTCCAATCATGAGACTATCTAATTTTGCTGTTAAATCAGCTATTTGTGATTGTAAAACTTCCATGATTACTAATTCACTTATTTCCGATTTCTCACAATTTAATTTAATTTTACTTAACTCTTGCAATTCAAAATCTTCTTTAACACCTTGTAACTTAAGTTTACTTTTAAATGATTTTTTATATTTGGTTAATCTGTTCATAACACCTTTTTATATAATCTATCATACTTAATATATATAATATAATTCTTACTTAAAACTGCAATACCGCTCTGGGATTCTTTGTCTGCAATTCCGCACTGTACCTCTCTGGGATTCTTTGGTGTAGAATTATCTTTCTCTATCTTCTTTTGGGGTTGGTTGAAATGAAATATTTTCGTGATGACTCACTATTTCGTTTCTTCAATTTTTCTCGATACAATGTTCGATACTTTATTGTCTGTGATGTATTGTTAACACTATCTTACTTTTATTTTCAGATTTCTTGATGTTCACTGATCACTAAATACGTCTTCATACAATTGTTCATTTGTATTACTTGAAGAACATATTTCTGGCACTTGATAGCACTTACTGATTTTACGTTAAATTTACTTTATTATTTTTCAATTTATATTTTACGTTAAATAGCTTTGTAAGGCTATCCCGGTTGAGCCCCCAATTAATTTATGTAACACTTAATTTTGATAAAAAAAACTTTATTTAATTTATTCAAACTTAATCTAGTTATATAAATGGTCACAACGTCTTAAGGTTCTAAATTGACTTTAAAAAAAATGTGTTGTGAACTTATTCACTGACTTAAAAGAAGTGTCTTTTGGTTTGCTATGATATTCCTATTTATACTATTTGACAAATAAAAACATCTGTTATCCAAGGATGTGGTTTGGCTTGTCTGGACTCTGGTATTTTTCCATTGAAATAAAAACATCTGTTATCCAAGGATGTGTTCTTACTAATTGATATTTACTAGTTTGGCTTGTCTGGTATTTTTCCATTGGTGTATATTATATTTTGGAATATGAGTCACTTTCTAGGGCGTTGGTTCATTTTGATGATCTTAACGATTCTGGATTCTATTTTTATACGTTGAATGTGATGTGGTATTAACTTCCCCCGTACTTCTAAAAAGGTCGCCCCGATCTTCCTTCTGCTGCATATTTTTCTTTTGCTTTTTCAACTAATGCATTGAAGTGGTCTTCTGCTTGTTTTCCTTCCAGTTCAATGTTGACTTGAATCTTTTGATGTTTTTGTCGTCTCAATGATATGACTAATTTAATGATATACAGTATTACAATTGTTAATATAATAGTAAATAGAATTGATATGCCAATATTTTCTTTTGCATTGGTCTTGATATTTTCTATAAAATTAATATTTTTAAATTTTAGATCTTCATTCAAAGAATCTATATATGTATCTACTTCATATAAAGTATTTGAATAACCCTTAAGGTATGCTTGTATAATATGTTTATCATTTGAAAATAATTGATTATCAATAGTTACATTTTGATTATAGGTTACTAAATATGTACCTTTATAAGTAATGTTGTTTATAACATGATTTCCGGTAGCTAATATTGCTCCTTCTTTTAATATTTCTAATGGATAATTATTTTCCTTTATCTTATTACACTTAGTATAATTCTTATTCAATAGTTTAGTAAAACATGATTCTGTTGTGTTATATTCACAATATCTACTTTGTGTTTCAGTTTTACAATTTTGTAAATTAATAAATTTATTGCATTTAGCAATCTTATTTTCAATTAATAATTTTCCATCCTTTTGTGGAATACTTTTAGTAATATATGTTTCACATGTTTCTTTAATAATCGGATATTTAATCATTATTACAATAATATTATGTTTCGGATATATTTTAAATTTACTTACATCAATTAGATCTGTAACTGAAAAAGTACTATTCTCATGTTTTAGTATTTCTTTAATATCTTTGTTACTTAAAATTGCTGGATTTAATTTTCCTAGCTTTGCAAAAGTTAATGTATTTATTATATTTTGTAGTTCATAACTTATTACTTTTAATTGTCTTGAAACTATTTCATCTTTTTCAGTATAGACAAAATCTTTTATTACTTTAAACATCTTTGAATTGGTAATCATTTGTTGATTATTATTTTTAACCAAATCATTTATTTTCTCTTCTAAAATTTCTTCATCATAATGATCTGGAGTTCCGGCAATGAATTTCCAAACTGTACCTATAAAATTTAATGAACGTCTAGTTCTAGAATAATGCTCTTTGAGCTGTTCAAGTAAGTTATTAACTATCTCAATTTCTGCATACTGCTTATTCGTTTTTTGTGTATAATTTATATCATTTTGTACCGCCTCATCGCTTTGCTTAAGTACACTTTCTATTATTGTTAGGTTAGTTATATGGAATATATTATTTGTTCCTTGAGTTATTATTGTATCTCCATCTTCTATTAGGATGTATTCTTCTCTGCTATAATCTACTATTTCTACTTCTGCTTTACTTAGTGTTGCAGTGATAATCATTATTATTATGATTGTATTCATTTTGAATTCCTGTAATGAGGAGATTGATTAGTTTCACGTTTAGGTTTTATTTTTAAATTATCTTTATGAACAATTCTACCTGTGTGAGTTTTAACTGCATGACCTAAGTCTTCTTTTATAATAACCTTTTGAAATTTAGGTTCTATTTTATTTCTTTTATCTACCTTTTTATAACCTATTTGGTTTTCTTCAACTTGAATTTCTCTCCTTCCTTTATTATGAACTTCCAACATTTTTTCTTGTTTATTTTTTAGTTCTTTACTAATCACTTCTTTCCCTATTTTATCGAAGTAAACTTCTGTTGGTTTCTTATTAGTAGTACTGTGTATAGAGTTATTATATTCTTTTATTGCTCTAAAAATTATTTCTGTGAAGTCTAATAATTTATATTCATCTTTAATGCATTTTATTATTTCCTGTAAAGTGGAATGGAATCTTTCTATCTGTCCGTTTGTCTTACTGTGACAAGGGTCTGTATAAAATATTTCTATATTATTTCTTTTCATTAAAGACTGGAATACTGGTGATTTAAAACTTGTTTCATAATCCATAACTATTTTTTTACACTTTGGATATATCTGTAGTATCTCTAATACTTTTTCCTTCAAATTAGTTTAGTTTTTCAATTCCAGGATGCTTGCATACTTACTAAATTTATCGATGCACGTTAAATATAAATTTTTATTTATGTAGAAGATGTCTATGTGTAGCATTTCCCCTTCCTCTTTTGGAATTGGTGCCTCACCAATCTTTTCCTTATGTGGTTTGCGATCGTATTTATTTATATTGCATATGTCCCAAAATCTAACATATTCTTCAAAATCTCGCCTAATATTCGGCCAATAGTAATTTTTCTCTATTTGTTTAGTATTTTCTTTAGCATTTCTATGTGCTCTTATGTGTGTTTGTTCTACGATTTCTACTTGATCTTTTTTATTTATTATATCTTGTGCTAAAAATTCGCATTCTATGAATTTATTATTAAATTCCTTCAATTTATCTCTTACTTGATAAATTTCTTCTGTCTTTCCATAAATTCCTATTGTTCCTGGGGTTATATATTTTTTTAAAATATTGACTATATTTTCATTATTCCTAAAGTAAATCATTATTCTTTTGTTGTTAAAAACATTTATTATTTCATCAGATTCTGTTTCAGATTGTTCAAATATTATTTGCTGTTTGAATTTATTCACACATTTACTCAGTTTTTCCGAATATTCTTCGCTACTTTCTGCACTATGTTGTGTATTGTAAACATGTTCGATAGTGAATAGACGAATTTTTTTTCCTCTGCTCCGGTAAAACAATTAAAACTCGTGTGTTATAAGTTATTTCTAATTAAATTGTGCGGGAATAATTCATTCTGCATATTACACATTTATTCGAATCATTGAAAATTCTTATAACTATCCAAAATCCTCATAAAAAACTTAATTTAAATACAAAAAAAAAAAAAATTGTTCTTGTGTTCTCGTACTCAAATACATATATATCAAACACCACACGATGTCGTCCGCAGCTAACACCCGCGGAAACCTAGCTCGAACGCAACAGCAACACGCAACTGTTTCGAAACAGAATTCGCCGTACACCAAACCTAACAAGTCCATGGATGGTAAAGCGGGAGTTTCCGACAAAAACCCCACCAAGCAAACTGCACAAATACTGGCGTCAGAATACCCTTCTACCCCGACCGCGCAATCACTTACCTCATGCACAACGTCAGCATCAACACACACAGGTCTTTCCCTTGAGGTTCTCCATGAAGAGTTTAAACGGCACACTGAATCTATTATTGCCACCTTCAAAGGAGAGTTGGATAAAATTCGCAACGAATTATTACTCAAGGTACATGACATCGAAACACAAGTGACCGAAAACATAAACTACACTAAATCCGCAATCAATGATTTGACCCAACGCACTACCGCAATGGAACTCAATGTAAACAAAGTTCTCACCGGCGAGATTTCTGAACTGCGTCATCGTTGTGACATGCTTGAAAAAAAAGAATTCTTAACCGATGCTGTTGTTTTCGATATCCCAAAACTTGTTGATGAAAACTTGCACATTATTTACAATAAACTTTGCAATAAAATCGATATATCACCACCAGTACTGAAGAATATTTTTCGAACCAAACACCGCAATAATAATGACGAACCGCCTGTCATTTTCCAGTTCAACAGCGTGGGAGAAAGGAATAAAATGCTGAAAGCACTTGCTTGCTACCGAAAAAAGACTAAGCGACCGATCTCTTTACGCGATATTGGACTTGATTCAGACAATCATGTGTTTGTCAACGAAAGCCTGACTCCACGAAATCGGACTCTTCTCCAACATGCAGTACGTATGAAGAAAAAAGGCCAGCTGTTTTCTGTGCAAACGTACCTTGGGTCCGTGTTGGTGAAATCTGCTGTAGATGGAAAGAGTGTAACTGTTGCGGACTTTGATTGTTTAAACGCCGTTGCCGAGAGATGCCAGATGAGCAATGATGATCAACAAAGCATTGCAGTTAATCGTAAACAACACTGATATGTATTTACTTTACAACAATTACAGTAATTATTTTTCTCTTTGTTTTTTTTTAAATATTCTCTCTTTAACATTTGTACATCAATGGCCAAGCTTTATTTATTTTCCTTTTTAAATTCAACAGTTTACTTTGTTTTTCTCTGTTTTGTTTGTGTTTTTGCTTCTCCTCTGTTTAGTGGTTGTTTCGTTCTCCTCGCATATGGAATTGAATACCCTTAACAGTGGCTTCAGTTCTAGCGAGAGTGATATGGATGTTAGTTTATATCGAATGATTCGTGTGTTGCGCTCACAGATAAAAGGCATTCACGTTTGCCATATTAATGCTCAGAGTTTGAAACCAAAACTGGATGAATTTCGTCTGCTGTTCATTAACTCTACTGTTGACTTAATTTGCGTTTCCGAAACTTGGTTTTTGCCTGATGTTCCGAATACAGTCTATAATATGGATGGCTATGAGCTTTTCAGAGGTGATCGAGTTGGTCGATTGGGTGGGGGTGTGGCTATTTATGTGCGCAATGGGCTACGAGCTAATGTTGTCTGCAAATCTACCGCTAATTATACATCCGAATACTTATTTGTTAATGTTGTATGTGGTGTTGAGTGTTTGCTAGTTGAAGTGATCTACAGACCAAACAAAAATATTGATATCTCGTCTATTTTTTGTGCATTGGAAGGTATTTCTTGTTCTTTTCCTAATATTATTGTTACCGGTGATCTAAATTGTAATTTACTAAATGTTCGTTCTTCCGCTCAGTTGATTGAAAGATTTAAAACTATTGACTTGACACCTGTTAATATATCGACTGCTACGCACTTTGCATACGACTCTGCTACCCTTCTTGATGTGTTTTTTGTTAATGATTGCAGGAAAGCCCTGCTCTATAGTCAACTCGCAGCGCCAGGCTTCTCTAAACATGATCTGATATTTTTAACTTTTGATATCCAATCCGACGAAACTAATCATGTTATTGCATATAGAGATTTTAAAAATATTAATTACCAAAGTTTACGGTCTGACGTTATTCAAATTCGGTGGGATGATATTTATTTAATGGCATCAGTAAATCAACAAATATCATTTCTGGAACAAAATATCAAAACACTCTTTGATCGGCATGTTCCGTTACGACACAGGGCCCCTATTTCCGGATCCCCCCCTTGGTTTAGTAGGGATTTATTAGATTTGATCCATAATCGTGATTCCGCGTACGTTCGTTGGAAACGATACAAACTACCCGTTCTCTACGACACTTATCGGTCCCTTCGTAACATGGTTGTTCTCCGTGTAAGGGTTGCAAAGCGGCGTCACTACGAACATTTTCTTAACCCTGAAATTCAGCCTGGGAAAGCTCTGTGGCAAAAACTGCGTAAACTAGGCAATGGCAGACAGCGTTTATTTGCAAATGATGATGTAGACTGTAATGTTCTCAATTCGCAGTTTGTATCGGTCTCTATGCCGTCATCTCAATATCAAGAGCCCAGTCAGCTTACAAATCAATTTAGCTACGAAGATAATACAGCAGATTTCAACTTTAATCGCTTATCGGATGAAAATGTAGTTGAAGCCGTGCTGTCGGTTAAATCTAATGCGATAGGCTTAGATGAAATAAATCCTAAATTTTTAAAACTTCTGCTTCCATTTATCCTTAAATATATAACACATATATTTAATCACATATACACCACTTGTGAATACCCCCTTTCGTGGAAAAAAGCCAGGATATTACCGATACCTAAGTCGCAAAGCCGGACTAACATTGAGTATAGACCTATCGCAATATTACCATTTTTATCAAAAGTATTCAAGAAAACCACGCTAAAGCAGATGCAAGCACACCTAAGCTGCAACAACCTTTTGAGTTCTGCCCAATCCGGATTTCGTGCGAAAAGGAGTTGTAAAACTGCACTCTTACTTGTTGTCGACGACATCCGCAAAGGCTTAGATACTAACTGTCCTACTTTACTGACGTTGTTGGACTTCTCGAAAGCGTTCGACACGGTGGACGACTCTATCCTCTGTAAGAAGTTGCGTTATGAATTTGGATTTTCGTCACTGGCAGTAAAACTTTTGCACTCATACCTCACGGGCCGCCAGCAATGTGTGGCAGTGGGAAGCCAAATGTCATCGTTTCTTGATGTTCCTGCGGGAGTTCCGCAGGGTTCGATTCTAGGTCGAATATTATTTTCACTTTATGTGAACGAACTTCCACAACTTGCCAAACACTGTACTGTCCACATGTTTGCTGACGACGTGCAATTATATTTGTGCTGCCCGTTGGATATGATTAGCAATGCCATCGAAATGATGAACGAAGATCTTGATATCATACAACAGTGGGCCCTCAAACACAATCTATCACTAAACCCAGTGAAGTCTAAGACACTCTGTATTTACAAGCAGTCACTAGATACTACCACTTTTCCACCAATAAAATTAGGGCAGTCATCCATACAGTATGTCACAAAGTCTAGAAATCTGGGTATAGTTTTCAATGATACTCTTACCTGGACAGATCATGTTGTATCTACTATCGGTAAGGTATACAATGGTCTCCGATTGTTATGGGCTACGCAAAATTCTTTCCCGATAAAAACTAAGATGTTGCTTGTTAAGTCCCTTTTATTGCCTGTACTGCTGTACGTTTACTGCGAAGTTTTCTGCTATGTTGACTATAACACTAGCAAGATTTACACTTTAGCAAGATTTGTTTTTAGTAAACGATATTTCGACCACATATCAAGGTACTCTCTGCAAATAATGGGCCTTAGCTTCGACAACCTCATTAAGTTCAGAACCCTTATCCTCTTGCATGGTATTATACAGACCCAACAGCCTGAGTATTTGTATAGCAGATTAAATTTTCCCAGTTCACAAAGAACAGCCATCATGATTCGGCCCAGATTCGCTTGCCTGCGCTCATTCTTCGTCCATGCCACTCTCCTATGGAACTCTTTACCAATTACACTGAGGAGAACCACAAACACAGCTACATTCAAAACTTATCTTTTCAAACACTTGGCCAGTGATACATAAATATAAATTTTAGAGTTTCTTTTTTTTTTTTTTTAAATGTTTAAATTCCTTGTAATTTGCTCTCATCTATTTATAATGTTAAATTTGCTCTTGAACCTAAAATAATTGTAAAGCCTTCACTAATTAAAAGATGTAATCTTACTGTGAACTATTCTTTGAATAATAATAAATAATAAATAATAAATTGTTATCTTCTAACATATTTAAATTCTGTCTACTTAAGGCATCTGCCACTACGTTGGTTACTCCTGGTTTGTAAATTATTTTAGGGTCATATTCTTCTATTATTGAATACCATCTCTTCATTTTGGCATTCGGGTTTTTCTTTGAGCATGAAAACGTTAATGGTTGGTGATCTGTATGTATTTCAAGATCTGTTACACCATATAAATAGTTTCTCAAATTTTTTAAAGCATATACTATTGCGTACAGTTCTTTTTCGTTTGCCGCATAACTGCGTTCTGATTTTTGCAATGTTTTGCTAATAAATGTTATTGGTTTTCCGTTCTGTGAAAGAACCGCTCCTACAGCGTCGTCTGAGGCGTCTGTGGTTAAAATGAATTTCTTATTGAAATCTGGTTGATTTAATTCAACTTCTTTTATTAGATTATTTTTTAATATTTCAAAAGCTTCAATTGCTTCTTTATCTAAATTTATTTTAGTTTTCTTTGCTAAGTATGTTGATACTTGCCCATTTTCATTCTGTAAATGCTTTGTTAATGGTTTTGCTATTTGTGCATAATTCTTAATAAATTTGCGATAATATCCTATCATACCTAGGAATGATCTAAGTTGTCTAAGAGTTTCTGGTAAAGGGTATTGTTTAATTGTTTTTACCTTTTCATCATCTGTTTTTATTATGTTTTGTGCAACTACATATCCTAAAAACTTAATTGAATCTTTAAAAAATTCTGATTTTTCTAAACTGATTTTCATATTAGCTTCTTTTAAAACTTTTATAATTGTAGCTAAATGTATTTGTATTTTATTTTTTATTTTGTATTTTATTTTTATTATTCATATCATATATGTAACATAAACTTAGAACTATAAAACAATGATTATTGAATATTCGTGTTCATTCTTTAACTTGAAGTTAGTGGTGAATGACACATCAAGATTAATATTTCATTTGTTATTTAATGTGGGGTGAGAATAAAATATTAATTTAATTCAGATTTAAAATTTAGATGAAGCAAAAGGGGGAGAAAAAAAAATCAAAAATTTAATTGATATTAATAAATCATACGTAACAATTCATAAATAATATAATTTACAATTTCATTTCATATTACTAAAATTTTGTGCTGTTGATGAGATAAATGATTTAAACAAAGGATTCAATAAATTCATAGCTTAACGTGAATAGCCAGTCTGTAACCTTTTTGGTGAAATGTGAAAAACGTCGCGTATCTCTTACAAATAAAGGCAATTTATTAAAAAAATTTGGAGCCGAATATGTGTAAAAATGTGTAAAATCTGTTTTATGTGCGAAGGGTACATTTACTAAGTTCATATTGTTCACACGTAGATTGTACATTTGAATATTCCTACTAGGAATATTTCCGCTCTGCTTAAAGAATTCTTTTAAAACTTTAAAAACATATAAATGCCTGATTGGCAGAATATGCAATTCTTTGAATAAAGGCCAACTTCGAGCTAGACGATTTTGATTCAAAATAATTCGTACTAAATGTTTTTGTGCCGTTAATAAGGGTCTCATAGTATTGGTATAAGAACCCCCCCAGCTTGTTATGCCGTATTGCAATTTCGAGTGTGCAAGACCATAGTAAATACTTGTTAAAACTTTCTGAGAACAAAAAGGCTTTAATAAATACACTTTACGTGTGACCAATAACAAATAATTTTTAATCGTTTGAATATGATTTTTCCAATTTAAGTTGAAATCAATTACCACACCTAAATATTTAAAATGTTGAACCGATTCGATTTTGATGCAATGCTCAGTGCAATGCGCACCACCTACAAAATTACCTTTTCCACACTTATGTAAAGGTAAGGAGAACTGTTTACAATCGTGAGCGTGAAACCATAAATTAAAATCGTTCAGGCTATTGTCAGATACCTTAAAACACATTAGTTTAGTTTTCTCACTGATAATCAATTTATGATAAGTAAACCACAATCGTAAGATTTCAAGATCTTCATTTATCTTTACTATACTTTCGAAAATAGTTTCAGATTCGTACGTAAAAATTATGTCATCCGCAAAAGCAGTTGAAGTACCATTTAACTTGAGTTTGAAAATAGAATTTATGTATATCAAGAAAAACAGAGGGCCAAGAACAGATCCCTGAGGAACACCGTTCTTTAAATGTCTTGGTTCACTTGAGATCCCTTCAATAATGACACTTTGTGTTCTATACCTTAAATAAGAATTTAGCCAATTAAAAATGTTGCCACGAAAACCAACTTTATAGAGTTTAGCTAGCAAAATATCGTGGTTGACCAGATCAAACGCTTTTGTCATATCAATAAATAGTCCAATAGTTGATTTGTTGTTATTTAAACTTCCATAAAGCTGACTACACACCCGTAAGATGGCGTCCTCAGTTGACAAACCTGCTCTAAAACCAAATTGATTGTTACAAAAGAAGTTAAACTTATTCAAAAATGAGACAATTCGAACCTTGATTAACTTCTCAAAAATTTTGGAAAAGGTCGAAAGTAGTGATATTGGCCTGTAATTCGAAACATTTTTTCTATTCCCTTTTTTGAAAAGGGGTAGAACTTCAGCACATTTTAGATGGTCAGGAAAGCAACCCATATTTACACTTTTATTAAAGAGGAAGGACAATATATCAACCACATACCAGGAAACATTTTTTAATAAACTCCTTGAAACACCATCACTTGTGCAAGAAGTTTTATTTTTTAGGTACGAAATAGCATTGTGAACTTCTATGGGTGTAATCGCATCAAACACAAAACTGTTCGATTGAACATCATCCACAAAAATGCCTGAAGAAGAGGAACAATTACAATTTATACAAGGTTCGACATCTGTGCTCAAATTTTGTATGACTTTCTATTGATTCTGAATAGATTATAATGTCATCAATGTAAATGTGGCAAAACTTTCCTATAAATGGACGTAATATGTTGTCCATTGATCTCTGAAATATACTCGGAGCATTACGTAGCCCGAATGGCATTCCCAAATATTCATATTTGCCATTATTGACACTGAAACTTGTTTTTTTTATGTCTGAATCTTTCATTTTTATTTGGTGGAAACCACTTTCCAAATCTATACTAGAAAATATTTTTGCTTTCCCTAAATTGCTTAATATGACATTTGTGTCTGGTATTGGATATTTATTCATAACTGTATTTTCGTTTAATTTTTTGAAATCGATCACCATTCTCATTTTTTGGTGTATTGTCTTCGTTAAATCCTTTTTTGGGCACTACCCATACCGGACTATTATAAGCACTTTTGCTTTCTCTAATTATTCCTGATTCTATTAATTTTTTTACTTCTTTATTTATGAATTCATCTGCACTGTGAGGATATGGATATTGTTTTGTCCATATTGTTTTGTCTTCTACTGTATTTATTTCAGCAACTATATCTGTTCTGAATGGCAGATTTATATTTATATTTTTATGTTCCACTTTAATCTGTTCACTGACACATTTTCTCAAATCTTCTAAATTCTCACTTTTGTTCATAATTATATTATTTATGACTTCTTCGTCAAAATAAATTCTTTCTTCTTCAATATTTACCTTTATATTATTATTCTGAAGATCAATAACTGCTTTGTTATCTCTTAAGAATTTGTTACCGATTAATATATCGTAACCGAAATTATTTAATTCATACACTATCATTGTTTTATTAAATATTTCAATTTCGTAATAAAATTCAATTATTACTGCTCCGTTCACTGTCGTTGCCTGTTTCTTTGCGACTAATTCTTTTCTTTCACTGAGTAGCCCTGGTCGACAATAGTTGCTTGTTGCGCCTGTATCTAACAAAATTCTTATATTTTTGTTGCCTATATTTCTGTATAAGTATGGTAAACCGGTCTGACTACCTATCTCATTCTTCTCGTTCAAATTACTGATTCTTTCAACTTTATTGGGTGTGGCTTGCCCTGATACTTGAACGCTTTGTTCCCTCTCTCTTTTAAAAACTGGTCTGTTTTGTTTGAATGGGTTACTGTACCTGTTTTGGTTATTATAGGATAAGTAATTCCTATTATTAGCATATTGATATGTATTTCTTTGTTCGTTTGTATTTGGGATCTGCTGATTGATCGTACTACATTGCATTCGTTCAAACTGATTTGGGTTTTGTTTGTATTGAGGAGCTAAATTATCTCTCCTGAAGACATTATTATCTTTATGAATAGGTTTATCTTTATGTGAAAACCTCAATGTTTCATTTTTATTCCCAGTAGTTGGGCATTCATATCTGTAAGCAAATAATGCTCTATTATTATTGCTTTCTAATTCCTGTGCTTTTGCTAGTGCACTTGGAAGATTATCCGGACATATGCTAAAGAGTATGTTTGAGAGCTGACCGTTCAGTCCCGAAATAAAAACTCTAAGTCCATCTCTTCTATATTTTTCACATAATTCGTTTGTGATTGCCTTATCGACACCGTGCGTCATGATAGTTTTGTTTATTAACGCTGTGAGTTTTTGGTTTATTATATTATAATATTCCATTAAGGAATTTTTACCTTGTCTTAAAATACTCATTTCTTGTTCTAAAACATGTATTGGACGTTGGTCCGAGTATGCAAAGTCTAACCTTGCTAAAATTGCTTCGTAATTTAATACCGTACCGTGATTAGTTAAAATGTCATTTGCTTGTTCTATACACTTATTTCGAAGTATTACTAGTGCTGAAAAGTACTGTACACTACCTTTTTTATATATCTTCATAGCATGACCAACAGCTTGTCTCCATGAAACATATTTTTGGGCGTCGCCTGTAAAAGTCGGCACCGATTTTATTACATCTAAAGTCATTATATCTATAATTTCTGGTTTAATTTCTTCTGTTTGGAATTCTTTGATTGCAGATTTTCCAATCATGAGACTATCTAATTTTGCTGTTAAATCAGCTATTTGTGATTGTAAAACTTCCATGATTACTAATTCACTTATTTCCGATTTCTCACAATTTAATTTAATTTTACTTAACTCTTGCAATTCAAAATCTTCTTTAACACCTTGTAACTTAAGTTTACTTTTAAATGATTTTTTATATTTGGTTAATCTGTTCATAACACCTTTTTATATAATCTATCATACTTAATATATATAATATAATTCTTACTTAAAACTGCAATACCGCTCTGGGATTCTTTGTCTGCAATTCCGCACTGTACCTCTCTGGGATTCTTTGGTGTAGAATTATCTTTCTCTATCTTCTTTTGGGGTTGGTTGAAATGAAATATTTTCGTGATGACTCACTATTTCGTTTCTTCAATTTTTCTCGATACAATGTTCGATACTTTATTGTCTGTGATGTATTGTTAACACTATCTTACTTTTATTTTCAGATTTCTTGATGTTCACTGATCACTAAATACGTCTTCATACAATTGTTCATTTGTATTACTTGAAGAACATATTTCTGGCACTTGATAGCACTTACTGATTTTACGTTAAATTTACTTTATTATTTTTCAATTTATATTTTACGTTAAATAGCTTTGTAAGGCTATCCCGGTTGAGCCCCCAATTAATTTATGTAACACTTAATTTTGATAAAAAAAACTTTATTTAATTTATTCAAACTTAATCTAGTTATATAAATGGTCACAACGTCTTAAGGTTCTAAATTGACTTTAAAAAAAATGTGTTGTGAACTTATTCACTGACTTAAAAGAAGTGTCTTTTGGTTTGCTATGATATTCCTATTTATACTATTTGACAAATAAAAACATCTGTTATCCAAGGATGTGGTTTGGCTTGTCTGGACTCTGGTATTTTTCCATTGAAATAAAAACATCTGTTATCCAAGGATGTGTTCTTACTAATTGATATTTAATAGTTTGGCTTGTCTGGTATTTTTCCATTGGTGTATATTATATTTTGGAATATGAGTCACTTTCTAGGGCGTTGGTTCATTTTGATGATCTTAACGATTCTGGATTCTATTTTTATACGTTGAACGTGATGTGGTATTAACTCGCGTGTTATTCGTTATCTTTTATAGTGTATCTTGAATCTTTTATCTTATACTGATTTTATTTGATTGGGTGAATCTTGCTCACGTCAAGGTCAGGCCCACTCATCGTTGATTAATACCCGAATTTGTGGGATAAGAACCTATCGGGGGAGGGTCACGGAGATTAGGTGAAAGTTCGTCTCGCGTATTTACGTATCTTTTTGTGGAATTATCGGTAGTATAATCGAACCGTCCGCGTAGCTTTTAGTAATCTGAGACTTCGTGTCTATCAGGGCAAGTATATGCCTTCATCTGCTAGGATATTTCGGTTTTTTTTTTGTGTGTTCGGATGTCGGCGTGTTTCGTTTTCAGATTATCTTTTGACCAATCTGACGTAAGTTAATTTTAATATAGAACCAGGCGTTCGAACTTAGCAGTAAGAATTTTAGTCTTTAAGTAATCCGCGTTCCAAGTTCCGGAATTTCTCCGGATTTCGAACCTTAGGTTCTGTCCCTGTACTCAGTGAATTGTCTTGGACAATATGCCTAGTAGCATAACCATGGCAATTGGTGGACGTTTATGTCCGGTCGCATCTGGTTATCAGCGATCGTAGCGTTAAGCATAGTACGTAAGAAACTTTATAGACTAGGTTTAGTTTCTTTTATTTTTATAATTTTGTAATAAAGCCCCAATGGAACTTGAAACAATGTTAGTCGTATTTTTTTGTTTCCGGATCGGAAAGTGAACCCAGTATGGAGGTTTAAATTTCTTTTTGGAAGGAGGGAGGTCGAGTGTTACCCGAGGTAAAGGAGCAAGCGAAGGCAAGGGGAGTAAAAGTCACCTGACGTAAGGGGCCTCTACTCCCGTTTTGGAGTTGGGGCCGTCGCTAACAGTGCGGCGCGGAGCCATGGAGTCTGCGCCTATGCGCAGCGGGGAGGGCCAGCACAGGGGGAAATCTTTTCATCTCGCTTCTTCCCCCCTCCCTTGTTTTTCAGGGGTGTATTACCTGTTCGGAAGTTCAGCTTGGCTGGAACTTCAATGCTGTTTCTCAAATTAGATCTGTTCGGGGTGTGCCCTCAGTGGGCCGAATGAAATTCGGTGGTTACCACACTACCTCCGCTTCTTATCTCGGTTAGCGGCGTACCATCGAACCACCGTATATAAGAGGTGAGGATTGTACGGTACATCAGTAGATTAGAGGACAGGCATGTAAAACTAAATGTGACCCCAGTCTGGGGCTCGCTGCAAGTTCCCACACCCGCCGGCGAGCTAGCGCGTGGTGGAGGTCATGCCTGGCAGCGAGTGGCCGGACACCCCTTCCTTGTTTGCAGGAGATTCACTGGACCCTAGTCGCCTGTAAGCGGGGGCCAGTTGTTTCGGGTCCGGCAGCCTTGGCAAGGATATCTGCCGTGGTCATTTATAATCCTTTCGTTCGAACCGAGGAGGAACAAGGAAGGATACGGTGCAAGTCGCAAGGGCACGCGACGTAGAGGCAGGAAGTAGCCGGAAGCCGGAGGCATCGAGGATTATCCAGGCATAGACCTGGTGGCGACTCAAGACGAGGGATAAGACGCGGGTTCTCCCGCGTGTGCGAATATCCTCCGCTGTTAGTTACGGACGACTCGGGATGGAAGGGGTCTGAAGTCTTTCAAGGAGATCGAACGGTCTCTGGGGTTGCGGAGGTTTCTCTTCTCTCTTGTTCCCTACTCTTACATTTCGCTTCCACCATCGTCCTCCCAGCGGCTTCTATACCAACGACTTCGGGGAGCTGTCACTCATATAGGCTACTAAGATCAGCGTGCTCCATAGAGGCCGTTCTTCTGACAGCGAATTGCTGGCCGAGATTGACCGGGTGTTACCGCCTTTTTAAGTGGGGTACAGGTGGCACCAACGTGGTGAGATGAAGAAGTAAGTTGGTTTAAGGGACTTCTACCATGCTTCCGCAGTCGAGTGCGCGACCGCTGTTACCGTGCACGTTACAAGTTTGTAATGTGTCGTGTGCGACCTGTGTCCTGACGAGGATTTTATCGTACAGAATGTTGCCTTTAAGCGGGCGCCATTTTGTACGTTTCGCTGCCCTGGTTTATGGCAGGATGTTAGGGACCATAGTCGAGATGCGCACGATATTTATTCTCCAGCTGCTTCAGTCCGGGGGGGGGGGGGGGTTCTTTTAGCATCTTGACACACACAAACCTTATCGTGCAAAGGAAAGAATAGAAAGAAGTGAGATCTGTAAGAAAAGTTAAAGAAAAGAGAAAGAAAGAGGAAAAGAAAACCAACCACACACACTTGCTGGGGAATCAGATGGACGATTCCCTTGCCCTCCCAACCTTTGACTACCACATTCCATATTTATATGGGTCGTCCCACCAACTTTCTTGGTGTGGAGGCGTGGCTTCGCCTCTCTTGCTATTAATTTTTTTTTTCTTGCCCGCTCAAAGAAGTGGTGAGTTCAGAGGTCTCTGCCATGCATTGTTTTAGCTAATGAGATTGGGTCTCGATTCCCCACTGTTGAGCAGCCAATGAAATTCGGCTTTTAAAAAAATTTAATTTCCAGGCACTTGGGTTGGTGAATAGGTGTTTCTACTAACTTTGCTAGAGAGAGAGCCATTGTCACTCTGGGCATTTTCATAGAGTGGCGAAATTGAATTTATGGTGACCACAGAGGCAGAGGAGGTAACCAATTTTGGTGAATATGAACATTTATTGCCCGAAAGTATGCAGTATGTTACTAGCAAGTTACGACATAACTCCGCACTGGTCGAAATACCGGGAAACGAATTTCTGCCCATTACAAAACAGGTTGGGTGAGGAGCCTTGTACCAAGGGACACAAGCAAGCTGAGAACTTAAGCCCGTATGTCTTTAGCATTATATGTAGCTTTCCTTCCGTTTTCCCCTTCCAGCTCATAATTGTTATTACCAATTTTTCTAACGACAATTGCTTTCATAAACTTTGGAGATAACTTGGCGTTATATTGTATGGGAGCATTACTCAACGAGAAATTTCGCCGGTAAACAACTTGACCAGGTGTAAATGATATGGTGGTGCTACGGGTGTTATAGCGCTTCGCACTGTTGAGGTAGGCTTGGTGAATGTTTTCCATCACTTGTGAACGTATTAGTTCTAATTTTTCCGGTCGTGCCAGGACATTTTCCCCTGATTGCAAGGAATCCAGGTGGCGTAAAAGCTCGTAAGTTTTCCCGTGAGTTACCATCTGCTGACCGAACAACGAAAAGTAAGGAGAGAATCCCGTAGATTGGTGATATGAACTTCTCAGCGCGCTACCTATTAGAGAAAGGTTTGTATCCCAACAGCGTTGGTCTTTTCCCAGATATGAGCGAATACCAGCCAGTATAGATCTGTTGACGCGTTCAGAAGCGTTGCTCTGGGGAGAGTACACAGCTGTTAGAGTGTGGTGGATTACATGTTTGTTCAAGAACGTTTTAAAAGCGTAGCTCTTGAACTGTGGTCCGTTATCCGTGCGAACATCTTCTGGAACGCCAAAGATCGTGAACACACTATCTTGTAAATACTCCACCACTGCTGAGGAACACAACTTCTTCAGCGGCTTCAAAAGCGGAAACTTCGTCAGATGGTCAAGGACAATGAGAACTCCTATATTTCCCGTTTTGGTTCTGGGGTAGGGGCCCAGAAAGTCCATATATAACTTCTGGAATGGTCTTTCTGACTTCTGTTGGCATACCATCGGGATTTGATTCGCGCAGGATTTGATTCGGCGCCTTGCATTGTTTGCAAGTTATGCACTCACCAATGTACGCTTTCACGTCCTGTACCATTTTGGGCCAGAAAAAAATTCTTTTTAGGCGCTCGATAGTTTTTCCCATACCTCCATGACAAAACTTAGGCGGGTCGTGAACCATCTGAATTACTTCAGGTACCATTGTGGAGGGAATCCATAATTTCCATGCGGTGCCCTCTTGTTCCTCTTCACCTCGGAAGAATTCGGTTCTCTTGTAGACGAACTTGTCAATGACCCTAAGGTCGGGTAAACTCGCTTGGTTGTCCATCACCCGTACACGAAGTTGATGGTACTCTGGCGTGTCGAAGTGTGGTGACTGTATGTCAATTTCTGGGACGTCGGAGTCAATGGATGAAATGCCGATATCATTAGCACGTGAGAGAACATCGGGAACTATATTTTGCGTACCCCGCCTGTGTTCTATCTCAAAGGTGTAGCCTTGTAATTTTAATGACCATCTGGCCAATCGCCCTGATAAATCCGTTTGATTCATGATCCACTTTAAACTAGCATGGTCTGTCACGATTTTGAAGGCCTGTCCTTCCACGTAAGGTCGAAACTTTTTCAGGCTAAGAATGATTGATTGATTGATTGATTAATGTTTATTTAGCATAAAAAAACTATTTTTACATTTTTAATTATAATAATTCATATAATAAATAATTAAATAAATAAATTTTAATTTTTCAATAATTTCTTTTAACAAACATAAGTATTTCATTTCTATATCTGGTAAAATTTGTTTCAATTTTTACAGCATTGGGTAGACTATTAAAAATTTGTATTCCTTTATAAAAAAACATATTTTGCGACCTAAGATTTACGAAAAATTGCACATTAAAGTTATTGTTGCTTCTTAGATTATAAGGTTGAACATCAGCTCTTGTAGTTAGTCTTCTTTGCATATATTTTGGCGTTAAGTTATTTTTTATTTTAAAAATAAATAATAGTGAGCTAAATATAATTCTTTGTTTGATATTTAACCATTTTAACGTTTCAAGCATATAGTTAATTGGTGTGTACCGATTACAATACAAAATTGACCGCATAGCTTTATTTTGCAATTTCTGAAGGTTTTCAATCATACCTTTAGTTCCCAATAATAGTATTGTAGAGCAATATTCGAAATGGGGCCTAATTATGGTATTATATATTTTAATAGCCATTGAAATACATAATTTCTTTCTTATTCTGCGAAAGAAGCCGATTTTCTTGGATATTTTTGCACATAACTTTTCAAAGTGTTGTTTAAAACTCAAGTTATTATCTATTACAATTCCTAAGTATTTTATTTCTTTTACACATTCAAATTCTTCCACCTGATTAATTTCATTATTTGACGGCAGTAACATTATTTTAGTTTTATCAGTATTTAGTTTTAATTTGTTCATATTGAGATACTTTTTTACATTATTTAAGTCTTCTATTAATTTTTTAACAGCATTATTAATTTGTTTTTCATTTACATACAGAAGACCATCATCCGCAAAAAATACAATTTGACTATTTTTTATTACTTTTTTGAAATCATTTATATACAAAATATATAACAATGGACCTAACATTGCACCTTGTGGTACACCCAACTCAATAGAGATTGTGTCAGACATTTCGTCATTAAATTTTACAATTTGTTTTCTATTTTCTAAATATGATTTAAACCACAAAAATTCTACTCCTCTCACCCCATAGCTGTGTAGTTTCTTCAATAATATCTTCCTGTCAACCGTCTCAAAGGCTCGTTTTAGATCAAGGAACGCTGCTGCAATTTTAGTACGCTCGTGCAATTTCTCTTTCCAATCGGCCACAACGAAGTTTAAAGCGGACTCACAAGAGTGTTTCCTTCGAAAACCAGATTGCTCTTCCATCATTATTTGATTATCTTCTAAGAACATTTCAAATTGAATCTGCACAACTTTTTCTAATATTTTTTCATGAAGAGGTAACATGTTAACTGGTCTAAATTGTTCACATTTATTCGAATTCGACACTTTTTGTACCGGAACTATCACAGACGTTTTCCAGTTATTCGGAAAAATACCATTTACTAACGAATAATTAATCATTTTAAGTAGGGCTGGGCCTACATAATTGAAACTATCTTTCACCATTTCTTTGTTCATGAGGTTATAGTCGCTCTTATTAGGCATCATTTCTACAACTTTCAACAGTTCTTCTATAGTATCTAATGTTTTAAATTTAAAGCAGTTTACACTTAGCTCCGCATAGTTGATCCACGGTTCAATTGGAATATTTTCATTTATCTCTTGTACACTTGATTTAAAGTATTGATTGAATTTATTCGCAATCACTTTATTGTTATTTGTTGTTAATTGATCAAATTCAACAGTTTTAAGTTCAGTTTGCACTTTACCCAATACAAGAGTTTGTATTGTTTTCCACATTGCTTTTTGACAACTTGATTCATTTATTTTGTTTCGAATGTAAGTTCTCTCTGTTTTGATTAAACTTTTTTTATATTTATTTCTTACCCTCTTGTAATTTTCCCAATCAATAATAGAGCCCGTTAAAATAAACTTTGAATAGCTCTGGATCTTTTGAGACTTTTGTATTCGAAGATCTTGATTAAACCAACTTATTTCATTATCACATTTTATGTTTTTTTGAACTATAAATTTTTTTATCACCTTTAAAATTTCTTTTTCGAAAATATCACATGTTTGTTCATTCACTTGCGTTGATATACTTATGTTATTTATTTCACTTCGTCTTATGTTTTGAACAAATTGAAAACAGTTATATTTCAAGTATTTTATAGTTTTCTTTTTAACGCTGTTTAGTTTAGTTTTAATATTAATTTTAAATGTAACTGTCTCATGGTCACTTATTTTTAATTTATTATCAACTTTTGCTGTACAGTTTATAATATTCGTAGCTACATAATCTAAAAGAGTCTTAGTTGTTGGAGTTATCCTTGTAGGCTCAGTGACTAGTTGTTTACAAACATTTTCCCGAAAAATACACTCAAGTTCTTTTTTATATACGCTGTTCATAAGCCAATCTACATTAAAGTCACCTAAAATTATTAAATTTTCTTTTCCTTCTAATTCATCCATCCAAATGTTCATATTGTCACAGAAATTTCTGATAGATGCACCGGGCGAACGGTATAAAGTAAAAAATGTAATTTTTTTTTGTTTTTCTCCAATTTCCACTTCCACTATCAAAATCCAAACATTTAATTCTATCTGGCAGTTTCTTAAAACATTTATTTTCCAACAATCTTTCAGATACAATACTATTCCTCCCGTATGAGACGATGTACTTTCACATTTTATTATTTTATAGTTTTTAATATTCACTTCATTGTCACATACCAATTGGCCTAAATGAGTTTCAGTTAAGATTATTAAATCATATTCCTTTTCAGTTACTAACTTTTTGATTTCAACAAAATTATTTGTTAGTCCTTGAATGTTTAGAAGCACACAGTCAAATGATTTTAATTGCTAGTAAGCAAATGGCTGCTAACAACTCCAGTTCGGTCACACTATACTTCCTTTGCGTTGAGCTCATTTTCTGCGAAAAGTACGCTATCTGAAGTTCTATGCCCTCATCATTTGCCTGGGTGAGGACTCCTCCTACACCGCATAAGCTGGCATCGCATTGGATGACAAAAGGTTTGGTGTAATTTGGGCTGACCAACACCGGTGCTGTCGACAATTTGTCTTTAATGCTCTCGAAAGCGCCTTGTGCCTCCGTTGTCCATTGAAAGGATTTGGACTTCTTCAAAAGATCGGATAAGGAAGGTTATACCAGCGAAATCTTGTATGAATCTACGGTACCACCCCGCCATTCCAAGAAATCTTCGCACTTGGCGAACGGTGGTGGGCTTGGGAAAGTCCGTGATGGCTTGAACTTTCCCTTTCATGTCCAACAATAAATCCCAGATATTTCACTTCCGTGAAACAAAAGTGACTTTTTTCGACGTTAAGGGTCAATCCGGATTCTCTTATTCGATGAGCTACTTCCGCTAACAACTGTAGGTGTTCTTCGAACGTCGTGGACAAAAGAAGAAGATCGTCCAAGTAAACAAATACTCTTTCACGCAGTCTTGGAGGAATGACTCGATCCATTAGTCGACACATGGTTTGCGGAGAGTTGCAAAGACCGAAAGGCATCACCTTGAAGTGATACAGCGGTCTGTTTGGCACTGTGAAAGCCGTTTTCTCTCGAGAGTTAACTTCGAGGGGAATCTGCCAAAAGGCATCCTTGAGGTCCAGACTGGTTATGTATTTGGTTTTAGGTAATCGACTGAGGATGCCCTCGATATGCGGTAGAGGATACGCATCCTTGACGGTAACTAAGTTAACCTTCCGCGAATCCAAACACAGTCTGACCTTCCCCGGCTTTCGAATCAAGACCACTGGACTACTCCAAGGGCTCTGCGATTCCTCTATCACTCCAAGGGATAGCATTCTATCAATCTCGGCATGTATCAATTTTTTGATAGCTGGTGATGTGGAAAAGTACCTTTGTTTAATTGGACGAGCGTTCGACTCAATCTCAATGACGTGTTCTAGGAGGGTGGTTTTACCTAGACCTTCTTTAGCAAATGATGGAAAGAGTGCTACGGCGCTATCTAACCTCAACTTTTGAGTTGGTGTGAGGTTATGCTCCTGAGAAATATCTTCCTCAATTGCCGTGTCATCGTGCAGAGACACTTCGCCGATGATGTTTGGCGCAATCTTAAATGCCGACCAAAAGTCTACTCCAAGATATAAATCTTGGCCTAGCGAGGGAACTATAAAAATGTTTAAGCACTGTGTAACGCCATTGTAAGTGACATCAGCTACTACGCTACCCACTATGTTTTGTTCTGCACCATCAGCGGTGCAGACCGAAGTTTTAAAAATTTTCCGTTTCAGGTCTAGCGAAATGATGTTGGCGGCTGCTTTGCCTCCGAAATAAGATATCGAGGCCCCACTATCCAGTAGTCCTAGATAGGATCGATCATTAACGACGACTCGAGCATATGGATGAATATCCGACTTGCTTTTAACCAAGGTGGCTACCGACTGTTGGATCAACTTCCGGTTCTTACGGATGTGATTCCAAAATAAACGCAGTCTTATGGTCGAACGTCATGAAGGACGTTTAGGTGGTGGTCTCGATTGCAGGATGGGAGACAGTGCATGTACCGAGTGGACAATTCTGTTGTTAGCTTTGGTGTATTTTGCTATTTTAGTGTGGTATGGAACAATTTGAGGTAAGTGAGGCTTTCCTACTGGCCAGTACTCAGAGTGATCATTTCTCTTTAGGATTTGGGTGACTGGTGAAGAAGGTGATATATTCGGGGGAGTGGCTGAGGTGGAAGAAGACTTAGAGGTTGAGTCTTGAATGATTTCACCCTCAGAAGATACTACGGACGAAGGTGGGTGAAAGTCCCTCCGTCCGTCTTCTGGTTTCCCTGTACACTGTTACATCTCGAGGAGGTGGGTTTGTAGGTATTAGCGAGGCCACAACCATAGCAGAATACCGTGCGTTTCTCCATTCTCCAAGCATTCTTGGTAAACATGACCTTCCTTGCGACAATTCCAGCATCTTAGCCTTGAGATTTCTGATGCCCGTTGGATGGGCTCATCCATCATCATGTCAGACTCTGGGGAGGAAATTTCGTGAATGGGACGACGAAAATTTTCCTGTCGTTGGAAGGGGTTAGGTCTTAGAGGAGCGTCTTGAAAAACGGTTTCTCTTCGTAAGCAGAAATTTCTCAGATGGGCTACTGAAGAGAAAGTCATGTAAAACGTTTGCTGACGGATGTCAGTGCGGAGGTTTCTATGAAGTACTTCCACCAGTTCCGGATCTCGCATTGGAACTAGGAGACGATCGCACAGTTTCATTACGGAGGTGTAATACTCCTCGAACGGCTCTTTCTCCACCTGCTTTCTGTTGCAGATCAACTCTCGAATGTCAGTGTCCGACATGTGGTCTTGAAATTGTAAGCGCAAGGCTTGTCGACGGTCTTTCGGTATCTCCAATACCAATCTCTAGCTCTCTCGGTGAAAAGTGAGTGAAGGTGGTCACACAGAAGGGTTAAGTTGTCGTTCAGACAATCCCTGGTCAGAGCGGATAGTCGGTAAATGAACTCGTCAACGGTCAAACCGAAATTTGATTCGTCGAACCGTAAATTCCAACTCTGGATTAACTGAGCGGCATGACAGCTGTCTATTCTGCTGGAGGTTTGTGCAAATCGCTGATCACCGAAGTGTGCGGACTGTCGATAGGGGTCTGGTGGATCTAAATGCGGTCGGTGATTCTGGTGAAGATAATTTTGTCTGGTAAGCGGATAATCCCTGGACCAAATCGGTTCAGCTCCGGGTGGTTGGTTCTCGGTGCTGTTGGGATTGTCAAGGCTATGTCGCAGACTCATGGTGGATGAGTGAAAAGATCGGTCAAGCACAAGTTAAAGGAATTCGGAAGCTAAAATCTAAATCCTACGCTATTTACATTGGTGACGAAATCTTTAATAGAGATAATTTTAATACTTCACTATGGCAAATTCTATTTCCTAAAATATAGCAAATTTGCCTCAAGAAATAATATGATGTCAGGTGAATATAAAACAAAAAGGAATGTATAATGGTTGTGATAGTTTTATGTAATTAAAAAAACAAAGGAAATATAATATGGTTATAATAGAGTTATAAGATAATATATAAATATAATTTATAAATATAATAATAATCAATAAATATAATGGATTTTTCCTCACAAAAAGAATTTCTTTTGCAAGGGAATATAAAAAAAAGAAAAAGTATTTGTTTGTATAAGTAATATGATCAATGACAACTTGGTTGTTAAATGGTGGTGGTGTTCCCTTGGTTGGGCAAGGGTGTGGTTGGGTAAAAGAAAAGATAGGAAAGTGAAATCAAGATAGAACAAAAAAAAAGATGTTTGATGGTATGGCGGATGAATGTTTCCATAACTGGAAATGCCTTCATAATTCCAGCCATACAGGAATAATGGATTGGGAAACAATAGAGTCGGTCGAACTTCATCTAGATTTACCAGAATGAGTTCGCAATTCCGTTACTGCTACTGTTTCTCAAGTAAACAAAAAAAAATATTATTATAGGTGAAGTTGCAATAGCGTCGGTCGAAAATCATCTCGATTTACAAGAATGACTTCGCAATTCCAATACGACTATTGTACTTCTAAAAAAAATGTATTATAAATGGTATGGAACCAAACGTACTGGTCGTAAAATAGAAATTGAAGTTCTAGAGTACGCAATTCCGAATACATTCGGGACCAACAAATTTTTTGTGTGGAGAACCACAAGTGCTGGTCGTAACAAAAAAAATAAAGATTTATGTTACGCAATTCCAAACACGAGGTTTCCACGGTTGTGAACCCCAAAGCAAAAAGAGCAAGCTCTCCTACTTCGAGCCCCACGTTGGGCGCCATTTTGTAATGTGTCGTGTGCGACCTGTGTCCTGACGAGGATTTTATCGTACAGAATGTTGCCTTTAAGCGGGCGCCATTTTGTACGTTTCGCTGCCCTGGTTTATGGCAGGATGTTAGGGACCATAGTTGAGATGCGCGCGATATTTATTCTCCAGCTGCTTCAGTCCGGGGGGGGGGTTCTTTTAGCATCTTGACACACACAAACCTTATCGTGCAAAAGAAAGAATAGAAAGAAGTGAGATCTGTAAGAAAAGTTAAAGAAAAGAGAAAGAAAGAGGAAAAGAAAACCAACCACACACACTTGCTGGGGAATCAGATGGACGATTCCCTTGCCCTCCCAACCTTTGACTACCACATTCCATATTTATATGGGTCGTCCCACCAACTTTCTTGGTGTGGAGGCGTGGCTTCGCCTCTCTTGCTATTAATTTTTTTTTCTTGCCCGCTCACAGAAGTGGTGAGTTCAGAGGTCTCTGCCATGCATTGTTTTAGCTAATGAGATTGGGTCTCGATTCCCCACTGTTGAGCAGCCAATGAAATTCGGCTTTTAAAAAAATTTAATTTCCAGGCACTTGGGTTGGTGAATAGGTGTTTCTACTAACTTTGCTAGAGAGAGAGCCATTGTCACTCTGGGCATTTTCATAGAGTGGCGAAATTGAATTTATGGTGACCACAGAGGCAGAGGAGGTAACCAATTTTGGTGAATATGAACATTTATTGCCCGAAAGTATGCAGTATGTTACTAGCAAGTTACGACATAACTCCGCACTGGTCGAAATACCGGGAAACGAATTTCTGCCCATTACAAGTTCTTTTACGCCGCTCATGATTGGGGACACAATAGAATATGGCAAAATATGTATGTGGCAGACTATGTACTCGTATATTTATATGGCAAAATATGTATCTGGCAGAATATGTATGGCAAATAGATTGGCTATTACTCACTCACCTGATAGTTACTTCTGCATACAATTGTAGATGATGGAATCGTAGATGAATTACGCGTCGCGCAAACCCGTTTGACACAAAAAACTCACAAGGGTGTCTGATTATTTGAATTAATTTATTTTTGGAACTTATTTCCGAATTAACTGTTTCTAATTCAAATGTTTATTATTTTAGTTTTTTAAAAACACACAAACTATCACTGGTAAAAGGTTTTATTTGTCTCGAATGGACCAAATGTTCGAGTCTGTAAAATGATTGTTAAAATATCCGTTGATAAAAAATTATGCGCGAGGGGCAGCTGTACACTCGAATAACTATGAAAAAACCAACTTCCCGTTGGTCACCAAACTCGCAAAATTAATCGGATTAAAAAGCCAGTAGAAAAAACGCACCGTTTCTTGCAACGTTATAAATCACAGTCATCGCGGGTTTATTCAAATTGTTTCTTATATACAGAGAAAATGACATAATGTATATATTTCAAGCTGTCAGACTGACAATTATAACAATTATGGTTTTCGTAACATTGATCTTTAAAGGCAATTAGCTGATTTTAGTGTTTTATGGTACATAATTATTCAATAAATTATTTTATTCTGCAACACCATAATTCTCATAATATCAGGTATCTTCCACTCAATCTGAAAATTTTTGAAAACCAATCAAAACTCTTAAAATATATATTTGTTCGCTCCGGTGTAGTAATTCACCACATTTACCCCTTCCCCTCTTTTTTTTGAAACCAGACAAAATCTCTTACAAATTTTTTGCTAGTCCTAAAACGAACAGTTTTTTCGCCATTTTCACCTCTTCCACTCCATGTTGAAAATAACTAAAATCTCTTAATGATTTTTTGTTCGTCCTTAAAAGAACGTTTTGCCTGGTCCTTTCAAGACCATTTTACCATTTTATCACATACCACTTCACAAACACTTCCAGAAGAGTAACCGCACTGCTCGAGGCATCGACGAAGAATGCGAAAATTCACGATTAGGAAATTATTTTTATTCAATCTAATATGTAGAAATTGACTAGGCTAGGTTTAAAAAAGTTTTACAAAACTATATTTATGACTACTCTTAATCTATATTTTATAATTAATTAAAAGCTAATTGTTCCTGTTGGGAAGAAAAGAAAATATTTTTTTTTTTTTTTTTTTAAGTTCTGGCTCGCCAAGGCGATTAAATATGGGGCACTTCGACCTAAAAAGATCTTTTGTGCCGTGTGGGCCAGAAAAATTTAGACTATTAGAGTTTCCACTTTCCGTGTAAAGCGGACAATACTACTAGTAGAAGAATTCTTTATGTCCTCGGGGCACATTTGTTCCCTGAAAAAGATCTTCTTTCTAATTCCGTTTAGGGCCGGACATTCACATAAAATGTGTTCAGCTGACTCGTCCTCTTGAAGACAGAGTCGGCACTCAGGAGAGTCTACTATTTTCATTTTGTGTAGATGATATCTTAAACCATGGTGGCCAGTAAGGTAAGCTACTAAGTTTTTGATATCATGCCTGCTTAGGTTTAGGCATTTGCTGGCATTTTTATTGAAAGGCCGAACGGCTTGTTTGGTCTGTCTTAAACCTAGGATGCTTTCCCATAGATGGATACATTTTCTGTATTCCCAGCTTTTTATTGCTGCCGTTGCTGCTGATCTAGGAGTGCAGCAGAAGGGTTCGGGACCTATGAAGGGTGTTTCCGAACCTTTTCTGGCCAGTTCGTCGGCCTTTTCGTTACCTTCCACCCCGACATGACCCGGAACCCACCATAGCTTGGTCTTGTTAATTGTTCCGAGTGCCTGTAGGGTGTTGAAGCAGTACATGACTGATTTGGAGTCCATCGTATGCGAGCTAAGGGCGTTTATAGCTGCTTGACTATCCGTGAAAATATGGATGGTTGCACCTTTTATGCCAGATAAAATAATGTGGCTGGCGCATTCTTGAATGGCGTGGAGCTCCGCTTGAAATACGCTGGGACTTTTTCCCATGGGTATCGTAAAGCGTTTGTGTGGTCCGTATATTCCCGCTCCTACCCCCGCTTCCATTTTAGAACCATCCGTATACCACTTTATGCCGTTGTGGCTGTTAGGTGGGTTATTACTAACACATGCTTCTCTCTTGTGAATCTCCGTGGAGAACCGCTTATTGAAGCATAGTGTTTTATGGATGCGGTCTGTGACCGCGCAGTTCATGTTGAGTTCTGGCAGTTCATCAAGAAGGGTCTTAAGTTCCGGATGATCGTTAAGACTTATCTCGTTTAACTGTATTTAACTTATTGCACTGCGGATCGCCACTTTTTGAATGTATATGTGGAGAGGTGTAATACCTGTTATTGCCTTTATGGCAGCCATTGGACAGGTTCGCATGGCTCCGGAGATACCAAGGCACGCAAGCCGTTGTACCTTTTTGAGCTTCTCTTTGGCGACCTTTTGTGTGGATTTTGTCCACCATACAATGGAGGCGTATGTTATAATGGGTCTTATCATCACTGTGTAGATCCAGTGGACAATCTTTGGAGAGATTCCCCAGGTTCTGCCATATGTGCGTCGACAGGCCCATAAAGCTCTGTTAGCTTTAGTGATTTTGTTGTTGATGTGAGAGTTCCAGTTTAGTCTTTTGTCCAGGATTACTCCAAGATATTTGACTTCGTCGGAATACTCAATGGTCGGGCCATTTAGTGAAATCTGAGCTAAGCTGAGATTTCTTCTTTTTGTAAAAGGAACTATGATAGCTTTACTGGGGTTTATGGAGAGATTTTCCTTGACGCACCAGTCTATAGCTATCTTAAGGGCGTTTTGCATACGTGAAGTAACTACGTTTGATTCTTTGCCCCTAATAATGATGAGCAAGTCATCGGCATACCCTATTATGTCGTAGCCTAAATTACTTAATTTTTGAAGTTGGTCATCTATGACCAAAGACCACAGGAGGGGTGATAAAACTCCTCCTTGTGAACAGCCTTTTATAGCTGAAACTGATACTGAAGTCTGTCCTGACGAAGCAGTGATTTTCCGACTTTCGAGCATCGCTTTTATCCAGTTTATGGTGGGAAAGTCTACCTTTCGGTGAATTAAAGCATTTGATATTGCATCATAACCGGTGTTATCAAAAGCACTCTCTATGTCAAGAAAAGCGCATAGTGTAATTTCTTTGCAACGGTAGGCGTTGTTTATGTGATTTGTTAGTTTTAACAGGGCGCCTTCCGTTGATTTGCCTTTTTGATACGCATATTGACAGGGGTGTAGAGGCATGCTAAAAGTTACGCATTCTCTGATATGAACGTCAATTATTCTTTCCATTGTTTTCAGGAAAAACGATGTCAAGCTTATGGGACGATAGGATTTAGGTAGTTCACTAGGTTTGTTACCTGGTTTGGGGATAAATACTACATTGACCTCCCGCCAAGTGCGTGGTATGTAGCCCCAGTTGAAACTGAACCTAAATAAGGCAATCATGTTAGGTAGGAAGAATTCCATACCCTTTTGAATGAGGGCTGGAAAAATTCCGTCATTTCCTGGTGCCTTGAATGGTTTAAATGAGTTTATGGCCCATTTTACCTTATCTGGACTAAATAATTTACCAGATAAACTATTATTTCTGCTGAGGTTAGTTGGATATGAAACCTCAGTAGTGTGATCAGTTGTGTGATCGACAATTAGGGAACCAGGGAAGTGAACTTGCAGCAAGGTTATGAGAGTTTCTTCCCGGTCGCTTGTGATTGTTCCATCAGGTTTGATGAGCAATCCCATGCAGTTTGAAGGATCTGTTAAAAGTGCTCTCTGGAGCCGCGCCACTGCTGGGAGTTTTTCCAGCTTTTCGCAGTTTGCGCGCCATGAGGCCCTTTTAGATCTTCGCCGGTGCGTTTCGATTTATTGAATTGTTTTCTCACCTTCTTGCGGATAGTTTCCAGGTTTTCATTCCACCATGGTACGCTTCTTTTTACCACGGTGCGCTTTACCTTACAACTATTCCTAAAGGATGTGGTGAATCTGGTAGCAGATCAGTTCTGATTGCCAGATTTTCACTATAGGTTCTCCAGTTAGTTAATTTATTATTGTATTTGACCGGCGCGCACTCGGTGTTGCATCGCAGCCTGAACATAATATGCATATGATCAGACAGAGAAGCTTCATCAGACACGTGCCAGTCCTCTACAATGTTTTGTATAAAAGGAGACGAGAGAGTAAGGTCTAAAACTTCTTCTCGTATACTGTTCCTAAAAGTGGGCTTATCATCCTTATTTAGAATAACTAGGTCTTTACTATATAGGTAATCTAAAAGTAACTCACCTCTTTTGTTTGTGTCTCGGCTGCCCCAAATCTGGTGATGTGCATTCGCGTCGCAGCCGATAACAAGATGTACTTGCTGAGTTTGGCAGTACTGGGTTCCTGTACTGGTGTAGGTGGTACCTCCTCTATGTCCCCAGCAAAATACGCCGAAGCGCATACAAACTTGTGTATCACATGGCCATTGTGGCGTTCAATTAAAACGGCCACCAGGTCCCTAGTATTGAAATCTGGAATGAGAGAGAATTTTATATCTTTCGCAATGGAAAGAGCTGCCCTAGGTCTGAAATTACCTTTGGCAAAAATTAGCTCTCTATTTCTGCTGTTAAGACCAAAGATCTTACCTGTAGTTGCCCATGGTTCCTGGATTAAACCAAGAGCGACGTTCCTTTCGGCACATCTTTGGCTATAGGTGTCCGATGCACCCATAGCGCGGTGCAGGTTTGCCTGCAGCACAGTTAGAGACGTCATTTCTTCTTCACGTACTCGGGATTACGCACTCTATGAGGTTTGTTATCACCCCTGCGTCGTACGTAAGCCTGCTGAGAGAGACCACTTTGTCTCCCCCTTGGACTTCTGGTGTTCTGTCCATCTTTCCCGCTTATATGTGCCTGTTCGGCCGCCAGTTTTGGCCTAAAGCGGTTACGGTGTGGGTTTGTGCTGTCCGTTTTCTTAGCCTTTGCTTTAGCATCCAGCACCACAGTTGTTTTAGCAACTGAGTTACCCGTGGCAGCACTACTGCCAGCCACTGGTGGTGTGGCGCTACTGTTGGCGCTTGTGGAAGGCTTTTCTGAAGCATCAGTGGCAGTACTAATACTAGCCCCTGGTGTTGTAGCCTTTTGTTGGTTGTCTCTTGACGCCTGATTCGTCGATTTGTCCGCGCTCTTGAGGATTATTTTGATCTGTCCAAATTTGAACGAGACCATCCCCTTTAGCTCAACAAGTCGCTTCATCGTGCTTTCGTTTACAGCAAGGACCATATGGGCGACATCTCTGTCGTCAGATCTTTGCAGAACTCTCCACGTTCTGGTGTTGAGTTCTTTATTCTGGCCATCTAGAATTGCCAGTATTCTTTCATTCGCTACTCCGGTACTATGTGGGAAGAAGGCTCTGACGATATGTGGTTTCGGGAAAAGTTCTTCCCCCACAAGCGTCACTTCCATCCCGCATTTCTCTTTGAGCTTCGCGAAGTTTGTGCTCATCCACTCTGCAGTGGTAGCATCCGCACATACTATCATTAGCCATACGGCTTTGAAAGTTGTACCGCGGAAGGCTGGTTTGGTCCCCTCATCACGTTGTTCGATGGTGATGTCCATAATAATCTCCTGAATCTGAGCCATTTGCTCATTACTGAGAGGATTGCGATCCAGATCGACAGGTACTACACCCAGTCTTACAAAGCTCGCTATGTCTCTATAGGAGACTTTGTCGACGGCTGTATTTCCTGTGCGAGCTCGTTTCGCTTCGGATTGGGGCGGCGTATTGTCCTCGGACCTTGTACGCTTCACCTCGGAGCCTGTGTCGACCTCTGTCGACAGAGCAAGTGCTCTGGCCTGCTCTGCGTTTTTTTCCTTTTTCAGCGCGCGCTTAAAACGGCGCTGTTCGGATGGTGTGAATTTGACGCGCTTGGACTCAGTCTGTGCAGTTATGCCAGAGGTCTCCGGCGCGCCTGTATTCAAGGGATGCACTTCATCCGAGAGTATGCTAACATTGCATAGCGTACTGGACTCAGAGATATCGTCACTAAGAAGGGACAAGTTCTCTTCTAAGCTCATCATCTCCGAATCTGTGGTTTGTGACCCTTCCCGATTGGCAGGTGTCACGTCATTTACGCCAGGGTGTTCTAAAACATCCCCAGTTGGTAAAGCAGGGTGTTCTGAAACATCCCTAGTTGATGATGCAGTTGTAGAGGCATCATTCTCTATTTGTTTTTTTTAAACGGATCTATTTTGATTCCCACGAGTGAACGGGAGAGGAAGGTCGCCCGTGGTCTACCCGTATAACCACAGGAAGGCTATCTTGAAATCGGAGGTCGCCTGGTATCCGAAGTTCGCTGCTATCGACTAAGAACCCCTTAGCCATTCATCTCTAGGCGCTAGCTGTTCCACCTTAGATTTGGGGATTTGTTGTCGGGGTTGTCTCCCCGGGCATTGCCGAAAAGTTGTAAGTAAGGAGGGCGGTGGGGGGGGGGGGTAAGCAAAAAGGGAGAGGGGCAGATGGGGTATGTAAGGGTGGGGTAGGAGCGGACGTGAAGTCCTGGTCAGTTCTTGGTTGACGCTCATCGGACGGCCTGGCCCTTGCAAGCCCGATGACTCTTTACGTCGTAAGCCTCCGCACCGGCACCATCGAATTTGTTTGCGGTGATGGTGCGCACGTCAAGGTGACTGACCCCGCTAAGAGGAAAAAAAGAAAATATAGTATTAGCGTTGATTACAGTTACTCCCTGTAATCAACGCTAATACCCTCTGTAATGTCTTACCGATTTTTCGTAGAACGGAGTATCTTCGTTCTGGATAATGTCGTCAAATCTTGCATCCGTGATGGCGGGAGGATTTAGATATCGATGGTTTGGTTCCATTTGTTGCTCTGTTAATTCCTGGACTTCTGTGTTTGGGTGGTCTGCAAGGTTTCGGATGAGTCTTCCAGATAGTTCCATCATAAATTTGTTGATCGGCTGTGCGATTCCTGCCTCCTCGTAGAGTCTTCTCGTTGAGTAGTACTTCAGAGTTGTCGGGTTTCTCCAGAGTCCTGTGCAGGTCCGAAGTATTCTCCTTTCGAAAAGCTGGATCTTCTTCATTGTCGATGGTGAAATTGTGAACCAGATGGGACAACCATAAGTTATCACTGGTCTGATGAGCTGCTTGTATGTGAGCAGCTTGGTTTTTCTGCTAAGCCCGTTGCGCTTCTTGAGAAGGGGGTGCACCAGATGCAATGCAAAGTTTGCCCTTTTGAGGGAAATGTCAGCATGCGGGTTGAATTTAAATCTTTCGCTGAAGTTGATTCCCAGATATTTCGTTGATGTTCTAGTATGAACCGCGGTATCATCTGGAAGATTCAATTTGATATTACGGCAGCGGGTTGCAAATGCTCGGCGTCCTCCGGTCGCTGTTACAGGATTGCGAAAGCAGATTAGATCCGTTTTGCTGCAATTTATCTTCAGTCCCCACTTAAGATAGTGGTCCCAAAGATTCCTGATGTGGGTCTCAACTCTTCGTGCAGCTATCTCTGGGGACAGGGAGGTGGCGTAGGTCACTGAGTCGTTTGCGTACAGAAGCGTTTTGCTTCGGCCTTCATTAATTGGCTGGTCGGCTGTGAAGATGTTAAAGAGGATCGGACCTAGTCTTGATACTTGGGGTACACCTGCGTTGATGCTTCCGACTGACGACTTCTCATTCTGTACCTGTACGAAGAAAATTCTATTTGTAAGGAAGTTATTAATAAGTTTCACCATATTCAGCGGAAAACCATATTCCATGAGTTTGAAGATCAGTCCTTTAATCCAGACGCTGTCAAAGGCCTTCTCGATGTCCAGCAAGCAGGTTGTCTCCTTTTTGTTGAGTCCCGTGGAAACTTCAGTAGGGGATATATCGTAGAGTGTCTAGCTCTGAATCCGAATTGATACGTCGAGATTATGCCTCTCTCCGCACACAGGTGGTTGATCTTTCGCAGCATCAATGACTCCAGAATTTTACTCACGCAACACAGGAGAGCTATTGGTCGGTATCCATTGACATTTGTTCGATCTGTCTTCTTGGGCACTGGCACAACTTTTGCTACTTTCCATGATTTCGGAAAATAGCTGTTGTTAATGCAGTTGTTGAATATGATGGTCAATAGAAGGATGGCCACGCTTGGTAACTTTTTAAGCAAAAAGTTAGAAATTTGGTCAGTTCCGGATGACTTCTTTGAGTTGCCGCTATGGATAATGTTACCAACCTCTTCTTCGTCGCCAATTGGGTCATCTGCTGGATTCCTGGTGTTGAAAGTCGTGATGACATCGGTTGACATTGTGGCCTTATGAACTTGTGCTTCCACTACTTCTAGGAATTCTGGAAAGTGCGTTGGTGGTCGATCCGTGAAATTCCTTTTTCAATTGCGGTGGTGGCAGTATCTTGTCCGTGTCCAATGGTTTCAGGCATTGACCTCGATTTTCCAACCAGCGAGTTGATTTTCTTGAATGCGTCGGGGCCTGGTTTTATGTCTTCCAGCCTCTGCCTGAATTCGTTGTCCCTGAAGTGTTTCACAGCACGACGGAACATGACGTTGGTGCATTCCAGCTGGGAATGTACACTTCTGTACTCGTCATTGTGGGTGTTCCAAGTTCTGTGGAGAATCCTCTGTAGCCGTTGTCTATGTGCATGAATTGCTTGGATGTGCTGAGGTAGGTGCCCATATCTGTCTTTGCTGGTTCGGGTTGTCTTCTGTCGGTCTACAGATGCGGTAACTACGACTTCAAAGTGATTGATGACTCCGTCAATCTCGTTGTTGCCGAGGTTTTCGTCCATTGCTGGCAGCATCATATTTGCTGCGATGTCCGACTGATATTGGATCCAGTTGATCCGGTTGAATCTGATGTGCAGCTCTGGTGCAGGATTTTCCACCATTATTCTATGGTTCAGTCGAATTCGAAGTTCTACAGCCAGATGATCAGAATCACTTACGTGCGCAAAGCAGGAGTAATTCCGAAAGTTCGGTATGTTGTTGACGAAGTTCGATGAAGCCAAGAAAAAGTCCAGCATCAATGGTGTTCTTGGAAAGGTGTTTAGTGGTTGTGAAATCACCACTAGGGAGTGTAGATGTGCATTACCATGCAGCCACTCCACTATTGCCGTCCCTTGTGGTGATATTTCGTCGTCTCCCCAAAGCTGGTGTCTGGCGTTGAAATCCCCTCCAATCACACAATAGGTGTGTGTGCTGCACATGTTGTGGATAACAGTCAAATCGTGCATGATGTTTCCTCTTGGCGCCTGGCATTGGTTGTAGACCGAAATAACCAGCAGAGTTTCCACCTCAGACAACTTGATGGTAAAGGCTGTTGTTTCCATGCTTGTCAGTCCTGGTATTTGTGTCTTCTGGCTGTCCAACTTCGGTCACTTGTCTTATCTTCCCGATATGTCTTGTATCCACCCGGCTTGTATGGGTTCTTTGGGCTCAATCTTGTTTCCTGTAAGAGAAGAATGTCGGGTTTCTTAAACTTAATAAATAAGCTTAAGGAACTTCGTTTGGCTGTGGAATAGATAGAATTTAGATTATATTGTTGCATGTTTGCTCAAACTGTGTCATTGGGCATCAATTAGTCAAGTTGCAGCGCCATCTAGTAGAAAGTAGCCATATTACCGATTTTGGCAGCATTTGAATAGCAGTTTGAGTAGCTGTGGAATAACTAGTACATACATTTTTTTTTTTAATAAAATTCTGGCTCGCCCAGGCGATTTATAAGGGCGGGTACTTCGACCTAAAAGATCTTTTGTACCGTATGGGCCAGAAAAGTTTAAACTAGTAGAATTTCCACTTTCCGTGTAAAGCGGACAATTTTACCAGTAGAAGAATTCTTTATGTCCTCGGGGCTCATTTGCTCCCTGAAAAAGATCTTCTTTCTAATTCCATTAAGGGCTGGACATTCAAATAAAATGTGTTCAGCTGACTCGTCCTCTTCAAGACAGAGTCGGCATTCAGGAGAGTCTGATATTCTCATTTTGTGTAGATGATATCTTAACCCATGGTGACCAGTAAGGTAACCTACTAGGTTTTTGATATCATGCCTGCTTAGGTTTAGACATTTGCTGGCATTTTTATTGAAGGGCCGTATAGCTCGTTTGGCCTGTCTTAGACCTGGGATGCTTTCCCAAATATAGATACATTTTCTATGTTCCCAGCTTTTAATTGCTGCCGTTGCTGCTGATCTAGGAGTGCAGCAGAAAGGTTCAGGACCTATGAAAGGTGTTTAACCTTTTCTGGCCAGTTCGTCGGCCTTTTCGTTACCTTCTACCCCGACATGAACCCACCATAATTTGGTCTTGTTTCTTATTCCGAGTGTTTGTAGGGTATTGAAGCAGTACATGACTGATTTGGAGTCAATGGTATACGAGCTAAGGGCGTTTATAGCTGCTTGACTATCCGTGAAAATATGGATGGTTGCACCTTTTATGCCAGATAAAATAATGTGGCTGGCGCATTCTTGAATGGCGTGGAGCTCCGCTTGAAATACGCTGGGACTTTTTCCCATGGGTATCGTAAAGCGTTTGTGTGGTCCGTATATTCCCGCTCCTACCCCCGTTTGCATTTTAGAACCATCCGTATACCACTTTATGTCGTTGTGGCTGTTTGGTGGGTTATTACTAACCAATGCTTCTCTCTTGGGGATCTCCGTGGAGAACCGTTTGTTGAAGCATAGTGTTTTTTGAATGCGGTCTGTGACCGCGCAGTTCATGTTAAGTTCTGGCAGTTCATCGAGAAGGGTCTTTAGTTCCGGGTGATCATTAAGACTTATCTCGTTTAACTGTATTAGACTTATTGCACTGCGGATCGCCACTTTTTGAATGTATATGTGGAGAGGTGTAATTCCTGTTATTGCCTCTATGGCAGCTGTTGGACAGGTTCGCATGGCTCCGGAGATACCAAGGCACGCAAGCCGTTGTACCTTTTTCAGTTTCTCTATTGCGACATTTTGTGTGGATTTTGTCCAGCATACTATGGAGGCGTATGGACGATCTTTGGAGAGATTCCCCAGGTTCTGCCATATGTGCGACGACATGCCCATAAAGCTCTATTAGCTTTAGTGATTTTGTTATTTATGTGAGAGTTCCAATTAAGTCTCTTGTCTAGGATTACTCCAAGATACTTGACTTCGTCGGAATACTCTACGACCGTGTCGTTTATTGTGGTTAGGCCTAGGTCTAATTTCCTCCTTTTAGTGAAAGGAACGATGACGGCTTTACTGGGATTTATGGAAAGATTTTCCTTGATGCACCAGTCTATGGCTGTCGTTAGAGCATTTTTCATTTTTGATGTGACTCCATTTGAGTCTTTGCCCCTGACTATGATGACAATATCATCGGCGTACCCAATTGTACGAGTAGTATAGCCTAAATTGCTCAACTTGTGTAGCATGTCATCGATGACCAATGACCACAAAAGGGGTGAAAGTACTCCCCCTTGTGGGCAGCCCCTTACGGCTGTTACTGATACTGAGGTCGTTCCTGACGAGGCAGTTATTTTGCGACTTTCCAGCATCGCTTTGATCCATTTACTAGTTGGTTTGTCTATGTTTCTATGGTACAAAGCATTTGATATGGATTCATATCCAGTGTTGTCAAAAGCACCCTCTATGTCCAGAAAGGCACAAAGTGCGATCTCTTTGCAACGGTAGGCATTTTTTATCTCTGTAGTTAGTCTTAACAGAGCGCCTTCCGTGGATTTGCCCTTTTGGTACGCATATTGGTGAGGGTGCAAAGGCATGCTTTTTGATATGCATTCTCTAATGTAGATGTCAATAATCCTTTCCATTGTTTTCAGAAAAAACGATGTCAGGCTTATCGGACGATATGATTTAGGTAATTCGCTCGGCTTGTTTCCCGGTTTAGGTATAAATACTACGTTTGCCTCCCTCCAGGTAACTGGTATATACCCCCAGTTGAAGCTGAACCTAAATAAGGCAATCATGGATGGTAATAAAAATTCTATTCCATTTTGAATGAGGGCTGGAAAAATACCGTCTGTTCCTGATGCCTTGAATGGTTTGAATGAGTTAATTGCCCATTTAACCTTATCCGTATTAAAAAGTTTTCCGGATAAACTATTAATTCTGCTGAGGTTTCTTGGAATTGAGACCTCCGCTATATGGTCATCTGTAATGACCATCGTGTGAGACCCTGGGAAGTGAGCCTGAAGCAAAGTTTTCAGCGTGATTTGATTAACAATCCCATGCTTTTTTCTTGATCCCTTGACAGAGCCCTTTGGAGGCGTGCCACCTCTGGAAGTTTTTCGATCTTCTCACAGTTTGCACGCCATGACGCTCTTTTGGATCTGCGCAACTCTAAGTTGTATATGGTCAGCATGGATTTATATTGTTCCCATGTGCCGGTGCGTTTGGCTTTGTTAAAAAGCTTTCTCACTCTCTTTCGAATAAACTCAAGGTTATCGTTCCGCCATGGTACGCACCTTTTAACCACGGTTCTTTTAACCTTGCAACTATTTTTGAATGACGTAAGAATAATATCATTTATTTGACATTGCGCAGCATCTGCATCATTTGTTGTTGATGGTGCTTCTGGCAGCATGTCAGATCTGACCGCAAGATTTTCGCGGTAAGTTCTCCAATTAGTCAGTCTGTTGTCATAACGGACTGACGCGTGTTCGGCATTGCATCTTATCTCGAATCGGATGTGCATATGATCCGATAGAGATGCCTCGCCAGACACATGCCACCCCTCTATAATATCCTTCCTAAAAGGAGATGAGATAGTAAGGTCTAAAACTTCTTCTCTTATGGAATTTCTAAACGTGGGACTATTTCCCTTGTTTAGAAAGACGAGGTTATTGCTATATAGATATTCTAATAACGACTCACCTCTGTTGTTTGTATCTCGGCTGCCCCAGACGGTGTTATGTGCGTTTGCGTCGCAGCCGATTAGGATATGTACTTTCTGGTCCTCACAGTACCGGACAAGTTACTGTACTGGTAAGGGAGGCACTACATCCGTGTCTCCAGCAAAGTACGCCGATACGCATACAAATTTATGCAGCTATCGGCCTTTGTGGCGCTCTATTAGGACCGCCACCAGGTCCCTAGTTATGAAACCTGGAATGAGACAAAATTTTATATCTTTCTTAATAGTGATAGCCGCCCTTGGTCTGAAAGGACCTTTGGCGAAAATTAGCTCTCTGTGTTTACAATTTAATTCGGATATCTTACCATTGGTTGCCCATGGTCCCTGCATTAGTCCAATAGCAATGTTCCCTTCGGCACATCGCTGGCTACAGGTGTCCGAGGTACCCATAGCCCTGTGCAGGTCGGCCTGCAAAACGCTGAGACGGGTGGTCATTATTTGCGTCTGTATTCAGGGTTTCGTACTCCATTGGGCTTGTTGTCACCTCTCCTACGTACGATACCCTGTTGAGGAAGACCACTTTGTCTGCCTCTAGGACTTTTGTTTTTATGTCCTTCTTGTGCCTGTGCTTTTTTACGATCCATGCCTAACTTGGGCCTGAATCGTTTTTGGCTTTCTCTGGCAGTGCATTGGGCACTATCGGCCTTTTCGGCTGCGCTTGATTTCGCGTGTGTAGCTTCTTTTTCTGGCACAGGTGTTGCCGTGCTTGAAGCTGCAGCCTTATCGGCAGCGCTGGTGCTGGCCCCAGTTGGGTCAGTTGCGGTACTGCCGTGAGCTGTGTCATTTTTAAAACCTAAAACGTGCTGTTCTGCTCTTTAAGGCCCTGTTTGGCCGTCTTGTCAGCACTTTTTAGGATAAGTTTGGTCTGTCCGAAACGGAAAGAGACCATACCCTTCAGCTCCACGAGTCTCCTCATGGTGCTGTCATTGATAGCAAAGACCATATGTGCGATGTCTCGCTCATCCGATCTTTGCAGAACTCTCCACTTTCTCGTGTTGAGCTCCTTGTTTTGGCCATCTAATAAGGCTAGGATCCTTTCGCTAGCTACGCCGGTACTCTGCGGGAAGAACCCTCTGATGACATGTGGTTTTGGAAAATTTTCCTCTCCCACAAGCATCACCTCTAACCCGCATTTCTCTTTTAGCTTGGCGAAGGTTGTCTTCATCCAATCTGCAGTGGTGGCGTCCGCACATACGATCATGAGCCATCCGGCTTTGAATGTGGTACCGCGGAAGGCTGGTTTGACCTCCTCATCACGCTGTTCGATCGTGATAAAAAACAAGAATTATTTCTTGTGTATTATTGAACATTTATGGTCCTTCAGAGCCAAGTGCGTCAATGGAAGCTGTGTGCCAACTGCCTAAAAAGCAGACACACCGCCCCAACTGTGAAGCCGGCAGTTATCGCAGGTGCAGCAGGAAGCACAACAGTGTTTTGTGTCCAGAGGCAAGAACCCCCCGAGCAAGCATCGCAGCAGCAGTTGCCAAGGAGCCCGAGCAATTCACCGTTCGCCAGGAGCAGGCGGATAAAACGGATGCATAGCAATCAGCACCCGAACCAATAGCTACGCAGCATTCGAAGAGCATCGATGCTGGTGGCTCAGAGCTAGAAGGAGCATTGCTGGCCACAGCATGGGTCGACGTCAGCAGCGAAACCGGACGGACACTGGAGGCACGAGCGCTTCTGGACAGTGGGAGCCAAATAAATCTAGTAACGGAGGAATTCGTCCGAAGGATGGGCATCAAGACTCGTAAGCCAGACCTCAGGGTATCAGGCATCAGCGCAAGCACTAATGTTCGGCTATCTGGTCGTCCATCTGTAAATCCGTTCCCAAACGGAACCAGCATTCACGCTACGCTGCAGATGTTACACCATAGAGCAGATAATATCTGACTTGCCCGACAGGGACCTCGTGGCAGACGAAATGGAGGACCTCAACGAGCTGAGCTTAGCAGACACGAGCTTCAACAGAGTGTCCGGCATTGACATTCTGTTAGGGGTCCAGGTTTGGGCCGAAATTATCCAGAGCAGGATAGTAAGGTGCGATTCCGGACTCACAGCGCAGGATACGCACCTCGGATGGATCATCTTCGGACAGCCACAACCATCACCTCCAGCAGCAAGGGTAATGGTCGTAACCGAAGAACCGTCAAATAAGGAGCTGAGCGAACTCCTACGTAGATTCTAGGAAATCCGAGAGGAGGAAGGAGCAGTCCTAATGTCCGCCGACGACCAGTGGACGGAGGACAACTTCCAGAGCACATATCGCCGGGATTCTACGGGAAGATATGTAGTGCACATACCCTTCAGTCCGCTGATTCAGAGCCTGGGCAGTACCAGAGCGGCGGCCCTACAGCGATTCTTCCAGCTGGAGAAAAGGCTTCAAGGAAACACGGATCTCAAAGCAAGATACGTCCAGTTCATGAGCGAATACCGGCAGTTGGGCCACATGACTCCGGTAACATCAGAGCACAATCCAGAAGGACCTGTATACCACATTCCGCACCATTGCGTCACCAGGAAGTTCCGCGTGGTGTTCGACGCGTCGTGCAAGAGCGATAGCGGCATTTCGCTGAACGACGCCCAGTTTCCGAGCGCAAAACTTCAAAAGGATCTGGCGGACATCATCACACGCTTCAGGTGCTTCAAGGTGGCCGTGACGGCGGACGTTAAAAAAATGTTCCGCCAAGTAAGAATAGATCCGGAGCAATGGGACCTTCAAAGGATTTTCTGGAGGGAGCACCCAGACGAGCAGCTGCAGGAATACTGGCTGACCGTTGTGACGTACGGCATGACGTCCAGCGGATTCAACGCAGTAAGAGCGATGCAGCAATGTGCGCGCGACCACAAGGAGATGGCGACCGTGACATGACACGAACCTGCAATCTTCGAATGAATCGTGTACGACTAGCAAGAGCATTCAAGCATAGCGGCGTAGACTATGCTGGTCCAGTGCAGATCAAAGCCAGAGCAGGCAAATCAAAGATCATCGAAAAGGGCCATATTGCAGTTTTTGTGTGCATGGTGACGCGCGCAATACACCTGGAGCTTGTCACCAACCAGACCACAGACCCTTTCCTATCAGCATTCCAGAGGTTCACTGGACGACGCGGTGCATGTTCAGAACTGTGGAGCGACAACGCTACAACCTTTGTCGGCGCTGACAAGGAGCTAAAGGCATGGGCAGAGTAGTGGAGAGAAATCCTCCCAATCGAGCAAATCAGCGCGATGGGCACTGAATGGAAATTCATTGCCCCAGGAGCACCACATACAGGCGGCATTTGGGAAGCTGGTGTGAAGTCTATGAAGCATCATCTGCGCAGAATCTTGGGCAGACAAATTTTCACATTCGAAGCACTGGCTACCACTCTCGTGCTAATCGAAGCCTGTCTTAATTCAAGGCCACTTACCGCCTTAACAGATGACCCGGACGACTTGAGCGCTCTAACACCGGGGCACTTCCTTATCGGCGAGCAAATCGTGCAGCCACTGACGGCAGACTTCAGTGAGGTACCCCAAAACCGGCTGAAGCTATGGAGCGCCATCTCCCAGATGCAGCAACACTTCTGGAAGAGTGGAACAAGGAATACATTCACACGTTGCAGCAACGATTCAAGTGGAATCAAGAGCGCGAGAACATTAAGGTCGGCAACCTGGTGCTCATCAAGCAAGAGAACCTGCCACCTACCCTATGGCTCTTGGGACGTATATCGGCAGTCCACACCAGCAAGGACGGACTAGTGCGAAGCGCCGAAGTGAGGACTGAGCATTCTACGCTGATACACCCCATCCAGAAGCAACGACCATACCACGTCGAGTTAATCGGTTCTCGTCAGATCACCGTAATTAAACGACGTTGGGCGCGGTTAGTACGTAGATGGGGGACCATTTGAGAACAACCGCGTGTCGTTGGCCAGTCCCATCTACAGAGTTGAGGTAGATAATATACGTGGTATCACAATGGACCTATATTGGTCTAAGTGTTTCGGCCACATAAACCTACCTAACCTATCCAGAAGCTGTGCATTCTTCCCATGGACCAGAGCGATCACGGCAATTGAAGACCACTCTTCAATTGGGGGGGGGGGGGGGGAATGTTCAAAAAACATAAAAGACATAAGAGGCGACAGCGCGTCACCACAACAAATCAGCCAAACCAACGGTATCCTCGAGCGGCGCGAGTATCACAACTCACAACCAACACATCAACAACAACAAATGCAACAGCAGCTGCAAATGATGAAAATTACCATCGCTAGACCAACGGCGGTTGCGACCGGCAAACAGGCCACGGCGGCGATTATCTATTCGACGAACCGATCAACGGTGGTTGCGACCGAGGACCAGCAGCCATCCACTCGTCAACATAGAAGCCAATAAAAACAACAACCATCGCGACCCTTCAGCGGCGCAACGAAGGATGACCAGAACAAAAGCAACTGATAACCTTCGACTCGGCAACGGTACCTGCGACCGAAATCCGTGCAATGGGCTGCACACCACAGGCACCTATATATGTACGGTGCATTGGAAATTATTTAGCTATTCATTCATTCATTCGTCACTAGAGCAGCGACACGAGCAGCGCGAAATACAGTCCACTCTTATCATTCTTGTACTTGTAATAATAATAAAGAAACAAAAAACAAGAATTATTTCTTGTGTATTATTGAACAGATATATTAGTCGGTATACACGATCTTCTAACCATACTTATCGGACTTCCGGAGTCTATGAGGCAGTCTAGGAATACTATCACTATTAATTATAAACTTAAAATACAAACGTCTTACGTAATCATTGTTCTTGTCATCTTCTGACAACTGATGTACTGCTGACTTCCTCTTTGGCTTAGAACACACATTTGCCCTGTGTCCAACCGAGTTGCAATTATAGCACCTGACTACAACTCTTTGTCCGTCCGCTTGTCTATCTTTTGCCGTTCTATCCGCTGTCGATCCTTTCTGCACCTTCCGTTGAGTGACTTTGCCGAACGCTGGAAGTAGTCCTGCCTTTGTTGTATACCCCTGGACACGGGCATATAACCTTATGTTGTCATCAGAAAATCCATCAATCGCGTATTCAATTCATTCTTCTTCCTCCATTTTCAATCCAGTCGCCAGTCTCACTTTGTCGCAGGAATATTCACTGAAAGTTTCGCTAACTTGCCACTTTCGGTTTTCGAATCTTTTTCTCATCTCCATCTTGTTTTGTTTTGTACCAAAAACTTCTTTCAACTCCTCTGTCAGATTATCTATGTCGTCGTTTAAAAATGTAGGTTGTGCGTACAACCATTCTCGGGCCTTGCCTCTCATTTTACTTACGAAAAGTGCGTGTAATTTTTTTTTTCTCCACACCGTACACTTCTTCAACATTTCTTAGCTGTGCCAGCAACACTTGTCGTTCCGCTAAATTCCGGCAACATCTCCTTCCACAATTCAATTTGTTGTGCCACGTTAAACTTTCCTGTCGTACCGTCCGATCGTTTTTCACATTTTGCGATCCGTTGTAACAGTTCATTTTCTCTCATCATGACGTTTTTCTTTTCCCCAGCTGCAGTGTCTAGCGGCTGTTTTTCGATCTCTTCTTGTAGTCGTACGCCTTGTGCCTCTTCTTCTGCGTCGCCGTTACTTGGATGTTCTCCTCGCACATCTGCTGCTATGAATTCGTTTGAATTCAACACTGTGTCTTTTATTGCGAAGAGAATAAAAAAAAATTCTTTTTCGCGGTGACTGAACAAGCGGCGGCAAAAAAAATGTTCGCGGTGACTGAACAAGCGCTGACACAACCAACTTTGTGGTAGACACACAATCTGTAATACCAATTTTACTTGTGGCAAGGTATTATTTTATTTGTTCTTTTTTTTCCTTGGTAATCCCACTTCTGAGAAATTTGTAGTAGATACTGTTTCACTTGAAACGATCCGGATTAAATAAAGACACGTCCGTTTACTTCGAATGCGATCATAAAACTGACGCTCTCTTTATTCTTATTATTAATCTTGCATGTGTATGACTGTATGTGTATTGTTGCATGTTTGCTCAAACTGTGTCATTGAGCATCAATTAGTCAAGTTGCGGCGCCATCTAGTAGAAAGTAGCCATATTACCGATTTTGGCAGCATTTGAATAGCAGTTTGAGTAGCTGTGGAATAACTTAGCACATCTGTGTTCTAGAACCTTCTGAACTCAACGAATCTGGAAAGTTCGAGAGGTGTCACTAGGAGATATAAATAGATGTCGCAGGTGCACCCAAGACATTCGAGTTGTGAACCGCGATAAAGAAGTGCGATAGATGACAGTAGTGAAAAGTATAGAGAAAAAGTATAAGTACCTATTGAGTAAAGCCTGAACTACATCGAAACAAAAGTTGGAAAAAGTACAAAAAAATGAAAACATCGAAACTCATCGAAAACACACGCATATTTATACGACATCTATCATTAAAATCTGAACTAAAAAAGCTCAGAAGCTTTTCCTTTGAGATTTTAAAATTTCCGTTAATTTTAAAAACAAATATTTTTTAAATTTATGTGAAATTTGGAAATACATATATAAAAGATTTGATAACGTCATCATTAAAAATGTGTTCTAATAGCCGTGACGCGAAAATGGTAAAAGAACTTTTTTGAAATAAATATTGTGCAAATTTATGATAAAATACAAAATTTCCAGATTACAGCTTTAAATACATAGTTTGCAAGATGCGGCAAACCGAATCACAAATATTATGCTAGTTTTGGATTCCTTTGATACCAGGATCTCGAACTACTTGCTCCAGCTCCAGATCTTGTGCGAGCGTCCACCTTCCTTTTTTCCCTCCTCAACTTTTCCTTCAGGGCAACAAATCTCTTTTCAATCCGCATTGCATTTATGCCGGGAAAATGCAGTGCGATTTGAATGAATATCCTTTGTTTTTTTTGCAATCGCAGAAGTCGTAGCGGCTGGTATCCCATATAGTGAGATTTGCTTGGATGATGTTGACAAGACTTTCATCGACAGCTTCTGCAAGGCTAATTTAGTAAGGCAAATTTAATGCTATCAAATAAAACATACCGTTCCAGTCATTTCCATTTATCGTCAAAAGCGCTTTTCCTTGCGAAACTGACAGGAATTATGTGATGGAAGAGTCATCTAGCGAAAAATTTGGTAAGGTATTCTTTGATTGTGTTTGTTTCTAGAGCTTTGCGAAAAGTGAAAGCTGGAACATTTTCCAGCTTTGAACAGCAGTAAAATTTTAAAATGAGAAGAAATATACAGAGCGCACTATGCGATGAAGCAGTATATCCGATTTTTTCCAATTTTTTGTACTTTTTCCCACTTTTGTTTCGATGTAGGCTTAAGAGAAAAGTGATTGTGTATTTAAAGTGATTAATTGTGAAAGTTATTTGTTGAATTAAATAAGTGAATTATTAGAATAATAATCAGGAAGTAAAAGGCATTGAAAGAGAACTAATAAAGATTTATTAAATAGAATTACGTTTTATCTTTTCGAATCCTAGCCTGAATGTAACAGTATATATAAATATAATATATAATTTAAGTAGATATCTTATTCTTAATCTCTTATATGTATATAATATATATATACTATATATATATATAATCACAGCTTATGAATGTAGGTACATGAATATAAAATGGTCTGACAGTGTGAGTTGCATGCTTAACTCTTACAATAATTACTACACTACGTTAGTTACTTAGTTATGGCGTTAGCTGGATAAAAAATTAGGTAGCTAACGTGCAACTGTGCCGTCAACACATCCTACTATTCCGGGAAGTCTAGCTCTTTCGAAAAAGTAATTCCTTGCGTCTTGTTTTTCAACGTTGGACATATCTGCCTTGATCCAAACCGGACAAATGTTCGATACAAGTAACGCAAGAACTTGATTTAAAACTACCGAAACTGTAGGTTGCGAAAGCCCCAACTCAAAGTCAGTCCCCACACCATTTTGATAGCTACCGCTACTGTGAAACCGCAGAGCACATGCAAGTTTTATTATTGGTGGAACTGCAAAACTCACAGAAGTTTTCAGCCCTGGACTTATTTTATTCCAAACATAATTAAACGCATATTTGTTTAACCGAAAATATGAAATAAACCTAAGAAAAGCAAAAGGTACATTTAACTGAACAAGAAGAAATATTTTTTTTCATACAAACTATCTGGTAGTTCAAGTGGGTTGGAGCTATCTCTTAAAGCTTTTCTCAGTCTACACACCATTACTAATTTGTCTGCTCTCTCGTCAGCATCCACATCCTAAAAAAAACAGGTCAACACTACTTTACATTTTTTGTTTGTGCTTTATTTTGTTTTTCCAAAAATTGAAATTCACAAATAGTTGATGCAAACAAAAATACATGATGCAAAATCAATAAAATTTGACGTTTAAAATGTGTCATTTCAGTCTGAAAATCAGTAGCAGCATTGATTTTCAAGCGAATGTGGAAGCTCGCTATTCATAATACAGTGATAAGCGAAATTCGCTAAAATATTCGAATCTAGGCGAACGTTGGATTCGCTACTCATACTGTGGGCCATAATAAAAACACAAAAATATTATGTTATTCATAAAAATAATAACAATATCTTTGTAATAAAAAAATATATTAAGCTTTTTCTGAGCGAAAGTCTTATATTACTGTATTGGGTACTTCATTAAGAAACGCAGCCGTGTAGACTTTAAATAGGGACAAGTCGTTTTACGGTATGTATTGTTTTGGTTGTGGAAAATATTGATAGCTTTAAAATGTTCAGTCAATCACAAATTCGTCACTGACAAATAAATTTCGAGCATTCATTCGCTGTTTTTGTTTGCAAAACAACTTTTTTAAAACGAAATGTAGTGAGTAGAATTGTTTTTTGAGAAAATAAAAAAATATGTATTGAGTAAATACAATCACTGGAACTTCACTACCATAAATCTTATGAACAAAAAGCAGTCACAAAATGCATGAACTTAAACAAAATAACTCAAAAAGTTCATAAATTGCTTTCGTTTCATTAACTCATTAACAACAAAATTAAAAAAAAAAAATTAAAAATTTTAACTTAAGCAAAACGAACGAACCAGAGATAACAGATTTGAATAACATAAACTACAGATGAAATACATTTTCACAATAGTAATTCGTGACATCCCCAGTGTCAAGTGAAAACAAAAAAAAACTTCTGATTAATTGTTTAAACAAATTGGTAAATTTCTATGGTGGGAGACGAGTTTTGCGATCCAGAATTAAAAAGGAGTATCTAAACACTATTTTGAATAGTAAAACGTAAAAAATTATATAGAATTGTCTACGAGAAATAAAAATTAACTTTTGGCAAAAATATATTTATTTTTTTTGAAACAAATTAGGTTGAACAAATTTCCTACATACATATTTTTAATACTACTAAGTACAAACGAAAAAAAAACAATTAATTAATAACCAAATAATACAAAAAAATTGAAAATTCCTTTAAATTGCTGCATCAGGATCTGCACAAGCCCTTTTTGTCAACATATTCACTGCTTTTATATATTTTTTTTTTCTTTAACATACCTCCTCAGGTTTTTAGCAATAAATTGGTAGATTTTATCTTTTGATTTCACATGAGAGTTCAATAAATAGAAAACATAATACTAATTGTAAGTACTAAATTTTGTACTTGTTCTTGAACTAAGTGGCAACCCTGGTCATGAGCCAAAATCGCTGTCATTCTGTTCAGTCCATTTTTGTTTCTTTATTCATTCCATTCTGGATATTCCGGATACAAAATTCGAAAATTCTGTCTTTTCTATTCCTTATCCGGAAAAAGTAAAGAAACACACTGAATATGTTAAAATACTGAGCGAATTTATTGGGTACATAATTCACAACCAACTTTGCCCAGTATTATTGTCTTAGCTTTATCGTCCAGGATGCCATAGTTGCTAGGCACAACCTTTCTTGCCTTCTGAAGATGGGTTAAAAGCTCAGTGCCGGTGTTCCTTGATATTGTTGATGGTGCAGGCTTATTGGGAGGCTTGCCGGTGAAAATTGGTTTCGTTGCAGACTTGGTGACGACTGCTGTCGTCCCTGGCTTGCCTTGTGGTTTCACAGTCCTACCTAATGCTGCGGCATCTGCAAAGAACAAAGAACAGCTTTAATCGATTTCGATGCTGAGTTGACGGCAAGCTGACGTTGTTCCTTCTTCTTTTGCGAGTTTTTAGGTCTCTCTGCAACTTTCTCCTTATATTTTCGACCTCCATCGTAGTTCGCTGGGTGTCCGCTATCTTGACAGTTAGCGCAAGGTACTGCGTCGTCCTTCTTGTTGTCGATACGAGGGCAGTTTTAAGGTAGGTAGGCGAATGAAAGAGATAGTTTGCTCAGTTGTTTTGTGGGAGCAAACCGAAATGACGTAAATCGAGGAATAGTTGTACATAGTTGATAACCAAAAACGGCACTTAACTATCACTTTTGCCGATTCTATCCCTTTCAGCACTTTAAGCGTGTGCAAACCTACTACAAATAAGTAGTCTTTTGCGCTACGCAATAGATGATAATCCGAAACGACAAACAACAGTAATCAATGTGAATACGTATTTTCGTTTTAATCAGGTTCCGCTGACCAATACACCTAGCATCTCTATCTTATATCTTTTATCAACGCAAGTCAAAAAATCGATTCTGTTATACACTGAACAAACTTTTTTTTATTTGAACATAAACAAATCCCTATTTGTAAAGTGGATTTAAATGTATAAGAAGTTGTTTACAGTAAATGTTAACCAAAAAAAAAAAAATCTTAATCCATATCATGTCATACAGTTTCGTGTAGTTATCTTTATTCAATTATTTGTATCTTTATAAACAATCTTGCATACAAAATTAACAAAGGAAATAAAAAAAAACTAAATTCAATCAAAAGTACAAAATATCTCTATTTCTATATGTTTACTGGGGCTAAGTGGGCCAAAAAATTGAAATACTAACACCAATTATAATAAAACTCAATTCATGACCTACCAATGACAAAATATTAAAACAATTTATTCTTTTTAATTAGTCACTCGTATTGCTAGCTTTTAGATTTCAGGATTAATTTGTCTCGAAAATCTATGTAATGAGAGAAATGCAACATTCAAAAGGAATAAGATTTTCTTTTTAAGTTTTTTTTTTTTGTTTTTTATTGAATTTTGTTGTTACTTAGTGTTTTATTTGTATATCTATTAATCTGTTTGTGTATTTGTAGTAGGGTTAAGTGAATTTGCATATTATTGGGGTTTTATTGCGGCAGCTGGTGGCTTCTTAAAGTTGTCCACAATCAGCGACAACAATCTTCTTGCTTGTCTTGCCCGATTGGCTGCCAAAAGATTCAATCTTCTTGACGATATCCATACCCTCGACTACTTTGCCGAAGACGACGTGACGGTTGTCCAACCACGCTGTCTTGACGGTAGTTACGAAGAATTGCGATCCGTTTGTGTGGGGACCAGCGTTGGCCATCGACAGCATACCAGGTTCGGTGTGCTTCAAGGTGAAATTCTCATCGTTGAACTTATTGCCATAGATGGACTTTCCTCCGGTACCGTTATGGTTGGTGAAATCTCCACCTTGGCACATGAAGTTGGGGATGACACGATGGAATGTAGAGTTCTTGTAGCCAAATCCCTTTTCGTGTGTGCAAAGAGCTCGGAAATTCTCAGCAGTCTTAGGGACAACATCGGAGCGCAGCTAAAATGTAAACAAAAAAAAAACACAAAGGCATATAGTTACCTATAACACAATAGATGCTATCTTTTTCGTTACAAAAAAGAAGTCATTAATACTGAAAAATAATCCTCAGTCCCCTAAATCAAAAAGTGTATGCCAAACATGTGTGTTCAAGGTTATAACTGTTAGAGACTAACTTGCTGTTGTACTTTAATATTAAATATGGGATAGCTTGTCATCTATAATACAGACGAAATTGAGTCATGCAATAGTGATTAACGCAATAATGAATAAGGAATAGTCCAATCGGCAATAGTGTTTGAATTGCAATTTTATACATTTTTAATGTGTTCAGAAATACTTTTAAAACTTTATAACAATTGCTTATTTTTTTATACATACATTAGATAGTCAATGTCACCCATAACTTCTTTGTCTTTAAGTAATTTAAATCTTATTAGAAATTTATAAATAGTCGTCTATGAGACATCGGTCGGTTATATTTGCATGTTAAATAAATTATTGAAAGCAATTTAAGGAATACGTCATCACATTACTATAACTTGAAATAAAAGTTCACAGATGGAGAACATTAATCGATAGTAGCAAAGCCTGTGAGTAAAATTAAATACCAAACAGTGAGAATCGCGTTGTAGTGACAAAACAAAATTTTTGTTTGGAAACAATTAAGTTGGACAATTTTCTACAAATTTATTATATAATACGAAATAAAAACGAAAAAAAAAAAACAAATAATTCATGACAAAATTACGTAAACAACAAAATAAAAATGCTTCTAAATTGCTGCATCAAGGTCGGATTAAGTCGTTTTGGTCAACATTTTTAATGTTTTTATGTTTTCTTTGCTTTAAAACACGAAAGACTCGTTTTTTGTCTTTCAATTATTAATTTGTTTCTCTCCAATGGCTTTTTTCACTTTAATATAGGTACACTTTATTAACAATATCGATGTTTTCTCCAAATTTGTGAAATGTTCCTCAATTTTTTCCTACAGTTTTACAAGAAAGAGAGTTGGCACTTCTGAAAGAGATAGCATCGTGAAGTACTCTGAGCCCTATACCATAATACAAAGTATCAATACGATATTAGACAAAAATTGGCAATGGTCAACAAAATTGATGAATTGTCATTATCGTTGTCAATCACCAAAAAAATTGATCATTGAACTTCAATTTCATAAGTCTTGAACAAAAAGTAATCGCAAAATGAATGAGTCTCAACAAAAAAAGATCTAAAAGTTCATAAACATAAACAAAGCCACACAATTTAACAATAAAAAAAAATATTTTAACTAAAGCAAAACGAACGAAAAGAATTTAATAACTTAAACGTCAAATGAAATGCCTCTTCACAATTGCATTTTGCTTGTCAGTGTTTTCAATAGCCGCATAATTTTGTCAATTGACAATCATAACATATGCCAAAATGTCGATCGATTGATAAATTTTGTCGTTATCCATAAATGATCGCATTTTCCTATTCTCAAAGGCCTTTTATGGAAAGCGAAACCAAAACCGATACCAATGTCATTTTTTAAAAAGAGGGGACGGATTGAGTGCGGATTAAGATAAAATGTTGACATTGAATCAAATTAATCTGTTTTATTGAATCAATTGATTTATTTCGTTACTGCGATATAAGATCAAAATATTTAGTTCTTTATTTAAAGGCCCATTTAGACGATCATTTCAGTTTCAGTTGAGCTTCAGTCCAGATTTCAGTTAAACTGATGTCTAAATGCAAAAATTGAAGCGTTTAACTGAAACTGAAACTGATGGAATTCCAATAAGTTCTCAGTTCAGTTAAACTGATGTGTAAATACGTTTCAGTTCAGTCGTCATTTTAATCGCAGTTGGCGTTGAATCGATATGTCCAAACGGAATGATAACATGGTCGATTTCATTGAAATTTATCGCGCTTGTCCATGTTTGTGGAAGAAAAGTGACCCTTTATATCACAATTCAGTGAAAAGGGAAGCAGCATACAATATGTTGCTGCAAAAACTAAAAGAGGTGGGTTTCAGGTATAATTGCACTTAGACTTGGTGCCGATATTGCAGTAAGAAATTTAAGGCTTTGGTAAGTATTTCCAGTTGCTAAAAATCGGAGAGTTGCACTTAATCTTTCGTGAGGTGATATGATTCTCTCATATTGGTATCTTGTTTTTTTTTTTAATTGGAGTCACTAGTTGGAGTAGCTCCAAATATACCCTTTCACTCATACGTAAATAGTTTGACCAATCAGCATGTTCAAACCTCAATTCCCTCATTAAATTTACGTGTGATAGGGTTCGTCTTTTTAAGTACCAATCTTTGCTCCATTTCTTTCTTCTTCTTTTTGATTTATTAAGCGACAAAACTATAGCTATTGCAATTAGGCTTGCATTGTCCATTACGCAATGTATTTCTTCTGACTTTCGACTGCTCAGGTTCACAAGTAAAATGAAAGCTGAACTGAACACCGGACTGAAGTCTAAACGCAAGGTTTTTTTAACTGATCGTCTAAAAGGGCCTTAAGAAGCCTAAAACCCAATCGTCACAATTTCAACGCTTCTTGTTTGAACATACAGCGAATAACAACCGTTTTTAAATAATTTCCGTTGTATTTTAAGATCAGCGAAGTCTTCTTCTTCAAGGGCCATGCTTTGAAAAAAAGTTTTAAATTTTTGGAACATACATTTTGATAATTTAAAAAATGGTAATACTTGGAACCATCTGACATTTAAATGAAAATAAAAAGAACTATTGCCCATGTTTTGGAAATAACACAAAGCGAAGGTAGCCGAAATATAAGCTACTGCTGTCAAAGCGATCCGCCGCGCTTTTTGGAATCGTTCTACGTTCATTGCATTTTCGGACTGTACGCTTATACATTATTCTGTTTCTCTTGGGCAATCAGGTGCATATTGCAATGACAAGAAGTGTAGCTAGAGAAAAACAATAATTGTAAATAATATAAACGCCTAGCCAATAATTAGTCATGCGCTCATTGCACCAATAAATTTCAAATCCTTCAGATTTCGACATTGTTTAGAAGGTAAGATAAACAGTTTTATTCGTTATGATTCAAAAAAAAAGGGAAACTACCTAAAAATTAACGTTCTTAAAGGGGAAATGAAAAATTTCAAATACATACATCCGCTTGATAGAAAAGAGGCGCAACGTATAAAATTCTGTTGCGAAATTTTAAAGTGTTAAAATATATCAAAATCTCGCACAACAGCCACGATTTTTGTCCTTTTTTTTTGTTCTTTCCATTCTTCCTTTTAAGCATTTTCTTTGCTATCTTGCTCAAGCTAATGACTTTTCAAACCTTTTATTCCGCTGGAGTCGCCGAGGAGTTCCCAATTAAGTCGGTGTACACCCGGGAAGTGTCTTAAGTTCCTCGATATTAATTGCAGTCCTTGATCATCTGCTTAAAGGAAAAGTTGCATACTCCAAAGTATATCAGTTATTATTTACTGACGATCGCGCCATTTGGGGGCGGCAATGGTGCAGTAGTAGTGTATTCACTTACTGAATGGAAGGTCGTGCGTTCGAATCCCGGCCAAGTCCATTACTTTATATTGAATACATTAAATCGATATCTCTCTAAGCAACTTAGACACCACCCGTGGAGAAAAACCCTACAACTGCACCCAAACACTTCTTTCCTATCTCTCTATTCTTTCTAGTAGTAAGTAGCACCAAAAAGCATGCAATGATATATGATATTCGGTTTGAGAACAATCGCGTGTCGTTGGCCAGTCCCATCTACAGAGTTAAGGAAGATAATACACACGTGGTATCACAATGAACCTAAATTGGTCTAAGTGTGTCGGCTTCTGCCGACAGCCACCTAAACCTAACCTAACTTATATGATATTGCCAGGTGCTGCTTGCTGTTAAACACAAATGCTTCCGCTGTGTTCTTAGCACTATAAGGGTACTGTAACAACAGAAAAAAAAACCTTTTAGCGTAAGCAAATAATAAAAAAAAAATCATCGCGTATCAAACGCCCTGCAAGGAGCACTTGAAGTATATATGGTGGCCGCTTTGAATGAGAATGGGTATCGTACTAGTCCGAAAAATACAGAATACCTGTGCTGCCCGTTCCCTGATCTACTTCGACCTATTCCAGACATTTTTATGAATGGAAAACTGGTCCCACTTCCTTTCAGCTTTTTTGACTTGAATCGGTCACAGAAAATGGCTTAATTTTCCAGCCACTTCATGCACGCTACGCTTAAGCGATTTTTGTCGTCATCATAGGTTGCTCATTTGCAGGTGGGAGTCCCAAAACTTTACACCGCAGTTGTATGACCGGCGCTCACATACGGCACACAATGTTGGATAACGCACAAAAAGTACTAATATAAATTGACAGCAGCTGGGATGAAGATGCCATGAGTAACAAAGCTTGAAGCCCGACTGGCTCAGTTGGTACTGTAATCTCAAAAAGAGATTCTCAGGCAAAAAAACAATATCAATCAACGTTACTTTATAATCGCGAAAAGAGGCAGGCATAAAAAGGACAAAATAACGTTAACGGGCTATCGTCACGTAAATTTGCCGACGATCATCGTCCAATCGGTAATAGTTTGCTTCACGTAACTCTACCATCATCAAGTCGTCTATCACATAAGAATCCAATTAAAAAATCTGGACGGTACGAATCCAGTTGGAATCATACTCCTCTTCAACTATAGACGGCGTTGTATCGAGTCATTTGCGAAAGAAAGTCTCAATTTTATTATTCCCGTCACTTTACCTAACTTTTACTTTCCAAATCAAATTTCCTTTTTACTATTTATGCCTTGTAAGCGGATTAGTATGAATGATTTCGGGGTGGTCAATTTGTTACATTTCCGAACCTTTTTAATGACTTAGCTAACCCAGGTAGGTGCTTTATAGGTAGGTGCTGCTACATTCATGCATAACTGTATTAAAAGTCCTATTATTTCGTTTGCATAATGTTACACAACCTCCAAACATTAGAAGAATATTTTCATTTGTTTTTTTTTTTTTTGAAGCAGTCAAATTGTTTTTGTCAGACCTTAATGTAATAGATTTCTTCTTCTATGGGATGAAAAAGGTTTTATGAATAAGGATTTTTGCAACAATGTGTAAAAGCTTCATAAATACTTATACACATATATGCAACCGTATAGGTGTTATAGCGAATTCAATGAATAAGAATACACACATAGTTGACTTCTTCGATAAAACGTTTTTTGCTTTTGTTTTTGAAATAGCGCTCCTGCCCATGGACAGATTTTAAAAAATCTTGACCTTTCTTGATCATTTAGGGCCCTAGAGAGATTTTATATGTTCCAAACTTTATCTTTCTTGTTCGAATTTTAGGCCCCAAAATATAAATATAAAATTCGTTTTCATTGCGTTTGCAATCGTTGCTAATAACTAATAACCCTCGCCTATTTTGCGAATAATAAGTGGAAAATAGACCAGCACCACATAAAAATGAGTCTGATCTGATAATCGGTTGTGACAAGCCGTGAAATAGCGCTGCAACACTAGTCCACTTTTTCCGTGGTAGCAATCGCAAAGTACTGTTGTTCATTCAACCATTAAAAAATAATTACTTTCCGGAATTCTTAGAGGCTTAACACAAACATTTTATGCTATTTTGCTCCTGCGTTTGTTCAGCTACGAAAGATAAAATAGTTCGTAGCATTGTGACAAAATTTCGAATAATTCAGATTTCGTCCTAACACTTTATAGGAATTTCGAAGTTTGTAGAAAACATCTCCCGAAATTCAGAGTAGGTACGACGGATTCTGTGATAGGACGTGAATTGTGAATATGTACGTTTGAGTAAAGAAAACACCCCTAACACATAACAAATCGATTGAAACTGAAAAATTCAGTCTTTAAGCTTAACAAAATTCATCACTATCTTTCGTATTCGTACCGTAATACGTCACCAACGCACCACTGCATGCTGCCTGACTACTATTAGGCTGATGCTGAGTCAGACTACACTTTTGAGGATGACTAAATCATCTTTATGCAAAAGTATGAAAGTGATGATCACGAAAATGTTGAATTTTGAAAGATAATTTTAAATGAATGGCCCACCAGGTGCATTGAATTAGGCATCAGCACGTTTGAATTGAACAAAAATTATTTGGTTAATTTTCTAAACCTTGTTATAGTTCACCCACACGTACCCAAAAATTCTAGTAATTCCAATAAACACAAGCAAACTAATTTCATTCCTTTATAAGTAAACCACATGTTCCCCATGCCCTGAAGCAACCATAATCTCTATCACTATACTGTAATCAATATACTATCTGTATGCATACAGCATGTATATATGTATGCCATAAGCATACGTTATTATCTGACTTGCACACTTATGTGGAAGCGAGTCACCCACAGTGAGTTAATTATTCTATCTTTGATGGTTGGTGATAATATTTCAAATATAAATCCTTCATTTAACTGAAAAACTTTTTATCCAAGGTCGCATTGATTGTCCATGCAGCGCGATCAATAACCTAATACACCAATCCTCTACACCTTACTTAATATGAATAAGTATGTATATATGTATAAATATAATTATATCTTCCTAATCCATATTCCGTTCCCAATATCCCAATCCAATCCACGCCACCGTGGCTAAAATAAAACAGCTAAATGCTGCTGAACCTGTGTGGAATATTCCAGACTTTTGGGCGTGCTTTCCCAAGAAAAAAAAGTAATTTCTTGCAAGAATTTCAGATTTACTATTACCTACATCCGCACAGCAATGAAACTCATACTCTACCACGAAGTTCAACTACAAACAACCAGCCGGTGGTGGATACCAAACCGTTTTTTTCACTCTACGATATTCTAAATTATGTACCTTTGGAAATCTTCATTAAATATTTGAAAAAAAATTTAAACCAATTTAGAGAAAAATCGATGAAAACTAGAAATTTCAATTTTCAAGCCATGTAAATTTGCTGCAACCACACAACCACGGCAGCTCCACACTATCACACTATGCAAATTGTCATATCTAAGCATACCACAATGAAAAAAAAATTTAACGCATGGAAATTCCCCGAAACTAAATTCGCATTTTTGTTCAAAAGTAATGGATATATACCTTTTTATGAAAAAAATAACCCCAAATTTTACTTACTTCCATAACAATGCGACCCACGGGCTGATTATCAGCGGTCATATCAAAATACACACGAGGTAAACCCATTTTTTTGCTAGAGAACTGGCGAAGACACAACAAACCGAACGCCGACTGACTCGAAACTAGATTCGAATTCTGAATTAAGATGGCGAACGACCGCAATTGTGACTGGGGTTTTACAAATGACCGGCAAAGAGTTGTTCCCAAGAAGGCCATGTTGGTGCACATGCTGTTGATGGCGTAGTGTAGTGTAGGCTGTACTGTAGTGTGCGAAAATACGGAATGGAGAGTTTTAGCGCCTGAATTTGGAGAAAAATAGAGCCTGAACTCGCCTTGCGCGCTGAATGTTGTATGCAAGATAACCGGAAGTTCGTTCATGTTGTATGTTCAAAAATAAATATTGGTGTGTTCAGAGCAGTATAGAATTGTATATAATGGTATAAAAGCATTTATAAATAGAAAATTCTGAAGATTACTATGCCAAAAGTGGGATAGCTGATTAGTTCAGCAACAGTGGAGTTCTTTTGGACGCGTATTTCAGCCGATACTTTTACTTTTAAATTCATTTTTATTAATTATTAGCTTATATCAACTTACATACTAGACAAAAATGATTAAATCTAACTTAAAATTAACAGGATACTTAGTACAATGGACCGTTACCGAGTCTGAGTGCTCTGGGATTTGGATTTCCTTTTTTAAACAAAAAAAAAAAAAAAAAAAACAGGATACTTATTCTAGATTATCGTTCCTTATGCGGACGCCCTAAACTTAACTCTATCTTATAATTATTGCCTTTCGGCCTAAAAACTATTTTACGAACTAATCTTACATATCGAGAAAATTTTTAAGAAAACTCGGGATCTTTATCAAATTTTATATTTTTATATAAAAAAAACAAATTACAAATTACAAACTACCTACTCTACTTACTTAAACTAATTAACATATTCTAACTATAATTATGATTCTGAGCACTCGTTGCATTAAGAAACAAGTGGTCAAAATCCCAATTGCTTTCCGAGCGCCTGGCAGTCGTCAACGTGCACACGCGCCGCCGTGAGCTGACTGATGCCTTACAGAATTAATCACCTCCCGGAAGCACCACCACAAGTTGGCGAGCCCGGCCCCTCCCAGAAACGCCCTAGCTAACTTAGTCTATCTTACAAACTAAGAGTATTTCAGACCATATTTGACTTACTGTGGACAGTTTACTATAAGGAAAATTGAGTTTCTTATTTCAAATGTAGAAATGGGCCTAAAAATAGTGTAAGTGGAAATATTTAAAAATGAATAAAAAAAAAATCGCTTTTAAACGCAATCTATCGAAAAGTTGCATTAAGAACACATTCAGAAAGTATGAGCGCATGGCATAATGCAATATCCAATGCAATTTATTGAGGAATCATACAGTGATGGTTGTACGAAGTGTAAATAATGGCACATGATTAAGTAAAGAAATAATAGAATTATAGAGTATTGTTCGTAATAACAGTCACCGACTAACCTCCGAACCGATAACTGTACTCTGGCTGTGTTCTCCGCGTTCTCCCACAGTTTTGGGCGGAAAATACAGCTATTTCATAAGCACATTATTTCAACTTATGCTTTCTTCTACTTTGTGACATTAGTGAAAAAAGGCAAACAAAGAAAGAGTGTTTAAGCAACAATTAAAACATGGCCGTGTGTGATTTCGGGAAATCGGTTTAGCGGACTCTTTATGTGTCTTCGTTGGCTAGTGGGGCAGATGTTAGTGTGTTGGGCTATTAGTCTAAACGTTTTTCCACTGCCCTCAAATTTACCGTTCGGATTCGGCTTAAAATTGTAGGTCCCTTCCAGTTCGCTAAAGCAAATGGTAGACAAGCTGGGTTTTGGGCCCTGGATGGGCCGTTAATGCCTTATCTTTTCTTAAGAAAAACAACCGTCGGCTGTCAGTGTGTTTTTGCTTAAAAAACTAATCGACAGTATTAGCGCAGCAACAGATAACCCAACTTCGTGACAGCAATCTACTAAAATTGGTAAAATCCCAAAAAATAGTGAACCTTTTCCTAACCACAAAATCACACTCGCTTAGCTCTGCCCTATCTCTGTAACTCTTCATGAACATCTCAATTCATCTAACGGCACAGTATAGTTCTTGTCAATGTCCAATAAGATGAATTTGTAGACGAAATGAGCTCCCAAGGAGTCACCAAAGTGTTGAAATTTCAGGAAACTGAAACAGGGCGTATACTTTTCACATTCGATTTATTACGTTCTCCTTTATTACGAAAATACCAACGCTTGGGACATACTTTGAAATATTGCAAAGGCGGCGCTACTTAGAAAACGTGTAACCTTCCCACATACACCCCTGAAACATGTACACATCTCTCCTGTGCTAACTGCGCGGAAGAACATGCATCGTATTCAGGAATATCTTAACGTTTTTAACAGACAAATGAAACGCTGAAAATAAAAACCATACAGAAATAAAGCATGGCAGAAACCAGAGAGATTTACAGAGAACAAAACTCCACCTCTACCAGTGGCGTGGCGAATCTGGGAAGAATAAAAGTAAACTTTTCTCCTCCGCTGAAACGCCTCTCAATAACAGGTAGCAGCGAGGAAAGAAGAAAAAGAGAGCCGAAAAAAAAGTAAGTATACGTCCCTAGAGCTCCGTTGTGCTGGAACCGACTGGTTCTCGGACGTCGCTTGGAACTGCATTAGCGGTTGAAAGGACACCGCTTATAGGTGGCTAGGACTCCGTAAACCCGCCGACTAGAAAAATGGTGGTGTCCGGCCACTCGCCGCTAGGCATGCATGACCCTCTTCCCGCAATTGTTCGTCGGTGGGAGCGAGAAAAAAGAGAATTTGGATGAAGGAGTGGTTAAAAAAAAGGAATCAGTTCACACATGAAAATCTTTTGAATGAATTGAAAATAAAAAGTAAAACTTCATATTGTTGCATTTTTTTGATGCGGTCGCTATAATCTTTCCTTTTGACATCCCATAAACTCGGTAATTACCGATACGTTTCAATTAATTCCGATACAAATGCTCGGTCTGCAGCGTCCTTTAATTTCCCTCTGGCGCCAGACATGTTTTCGCTTCCGCGACACAAAACACAATGAAGAAATTACATCAACCCAACCCTTACACATATCAATCGGCATGACGTTCATCATACAAAATCAAACTTGCTATGATTTTCGTCAATCAGACTTCACCAAATGTGTGTGACTCATACAGATTCATTTTCACAAACACATGCTACTGATTGATGTCATTCGATTGACCGTGTAAGGACCGCTTTAGAGCTTAGTTCCAATTAGATAATGAAAAAGTTACTCACCCCTTTTGTTGATGTCACTAACTCCGCATATGGTGGGGTGTGCGTTTGCGTCAGCATCAACCACCAGTGGGCATTGTTAGCTGGCTCTGCGTGTATCGTTCTGGATATCGCAGCTTATCCCCGGGTCGTCGTAGGGGATATACTCTGACTATAGCCACAGTTGTCCCTTTCCATCGCGGTCTAACCCCACCTAACTGAAGTCACGACCTTTTTACAGCCGGAGAAGAAGATTAGCTGTACTAGTCGGAGCATTATTGCTGGCTCGTTCAAACACCTCTATGATATTGGTATCCTCGTCCTCTAATTCAGAAAACAGTTCTCCCCCGATACAGAGGGTTGTTCGACTACAGTAAATGCTGCTGAGGTTCTAGCCGTGTTCGCATCCTGAGAATAACTTTCGGGCATAGCCTCTAAGCTAAGACTACTCAGAGGATACCATGCCTGCGAATAAACTCTCATCCTTCTCATGGATCTTTAGGACCAAGGTGTCCGTGACGTAGAAGATTTTGAACAACTGGCTGAGGAGCAAGGAGATAAATCTTCCTGTTCTGTCTTTTAATGAGCCGAAGAGTCTCATCCGGCGTATTTCGTCCTGGGAGTACCCAAGTACGAGCTGTTGGGCGGACCGGAATGTCTCTCCAGTGTGCGACACCAGATGGGCATTAACCCATAGGCTCGAAAGTCTTGCGTTCGCTGCCCTTAAATAGTCGACGAACATCTGGTCGGAGCACCCTACCAATTTAGCACGTTTAGGTACCAACCTTTATCCGTGAAGGTGGGAAGTAATGCCGAAGGGTCTCTGTCGCTAAATGCAAGATTGTCTATGGTCAATCTTGTCTTTAGCGTGAGCCAAATTTCGCTGCTAATATTCCCCTCATCGTTCTCCAGTTACAGATGCTGAAGACCAGGCAAGGTCATTTTGACAACAAAAATTATTTTGCTCCTCAATAAATTTGTAGAAAATTTAAATTTTTTTATAGGATTGCAGAAATAAATAAATCAGTCAATGGTTGGATCCCGAGTGTATGTTGGAGGATGAAAAACAAGTCCATATAAATATTAAGTTGCAGGTGGCAATGGTGCGATGGTAGTGTATTCATTAAGTGATTGGCAGGTCGTGCGTTCGAATCCCGATCAGGGCCATGATTTTTATAAATTGAATACACACAACAAAAACTGATCTCCCTAAAGCAATTTAGGCGCCACCTGTTGAGAAAAAAAAATCCCATCGCACCAAACTACTTTCCTATCCTTCTATTCTTTCAGTAAGTAGCACCCAAAAATAGGCAATGAATTTCTAGGAGCAACTTGCGCAACAAACTAAAATGCCTGCGCTGTGGTTTTACCATTATAAGGGTACTTTGTCACTACAGAAAAAAGAAATCCCTTTAGCGCACGCAAATTATAAAAAAAAAAAAAAAAAAAAGTTGCTATAAATTGTTCTGTTTTGAAGTAAATGTAATTTGATTGTTACATTTCGTTTCAGGTCAAAACGTTCATGTAAGAGATGATGAATTCACATTTCCTTATAAGCACAACCTCCTGTCTGGCGTGGAAGAAGGCGATGTCAAAAGTAAATTTATACTATGCCTTTTTCATATCCATGCAATTATTGTCTTTCGTTGATGAATATTGCAATGAGCTTACTCTGCTCAGAGTGTACTCAACGAGCTCAGAACTTAAAAACAAAAACTCCTCAGATTAACAAAACAGGGTAGTTCACTGACTCAAGATTAAAAAAGGAAATCTATTTCGACTAAGCGTAGTTGGTACGAGTATCTCTGTGCCGTTGATGAATTTGGTATCCGAACTTATAGTCAGTTCTTACAAGAATTTGCATATTCTAACGAATTCAGTTAAACAGTAAGAACTTTTCCAAGCATGTGTTGATTACTTGTCGGTGTTACTTTCAAATTGCAACACTTCTATTTTCGCAGACAGTTGCCAAGAAGCTTGATTTGATTGATATTTGGTTAGGGTATATTACACTGCGACCTATTGGTCTATTGTGTCCCATTGCTTGTGCCTCGGAGAGGTGCATGCCCTCGTTCAGAGTCCTCTCTAGATACTTCTTTGTGAAGCGTGTCGAGGTATTGCTCTGATTTATCCTTGGCAGGTCACACTCCTTAGAGCACAGCGTCCAGTCCAGTTTCTTTGATGAATCTGAGAATGAGCTGTGGGTCCATAGTTTGTATGTCCTTGTCTGTTATTTGGTGCCTGCCCAAATGTTTCATCCTTTTGTGGGTCAGTGCCCCACAGGATTCCAGTATATGGTCTGGAGTTTCGGCGGTTTCACTGCAGAATCTGCAGAGCCGGTCCTCCGATATGCCAATTTTCCTCAGGTGCTCCTTGAGTCTGCAGTGCCCCGTGAGGAGGCCTGTTAGGATTCTTAGGTTATTTTTGTTAAGGCCGATACAAACTTTGAATCTCTTTTGGTTGTAATTTCCTAAGAGTTTCTTTGCTTGCCTCAGACCTTGGAGGTTGAGCAAGGTTTTGGCCTTTGTTTCTTCCTCCAGTCTCCTGAACTCTTCGCGTATAGTGTGTTCTCCTATCCCGCAGAATGGTTCAGGTCCTATGAAGGGTTCCTCTGCCCCTTTTCTTGCCAGAGAGTCCGCTGCCTCATTGCCCGTAATGCCAACATGGCCAGGTGGCAGATGGCAGATGGAGATTCTGTTATTCTTGCCTAGTCTATTCAGTCCTTGTAGGCATTCCCACACGAGTTTTGACTTGATAACGTAGGCGTCAAGAGCCTTTATAGCTGCTTGGCTGTCAGACATTATTGCTATGTTGCAATTTCTATAGTTTTTCTCGAGGTTGATTCGAACGCACCTGTCTATGGCACATATTTCTATCTGGAAGATGCTGGTACATTTGCCCATGGATTCGTAGTGCTTAGTTCCCGGCCCAAACACTCCTGCACCAGTTCCCTCCTCAGTCCTCGAGCCGTCCGTATACCACTTTGTTGTGTGGTTGCTCAGTCCATAAGTTATGGATTCGTTGCTCCAGTTCTCCTTATTGCTGAGCTTTATCTGGAAATTCTTCTCGAAGTTGAATTTCCTGATGCTGTCGTCCCTAGGTATGCCAAGAAGTGGGAGTTTTTTGAGTAAGTCACCGTGTTCTTTCGAACCGATGGATTTTCCTCTCCCAATTCCCTCCTTTGCCATCCTAAGGATTGTTTTGTCTGCCTCGTTCATCACCATGATGTGTAGAGGGGTCAGTTCCAATAACACCTCCATGGCTGCGGTTGGGCAGCTACGCATTGCTCCGGTAATGCATAGGCACGCCAGTCTTTGCACTTTGCCGAGTGTCTCTCGCGTTGTGACTAGACTGGTTCGTTTCGCCCATGCTACCGCTCCGTATGTGATCATTGGTCTCACGATTGCAGTGTACATCCATCGCAGGATGCTTGGGCTGCATCCCCATGCCTTCCCCGCTAGGCTCCTACATCTCTTGGATATCTCCTCTGTATGTTTTCGCCAGAGGAGTTTACTATCTAGATGGAGTCCTAGATATTTTACTTCTTTGACTGGTATCAGTGTCGTGCCTGATAGGTTTATGTCCTTAAGTCTTTGAAGTTGTCTTTTCCTTGTGAATGGTACTATCGTTGTTTTCGCCGGATTGATGTTAAGTCCGACATTATGGCACCATTCCTTGGTTACTTTAAGCCCCTTTTGTATGATGTCTCCAAGGGTTTCTTCGAACTTGCCCCTGGCAATCAATACAATGTCATCGGCGTACGCCTGACAGTTGATGCCATGGTTGGTTAATTTTTCCAGCAGTTCGTCTACAACTAGGCTCCACATTAAGGGTGATAGTACCCCTCCTTGTGGACATCCTCTCGTTGTGTTTACTCTGATGGTTCCAGATGGTGTTTGAGTCTCTGCTGATCTAGTGCTCAGCAGCTCACACATCCAGTTGGATACTGTACTGTTAACTCCTTTCCTATCCAGGGATCGTTTGATCGCATCATGTGAGGTGTTGTCAAATGCTCCCTCTATGTCTAGGAAAGCGCAGAGTACTATTTCTTTTGCCTCCAGGGCACTTCGAATTATCTCCGTCAGCTGATATAGGGCGGTCTCTGTTGATCTGCCCGCTCTGTATGCATGCTGACGATGATGTAAGGGGGATGTGTTCAGAACATCTTCCCTTAAATAATTGTCTACAGCCTTTTCTGTCATCTTCAGAAGAAATGACGTAAGGCTGATGGGTCTGTACGATTTTGGCTGTGTGGGGTCTTTTTTCCCCGCTTTTGGTATAAACACAACCCTTGCTCGACTCCATTGCATTGGTATGTGGCCCAAGGCAATACTGCTCCTTGTTATCTTTAGCAGGTGTGGTATTAGTACCCTTTGCCCTTCTTGAAGAAGGGCGGGTATAATGCCGTCCACTCCGGCAGATTTGAAAGGCTGAAAGGAATTTATTGCCCATTTCAGCCGTCCCTCAGAACAGATGGTTGATGTTGTTTCCCAGTCTTCCCTCCGAGGTCTGATTGAAGTGGTATTGATTCCTGGCTCAGTACTAGGCGAGCTGCCAGGAAAGTGAGTTTCTAGTAGCAATAGTGCCCTTTGATCCTCATCTTCCGTGAACTCGCCATCTGGTTTCCTCAGAGACATCGGCACCCCTCCTGACTTCGCAAGAGCTTTGTGTAGCCTTGCCGCAGTAGGGGTGCTGGTGATTGTCTCACAGAATTTTCTGAAGCTATTTCTTTTAGCTTTTCTTATTTCCTTATTATATGTAGTAAGGGCCATTTGGTAGCTTTGCCATTCTCCGCTGCGCTTTGCTTTATTAAAAAGCTTCCGCACCTCGGATCTTCATTTTGACAAGTTATTGCTCCACCATGGCGTCTGTTTCCTGTCCCGTTCTCTACTTAGAGGACAGCTTTCTTCGAACGCAGTGATGATGGCGTTTGTTATGCCTTCCACTGCGCTCTCTAGCTCTAGGGGGTGTCCCGGAGCCTTCCTTAGACTAAGGCGCCCCAGTTTGCTCTCTAGAGCAGTTCTATGAGTTTCCCAATTGGTTTTCCTTGGGTTTCTTACTGGATTTCTCGTGATACTTGTGCTGTCCAGGTCGAATACTATTATTCGATGGTCAGACAATGACGGCTCACTAGATACTCTCCAGTTACTAATTAATTTACTTACGCTTGGGCTACCAAGCGTGAGGTCGAGTACTTCCTCCCTGACACTAGTTACAAAAGTGGGGGTATTTCCCACGTTTATAATATCAAGTGACGAACTCATAATAAATTCTAGTAGGTACTCACCCCTGGTGTTGGTGTCGGTGCTCCCCCATATGATGTTGTGGGCATTTGCATCACACCCTATAAGGAGCGACATGCGGAGCTTGTTGCAATGCTCCACCAGTCGCTGCATTTGGGATGATACAACCGGCTCATCCCCTGCACAGTACGCCGATACGATGACAATGGTGCGGTGACATCCTTCAACATCCAGATGTACCTGAATTGGCACCAGATCTCGTGTCGCGTATTCTGAAAGTAGAATAAATTTATATTTATTGTTTATGCCAAGAAGCTTGCCCCAGCATCAATTACCGTCACAAATACTGCTGACGAACTCCAAACCTGTATACAATCTAGACAAGATAGATCAGATTCAGGAGATTTGCTATAGTAAAAAAAAAATAATAATAATTAAATTGTACACTATAAAACTACTTTCTTTGAGCTCTAACAGAAACGTCGAAAAAAGGCGTTAGAGCCCGCAGCAAAGATCATTTCATTGTATAGACTTGTAACGATCCGCGGCCGCCTAAAGACTACATCAAGTTGCTGGAAGCATTTCCGAGTAGTCTAAACGACAGCAAAAGTTACTGTCCCTAAATGTAACCACGGCACAGGCGAACACACCCACAGTGCAACGAAAAAGCGAGTCTGAACGCTTTCACTCGTGGTCGTGCCAAAACCCGAAATAAAAAAAATCAACAGACGTCAGATACGAAGTAAAGTTGAACGTGCATGGTCACGACTCCCTCCCATCACCAAAGGAGACACGGCGTAGCAACGAGGAGCAATCATCCCACGAATCCGGAAACATCCCGGCAACTGCGAGGAAGATCAACCTCCTCACAAGCTGGAGAAGTCTCCCATCGTCGGTGCCAAGCATCAGGACCAGGATTTCGGTGGTAAAAGCGACTAGTCCCGAGACACGTAACCTCGACAAACGTGTAGCTAGGGCGAGGACCAAGGCCCGCGTAAACCACGTTTCCTGGGTCGAGTCGTTCCTCTGCACAGCGGAGGAACTTGACTCCTCGGAGGCGAGTCGGTCGTCATCCCTTTGGGACGAACAACCAGCCGCCGAGGCGAAGTTCTCTGGTCATCCACGCGGTGAGGAAGAATCCCCCCAAGAGACGCGGTCTATAATCCCAGCGAAGGAAACGCGGTGGTGCGAAAGAGCCCCCGAAGAGGTAAGAACAGTCGGAGCGAATGGCGAGGCAAAAAAGTACTCCGTTTTATCCTGGTTTTCTCGAGTTATAGGCAGGCGTAGCACGAGTTCACTCGGACGAGCACCAGTTCACGACCTCCGCGACGTACGGCACACGCGGCCGGCGACACGACGGACCGCACGGCCGGTGCCGAACCAGCATATGGTCCACCACCAGCGCGATTTACACCACGCGCCCGAAACACAGACACAAGGTAAGCCTTCGTCGACATGCAGGAGGAGAAGTCGAAGGAAGATCGCTATCTTTCATGGGCATTCCTGACTGACTGCCTATTTTTTTCCTCCAGAGTGTTCCGGCGACTCCACTCAGCCTGGGACCGGGTAGGAAGCAGCGCGGTCGTCAGCAGCAGAACCCCAGCCACAAGCGGCTGTGGCTAGAGGGTTCGCCCCCAGCAATCCGACGACACCGACACCAGCGTCGAAGGGTAACAGGAGCTGCCACCCGCCGCAGTCACCCACACACACACACCATTCGTCAGCGGTAGTTCCAGCACCAGCACACCAGCTCCAGCAGCAGGCGAACTTCGCCGACGGCTCAAGAGCGTCGCATCACCCGCGCCCCATCGCATAGCATTAGTGTAGTAGTGTAGATATATAGATCTAGACTTAGTCGGTAGTAGTGTTTAGTGTTATAAATATCAGTTCCGTAAAATCATTAATTAAATTTTATCATTTGCATTTCGTGTTCGGCATCTCGCGACCCTCGGCATTAATATTCCGCCAGAATACGTACTCGTACTCTCGGGCTGCGCCGAAAAATTAGAGCCTTGTTCGGTTTTGTGGTTTTTCGCGAGATTTCGTTAAAACATACCGGCCTCACCCTAGCCTAGCACCTTCGTGCTAATTTTAATTAATCGCCCTCGATCCGGGGAGGTAGTTCCGATACTCGGTAGTGTCTTCCACGAGAGACTTTCTTTTGTTGCCAGAAAAGGGGCTGCAATCACGTCCGTAAGTTCCCACCCACTCGGCCTGGGGTCATCGACCCCCCCCGTACACACGCACACATACACACACCCCTCGCAAGAGGGCGGAGTGGATTAACCTTATCGCGACTGTAATGAATCGCGTTAATTTTTTTCTCTTTTTCGAGTGGCAAACGGATAGGGGTCGGGTTATAGGTAGTGCATTTGTTCTCTTAATTAATTTGTTCCTCACAGGGTGGATAAATCGCTATGTGCGCACATCGGGGATGGATAAATCCAAGTAAGTTTGTTGTATTGCTTTCTTTTTTTACTATATTGATATAAAATGCACTAGATATTACCTGTAGTTATATTATATACATTTGCCCGTATTGGTCGTATTGTATTGATTCTCGTTCGTGGTAGGTTAGTGGACTCGCGATCGTCGGTAATACTTTCCGTTTTTTTTTGTGGAGGAAATAAAACGATTCAACGACAACCAGGTACCTTTGAGACTTCCCAATTCTGGTGAAACCGAGGGATTATTCTAATTTTTTTTTTGTTTGTTGGCCCTTTTGGCATGGGAATAGTGTAAGCTGAGGATATCTCCGATCCTTCGACCTAGTTCCACATGGTTTTAGTCGATTACATTTTTCTTTTGGCTGAAACGAGGCTAAGAGTCATCGCATCTCATAGACTTATCGGAAGGGTTTTTTTTTCTCCCTCGATGCCAAATAAGAATAAAATACGGTAACGCGGGAGTAGGTTAACTTAATATTAATTATCGTAGATTATCTTAAATATTTTCTCTTTGTTATCATGGAATAAAATGTGTTGAAATCCACTGAACTATTTTAGTGTTGGACATTTATTCACGAGGGTCTTCAGAGAAGTTCTTTTGGGCGGAATGCCTGAGTAAATTTAGTTGTCTGGGAAGGTAGGGAGTTGAAGGGGCAGCAGATATGGGAAGGCGATTCGCGCGTATAAGGCGCTAACGGGACTTTATGTCCCTTTTCAGATTAGGGGCCAGCGCAAGCAGAGCGATGTGGTGGCCAAGGATCCGCAAGTTAATGTTACGGTGGGGTGGGCCAGCTCAGGGGGAGAAACAACAGCATCTACCTCCCCCAACCCCACTCTCGAGATTCCTCGGGCGTGGTCTTATTTTCTTTCGCGAGCCCTGGTGGTCCAGGTCGTCGCAGGCGCTTATTTCAAGGCCAAGTCCACTTCGGGCCGGGGTCTACCGTAAGGTAGATCGGGCTTCTCCGGAGGTAGTAGAGGTTACCAGCCCCGCACCACCGGGTGGCTGACTCCGTGAGAAGCGATGGATGGTAGTGAAGTTTAGGCATGTAAAAAGAATGTAACCCCAGTCCGAGCTCGCAGCAAGTACCCGCTCCCACCGACGAGCTAGCGCGGGACGCTGTCATGCCTAGCTGCGAGTGGTCGGACAACCCCCAACCCTCTTTCCAATCAGGCCGATCGTCAGTGCCCTGGCCGCCTGTAAGCGGGGGCCTGTCGAGAGGTTTAGTGGGCCGCCGTGGTTCGAGCTTTTCCGTAGGGAGTTTTTCTCTTGCTGGAAGTGGTTCATTCTTTTGGGAATTTAGGTCTTTTTTTTCGGTTCTGGAAAGGAGGGATAGCGGCGTTGCAGGTGGCTGCCATGGTGGGGCAATTATCACAGGGATGGTTTCATCCATCCGCCCATACCTCGAAGTCGAGTGGATAGATGGCAGCACGGTAGCAACGTTGTTAAGGGGGCTATATATATATATTTATATTTATTTATATATAATTTACGTTGCAGGTGGCGCCCAACGTGGGGCCCGAAGTTGGAGATGTGGGGCCTTGAACGTTAAGCCTATCTTTCAAAAAAAAAAAAAAAAATTCTTGTCAATTTTTTTTTGAGCTGATTTTCTTTTCCCATCGAGTTTACTCGAGAGGAAAGGTTCCTCCCCAGCTCCAAAACTTTTTGATTCGTTAAATTTTTGACATGGTGTGACAGAGTTACCGTCCTCCGGGAGGGATCCTGGCACAGATTAGTCAGGGACGCGTGTCCGGTTCGCTTTGCGAATCGGGGACATCTGCCCTAGTGACTTCAGCCCTGGCCCGATCGTGGAGGAAGTTGTTCGCCGCGATCGTCTGATGCAGGTGCTGAAGGAGCGAAGCAAGCGCGCATATCCCCGGAGAGGAGCAGAGCTTTGACCGGTCTCGAACAAGACGTAATGTTTGAAGCATTCGATGCAAGGTATCCCCTCTTCCGTCGCTCAGTAAGGTTAGCCTTACCGCGCGAGGGACTTACAGTATCGAGAGTAGCAACGCTTTGGTGCACACGTAGACCGGTGCCTGGGCGAAGTTGTTCCCCGAGCACGCCTGAAGCTACGTGGCGCCAGAATTGCGCTATTTTCGCCGTCACCTTTGCAAATTAAAACATCTTACGATGAAAGTATTTTTTTTTTTTGATTAGATAGATAGATAGATAGATAGATTCTTTATTTTTTCATCATAAAGTTTACAAATTGGTATACTTAAGAATAAGGACATGGCAATACTGCCGTCTGCCTGGATTTTTTTGATTAGATGCGACACGAGAGAAGATAAGAGCCCATTGAAGTCGGATAGTAAGTCTGAACCTCCCAGAGTAGACTCCAGACCTTCCCGATCAATTATGTTTATAAGCAGTTTATATATATATAAGTTTTCCTAGTATTATCTACACTTCATTCTAGTTTCGTACGGTAGGATAAGAATCATAATTTTTGTTTGAGGAGTGATTCTTTTATCCTCGTATCCTTAAGAGATTAATCTTAAGAGCAAACTACACCCAGTGAATTTTCAACCTGTATAGTAGCAGCGGTCACCCTGACTAAGGACCGTTACTCCACCGCAGGTATAAAAGTTTTTTTTGGATTAAGGTAGTCATAAGCGCTTGTATTATTAGAACTGGAATTAGATTAAGCATCTTCAGTAATTGTAGCTTTAAACTTGTTTATTTTTCTATTCGTAAATTAGTACGCGATCCGTAAATAATCGCAAGCGGCCTTCGAAGCAAGGTCGTATCAGACAGAGTTAGCAAGCGACGATGTCGAATCCCGACAACGCCGACAGGCTTAACCGCTCGTGGAAACAGCCACGACGACCAGCCAGAGGACTGGGCAGGGAAATTAGCTCCTCGAGCCGTGCGTGTAATGAACCGCGGCCCGGACAACCCATCGCCCGAGGCACCATAATGCCCGTAGATATTCAAGGGCCCCGGAACAGTCCCTCTGCTGAACCGGACAGAACTATGGAACCAGCACCTCTTCCTGAGAGACTGGGACCATTCCCTATTATTACGTCACCCTCCGGGGACAACCAGGAATTTCCTATCGCGGGACCTTCGACCGCCGCCGCAATTCATTCGCGAGCACCTCCCTGTACGGGAACGGTCGATGGCGCCGCGACATCCAGAAGCGACGACCCGAACGAAACCGGCGATTTCGAACGATATGTTCAGCAGGTCGTATCGGCGAGCGTAGGAATGAGGCGAGCGGAGGAGCTCCGCTTCATTCGGGAAGAGCTGGATCGCAGTCGTGCCGTGATGCGGCAAGACATGGCCGTAGTCCTCCGAGAGGCGGTCATGGGGCCTAACGCGTTTCGCATTCGCGATCCCTACGGACCAGGCCCGGCAAACCCCCAGCCCTTCCACGAACCACCCATCTCCTCATCTAGACGCATTCCTCCTCCCCATACGGGAGCAGAAGAACACTCGGACAGCCGTACGGAGTTCATATTAGGAGCAAGCCCTCTTCGGTAAGCTGCTCCAGTAAATCATCCGCCCGTGTACCCAGTACACATGGCCAGGAGCGCCAACGTGGACAACTTTTTGGCACAGATGAGCCGCATCAATCTTAACGATTCCTCACCACGTCAGGGCGTAGAACAACCGATACCATCGCAGGGACCTTCTCAAGCGAGTTCGTACCCGCGGTATCACAACATCCCTAAATGGGACCTTCATTTCGATAACGAGGAGTTATCGGTCGACGATTTCCTGTTGCAGGTAGAGCGGCAGCGGGAGTCGTGCAACGCGACGTGGGCTGACGTAGTCCTGAACTTCCACCATTTGGTGAAGGGTCAGCCCAAGGTATGGTTCTGGGGATGGATCAAGCGCAATCCCAAAGCTACGTGGGAAGCATTGCGCTTGGCTCTCCTGGAACAATATCGCTCTTTAGAATCGGACTTCGATATTTTCCGGCAAATGTCGGCCAGACTACAAGGCGATTTCGAGTCATTCGACGCCTATTACGAGAGTCTGTTGAGGCTAAACGCCCGATTGAAGTACCCGAAGCAGAATCGAGATCTAATCGAGATTGTGAAACGAAATGTGAAGCGGCAAATAGGTCAATATTTACTTACCTTTAACACCTCGGACATGGCAGAGCTAGTGTACATCTGCCGGAGTATCGAACGGTTCCTGACGGAAGCGCAAGGAACCCATCCGAGCAAGCCAAGACCTGCTGCAGCCGCGCCATTTCGCCGAACTATCCATGAGATCGACGAACCGGATTTACAACAAACCAACTCCGCTGACGCTGGCGTGGAGGCCGTAGGCTTTCGGTAAGACAAGCACCGGCTATGTCTCGATTTTCGTGAGCTAAACAAAGTCACTAAAAAGGACGCATACCCGCTGCAAAATATCGAAGGGTTGCTAGCTCGCCTACCAGACATATGCTTCATGTCCAGTGTGGACTTGAAGGACGCGTTCTGGCAGATTCCGCTGGAGGGAAAGAGTAAGGAAAAAACAGCCTTCACCGTCCCCGGTAGACCGTTGTACCATTTCAACGTCATGCCTTTCGGCTTGTGCAACGCGCCCCAGCGCCTATGTCGGTTGATGGATCAGGTTATTCCCTCCGAGTGGAGGCATAAAGTGTTCGTGTACCTTGATGACCTTCTCATCATCGCGAGTACTTTCGAGGAGCACGTAAAACTTCTAGCAGTGGTAGCGGAGAAATTAAAAGCGGCAGGTCTCACCATCAATTTGGAGAAATCCAAATTTTGCTACAAGGAACTTAAGTATCTTGGTTATCTCGTGGGAAACGGAGTCTTGAAGGTAGATCCTAGCAAGGTTAACGCCATCAGAGATTTTCCCATGCCGGCCAGCGCTCGGCAAGTCCGACGATTCCTAGGCATGGCGGGATGGTATCGACGCTTTGTGCAGGACTTCTCTACCCTAGCAGGAACTCTATCCGACACCCTCAAAAAGGGACAAAAATTCACCTTCGGCGACAAGGCAGCCTCATCGTTTCAGGCCATCAAGGAAAGGCTATCGAGAGCACCAGTTCTGGCGAATCCCGACTTTAAACGAGAATTCATCATCTCGTGCGATGCGAGCGGCACCGGCATCGGTGCAGTGTTGAGTCAGTTTGACGAGGAGGGGAATGAACGACCCATCTTTTATTATTCCCACAAACTGAACTCGGCACAACGCAACTATACGGTGACCGAGCAGGAATGCTTGGCGGCCATCATGGGCATCGCAAAATTCCGGCCATACATCGAGGGTACAGATTTAGAGTAGTAACCGACCATGCCAGCTTGCAGTGGTTAATGAGTAAACGGGAGCTCAAGGGGAGATTGGCTCGCTGGAGTTTAGAGCTCCAGGGGTACTCGTTCGACATAGAGCACCGGAAGGGAAGTCTCAATGTCGTACCAGACGCGTTGTCGCGCGTCCATGAGATTGAAGCTCTCCATTCCGACGACTCTATGCCGAGTAGAGTTTCCGACGTGTTGCACATAGACCTGTCGGATCCGAGCTTTCGCTCGGACTCCTACCGGCAGATCATTGACATCGTCGAAAACAACAAAGACCAGCTACCGGACCTTCGGATCCTGAACAATTTCTTGTATAAGAAGGTCCACCGTAGTACAGGAAACCCGTTGCGGGACGAGAGCGCCTGGAAGCTCTGGATCCCAGCGGAGCTAACCCCTCACTTGATCGACCTAGCTCACTGCCCTGCGAAAGCCGCGCACGGCGGCATAGCAAAAACCTTAGACCGTCTAAGATCACTTTACTACTGGCCCAACATGGCCACCCAAGTCCACCAGTATATAAGACAGTGCGAAGTGTGCAAGACCACTAAAGCTCCCAACACCACCTTGCGAGCAGAAATGGGGCAAGCGTTCCAGGTAGACAGGCCTTTTCAACACCTGTACCTGGACTTTTTAGGACCCTACCCGCGTTCAAAGCGTGGCAATACGCACTTAATTATCGCACTGGACCAATTAACGAAATTTGTCCTCATCCGAGCCATCCGGAGAGCCACTTCGGACTCGGTCGTCCAATTCCTCCGCGACGAAATCTTTGCAGTATTCGGCGTGCCGGAATCCTTGCTATCCGATAACGGACGACAATTCATCAGCAAGGAGTTTAGTTCTTTCACGGCATCTCTCGGGATTAAACACGTGAAAACCGCAGGCTACTCGCCTCAGGCGTACGCAAGCGAACGGGTCAACCGCTCGATTCTAGCGGCGATTCGAGCGTACATCACCCCTGACCACTCGACGTGGGATTCCCAACTGAACGCCATCGGCTGTTCTTTGAGAACCGCGATTCATTCGGCGTTGGGAATGTCCCCCTACGAAGCTGCGTTCGGCCAGAGGATGGTAGAGCACGGGAGCGAATATCAGCTGTTGCGTAACCTTAACGGGTTGAATAATTCCGAGACTGAGCTATTGCCGAAAGCGGCCAAAATGAATATCCTTCACTCGTATCTTAAGGATGCGCTGAGCAAAGCTCACGCGAAGTACGAACGACGATATAATCTCCGATGCACCCCGAGGAAGTTCAAAGTGTGAGACCTAGTCTATAAGCGAAACCACCAGCTTAGCGATTTCGCCAGAGGCTTCAACGCCAAGTTCGGACGGAAGTTCGTCCCAGCAAGAGTCCTAAAGGCTCAGGGGAACTTATATCATTTGGTTGATGGCCAAGGGAATGATCTTGGATTGGTCCATAGCAAGGACATTCGACGATAATACCGAGAGCGCGTCTACTCGGCACCATCTATCTTTCTACTTTCACATTCCCATCTTTTTCCCATCCCCAAACGCATAAATTTTCTCACAACTACCCCCGTCTATAACAATTTCAAAGTCTCAACCACCTATGGTTTTTAAAATAGGAAAAAGGAAAAGAAGAAGAAAGAAGAAAAAAAAAAGGAAAAAAAACTCCACTGCCCCCTTTTGAAGGGAGAAACCCAGAGGGAAAAGTACGCTAAGGCGAAGGCAAGCGGCCCGACCAGCACAGCCTGCGCACGAGACTCGGAAGCTCAACACCAGACCGGATCACGGCGGCGGCAGCGTCGCGCTTTTCCGTGTCAGTTTCTCTCGCAGAGACTCGGAAACCTCAAGGTGTGTAACGATCCGCGGCCGCCTAAAGACTACATCAAGTTGCTGGAAGCATTTCCGAGTAGTCTAAACGACAGCAAAAGTTACTGTCCCTAAATGTAACCACGGCACAGGCGAACACACCCACAGTGCAACGAAAAAGCGAGTCTGAACGCTTTCACTCGTGGTCGTGCCAAAACCCGAAATAAAAAAATCAACAGACGTCAGATACGAAGTAAAGTTGAACGTGCATGGTCACGACTCCCTCCCATCACCAAAGGAGACACGGCGTAGCAACGAGGAGCAATCATCCCACGAATCCGGAAACATCCCGGCAACTGCGAGGAAGATCAACCTCCTCACAAGCTGGAGAAGTCTCCCATCGTCGGTGCCAAGCATCAGGACCAGGATTTCGGTGGTAAAAGCGACTAGTCCCGAGACACGTAACCTCGACAAACGTGTAGCTAGGGCGAGGACCAAGGCCCGCGTAAACCACGTTTCCTGGGTCGAGTCGTTCCTCTGCACAGCGGAGGAACTTGACTCCTCGGAGGCGAGTCGGTCGTCATCCCTTTGGGACGAACAACCAGCCACCGAGGCGAAGTTCTCTGGTCATCCACGCGGTGAGGAAGAATCCCCCCCAAGAGACGCAGTCTATAATCCCAGCGAAGGAAACGCGGTGGTGCGAAAGAGCCCCCGAAGAGGTAAGAACAGTCGGAGCGAATGGCGAGGCAAAAAAGTACTCCGTTTTATCCTGGTTTTCTCGAGTTATAGGCAGGCGTAGCACGAGTTCACTCGGACGAGCACCAGTTCACGACCTCCGCGACGTACGGCACACGCGGCCGGCGACACGACGGACCGCACGGCCGGTGCCGAACCAGCACATGGTCCACCACCAGCGCGATTTACACCACGCGCCCGAAACACAGACACAAGGTAAGCCTTCGTCGACATGCAGGAGGAGAAGTCGAAGGAAGATCGCTATCTTTCATGGGCATTCCTGACTGACTGCCTATTTTTTTCCTCCAGAGTGTTCCGGCGACTCCACTCAGCCTGGGACCGGGTGGAAGCAGCGCGGTCGTCAGCAGCAGAACCCCAGCCACAAGCGGCTGTGGCTAGAGGGTTCGCCCCCAGCAATCCGACGACACCGACACCAGCGTGGAAGGGTAACAGGAGCTGCCACCCGCCGCAGTCACCCACACACACACACCATTCGTCAGCGGTAGTTCCAGCACCAGCACACCAGCTCCAGCAGCAGGCGAACTTCGCCAACGGCTCAAGAGCGTCGCATCACCCGCGCCCCATCGCATAGCATTAGTGTAGTAGTGTAGATATATAGATCTAGACTTAGTCGGTAGTAGTGTTTAGTGTTATAAATATCAGTTCCGTAAAATCATTAATTAAATTTTATCATTTGCATTTCGTGTTCGGCATCTCGCGACCCTCGGCATTAATATTCCGCCAGAATACGTACTCGTACTCTCGGGCTGCGCCGAAAAATTAGAGCCTTGTTCGGTTTTGTGGTTTTTCGCGAGATTTCGTTAAAACATACCGGCCTCACCCTAGCCTAGCACCTTCGTGCTAATTTTAATTAATCGCCCTCGATCCGGGGAGGTAGTTCCGATACTCGGTAGTGTCTTCCACGAGAGACTTTCTTTTGTTGCCAGAAAAGGGGCTGCAATCACGTCCGTAAGTTCCCACCCACTCGGCCTGGGGTCATCGACCCCCCCCGTACACACGCACACATACACACCCCCCTCGCAAGAGGGCGGAGTGGATTAACCTTATCGCGACTGTAATGAATCGCGTTAATTTTTTTCTCTTTTTCGAGTGGCAAACGGATAGGGGTCGGGTTATAGGTAGTGCATTTGTTCTCTTAATTAATTTGTTCCTCACAGGGTGGATACATCGCTATGTGCGCACATCGGGGATGGATAAATCCAAGTAAGTTTGTTGTATTGCTTTCTTTTTTTACTATATTGATACAAAATGCACTAGATATTACCTGTAGTTATATTATATACATTTGCCCGTATTGGTCGTATTGTATTGATTCTCGTTCGTGGTAGGTTAGTGGACTCGCGATCGTCGGTAATACTTTCCGTTTTTTTTTTGTGGAGGAAATAAAACGATTCAACGACAACCAGGTACCTTTGAGACTTCCCAATTCTGGTGAAACCGAGGGATTATTCTAATTTTTTTTTTGTTTGTTGGCCCTTTTGGCATGGGAATAGTGTAAGCTGAGGATATCTCCGATCCTTCGACCTAGTTCCACATGGTTTTAGTCGATTAAATTTTTCTTTTGGCTGAAACGAGGCTAAGAGTCATCGCATCTCATAGACTTATCGGAAGGGTTTTTTTTTCTCCCTCGATGCCAAATAAGAATAAAATACGGTAACGCGGGAGTAGGTTAACTTAATATTAATTATCGTAGATTATCTTAAATATTTTCTCTTTGTTATCATGGAATAAAATGTGTTGATTTCCACTGAACTATTTTAGTGTTGGACATTTATTCACGAGGGTCTTCAGAGAAGTTCTTTTGGGCGGAATGCCTGAGTAAATTTAGTTGTCTGGGAAGGTAGGGAGTTGAAGGAGCAGCAGATATGGGAAGGCGATTCGCGCGTATAAGGCGCTAACGGGACTTTATGTCCCTTTTCAGATTAGGGGCCAGCGCAAGCAGAGCGACGCGGTGGCCAAGGATCCGCAAGTTAATGTTGCGGTGGGGTGGGCCAACTCAGGGGGAGAAACAACAGCATCTACCTCCCCCAACCCCACTCTCGAGATTCCTCGGGCGTGGTCTTATTTTCTTTCGCGAGCCCTGGTGGTCCAGGTCGTCGCAGGCGCTTATTTCAAGGCCAAGTCCACTTCGGGCCGGGGTCTACCGTAAGGTAGATCGGGCTTCTCCGGAGGTAGTAGAGGTTACCAGCCCCGCACCACCGGGTGGCTGACTCCGTGAGAAGCGATGGATGGTAGTGAAGTTTAGGCATGTAAAAAGAATGTAACCCCAGTCCGAGCTCGCAGCAAGTACCCTCTCCCACCGACGAGCTAGCGCGGGACGCTGTCATGCCTAGCTGCGAGTGGTCGGACAACCCCCAACCCTCTTTCCAATCAGGCCGATCGTCAGTGCCCTGGCCGCCTGTAAGCGGGGGCCTGTCGAGAGGTTTAGTGGGCCGCCGTGGTTCGAGCTTTTCCGTAGGGAGTTTTTCTCTTGCTGGAAGTGGTTCATTCTTTTGGGAATTTAGGTCTTTTTTTTCGGTTCTGGAAAGGAGGGATAGCGGCGTTGCAGGTGGCTGCCATGGTGGGGCAATTATCACAGGGATGGTTTCATCCATCCGCCCATACCTCGAAGTCGAGTGGATAGATGGCAGCACGGTAGCAACGTTGTTAAGGGGGCTATATATATATATTTATATTTATTTATATATAATTTACGTTACAGACTACAACAAAAGTCAGCACATAAACAAACCAACTAATCTACCATCAAAAGAAGAACGTCAATCCTGCACAAAACTTTAAAAAAAAAATTATAGTTTTATATCCACAAGTTTTACTGTTATACTATGCATTTTCATGGATAATCTGTAAACAAAACGAATCTCAATCTGACATAAAAGTCGTTACTGTTATTGAAATGTTCTTTTCTTTTATTTAACGACGCTGTTATGATCTGGACTAAAGGGATCATAACCCTTCCACTTTACTGTACCCTAGTGGTCCACTGATAGGGTTCGCACCATTCAAAGAAGACAAATAAAAATTGAAAATTGAATTACTCCAATAGACCACGCGAAGCTATCTCTTTCTGAAACGCCGAATCCCTTTCTTAAACGTCAAAAAATAATTGATGGATACAATAATTTGAAGAAATCGTATGAAAAAATCATTGTGACTGTTAATAAAGTGTAAATTGAAGTAAAAACTGTTGAACCTTCGATGATTGTGGAATAAGAAAGCTAAATAAAACTTATGTATTGTAATATGGTGACCTTACACCACGGCGGTCTCAAGAAGAAGAAGGTAAAGAAAATAGCGAAGTCAAAAAAAGGTTATGCATGATGGCGAATGTAAAATGTCCGGTGGACAATGACGCTCGGTGTCGTCATGTGTGTTGAGTTGCATACGAAAGTGATGTTAAACAACATCTTAACATTCTTCTTCACTCGACATAATCCCAAAGATTCTATTAACTTGTAAAATTGCTGCTTGGGTATTGCCTTTAGATATCAGTATATCAATTTGGAGTCGATATGCTTCATTCTCTTGTTCACTGGGTTCTTCAGCTATACCGATAAAGGTCTGGTTATCTTCGAAAATGCCTCATGGCGTAATGTTTTCGATCCCTAGTTCACGAAGAACTTGTTAGATTCACAATGCCTCACTCGCTGGGTTTCTGAGTACCCATATTCAACCTGAGTCGATGACATAGGTACCGATTTCTGGTTCCTCATTGCCCAAGTGACAGAACATCCAAAAACTTTGAACACATATCCAGGTATTCCCTACGTTGATGTTATTTCCCCAATCCGAATTAGCATATCCACTCAGTGGCTTCACGTTTAAACCCATGTCAGATGTCCCCTTGATGTACCTCAAAACTCGTTTTAGATGACTCCAGTGTTCGTCGGATACGTTGCCTTGGAATTGGCTGAAGAAGTTCAGTCACAAGCTCAGATCTGTTCTGCAAGATAACATCCCGAACATGAGACAGCCAATAAGTTCTCGATAAGAGTTACTCGTTGCAACCCCTGCATTCTGTATTAATTTTAGATTGACCTCCATTAGTGTAGCTGCAGCTTTTCCGTTTTTCAGTACAAATTTTGTAACTTGATTGGAGAGACATTGGTTCTTACTTCATTTGAATATACTGTTACATCCAGGCTAGGATTCGAAAAGATAAAACGTAATTCTATTTAATTAATCTTTATTAGTTCTCTATCAATGTCTTTTACTTCTTGATTATTATTCTAATAATTCACTTATTTAATTAAACAATTCACTTTCACAATTAATCACTTTAAATACACAAACACTTTTTTCTTACTGGATACTTATACTTTTTCTCTATACTTTTCACTACTGTCATCTATCGTACTTCTTTATCGCGGTTCACAACTCGAATGTCTTGGGTGCTCCTGCGACATCTATTTATATCTCCTAGTGACACCTCTCGAAATTTCCAGATTCGTTGAGAAGGTTCGTTAAGTTCAGAAGGTTCGAGAACAACATACCAAGTTATACCACAGCTACTCAAACTGCTATTCCAATGATGCCAAAATCGGTAATATGGTCACTTTCTACTAGATGGCGTAGTTGACTAATTAATGACACAGTTCAAGCAAACATGCAACAATATCCCCCTCTTAAATTTGTTCGTCCCGAACAAGCACGTCAATATTTTCCCCATGGTAGCGATGGAGACGATCCACATGGACAACTTTCAGCTTGCCTCTTCCTCGCTGGATCCGGTAGACAACATCGTTGATGCGCTTCACTATCTTATAGGGTCCTTCCCAATCCTGCTGTAGTTTAGGTGACATACCTTTTCGGCGATGAGGGTTGTATAGCCATACCAGATCTCCTTCCTGGAATCCTGTGGTGGTCGCTTTTGTATCGTACCTCGTCTTCATGCGGTCGCTGGATATCCGAATCTTATCTCTAGTTTTCCGATGAATGTTTCTGATGATTTCTCTGAGATCCGCCACATAATCATCTTCATTCGTTGCTTCATCAGTCGGAGATCCAAACATCAATTCACTAGGTAATCGGATGGTTCGACCAAAAAGGATTTCGGATGGAGTATGTCCTGTTGTGTTATGAACTGCGCTTCGATAAGCTAATAGGAACATGGGGATGTGCTTGTCCCAGTCCCGCTGGCAGTCGCCAACAACCTTAGAAAGGTGTTCGTTTAAGGTTCTATTGAAGCGTTCCACCATTCCGTCCGATTGTGGATGAAGCGGGGTTGTTCTTGTCTTCTTAATCCCTAGTAGCTGGCATACTCCTTGAAAGATCTTCGACTCAAAGTTGCGACCTTGGTCCGAGTGCAATTCCATTGGTACGCCAAATCTGCTTATCCAGTTGTGGACAATCTGCTCTACCACGGTTTTAGCTTCTTGGTTAGGTATAGCAAAGGCTTCAGGCCATTTAGTGAAGTAGTCCATCACTACGAGGATATAGCGGTTTCCACTGTTGGTTTCTGGAAATGGTCCTGCGATGTCAACTGCAATCCTTTCAAAGGGCGCTCCAACGTTGTATTGATGCATCTTGCCTTGCATTTTTACTCTCGGGCCTTTACTGGCTGCGCAAGCGGCGCATTTTCGGCACCAGTTTTCGACATCGTCTCTTGCGTGGATCCAGTAAAAGTGTTCTCGCACTTTTTCGAGTGTCTTATTTACTCCCAAGTGACCTCCGGACACTCCATCATGTAGTTCCCTAAGTACTTCGTTGCATCACGGCTGATGTTCCATCCGAACTTTCCCATTTTCTTTTCAGAATGCCATCCTGGACATGAAGTGAATCCCATTGTGCCAAGTATGCCTTCAATTCCGGACTCCTATTGGAGATCTGCTGCCAGTCCGGCTTGCCCTCATGTTCCTTCCAGGCGAGAATCGGCTCGATATCCGGATCTTCCTGTTGAGCATTCGAGAACAACATACCAAGTTATACCACAGCTACTCAAACTGCTATTCCAATGCTGCCAAAATCGGTAATATGGCCACTTTCTACTAGATGGCGTAGTTGACTAATTAATGACACAGTTCAAGCAAACATGCAACAATACCTTTTATTTTATCTCAATCAATCTTCAAGCCCAGAAATTGTTCTGGATTTCCAATGTCCTTCACTTCGAACTCCTTAGACAATCGTTATTTTACGTAGCGGATCCTTTTTGTCTCATTTGCAACTTTTAAATATCATAACGTATACAAGTAGCAAAATCAGCACCCCATTGTCAATGTAGTTATAAACGTAATAATCATCTTGCGAACGTTGGAAGTCAAGTGATATTTTATACATTTTAGATGCCATCTTAGCCACTGTGGCATGTGTATCGTTATAATCAAAGTATTTGGTCTGTGCGAATCCTTTTGCAACTAACCTTGCTTAATATCGTTGCACGTTGCCGTTCTCATCCCATATAATTTTATATACCCACTTAAATCCAATTGGATTTCGACCTTCCGGTAATTTCACCACCATGTGCTGTTTTTCTTCAGTGCATCCATCTCCTCCTGAATCGCAGCTACAGATTACATAAACTAGATAGTCAACTTCCACATCCCTGTTCCCTAAGACCCGCAATGACACCCGTTAAATTCAATGATATGTGGCCGACTCCGCATACGAATCCGAAAAACGACGTTTTTTGGTTCCAATTAGTATGGAAATTAAAATAGCCACAGACTTACGCTAGAAATCAGGGCTAGATAAAAATCGAATATCACTTCAATGTGAGAAAAACATGAAGCCGCTTATTCCACATTTTAGATGCCATCTTAGCCACTGTGGTATGTGTATCGTTGTAATCAAAGTATTTGGTCTGTGCGAATCCTTTTGCATCTAACCTTGCTTAATATCGTTGCACGTTGCCGTTCTCATCCCATATAATTTTATATACCCACTTAAATCGAATTGGATTTCGACCTTCCGGTAATTTCACCACCATGTGCTGTTTTTCTTCAGTGCATCCATCTCCTCCTGAATCGCAGCCACAGATTACATAAACTAGATAGTCAACTTCCACATCTCAGTTCCCTAAGACCCGCAATGACACCCGTTAAATTCAATGATATGTGGCCGACTCCGCATACGAATCCCAAAAACGACGTTTTTTGGTTCCAATTAGTATGGAAATTAAAATAGCCACAGACTTACGGTAGAAATCAGGGTTAGATAAAAATCGAATATCAATTCAAAGCAAAATAAAAATCAATTTTTTTTCATGTTTGAAAACTATATTAACATTAGGTATATTTCTACTTCTATTTCTCCAACAACTTTTCCTGCGAAAGAAGCACAAAAAAACAATTTAAAGGAAATAAATGTGTAGGTTATATTTATCAAAAAAAATTAAAAAGGATAAGAAAACGTAAGTAGAACAAGTAATATAATAAGCTGTTCCTACTCGGCCTTGCCGTGCCTATGCATGTCTTTTATAGTAAGAAACAAGTTGCAAGGCAAACTCGGTGGACCTATTTTTAACAAACTTCACAGAAATACTTTCAGGTCGATACCAAAGATTGCCTGATTTGAGCTCAATCGGTTCAGCGGTTTAAGGGACTGTACATTATTCTCCGTAAAGCTTAGTCCACTCACACATCTTCAATGTTCCGCTAATGTTGGGGCTAGTTGTCTGGCAGGCGCCTACGTCGGCTTACTTTTTTGAATCAAACATCAACTCAAAAGAGAAAGAAACTTCGTCTTTTATTGGCATTCAATAAATTTGATTTTGCGCACGGTTTAACTACAAGCAACAATTCTACCTAAATGTCAAAAACGAAATCGACCAACAAATAAAAAAGTGGAAATACAGCGCCACCTATCATTGCGGGTGGCAATGGTGCAGTAGTAGTGTATTCGCTTACTGACTGGAAGGTCGTGCGTTCGAATCCGGCCAAGTAATTTACTTTATATCGAATACATGAAATCGTAATCTCCCTAAGCAACTTAGACACCACCCGTGGAGCAAAACCCTGCAACTACACCCAAACACTTCTTTCCTATCTCTCTATTCTCTTTCTAATAGTAGGTAGCACTGAAAAGCATGCAACTAAATACGGTATTGCCAGGTGCTGCTTGCTGTTAAACACAAATACTTACGCTGTGTTCTTAGCACTATAAGGGTACTGTAACAACAGAAAAATAGTAGTAAATGAGGATAAGACTAAATACATGCTATCAACAAACAAACAAACATCTGTCCGCCACCTAGGACAAAACGGCACTATTGATAGCAACAATTTCTAGGTAGTTAAGGCGTTCATCTACCTCGGAGTAAACATGAACTCCACGAATGACACCTTAGTGGAGATCCGGCGAAGAATTACCCTAGGAAACTGCCGCTACTTCGGTTTGGCAAAACTGGGTTCAAAACTCCTAACTCGGAGGACGAAATGTATGCTTTACAAAACCCTTATCCTGCCAGTTTTGCTTTATGGCGCCGAGTGCTGGACGATAAGCAGGAAGGGAGAACTGATTATGGGCTCCTTTGAAAGAAATATTCTTCGGCGGATTTGTGGTCCTGTGTGCGAGGAGGGCGAATGGAGGAGAAGATACAACCGCGAACTCTATCAGCTGTACCAAGATGTGGATGTAGTCCAAAAATCCAAAATACGTCGACTACATTGGCTCGGCCACATCGCGCGAATGGACAATAATGCTCCAGCTAAGAGGATCTTCACATCCCAGCCCCCAGGTTCGAGAAGGCAAGGAAGACCGAACCTCCGTTTCAAAGACCAAGCCAGAGCGCTTGGTCTGGACAAATGGAAGCAGCGTGCTCGGGATCGTAGAGGATGGAAGGCTGCTGTGTCTCAGGCAGAGTTTCTTCACGGGTCGGGAGCCCGTTAAGTAAGTAGTAACAACAGAAAAAAAAACTTTTGCGTAAGTTAATTATCATCCATGTTCTGCATTTCGATCGAAATCGAATTAAATTCACTTTTCAATTTCACTCGGAATGAAATTTGGTGTTATGCATTTCGATCGTTTTAGATTTTTTCGAACTGTCAATATCCTACAAACACAATGTTTGCTTGTAAGTCAACATGGATGCAATAGTTTTAGCAATTTTCAATTAAAAATGCTGGATTCGCACTTGAAACATTCGTAATAACTCCCTACAGAATTCACAATATTGTAACATTCCGGCTAGGATTCGAAAAGATAAAACGTAATTCTATTTAATTAATCTTTATTAGTTCTCTTTCAATGTCTTTTACTTCTTGATTAGTATTGTTATAATTCCCTTATTTAATTCAACAATTCACTTTCACAATTAATCACTTTAAATAAACAATCACTTTTCTCTTATTCAATATTCTCTATACTTTTCACTACTGTCATCTATCGCCCTTCTTTATCGCGGTTCACAACTCGAATGTCTTGGGTGCTCCTGCGACATCTATTTATATCTTCTAGTGACACCTCTCGAAATTTCCAGATTCGTTGAGAAGGTTCGTTAAGTTCAGAAGGTTCGAGAACAATCTAATTATGTATGTACTAGTTATTCCACAGCTACTCAAACTAATAGCTGTGTTTTATTATCCATGCGGATCTGGATCTGGATCAATTTAATACGTAAAACAAAAACAACACAGGATCTTGCTATTTATCGGGATCATTAATCGTGATCTAAAATGTAATTACAAAACTCACTACCTGTTTTTTCGTGGCGTTGCTTATTTAAATTATAGGAAATTATAGGAACACAATAATATTGCCAGACCAAAATATGAAACACTATTAATAATACAAAAAATCAATTAGCATATTTTCATATTCGAATAATTTACCACTGCGACTTTTGAGACGTTTTGCTTCGTAATATAATACACAAAAATTAATGGAAATATTAGCAGTACAATACTGTTAATATGTTGCATATTTGAACATAACATTTGAACATAGTTTCTGAAAAAAAAATATTGAGTGCAAAATGTATAAATCAACATATTCAAATGGCAACACCCCCGACACAACAAGCGATCATATTGTGACGTCACATTGTACCCTATATTTGCAATATGGCTGAGTGCCAATCGAAACTTGAAATAACTGGTATCGTCTGTTATGTGTTAAAAACAACTGTTGCCACAACTTGCCACTGATGATCCAGATCGTTTTATTATCAGATCGGATCCGTATCAAGATCATTGGGATAATAAAACGCGGCTAATATTCAAATGCTGCCAAAATCGGTAATATGGCTAATTTTACTCTCTACTAGATGGCGCAGTTGACTAATTAATGCTGAATGACACAGTTCAAGCAAACATGCAACAATATTCATTTCGATCGAAATCCGGAACACACAATTTCACTTTCACCTTGCAAATTCACAAAAAGTGGAATGCAGAACATCGGCCTATATATAAAAAAAAACTATCAGAATTCAACATAATTATCCTTTCTGACACGACAAAATTATAGTAAATGTAGTTATCAAGGAAATATCTATCTCTACTTATTCGCCACTTCATGAGCCCAAATTTTATCAGCAAACTTGTTTTGTGAATTACCAAATCGTACCATAAATACGAAAAATTTAAATATCATGACTACAGTGCCACCTATTGAGATTGAACCTAGGAGAACCCTTCCTGCAGACATATAACTTCAAGCAAAAACGCTGACCCAACTGTTCCCGTCATTTTTGGATCCGCGATATATGAGGCGTTCCACGCACACATATTTTGTAAATTCACTGTAACTACATTGCCAATAGAAAGAAGAGCGAAAGTCGAGTGTATTTATTTGTAATGGTGGATTTGTTCATCTGTCACTGACACTGTCTTTGTCTGCAGATATCATGTTCTTTGAAAGGTAAACTAAAATTGAATTTATTATTCCACACAATTATTTGCTTCATTAAATTTTGTTTAAATTTAGATTTATCAAAATCACAAGAATAGCAACCGATGAAGGCGTGGGCCGAATTCCGATGACTTTAATGGTACCGGCACAAATTCATGCTGAAAGTAAGTAACATACATTGGCATAGATAATATAAACATTTATTTGCTTCTTTTCTTTTGCAGGAGAATTTGTTGGAGAAAGGGTAGCAGGTACCTATACCTGAGCCGTATGCGGAGTAGTCCATATGTCATTGACTCCGTTTGCGGACGTGAAACGGAGTCTCTTGCTTGAAGGGATGTAATACTCAAATGTCAAATGTTTATAAATGTATAAATATTTATTGATTTAAAATAAAAGAATTTTCTTTTTGTTTTACGATAACTGCCTTTACTTTAACTACAATAAAATTTAAATACTTATGTATAAAGAATGACGTCTGTTCTTTGCAACAATTGAAAAACTTTATATATTATTAATCTTCAGCACATCTGCGGAAAAACAATTAATTGAATATAATTTGAATTTAATAGACAGCTTTTAAAAGCATTTTAAAATGTCAAAACAGAGTTTCTTGCAAACAATAATTGAATGTTGTTAGGGTTTAGGCAATGTATTTTCTGATGGCTTATAGATGGATTGCTAACAATGCTACGACTGCCACATAGTTATAGTTGGCTGTGCCTTTTATGTCAAATAAAACACAACCACTATTATGCCACTTTGACTAACACTTTATTATTTATTGCTAAGGTATCTCAAAATTATAAATTACATAGATTTCACCAAACGATGCCGGTGGTTGCAATGGCGAATAGAGGATGAGTTGTTTTCTTCTATTCTGTCGATTCTCCTTTTGGGTGGGTTGAGTCCTGGTGCGAGTCGATCGGTAATGCCAACTGTGATGAAGTTGGTGCCCCCACATAGTCTTGATAACCAACTCCACCAGTCGCAAGTTTTTGTGATTGTATCAAACTATATTACTATATTTATATTTAATATTGCCTATAAGAAAATTATAAACATGTAATACTTAATTTTTGTAAATATTCATAAATGAGAGTTTTCGAAAAAGCTATCCCAACGCCACCTATGGGGTCTAACATAAAAAACAATCCGGAGCAGCACACGAATATATGGTGTGAATATGAGCTGGATAGTTTCAGTGGTTCAGGCGTGATGATCAGACTTACAAACACATCAACGTTTTTATCTATTAAGATTATAACATTGATAAATTTAAGAAAAATATGTTTGCAGTCTGAAAATAACTTCATATTAGATGGAAAAAATGATTTTGCTGCTTCAAAACGAACCAGACTTGTATGGAAAACCTTTTGCGGTGCTATAATGGGTACATGAGTTCCATCTGCGCATCATATTAGTCCCAGAAATCCGTTTTTTTCCGGAAAATAATTGGGCCGATAATTGGGCCTTTATCCATTTCTCACATATATGGCCTACCAGCACCCAAAAACTTCTTTTGAAACCACAGACACCGTTGGTTCTGCTAATCCTAAATTAAAATCCTTTCCACTGCACTTGTGATAACTTCCTTCTGCGAAGAAACGCAGAGACGTTGCAAGTTTCAGTAGTGGAGGTATTGCAGTCGAAAGCCCTAGCAACTTTAAACAGTATTTTACTTTGTTTCGAACTTAACAAAATGCTTCTTTGTTAAGTTCGAAATAACTTATAAATCTGTAAAAATAAGATACAAATAGAAACATTTTTCTTAAGTAACGAACTTTAGTTCACAAAACAAATTTTCCACCAAGAGATATGTCAGATTTTCTCCACCAAGAGAAATGTCAGATTGATCTCAAATAGCCCATTTTAACATAATGTAGGCAGCACTTTTGACAATTACAACTGGAAAAGGTTGTCTTATTTCCTTCAATTGTGTCAAAGTTAAGTTGTATGAGAGACATCTGTGCATCAATTATGTTTAAAAACGTATTAACTTATTGTCTCTCGATTGAACACAAATAAAAAGATTTTTAAAAAAATTGCATGTCTTTTGTTAAAAATCAAATTAAGTACTGGCGTAAGAAAACAATCTTAATAAATTTAAATATATAATTCCAAAATAGTAAAACGTTTGAAAAAAATATGCATTGTGGTGGCTTCCTACTCTACTGCCATGTTTGAAGCCCAGGAATAGTATAAAAATAATGAAATAATCGTTATACCATTAAAATATAGACATATGAACATTTTGACTTCTCCCTTACCTTCTAAGTAGCTGATAATATGTAAAATGTACATGCCTTGAAATTATATTTTTCTCAAAAATAAAATTTCTCTGTTATGTTCTCATCATTTTCTTCTGATTTCTTTTCATTTTTCGGGAATTCCAAGCAAGTCTAAATATTTCTAGAATTAAATTTAATTTTATTTGTCGATTTGTCTTTTTCCATTGGACCAATCAAAGTACTCTTTTTGTCCTCCAAAAATATTTTGGGAGCGCTTTTTCTCTCCGGAAGACAAAAAGAGTACTCCGGGCGGTCCAATGCAAAACGGCATTACATTCGATTAATAATATCTACTTTCGACTGGAGTAACTATTCCCGCTCTTTCTGTGGTGGCTTTTCAAATTATCGGCTGATTCCGAGATGAATCGAACGAATTTCCTATGGCTTCGATGGTATTTCCGGTATTTTGAAGGTTGTTTATTCGTGAGGTCGGTGAGGTGGCAATGGTGAATGAGCAAAATGTGGTGAATTGATCAAGTCACGCATACCTGTTTGAAAATGTGATATGCATACATATATCCCGTTTACATGAGAGATACAATCCGGATACAATCCGAATTGAATTCGATGTAAACGCAGATTGAAAGACTGAGGCCCCTATTGCGAGTGGCGATTACTGATAGATGAACGACACTTATCTATTGTCAATCGTCGATTGTAGATTTTGGTATTGTGAATGGTAATTGTGATTGACATTTGTCGATTGGCAATCGCTTGTTGTCGATTGGCAATCGCTTGTTGTCGATTAAATTTTTCTGATCGACTGTCTAGGTATTCGTGTTATCAAGAAGAATATGCACTTTAATTGTATTTAACCAACTTACATGTTTGCAAACAATATTTTTGTTTTCTTTTTCACAGACAGTCGATGAGAAAAATTTAAACGACAACAAGCGATTGCCAATCGACAAATGTCAATCATAATTACCATTCACAATACCAAAATCTACAATCGACGATTGACAATAGATAAATGTCACTCATCTATCAGTAATCGCCACTCGCAATAGGGGCCTAAGGGATTCACTCAATCCGATCACAAAATTTTCTGCGATTGGATTGAAAATCAGCATGTAGGTAAACGCAAATTGAAAGATCGAGAGATCGAGTGAGAGTGTGTTTGCGTGCCCTCTTTGTTTTCCTATGTGATGTTCACTTGACTGGGATTTTTGTTGCTACTAACACAAAGCTATCCAAAATACGTATTAGACTGCGTCTCCACGAGCAATATTTTATAACTTACCATCTATCACTTTTCATAGAAAGAAAGAAATATAGAATACCATAAAATGTACGGTGGACATTTCATAGCTTACTATTTCAATTCTCGTGTTGTTGTAGAGCGAAGCACTTCATAAAAATGACAGCTCATAGAATACTATGAACTGAGCAATATATAGAATGCAATTTTTCATAGAATACTATTCGTAGTCTCCACGAGCAATTTTCATAGAACGCTATATTGCATTCTATAAAATATTGCTCGTGGAGACTACGAATAGTATTCTATGAAAAATTGCATTCTATATATTGCTCAGTTCATAGTATTCTATGAGCTGTCATTTTTATGAAGTGCTTCGCTCTACAACAACACGAGAATTGAAATAGTAAGCTATGAAATGTCCACCGTACATTTTATGGTATTCTATATTTCTTTCTTTCTATGAAAAGTGATAGATGGTAAGTTATAAAATATTGCTCGTGGAGACGCAGTCTAATACGTATTTTGGATAGCTTTGTGTTAGTAGCAACAAAAATCCCAGTCAAGTGAACATCACATAGGAAAACAAAGAGGGCACGCAAACACACTCTCACTCGATCTCTCGATCTTTCAATTTGCGTTTACCTACATGCTGATTTTCAATCCAATCGCAGAAAATTTTGTGATCGGATTGAGTGAATCCCTTAGGCCCCTATTGCGAGTGGCGATTACTGATAGATGAGTGACATTTATCTATTGTCAATCGTCGATTGTAGATTTTGGTATTGTGAATGGTAATTATGATTGACATTTGTCGATTGGCAATCGCTTGTTGTCGTTTAAATTTTTCTCATCGACTGTCTGTGAAAAAGAAAACAAAAATATTGTTTGCAAACATGTAAGTTGGTTAAATACAATTAAAGTGCATATTCTTCTTGATAACACGAATACCTAGACAGTCGATCAGAAAAATTTAATCGACAACAAGCGATTGCCAATCGACAACAAGCGATTGCCAATCGACAAATGTCAATCACAATTACCATTCACAATACCAAAATCTACAATCGACGATTGACAATAGATAAGTGTCGTTCATCTATCAGTAATCGCCACTCGCAATAGGGGCCTCAGTCTTTCAATCTGCGTTTACATCGAATTCAATTCGGATTGTATCCGGATTGTATCTCTCATGTAAACGGGATATATGTATGCATATCACATTTTCAAACAGGTATGCGTGACTTGATCAATTCACCACATTTTGCTCATTCACCATTGCCACCTCACCGACCTCACGAATAAACAACCTTCAAAATACCGGAAATACCATCGAAGCCATAGGAAATTCGTTCGATTCATCTCGGAATCAGCCGATAATTTGAAAAGCCACCACAGAAAGAGCGGGAATAGTTACTCCAGTCGAAAGTAGATATTATTAATCGAATGTAATGCCGTTTTGCATTGGACCGCCCGGAGTACTCTTTTTGTCTTCCGGAGAGAAAAAGCGCTCCCAAAATATTTTTGGAGGACAAAAAGAGTACTTTGATTGGTCCAATGGAAAAAGACAAATCGACAAATAAAATTAAATTTAATTCTTGAAATATTTAGACTTGCTTGGAATTCCCGAAAAATGAAAAGAAATCAGAAGAAAATGATGAGAACATAACAGAGAAATTTTATTTTTGAGAAAAATATAATTTCAAGGCATGTACATTTTACATATTATCAGCTACTTAGAAGGTAAGGGAGAAGTCAAAATGTTCATATGTCTATATTTTAATGGTATAACGATTATTTCATTATTTTTATACTATTCCTGGGCTTCAAACATGGCAGTAGAGTAGGAAGCCACCACAATGCATATTTTTTTCAAACGTTTTACTATTTTGGAATTATATATTTAAATTTATTAAGATTGTTTTCTTACGCCAGTACTTAATTTGATTTTTAACAAAAGACATGCAATTTTTTTAAAAATCTTTTTATTTGTGTTCAATCGAGAGACAATAAGTTAATACGTTTTTAAACATAATTGATGCACAGATGTCTCTCATACAACTTAACTTTGACACAATTGAAGGAAATAAGACAACCTTTTCCAGTTGTAATTGTCAAAAGTGCTGCCTACATTATGTTAAAATGGGCTATTTGAGATCAATCTGACATTTCTCTTGGTGGAGAAAATCTGACATATCTCTTGGTGGAAAATTTGTTTTGTGAACTAAAGTTCGTTACTTAAGAAAAATGTTTCTATTTGTATCTTATTTTTACAGATTTATAAGTTATTTCGAACTTAACAAAGAAGCATTTTGTTAAGTTCGAAACAAAGTAAAATACTGTTTAAAGTTGCTAGGGCTTTCGACTGCAATACCTCCACTACTGAAACTTGCAACGTCTCTGCGTTTCTTCGCAGAAGGAAGTTATCACAAGTGCAGTGGAAAGGATTTTAATTTAGGATTAGCAGAACCAACGGTGTCTGTGGTTTCAAAAGAAGTTTTTGGGTGCTGGTAGGCCATATATGTGAGAAATGGATAAAGGCCCAATTATCGGCCCAATTATTTTCCGGAAAAAAACGGATTTCTGGGACTAATATGATGCGCAGATGGAACTCATGTACCCATTATAGCACCGCAAAAGGTTTTCCATACAAGTCTGGTTCGTTTTGAAGCAGCAAAATCATTTTTTCCATCTAATATGAAGTTATTTTCAGACTGCAAACATATTTTTCTTAAATTTATCAATGTTATAATCTTAATAGATAAAAACGTTGATGTGTTTGTAAGTCTGATCATCACGCCTGAACCACTGAAACTATCCAGCTCATATTCACACCATATATTCGTGTGCTGCTCCGGATTGTTTTTTATGTTAGACCCCATAGGTGGCGTTGGGATAGCTTTTTCGAAAACTCTCATTTATGAATATTTACAAAAATTAAGTATTACATGTTTATAATTTTCTTATAGGCAATATTAAATATAAATATAGTAATATAGTTTGATACAATCACAAAAACTTGCGACTGGTGGAGTTGGTTATCAAGACTATGTGGGGGCACCAACTTCATCACAGTTGGCATTACCGATCGACTCGCACCAGGACTCAACCCACCCAAAAGGAGAATCGACAGAATAGAAGAAAACAACTCATCCTCTATTCGCCATTGCAACCACCGGCATCGTTTGGTGAAATCTATGTAATTTATAATTTTGAGATACCTTAGCAATAAATAATAAAGTGTTAGTCAAAGTGGCATAATAGTGGTTGTGTTTTATTTGACATAAAAGGCACAGCCAACTATAACTATGTGGCAGTCGTAGCATTGTTAGCAATCCATCTATAAGCCATCAGAAAATACATTGCCTAAACCCTAACAACATTCAATTATTGTTTGCAAGAAACTCTGTTTTGACATTTTAAAATGCTTTTAAAAGCTGTCTATTAAATTCAAATTATATTCAATTAATTGTTTTTCCGCAGATGTGCTGAAGATTAATAATATATAAAGTTTTTCAATTGTTGCAAAGAACAGACGTCATTCTTTATACATAAGTATTTAAATTTTATTGTAGTTAAAGTAAAGGCAGTTATCGTAAAACAAAAAGAAAATTCTTTTATTTTAAATCAATAAATATTTATACATTTATAAACATTTGACATTTGAGTATTACATCCCTTCAAGCAAGAGACTCCGTTTCACGTCCGCAAACGGAGTCAATGACATATGGACTACTCCGCATACGGCTCAGGTATAGGTACCTGCTACCCTTTCTCCAACAAATTCTCCTGCAAAAGAAAAGAAGCAAATAAATGTTTATATTATCTATGCCAATGTATGTTACTTACTTTCAGCATGAATTTGTGCCGGTACCATTAAAGTCATCGGAATTCGGCCCACGCCTTCATCGGTTGCTATTCTTGTGATTTTGATAAATCTAAATTTAAACAAAATTTAATGAAGCAAATAATTGTGTGGAATAATAAATTCAATTTTAGTTTACCTTTCAAAGAACATGATATCTGCAGACAAAGACAGTGTCAGTGACAGATGAACAAATCCACCATTACAAATAAATACACTCGACTTTCGCTCTTCTTTCTATTGGCAATGTAGTTACAGTGAATTTACAAAATATGTGTGCGTGGAACGCCTCATATATCGCGGATCCAAAAATGACGGGAACAGTTGGGTCAGCGTTTTTGCTTGAAGTTATATGTCTGCAGGAAGGGTTCTCCTAGGTTCAATCTCAATAGGTGGCACTGTAGTCATGATATTTAAATTTTTCGTATTTATGGTACGAGTAATCGCCACTCGCAATAGGGGCCTAAGGGATTCACTCAATCCGATCACAAAATTTTCTGCGATTGGATTGAAAATCAGCATGTAGGTAAACGCAAATTGAAAGATCGAGAGATCGAGTGAGAGTGTGTTTGCGTGCCCTCTTTGTTTTCCTATGTGATGTTCACTTGACTGGGATTTTTGTTGCTACTAACACAAAGCTATCCAAAATACGTATTAGACTGCGTCTCCACGAGCAATATTTTATAACTTACCATCTATCACTTTTCATAGAAAGAAAGAAATATAGAATACCATAAAATGTACGGTGGACATTTCATAGCTTACTATTTCAATTCTCGTGTTGTTGTAGAGCGAAGCACTTCATAAAAATGACAGCTCATAGAATACTATGAACTGAGCAATATATAGAATGCAATTTTTCATAGAATACTATTCGTAGTCTCCACGAGCAATTTTCATAGAACGCTATATTGCATTCTATAAAATATTGCTCGTGGAGACGCCGTGTTAAGTAGGAGGTGTGTAACTGAATTGCTACTTCAATTCAATCTCTCAATTCGGTGAGAGCGAAAACCCGCCTCAAAAAACAATTCAGTTTCAATTCGATCTTTTGATTCGGTCATGTAACGTACTAATATCAGTGATCGCAGATCGTGGGAAATTGCCCATTTCGTGGGAATTCCGCATCTCAAAAAAGGCTAAAAGGGAAAAAGGGAATTTTCATGTCTCCCAGAACAAAAATAAGGGAATTCCACATAAATCTAACCTTTATAAAATAAAATAAAAAAGATGGTTGATGCGTTTTATTCGTTCATTTAATTTTTTTTATCAGAGTATAAAAAACAAATTTCATACTCTGAAGCAACCCATTACGATTATGTTTCGAATTTACTCATTCTATTCTTTGCAAAGCAAATGGCAAAACGTCAAATCCTCTATTTTTGTTTGCGCTTTTAATGAATTTAATGCCCTTTTTCAGAACAAAAAGGTTCTGATTCACTGCATTGTGCAAGAGAGCAAATTTCTTGTTCTTAAAATGTGTAGGAATTTTAAAGTCAGGGAATGATCAACTTGACATATTGAGAAATCCAGATGCAGGTGCCATGCACGACTTGGACAATGTTGCTGTTGGTTGTGAGTGTGAAGTATCCTTGGCACAAGCGCTTGAAGGCAGAATGTCTTAAATTTTACAAAACTGTTAAAGAAATGATCAATCGCTTGCCATTTGAAGATGACTCTATTGTTCAAATGGAATTTCTTAGCCCGAGCATTGCATTGGATGTCAAAAAAAGTAGTGAACTTTCGATTTCAGCCATCGTTAAAAAAATTGATCTCACAAAAGCCAATGAATTTGTCGATGAGTTAAAAAATATTTCTATATTATTAAGCGAGGATCAAAAGTGTTCTTTAAAACAACTTCCTTTAAATGAAATGTGGCAATAAAAATCCTTAAGATGAAGAATTTTAATAATGAGAAATTGTTCCCTAATTTGGAAAAAATTGTAAAGGTTGCGTTGACCCTACCTCACTCAAACGCGGAGGCAGAACAAATTTTTTTTATGTGGTCACCGAAGTGAAATGGAAAGATATGATAAACAGTATTTGTATCGTAAGATCATCATTCCAGTCAAAAAACATAACTTGTTTTAATTTGGTTGTTAATGAGAATCACTTATCATTGCATAACGCAAAAAATATATACGCCTAAGTATTTTGAAACACTTTGAATCTCTTTGAAAAACCCTTTGTGATGAAAAAATGAGTCAAAGACATTAGTTAGTTTACCAAAAATGCAATGTATATCGATAAATATATAAAAAAAATTGTTTCTAATCTACTTTGTACCTTTTTTTTAATAAATGTTAACGTTACCTATTTATGTTTATTCATCAAAATACTTTGGTCCTTGTTTACTTACTGTTATTTGTTTCATAAAAAATATGAAAAATGAATTTATGTTATGTTCTTTGTTTTAACCTTGATTTATTTTTTGTTACCCAGCCGAAAGGCTTGGTAGCTAGCGCTGTTTCAAAAAACATTAAAGTGTAAATTTATTTATGTTTTAATAAATAATAATAATAATAATATTTTTTTGTTATACCTAAATAAAAAGGTTGAATATTTTAATTTTAGTTTTTTTTTAAATATCTTAGTCATGGGAAATGTTATGGGACTTTTTCTGGAACCGTGAGAGAAAAAAGGGAATTATCGGTCAACCTTGTGGGAAACTCAATACAAAAGACTGTTATCACTGACTAATATACGTCGCTCGCTTGGTTAATTTTATGAAAATTTGGTTTCTAGGCAAAGCGTTTCTCACTTGCAAGTTTGGTATCTCTAAACTCAATCATCTCTGGTGCTGCATAACTTAAAAAAATTCTAGTGTTTTCTTTTGAAGCCAATTGACATAAAATTATTAAAAACAGTGAAAAGTTTGTTATTTGCTAACAGAAAACATAAGTTAGTTCTGAAAGTGCTTGTTTAAATTGAAATCTTGTCGTTTTTACATTAATAGCTAATGTGTAAGGTACCTCATTTCGGTGCGATATTTGTGGAAATGGCATTGTTAAGTATAGAATGCTGCTTAACTGATTTTCTTCTGGAGGAGGCAAATGATTTTAGTAAGCTATCTTTGCTTCTCAAAAAAAAAGTTATAGAGATAGGCCGCTCTACGCCTTCTATGAAAATAAATTACAGGCGCAAGGATGATTTTTTTTCTCATTTTAAGGAATCTTTGTACAAAAAATATACGTGGCTGACCGGTAGTTGCAAGTTGAATAAAATGTTTTGTTTCCCATGCCTTCTTTTTTCAAATTCTTATAGTGTTTGAGCCGTACGGGTTTCACTGACATAAATAATTTAATAAACTCTTCAAAAAAACACATTACATCAGAAAAACATATTCGTTTGCTGTTTATCTTTGCACGAATTTGGTGCGAATCGTATTGATACTTCCTTAGACAATTCTTTTCTAGCTCATAATAGTAAAGTCGATAAAAATCGTAAACTAATGGAGCGTTTTATAGATACAATCATTCTTTTAGGTAAACGGGAGCAAGCATGTCGGGGCCAATATGTCGAAACTGTTTTATATTTATCTAAGTATGACTCTTTGATGGATTCACATTTGGAGCAACGTTCAAGTGCCCAAAATCCGTCCTTTTCCGGCCTCTCAAACGACATACAAAACGATTTGATACACAGTATCGCTGCGGTTATGAAATCAGAAATTAAATCTGAAATTAATGAAACTCGGTTTGTGTCTATTATGATCGACGAAACACCAGACGTGAGTCATAAAGAACAACTGAGTTGCGTAGTTCGGTACTTATCCGAGGATGGAATAAAGGAGAGCTTTCTAGGATTTTTTGAGGTGAGTGCTAGTCGTAATGCAAATGATTTTTCAAATCATATTTTCAATATTCTTGACATATATGGCTGCAAGGAAAAGTTAATTGGACAATCTTACGATGGTGCCGCAATCATGTCCTTTGAAGAAGGGGGTGTTCAAAAAAAAGTTTTCGATGTATGTCGAATGGCTCATTTTATTCCTTCTTATGCTCATGTTCTCAATTTGGTATTATCTCGATCACTGCAAAACATACCTGAATTAAAAGTATTCTTTGGCTATACGAACAGCATAGTTCGATTTTTTAAAAAATCTACAAAGTGTTCGAATCTGTTACAACAAATAACCAACCGACGCATGCCAGTAGTACCGGAGACTTGCTGGCATTACCATTCACGAATAATTAACATTATTTTTAATAGCAGATTAGACATTATCGAAACTTTTACCAGCATATTAAATGACCCCATGGAATGGGATATAGACGCGCTTGCTATGGCCGAAAGTTTATTGCATAAATTAGAGGCCAATGATTTTTGTTTTTTACTGCATACTCTTTCTGAAATTTTCACAAAAACCGATGTCCTGTTTAATTTGATGGAAAATAAACATATGGACGTTGAAGTTGCTGAGCGGGAAATCGAGTGCTTTCAGTCTTGGATATCCTCTGACTTTTTTGATAGCATAACCGATTGCGCTGAACCTCAACGGAAACGCCGAAAACTTGATATTGATTTAAATACTTATTATAAGCGTCTTTTTATAGAAATAAAGGACAATATCGTCAGTCAGCTTAAAATAAGATATAAATCATTCACACAGTTTATTTTTTTGGATTTACTCAATAACACGAAATACGATACTTTCGCGGTACTAAGTCCAAATGAAAAAATATCTTCTTTAATGAAATTTTTTCCTCGAGTTTTCGATTTCGCAGCCTTAAAAAATGAACTTAAAGTTTTGTACACAACTTCTTCACTTCGCCAGCTTGACGTTCTAACCCTTCACAAACATATGAAAAGTGAAATATTGAGATATACGTTTCCTCAAATTTTAAATCTCAGTGGCCTGTTTTGGACATTTCCAATTACTGTCGCCTCCGTGGAGAGAACTTGTTCAGCTCTAAAAAGAATCAATTCATATTTAAGTTATTCTGAGGCAGCAGACAGGCTCTCCGATTTAGCACTTTTGTCGATAGAGAAGCGACTTCTTCTGAAAATCAAAAGTAGACCTAACTTTTATGATAGAGTTCTGGCCGAATATATAAAAAAAAGATCGTAGGATAGATTTAGAATACAAATAATGAAAAGATAGTTAAAAAAACGTTCACTGTTTTTTATGCGTGAAATTTGGCTTTTGAATTTTTAATACCCTTAAATTTTCTTATTTAAAACTATGTGTAAAATATAATACATCATACAAACAATTAAGCTCTTGTGAATCTCTCTAATTTTTAATTATAATATTACTCTGAATTTTCTTTAAGTTATTGTATTATGCGCCTGTCACTAACGGCTTCTTTCGAAGCCACTTTTATTATGCTTTGGGCTCATTGTGAACTTAAATATTAATGGCTTGAAGTATAAAAAAAGGTGGTTTGAATTGCTTTTGCTAAGTTGATGTGGACAATATTTGCTTTTGTTTCAAGGTGCACAGATGTAACTTTTTTTTCAAGGATAAGGAAGATGAATACACATAAAAAGAATAAAACTATCTCTAACATCTGCGGCCCCGCAGATAACACTAAGCCCTTACAAAGATTTCAACTAGACAAAGCTGACTGGCCCTTGTTCCATACAACAGCACATAACTTCTTGTCTGAAAAACCAAGATCCCTCAACATAAATAATTAGCTACGATTGTTCAGAAATCACTTAGTTTCACCACAAACAATGCTATCCCTCAACCTATTAACAAAGCAAATAAACCCACTATCCCATGGTTGAACAAAAAAATCAAAGAACTGAGCAAGATAAACAAAACTCTTGAAAAAATTTAAAAAATTGTCCAAATGACTCAAACCGGATTGCTTACCAAAAAGCAAATGCTATCTTTCGTAAAGCAGGAAAACAAGCAAAAATAACTTGTTTCGAAAAATTTATTTTAAATACGAACCCAAAATCAACCGCCAAAAATCTATAGTCAGATTTTAATTGCCCTGCTGGAAAATACACACAATCCTCCATTAAAACAATCATAACCCAAACCCAACTGCTAGCATCTCCACTAGAAATAATGGAACATTTTGCCAATATATGGTCAATACTTTCAGACGACAAGGACTTTCATTCAAAGTTCTGGATAGCAAAAATACGTGCATAAGCATTGAACCACTTACATACGTCGCTAGTTCCTCAGCCAAACTTATCGAAAATCCAATTAATTTTATTGAAATGGAAAGCTGTCTTAATTCATGCAAGGGAAACACACCTGAATTCGATCGTATATCCTACCATGGTACCATAACTATCTCACAAGTATGGATAATTGCCAGTATTAACCCTATATCAAAAACAAACAAAGACACCGATTAATGAGGACCTTTCATCTATAAAACGATGGTCTATAAAATATGGCCTCACCTTAAACCCCCTAAAAACTAAATGCCTTGTAATATCGAAAAGAATCGTAGATATTTCCTGTTCATATCACACTGGCTGTAGGCAAGGCATACGGGGCTCTTCGATGGCTTTGGCCAACTAGGAAATTCACCCCTTTGGATACCAGGAAAATGCTAGCTAAAACCCTTGTACCACCGATTTTGACTTATGGCTGTGAAATCTTCTGCAAGCTCGACAGCGTAATTCAGAGGCAGCTCAACGTTGCCTTTAACAGTGTGGCTCGTTATATATTTGGTCTAAGCCGGTATGACATATCATCATTTTCCAACAGTATATATGGGATCTCTTTTCAAAACCTTATAAAAGTTAGAGCTCTTACAATGTTTTTCAATATTATCCAAACGCACCAACCTTCATACCTTTACGAAAGAATCCAGTTCTCGTTACCTAGAAGATTTCTAGACCTAGACCAATTCCCCTGTTTTTATACCCTATTCTAAGGGTATATTAATTTTGACGCATAGCTTGTAACATACCTTAATATTGCCCGTAGACCCCTAAAAGTTACTATATTTATGATCAGCATCGATAGTAATGTCGATCTAGCCATGTCCGTCCGTCCGTCCGTCCGTCGGCAAAAATTAGGCCTTTAAACTGGACCTAGAGAGCTGAAATTTTAACCATATACTCTCTAGGGTCCCGAAATAATCAAGTTTAAGAATTTTTGAAATCCGCCCACAGACACGCCCACAAACTCAAAAAACAAAATTTTGGAAAAAATCGAATTTTGAGCTAGAGAGCTGAAATTTTTTATATATGATCTATGGCCCATAAAACTGATTGGGACATAAAATTTTCAAAATCCGCCCACTGACACGCCCACAATTAAATAAAACAAATTTTGGGAAAAATTGAATTTTGAGCTAGAAAGCTGACATTTTTTATATATGATCTTTGGCCCATAAAACTGCTTGGGACATAAAATTTTCAAAATCCGCCCACTGACACGCGCACAATTAAATAAAATATTTTTTTTGAAAAACCAAAATTTGAGCTAAGGAGCTGAAATTTTTAATATATACTCTCTAGGGGCCCTTTATGCTCATGTGTAAATATTTTCAAAATCCGCCTACTGACACGCCCACAATTATTTTTTTTTTTATTTTTGAAAGTCCAAAGTTTGAGCTAGGGAGCTGAAATTTATAGTATATACTCTCTATGTGCCCTTTATGCTCATACTTAAATTTTTTTTAAATCCGCCTACTGACACGCCCACAATTAAATAAAACAATTTTATTGAAAAACCAAAGTTTGAGCTAGGGAGCGTTTTTATTTACAAAAGCTTAGTTTTTTCGATAAAATCCTTTAAATTTTTGTCACGCCCACTTATGAGATATAGGAATAAGAATAGGGTATCCAACAGTTCGCCCAAGCGGACTGTAGCCCGCCCCTATGTTTCATGTCTTACTTCAGAGCGACAGTTTTTTGTTAACGCAACTCCGTTAGGGAATACCTTGCCACGCCATGTGCGAAATTCAGATAATCTAATTACCTTTAAGAAAAATGTCTTCTCACACTATCTGATGACATAACCTTCCTTTTTCACCGCTTTTGTTTTCTGTTGGGTTTGCTAAACTTTGCTATACTTTTCTTTTATTCTTCTTTTTCTTTTTCTTTATTTCTTTTCTTGTTATACCCTCCTTTTTCAAAAATTGTACATATTCTTTAAATATGTAAACTTTGTACTTTATATTAAGCTTTTTCGTTTAAATTAACTTTTACAATCGTTACTTCTTTTTTTGTTATAAGTGGGCGTGACAAAAGTCTAAGTATGGTTTAATTGTTAAGAACTCTCTTCTATGCAGGGAGCTCTTTACAGCAACAAACAAAATGCCTGCGCTGTGGTTTCCACTATACGGGTACTGTGTACTACAGAAAAAAAAAGAAATCCCTTTAGTACACGCAAATTATAAAAAACAAACAAAGCTTTTGTAAAAAAAACGATCCCTAGCTCAAACTTTGGTTTTTCAATAAAATTGTTTTATTTAATTGTGGGCGTGTCAGTAGGCGGATTTAAAAAATATTTAAACATAAGTATAAAGGGCGAATAGAGAGTCTATATTATAAATTTCAACTCCCTACCTCAAACTTTGGTTTTTCAAAAAAAACGTTTTTTTAAATTGTGAGTGTCAGTGTGCGGATTTTGAAAATATTTACACATGAGCATAAAAGGCCCCTAGAAAGATATATTATAGATTTCAGCTCCCTAGATCAAACTTTTTATTTTTCAATAAAATTGTTTTATTTAATTGTGAGCGTGTCAGTAGGATTTAAAAAAATATTTAAACGTAAGTATAAAGGGTACCTAGAGAGTCTATATTATAAATTTCAGTTTCCTAGCTCAAACTTTGACTTTTCAATAAAATTGTTTTATTTAATTGTGGGCGTGTCAGTGGGCGGATTTTAGAAATTTTATCTCCCGAGCAGTTTTAGGAGTCTAAGATCATTATATAAAAAATGTCAGCTTTCTAGCTACGATAAATTTTTTTTTTTTTTTTTTGAGTTTGCGGGCGTGTCTGTGGTCGGATTTCAAAAATTCTTAAACGTGATTTTTCTTTAGTCCTTAATAAAAAAAAAAGTATGCTTTGATCTTGTCATACCAGGTTCGAAAAAAATTTCTTTGGTTTCTTTGTATTTTTCTTTCGCGCACTAAACATTCCATCTCCTTTCCTTTCCGTTTACTGCCTTTAGCCAAATCCACATCACTTCCTCCTTCATTAATCCGCTCCCTTCCATAATCCCAAGCCAAACTTATTACAAACAAACATTTATAACAATGCTTAGGTGGCCTGCATCGCGGGTTAAAATGGTCTAAAACGGCATGTCCTCAACACATACACCGGACGGCTTTTGGCCTCACATGCTGGTTGTTTTAAAGACCACAAATTATCAATAATAAAACAAATAAATGTTTGGGGGGCTGTTTTCTTTCCGATTTATTTTTTTATTCAGCGAGCTGAATGACATGTGGTGTGAGTGACTTAAATGGTTGTTTGATTTGACGAACTTTAAAATGCATGACCGAAAATTCAACATTTCGCAATTTTAAAAAATGTAAATAAAAAATGATGAGCCTTTCCGGTTAAATATTGAATTTACTATAAGACACCACGAAAGCTATGATGGTTCTATTGGAGAACATTATCTGATTATCTCCAAATACTTTGATAAACCACAGTTCCGATGTCCTGTTTTACTTGAAAAGTAACCTCTCAACATACAGAGGTTAAAGCTTTACCCGAACCAGTTTAATTTTCTACCGATCCATCCTTCGGCCCTCACACATTTCCTCTTAGGTGCAGTTATTATCTGTACAGTTAAAAATAAAACAAATATGTACCATTGTAATAGGTACAAGTGTTTTTATTTTTTATAAACAGACACATATAGCTACAAATAAAACACCTAAAGTTCAAAATAGAAAAAATAAATTAAACAATAGCAGCCGTATGTATAAACGCAAATTAAGGCTGAATTATCTTGAATTAATGAGTTAAATGACAAATCGTTATAAACATTTTTTTTAATTAATTAACGTTGATAAACATGCATTTCATTAATTGACTGAAGTAGGTGAATCTTTGATCCAACTGCTATGTTGGATATGCAACCATTTGCAGGGAGTTAACTATATAAAAAAAGCGATTTAATCCAATAACTGAACCAAACTTTTGATTAACGACTACAAGCTTTTGCATGGACTTTAATTTTTTATTAATAAGAAATTTGTATTCGTGAATTAACATTTAATCCACATTTTAGTTAATTTGTGAATAGAGGCAAATTAAGTTTTTTTTAATAATTCTGCCGTAGATTTTCATAGTTAACCTCATTTAATAAACCACGTCTCTGACCTAATCAGTCTTATAAACTTTCCTAAAATTTTTCATTAAAGTTGTTTTTGCTTAAAATGTAATTCCCTTAGCTAGCTATTCATAAATTTAAAACCATACGATTCCTATAGTAACATCGTCTGAAAACAATTACAACCAGCTATGTCTTGTCTTTTTTTGTAGCTATTGTTATATATTGTTGAGCGAAAACTGTCAGATCAAGTTAGCGCAAAAAAGTACAGCTTCATGTGACAGCTCTCATATCAGCTGTTGAATTTCAATATGAATAAATCTAAATGAAAAGTGAGATTCAAAGTTGCTTTTGATAAATAAAACAAAATGAATACTTCAGACTTTTTAATAGTCGAGATGTTGGAAGATTCTGGCAGTAGCATCTTGTTAAGTTCGTCGGATATTACAACATCGGATACGAGCAATAGCGAATTTCACGCCAAACAAACAAATCAGCTGACATCAGTGACATTTGACGTCATCAATTTGACAACTTTCACGCAGTTGCCCTTCCTCAAAAGAAAGTGCAGAAAATGCTGTACTTAACTGAGCTGGACAGCTTCACAAAGTGACAGAATGTAAAACATTTTGGGGTAAGATTTTTGCTCATGGAACACAAAATCCTGTACTTTTCTGATCTTTTCTGTAATTTTCTGCGCAGCTCAGGTTCATTAAGCACAGCTATTATTGCAAAGCTGTGGAGCAATCATTTCGTTTTTAATTACAAATAAACCCATACATTTTTTGTTTCTAAATGGTATTCTCTAATAAAGCTTATAATATAATTTATAATAATATATAAACCAGCAATAAATCAGTGATCTCATTTAAATAGTATTCGATAAGTTATTCATACAATTGTTAAGAAAAAAAAGTCTCAATAAAAATTTCATTCCTTCACGAGATTGCCAGCGAAAAAAAGCAGCTGTTGCTTCTTTTCTAACCAATCTTTGACGTTTTTCATTTTTCTCTGCGAAAGCGTTATATAAAAATATAGGGAAAGGCTGGGCGAACTATTGGTTACCCTATTCATATTCCTATAGACCTTGTCACGTCCGCTTGGGCGAACTGTTGGATACCCTATTCTTATTCCTATCCCTCATAAGTGGGCGTGACAAAAGTCTAAGTATGGTTGAATTGTTAAGAACGCTCTACATATTTTGTTATATAACATTTAAAGGATTTTATAAAAAAAAAACGCTCCCTAGCTCAAACTGTGTTTCAATAAAATTGTTTTATTTAATTGTGGGCGTGTCAGTAGGCGGATTAAAAAAAAATTAACACATGAGAATAAAGGGCCCCTAGAGAGTATATATTATAAATTTCAGCTCCCTAGCTCAAACTTTGAATTTTCAAAAAAAAAAAAAAATAATTGTGGGCGTGTCAGTGGGCGGATTTTGAAAATATTTACACATGAGCATAAAGGGCATATAGAGAGTATATATTATAAATTTCAGCTCCCTCGCTCAAACTTTGGATTTTCAAAAATTAATATACCCTTAGAATAGGGTATACAAAAATTATTTTATTTATTTGTGGGCGTGTCAGTGGGCAGATTTTGAATTTTTTTTATTCCGAGCAGTTTTAGGAGTCATAGATCATATATAAAAAATTTCAGCTTTCTACCTCAAAATTCGATTTTTTCCAAAATTTTGTTTTTTTGAGTTTGTGGGCGTGTCTATGGGCGGATTTCAAAAATTCGTAAACTTGATTATTTCGGGACCCTAGAGAGTATATGGCTCTCTAGGTCCAGTTTAAAGGCCTAATTTTTGCCGACAGACGGACGGACGGACATGGCTAGATCGACATTACTATCGATGCTGATCATAAATATAGTAACTTTTAGGGGTCTACGGGCAATATTAAGGTATGTTACAAACTATGCGTCAAAATTAATATACCCTTAGAATAGGGTATAAAAACGACAATGTCAGTGTCAAAAGAGAGAGAAAAAAAAAACAAACAAACAGCTGAATGAAATGAAGGAAAACAATGACGAATTTGCATGGCGGGAAATAAGTTCTTCCCGAATAGTTACTAAAAGTATAAACTTTAAACAAAGCCAATTTTAACAAAAAAAAAAGTTACGGAACTAAGAAGTAGTATCCAAACCACGTTTTGGATAATTAAAAAGTTAACATTATAATGTGATTGTGTTCAAAAAATAAAAGTGAAAAAGTGAGAACGCGTAGTTGTGGCAAAAAATATTTTCGTTGCGAATATCTCGTAATAATTTTATATTAAAGTGAATTATAACAAAAACAAATTTCCAGAACTAAAAAGGAGTATCCAAACACTATTTTGGAATACTCAAAAGATAACAATACATTAAGATTCTGTACAAAAAATAAAAGTGTAACCGTGACAATCGCCTTGTGGCAAAAAAATATTTCTGTTTCGAAGCTACTTTTTACTTTAACTTTAACTTACTTTCTCACATTTTTTCTCTATAAGCTGGTACTTTTTAATCTTCAATTGCTTCTGTTTTCACTTAAATATACTCTTTATTAACAATCACAATGATTATTCATTTCATTCAGCTGTTTGTTTTTTTTTTGCTCTTTTGACACTGACATTGTTTTCATTCAATTTGCTTTTGACGTTTGACGTTTACGAAAGGGATGCGGCACTTCAGAAAGAGATAGCTTGGTGAAAAGGTCTATCCCTCACAGAGTGGGTGTGGCAAAAATGTAAGCATGGGCGAATTGTTAAGAACGATCTACATATTTTGTTACACAACATTAAAGGGTTTTATTGAAAACCAACATGAACATGAACAGCCATGTCATCTCTAAATTTCCACCACCACTCGGTCATCTATGTAACAACAGCCAACAATAAAACACCTAGCTTCCGACTGTAATAAAGTCTAACTTATCTGCAACCAACAATTCAACGAAGACAATTTAATATTAATTATTTAGTGTAACATCCGAGCTAAATATAAATCGTGTTAATAAAATAACATCCATCCTTAACCTAGAATATAACATTTAACAAACTTTATCCAAACCCTTATAAGTTCTAGATAATTATACTAATTAGCCGAACGCCCTGATAACTAGTGCTAGAAGATGTGATTAGTTTCAATTTATTTACTGATTAATAATGATCATAATAAAAAGCGTGTTGCGGGAAAGTTTCTGTCAGCAAACTAAATAGGAATTCAAAACCAACGACACTTACTGGCGAAGTAGCGGGAATGTCCATCATGTATACATAGCATGTTAGGTAGGATGGTTTGGTGGTCGTCTGAAAAGAAAGAACAAATCAATAAAAAAAATTGTAAAATCTTTCTTACTGGCTTTGAAATTTAACAGCGTACGAGTTAACGTTTTGGCGCTGAAGTGTCAGCTGGCTGAAGCCAGCTGAAGCTCATTTACAGGGATGTACATTGTACGTGTCCCAAAAAACAGCAATTTACACAGAGTTAGGACCCGATCTCCAAAATTTAAAAGTGTTGGCAAGAAATGGAAACCATTATAGTTTATTGATAAAGACAACAGAACAGACTACCTATACCGGGATTTAAAATCAAAATATACAAAACGTGATATCATTTTATGGTAAATCAATGCCTAATACTCAACAATAAAATTGTAGCAGAGCAATATTGGTGAGTGTAGTAACTTAGCCTATACATAGTTTCTAAAAAAAAAAGGTATCTAATTTAATTTATGCGCCGCTGACACGTCCATAAAATAAGGTCAGACAAACCACGAAAATAGCCAATATTTAATTATATTTAAATAATGCAATAAGTAGCTATATACTCGTACAATATATACATATCAATATAGGTTGCATATCCGAAACCCTACCAGAACAACTCCATATTCGCCATTCCGGAGTACGGTTACATTTCATTCATCGTTTTCTTTTCTCTTGATTTTTTAACGGAAACCAAGCGCATTCGCCGCAGACTGCAATTCCCACAGTAGAATAAAAGCTGAGTCAACTAATTAAACAATTAGAGTTAACTTTAAGAATGAATTAAAAATGTACAAATCAGTATAGTAAGTAACCCGTGTACCGGTAGCATCGAAGAAATAAAAGTTTGTTTTCTTAAATTCAATCAAAGTTTTTTTTAATTCAATACAAGAATCAAAATCTAAGTTATATATAGTATACGAAAATTCAGAGAACGTTCCACATAATAGGGTATTGCCAACATAAAAAATACAGCATATTTGTTTGTTAACAGCTAAGATACTTACCTTAAGGTAAAGCCAGAAGCAAATTTAATACAAGATAAGTTAACTTTTTTTTGCCGCTAACCAATATTTTCTTGGTGAAAAATTATTTATAAAATCAGCCAAAGAGAAATTTAACAGTTTTTTTTATTACTGTCAGTGTATCGTCGTATTAAATATTATAGCATAGTTTAGTCTTTTCAGTGTTCCTATTGTTTGCGAGTTTGTTTGTTTGGTTGTTTAACTCAATGAAGTAATCATTTTATTTTTGCTATTATTTTTTAATATTTTGGTTTGTTTAATTTTACATTTTGTTTGCATTAGGTTTTTTCTTTCCTTTTTTTAGATTGATTTGTCTTAATTTAAATGTTAGTCTTTTTCTTTAGTCCTTAATAAAAAAAAGTATGCTATGATCTTGCCATACCAGGTTCGAAAAAAATTTCTTTGGTTTCTTTGTATTTTTCCTTCGCGCACTAAACATTCCATCTCCTTTCCTTTCCGTTTACTGCCTTTAGCCAAATCCACATCACTTCCTCCTTCATTAATCCGCTCCCTTCCATAATCCCAAGCCAAACTTATTACAAACAAACATTTATAACAATGCTTAGGTGGCCTGCATCGCGGGTTAAAATGGTCTAAAACGGCATGTCCTCAACACATACACCGGACGGCTTTTGGCCTCACATGCTGGTTCTTTTAAAGACCACAAATTATCAATAATAAAACAAATAAATGAATAAATGTTTGGGGGGCTGTTTTCTTTTCAATTTATTTTTTATTCAGCGAGCTGAATGGCATGTGGTGTGAGTGACTTAAATGGTTGTTTGATTTGACGAACTTTAAAATGCATGACCAAAAATTCAACATTTCGCAATTTTAAAAAATGTAAATAAAAAATGATGAGCCTTTCCGGTTAAATATTGAATTTACTATAAGACACCACGAAAGCTATGATAGTTTTATTGGAGAACATTATCTCCAAATACTTTGATAAACCACAGGTCCGATGTCCTGTTTTACTTGAAAAGTAACCTCTCAACATACAGAGGTTAAAGCTTTACCCGATCCAGTTTAAGTTTCTACCGATCCATCCTTCGGCCCTCACACATTTCCTCTTAGGTGCAGTTATTATCTGTACAGTTAAAAATAAAACAAAGATGTACCATTGTAATAGGTACATGTGTTTTTATTTTTTATAAATAGACACATATAGCTACAAATAAAACACCTAAAGTTCAAAATAGAAAAAATAAATTAAACAATAGCAGCCGTATGTATAAACGCAAATTAAGGCTGAATTATCTTGAATTAATGAGTTAAATGACAAATCGTTATAAACATTTTTTTTTAATTAATTAACGTTGATAAACATGCATTTCATTAATTCACTGAAGTAGGTGAATCTTTGATCCAACTGCTATGTTGGATATGCAACCATTTGCAGGGAGTTAACTATATAAAAAAGCGATTTAATCCAATAATTGAACCAAACTTTTGATTAACGACTACAAGCTTTTGCATGGACTTTAATTTTTTATTAATAAGAAATTTGTATTCGTGAATTAACATTTAATACACATTTTAGTTAATTTGTGAATAGAGGCAAATTAAGTTTTTTTTAATAATTCTGCCGTAGATTTTCATAGTTAACCTCATTTAATAAACCACGTCTCTGACCTAATCAGTCTTATAAACTTTCCTAAAATTTTTCATTGTAATGTATAATGAAATATTTAAATGTTAACGTAGGCACTTTAAACATCTTGTAACACTTTCTGTAGCTCCGCGGTACGAGCACCAAAAAGGACGGCCATATTGCATTCGACTCATTGTGACACCTTCTGTGAAAGAGTAAGAAAAAGAAGTCTCTTGACTGACAGCCACCGACAGGAAAAGTAGTGTTTGGGAAAAGAAAGAAAAATAAATTGTGAAAAGTGATCTGGTTTTATTTTAGCCATCCAAAGGGAATTTACATCTCAGATGTGGGGTACAGACCCAAAATAAATGTTATAATAGTATTCCCAAAAGATTTTCCCGAAAAAGTATTTTTTTTTAATAATAAGTTGAAAATGTCAAGCATGCGATTGTCTCGACAAGCAATGGTGGTGCTGGTAGGAGCAAATATTGACTTCCCACCAAGTGCAACAGTTGCGCAATTACGCCCAATATATGAGGAATGCATGGCCATGCGTAGACCTCCCGACGTAAAGGGTGACGCACAAGCCGCCGACCATTCAGCCGCCGAACCAACCGATGAACCAACCGAAGAACAAGCCGCCGAACCAAGCGCCGAACCAGCCGCCGAGCAGTTTATAGAATTCGCCAGACACCAAGAAGAGGACCAGACAGGAGTCGAAGCACGCCAGCTGCAAGCACAAATAAACCTTTTGCGCATGCGACGTGAAATGCTTGCACTACAGCAGCAGATACGGGAGATGGAGAGTTCTCCGCCAGGCGAAAACCACACCTATCGCCGCGCCAACTTTGAGCATATGGAGAGCTCACTCAATCCATTCACGGGGAGGAACAATTATGATATCCGCAAATGGTTTGTTGAATTGGAGCAGTACACTGCCACACGGGGCTTCACATCGGACGAGATGTGTTTGGGCGTACGCAGACTGTTGAAGGAAACGGCGAAGGACTTTTTGGGCACGTTGGGCGTCGTCAATTACGCCGAACTAAAAAATGCTCTCATCGAAACGTTTGGGCGACAGGTAACCTACCGCGATGTGTACAGGCAGCTAGAGCGACGACGGATCGGGCCAAGCGAATCATGCCTAGAATTTGTAATCGCCATGAAATTGTTGGCTGCGAAGATATCAGTTCCCGAGGCAGAGCTGGTAACGTTTATCATCGATGGTTTGGATGACGACAGTGCCAATATAACACTGATCAATGATGCCCGAACTATCGCCGATCTGCTGTCTAGGCTGGACCGATACCAACAAAAACGAAACCAACAGCTCGAGAAGAAGTCCATCAAGACGCCAATGGCCACGGCCATCAACAAAACCAAAGGAGCTCTCCGAGGTACGCTGCTACAACTGTTCCAAATTCGGCCACTACAAGAGCAGTTGCACCAAGCCGCTGAGACAACCCAATGCTTGCTTCATCTGCAATGAAGTCGGGCATTTCCACAACAACTGTCCAAAGGCAAACCGAAGACATCAAAAGATTGTTGCTGCAGTTACTAGGGCACTGGAAGAGGACCCAAGCAGTGATGAAGATCTGGCTGGCGCTATCAGCGCCATGCAAACGGTAAGTGTTGCTTTCTCTGTTAAACAAGTCAGAAGTGCCGAATTTATCAATTGTTTTTCTCTGTTCGATACCGGTAGTGCAATTAATATCATCACGCGTTCCCTAGTTCCAAGCGACATCAGGATATCCAAAGTGTTGACACCAACGAAGTACACGGGAGTGGGTCAAACCAAAATTCATACGTACGGTACGATTCAAAGTTATATTAAATTCCGAGACAGTATTAAAATAGTATCTCTTTTAGTAGTCCCAGATAACCTGATGATACTGCCGCTGATACTAGGACGTAGTTTTTTAAGAATCTTTAACATTCATTTAAGCCAGATAAGGCCCGTAGATAAAAATAAAAATGAATCCGTGTTAAATACAAACTTTAATAATTCAGTTATTAGCACTTCTGACTTTCGTAAGGAAAAGATAAATAAGATTGGTCGTTGTACTGGTCCGAGGATCTGTCCGTGTGATAAACCCAAAAACGTAAGCAATATAGAGCAGTTAAGTCTGCCGAATGGTGAAAGTGTCCTACAAACCGATGTCCAAATTCCGCCGATGGTGATTGCTCCGTCGCAGGTCCGCTTGGATGAAAGTGTTTCGCCGTATGTCGGCTCAGATGGTAGTGTTTTGTCGCCGGTTCATTTAGATAATAGAGTTTCATTGCTTTTGGAAACTGATATGGGGAAACAGAAGTTCGATTTCAACCCCCGACCGCAATTGACTGATGGTGTTCTTAAAGTAGTTAAAGATAAAAATTATTCGAGCAAGGATGGTAATAGTGTTCCGCCGATTTTCGAAATAGACATAGGTGAACAGAAACCAGATGTCGATATCTGCTCACGGTTGACTGGTGATCGAGGCAGTGCTCTTAAAGCAGTTATAGATAAAACTTATTTAAACCCTAATGGTATTGCACGTAGGTATCAGGATTATAGAATGAAGATCTGCTTGACAGATGATACGCCGTTTCATTGCTCCCCAAGGGCACTTTCAGTCCTTGAGCGGAGAGAAGTTTGCAAACGAATTAAAGATCTAATGGAAACGGGGATCATTCGACAAAGTAAGTCCCCCTATGCATCCGCAGTTGTGCTTACCAAAAAAAAGAACGGCGAACTGCGTATGTGCATCGATTATCGTGCACTGAATAAGAAAACGATTAGGGATAATTTTCCGTTACCACTCATCGAATACTGCATCGAATTTTTAGGAGGTAAACAATGGTTTACGCTACTCGACCTTAAGGACGGTTTTCATCAAGTAGGAATGGATGAAAGCTCCATACAATACACCTCCTTTGTGACACCAAATGGGCAATACGAGTACACGAAAATGCCGTTTGGGTTAAGGAATGCACCCGCTAACTTTCAGCGGTTCCTGCATGGAATATTCCAAGATATGATTGAGACGGGCCAGCTAATTATTTATTTAGATGATATCCTAGTTGCTACAATTAACTTCGAGTCTCACTTAGAAACCATCGCTGAGGTTCTGCGTCGCCTTTATGAGAATGGGTTAGAACTCAAGCTGAACAAGTGTAAGTTCGGTTATGACGAACTGGAATATTTGGGCTATTTCGTGAATGCATCGGGTATTCGACCAACCGATACCCACATTCAAAATATTAAACAGTACCCGATGCCAAGAAATCAGAATGAACTACATCGATGTATTGGAATGTTCTCGTACTTCCGCCGATTTGTACCTTCGTTTTCAAAAATCGCTAAACCCTTACTAGATCTCTTGCGAAAGGAGAGTAGATACGATTTTTCCGCTGAATGTGTTAAGGCCTTCCGAGAATTACGTGACAAACTTGTCACTGCACCGGTGTTGGCAATTTATAGCCCCGAAAGGGAAACCGAGTTGCATTGCGATGCGAGTAGCCAAGGATTTGGATCGGTCCTGATGCAGCGCCAGGATGATAAAAGGTTTCACCCGGTTGCGTATTTGTCAAAGACAGCTACTCCAGCAGAGTCATGGTACCATAGCTTCGAGCTGGAAACCCTAGCCATCATCTACTCATTACGACGTTTCCGAGTATATTTGGAGGGCATCCCGATCAAAATCATTACTGATTGCAATTCTCTCACCCTTACATTAGGTAAAAAGCAGGTGAACCCGAGGATCGCCAGGTGGGCACTTGAACTTGAGAATTATGACTATACTATACAGCACCGCAGTGGGGCGTCCATGGGGCATGTAGACGCGCTGAGTCGGTGTCACATAGTCGCTGCACTTACCAGCGATGAGATAGATACCCATATTCAAGTGGCTCAGAGCCGAGATCCAGAGATCATTAGGCTCAGGGACAAGTTAGAAATAGAAACATTGGAACATTATACGTTGCAAGATGGTTTGGTTTTTCGTAAAATCGAAGGAAATCGATTGCTACTCTTTGTGCCGGTGGAAATGCGGGACAACTTAATCAGGATGATACACGAAAAGATTGGTCATTTGGGTATTGATAAATGTTATAGTCAGATCCGGAAAAATTATTGGTTTTCTAACATGAGAAAGGAGATAGAGCAATTTATTAAGAACTGTATCAAGTGCATCATGTACTCAGTGCCTGCTCGGTCTAACGACCATAATATATACAGTATTCCCAAGAAGCCGATCCCATTTGACACAGTTCATGTGGATCATTTTGGGCCTTTGCCCTCCTTGCTCTCTAAGCGAAAGCATATCCTAGTGGTAATCGACGCATTCACGAAATTTGTGCGATTATATCCAGTAAACTCGACCAGTACCAAGGAGGTATGCGCTTCATTGGACAAGTACTTCAGCTACTACAGCCGTCCTAGGCGCATGGTAACCGACCGCGGTACATGCTTTACTTCACTTGAGTTTGCGAACTACATGCTCCGGAACAATGTGAAACATATTAAAGTTGCAGCGGCCTCTCCCCAAGCCAACGGCCAGGTCGAGCGTGTAAACCGGGTAATTAAGGCAATGTTGAGCAAAGTAAGTGAACCAGTCAACCATGCAGATTGGGCCGCGAAGCTGTCGCAGGCAGAATATGCTATTAATAATACTGTTCACAGTTCAGCTAAAGAGTCTCCAAGCAACCTACTATTCGGGGTGGAACAGCGTGGCCCGGTTAGTGATGAGCTTACTGAGTATTTGGAAGATAAGGTTGATCATGGGACAGCCCGTGATCTTAAGGTAATCCGGTCAAATGCGTCGGAAGCCATTAAGAAATCTCAAGAGTATAACGAGAAACACTTTCTTAAACACAGCACACCTGCTAAGACATACACCGTCGGTGACTTTGTAGTTATAAAACATGTTGACACCTCTGTTGGCACTAATAAAAAGTTTATTCCAAGATATCGGGGCCCATATGTTATTAGTAAAATATTGCCTAATGATCGGTATGTAGTGAAGGACATCGAAAATTGTCAGTTGACGCAATTGCCATACGACAACATTATTGAGGCTGCGCGAATCAAAAAATGGGTAACACAGACGAGGGGCCCTACAACGACCAATCTCAAGAAAGCAACACCCGACTAGTTTTAAGTCGAAACCCCAGAGTAATGTTTTAATTTTAATTTATTAATATCATGATCGTGGACGATCATATGGTCAGATTGGCCGAGTTGTAATGTTTAATGAAATATTTAAATGTTAACGTAGGCACTTTAAACATCTTGTAACACTTTCTGTAGCTCCGCGGTACGAGCACCAAAAAGGACGGCCATATTGCATTCGACTCATTGTGACACCTTCTGTGAAAGAGTAAGAAAAAGAAGTCTCTTGACTGACAGCCACCGACAGGAAAAGTAGTGTTTGGGAAAAGAAATAAAAATAAATTGTGAAAAGTGATCTGGTTTTATTTTAGCCATCCAAAGGGAATTTACATCATTAAAGTTGTTTTTGCTTAAAATGTAATTCCCTTAGCTATTCATAAATTTAAAACCATACGATTCCTATAGTAACATCGTCTGAAAACAATTACAACCAGCTATGTCTTGTCTTTTTTTGTAGCTATTGTTATATATTGTTGAGCGAAAACTATCAGATCAAGTTAGAGCAAAAAAGTACAGCTTCATGTGACAGCTCTCATATCAGCTGTTGAATTCCAATATGAATAAATCTAAATGAAAAGTGAGATTCAAAGTTGCTTTTGATAAATAAAACAAAATGAATACTTCAGACTTTTTAATAGTCGAGATGTTGGAAGATTCTGGCAGTAGCATCTTGTTAAGTTCGTCGGATATTACAACATCGGATACGAGCAATAGCGAATTTCACGCCAAACAAACAAATCAGCTGACATCAGTGACATTTGACGTCATCAATTTGACAACTTTCACGCAGTTGCCCTTTCTCAAAAGAAGGTGCAGAAAATGCTGTACTTAACTGAGCTGGACAGCTTCACAAAGTGACAGAATGTAAAACATTTTGGGGCAAGATTTTTGCTCATGGAACACAAAATCCTGTACTTTTCTGATCTTTTCTGTAATTTTCTGCGCAGCTCAGGTTCATTAAGCACAGCTATTATTGCAAAGCTGTGGAGCAATCATTTCGTTTTTAATTACAAATAAACCCATACATTTTTTGTTTCTAAATGGTATTCTCTAATAAAGCTTATAATATTGTTGCATGTTTGCTTGAACTGTGTCATTAATTAGTCAACTACGCCATCTAGTAGAAAGTGGCCATATTACCGATTTTGGCAGCATTGGAATAGCAGTTTGAGTAGCTGTGGTATAACTTGGTATGTTGTTCTCGAACCTTCTGAACTTAACGAACCTTCTCAACGAATCTGGAAATTTCGAGAGGTGTCACTAGGAGATATAAATAGATGTCGCAGGAGCACCCAAGACATTCGAGTTGTGAACCGCGATAAAGAAGGGCGATAGATGACAGTAGTGAAAAGTATAGAGAATATTGAATAAGAGAAGTGATTGTTTATTTAAAGTGATTAATTGTGAAAGTGAATTGTTGAATTAAATAAGTGAATTATTAGAATAATAATCAAGAAGTAAAAGACATTGAAAGAGAACTAATAAAGATTAATTAAATAGAATTACGTTTTATCTTTTCGAATCCTAGCCTGGATGTAACATTGGTGTCAGAAGTGGGATAAAACGTATTCAGTGTGAAATTAAAGTGAAGTGAATTAGTTAAAAAAAAGGAAAACAATAATGGGCCGCACATTGAAATTGCTTCAGCTCAGTATACCGCAGTTAAAAGCTGAACTAGAAAAGCGGAATCTCTCCACAGCTGGAGGAAAAAGTGATCTGGTGCTTCGACTGCAGGAAGCTGTTGAAAACGAAGGAGAAAATCCCAAGTCCGTTTTGTTCGACGTAGCAGAAGAACAAGTAAGTACAGCCGTTGATATGACTGCTATGATGGAACTACTTCTGGCCAAGTTCGATCAGAAATTCGACTGTATGGACTCTAAGTTAGATGAACAGAAGAATTCTCTAGAACAACAGACAAATTCTCTAGATTCCAAACTGCAATCAATGGACTCTAAATTTGATGAACAAAAGAATTCTCTAGATTCCAAATTGCAATCAATGGACTCTAAATTTGATGAACAGAAGAATTCTCTAGATTCCAAATTGGAAGAACAAAAGAATTCCATAGTTGCCGCCCAAAAGAGCGCTGTGGACGATTTTAAAAATGTTCTTGAAGGAAAACTCGAAGAAATTGACCAAAAGTTCGAGAAGGTTGAAACCAAATTCGACGAAATCTATCAGACGTTTTGCAAGCATGAAACAAACTTCGAGAACTTGGCTAGAGAGCTCGAGAAAGTGAAGAAGCAGAAGGCTCGAGAAAATTCTGCGGACTGCCCGAGAAGGAAAGAGATGCAGCCTCCTGTTTTCGACGGTCAAACATCATGGCCAATTTATAAGAAACAGTTTGAAGCAGCTGCAACGGCGAACAGCTGGGACAACGAGGAAAAGTCGATTGCGCTAACGCTCGCACTAAGAGGTACAGCTGCGGAGTTACTCCAAACCGTCTCAGAAGAGAAGCAACACGACTACGACGCCCTGGTCAAGGCTATAGAGATGCGCTTCGGTGATGAGCATATGCAGCAAGTGTACAGGGTCCAGCTACGCAGTAGAGTCCAGAAGCGGGGGGAAACACTTCAACAGCTGCAAGCAGATATCGAACGTCTGGCACATTTGTCATATCCTAATGCTGGTGAGGTTCTCATCAATGAAATGGCTGTGGAGGCGTTTATCCAAGCCATTGAAGATAGACAACTGCAAATGGCCGTAAGAATGGCTGGAAAGAGAACTCTCGCTGAGGCCCTAGCATTTGCCTTGACAATGCAAGCTGCTGATCAGGCATCGCATGTGTTCCACCGCGTAAGGGAAATGACAGCCGTTGAATGTTCATGTCAAAGAGCAGACATCGTAGAGCGGAGCAGAGATAACAGAGGTCAAATGCGCTGCTGGAACTGCAACAAAATAGGGCACCTACAGAGACAGTGCAGAGCTCCACCCAGACGAGGCAGTTGTCCGCATTGCGGGCCTAGGAGGGGCAACGAAGAAGCATCTGGCAGGGATAACAACCATCCTGCAGATATAGCTTCGCATAACCAGCAGTCGGGAAACGTGTAAGGACCAGCTTCGTGGGGCAGAAGTTGGTTTCCGGAATCGACGACCCCAGGACCACAATTCAAGTCTCCCAAACCAAACGAGGAAACCAGAGTCTAACAGTGGAAGCCTATATCGGACAAAATAAGTGCGTGGCAACCATCGACACCGGTGCCACCGCTTCCATCATAAGGAGGGACATCGTCCGTCAGTCTTGGCTGCACAACACCAGCAATTACTGTCTGAAAACAGCAACAGGAGCGACAGCGAAAGTGTATGGAGAGGTCATACTAACAATAAATTTGGCAGGATTAGTATTCTCCCACGCTTTCCTAGTAGCCGATATATGTGACGAATGCATCATTGGAATCGATTTCATGAAGGCGCATGATGTAGTATTGGACATTGGTATGCAAGTACTCAAGTATCGAAACGTAGAAATTCCGATGGTGTACGGGAACGAGAACGTCGCATCCCTGAGGACAGTCATTAGTAAGGACGAGGTCCTACCACCTTCTTCAGAGACACTGATTTGGACAAAGCTGGAAGGTGATTCTGGGGCCCACCGATTCTTTCTAGTCGAGCCAGAAGACAACCACTGCCGAAATTGCGTGGTTGGAAAAATGCTTGTCGAGCCGAAGAACAATATGGTTCCCGTACGAGTTCTTAATGCGGAACACAAAAGCGTCAAACTGAAGCAAGGTGAGGTGGTTGGAAAGTGTGTACCGGTTACGGCCATCACGAAACTATCACAGGAAGGTGTTGCGAAGCCTCGTTCACCAATGGGAATGACTGAGGTCAAAAGAACTTTATTCCAGCACTGCGATCTGAATCAGGAGCAGCAAGCCTTGGCAGGGAACCTCATCAACGAGTTTGCTGATATATTCGCTTCGCGGGACTGCGAGTATGGCCGAACACACCTTGTACAACACCGGATAGACACTGGAGATGCGAGACCGATTCGTCAGCCTCCCAGACGATTACCATTGGCTAAGCAGACGGAGGTTGCAGAGATGGTGTCAACGATGGAGAAGGAAGGAGTAATCGAATGCTCTAAAAGCCCATGGGCATCTCCAATTGTCCTAGTCAAAAAGAAAGATGGCAGCACTCGGTTCTGTGTAGACTATCGCCAACTGAATAATGTCACTAAAAAGGATAGCTACCCTCTACCAAGGATTGACGATACGCTGGATACACTGTCCGGAGCTCGATGGTTTTCCACTCTAGATCTGAAGAGTGGCTACTGGCAAGTGCAAATACATCCGAAAGACCGTGATAAAACAGCTTTCACAGCCGGAAACGGACTCTGGCAATTCACAGTAATGCCATTTGGACTGTGTAACGCGCCGGCAACCTTTGAGCGACTAATGGAGCGTGTTTTGTTGGGGCTAACATGGAAAACGTGTTTGGTCTACTTGGACGATGTCATCGTGGTTGGAAAAACGTTTGAAGAACATCGAGATAACTTGAAGGAAGTGTTCCAGAGACTACGAAGTGCACAATTAAAGCTTAACCCGAAAAAGTGTGATCTCTTTAGATCTGAGGTAAAATATCTGGGGCACATCATCTCGTCCGAAGGAGTAAGGACTGACCCAGAGAAGGTCGATGCGGTGAAAAATTGGCCCGTTCCCAAAGACAAACACACACTGAGAAGCTTCCTGGGACTTGCAACTTACTACAGACGGTTTGTGAAGGACTTCGCAAGGATCGCAAAGAGCTTGCATCAACTGACGGAAAAGGGAAAACCATTTAAATGGTCAGGTGAATGCGAAGCGAGTTTCAAGAGTCTCAAACACCAACTGTGTGATGCTTCAATTCTAGCGTACCCTACTCCAGGAAAGACATTTATTGTTGATGCCGACGCTAGTAATGTTGGGATCGGATCCGTTCTTTCGCAGATCCATGATGGCCAAGAGAGAGTAGTTTCCTACTTCAGTAAAGTGCTATCCAAGCCGGAGAGGAATTATTGCGTGACCAGGCGGGAACTCCTGGCTTTGATCCTGGCAACAAAGCACTTCCACAAGTACTTATATGGGCAGAAATTCATCCTGCGTACAGATCATGCGTCTCTAAAGTGGCTGCTGCAGTTTAAGAACCCTGAAGGACAAGTCGCGAGGTGGATTGAGCGGCTGCAGATGTATGACTACGAGATACAGCACCGAAAGGGAACTCTTCACTCCAACGCAGATGCCCTCTCCCGGCGACCCTGCAAGGCTGATTGTAAACATTGCGTACGCCAGGAGGAAAAAGATAAAGTGTCAGTCCAACGGTTGAGAGCTGAGCCCATTAGCGGCTGGAGTGCACGGGAGATCCGGAATGCTCAACAGGAAGATCCGGATATCGAGCCGATTCTCGCCTGGAAGGAACATGAGGGCAAGCCGGACTGGCAGCAGATCTCCAATAGGAGTCCGGAATTGAAGGCATACTTGGCACAATGGGATTCACTTCATGTCCAGGATGGCATTTTGAAAAGAAAATGGGAAAGTTCGGATGGAACATCAGCCGTGATGCAACTTGTGGTACCCAGATCGAAAGTCAACGAAGTACTTAGGGAACTACATGATGGAGTGTCCGGAGGTCACTTGGGAGTAAATAAGACACTCGAAAAAGTGCGAGAACACTTTTACTGGATCCACGCAAGAGACGATGTCGAAAACTGGTGCCGAAAATGCGCCGCTTGCGCAGCCAGTAAAGGCCCGAGAGTAAAAATGCAAGGCAAGATGCATCAATACAACGTTGGAGCGCCCTTTGAAAGGATTGCAGTTGACATCGCAGGACCGTTTCCAGAAACCAACAGTGGAAACCGCTATATCCTCGTAGTGATGGACTACTTCACTAAATGGCCTGAAGCCTTTGCTATACCTAACCAAGAAGCTAAAACCGTGGTAGAGCAGATTGCCCACAACTGGGTAAGCAGATTTGGCGTACCAATGGAATTGCACTCGGACCAAGGTCGCAACTTCGAGTCCAAGATCTTTCAAGGAGTATGCCAGCTACTAGGGATTAAGAAGACAAGAACAACCCCGCTTCATCCACAATCGGACGGAATGGTGGAACGCTTCAATAGAACCTTAAACGAACACCTTTCTAAGGTTGTTGGCGACTGCCAGCGGGACTGGGACAAGCACATCCCCATGTTCCTATTAGCTTATCGAAGCGCAGTTCATAACACAACAGGACATACTCCATCCGAAATCCTTTTTGGTCGAACCATCCGGTTACCTAGTGAATTGATGTTTGGATCTCCGACTGATGAAGCAACGAATGAAGATGATTATGTGGCGGATCTCAGAGAAATCATCAGAAACATTCATCGGAAAACTAGAGATAAGATTCGGATATCCAGCGACCGCATGAAGACGAGGTACGATACAAAAGCGACCACCACAGGATTCCAGGAAGGAGATCTGGTATGGCTATACAACCCTCATCGCCGAAAAGGTATGTCACCTAAACTACAGCAGGATTGAGAAGGACCCTATAAGATAGTGAAGCGCATCAACGATGTTGTCTACCGGATCCAGCGAGGAAGAGGCAAGCTAAAAGTTGTCCATGTGGATCGTCTCCATCGCTACCATGGGGAAAATATTGACGTGCTTGTTCGGGACGAACAAGTTTAAGAGGGGGATATTGTTGCATGTTTGCTTGAACTGTGTCATTAATTAGTCAACTACGCCATCTAGTAGAAAGTGGCCATATTACCGATTTTGGCAGCATTGGAATAGCAGTTTGAGTAGCTGTGGTATAACTTGGTATGTTGTTCTCGAACCTTCTGAACTTAACGAACCTTCTCAACGAATCTGGAAATTTCGAGAGGTGTCACTAGGAGATATAAATAGATGTCGCAGGAGCACCCAAGACATTCGAGTTGTGAACCGCGATAAAGAAGGGCGATAGATGACAGTAGTGAAAAGTATAGAGAATATTGAATAAGAGAAGTGATTGTTTATTTAAAGTGATTAATTGTGAAAGTGAATTGTTGAATTAAATAAGTGAATTATTAGAATAATAATCAAGAAGTAAAAGACATTGAAAGAGAACTAATAAAGATTAATTAAATAGAATTACGTTTTATCTTTTCGAATCCTAGCCTGGATGTAACAATATAATTTATAATAATATATAAACCAGTAATAAATCAGTGATTTCATTTAAATAGTATTCGATAAGTTATTCATACAATTGTTAAGAAAAAAAAGTCTCAATAAATATTTCATTCCTTCACGAGATTGCCAGCGAAAAAAAGCAGCTGTTGCTTCTTTTCTAACCAATCTTTGACGTTTTTCATTTTTCTCTGCGAAAGCGTTATATAAAAATATAGGGAAAGGCTGGGCGGACTTTTGGTTACCCTATTCATATTCCTATAGGCAAAAGAGAGAAAAAAAAACAAACAAACAGCTGAATGAAATGAAGGAAAACAATGACGAATTTGCATGGCGGGAAATAAGTTCTTCGCGAATAGTTACTAAAAGTATAAACTTTAAACAAAGCCAATTTTAACAAAAAAAAAAAGTTACGGAACTAAGAAGTAGTATCCAAACCACGTTAACAGTTAACATTATAATGTTAACATTATAATGTGATTATTAACATTATAAAAAAGTTAACATTATAATGTGATTGTGTTCAAAAAATAAAAGTGAGAACGCGTAGTTGTGGCAAAAAATATTTTCGTTGCGAATATCTCGTAATAATTTTATATTAAAGTGAATTATAACAAAAACAAATTTCCAGAACTAAAAAGGAGTATCCAAACACTATTTTGGAATACTCAAAAGATAACAATACATTAAGATTCTGTACAAAAAATTAAAGTGAAACCGTGACAATCGCCTTGTGGCAAAAAAATATTTCTGTTTCGAAGCTACTTCTTACTTTAACTTACTTTCTCACGTTTTTTCTCTATAAGCTGGTACTTTTTAATCTTCAATTGCTTCTGTTTTCACTTACATATACTCTTTATTAACAATCACAATGATTATTCATTTCATTCAGCTGTTTGTTTTTTTTTTGCCCTTTTGACACTGACATTGTTTTCATTCAATTTGCTTTTGACGTTTGACGTTTACGAAAGGGATGCGGCACTTCAGAAAGAGATAGCTTGGTGAAAAGGTCTATCCCTCACAGAGTGGGCGTGGCAAAAATGTAAGCATGGGTGAATTGTTAAGAACGATCTACATATTTTGTTACACAACATTAAAGGGTTTTATTGAAAAAACAACGTTTTTGTAAAAACTGCCCCTTAAAAGTGGAAATGGCGGAAAACTTTCAATGATTTCTTCAATTAAACGGTTTTCTTAAATAGTGGGCGGATTTTAAAAATATATAAACATGAGCATTAAAGGCCCCTAGAGAGTAAATATTTCAAATCTCATCTTCCTATTTCAAATTTTGATTTTTCAACACAACGGTTTTATTTTTATATTTTGGGACGGATTTTAGTTAATTTCATTACAGAATTAAATATTTTATTGAATTTCACGAATCTTACACCTCAGTGGAGATCCGACGAAGAATTAGCATATGTGACCGGTGCTACGTCGGAGGAGCCGCTTAAGCTCTATAAAACACTGATACTGCCAGTTCTGCTTTACGGCACCGAGTGATCGACGATAAGGAGCAAAGAGAGCTAATAATTGATTGAATGAAAAATACTCCGTCGGATATTTGGTCCTGTGTGTGATGAGGGCGAACGGAGGAGAAGATACAACCGCAAAATCTATGAGCTGTGTGTACATTGATGTGGATGTAGTCCGAAAAGTAAGAACACGTTGACTACTCGTAGATCTGCTGGGCTATATCGAGCGAATGGACAATGATGTTTCTGCGAAGAGGATCTTCGACTCCTAGCTCGCAGGTTCAAAACGGCAAGGAAGACCAATCCTCCATTTGAAGACCACGCCGTCGCGGATTCCAGAGGACTTGGTTTGGACAAAGCAGCGTGCTCGGGATTGCGTATAATGGAAGGCTGCAGTGTGTCAGGCAGAAACTCTCGACGGGTCGGAAGCCCGTCAAGTAATGTAGGTAAATAAGGAAATATATGTAAATATTTGATTCTGATAATAGAAATAATCACAGCCTTATTAATAATGAACATTTAACCCGTTACTGACGCCTTATTCATTACTTAAACTCAAACAGTTTATTAAAAATGATTTTGAAACTTATCCGCTGCGTAAAAGCTGGCAGAAAACTAACTCTCCGAAGTAGGTTGCTTATCAAGGTAGGTATATAGAACAACACATAATGTCATACTATATACTTTATTTGTTAAGCGAGTTGATACATTTGAGATGAATGCGCGCGAATGACAAAAAAAGTTGTATGTTTTTGGTATCATTTTTGTAAGTTAGGTTAGCAGTTCTCAAAACTATTGTTGTTTGTTTATTAAGAAAATATTCTAAGCTTAATATTACAGCATTTCTCACTGACATTCGAAGAAATTTCCACTTGAAAGCTATGTTTTGGGTTCTGATCAGGTGTACCTAGTTGTGGTGAGGGTGGGGGTATGACATTCAGTACCTTCTCTACCTACTGAAATTATTTCGCAATAAATCAAAACCAGGTTTTCATCATTTTCCACCATTTCCACCACTGTATGTAATGGTGAATTATAGAGCAAATCTCTCAAAAATTTGATAGCATTCCTGTTAGGGGCAAATACAGGGTGTCCCTTAATTCGTTGGCAATATTTTAGTGCATTATTTATGGGTATATTCTAAGGAAACAATTGTTCTACAGTAAGGGCCTATCTCTAATTTTTATATCATTTATTGATGATTTAAGAAAAGGCTTACTTGGGTGTACCCTGACCCATGTTAACGGTAATTGCGCTGTTAGTACTAATGATAGAAATTTCGTTTAGGCCTCTATTTTTAGAAGAAATATTAGCTTTTGTAATTGCATTTAAATAAATTTTATATCTTAACTCAGTCTTAAGATATCCAATTTTTAACCTGTTCCATTTTTCCTGCCCATGCTAATTTTTGAATTTCGGTTCAATTTTCTCCAGAAAATGCGTAATAAACATAACGTTTTAATATTTTTTTGAATGAAGGTAACAATCATAAAAATAAAAGCTTACGACAAGTTTGTAGAAAAACCTATAGATTTTATGATCTTTTGTTAAAAATCAAATTAAGTACTGGCGTAAGAAAACAATCTTAATAAATTTAAATACTCGTATATAATTCCAAAATAGTAAAACGTTTGAAAAAAATATGCATTGTGGTGGCTTCCTACTCTATTGCCATGTTTGAAGCCCAGGAATAGTATAAAAATAATGAAATAATCGTTATACCATGAAAATATAGACATATGAACATTTTGACTTCTCCCTTACCTTCTAAGTAGCTGTTAATATATAAAATGTATGAAAAACAATTTTCATACTCTGAAGCAACCCATTACGATTATGTTTCGAATTTAGTCATTCTATTCTTTGCAAAGCAAATGGCAAAACGTCAAATCCTCCATTTTTGTTTGCACTTTTAATGAATTTAATGCCCTTTTTCAGAACAGAAAGGTTCTGATTCACTGCATTGTGCAAGAGAGCAAATTTCTTGTTCTTAAAATGTGTAGGAATTTTAAAGTCAGGTTTTTTCTTGCTCCAATGGAATGATCAACTTGACATGTTGAGAAATCCAGATGCAGGTGCCATGCACGACTTGGACAATGTTGCTGTTGGTTGTGAGTGTGAAGTATCCTTGGCACAAGCGCTTGAAGGCAGATTGTCTTAAATTTTACAAAACTGTTAAAGAAATGATCAATCGCTTGCCATTTGAAGATGACTCTATTGTTCAAATGGAATTTCTTAGCCCGAGCATTGCATTGGATGTCAAAAAAAGTAGTGAACTTTCGATTTCAGCCATCGTTAAAAAAATTGATCTCACAAAAGCCAATGAATTTGTCGATGAGTTAAAAAATATTTCTATATTATTAAGCGAGGATCAAAAGTGTTCTTTAAAACAACTTCCTTTAAATGAAATGTGGCAATAAAAATCCTTAAGATGAAGAATTTTAATAATGAGAAATTGTTCCCTAATTTGGAAAAAATTGTAAAGGTTGCGTTGACCCTACCTCACTCAAACGCGGAGGCAGAACAAATTTTTTTTATGTGGTCACCCCAGTGAAATGGAAAGATATGATAAACAGTATTTGTATCGTAAGATCATCATTCCAATCAAAAAACATAACTCGTTTTAATTTGGTTGTTAATGAGAATCACTTATCATTGCATAACGCAAAAAATATATACGCCTAAGTATTTTGAAACACTTTGAATCTCTTTGAAAAACCCTTTGTGATGAAAAAATGAGTCAAAGACATTAGTTAGTTTACCAAAAATGCAATGTATATCGATAAATATATAAAAAAAATTGTTTCTAATCTACTTTGTACCTTTTTTTTAATAAATGTTAACGTTACCTATTTATGTTTATTCATCAAAATACTTTGTTCTTTGTTTACTTACTGTCATTTGTTTCATAAAAAATATGAATGAATTTATGTTATATTCTTTGTTTTAACCTTGATTTATTTTTTGTTATAAATAAAAAGGTTGAATATTTTAATTTTAGTTTTTTTTAAATATCTTAGTCATGGGAAATGTTATGGGACTTTTTCTGGAACCGTGAGGGAAAAAAGGGAATTATCGGTCAACCTTGTGGGCAACTCAATACAAAAGACTGTTATCACTGACTAATATACGTCGCTCGCTTGGTCAATTTTATGAAAATTTGGTTTCTAGGCAAAGCGTTTCTCACTGGAAAGTTTGGTACGAGGGCGGGTCAATAAGTCCGTGACTTTTTGAATTTCTGACCTCTTTACTGAAACGGCAACACTGCTCCTGTCAACACGAATCTGTCAGTTGACTCCTGTCAAAATTTAAACTTGCTGCGTCAGTTAGTTTGTGTTTGACAGCTATTTTTATCAGATTACTCACTAATTTGAGGAGAAAATGGAAAAAAGTGAATTTCGTGTGCTTATTAAGCATTATTTCTTGCGAAAAAAAACCATTACCGAGACCAAGGCTAAGCTTGAAAAATACTATGGGGACTCTGCACCATCGATTTCAATGGTAAAAAAGTGGTTTACTGAATTTCGTTGTGGCCGTACAAACACTGAAGATGCCGAACGTCCTGGACGCCCAGTTGAGGTCCCTACACCCGAAACAATCGAAAAAATTCACGATATGGTGTTCGCCGACCGAAGATTGAAAGTGCGAGAGATTGTGGAAGCCGTAGGGATCTCGCATGGCTCAGTGGTTTCAATTTTGAATGATCACTTGGGCATGAGAAAGCTTTCCGCAAAATGGGTGCCGCGTTTGCTCACAGTCGACCACAAACGCAATCGTGTAACAACTTCACAGGAAGGTTTGGCGTTGTTTAATCGCAATATGGAGGAGTTTTTGCGCCGTTTTGTAACCATGGACGAAACATGGATCCATCACAACACACCAGAGACCAAACAACAGTCAAAACAGTGGGTTTCTAAGGGTGAATCGGCGCCAAAGAAGGCCAAGGTGGGTTTGTCAGCCAATAAAGTTATGGCGACTGTGTTTTGGGATGCACGCGAGATAATCCACATTGACTACCTTCAAAAGGGAAGAACAATCAATGGGGAATATTATGCCAACTTATTGGACCGATTCAATGACGATTTGAAAAAAAAACCGACCTCATTTGACCAAGAAAAAAGTTCTTTTCCACCAAGACAATGCAAGGGCGCACACATGTGCAGTTGCCATGGCAAAAAACCATGAATTGGGCTATGAATTGCTCCCTCATCCACCCTATTCTCCAGATTTGGCTCCAAGCGACTACTTCTTGTTCCCAAACCTGAAGAAATGGCTTGGTGGAAAAAGATTTGACTCCAATGATGAAGTCATCTCGCAAATAAAGGCCTATTTTGAGGACCTAGACAAATCATTTTTTTTGGAAGGGATAAAAAAATTGGAGAAGCGTTGGACAAAGTTTATAGAGCTCAAGGGAGACTACGTTGAAAAATAAAAATTTTTTTTTATCAAAAAATCTGTGTTTTATTCCAAAAGTCACGGACTTATTGACCCGCCCTCGTATCTCTAAACTCAATCATCTCTGGTGCTGCATAACTTAAAAAAAATCTAGTGTTTTGTTTTGAAGCCAATTGACATAAAATTATTAAAAACAGTGAAAAGTTTGTTATTTGCTAACAGAAAACATAAGTTAGTTCTGAAAGTGCTTGTTTAAATTGAAATCTTGTCCTTTTTACATTAATAGCTAAGGTGTAAGTTACCTCATTTCGGTGCGATATTTGTGGAAATGGCATTGTTAAGTATAGAATGCTGCTTAACTGATTTTCTTCTGGAGGAGGCAAATGATTTTAGTAAGCTATCTTTGCTTCTCAAAAAAAAGTTATAGAGATAGGCCGCTCTACGCCTTCTATGAAAATAGATTACAGGCGCAAGGATGGTTTTTTTTCTCATTTTAAGGAGTCTTTGTACAAAAAATATACGTGGCTGACCGGTAGTTGCAAGTTGAATAAAATGTTTTGTTTCCCATGCCTTCTTTTTTCAAATTCTTCTAGTGTTTGGAGCCGTACGGGTTTCACTGACATAAATAATTTAATAAACTCTTCAAAAAAAAAACACATTACATCAGAAAAACATATTCGTTGCTGTTTATCTTTGCACGAATTTGGTGCGAATCGTATTGAAACTTCCTTAGACAATACTTTTCTAGCTCATAATAGTAAAGTCGATAAAAATCGTAAACTAATGGAGCGTTTTATAGATACAATCATTCTTTTAGGTAAACAGGAACAAGCATGTCGGGGCCAATATGTCGAAACTGTTTTTTATTTATCTAAGTATGACTCTTTGATGGATTCACATTTAGAGCAATGTTCAAGTGCCCAAAATCCGTCCTTTTCCGGCCTCTCAAACGACATACAAAACGATTTGATACATAGTATCGCTGCGGTTATGAAATCAGAAATTATATCTGAAATTAATGAAACTCGGTTTGTGTCTATTATGATCGACGAAACACCAGACGTGAGTCATAAAGAACAACTGAGTTGCGTAGTTCGGTACTTATCCGAAGATGGAATAAAGGAGAGGTTTCTAGGATTTTTTGAGGTGAGTGCGCAAATGATTTGTCAAATCATATTTTCAATATTCTTGACATATACGGCTGCAAGGAAAAGTTAATTGGACAATCTTACGATGGTGCCGCAATCATGTCCGGTGAAGAAAAAGGTTAAAAAAAAAAGTTTTCGATGTATGTCCAATGGCTCATTATACCCTATTCTAAGGGTATATTAATGGGTGGCGACGGTGTAGAGGTTAGTGTGTTGGCTTGTGACCCGGGCGGTGCAGGTTCATCCCCACGGGGAACAACAACATACGCCACCCATTCACATGCCTCTACACCAAAAGAAGGATTTCTGCCTGGTAGTACAATGGACCGTTACCGAGTCTGAGTGCTCAGGGATTTGGATTTCCTTTTTTAAATAATATAAAAAAAAAAAAAAACATAGGGGCTGGCTACAGTCCGCTTGGGCGAACTGTTGGATACCCTATTCTTATTCCTATATCTCATAAGTGGGCGTGACAAAAATTTAAAGGATTTTATCGAAAAAACTAAGCTTTTGTAAATAAAAACGCTCCCTAGCTCAAACTTTGGTTTTTCAATAAAATTGTTTTATTTAATTGTGGGCGTGTCAGTAGGCGGATGTAAAAAAAATTTAAGTATGAGCATAAAGGGCACATAGAGAGTATATACTATAAATTTCAGCTCCCTAGCTCAAACTTTGGACTTTCAAAAATAAAATAAAAAAAATTGTGAGCGTGTCAGTAGGCGGATTTTGAAAATATTTACACATGAGCATAAAGGGCCCCTAGAGAGTATATATTAAAAATTTCAGCTCCCTAGCTCAAATTTTGGTTTTTCAAAAAAAATATTTTATTTAATTGTGGGCGTGTCAGTGGGCGGATTTTGAAAATTTTATGTCCCAAGCAGTTTTATGGGCCAAAGATCATATATAAAAAATTTCAGCTTTCTAACTCAAAATTCAATTTTTCCCAAAATTTGTTTTATTTAATTGTGGGCGTGTCAGTGGGCGGATTTTGAAAATTGTATGTCCCAATCAGTTTTATGGGCCATAGATTCTATATAAAAAATTTCAGCTCTCTAGCTCAAAATTCGATTTTTTCCAAAATTTTGTTTTTTTGAGTTTGTGGGCGTGTCTGTGGGCGGATTTCAAAAATTCTTAAACTTGATTATTTCGGGACCCTAGAGAGTATATGGTTAAAATTTCAGCTCTCTAGGTCCAGTTTAAAGGCCTAATTTTTGCCGACGGACGGACGGACGGACGGACGGACATGGCTAGATCGACATTACTATCGATGCTGATCATAAATATAGTAACTTTTAGGGGTCTACGGGCAATATTAAGGTATGTTACAAACTATGCGTCAAAATTAATATACCCCTAGAATAGGGGTATGCGTCAAAATTAATATACCCTTTTTTTATACCCTATTCTAGGGGTATATTAATTTTGACGCATAGTTTGTAACATACCTTAATATTGCCCGTAGACCCCTAAAAGTTACTATATTTATGATCAGCATCGATAGTAATGTCGATCTAGCCATGTCCGTCCGTCCGTCCGTCCGTCCGTCGGCAAAAATTAGGCCTTTAAACTGGGCCTAGAGAGCTGAAACTTTAACCATATACTCTCTAGGGTCCTGAAATAATCAAGTTTACGAATTTTTTAAATCCGCCCACAGACACGCCCACAAACTCGAAAAAACAAAATTTTGGAAAAAATCGAATTTTGAGCTAGAAAGCTGAAATTTTTTATATATAATCTATGACTCCTAAAACTGCTCGGGATATAAAATTTTCAAAATCCGCCCACTGACACGCCCCCAAAAAAATAAAACAATTTTATTGAAAAACCAAAAATTGAGCTAGGGAGCTGAAATTTATAATATATACTCTCTAGGGGCCCTTTAAGCTCATGTGTAAATATTTTCAAAATCCGCCTACTGACACGTCCACAATTTAAAACCTTTTTTTGAAAATCCAAAGTTTGAGCTAGGGAGCTGAAATTTATAATATATACTCTCTAGGGGTCCTCTATGCACATGTTTTAAATTTTTTTTAATCCGCTTACTGGCACGCCCACAATTAAATTAAATAATGTTATTGAAAAACCAAAGTTTGAGCTAGGGAACGTTTTTCTTACAAAAGCTTCATTTTTGTTTGACAAAATCTTTTAAATGTTATATAACAGAATATTTACAGCGTTCTTAACAATTCAACCATACTTAGACTTTTGTCACGCCCACTTATGAGGGATAGGAATAAGAATAGGGTATCCAACAGTTCGCCCAAGCGGACTGTAGCCTGCCCATATGTTTTTATTCCTTGTTATGCTCATGTTCTCAATTTGGTATTATCTCGATCACTGCAAAACATACCTGAATTAAAAATATTCTTTGGCTATACGAACAGCATAGTTCGATTTTTTAAAAAATCTACAAAGTGTTCGAATCTGTTACAACAAATAACCAACCGACGCATGCCAGGAGTACCGGAGACATGCTGGCATTACCATTCACGAATGATTAACATTATTTTTAATAGCAGATTAGACATTATCGAAACTTTTACCAGCATATTAAATGACCCCATGGAATGGGATATAGACGCGCTTGCTATGGCCGAAAGTTTATTACATAAATTAGAGGACAATGATTTTTGTTTTTTACTGCATACTCTTTCTGAAATTTTCGCAAAAACCGATGTCCTGTTTAATTTAATGGAAAATAAACATATGGACGTTGAAGTTGCTGAGCGGGAAATCGAGTGCTTTCAGTCTTGGATATCCTCTGACTTCTATAATATATTTCAACTCATTTTTGATAGCATAACCGATTGCGCTGAACCTCAACGGAAACGCCGAAAGCTTGATATTGATTTAAAGACTTATTATAAGCGTCTTTTTATAGAAATAAAGGACAATATCGTCAGTCAGCTTAAAATAAGATATAAATCATTCACAGTATATTTTTTGGATTTACTCAATAACACGAAATACGATACTTTCGCGGTACTAAGTCCAAATGAAAAAATATCTTCTTTAATGAAATTTTTTCCTCGAGTTTTCGATTTCGCAGCCTTAAAAAATGAACTTAAAGTTTTGTACACAACTTCTTCACTTCGACAGCTTGACGTTCTAACCCTTCACAAACATATGAAAAGTGAAATATTGAGATATACGTTTCCTCAAATTTTAAACCTCAGTGGCCTGTTTTTGACATTTCCAATTATGGATCATTTACAGGGTCACACATTCCTAACATGTAAGATTAAAGGGATGCTAAATACTAAATATCCGTGTGACTGAAAGGGACAGCATTACCTAACATGCAAAAAAACGTGACACGTATTCAGGTCGGCCATCTTGTTTACGTGGTAGGAATTATGGGAAAGCTATGCATGTTGATATTTTTATAGCGATGGCTTACGAAATTTCGATTTCCTATAAAACAAAATGGGCGCTGCTATCATATGTTTTAATCGCTATAATACATTTTTGACATTTCTCTGCTTCACGCCTCTCGCATAATATTTTGCTTCGTTATGGATGGTCCAATTTTGTGAAGCAACTCTTCAAATTGGGAAGCAGTCATTCTCAAATACTTGAGGAAAAGTTGCGTATCATTTGTTTCGCATATAGATCCAAAAATGGATACAAATGCTCCATCAAGCATTCTGTTCCTTAGGTAAGGATGCACCCAATACTTCCTCTTCGTTTTCCTTTTTACCCGACTGGTTACACATTTATTTTCCACTTCATCATCGCTACTATCGAAAACGATATCTATTAATACGGCAGCCTTTACGAGATCCATGTTTTTATTTATTTTTTAATTCTACCAGAACAAAACCGATGAAAATAAATTTGTTTGTTTACATGTGATCTGTCAAATCTCCATAATAATGTTATAGCAAGTTAAAGTAAGTGATCTCACTCTTACACCTTATTAGCATTGACTGCGGATAAACGGATCTCTCTTTTCGGTTTTGTTGCAAAAATGCGCGTGCGTGATGGTGTAAATCCACCATTACTGTCGCCTCCGTGGAGAGAACTTGTTTAGCTCTAAAAAGAATCAATTCATATTTAAGGAATTCTCAGGCAGAAGACAGGCTCTCCGATTTAGCACTTTTGTCGATAGAGAAGCGACTTCTTCTAAAAATCAAAAGTAGACCTAACTTTTATGATAGAGTTCTGGCCGAATATATAAAAAAAGATCGTAGGATAGATTTAGAATACAAAAATAATGAAAAAATAGTTAAAAAAACGTTCACTGTTTTTTATGCGTGAAATTTGGCTTTTGAATTTTTATACCCTAATGGCCAGTTTCACAGTGAAGGTTTAAACTTGAGTTCAACTGAACCTTAAACTGAGTTCAAATTTTTAGTTTAATTCGTGCGGTTTCACAGTGAAATCTGAACTTCAGTTCAGTTGAACTTCGTTTAACTTGATTTTATGAATCGAAGCTGGCAGCATTTTTCGTTCTTATTACGTAATTTGACGTTATGTATTTTTTATTCTCGTTTTGACAATAAAATCCGAATATTCATTAGTCAACTGTCGAATATAGAATTGGAAATATATTTGCATCTTGGCTCATAACCTACTTTCCAGATTGATAGTTTCCCATTAATCCAGCATTAACCCTTTCAGCTTCATGACACAAATATTTGCACTTCGAAATGTTTTCAAGTAAATTTAAGACACTGGCAAGTTTGTTGGCTGTTTTTGGAATTTCCAGGGGTGAAATTACGACTACTTGACGAGACAGGAGCATAGGCAGGTAATCTACCCGAAGGGGAATGTACTTCAAAGACCATGAGTGCACAACCCCCCAAGTCAACATTGCCAAATACCACAGGTAGCGGAACATAGAACCTACGTAAATATAATAAAGCGAATATAAGAAGCGAGGTAGTGTGAAGCGACAGCTTCCTCCTTTCAACATTGTATTGTATTGTATGTGCAGTGGGGTCATCAGTAGATGACAAGCACTTAGATCTATTGGTCCATTGTACTTCAGCATAGCTGCCCGCTCGCTGCTTATTGGCGATTAGTAAGAGTCAGTGAGGGAGAACCTGCCAGTAGCCTTGGCAAAGCGAAGGATATTAGCAGGTTCAATGTCCCCTATCTCATCTTCGTTGACGAATTGTTTACCTATAGTGTTGAGCCTGGTTCTGGCGATAGCAGGACATTCACAGATGAAGTGAGATGCCGTTTCATCCACCTCTAGGCAGCACTCACATAGGCCCGAGCTCCTAATGTGGATGGTTTTTAGGTGCTCGTTGAGAGGACTGAAACCAGTGACGAGACCAATCAAGGATCCTAAGTCTTTCCTATTTAGTCCAAGCAAAAACTTAGCTCAGTTGATTTTTGGACCGTCAACTAGCTTCTTCGAATACCTGCATGAGACCAGGTCATGTCAGTATTCGGAATGTTGTTGACGTAGAGCCGAAGCCATTTCATGTTTGTGGACGGATGAGCAGCATCCTATGGATGGTTGTGGGCCAATGAAGGCTGTTGATTTCAACATGCGCTTTAGTTTAAATCTCGTTTGAATTATTGCCACACCGTTGTATTTGTATGGGGTTTTTCCTCTGTACAAGGTCAAGAATATAGAATATAGGAAACCTTCTCTTCCATATGCCATAAGAGCGTTCAACACAATTTCGTGTTCGAATTTGAGATTCATTGTTCAATGTTTCTTGTGAATTGTTGCAACTACGTAAATTAGTCACCATATAGCGTCTGCATTGGTAGCCACTGTCCGCCACTATAACATGATTTCCAAATTCTCCATTTTCAAACCTAGAACAGATTCTTGAATTGTTGAAAATTGTGGAATCATGACTTGATCCAGGCCACCGTACAACTATGTCCATTATTTGGAGCTTTGGATCACACATGGTCTGCACGTTTAAGCAAAACCACCCTTTTCGCTTTCGAAATATTTCACCATTTGATCTCCCTAATAAAGTGTTTCCAAATTAAAACGGTTTAAACGGCAGAATACAGTCGTTTAACTTAAACTGCAAATTGAACTCAGTTTAAGGTTTAAACGAAACTGTGAAACCGAATAAATTACTGAACTGAAGTTTAAACCAAAAGTGGAGTTTAAACTTCTACTGTGAAACTGGGGGTTAAAGTTTCTTATTTAAAACTATGTGTAAAATATAATACTCGTACATCATACAAACAATTAAGCTCTTGTGAATCTCTCTAATTTTTAATTATAATATTACTCTGAATTTTCTTTAAGTTATTGTATTATGCGCCTGTCAATAACGGCTGCTTTCGAAGCCCCTTTTATTATGTCTTGGGCTTATTGTGAACTTAAATATTAATGACTTGAAGTATAAAAAAGGTGGTTCGAATTGCTTTTGCTAAATTGATGTGGACAATATTTGCTTTTGTTTCAAGGTGCACAGATGTAACTTTTTTTTTTAAGGATAAGGAAGATGAATACACATAAAAAGAATAAAACTATCTCTAACATCTGCGGCCCCGCAGATAACACTAAGCCCTTACAAAGATTTCAACTAGACAAAGCTGACTGGCCCTTGTTCCATACAACAGCACATAACTTCTTGATGACTCAAACCGGATTGCTTACCAAAAAGCAAATGCTATCTTTCGCAAAGCAGGAAAACAAGCAAAAATAACTTGTTTCGAAAAATTTATTTTAAATACGAACCCAAAATCAACCGCCAAAAATCTATAGTCAGATTTTAATTACCCCGCTGGAAAATACACACAATCCTCCATTAAAACAATCATAACCCAAACCCAACTGCTAGCATCTCCACTAGAAATAATGGAACATTTTGCCAATATATGGTCAATACTTTCAGACGACAAGGACTTTCATTCAAAGTTCTGGATAGCAAAAATACGTGCATAAGCATTGAACCACTTACATACGTCGCTAGCTCCTCAGCCGAACTTATCGAACATCCAATCAATTTTATTGAAATGGAAAGCTGTCTTAATTCATGCAAAGGAAACACACCTGAATTCGATCGTATATCCTACCATGGTACCATAACTATCCCACAAGTATGGATAATTGCCAGTATTAACCCTATACCAAAAACAAACAAAGACAGCGATTAATAAGGACCTTTCATCTATAAAACGATGGTCTATAAAATATGGCCTCACCTTAAACCCCCTAAAAACTAATTGCCTTGTAATATCGAAAAGAATCGTAGATATTTCCTGTTCATATCACACTGGCTGTAGGCAAGGCATACGGGGCTCTTCGATGGCTTTGGCCAACTAGGAAATTCACCCCTTTGGATACCAGGAAAATGCTAGCTAAAACCCTTGTACCACAGATTTTGACTTATGGCTGTGAAATCTTCTGCAAGCTCGACAGCGTAATTCAGAGGCAGCTCAACGTTGCCTTTAACAGTGTGGCTCGTTATATATTTGGTCTAAGCCGGTATGACCACATATCATCATTTTCCAACAGTATATATGGGATCTCTTTTCAAAACCTTATAAAACTTAGAACTTGTAATGTATAATGAAATATTTAAATGTTAACGTAGGCACTTTAAACATCTTGTAACACTTTCTGTAGCTCCGCGGTACGAGCACCAAAAAGGACGGCCATATTGCATTCGACTCATTGTGACACCTTCTGTGAAAGAGTAAGAAAAAGAAGGCTCTTGACTGACAGCCACCGACAGGGAAAGTAGTGTTTGGGAAAAGAAATAAAAATAAATTGTGAAAAGTGATCTGGTTTTATTTTAGCCATCCAAAGGGAATTTACAAACTCTTACAATGTTTTTCAATATTATCCAAACGCACCTACCTTCATACCTTTACGAAAGAATCCAGTTCTCGTTGTCTAGAAGATCTAACCCAATTTCCCTGTTTTTCATGTCTTACTTCAGAGCGACAGTTTTTTGTTAACGCAACTCCGTTAGGGAATACCTTGCCACGCCATATGCGAAATTCAGATAATCTAATTACCTTTAAGAAAAATGTCTTCTCACACTATCTGATGACATAACCTTCCTTTTTCACGGCTTTTGTTTTCTGTTGGGTTTGCTAAACTTTGCTATACTTTTCTTTACTTCTCTTTTCTTTTAGTCTTCTTTTTCTTTCTTTCTTTTCTTGTTATACCCTCCTTTTTCAAAAAATTGTACATATTCTTTAAATATGTAAACTTTGTACTTTATATTAAGCTTTTTCGTTTAAATTAACTTTTACAATCGTTACTTCTTTTTTTGTTATAAGTGGGCGTGACAAAAGTCTAAGTATGGTTTAATTGTTAAGAACTCTCTTCATATTTTGTTATATACCAAACTTCTTTCCTATCCTTCTATTCTTTCATACAGTAAGTACCACCCAAATATAGGCAATGCATATGCAGGGAGCTACTTACAGCAACAAACAAAATGCTTGCGCTGTGGTTTCCCTTATAAGGGTACTGTGTACTACAGAAAAAAAAAAGAAATCCCTTTAGCGCACGCAAATTATAAAAAAAACGAAGCTTTTGTAAAAAAAAAACGATCCCTAGCTCAAACTTTGGTTTTTCAATAAAATTGTTTTATTTAATTGTGGGCGTGTCAGTAGGCGGATTTAAAAAATATTTAAACATAAGTATAAAGGGCGCCTAGAGAGTCTATATGATAAATTTCAACTCCCTAGCTCAAACATTGGTTTTTCAAAAAAACTTTTTTTTTAAATTGTGAGAATGTCAGTGTGCGGATTTTGAAAATATTTACACATGAGCATAAAAGGCCCCTAGAAAGATATATTATAGATTTCAGCTCCCTAGATCAAACTTTTTATTTTTCAATAAAATTGTTTTATTTAATTGTGAGCGTGTCAGTAGGATTTAAAAAAATATTTAAACGTAAGTATAAAGGGTACCTAGAGAGTCTATATTATAAATTTCAGTTTCCTAGCTCAAACTTTGACTTTTCAATAAAATTGCTTTATTTAATTGTGGGCGTGTCAGTGGGCGGATTTTAGAAATTTTATCTCCCGAGCAGTTTTAGGAGTCAACGATCATTATATAAAAAATGTCAGCTTTCTAGCTACGATAATTTTTTTTTTTTTTTTTTTTTTAATTTGCGGGCGTGTCTGTGGTCGGATTTCAAAAATTCTTAAACGTGATTATTTCGGGCCCATAGGGAGTATATGGTTAAAACTTCAGCTCTCTAGGTCCAGTTTAAAGGCCGACGGACATGGCTAGATCGGCATTACTATCGATGCTGATCATAAATATAGTAACTTTTAGGGGTCTACAGGCAATATTAAGGTATGTTACAAACTATGAGTCGAAATAAATATACCCTTATAAAAGGGTATAAAAACAGTTGACACAAATGCCAATTAACAAGTCATATATGTATAGAAAATGTAAATATCATAAAAATACTTGGAATCGTATTTGATAGTAAGTTAAGCTTTAAAATGACCCATGTATTAAAAACATTGTCTAGCTACTAGGGTTAATATGATTAAGTATTTAGTATTACCCCGCTCAACAACTTTATAAGATCAGTTGTGCTCTCGAAAAACGACTATGGCCTTCCTGTTCACGACAAATCCTTGAAATGCAATATGCAACAGAACAGCGCCTTATATAGAAGAAACGCTTTAAGAGCGTTTAGAACAACACAAATAAAAAACATTTTGACAGATTCCGGTCTATTTTCTTTTACCAGAACGATTGGAGTTCCTAACTGCTTCTATTTTGCAAAAGATGAATTCACCAAGAAAAGCCTTTATCCACGACCTGACAAAGAAAATTCTACGGCAAAACCAAGCAACAAAAACATAATTCTACTCCGTCAACACAATCTCCTGTGCAAAAAATAGTAGCCCAAAAACTAAAAAATCAGCGATCTTAAACGACATACTACAGCAACAAAAAACAATGGAACATATAGAGCCATGTTTATGGAAATCTCGGAGAAGTTGTAATGGTCACCTGAAAGCATAAAATAAATTAGAAAACAACATAAAATAAAACAAGACTACAAACCCGTCTCAATTTAAAACTTTGGGTGATCTGTCAAGTGTCACTCTGTGGTTTCAAAGTGTATCTGTCAATCCGGTCCAATTCGCCCATGTATTTTTGGCCTATCTAGTTCGAATTTATTCCGCAGTAGGTACACAAACCGTAGTAAAAGAAGGAAATTGTGAATCCACCATTTACATTAAAATAGCGGCTGCCGAAAAGTACATAGGAAATCGAATGATGAGTTGAATACGGGACAACTACCGAGAAAACGGTCTGGTGGATTAATTCAAATCAGAACTCCATCCGAGACACATCGAGGTGCAGATAGTATAAGCACGGCAGTGAAACAGTGAGGTGAAGTCTGATTATAAAATCCTAAAAAGAAGGTAGTGAAAAAAAAAAAATTGAAAAGAATTAAGAAAGAAAACGACAAAGTCAGTATCTTTCGCTAAATTTTTATGTTTAAAATCAGTGTGAAGTGAGGCAACTCACCACATTTAGAGTCTGCAAGGCGATCACCGACCCAGTACAAACAATTAATTAGGAGTCGGGATCGCCCTTAATTTTGTTTAAATAAAAAAAAAAAAAACAAAAAAATAAACTAAGCTGTGTCTCGAAATCGAACGCCAAACGAGAGGGGAGGATATATATATGTATTACATATCTTGCACACCCCCGTACGTTAAAACTAAGAGACAAAGAATCTTCGAAGCCGACCATTCACATAAGTCCTTAACAAATATAGATGGAGAAATTATCTCACGACATAGTGTATATAAGCTAACAATTGGTTTTCGTTTGCTATAAAGTTTTGTTCCAGTTTTTGTAAATTTAGTCTTTTTTGATAGTTTTAAGTAGTTATTAATCAAATAACTAGCTCATAAGCTAGTTGTAATAAATATAGTTTCGTTCCAGTGATTTTTGTTTGTGAGTTAGTTCCATATTTATAGTTTTAAGATTTATTATTCAAATAACTAGGTCGTAAGTTAGTTGTAATTGAGTTTTTTTTTTCTTAAAATCTAAAAATAGTTTTGTAAGAATCGAGTTTTCTCCGTCGTCCCTTGTTTTTTTTTATATGATTCCGCGTCGGCTATTGAACGATTAGGCCCCAACCACATAAAGTGAGCTCCCTTTCTGTAGGTACGTTTTTATAATTTTGGTTAGTGTCCAGCAGCACGGCGAATACTTACGTGCGTTCGGGTAGGACGGATAAACGAAGTTCATGTTAGTTTTTTTTTGTTAAATTTTTTTTTTGAATATACATTTTTGTTTTTGTATTTTGTATAAAGCGATACTTATCCGAGTAATATTACAACGTAAGAATGCATTGAACATTAAAAGTATCACGCCTTTATGAGGAAAATTCGTCGTTTCTTTTTTTTGATTCTGTTGTGTTTGTAGTAGTCCAAATGACTTGCTGAAGGCGAGGTTTCAGGGGGTGCGGTAAGATGGTTTCCAATCAAGATGGCTTCAAGATGAACTGATCCAGAGGCAAAAGTAACCAGAAAAGGGAAGTTCCTAGTATAGCCATGGAACTTCAAGGTCGGGAGGGCAATGGCTCCGCTGCAAAAACATCCGCAGCGCCCTACAGAGTGGTGGACGTCAGTCCGTTTACGGTACAAAAGCCAACGTAAGTACCTTTTATTCTTGGCATGTTAAATGTTTTTGTAATAGGTTTTGTGGAGTTGCGAGGACAAGGACCACCCCGTCCGGCGAGCTTAGCCGTGCTATGCAAGCATGCCACGCTCCTCGCTCTCTGCACTCTCTCCCACTCTCATCCACTATCCTATCCTAAGGTCCCGTCCACATCCTTACATCCTGACACTTTTCAACTCCTAGCTCCCTCTATATCCCTAACTACAGGCTTATTACAAAGTACAAAGAATGGTACTTTCTCTACACCGACGCTTCTAAAACAACAAGGAACATCATTCGCAGTTGTAGATAAACAATGACATATGGTTCAACTCATTTTACCTCACTTCAACAGCATCTATTGCGTCGATGCCGCCTTTGCGCTTAAGGCTAGTAAACAGGAAAAACCGTAATTTTCTCCGATAGCTTATCAACAATTACGGGCCTTAAAACATTAACAACAGGATCTTAATTATTGAAGAGATAGGCGTTTAGTTAATTGCACACAAGCAACTAAAAATAGCTTGGATTCTCGGACACGCTGGGATAAAAGGTAATGAAAACGCGGATTCGGCTGCGCAATCATCATCAAATAAATTGTTTTTTGAATTTTACCCGTATAACAAAAAACATCCGGAAAAATATCCTCCAAATAATCGCAATGAAAAAGAAAACTACCTGCATGGAATATCTACACCACTACTCCAACTTGACCCCTCACACCGAGAAACGATCTAATGAACTTCATCAGACTCCGACTGGGCAACATGAACAGCCATGTCATCTCTAAATTTCCACCACCACTCGGTCATCTATGTAACAACAGCCAACAATAAAACACCTAGCTTCCGACTGTAATAAAGTCTAACTTATCTGCAACCAACAATTCAACGAAGGCAATTTAATATTAATTATTTAGTGTAACATCTGAGCTAAATATAAATCGTGTTAATAAAATAACATCCATCCTTAACCTAGAAAACAAACTTTATCCAAACCCTTATAAGTTCTAGATAATTATACTAATTAGCCGAACGCCCTGATAACTAGTGCTAGAAGATGTGATTAGTTTTTCAATTTATTTACTGATTAATAATGTTCATAATAAAAAGCGTGTTGCGGGAAAGTTTCTGTCAGCAAACTAAATAGGAATTCAAAACCAACGACACTTACTGGCGAAGTAGCGGGAATGTCCATCATGTATACATAGCATGTTAGGTAGGATGGTTTGGTGGTCGTCTGAAAAGAAAGAACAAATCAATAAAAAAAATTGTAAAATCTTTCTTACTGGCTTCGAAATTTAACAGCGTACGACCGTACGAGTTATAGGGATGCAAACGATACATCGATGTTTTGATAACCGATACATCGACGGCAAAACTGTGAAACATCGACATCGTTCATTCATTTCCTTAAACATTGCCAAGATGTGTTAAATATAAAATGTGCTTGTATTTGTGTAATACGAGTAGTGTATACGACAGAGCAGGGGAGAACCCCGAACCCACTTATACCACAGCAGTGGGAAATTCCGGCGCAGCAATCCCACAATCAAGCAAAGGAAATACCACACAAGCCATAAAACGGAAAATAAACACCATCATTAGACGCAACCCAAATTCCGTTGCCAGACAGGTAACGAAAAACCCAACGGTGCAGGTACAGAAGAAAGTGCGCATTGAGATTTGGGTGGATGTAAAATCTCTTTTTCCAAAGCTTTCAAAGATTGCAATGTTATATCTCCCCATCGTTGCCACGTCTGTTCCAAGCGAGCGTTTGTTCTCGGAGGCTGGAGCAACCATCACTCAGGACAGAAATAGACTTCTGGGGATTAAATTATCCAAGCTTCTTTTCCTCAACTCCATTTCGCAGTTGTTACATTCGAACAAATAAATATTTATTATGTTTCTTCCTTAATTTCATTTCAAAACTACGTTTAAATAAATAAATCCATCGAGAAAGTATGTTTTATTTCGCAGATGAATTTAATTCTTTTGTGGGCTACTAGACTGGAAATTAATTAAAGTTTTTGCGTTGAAATTGGTAAGACTAGTATATTTCGATGTTTAGGTACAGCACGTCGTAAATATAGCCAACAATTTGTGTGATGGAGAAGATAAATAAAACATCGGAAAAACATCGATGTATCGTTGTTAATACCGATGTTTTTTAACATCGATGTTTGTCGTGGAACCATCGATGTTTTCAAACATCGATGTTTTTAAGAACGATGTTGCATCCCTAACGAGTTAACGTTTTGGCGTTGAAGTGTCAGCTGGCTGAAGCTCCTCATTTACAGGGCTGTACGTTAGGGTGTCCCGTCGCTGTATGAAGAAAAAAAATTTCGTGAATTTTTTATCGAAAGGGGTATCAAAAGTTGCGTATTAACGAGTAGATTCTGAATATGTACTTACTTTTTGATTTGGACATGACTTTTGGGGCTCTACCGAGGCTTAAGGGTGTTAAAAGAAAGTAAAAACCTATATTTTTTTCTCTTTATTTTTTTTTATTTTATTATTCTAATTTATCGTTTTGATTTATTAAATTAAAGTTAAGGTTAAGTAAAACATATTTAAGTGTCCTTGAAACAAATAAAAAAAAAGTTTATGAGAGGACTTAACAAAAAAAATATATTTACATTGCAAAAATTTAAAAAAAAATATTTACATTGAAAATTGACCCTTGAAATTAAAAGAAGGCATTTCGCTTCGTGATTCTATTTTATTTCTTATAAGTCCTTCCCTCGACTTTGCTCCAATAACACATTGGCTTGCTTCGGTCCCAGATTTTATGCATCTTTCGACACTTTGTGTGTGACAAGGAAATTCCGGTATCTTCAGTGCTTTTCTTTGCACCAGCAATGAAAGTTCATCATCAGTGAATTCAGCTAGGCAAGGTGGTGGAGTAATTTGACATTCATTCCAAAAAATTATGTCCATATAGTCCGTAGCGTTAAATTTAATATTTGGCGGCTTAAATATTCGGTTTGATGTATGGGTTTGCCTCGCTTTTATAATTCGTTTTAAGGCAAGCTCTCTGACATAGACCCTTTCGTCGAAGAGCATTGCCACTAAAACGTTTTCAGGATGTGCGAAAAAAGCGTTTCTCTCAATGACAGGATCAACGATTGACTTTAAGTTGTCTGGCAACCATCTTGAAAAAGAGATAAGCTGAAAAACATGTCGCGGGCCATCTATCAATAACGGGTTGTTTTTTATCGAAAACCACACTGGTGCATACACTTTCATTATATACTCCACAAGAATTTAAAGATTTACAGATGGGCTACTTAAACTAATGTAAAGTCTAAGTAATCTATTTGCAGTTGTGACCCATCTTGAATGTGCCATTTTCCCAGGATGTCGATTTGCTAGTCCAGGAGAACAATGACCTGTTTTTATAGCTTGACACATTTCGAAAAGATATTTTTGTTCTGTATTCAATTGATCAACAATTTTTTGCTCGATTTCAGGTACATTTCCGGTCACAGGTGTAAATTGAGTAACATCAGTAAGTTCGCAATCGGTTAGTGACTTACCGATAGGGCCAGAATATTCACGAGGGCCCGAAGTAGATCCATCTAATTTCGTGAAGAGATGTCGTAGTGGCAATTCATTCGCATGAAGTAAGCATATTGCCCACTGTAATGGTCGACCTAATTCCATTTGCAAGTAGCGAATTATCCCTCCTTTCCAGCCAGTATTGGTTGCAGTGCCGTCACAACCAATGCAAAGAATTTTTTTCAAATCAAATCCCTTGTTTTCGAAAAAATTAAGCATCGAATTACTTATTTCCCTTCCTGTACCAGATTTAAGCGTTATATGGCCTAAGAATATAGATTCTGGTTCTTCAAGAATGGAAATATGCTCTTCAAGAACCTCCTTCCGATAGTATCGTCCATTTTTCTCTTTGGAAGTAAGAGTTTTATCCTTTCGCCCATCAAAATAAATACTGCGAATAACGACATTATCGCATTGGTTTGATAGGCTTTCTCTTGATTTTTTCAAAGCTCGATGTATTTTATTTTTATCAATAACTAGAGTCTTGTTAGCGCTTTCAATTATTCCAATATCCTGGAGTACTGCTGAAGCAACTGTTGCAGCAGATCGTACGGAAAGCCCATATCGATCACAAACTCTTGCTACGGATGGTAGAGTAAGCAAATTCCGCTTACCTGATGATGTTGACGTTGAAGGTTCTGATAAAAAGAGCTGTGACTGCACTACTTCGATTGGATGAACTGTATTGACATGCTCTAAAGTTTCGTTTGAATCTACTGTTTCGGAAAAAGTTGATACAGTAGTAGATTCAGCTCTTTGACTGCCTAATGCACTACGCTTTCTATCTAGTCGCTTTTGAATTTTTTGAGTTTCAACCTTGTCAATACCACCGATCACCATTTTTCTGCCATTTCTCTGGTCCACTAAAAATGATCTTTCACTTAAAGGCACTTTTTTATCCTTTACACAATGACAGTCATTAAAGGAATCACACTTACACGATGCAATGTCAAACAATTTTGTGTTTGAAAATGCAGTAAAACCTTGCAATCTGTTGTGATAGCTTGTATTTTTTTTCGAATGTGGGTATCTTTTAAGTGTCATGTATTCATCAAAGTAGTATTTTATTAATTGTAGTATTCGACTATGACATACAATTGGAATCGACGCATTCTTCCATATCTTTTCGATTTCTTTACTAACAATTACAAAAACTTCGGAATTAGATGGATTTCTGCCATTGTATTTTGTTTTCAGATCACTTTGTATGAAAAGTACATATTTGACTACATATTTTACTGTTGGTAACTTATTTTTGTTTAGTTCACTAAAGGGACCGAAAAAGGGACACATTGTTTCTTGTCGACGAGGTCCAGAACTCATTGTGATTCTACCTTTTAAATATTTTTCAGAGAAACAACACAACTTAACACGAAACAAAATTAAACACTTTTTGTTTAGAGAGTTATAACAACAATACACGACACAAAACAAATACAAAGCCACATTTTTTCTTTTCGACGTCTTCAAAGCCTACTTTGATTTTATGATTTTAATATTTAAAAAAAAACAGGCTACTTAACATAAAAATAATACGATGCGACTATAAAAATAAAACAGTTGTTCTTATAAAGATAAAGGGAAGGTAAGGAATTAAAAAAAAGCTTTTTAACGGTTTTTTTAAGAAACTAGAATGATAAAATACTACTAAAGTAGGTACCTGCAGAAATTGTTGATGGAATATCTATATTTTTATAAATATCAGCGATCAATAGATATCTTTGATAAAACGGTAAAGTTTACATCTTCAATGCACAAAATTAATACTTAAAAAAAATTTAAAATTTAAAAAATAAGAACAAAATTGTTTTTCTTAATTTCAGCGGTCGGTAGAGGCCCAAAAGTACCTTCCTTTTTTTTTGTTTTTTTGTCCCGTTATATGCTAGTTAATACGCAGCTTTTGCGGGGTCTTTCGTTAAGATAATCTTTTAAAAAAAAAAATCAATAAAAATAAGGAAAAAATAGTTTTTTTTTAAGATTTCATCGAGCGGTAGAGGCCCAAAAGTACCCTCCGATTTTTTTTTGTTTCGTTATATGCTATTCAAAACGCAACTTTTGCGGGGTCTTTCGTTAAGATACTCCAAAAAAAAATTTGTCGGGACAGCCTAATGTACGTGTCCCAAAAAACAGCAATTTACACAGAGTTAGGACCCGATCTCCAAAATTTAAAAGTGTTGGCAAGAAATGGAAACCATTTATAGATATTGAACAGAACAGACTAACTATACCGGGATTTAAAAGCAATATACAAAACGTGATATCATTTTATGGTAAATCAATGCCTAATACTCAACAATAAAATTGTAGCAGAGCAATATTGGTGAGTGTAGTAACTTAGCCTATACATAGTTTCTAAAAAGAGGTATCTAATTTAATTTATGCGCCGCTGACACGTCCATAAAATAAGGTCAGACAAACCACGAAAATAGCCAATATTTAATTATATTTAAATAATGCAATAAGTAGCTATATACATATCTATATAGGTTGCATATACGAAACCCTACCAGAACAACTCCATATTCGCCATTGCGGAGTACGGTTACAATTCATTCATCGTTTTCTTTTCTCTTGATTTTTTAACGGAAACCAAGCGCATTCACCGCAGACACGCGCTTTTTTTATAAGTTAATAATGCACACGCCGTATCTTTTTTTTTTTTTTTTAAAAGGAAATCCAAATCCCAGAGCACTCAGACTCGGTAACGGTCCATTGTACTACCAGGCAGAAATCCTCTTTTTGGTGTAGAGGCATGTGAATGGGTGGCGTATGTTGTTGTTTCCCATGGGGATTAAACCTGCACCGCACGGGTCACAAGCCAACACACTAACCTCTACACCGTCGCCACCCTGACGCCGTAACTGAATCCGCGATTGATTGCAGTTCCCACAGTAGAATAAAAGCTGAGTCAACTAATTAAACAATTAGAGTTAACTTTAAGAATAAATTAAAAATGTACAAATCAGTATAGTAAGTAACCCGTGTACCGGTAGCATCGAAGAAATAAAAGTTTGTTTTTTTAAATTCAACCAAAGTTTTTTTTTTAAATTCAATACAAGAATTAAAATCTAAGTTATATATAGTATACAATTACGAAAATTCAGAGAACTTTCCACATAACAGGGTATTGCCAACATAAAAAATACAGCATATTTGTTTGTTAACAGCTAAGATACTTACCTTATAGTAAAGCCAGAAGCAAATTTAATACAAGATAAGTTAACTTTTTTTTGCCGCTAACCAATATTTTCTTGGTGAAAAATTATTTATAAAATCAGCCAATAAAAGAGGAATTTAACAGTTTTTTTTATTACTGTCAGTGTGTCGTCGTATTTCAGTGTTCCTATTGTTTGTCATTTTGTTTGTTTGGTTGTTTAACTCAATGAAGTAATCATTTTATTTTTGCTATTATTTTTTAATATTTTGGTTTGTTTAATTTTACATTTTGTTTGCATTAGGTTTTTTCTTTCCTTTTTTTTAGATTGATTTGTCTTAATTTAAATGTTAGTCTTTTTCTTTAGTCCTTAATAAAAAGAAAGTATGCTATGATCTTGCCATACCAGGTTCGAAAAAAATTTCTTTGGTTTCTTTGTATTTTTCTTTCGCGCACTAAACATGCCGTCTCCTTTCCTTTCCACTGCCCTTAGCCAAATCCACATCACTTCCTCCTTCATTAATCCGGCTCTAAAACGGCATGTCCTCAACACATAAACCGGACGGCTTTTGGCCTCACATGCTGGTTGTTTTAAAGACCACAAATTATCAATAATAAAACAAATAAATGAATAAATGTTTGGGGGCTGTTTTCTTTCCAATTTATTTTTTATTCAGCCAGCTGAATGGCATGTGGTGTGAGTGACTTAAATGGTTGTTTGATTTGACGAACTTTAAAATGCATGACCAAAAATTCAACATTTCGCAATTTTAAAAAATGTAAATAAAAAATGATGAGCCTTTCCGGTTAAATATTGAATTTACTATAAGACACCACGAATGCTATGATGGTTCTATTGGAGAACATTATCTCCAAATACTTTGATAAACCACAGTTCCGATCCTGTTTTACTTGAAAAGTAACCTCTCAACATACAGAGGTTAAAGCTTTACCCGAACCAGTTTAATTTTCTACCGATCCATCCTTCGGCCCTCACACATTTCCTCTTAGGTGCAGTTATTATCTGTACAGTTAAAAATAAAACAAAGATGTACCATTGTAATAGGTACATGTAGTTTTATTTTTTATAAACAGACACATATAGCTACAAATAAAACACCTAAAGTTCAAAATAGAAAAAAATAAATTAAACAATAGCAGCCGTATGTATAAACGCAAATTAAGGCTGAATTATCTTCAATTAATGAGTTAAATGACAAATCGTTATAAACATTTTTTTAAATTAATTAACGTTGATAAACATGCATTTCACTAATTCACTGAAGTAGGTGAATCTTTGATCCAACTGCTATGTTGGATATGCAACCATTTGCAGGGAGTTAACTATATAAAAAAGCGATTTAATCCAATAACTGAACCAAACTTTTGATTAACGACTACAAGCTTTTGCATGGACTTTAATTTTTTATTAATAAGAAATTTGTATTCGTGAATTAACATTTAATCCACATTTTAGTTAATTTGTGAATAGAGGCAAATTAAGTTATTTTTAATAATACTGCCGTAGATTTTCATAGTTAACCTCATTTAATAAACCACGTCTCTGACCTAATCAGTCTTATAAACTTTCCTAAAATTTTTCATTAAAGTTGTTTTTGCTTAAAATGTAATTCCCTTAGCTATTCATAAATTTAAAACCATACGATTCCTATAGTAACATCGTCTGAAAACAATTACAACCAGCTATGTCTTGTCTTTTTTTTGTAGCTATTGTTATATATTGTTGAGCGAAAACTGTCAGATCAAGTTAGAACAAAAAAGTACAGCTTCATGTGACAGCTCTCATATCAGCTGTTGAATTCCAATATGAATAAATCTAAATGAAAAGTGAGATTCAAAGTTGCTTTTGATAAATAAAACAAAATGAATACTTCAGAATTTTCAATAGTTGAGATGTTGGAAGATTCTGACAGTAGCATCTTGTTAAGTCGTCGGATATTACAACATCGGATACGAGCAATAGCGAATTTCACGCCAAACAAACAAATCAGCTGACATCAGTGACATTTGACGTCATCAATTTGACAACTTTCACGCAGTTGCCCTTCCTCAAAAGAAGGTGCAGAAAATGCTGTACTTAACTGAGCTGGACAGCTTCACAAAGTGACAGAATGTAAAACATTTTGGGGAAAGATTTTTGCTCATGGAACACAAAATCCTGTACTTTTCTGATCTTTTCTGTAATTTTCTGCGCAGCTCAGGTTCATTAAGCACAGCTATTATTGCAAAGCTGTGGAGCAATCATTTCGTTTTTAATTACAAATAAACCCATACATTTTTTGTTTCTAAATGGTATTCTCTAATAAAGCTTATAATATAATTTATAATAATACGAGTATATAAACCAGTAATAAATCAGTGATCTCATTTAAATATTATTCGATAAGTTATTCATACAATTGTTAAGAAAAAAAAGTCTCAATAAAAATTTCATTCCTTCACGAGATTGCCAGCGAAAAAAAGCAGCTGTTGCTTCTTTTCTAACCAATCTTTGACGTTTTTCATTTTTCTCTGCGAAAGCGTTATATAAAAATATAGGAAAAGGCTGGGCGGACTATTGATTACCCTATTCATATTCCTATAGACCTTGTCACGTCAATGTCAGTGTCAAAAGAGAAAAAAAAACGACAATGTCAGTGTCAAAAGAGAGAGAAAAAAAAACAAACAAACAGCTGAATGAAATGAAGGAAAACAATGACGAATTTGCATGGCAGGAAATAAGTTCTTCGCGAATAGTTACTAAAAGTATAAACTTTAAACAAAGCCAATTTTAACAAAAAAAAAGAGTTACGGAACTAAGAAGTAGTATCCAAACCACGTTTTGGATAATTAAAAAGTTAAGATTATAATGTGATTGTGTTCAAAAAATAAAAGTGAAAAAGTGAGAACGCGTAGTTGTGGCAAAAAATATTTTCGTTGCGAATATCTCGTAATAATTTTATATTAAAGTGAATTATAACAAAAACAAATTTCCAGAACTAAAAAGGATTATCCAAACACTATTTTGGAATACTCAAAAGATAACAATACATTAAGATTCTGTACAAAAAATAAAAGTGTAACCGTGACAATCGCCTTGTGGCAAAAAAATATTTCTGTTTCGAAGCTACTTTTTACTTTAACTTTAACTTACTTTCTCACATTTTTTCTCTATAAGCTGGTACTTTTTAATCTTCAATTGCTTCTGTTTTCACTTAAATATACTCTTTATTAACAATCACAATGATTATTCATTTCATTCAGCTGTTTGTTTTTTTTTTGCTCTTTTGACACTGACATTGTTTTCATTCAATTTGCTTTTGACGTTTGACGTTTACGAAAGGGATGCGGCACTTCAGAAAGAGATAGCTTGGTGAAAAGGTCTATCCCTCACAGAGTGGGTGTGGCAAAAATGTAAGCATGGGTGAATTGTTAAGAACGATCTACATATTTTGTTACACAACATTAAAGGGTTTTATTGAAAACCAACATGAACATGAACAGCCATGTCATCTCTAAATTTCCACCACCACTCGGTCATCTATGTAACAACAGCCAACAATAAAACACCTAGCTTCCGACTGTAATAAAGTCTAACTTATCTGCAACCAACAATTCAACGAAGACAATTTAATATTAATTATTTAGTGTAACATCCGAGCTAAATATAAATCGTGTTAATAAAATAACATCCATCCTTAACCTAGAATATAACATTTAACAAACTTTATCCAAACCCTTATAAGTTCTAGATAATTATACTAATTAGCCGAACGCCCTGATAACTAGTGCTAGAAGATGTGATTAGTTTCAATTTATTTACTGATTAATAATGATCATAATAAAAAGCGTGTTGCGGGAAAGTTTCTGTCAGCAAACTAAATAGGAATTCAAAACTAACGACACTTACTGGCGAAGTAGCGGGAATGTCCATCATGTATACATAGCATGTTAGGTAGGATGGTTTGGTGGTCGTCTGAAAAGAAAGAACAAATCAATAAAAAAAATTGTAAAATCTTTCTTACTGGCTTTGAAATTTAACAGCGTACCAGTTAACGTTTTGGCGCTGAAGTGTCAGCTGGCTGAAGCCAGCTGAAGCTCATTTACAGGGATGTACATTGTACGTGTCCCAAAAAACAGCAATTTACACAGAGTTAGGACCCGATCTCCAAAATTTAAAAGTGTTGGCAAGAAATGGAAACCATTATAGTTTATTGATAAAGACAACAGAACAGTCTACCTATACCGGGATTTAAAAGCAATATACAAAACGTGATATCATTTTATGGTAAATCAATGCCTAATACTCAACAATAAAATTGTAGTAGAGCAATATTGGTGAGTGTAGTAACTTAGCCTATACATAGTTTCTAAAAAAAAGGTATTTAATTTAATTTATGCGCCGCTCGTCCATAAAATAAGGTCAGACAAACCACGAAAATAGCCAATATTTAATTATATTTAAATAATGCAATAAGTAGCTATATACTCGTACAATATATACATATCAATATAGGTTGCATATCCGAAACCCTACCAGAACAACTCCATATTCGCCATTCCGGAGTACGGTTACATTTCATTCATCGTTTTCTTTTCTCTTGATTTTTTAACGGAAACCAAGCGCATTCACCGCAGACACGCGCAGTTTTTTTATAAGTTAATAATGCACACGCCGTAACTTTTTTTTTTTTTTTTTTTTTTTTTTTTAAAAAAGGAAATCCAAATCCCAGAGCACTCAGACTTCCATTGTACTACCAGGCAGAAATCCTCTTTTTGGTTTAGAGGCATGTGAATGGGTGGCGTATGTTGTTGTTTCCCATGGGGATTAAACCTGCACCGCACGGGTCACAAGCCAACACACTAACCTCTACACCGTCGCCACCCTGACGCCGTAACTGAATCCGCGATTGATTGCAGTTCCCACAGTAGAATAAAAGCTGAGTCAACTAATTAAACAATTAGAGTTAACTTTAAGAATAAATTAAAAATGTACAAATCAGTATAGTAAGTAACCCGTGTACCGGTAGCATCGAAGAAATAAAAGTTTGTTTTTTTAAATTCAATCAAAGTTTTTTTTTTAAATTCAATACAAGAATTAAAATCTAAGTTATATATAGTATACAATTACGAAAATTCAGAGAACTTTCCACATAACAGGGTATTGCCAACATAAAAAATACAGCATATTTGTTTGTTAACAGCTAAGATACTTACCTTATAGTAAAGCCAGAAGCAAATTTAATACAAGATAAGTTAACTTTTTTTTGCCGCTAACCAATATTTTCTTGGTGAAAAATTATTTATAAAATCAGCCAAAGAGAAATTTAACAGTTTTTTTTATTACTGTCAGTGTATCGTCGTATTAAATATTATAGCATAGTTTAGTCTTTTCAGTGTTCCTATTGTTTGCCAGTTTGTTTGTTTGGTTGTTTAACTCAATGAAGTAATCATTTTATTTTTGCTATTATTTTTTAATATTTTGGTTTGTTTAGTTTTACATTTTGTTTGCATTAGGTTTTTTCTTTCCTTTTTTTAGATTGATTTGTCTTAATTTAAATGTTAGTCTTTTTCTTTAGTCCTTAATAAAAAAAAGTATGCTATGATCTTGCCATACCAGGTTCGAAAAAAATTTCTTTGGTTTCTTTGTATTTTTCCTTCGCGCACTAAACATTCCATCTCCTTTTCTTTCCGTTTACTGCCTTTAGCCAAATCCACATCACTTCCTCCTTCATTAATCCGCTCCCTTCCATAATCCCAAGCCAAACTTATTACAAACAAACATTTATAACAATGCTTAGGTGGCCTGCATCGCGGGTTAAAATGGTCTAAAACGGCATGTCCTCAACACATACACCGGACGTCTTTTGGCCTCACATACTGGTTGTTTTAAAGACCACAAATTATCAATAATAAAACAAATAAATGAATAAATGTTTTGGGGGGCTGTTTTCTTTCCAATTTATTTTTTATTCAGCCAGCTGAATGGCATGTGGTGTGAGTGACTTAAATGGTTGTTTGATTTGACGAACTTTAAAATGCATGACCAAAAATTCAACATTTCGCAATTTTAAAAAATGTAAATAAAAAATGATGAGCCTTTCTGGTTAAATATTGAATTTACTATAAGACACCACGAAAGCTATGATGGTTCTATTGGAGAACATTATCTCCAAATACTTTGATAAACCACAGGTCCGATGTCCTGTTTTACTTGAAAAGTAACCTCTCAACATACAGAGGTTAAAGCTTTACCCGAACCAGTTTAATTTTCTACCGATCCATCCTTCGGCCCTCACACATTTCCTCTTAGGTGCAGTTATTATCTGTACAGTTAAAAATAAAACAAAGATGTACCATTGTAATAGGTACATGTGTTTTTATTTTTTATAAACAGACACATATAGCTACAAATAAAACACCTAAAGTTCAAAATAGAAAAAATAAATTAAACAATAGCAGCCGTATGTATAAACGCAAATTAAGACTGAATTATCTTGAATTAATGAGTTAAATGACAAATCGTTATAAAAATTTTTTTAAATTAATTAACCTTGATAAACATGCATTTCATTAATTCACTGAAGTAGGTGAATCTTTGATCGAACTGCTATGTTGGATATGCAACCATTTGCAGGGAGTTAACTATATAAAAAAGCGATTTAATCCAATAACTGAACCAAACTTTTGATTAACGACTACAAGCTTTTGCATGGACTTTAATTTTTTATTAATAAGAAATTTGTATTCGTGAATTAACATTTAATACACATTTTAGTTAATTTGTGAATAGAGGCAAATTAAGTTTTTTTTAATAATTCTGCCGTAGATTTTCATAGTTAACCACGTCTCTGACCTAATCAGTCTTATAAACTTTCCTAAAATTTTTCATTAAAGTTGTTTTTGCTTAAAATGTAATTCCCTTACCTATTCATAAATTTAAAACCATACGATTCCTATAGTAACATCGTCTGAAAACAATTACAACCAGCTATGTCTTGTCTTTTTTTTTGTAGCTATTGTTATATATTGTTGAGCGAAAACTGTCAGATCAAGTTAGAACAAAAAAGTACAGCTTCATGTGACAGCTCTCATATCAGCGATTTTTTTTTTTTTTTTTTTTTTTTTTATAATTTGCGTGCGCTAAAGGGATTTCTTTTTTCTGCAGTGACACAGTACCCTTATAATGGTAAAACCACAGCGAAGGCATTTTTAGTTTGTTGCGCAAGTAGCTCCCAGCAATTCATTGCCTATTTTTGGGTGCTACTTACTGAAAGAATGGAAGGATAGGAAAGAAGTTTTGTGCGATGGGATTTTTTTTCTCAACAGGTGGCGCCTAAATTGCTTTAGGGAGATCAGTTTTTGTTGTGTGTATTCAATTTATAAAAATCATGGCCCTGGTCGGGATTCGAACGCACGACCTGCCAATCACTTAGTGAATACACTACCATCGCACCATTGCCACCTGCAATGAATTTCAATATGAATAAATCTAAATGAAAAGTGAGATTCAAAGTTGCTTTTGATAAATAAAACAAAATGAATACTTCAGAATTTTCAATAGTCGAGATGTTGGAAGATTCTGGCAGTAGCATCTTGTTAAGTCGTCGGATATTACAACATCGGATACGAGCAATAGCGAATTTCACGCCAAACAAACAAATCAGCTGACATCAGTGACATTTGACGTCATCAATTTGACAACTTTCACGCAGTTGCCCTTCCTCAAAAGAAAGTGCAGAAAATGCTGTACTTAACTGAGCTGGACAGCTTCACAAAGTGACAGAATGTAAAACATTTTGGGGCAACATTTTTGCTCATGGAACACAAAATCCTGTACTTTTCTGATCTTTTCTGTAATTTTTTGCGCAGCTCAGGTTCATTAAACACAGCTATTATTGCAAAGCTGTGGAGCAATCATTTCGTTTTTAATTACAAATAAACCCATACATTTTTTGTTTCTAAATGGTATTCTCTAATAAAGCTTATAATATAATTTATAATAATATATAAACCAGTAATAAATCAGTGATCTCATTTAAATAGTATTCGATAAGTTATTCATACAATTGTTAAGAAAAAAAAGTCTCAATAAAAATTTCATTCCTTCACGAGATTGCCAGCGAAAAAAAGCAGCTGTTGCTTCTTTTCTAACCAATCTTTGACGTTTTTCATTTTTCTCTGCGAAAGCGTTATATAAAAATATAGGGAAAGGCTGGGCGAACTATTGGTTATCCTATTCATATTCCTATAGACCTTGTCACGACAATGTCAGTGTCAAAAGAGAAAAAAAAAAAAAAAACAAACAAACGGCTGAATGAAATGAAGGAAAACATTGACGAATTTGCATAGCGGGAAATAAGTTCTTCGCGAATAGTTGCTAAAAGTTTATAACAAAGCCAATTTTAACAAAAAAAAAGTTACGGAACTAAGAAGTAGTATCCAAACCACGTTTTGGATAATTAAAAAGTTAACATTATAATGTGAAAAATAAAAGTGAAAAAGTGAGAACGCGTAGTTGTGGCAAAAAATGTTTTCGTTGCGAATATCTCGTAATAATTTTATATTAAAGTGAATTATAACAAAAACAAATTTCCAGAACTAAAAAGGAGTATCCAAACACTATTTTGGAATACTCAAAAGATAACAATACATTAAGATTCTGTACAAAAAAAAAAAGTGAAACCGTGACAATCGCCCTGTGGCAAAAAAATATTTCTGTTTCGAAGCTACTTTTTACTTTAACTTACTTTCTCACGTTTTTTCTTTATAAGTTGGCTATAAATAGGAATTCAAAACCAACGACACTTACTGGTGAAGTAGCGGGAATGTCCATCATGTATACATAGCATGTTAGGTAGGATGGTTTGGTGGTCGTCTGAAAAGAAAGAACAATTCAATAAAAAAAAATTGTAAAATCTTTCTTACTGGCTTCGAAATTTAACGGCGTACGAGTTATAGGGATGCAAACGATATATCGATGTTTCCAAAACATCGATGTTTCGTTCATAAACATCGATGTTAACATCGATGTTTTGATAACCGATACATCGCCGATACATCGACGGCAAAACTGTCAAACATCGACATCGTTCATTCATTTCCTTAAACATTGCCAAGATGTGTTAAATATAAAATGTGCTTGTATTTGTGTAATAGTGTATACGACAGAGCAGGGGAGAACCCCGAACCCACTTATACCACAGCAGTGGGAAATTCCGGCGCAGCAATCCCACAATCAAGCAAAGGAAATACCACACAAGCCATAAAACGGAAAATAAACACCATCATTAGACGCAACCCAAATTCCGTTGCCAGACAGGTAACGAAAAACCCAACGGTGCAGGTACAGAAGAAAGTGCGCATTGAGATTTGGGAGGATGTAAAATCTCTTTTGCCAAAGCTTTCAAAGATTGCAATGTTATATCTCCCCATCGTTGCCACGTCTGTTCCAAGCGAGCGTTTGTTCTCGGAGGCTGGGGCAACCATCACTCAGGACAGAAATAGACTTCTGGGGATTAAATTATCCAAGCTTCTTTTCCTCAACTCCATTTCGCAGTTGTTACATTCGAACAAATAAATATTTATTATGTCTCTTCCTTAATTTCATTTCAAAACTACGTTTAAATAAATAAATCCATCGAGAAAATATGTTCTATTTCGCAGATGAATTTAATTCTTTTGTGGTCTACTAGACTGGAAATTAATTAAAGTTTTTGCGTTGAAATTGGTAAGACTAGTATATTTAGATGTTTAGGTACAGCACGTCGTAAATATAGCCAACAATTTGTTGTTGTTTTTTGTTTGATGTTTTTTTAACATCGATGTTTGTCGTGGAACCATCGATGTTTTTAAGAACGATGTTGCATCCCTAACGAGTTAACGTTTTGGCGTTGAAGTGTCAGCTGGCTGAAGCTCCTCATTTACAGGGATGTACGTGTCCCAAAAACAGCAATTTACACAGAGTTAGGACCCGATCTCCAAAATTTAAAAGTGTTGGCAAGAAATGGAAACCATTTATAGTTTATTGATAAAGAGAACAGAACAGACTACCTATACCGGGATTTAAAAGCAATATGCAAAACGTGATATCATTTTATGGTGGATTTACACCATCACGCACGCGCATTTTTGCAACAAAACCGAAAAGAGAGATCCGTTTATCCGCAGTCAATGCTAATAAGGTATAAGAGTGAGATCACTTACTTTAACTTGCTATAACATTATTATGGAGATTTGACAGATCACATGTAAACAAACAAATTTATTTTCATCGGTTTTGTTGTAGTAGAATTAAAAAATAAATAAAAACATGGATCTCGTAAAGGCTGAAGTATTAATAGTGTTTTCCATCTTGAGTAGGTACAATCGGCGATGTGAAGCAGAGAAATGTCAAAAATGTATTATGGCGATTAAAACATATGATAGCAGCGCCCATTTTGTTTTATAGGAAATCGAAATTTCGTAAGCCATCGCTATAAAAATATCAACATGCATAGCTTTCCCATAATTCCTACCACGTAAACAAGATGGCCGACCTGAATACGTGTCACGTTTTTTTGCATGTTAGGTAATGCTGTCCCTTTCAGTCACACGGATATTTAGTATTCAGCATCCATTTAATCTTACATGTTAGGAATGTGTGACCGTGTAAATCCACCATTATGGTAAATCAATGCCTAATACTCAACAATAAAATTGTAGCAGAGCAATATTGGTGAGTGTAGTAACTTAGCCTATACACAGTTTCTAAAAAGAGGTATCTAATTTAATTTATGCGCCGCTGACACGTCCATAAAATAAGGTCAGACAAACCACGAAAATAGCCAATATTTAATTATATGTAAATAATGCAATAAGTAGCTATATACATATCTATATAGGTTGCATATACGAAACCCTACCAGAACAACTCCATATTCGCCATTCCGGAGTACGGTTACAATTCATTCATCGTTTTCTTTTCTCTTGATTTTTTAACGGAAACCAAGCGCATTCACCGCAGACACGCCCTTTTTTTTATAAGTTAATAATGCACACGCCGTATCTTTTTTTTTTTTTTTAAAAGGAAATCCAAATCCCAGAGCACTCAGACTCGGTAACGGTCCATTGTACTACCAGGCAGAAATCCTCTTTTTGGTGTAGAGGCATGTGAATGGGTGGCGTATGTTGTTGTTTCCCACGGGGATTGAACCTGCACCGCACGGGTCACAAGCCAACACACTAACCTCTACACCGTCGCCACCCTGACGCCGTAACTGAATCCGCGATTGATTGCAGTTCCCACAGTAGAATAAAAGCTGAGTCAACTAATTAAACAATTAGAGTTAACTTTAAGAATAAATTAAAAATGTACAAATCAGTATAGTAAGTAACCCGTGTACCGGTAGCATCGAAGAAATAAAAGTTTGTTTTTTTAAATTCAATCAAAGTTTTTTTTTAAATTCAATACAAGAATTAAAATCTAAGTTATATATAGTATACAATTACGAAAATTCAGAGAACTTTCCACATAACAGGGTATTGCCAACATAAAAAATACAGCATATTTGTTTGTTAACAGCTAAGATACTTTCCTTAAAGTAAAGCCAGAAGCAAATTTAATACAAGATAAGTTAACTTTTTTTTTGCCGCTAACCAATATTTTCTTGGTGAAAAATTATTTATAAAATCAGCCAATAAAAGAGGAATTTAACAGTTTTTTTTATTACTGTCAGTGTATCGTCGTATTTCAGTGTTTCAATTGTTTGTCATTTTGTTTGTTTGGTTGTTTAACTCAATGAAGTAATCATTTTATTTTTGTTATTATTTTTTAATATTTTGGTTTGTTTAATTTTACATTTTGTTTGCATTAGGTTTTTTCTTTCCTTTTTTTAGATTGATTTGTCTTAGCTTAAATGTTAGTCTTTTTCTTTAGTCCTTAATAAAAACAAAGTATGCTATGATCTTGCCATACCAGGTTCGAAAAAAATTTCTTTGGTTTCTTTGTATTTTTCTTTCGCGCACTAAACATTCCGTCTCCTTTCCTTTCCGTTTACTGCCCTTAGCCAAATCCACATCACTTCCTCCTTCATTAATCCGCTCCCTTCCATAATCCCAAGCCAAACTTATTACGAACAACCATTTATAACAATGCTTAGGTGGCCTGCATCGCGGGTTAAAATGGTCTAAAACGGCATGTCCTCAACACATAAACCGGACGGCTTTTGGCCTCACATGCTGGTTGTTTTAAAGACCACAAATTATCAATAATAAAACAAATAAATGAATAAATGTTTGGGGGCTGTTTTCTTTCCAATTTATTTTTTATTCAGCGAGCTGAATGGCATGTGATGTGAGTGACTTAAATGGTTGTTTGATTTGACGAACTTTAAAATGCATGACCAAAAATTCAACATTTCGCAATTTTAAAAAATGTAAATAAAAAATGATGAGCCTTTCCGGTTAAATATTGAATTTACTATAAGACACAACGAAAGCTATGATGGTTCTAGTGCTCTCCAAATACTTTGATAAACCACAGTTCCGATGTCCTGTTTTACTTGAAAAGTAACCTCTCAACATACAGAGGTTAAAGCTTTACCCGAACCAGTTTAATTTTCTACCGATCCATCCTTCGGCCCTCACACATTTCCTCTTAGGTGCAGTTATTATCTGTACAGTTAAAAATAAAACAAAGATGTACCATTGTAATAGGTACATGTGTTTTTATTTTTTATAAACAGACACATATAGCTACAAATAAAACACCTAAAGTTCAAAATAGAAAAAATAAATTAAACAATAGCAGCCGTATGTATAAACGCAAATTAAGGCTGAATTATCTTCAATTAATGAGTTAAATGACAAATCGTTATAAACATTTTTTTAAATTAATTAACGTTGATAAACATGCATTTCATCAATTCACGAAGTAGGTGAATCTTTGATCCAACTGCTATGTTGGATATGCAACCATTTGCAGTGAGTTAACTATATAAAAAAGCGATTTAATCCAATAACTGAACCAAACTTTTGATTAACGACTACAAGCTTTTGCATGGACTTTAATTTTTTATTAATAAGAAATTTGTATTCGTGAATTAACATTTAATCCACATTTTAGTTAATTTGTGAATAGAGGCAAATTAAGTTTTTTTTAATAATACTGCCGTAGATTTTCATAGTTAACCTCATTTAATAAACCACGTCTCTGACCTAATCAGTCTTATAAACTTTCCTAAAATTTTTCATTAAAGTTGTTTTTGCTTAAAATGTAATTCCCTTAGCTATTCATAAATTTAAAACCATACGATTCCTATAGTAACATCGTCAGAAAACAATTACAACCAACTATGTCTTGTCTTTTTTTTGTAGCTATTGTTATATATTGTTGAGCGAAAACTGTCAGATCAAGTTAGAACAAAAAAGTACAGCTTCATGTGACAGCTCTCATATCAGCTGTTGAATTCCAATATGAATAAATCTAAATGAAAAGTGAGATTCAAAGTTGCTTTTGATAAATAAAACAAAATGAATACTTCAGAATTTTCAATAGTCGAGATGTTGGAAGATTCTGGCAGTAGCATCTTGTTAAGTCGTCGGATATTACAACATCGGATACGAGCAATAGCGAATTTCACGCCAAACAAACAAATCAGCTGACATCAGTGACATTTGACGTCATCAATTTGACAACTTTCACGCAGTTGCCCTTCCTTAAAAGAAGGTGCAGAAAATGCTGTACTTAACTGAGCTGGACAGCTTCACAAAGTCACAGAATGTAAAACATTTTGGGGCAACATTTTTGCTCATGGAACACAAAATCCTGTACTTTTCTGATCTTTTCTGTATTTTTTTGCGCAGCTCAGGTTCATTAAACACAGCTATTATTGCAAAGCTGTGGAGCAATCATTTCGTTTTTAATTACAAATAAACCCATACATTTTTTGTTTCTAAATGGTATTCTCTAATAAAGCTTATAATATAATTTATAATAATATATAAACCAGTAATAAATCAGTGATCTTATTTAAATAGTATTCGATAAGTTATTCATATAATTGTTAAAAAAAAAAATCTCAATAAAAATTTCATTCCTTCACGAGATTGCCAGCGAAAAAAAGCAGCTGTTGCTTCTTTTCTAACCAATCTTTGACGTTTTTCATTTTTCTCTGCGAAAGCGTTATATAAAAATATAGGGAAAGGCTGGGCGAACTATTGGTTATCCTATTCATATTCCTATAGACCTTGTCACGACAATGTCAGTGTCAAAAGAGAAAAAAAAAAACAAACAAACAGCTGAATGAAATGAAGGAAAACAATGACGAATTTGCATAGCGGGAAATAAGTTATTCGCGAATAGTTGCTAAAAGTTTATAACAAAGCCAATTTTAACAAAAAAAAAGTTACGGAACTAAGAAGTAGTATCCATACCACGTTTTGGATAATTAAAAAGTTAACATTATAATGTGATTGTGTTCAAAAAATAAAAGTGAAAAAGTGAGAACGCGTAGTTGTGGCAAAAAATGTTTTCGTTGCGAATATCTCGTAATAATTTTATATTAAAGTGAATTATAACAAAAACAAATTTCCAGAACTAAAAAGGAGTATCCAAACAATATTTTGGAATACTCAAAAGATAACAATACATTAAGATTCTGTACAAAAAATAAAAGTGAAACCGTGACAATCGCCCTGTGGTAAAAAAATATTTCTGTTTCGAAGCTACTTTTTACTTTAACTTACTTTCTCACGTTTTTTCTTTATAAGTTGGCTATAAATAGGAATTCAAAACCAACGACACTTACTGGCGAAGTAGCGGGAATGTCCATCATGTATACATAGCATGTTAGGTAGGATGGTTTGGTGGTCGTCTGAAAAGAAAGAACAAATCAATAAAAAAAAATTGTAAAATCTTTCTTACTGGCTTCGAAATTTAACAGCGTACGAGTTATAGGGATGCAAACGATACATCGATGTTTCCAAAACATCGATGTTTCGTTCATAAACATCAATGTTAACATCGATGTTTTGATAACCGATACATCGCCGATACATCGACGGCAAAACTGTCAAACATCGACATCGTTCATTCATTTCCTTAAACATTGCCAAGATGTGTTAAATATAAAATGTGCTTGTATTTGTGTAATAGTGTATACGACAGAGCAGGGGAGAACCCCGAACCCACTTATACCACAGCAGTGGGAAATTCCGGCGCAGCAATCAAACAATCAAGCAAAGGAAATACCACACAAGCCATAAAACGGAAAATAAACACCATCATTAGACGCAACCCAAATTCCGTTGCCAGACAGGTAACGAAAAACCCAACGGTGCAGGTACAGAAGAAAGTGCGCATTGAGATTTGGGAGGATGTAAAATCTCTTTTTCCAAAGCTTTCAAAGATTGCAATGTTATATCTCCCCATCGTTGCCACGTCTGTTCCAAGCGAGCGTTTGTTCTCGGAGGATGGGGCAACCATCACTTAGGACAGAAATAGACTTCTGGGGATTAAATTATCCAAGCCTCTTTTCCTCAACTCCATTTCGCAGTTGTTACATTCGAACAAATAAATATTTATTATGTCTCTTCCTTAATTTCATTTCAAAACTACGTTTAAATAAATAAATCCATCGAGAAAATATGTTCTATTTCGCAGATGAATTTAATTCTTTTGTGGTCTACTAGACTGGAAATTAATTAAAGTTTTTGCGTTGAAATTGGTAAGACTAGTATATTTAGATGTTTAGGTACAGCACGTCGTAAATATAGCCAACAATTTGTTGTTGTTTTTTGTTTGATGTTTTTTTAACATCGATGTTTGTCGTGGAACCATCGATGTTTTTTAAAAAGGATGTTGCATCCCTAACGAGTTAACGTTTTGGCGTTGAAGTGTCAGCTGGCTGAAGCTCCTCATTTACAGGGATGTACGTGTCCCAAAAACAGCAATTTACACAGAGTTAGGACCCGATCTCCAAAATTTAAAAGTGTTGGCAAGAAATGGAAACCATTTATAGTTTATTGATAAAGAGAACAGAACAGACTACCTATACCGGGATTTAAAAGCAATATACAAAGCGTGATATCATTTTATGGTAAATCAATGCCTAATACTCAACAATAAAATTGTAGCAGAGCAATATTGGTGACTGTAGTAACTTAGCCTATACATAGTTTCTAAAAAAAAAGGTATCTAATTTAATTTATGCGCCGCTGACACGTCCATAAAATAAGGTCAGACAAACCACGAAAATAGCCAATATTTAATTATATTTAAATAATGCAATAAGTAGCTATATACAATATATACATATCTATATAGGTTGCAAATCCGAAACCCTACCAGAACAACTCCATATTCGCCATTCCGGAGTACGGTTACAATTCATGCATCGTTTTCTTTTGTCTTGATTTTTTAACGGAAACCAGGCGCATTCACCGCAGACACGCGCTTTTTTTTTATAAGTTAATAATGCACACGCCGTATCTTTTTTTTTTTTTTTTAAAAGGAAATCCAAATCCCAGAGCACTCAGACTCGGTAACGGTCCATTGTACTACCAGGCAGAAATCCTCTTTTTGGTGTAGAGGCATGTGAATAGGTGGCGTATGTTGTTGTTTCCCATGGGGATTGAACCTGCACCGCACGGGTCACAGGCCAACACACTAACCTCTACACCGTCGCCACCCTGACGCCGTAACTGAATCCGCGATTGATTGCAGTTCCCACAGTAGAATAAAAGCTGAGTCAACTAATTAAACAATTAGAGTTAACTTGTTTATGTTTATAACGATTTGTCATTTAACTCATTAATTCAAGATAATTCAGCCTTAATTTGCGTTTATACATACGGCTGCTATTGTTTAATTTATTTTTTCTATTTTGAACTTTAGGTGTTTAATTTGTAGCTATATGTGTCTGTTTATAAAAAATAAAAACACATGTACCTATTACAATGGTACATCTTTGTTTTATTTTTAACTGTACAGATAATAACTGCACCTAAGAGGAAATGTGTGAGGGCCGAAGGATGGATCGGTAGAAAATTAAACTGGTTCGGGTAAAGCTTTAACCTCTGTATGTTGAGAGGTTACTTTTCAAGTAAAACAGGACATCGGACATGTGGTTTATCAAAGTATTTGGAGATAATGTTCTCCAATAGAACCATCATAGCTTTCGTGGTGCCTTATAGTAAATTCAATATTTAACCGGAAAGGCTCATCATTTTTTATTTACATTTTTTAAAATTGCGAATGTTGAATTTTTGGTCAAGCATTTTAAAGTTCGTCAAATCAAACAACCATTTAAGTCACTCACACCACATGCCATTCAGCTCGCTGAATAAAAAATAAATTGGAAAGAAAACAGCCCCCCAAACATTTATTCATTTAATTGTTTTATTATTGATAATTTGTGGTCTTTAAAACAACCAGCATGTGAGGCCAAAAGCCGTCCGGTGTATGTGTTGAGCACATGCCGTTTTAGACCATTTTAACCCGCGATGCAGGCCACCTAAGCATTGTTATAAATGTTTGTTTGTAATAAGTTTGGCTTGGGATTATGGAAGGGAGCGGATTAATGAAGGAGGAGGTGATGTGGATTTGGCTAAAGGCAGTAAACGGAAAGGAAAGGAGATGGAATGTTTAGTGCGCGAAGGAAAAATACAAAGAAACCAAAGAAATTTTTTTCGAACCTGGTATGGCAAGATCATAGCATACTTTTTTTTATTAAGGACTAAAGAAAAAGACTAACATTTAAATTAAGACAAATCAATCTAAAAAAAGGAAAGAAAAAACCTAATGCAAACAAAATGTAAAATTAAACAAACCAAAATATTAAAAAATAATAGCAAAAATAAAATGATTACTTCAATGAGTTAAACAACCAAACAAACAAACTGGCAAACAATAGGAACACTGAAAAGACTAAACTATGCTATAATATTAAATACGACGATACACTGACAGTAATAAAAAGAACTGTTAAATTTCTCTTTGGCTGATTTTATAAATAATTTTTCACCAAGAAAATATTTTTTAGCGGCAAAAAAAAAGTTAACTTATCTTGTATTAAATTTGCTTCAGGCTTTACTTTAAGGTAAGTATCTTAGCTGTTAACAAACAAATATGCTGTATTTTTTATGTTGGCAATACCCTATTATGTGGACAGTTCTTTGAATTTTCGTAATTGTATACTATATATAACTTAGATTTTAATTCTTGTATTGAATTTAAAAAAAAAACTTTGATTGAATTTAAAAAAACAAACTTTTATTTCTTCGATGCTACCGGTACACGGGTTACTTACTATACTGATTTGTACATTTTTAATTTATTCTTAAAGTTAACTCTAATTGTTTAATTAGTTGACTCAGCTTTTATTCTACTGTGGGAACTGCAATCAATCGCGGATTCAGTTACGGCGTCAGGGTGGCGACGGTGTAGAGGTTAGTGTGTTGGCTTGTGACCCGTGCGGTGCAGGTTCAATCCCCATGGGAAACAACAACATACGCCACCCATTCACATGCCTCTACACCAAAAAGAGGATTTCTGCCTGGTAGTACAATGGACCGTTACCGAGTCTGAGTGCTCTGGGATTTGGATTTCCTTTAAAAAAAAAAAAAAAAGATACGGCGTGTGCATTATTAACTTATAAAAAAAAGCGCGTGTCTGCGGTGAATGCGCCTGGTTTCCGTTAAAAAATCAAGACAAAAGAAAACGATGCATGAATTGTAACCGTACTCCGGAATGGCGAATATGGAGTTGTTCTGGTAGGGTTTCGGATATGCAACCTATATAGATATGTATATATTGTATATAGCTACTTATTGCATTATTTAAATATAATTAAATATTGGCTATTTTCGTGGTTTGTCTGACCTTATTTTATGGACGTGTCAGCGGCGCATAAATTAAATTAGATACCTCTTTTTAGAAACTATGTATAGGCTAAGTTACTACACTCACCAATATTGCTCTGCTACAATTTTATTGTTGAGTATTAGGCATTGATTTACCATAAAATGATATCACGTTTTGTATATTGCTTTTAAATCCCGGTATAGGTAGTCTGTTCTGTTCTCTTTATCAATAAACTATAAATGGTTTCCATTTCTTGCCAACACTTTTAAATTTTGGAGATCGGGTCCTAACTCTGTGTAAATTGCTGTTTTTGGGACACGTACATCCCTGTAAATGAGGAGCTTCAGCCAGCTGACACTTCAACGCCAAAACGTTAACTCGTTAGGGATGCAACATCGTTCTTAAAAACATCGATGGTTCCACGACAAACATCGATGTTAAAAAAACATCAAACAAAAAACAACAACAAATTGTTGGCTATATTTACGACGTGCTGTACCTAAACATCTAAATATACTAGTCTTACCAATTTCAACGCAAAAACTTTAATTAATTTCCAGTCTAGTAGACCACAAAAGAATTAAATTCATTTAATCTTACATGTTAGGAATGTGTGACCGTGTAAATCCACCATTATGGTAAATCAATGCCTAATACTCAACAATAAAATTGTAGCAGAGCAATATTGGTGAGTGTAGTAACTTAGCCTATACACAGTTTCTAAAAAGAGGTATCTAATTTAATTTATGCGCCGCTGACACGTCCATAAAATAAGGTCAGACAAACCACGAAAATAGCCAATATTTAATTATATGTAAATAATGCAATAAGTAGCTATATACATATCTATATAGGTTGCATATACGAAACCCTACCAGAACAACTCCATATTCGCCATTCCGGAGTACGGTTACAATTCATTCATCGTTTTCTTTTCTCTTGATTTTTTAACGGAAACCAAGCGCATTCACCGCAGACACGCCCTTTTTTTTATAAGTTAATAATGCACACGCCGTATCTTTTTTTTTTTTTTTAAAAGGAAATCCAAATCCCAGAGCACTCAGACTCGGTAACGGTCCATTGTACTACCAGGCAGAAATCCTCTTTTTGGTGTAGAGGCATGTGAATGGGTGGCGTATGTTGTTGTTTCCCACGGGGATTGAACCTGCACCGCACGGGTCACAAGCCAACACACTAACCTCTACACCGTCGCCACCCTGACGCCGTAACTGAATCCGCGATTGATTGCAGTTCCCACAGTAGAATAAAAGCTGAGTCAACTAATTAAACAATTAGAGTTAACTTTAAGAATAAATTAAAAATGTACAAATCAGTATAGTAAGTAACCCGTGTACCGGTAGCATCGAAGAAATAAAAGTTTGTTTTTTTAAATTCAATCAAAGTTTTTTTTTAAATTCAATACAAGAATTAAAATCTAAGTTATATATAGTATACAATTACGAAAATTCAGAGAACTTTCCACATAACAGGGTATTGCCAACATAAAAAATACAGCATATTTGTTTGTTAACAGCTAAGATACTTTCCTTAAAGTAAAGCCAGAAGCAAATTTAATACAAGATAAGTTAACTTTTTTTTTGCCGCTAACCAATATTTTCTTGGTGAAAAATTATTTATAAAATCAGCCAATAAAAGAGGAATTTAACAGTTTTTTTTATTACTGTCAGTGTATCGTCGTATTTCAGTGTTTCAATTGTTTGTCATTTTGTTTGTTTGGTTGTTTAACTCAATGAAGTAATCATTTTATTTTTGTTATTATTTTTTAATATTTTGGTTTGTTTAATTTTACATTTTGTTTGCATTAGGTTTTTTCTTTCCTTTTTTTAGATTGATTTGTCTTAGCTTAAATGTTAGTCTTTTTCTTTAGTCCTTAATAAAAACAAAGTATGCTATGATCTTGCCATACCAGGTTCGAAAAAAATTTCTTTGGTTTCTTTGTATTTTTCTTTCGCGCACTAAACATTCCGTCTCCTTTCCTTTCCGTTTACTGCCCTTAGCCAAATCCACATCACTTCCTCCTTCATTAATCCGCTCCCTTCCATAATCCCAAGCCAAACTTATTACGAACAACCATTTATAACAATGCTTAGGTGGCCTGCATCGCGGGTTAAAATGGTCTAAAACGGCATGTCCTCAACACATAAACCGGACGGCTTTTGGCCTCACATGCTGGTTGTTTTAAAGACCACAAATTATCAATAATAAAACAAATAAATGAATAAATGTTTGGGGGCTGTTTTCTTTCCAATTTATTTTTTATTCAGCGAGCTGAATGGCATGTGATGTGAGTGACTTAAATGGTTGTTTGATTTGACGAACTTTAAAATGCATGACCAAAAATTCAACATTTCGCAATTTTAAAAAATGTAAATAAAAAATGATGAGCCTTTCCGGTTAAATATTGAATTTACTATAAGACACAACGAAAGCTATGATGGTTCTAGTGCTCTCCAAATACTTTGATAAACCACAGTTCCGATGTCCTGTTTTACTTGAAAAGTAACCTCTCAACATACAGAGGTTAAAGCTTTACCCGAACCAGTTTAATTTTCTACCGATCCATCCTTCGGCCCTCACACATTTCCTCTTAGGTGCAGTTATTATCTGTACAGTTAAAAATAAAACAAAGATGTACCATTGTAATAGGTACATGTGTTTTTATTTTTTATAAACAGACACATATAGCTACAAATAAAACACCTAAAGTTCAAAATAGAAAAAATAAATTAAACAATAGCAGCCGTATGTATAAACGCAAATTAAGGCTGAATTATCTTCAATTAATGAGTTAAATGACAAATCGTTATAAACATTTTTTTAAATTAATTAACGTTGATAAACATGCATTTCATCAATTCACGAAGTAGGTGAATCTTTGATCCAACTGCTATGTTGGATATGCAACCATTTGCAGTGAGTTAACTATATAAAAAAGCGATTTAATCCAATAACTGAACCAAACTTTTGATTAACGACTACAAGCTTTTGCATGGACTTTAATTTTTTATTAATAAGAAATTTGTATTCGTGAATTAACATTTAATCCACATTTTAGTTAATTTGTGAATAGAGGCAAATTAAGTTTTTTTTAATAATACTGCCGTAGATTTTCATAGTTAACCTCATTTAATAAACCACGTCTCTGACCTAATCAGTCTTATAAACTTTCCTAAAATTTTTCATTAAAGTTGTTTTTGCTTAAAATGTAATTCCCTTAGCTATTCATAAATTTAAAACCATACGATTCCTATAGTAACATCGTCAGAAAACAATTACAACCAACTATGTCTTGTCTTTTTTTTGTAGCTATTGTTATATATTGTTGAGCGAAAACTGTCAGATCAAGTTAGAACAAAAAAGTACAGCTTCATGTGACAGCTCTCATATCAGCTGTTGAATTCCAATATGAATAAATCTAAATGAAAAGTGAGATTCAAAGTTGCTTTTGATAAATAAAACAAAATGAATACTTCAGAATTTTCAATAGTCGAGATGTTGGAAGATTCTGGCAGTAGCATCTTGTTAAGTCGTCGGATATTACAACATCGGATACGAGCAATAGCGAATTTCACGCCAAACAAACAAATCAGCTGACATCAGTGACATTTGACGTCATCAATTTGACAACTTTCACGCAGTTGCCCTTCCTTAAAAGAAGGTGCAGAAAATGCTGTACTTAACTGAGCTGGACAGCTTCACAAAGTCACAGAATGTAAAACATTTTGGGGCAACATTTTTGCTCATGGAACACAAAATCCTGTACTTTTCTGATCTTTTCTGTATTTTTTTGCGCAGCTCAGGTTCATTAAACACAGCTATTATTGCAAAGCTGTGGAGCAATCATTTCGTTTTTAATTACAAATAAACCCATACATTTTTTGTTTCTAAATGGTATTCTCTAATAAAGCTTATAATATAATTTATAATAATATATAAACCAGTAATAAATCAGTGATCTTATTTAAATAGTATTCGATAAGTTATTCATATAATTGTTAAAAAAAAAAATCTCAATAAAAATTTCATTCCTTCACGAGATTGCCAGCGAAAAAAAGCAGCTGTTGCTTCTTTTCTAACCAATCTTTGACGTTTTTCATTTTTCTCTGCGAAAGCGTTATATAAAAATATAGGGAAAGGCTGGGCGAACTATTGGTTATCCTATTCATATTCCTATAGACCTTGTCACGACAATGTCAGTGTCAAAAGAGAAAAAAAAAAACAAACAAACAGCTGAATGAAATGAAGGAAAACAATGACGAATTTGCATAGCGGGAAATAAGTTATTCGCGAATAGTTGCTAAAAGTTTATAACAAAGCCAATTTTAACAAAAAAAAAGTTACGGAACTAAGAAGTAGTATCCATACCACGTTTTGGATAATTAAAAAGTTAACATTATAATGTGATTGTGTTCAAAAAATAAAAGTGAAAAAGTGAGAACGCGTAGTTGTGGCAAAAAATGTTTTCGTTGCGAATATCTCGTAATAATTTTATATTAAAGTGAATTATAACAAAAACAAATTTCCAGAACTAAAAAGGAGTATCCAAACAATATTTTGGAATACTCAAAAGATAACAATACATTAAGATTCTGTACAAAAAATAAAAGTGAAACCGTGACAATCGCCCTGTGGTAAAAAAATATTTCTGTTTCGAAGCTACTTTTTACTTTAACTTACTTTCTCACGTTTTTTCTTTATAAGTTGGCTATAAATAGGAATTCAAAACCAACGACACTTACTGGCGAAGTAGCGGGAATGTCCATCATGTATACATAGCATGTTAGGTAGGATGGTTTGGTGGTCGTCTGAAAAGAAAGAACAAATCAATAAAAAAAAATTGTAAAATCTTTCTTACTGGCTTCGAAATTTAACAGCGTACGAGTTATAGGGATGCAAACGATACATCGATGTTTCCAAAACATCGATGTTTCGTTCATAAACATCGATGTTAACATCGATGTTTTGATAACCGATACATCGCCGATACATCGACGGCAAAACTGTCAAACATCGACATCGTTCATTCATTTCCTTAAACATTGCCAAGATGTGTTAAATATAAAATGTGCTTGTATTTGTGTAATAGTGTATACGACAGAGCAGGGGAGAACCCCGAACCCACTTATACCACAGCAGTGGGAAATTCCGGCGCAGCAATCAAACAATCAAGCAAAGGAAATACCACACAAGCCATAAAACGGAAAATAAACACCATCATTAGACGCAACCCAAATTCCGTTGCCAGACAGGTAACGAAAAACCCAACGGTGCAGGTACAGAAGAAAGTGCGCATTGAGATTTGGGAGGATGTAAAATCTCTTTTTCCAAAGCTTTCAAAGATTGCAATGTTATATCTCCCCATCGTTGCCACGTCTGTTCCAAGCGAGCGTTTGTTCTCGGAGGATGGGGCAACCATCACTTAGGACAGAAATAGACTTCTGGGGATTAAATTATCCAAGCCTCTTTTCCTCAACTCCATTTCGCAGTTGTTACATTCGAACAAATAAATATTTATTATGTCTCTTCCTTAATTTCATTTCAAAACTACGTTTAAATAAATAAATCCATCGAGAAAATATGTTCTATTTCGCAGATGAATTTAATTCTTTTGTGGTCTACTAGACTGGAAATTAATTAAAGTTTTTGCGTTGAAATTGGTAAGACTAGTATATTTAGATGTTTAGGTACAGCACGTCGTAAATATAGCCAACAATTTGTTGTTGTTTTTTGTTTGATGTTTTTTTAACATCGATGTTTGTCGTGGAACCATCGATGTTTTTTAAAAAGGATGTTGCATCCCTAACGAGTTAACGTTTTGGCGTTGAAGTGTCAGCTGGCTGAAGCTCCTCATTTACAGGGATGTACGTGTCCCAAAAACAGCAATTTACACAGAGTTAGGACCCGATCTCCAAAATTTAAAAGTGTTGGCAAGAAATGGAAACCATTTATAGTTTATTGATAAAGAGAACAGAACAGACTACCTATACCGGGATTTAAAAGCAATATACAAAGCGTGATATCATTTTATGGTAAATCAATGCCTAATACTCAACAATAAAATTGTAGCAGAGCAATATTGGTGACTGTAGTAACTTAGCCTATACATAGTTTCTAAAAAAAAAGGTATCTAATTTAATTTATGCGCCGCTGACACGTCCATAAAATAAGGTCAGACAAACCACGAAAATAGCCAATATTTAATTATATTTAAATAATGCAATAAGTAGCTATATACAATATATACATATCTATATAGGTTGCAAATCCGAAACCCTACCAGAACAACTCCATATTCGCCATTCCGGAGTACGGTTACAATTCATGCATCGTTTTCTTTTGTCTTGATTTTTTAACGGAAACCAGGCGCATTCACCGCAGACACGCGCTTTTTTTTTATAAGTTAATAATGCACACGCCGTATCTTTTTTTTTTTTTTTTAAAAGGAAATCCAAATCCCAGAGCACTCAGACTCGGTAACGGTCCATTGTACTACCAGGCAGAAATCCTCTTTTTGGTGTAGAGGCATGTGAATAGGTGGCGTATGTTGTTGTTTCCCATGGGGATTGAACCTGCACCGCACGGGTCACAGGCCAACACACTAACCTCTACACCGTCGCCACCCTGACGCCGTAACTGAATCCGCGATTGATTGCAGTTCCCACAGTAGAATAAAAGCTGAGTCAACTAATTAAACAATTAGAGTTAACTTGTTTATGTTTATAACGATTTGTCATTTAACTCATTAATTCAAGATAATTCAGCCTTAATTTGCGTTTATACATACGGCTGCTATTGTTTAATTTATTTTTTCTATTTTGAACTTTAGGTGTTTAATTTGTAGCTATATGTGTCTGTTTATAAAAAATAAAAACACATGTACCTATTACAATGGTACATCTTTGTTTTATTTTTAACTGTACAGATAATAACTGCACCTAAGAGGAAATGTGTGAGGGCCGAAGGATGGATCGGTAGAAAATTAAACTGGTTCGGGTAAAGCTTTAACCTCTGTATGTTGAGAGGTTACTTTTCAAGTAAAACAGGACATCGGACATGTGGTTTATCAAAGTATTTGGAGATAATGTTCTCCAATAGAACCATCATAGCTTTCGTGGTGCCTTATAGTAAATTCAATATTTAACCGGAAAGGCTCATCATTTTTTATTTACATTTTTTAAAATTGCGAATGTTGAATTTTTGGTCAAGCATTTTAAAGTTCGTCAAATCAAACAACCATTTAAGTCACTCACACCACATGCCATTCAGCTCGCTGAATAAAAAATAAATTGGAAAGAAAACAGCCCCCCAAACATTTATTCATTTAATTGTTTTATTATTGATAATTTGTGGTCTTTAAAACAACCAGCATGTGAGGCCAAAAGCCGTCCGGTGTATGTGTTGAGCACATGCCGTTTTAGACCATTTTAACCCGCGATGCAGGCCACCTAAGCATTGTTATAAATGTTTGTTTGTAATAAGTTTGGCTTGGGATTATGGAAGGGAGCGGATTAATGAAGGAGGAAGTGATGTGGATTTGGCTAAAGGCAGTAAACGGAAAGGAAAGGAGACGGAATGTTTAGTGCGCGAAAGAAAAATACAAAGAAACCAAAGAAATTTTTTTCGAACCTGGTATGGCAAGATCATAGCATACTTTCTTTTTATTAAGGACTAAAGAAAAAGACTAACATTTAAATTAAGACAAATCAATCTAAAAAAAAAGGAAAGAAAAAACCTAATGCAAACAATATGTAAAATTAAACAAACCAAAATATTAAAAAATAATAGCAAAAATAAAATGATTACTTCATTGAGTTAAACAACCAAACAAACAAAATGACAAACAATAGGAACACTGAAATACGACGATACACTGACAGTAATAAAAAAAACTGTTAAATTCCTCTTTTATTGGCTGATTTTATAAATAATTTTTCACCAAGAAAATATTGGTTAGCGGCAAAAAAAAAGTTAACTTATCTTGTATTAAATTTGCTTCTGGCTTTACTTTAAGGTAAGTATCTTAGCTGTTAACAAACAAATATGCTGTATTTTTTATGTTGGCAATACCCTGTTATGTGGAAAGTTCGCTGAATTTTCGTAATTGTATACTATATATAACTAGATTTTAATTCTTGTATTGAATTTAAAAAAAAACTTTGATTGAATTTAAAAAAACAAACTTTTATTTCTTCGATGCTACCGGTACACGGGTTACTTACTATACTGATTTGTACATTTTTAATTTATTCTTAAAGTTAACTCTAATTGTTTAATTAGTTGACTCAGCTTTTATTCTACTGTGGGAACTGCAATCAATCGCGGATTCAGTTACGGCGTCAGGGTGGCGACGGTGTAGAGGTTAGTGTGTTGGCTTGTGACCCGTGCGGTGCAGGTTCAATCCCCATGGGAAACAACAACATACGCCACCCATTCACATGCCTCTACACCAAAAAGAGGATTTCTGCCTGGTAGTACAATGGACCGTTACCGAGTCTGAGTGCTCTGGGATTTGGATTTCCTTTTAAAAAAAAAAAAAAGATACGGCGTGTGCATTATTAACTTATAAAAAAAAGCGCGTGTCTGCGGTGAATGCGCCTGGTTTCCGTTAAAAAATCAAGACAAAAGAAAACGATGCATGAATTGTAACCGTACTCCGGAATGGCGAATATGGAGTTGTTCTGGTAGGGTTTCGGATATGCAACCTATATAGATATGTATATATTGTATATAGCTACTTATTGCATTATTTAAATATAATTAAATATTGGCTATTTTCGTGGTTTGTCTGACCTTATTTTATGGACGTGTCAGCGGCGCATAAATTAAATTAGATACCTCTTTTTAGAAACTATGTATAGGCTAAGTTACTACACTCACCAATATTGCTCTGCTACAATTTTATTGTTGAGTATTAGGCATTGATTTTCCATAAAATGATATCACGTTTTGTATATTGCTTTTAAATCCCGGTATAGGTAGTCTGTTCTGTTCTCTTTATCAATAAACTATAAATGGTTTCCATTTCTTGCCAACACTTTTCAATTTTGGAGATCGGGTCCTAACTCTGTGTAAATTGCTGTTTTTGGGACACGTACATCCCTGTAGCTTCAGCCAGCTGACACTTCAACGCCAAAACGTTAACTCGTTAGGGATGCAACATCGTTCTTAAAAACATCGATGTTAAAAAAACATCGGTATTAACAACGATACATCGATGTTTTTCCGATGTTTTATTTATCTTCTCCATCACACAAATTGTTGGCTATATTTACGACGTGCTGTACCTAAACATCTAAATATACTAGTCTTACCAATTTCAACGCAAAAACTTTAATTAATTTCCAGTCTAGTAGACCACAAAAGAATTAAATTCATCTGCGAAATAAAACATATTTTCTCGATGGATTTATTTATTTAAACGTAGTTTTGAAATGAAATTAAGGAAGAGACATAATAAATATTTATTTGTTCGAATGTAACAACTGCGAAATGGAGTTAAGGAAAAGAAGCTTGGATAATTTAATCCCCAGAAGTCTATTTCTGTCCTGAGTGATGGTTGCCCCAGCCTCCGAGAACAAACGCTCGCTTGGAACAGACGTGGCAACGATGGGGAGATATAACATTGCAATCTTTGAAAGCTTTGGCAAAAGAGATTTTACATCCTCCCAAATCTCAATGCGCACTTTCTTCTGTACCTGCACCGTTGGGTTTTTCGTTACCTGTCTGGCAACGGAATTTGGGTTGCGTCTAATGATGGTGTTTATTTTCCGTTTTATGGCTTGTGTGGTATTTCCTTTGCTTGATTGTGGGATTGCTGCGCCGGAATTTCCCACTGTTGTGGTATAAGTGGGTTCGGGGTTCTCCCCTGCTCTGTCGTATACACTATTACACAAATACAAGCACATTTTATATTTAACACATCTTGGCAATGTTTAAGGAAATGAATGAACGATGTCGATGTTTGACAGTTTTGCCGTCGATGTATCGGCGATGTATCGGTTAGCAACTATTCGCGAAGAACTTATTTCCCGCTATGCAAATTCGTCATTGTTTTCCTTCATTTCATTCAGCTGTTTGTTTGTTTTTTTTTTTTTTTTTTTCTTTTCTCTTTTGACACTGACATTGTCGTGACAAGGTCTATAGGAATATGAATAGGATAACCAATAGTTCGCCCAGCCTTTCCCTATATTTTTATATAACGCTTTCGCAGAGAAAAATGAAAAACGTCAAAGATTGGTTAGAAAAGAAGCAACAGCTGCTTTTTTTCGCTAGCAATCTCGTGAAGGAATGAAATTTTTATTGAGACTTTTTTTTCTTAACAATTGTATGAATAACTTATCGAATACTATTTAAATGAGATCACTGATTTATTACTGGTTTATATATTATTATAAATTATATTATAAGCTTTATTAGAGAATACCATTTAGAAACAAAAAATGTATGGGTTTATTTGTAATTAAAAACGAAATGATTGCTCCACAGCTTTGCAATAATAGCTGTGTTTAATGAACCTGAGCTGCTCAAAAAATTACAGAAAAGATCAGAAAAGTACAGGATTCATGTTCCATGAGCAAAAATGTTGCCCCAAAATGTTTTACATTCTGTCACTTTGTGAAGCTGTCCAGCTCAGTTAAGTACAGCATTTTCTGCACCTTCTTTTGAGGAAGGGCAACTGCGTGAAAGTTGTCAAATTGATGAAGTCAAATGTCACTGATGTCAGCTGATTTGTTTGTTTGGCGTGAAATTCGCTATTGCTCGTATCCGATGTTGTAATATCCGACGACTTAACAAGATGCTACTGCCAGAATCTTCCAACATCTCGACTATTGAAAATTCTGAAGTATTCATTTTGTTTTATTTATCAAAAGCAACTTTGAATCTCACTTTTCATTTAGATTTATTCATATTGGAATTCAACAGCTGATATGAGAGCTGCCAGCAGCTGTTGCTTCTTTTCTAACCAATCTTTGACGTTTTTCATTTTTCTCTGCGAAAGCGTTATATAAAAATATAGGGAAAGGCTGGGCGAACTATTGGTTATCCTATTCATATTCCTATAGACCTTGTCACGACAATGTCAGTGTCAAAAGAGAAAAAAAAAAAAAACAAACAAACAGCTGAATGAAATGAAGGAAAACAATGACGAATTTGCATGGCGGGAAATAAGTTCTTTGCGAATAGTTGCTAAAAGCTTATAACAAAGCCAATTTTAACAAAAAAAAAGTTACGGAACTAAGAAGTAGTATCCAAACCACGTTTTGGATAATTAAAAAGTTAACATTATAATGTGATTGTGTTCAAAAAATAAAAGTGAAAAAGTGAGAACGCGTAGTTGTGGCAAAAAATGTTTTCGTTGCGAATATCTCGTAATAATTTTATATTAAAGTGAATTATAACAAAAACAAATTTCCAGAACTCAAAAGGAGTATCCAAACACTATTTTGGAATACTCAAAAGATAACAATACATTAAGATTCTGTACAAAAAATAAAAGTGAAACCGTGACAATCGCCCTGTGGCAAAAAAATATTTCTGTTTCGAAGCTACTTTTTACTTTAACTTACTTTCTCACGTTTTTTCTTTATAAGTTGGCTATAAATAGGAATTCAAAACCAACGACACTTACTGGCGAAGTAGCGGGAATGTCCATCATGTATACATAGCATGTTAGGTAGGATGGTTTGGTGGTCGTCTGAAAAGAAAGAACAAATCAATAAAAAAAAATTGTAAAATCTTTCTTACTGGTTGCGAATATCTCGTAATAATTTTATATTAAAGTGAATTATAACAAAAACAAATTTCCAGAACTAAAAAGGAGTATCCAAACTCTATTTTGGAATACTCAAAAGATAACAATACATTAAGATTCTGTACAAAAAATAAAAGTGAAACCGTGACAATCGCCCTGTGGCAAAAAAATATTTCTGTTTCGAAGCTACTTTTTACTTTAACTTACTTTCTCACGTTTTTTCTTTATAAGTTGGCTATAAATAGGAATTCAAAACCAACGACACTTACTGGTGAAGCAGCGGGAATGTCCATCATGTATACATAGCATGTTAGGTAGGATGGTTTGGTGGTCGTCTGAAAAGAAAGAACAAATCAATAAAAAAAAATTGTAAAATCTTTCTTACTGGCTTCGAAATTTAACAGCGTACGAGTTATAGGGATGCAAACGATACATCGATGTTTCGTTCATAAACATCGATGTTAACATCGATGTTTTGATAACCGATACATCGCCGATACATCGACGGCAAAACTGTCAAACATCGACATCGTTCATTCATTTCCTTAAACATTGCCAAGATGTGTTAAATATAAAATGTGCTTGTATTTGTGTAATAGTGTATACGACAGAGCAGGGGAGAACCCCGAACCCACTTATACCACAACAGTGGGAAATTCCGGCGCAGCAATCCCACAATCAAGCAAAGGAAATACCACACAAGCCATAAAACGGAAAATAAACACCATCATTAGACGCAACCCAAATTCCGTTGCCAGACAGGTAACGAAAAACCCAACGGTGCAGGTACAGAAGAAAGTGCGCATTGAGATTTGGGAGGATGTAAAATCTCTTTTGCCAAAGCTTTCAAAGATTGCAATGTTATATCTCCCCATCGTTGCCACGTCTGTTCCAAGCGAGCGTTTGTTCTCGGAGGCTGGGGCAACCATCACTCAGGACAGAAATAGACTTCTGGGGATTAAATTATCCAAGCTTCTTTTCCTCAACTCCATTTCGCAGTTGTTACATTCGAACAAATAAATATTTATTATGTCTCTTCCTTAATTTCATTTCAAAACTACGTTTAAATAAATAAATCCATCGAGAAAATATGTTTTATTTCGCAGATGAATTTAATTCTTTTGTGGTCTACTAGACTGGAAATTAATTAAAGTTTTTGCGTTGAAATTGGTAAGACTAGTATATTTCGATGTTTAGGTACAGCACGTCGTAAATATAGCCAACAATTTGTGTGATGGAGAAGATAAATAAAACATCGGAAAAACATCGATGTATCGTTGTTAATACCGATGTTTTTTTAACATCGATGTTTGTCGTGGAACCATCGATGTTTTCAAACATCGATGTTTTTAAGAATGATGTTGCATCCCTAATGAGTTAACGTTTTGGCGTTGAAGTGTCAGCTGGCTGAAGCTCCTCATTTACAGGGATGTACGTGTCCCAAAAACAGCAATTTACACAGAGTTAGGACCCGATCTCCAAAATTTAAAAGTGTTGGCAAGAAATGGAAACCATTTACAGTTTATTGATAAAGAGAACAGAACAGACTACCTATACCGGGATTTAAAAGCAATATACAAAACGTGATATCATTTTATGGTAAATCAATGCCTAATACTCAACAATAAAATTGTAGCAGAGCAATATTGGTGAGTGTAGTAACTTAGCCTATACATAGTTTCTAAAAAGAGGTATCTAATTTAATTTATGCGCCGCTGACACGTCCATAAAATAAGGTCAGACAAACCACGAAAATAGCCAATATTTAATTATATTTAAATAATGCAATAAGTAGCTATATACAATATATACATATCTATATAGGTTGCATATCCGAAACCCTACCAGAACAACTCCATATTCGCCATTCCGGAGTACGGTTACAATTCATGCATCGTTTTCTTTTGGCTTGATTTTTTAACGGAAACCAGGCGCATTCGCCGCAGACACGCGCAGTTTTTTTATAAGTTAATAATGCACACGCCGTATCTTTTTTTTTTTCTTTTTTTTTTTTTTAAAAAGGAAATCCAAATCCCAGAGCACTCAGACTCGGTAACGGTCCATTGTACTACCAGGCAGAAAACCTCTTTTTGGTGTAGAGGCATGTGAATGGGTGGCGTATGTTGTTGTTCCCCATGGGGATTGAACCTGCACCGCACGGGTCACAAGCCAACACACTAACATCTACACCGTCGCCACCCTCACGCCGTAACTGATTCAGTGATTGATTGCAGTTCCCACAGTAGAATAAAAGCTGAGTCAACTAATTAAACAATTAGAGGTAACTTTAAGAATAAATAAAAAATGTACAAATCAGTATAGTAAGTAGGTAACCCGTGTACCGTTAGCATCGAAGAAATAAAAGTTTGTTTTTTTAAATTCAATACAAGAATTAAAATCTAAGTTATATATAGTATACAATTACGAAAATTCAGAGAACTTTCCACATAACAGGGTATTGCCAACATAAAAAATACAGCATATTTGTTTGTTAACAGCTAAGATACTTACCTTAAAGTAAAGCCTGAAGCAAATTTAATACAAGATAAGTTAACTTTTTTTTGCCGCTAACCAATATTTTCGTGGTGAAAAATTATTTATAAAATCAGCCAATAAAAGAGGAATTTAACAGTTTTTTTTATTACTGTCAGTGTATCGTCGTATTTCAGTGTTCCTATTGTTTGCCATTTTGTTTGTTTGGTTGTTTAACTCAATGAAGTAATCATTTTATTTTTGCTATTATTTTTTAATATTTTGGTTTGTTTAATTTTACATTTTGTTTGCATTAGGTTTTTTCTTTCCTTTTTTTTTAGATTGATTTGTCTTAATTTAAATGTTAGTCTTTTTCTTTAGTCCTTAATAAAAAGAAAGTATGCTATGATCTTGCCATACCAGGTTCCAAACAAATTTCTTTGGTTTCTTTGTATTTTTCTTTCGCGCACTAAACATTCCATCTCCTTTCCTTTCCGTTTACTGCCTTTAGCCAAATCCACATCACTTCCTCCTTCATTAATCCGCTCCCTTCCATAATCCCAAACCAAACTTATTACAAACAAACATTTATAACAATGCTTAGGTGGCCTGCATCGCGGGTTAAAATGGTCTAAAACGGCATGTCCTCAACACATACACCGGACGGCTTTTGGCCTCACATGCTGGTTGTTTTAAAGACCACAAATTATCAATAATAAAACAAATAAATGAATAAATGTTTGGGGCTGTTTTCTTCCAATTTATTTTTTATTCAGCGAGTTGAATGGCATGTGGTGTGAGTGACTTAAATGGTTGTTTGATTTGACGAACTTTAAAATGCATGACCAAAAATTCAACATTTCGCAATTTTAAAAAATGTAAATAAAAAATGATGAGCCTTTCCGGTTAAATATTGAATTTACTATAAGACACCACGAAAGCTATGATGGTTCTATTGGAGAACATTATCTCCAAATACTTTGATAAACCACAGTTCCGATGTCCTGTTTTACTTGAAAAGTAGCCTCTCAACATACAGAGGTTAAAGCTTTACCCGAACCAGTTTAATTTTCTACCGATCCATCCTTCGGCCCTCACACATTTCCTCTTAGGTGCAGTTATTATCTGTACAGTTAAAAATAAAACAAAGATGTACCCATGTAATAGGTACATGTGTTTTTATTTTTTATAAACAGACACATATAGCTACAAATAAAACACCTAAAGTTCAAAATAGAAAAAATAAATTAAACAATAGCAGCCGTATGTATAAACGCAAATTAAGGCTGCATTATCTTGAATTAATGAGTTAAATGACAAATCGTTATAAACATTTTTTTAAATTAATTAACGTTGATAAACATGTATTTCATTAATTCACTGAAGTAGGTGAATCTTTGATCCAACTGCTATGTTGGATATGCAACCATTTGCAGGGAGTTAACTATATAAAAAAGCGATTTAATCCAATAACTGAACCAAACTTTTGATTAACGACTACAAGCTTTTGCATGGACTTTAATTTTTTATTAATAAGAAATTTGTATTCGTGAATTAACATTTAATCCACATTTTAGTTAATTTGTGAATAGAGGCAAATTAAGTTTTTTTTAATAATACTGCCGTAGATTTTCATAGTTAACCTCATTTAATAAACCACGTCTCTGACCTAATCAGTCTTATTGCCTTTCCTAAAAATTTTCATTAAAGTTGTTTTTGCTTAAAATGTAATTCCCTTAGCTATTCATAAATTTAAAACCATACGATTCCTATAGTAACATCGTCTGAAAACAATTACAACCAGCTATGTCTTGTCTTTTTTTTGTAGCTATTGTTATATATTATTGAGCGAAAACTGTCAGATCAAGTTAGAACAAAAAAGTACAGCTTCATGTGACAGCTCTCATATCAGCTGTTGAATTCCAATATGAATAAATCTAAATGAAAAGTGAGATTCAAAGTTGCTTTTGATAAATAAAACAAAATGAATACTTCAGAATTTTCAATAGTTGAGATGTTGGAAGATTCTGACAGTAGCATCTTGTTAAGTCGTCGGATATTACAACATCGGATACGAGCAATAGCGAATTTCACGCCAAACAAACAAATCAGCTGACATCAGTGACATTTGACGTCATCAATTTGACAACTTTCACGCAGTTGCCCTTCCTCAAAAGAAGGTGCAGAAAATGCTGTACTTAACTGAGCTGGACAGCTTCACAAAGTGACAGAATGTAAAACATTTTGGGGCAACATTTTTGCTCATGGAACACAAAATCCTGTACTTTTCTGATCTTTTCTGTAATTTTTTGCGCAGCTCAGGTTCATTAAACACAGCTATTATTGCAAAGCTGTGGAGCAATCATTTCGTTTTTAATTACAAATAAACCCATACATTTTTTGTTTCTAAATGGTATTCTCTAATAAAGCTTATAATATAATTTATAATAATATATAAACCAGCAATAAATCAGTGATCTCATTTAAATAGTATTCGATAAGTTATTCATACAATTGTTAAGAAAAAAAAGTCTCAATAAAAATTTCATTCCTTCACGAGATTGCCAGCGAAAAAAAGCAGCTGTTGCTTCTTTTCTAACCAATCTTTGACGTTTTTCATTTTTCTCTGCGAAAGCGTTATATAAAAATATAGGGAAAGGCTGGGCGAACTATTGGTTATCCTATTCATATTCCTATAGACCTTGTCACGACAATGTCAGTGTCAAAAGAGAAAAAAAAAAAAAACAAACAAACAGCTGAATGAAATGAAGGAAAACAATGACGAATTTGCATAGCGGGAAATAAGTTATTCGCGAATAGTTGCTAAAAGTTTATAACAAAGCCAATTTTAACAAAAAAAAAGTTACGGAACTAAGAAGTAGTATCCATACCACGTTTTGGATAATTAAAAAGTTAACATTATAATGTGATTGTGTTCAAAAAATAAAAGTGAAAAAGTGAGAACGCGTAGTTGTGGCAAAAAATGTTTTCGTTGCGAATATCTCGTAATAATTTTATATTAAAGTGAATTATAACAAAAACAAATTTCCAGAACTAAAAAGGAGTATCCAAACAATATTTTGGAATACTCAAAAGATAACAATACATTAAGATTCTGTACAAAAAATAAAAGTGAAACCGTGACAATCGCCCTGTGGCAAAAAAATATTTCTGTTTCGAAGCTACTTTTTACTTTAACTTACTTTCTCACGTTTTTTCTTTATAAGTTGGCTATAAATAGGAATTCAAAACCAACGACACTTACTGGCGAAGTAGCGGGAATGTCCATCATGTATACATAGCATGTTAGGTAGGATGGTTTGGTGGTCGTCTGAAAAGAAAGAACAAATCAATAAAAAAAAATTGTAAAATCTTTCTTACTGGTTGCGAATATCTCGTAATAATTTTATATTAAAGTGAATTATAACAAAAACAAATTTCCAGAACTAAAAAGGAGTATCCAAACTCTATTTTGGAATACTCAAAAGATAACAATACATTAAGATTCTGTACAAAAAATAAAAGTGAAACCGTGACAATCGCCCTGTGGCAAAAAAATATTTCTGTTTCGAAGCTACTTTTTACTTTAACTTACTTTCTCACGTTTTTTCTTTATAAGTTGGCTATAAATAGGAATTCAAAACCAACGACACTTACTGGTGAAGCAGCGGGAATGTCCATCATGTATACATAGCATGTTAGGTAGGATGGTTTGGTGGTCGTCTGAAAAGAAAGAACAAATCAATAAAAAAAAATTGTAAAATCTTTCTTACTGGCTTCGAAATTTAACAGCGTACGAGTTATAGGGATGCAAACGATACATCGATGTTTCGTTCATAAACATCGATGTTAACATCGATGTTTTGATAACCGATACATCGCCGATACATCGACGGCAAAACTGTCAAACATCGACATCGTTCATTCATTTCCTTAAACATTGCCAAGATGTGTTAAATATAAAATGTGCTTGTATTTGTGTAATAGTGTATACGACAGAGCAGGGGAGAACCCCGAACCCACTTATACCACAACAGTGGGAAATTCCGGCGCAGCAATCCCACAATCAAGCAAAGGAAATACCACACAAGCCATAAAACGGAAAATAAACACCATCATTAGACGCAACCCAAATTCCGTTGCCAGACAGGTAACGAAAAACCCAACGGTGCAGGTACAGAAGAAAGTGCGCATTGAGATTTGGGAGGATGTAAAATCTCTTTTGCCAAAGCTTTCAAAGATTGCAATGTTATATCTCCCCATCGTTGCCACGTCTGTTCCAAGCGAGCGTTTGTTCTCGGAGGCTGGGGCAACCATAACTCAGGACAGAAATAGACTTCTGGGGATTAAATTATCCAAGCTTCTTTTCCTCAACTCCATTTCGCAGTTGTTACATTCGAACAAATAAATATTTATTATGTCTCTTCCTTAATTTCATTTCAAAACTACGTTTAAATAAATAAATCCATCGAGAAAATATGTTTTATTTCGCAGATGAATTTAATTCTTTTGTGGTCTACTAGACTGGAAATTAATTAAAGTTTTTGCGTTGAAATTGGTAAGACTAGTATATTTCGATGTTTAGGTACAGCACGTCGTAAATATAGCCAACAATTTGTGTGATGGAGAAGATAAATAAAACATCGGAAAAACATCGATGTATCGTTGTTAATACCGATGTTTTTTTAACATCGATGTTTGTCGTGGAACCATCGATGTTTTCAAACATCGATGTTTTTAAGAATGATGTTGCATCCCTAATGAGTTAACGTTTTGGCGTTGAAGTGTCAGCTGGCTGAAGCTCCTCATTTACAGGGATGTACGTGTCCCAAAAACAGCAATTTACACAGAGTTAGGACCCGATCTCCAAAATTTAAAAGTGTTGGCAAGAAATGGAAACCATTTACAGTTTATTGATAAAGAGAACAGAACAGACTACCTATACCGGGATTTAAAAGCAATATACAAAACGTGATATCATTTTATGGTAAATCAATGCCTAATACTCAACAATAAAATTGTAGCAGAGCAATATTGGTGAGTGTAGTAACTTAGCCTATACATAGTTTCTAAAAAGAGGTATCTAATTTAATTTATGCGCCGCTGACACGTCCATAAAATAAGGTCAGACAAACCACGAAAATAGCCAATATTTAATTATATTTAAATAATGCAATAAGTAGCTATATACAATATATACATATCTATATAGGTTGCATATCCGAAACCCTACCAGAACAACTCCATATTCGCCATTCCGGAGTACGGTTACAATTCATGCATCGTTTTCTTTTGGCTTGATTTTTTAACGGAAACCAGGCGCATTCGCCGCAGACACGCGCAGTTTTTTTATAAGTTAATAATGCACACGCCGTATCTTTTTTTTTTCTTTTTTTTTTTTTAAAAAAGGAAATCCAAATCCCAGAGCACTCAGACTCGGTAACGGTCCATTGTACTACCAGGCAGAAAACCTCTTTTTGGTGTAGAGGCATGTGAATGGGTGGCGTATGTTGTTGTTCCCCATGGGGATTGAACCTGCACCGCACGGGTCACAAGCCAACACACTAACATCTACACCGTCGCCACCCTCACGCCGTAACTGATTCAGTGATTGATTGCAGTTCCCACAGTAGAATAAAAGCTGAGTCAACTAATTAAACAATTAGAGGTAACTTTAAGAATAAATAAAAAATGTACAAATCAGTATAGTAAGTAGGTAACCCGTGTACCGTTAGCATCGAAGAAATAAAAGTTTGTTTTTTTAAATTCAATACAAGAATTAAAATCTAAGTTATATATAGTATACAATTACGAAAATTCAGAGAACTTTCCACATAACAGGGTATTGCCAACATAAAAAATACAGCATATTTGTTTGTTAACAGCTAAGATACTTACCTTAAAGTAAAGCCTGAAGCAAATTTAATACAAGATAAGTTAACTTTTTTTTGCCGCTAACCAATATTTTCGTGGTGAAAAATTATTTATAAAATCAGCCAATAAAAGAGGAATTTAACAGTTTTTTTTATTACTGTCAGTGTATCGTCGTATTTCAGTGTTCCTATTGTTTGCCATTTTGTTTGTTTGGTTGTTTAACTCAATGAAGTAATCATTTTATTTTTGCTATTATTTTTTAATATTTTGGTTTGTTTAATTTTACATTTTGTTTGCATTAGGTTTTTTCTTTCCTTTTTTTTTAGATTGATTTGTCTTAATTTAAATGTTAGTCTTTTTCTTTAGTCCTTAATAAAAAGAAAGTATGCTATGATCTTGCCATACCAGGTTCCAAACAAATTTCTTTGGTTTCTTTGTATTTTTCTTTCGCGCACTAAACATTCCATCTCCTTTCCTTTCCGTTTACTGCCTTTAGCCAAATCCACATCACTTCCTCCTTCATTAATCCGCTCCCTTCCATAATCCCAAACCAAACTTATTACAAACAAACATTTATAACAATGCTTAGGTGGCCTGCATCGCGGGTTAAAATGGTCTAAAACGGCATGTCCTCAACACATACACCGGACGGCTTTTGGCCTCACATGCTGGTTGTTTTAAAGACCACAAATTATCAATAATAAAACAAATAAATGAATAAATGTTTGGGGCTGTTTTCTTCCAATTTATTTTTTATTCAGCGAGTTGAATGGCATGTGGTGTGAGTGACTTAAATGGTTGTTTGATTTGACGAACTTTAAAATGCATGACCAAAAATTCAACATTTCGCAATTTTAAAAAATGTAAATAAAAAATGATGAGCCTTTCCGGTTAAATATTGAATTTACTATAAGACACCACGAAAGCTATGATGGTTCTATTGGAGAACATTATCTCCAAATACTTTGATAAACCACAGTTCCGATGTCCTGTTTTACTTGAAAAGTAGCCTCTCAACATACAGAGGTTAAAGCTTTACCCGAACCAGTTTAATTTTCTACCGATCCATCCTTCGGCCCTCACACATTTCCTCTTAGGTGCAGTTATTATCTGTACAGTTAAAAATAAAACAAAGATGTACCCATGTAATAGGTACATGTGTTTTTATTTTTTATAAACAGACACATATAGCTACAAATAAAACACCTAAAGTTCAAAATAGAAAAAATAAATTAAACAATAGCAGCCGTATGTATAAACGCAAATTAAGGCTGCATTATCTTGAATTAATGAGTTAAATGACAAATCGTTATAAACATTTTTTTAAATTAATTAACGTTGATAAACATGTATTTCATTAATTCACTGAAGTAGGTGAATCTTTGATCCAACTGCTATGTTGGATATGCAACCATTTGCAGGGAGTTAACTATATAAAAAAGCGATTTAATCCAATAACTGAACCAAACTTTTGATTAACGACTACAAGCTTTTGCATGGACTTTAATTTTTTATTAATAAGAAATTTGTATTCGTGAATTAACATTTAATCCACATTTTAGTTAATTTGTGAATAGAGGCAAATTAAGTTTTTTTTAATAATACTGCCGTAGATTTTCATAGTTAACCTCATTTAATAAACCACGTCTCTGACCTAATCAGTCTTATTGCCTTTCCTAAAAATTTTCATTAAAGTTGTTTTTGCTTAAAATGTAATTCCCTTAGCTATTCATAAATTTAAAACCATACGATTCCTATAGTAACATCGTCTGAAAACAATTACAACCAGCTATGTCTTGTCTTTTTTTTGTAGCTATTGTTATATATTATTGAGCGAAAACTGTCAGATCAAGTTAGAACAAAAAAGTACAGCTTCATGTGACAGCTCTCATATCAGCTGTTGAATTCCAATATGAATAAATCTAAATGAAAAGTGAGATTCAAAGTTGCTTTTGATAAATAAAACAAAATGAATACTTCAGAATTTTCAATAGTCGAGATGTTGGAAGATTCTGGCAGTAGCATCTTGTTAAGTCGTCGGATATTACAACATCGGATACGAGCAATAGCGAATTTCACGCCAAACAAACAAATCAGCTGACATCAGTGACATTTGACGTCATCAATTTGACAACTTTCACGCAGTTGCCCTTCCTCAAAAGAAGGTGCAGAAAATGCTGTACTTAACTGAGCTGGACAGCTTCACAAAGTGACAGAATGTAAAACATTTTGGGGCAACATTTTTGCTCATGGAACATGAATCCTGTACTTTTCTGATCTTTTCTGTAATTTTTTGAGCAGCTCAGGTTCATTAAACACAGCTATTATTGCAAAGCTGTGGAGCAATCATTTCGTTTTTAATTACAAATAAACCCATACATTTTTTGTTTCTAAATGGTATTCTCTAATAAAGCTTATAATATAATTTATAATAATATATAAACCAGTAATAAATCAGTGATCTCATTTAAATAGTATTCGATAAGTTATTCATACAATTGTTAAGAAAAAAAAGTCTCAATAAAAATTTCATTCCTTCACGAGATTGCCAGCGAAAAAAAGCAGCTGTTGCTTCTTTTCTAACCAATCTTTGACGTTTTTCATTTTTCTCTGCGAAAGCGGTCTATAAAAATATAGGGAACCGCTGGGCGAACTATTGGTTATCCTATTCATATTCCTATAGACCTTCTCACGACAATGTCAGTGTCAAAAGAGAGAAAAAAAAAAACAAACAAACAGCTGAATGAAATGAAGGAAAACAATGACGAATTTGCATGGCGGGAAATAAGTTCTTCGCGAATAGTTACTAAAAGTTTATAACAAAGCCAATTTTAACAAAAAAGAGTTACGGAACTAAGAAGTAGTATCCAAACCACGTTTTGGATAATTAAAAAGTTAACATTATAATGTGATTGTGTTCAAAAAATATAAGTGAAAAAGTGAGAACGCGTAGTTGTGGCAAAAAATGTTTTCGTTGCGAATATCTCGTAATAATTTTATATTAAAGTGAATTATAACAAAAACAAATTTCCAGAATTAAAAAGGAGTATCCAAAAACTATTTTGGAATACTCAAAAGATAACAATACATTAAGATTCTGTACAAAAAATAAAAGTGAAACCGTGACAATCCACAGCGGTGGCAAAAAATATTTCTGTTTCGAAGCTACTTTTTACTTTAACTTACTTTCTCACGATTTTTCTCTATAAGCTGGCACTTTTTAATTTTCAATTGCTTCTGTTTTCACTTAAATATACTCTTTATTAACAATCACAATGATTATTCATTTCATTCAGCTGTTTGTTTTTTTTTGCTCTTTTGACACTGACATTGTTTTCATTCAATTTGCTTCTGACGTTTGGCGGTTACGAAAGGGATGCGGCACTTCAGAAAGAGATAGCTTGGTGAAAAGCTCTATCCCTCACAGAGTGGGCGTGGCAAAAATGTAAGCATGGGTGAATTGTTAAGAACGATTTACATATTTTGTTACACAACATTAAAGGGTTTTATTGAAAAAACAACGTTTTTGTAAAAACTGCCCCTTAAAAGTGGAAATGGCGGAAAACTTTCAATGATTTCTTCAATTAAACGGTTTTCTTAAATAGTGGGCGGATTTTAAAAATATATAAACATGAGCATTAAAGGCCCCTAGAGAGTAAATATTTCAAATCTCATCTTCCTATTTCAAATTTGGATTTTTCGACACAACGGTTTTATTTTTATATTTTGGTACGGATTTTAGTTAATTTCATTACAGAATTAAATATTTTATTGAATTTCACGAATCTTACACCTCAGTGGAGATCCCACGAAGAATTAGCATAGGTGACCGGTGCTACGTCGGAGGACCCGCTTAAGCTCTATAAAACACTGATACTGCCAGTTCTGCTTTACGGCACCGAGTGCTCGACTGTGTGTGAGGAGGGCGAACGGAGGAGAAGATACAACCGAAAAATCTATGAGCTGTGTGTACATTGATGTGGATGTAGTCCGAAAAGTAAGAACACGTTGACTACTCGTAGATCTGCTGGGCTATATCGAGCGAATGGACAATGATGTTTCTGCGAAGAGGATCTTCGACTCCTAGCTCGCAGGTTCAAAACGGCAAGGAAGACCAATCCTCCATTTGAAGACCACGCCGTCGCGGATTCCAGAGGACTTGGTTTGGACAAAGCAGCGTGCTCGGGATTGCGTATAATGGAAGGCTGCAGTGTGTCAGGCAGAAACTCTCGACGGGTCGGAAGCCCGTCAAGTAATGTAGGTAAATAAGGAAATATATGTAAATATTTGATTCTGATAATAGAAATAATCACAGCCTTATTAATAATGAACATTTAACCCGTTACTGACGCCTTATTCATTACTTAAACTCAAACAGTTTATTAAAAATGATTTTGAAACTTATCCGTTGCGTAAAAGCTGGCAGAAAACTAACTCTCCGAAGTAGGTTGCTTATCAAGGTATATAGAATAACACATAATGTCATACTATATACTTTATTTGTTAAGCGAGTTGATACATTTGAGATGAATGCGCGCGAATGACAAAAAAAGTTTCATGTTTTTGGTATCATTTTTGTGAGTTAGGTTAGCAGTTCTCAAAACTATTGTTGTTTGTTTATTAAGAAAATATTCTAAGCTTAATATTACAGCATTTCTCGCTGACATTCGAAGAAATTTCCACTTGAAAGCTATGTTTTGGGTTCTGATCAGGTGACTTACCTAGTTGTGGTGAGGGTGGGGGTATGACATTCAGTACCTTCTCTACCTACTGAAATTATTTCGCAATAAATCAAAACCAGGTTTTCATCATTTTCCACCATTTCCACCACTGTATGTAGTGGTGAATTATGGAGCAAATCTCTCAAAAATTTGATAGCATTCCTGTTAGGGGCAAATACAGGGTGTCCCTTAATTCGTTGGCAATATTTTAGGGCATTATTTATGGGTATATTCTAAGGAAACAATTGTTCTACAGTAAGGGCCTATCTCTAATTTTTATATCATTTATTGAGGATTTAAGAAAAGCCTTACTTGGGTGTACCCTGACCCATGTTAAAGGTAATTGCGCTGTTAGTACTAATGATAGAAATTTCGTTTAGGCCTCTATTTTTAGAAGAAATATTAGCCTTTGTAATTGCATTTAAATAAATTTTATATCTTAACTCAGTCTTAAGATATCCAATTTTTAACCTGTTCCATTTTTCCTGCCCATGCTAATTTTTTGACTTTCGGTTCAATTTTCTCCAGAAAATGCGTAATAAACATAACGTTTTAATATTTTTTTTTGAATGAAGGTAACAATAATAAAAATAAAAACTTACGACAAGTTTGTAGAAAAACCCATAGATTTTATGATTTTTGCGAAAACATGGAACAGGACCACGACCTAACGCGGGAGCTACACAAGTAAGAAGAAGTTAAGGTACGATCAGACGGTCATCCAAACTTGTCATCCGGATGACATGCTGACGTCAGAGAACTTTTGAAATTCGGTTGTCATCTGCATGTCATCTACGAGCGTGTCATCTACTAGATGACACCCGATCACACAGTGTCATCCGTTCGGTAATCCAAGTGTCATTTTGTCCCAAAATGGATGACACGGTTGCCTTGTCACCCGGTTGACATGACTGGATGACATAGTCGAATGACAGCCGATCACACGAGATGACACTAATGGTACGGATGACACTAATGACACCGATGACAATTTGTAAATAATAAAAGTGAAACTGTAAAAATCGCGCTGTGGCAATAAAATACTTTTGTTTGGAAACAAATCAAGTTGAACAATTATCTAAACATTCTTCAAACAAGACAATTAAAATAATATATAATAAAATGTCCAAAAGAGATTTGGAAAGTGTTATTTTATCGGCGTATTTGTTGGAGAGCAGCAGCGACGACGACTTTAGTTCGATGCCACCACGAAAGCGCCGTGCCGTGTGGACAAAAAAGTGGTTGATGCGTCGTGCGATGGAAGGTTTTTGTTCAAAGTTGCTGCTCGAGTTCCGTACTGAAGAGCCGCATTTGCACAAAAAATTTTTACGAATGTCAGCCACTCAATTTGACTATTTGTTAGCTTTAGTGAAGCCGATCATAGAAAAAGAGGACACGAATATGCGGGTGAGCATTTCGGCAGGATCGATTGGTGCTCACGCTGCGCTACCTGGCCACTGGAGAACATTTTCGTTCACTGCAATACCTCTTCCGAATACCTCAGCCAACCATCTCGGCAATCGTTCCAGAAGTTCTAGAAGTTCTAGAAGCTATTTACACGGTTCTGTTCAAGGACTTTATTAAGGTGAGTGTGTGTACATGTATAGTGGAAATAGAAAACTTGAAATCGTTTTTGTGCATAGATTCCGAAGGATGAAGCCGAATGGGAGGAAGTATCGAAGCGATTCGACGAGACATGGCAATTTCCCAATTGTATCGGGCTGTGGACGGCAAACACGTTGTGATGGTTGCACCACCTAATGCCGGTAGCATATATTATAATTATAAAGGTATGAAATAGTTGAATATAATGGAATACAACTGCACTATTATGCGGTCCCTAGACGCTCAATATTATTGTGCAATATTTTGCACAATATTATTGAGCGTCTAGGGACCGCATTAAACGCAAATTATTTATTTCTTTTGATTTCGATAGGCACGCATAGCATCGTTTTGATGGCAGTCGCAGATGCCGATTACAAATTGATTAACGTTGACGTCGGCCGTAATGGGAGAAAGAAAAGCACTTCAATCTCAAGATCTGGATAATCCCTATGTGATAATGTCGGTGTGGCAACGCTTCGAACGTTGCAATGGTTCCATTCGGCAGGTGAACTCGTGTCTGAAGGACTGTGAACGCCTTTTGCATGAATTGCATGTAAAAATCAAAGACATCACAAAGAGGGGTGAACAAAAGTTAAAGGCAGAGAGAAAAGGTATTGATAGAAAACGCAAATCAATTGATCTCTCGCAAGAAATCACACATGAGAAACGTCATAGAGAGAACGATGCACCTGTGCGGCAATTTAAAGGCAAAGAAACAACAGCAAACATCAGCAGTATTCAAAGAGCATGAGAATCAGGATATTGATCTTACCAAGGACCATTTGAGGATATTCATCAGTAACCTGGATTATAAGTATGTTTTCGGTGTTTCTGCGCTTGATTTTGCTAAATTGTCATATTCTCTCCAGCTTAAGTGAAGAAGATGTAAAGGAACAGTTTCCCGAAGTGAGAATAACAGATCTAACTCTAATTAGATCATCAAATGGTAGAAGCAGAGGGTTCGGCTACGTGGAATTGGAAAATGAATCCGAGGTGGAAAAAGCTCGATAGGAAAATACTAAGTGGACGGCCAGTTTATATATCGAGTGTACTTCGCGATAAAGAGAAGAAGCAGAAGTTAAAATTTTCAGGTAAATGCATTGGCTTCAAGGGGATTTGCATGATATCAAATGTTGTTATTGTTTAGCCTATCTCGAACCGAAAAAAACTTTTCGTCAAGGGACTACCAGCCGATGTGACAAAAGAAGAAGTGGAAACGTTGTTTAGTGCTTTTGGTAAATTGCATGATGTCCGATTGGTGTTTCACAAGTAAGTGAAGTGCTGTAGTTTTTGTATTTGGAAAACAAGCGACTTCAATTGATCAAACACTGAATTCTTTCTTTTTAAGGAGTGGTAAATTCAAAGGAATTGCTTACATTGAATTCGATACGGAAAATTAGCTTCAACAGCTTTAATGAGACTGGACCAACACGAGATACCAAACCACATTGTAAGTAAGGGAACTAAAACCAAAAGCTCCTTTAAATTTATGAATTTTCTTTCAGATATCAGTTGCCATATCGGCGTCTCCTCCCAAGACAATTGCAGGCAAGGAGGCACCGATAATTGAAAAGATTCTTGGCATGAGCACAGGTCGAAAGTTTAAGTCATCCATCAATCCCAATCAGAAGCCTCGAATATCCATAATCCGGAACGCCGTTCGAAAACAAATAACTCCAACAATTGGCAGCTCAACACCAACTACCTCAGCGAACGGCTCAATCAAAACGAAAGATGACTTTCGAAATCTACTTATTTAAAAAAATCTTCAATGAATTTGGAATTGGTGAAACAATAAAAAATGCGCAACCATTTCTGGATCTAATAGTTTTATTACAGAAAAGCAAAAAAGGATTACGATTTTCGTTGATATCGGCTCCTTCCTCTTCGTACTCTTCATCTTCTTCATCGTAGCCCGCTTACTTCACTTTTATTGATTCAAATTATTCACCGATAGGAAACCTCTCTCCCATTTGAGGTCTGTGCTTCCGACTTTTTCACGATACAAACGTGTCATCCGATGTTAGATGACAATGTGGAAAATCTAGTAATGTCATCCATGGGACGGGATGACAACGCTGTCAAAAATATTTGGTCATCCAGTCCCAATAGCGATGACAAGCGATCACACGGTCAATGAAATCAGTCATCTGGATGACATAGAAATCGTGTCATCTGGTATGTCATCCGGTTGAAACGTTCAATGACATGCCGAATGACAGGCGATCACACGGGATCACCACTTTAGGACAAACAAAACCAACGACCATACCACGTCGAGTTAATCGGTTCTCGTCAGATCACCGCAATTAAACGACGTTGGGCGCGGTTAGTACGTAGATGGGGGACCGTTTGAGAATAACCGCGTGTCGTTGGCCAGTCCCATCTACAGAGTTGAGGTAGATAATACATACGTGGTATCACAATGGACCTAAATTGGTCTAAGTGTGTCGGTTTCTGCCGACAGCCACATAAACCTAACCTAACCTAACCTTAGGACAAATTCTACGTCATAGTGACGTCAGCATGTCATCCGGATGACAAGTTTGGATGACCGTCTGATCGTACCTTGAGCATCAGACGCTTAGCTTTGCAATTCAATGTTTCCAGACATAAAATTATGATGTCCTGCATGGAGAAAATCTGTAATCGTGCAAAAAATCCCTTTTTTTAAATTTTACCTGTTCCATGTTTTCCCAAGTATCATAAAATCTATGAGTTTTTCTACAAACTTGTCGTAAGCTTTTATTTTTATTATTGTTACCTTCATTCAAAAAAAATATTCAAACGTTATGTTTATTACGCAAAATAACTAGCAACGACCTACATCTCAAAACTAACGTGCCATTCTGAATCCCACGTACAGTTGCATATTTTTGTTGATGCTGGTGAATCGCCTTATGCCGTCATATGTCATATTTTTTTTTTTATATTTTGCGATTTTTCGTACCCTTATAATGTGGAAAGGTTTATTGTCACATAGTGCGGGCATTAAGGAAATGGGGATAAGGATGACAGAGGAGAAACCGATGCACGTTAAAACAAAGCGGGGAAGAACATTCCACATTAGTGTTGAACGGCTAAGGAAATATTATATGTATTTCACTTTACGTACGAAAAAGGCCAGAGGGCGAACTCATGTGAATTCATTGCATGCCGGTATTTCGGTTGAAATGTACTAACGGTGGAATGCAGCTGACTATTTCGTTTGGGCACTTGTGGTGAAAATATAGGTAAAATGTAAAATAAAAAATAACAAGCGATTTTGCGATATCTCGATCGCCTATAAGCTTTACAGCGCGTTTTTGTATTTTGTCAATAATCTCCAAATATGTGATTGGGGTATCGACCCAGATATGAGCGCTGCACTTAAGTTTGGGGCGAATGAACGACTTATAAATTGTAGCCACATCAGAAGGGGTGGAATATTGCGTGCAATGCCTAAGGATGCTTAGACATTTCGCAGCGTTCTTGGCGGCATCGAATACCGAGATTCGAAAGTCTTTCGGTTTTAGCACTGCAAGTGCCATTCATGGATAAGTGCAGACTGTTGACATTTTGTTTGTACTCAATTAAACTATGCTGTTAAAATCGAAATTTACTGAGATAAACATGAGCGGCCGTTTCACCTTCACACCCGAAGATCAGGGGCGTGAACCAGGAAACGAGTATGAAAAGCTGAGTGTACTGTCATCCGCGAAGGGATGAATTGGATTAGAACTTACAGAAAGGAGATCATTTATAAAAATGAGAAAGAGAATCGGAGACAGAACGCGGACTTGGGTTTTGTGAGTTGCAGACTTGTCCAAACAACTTGAATTGAACAGTCCGAAAGGTAGTTTCTAATCCATTGAAGAGGAGTATCATTTGTGCCTACCGGGTTATGTAACTATCTAGATTCCAGAACATCAAAATATATTGAAAATTAAAGATATTACCTATTGAAAATTTCAGCTTTGTAGCTGAAACTTCTATTTTTTGATAAATTTGTTTTTTTTTAGAATGACACCCCCGAGATTATCCGCGACCACAAAATTGTGTCATGTGCAAATTTTGAAAAATAATGGTTCGGACAGTAATTGGTAATTGGTCGCTCTCATATGAATGATCCTTGAGGGCTCTTCACATGAGCGTAACTTGGGAGAACGAACGAATAGACAAACTGCTTAGGAAGACACTTACTGTATTTATAAACAGAAAATTGCAAATGTCGTTATTCCAAGAGCGGGATATTTAATAAGTTTATCAAAATATATTAAGAAAGCAGGGTTCAACACGGTTTAAAAACCCAAATTGTTTTGTTCCCGCAAATTGTCAAAGTTCAATCACAATCCACAATATTTGGTCGAGTTGCTCATACCGACGTATGAAAAAATAACTGCCTGAATATCCGAATGTCCTTAAGAGTAGCTTGTAGTTTTCCAATTGGAATTCGCGGGCGTAGGTACGCAACCAAAAATAGAGTCATGTGATTGAAGTGTCAAAGGTCGCGAATATTCGTTCGGCCGCTCTCAAAATGGATAGTTTGTCTATTCGTTGGATCTCGCTCATGTGAATGGCCCTTAACGAACATTTGAAATTGCTCAATTAATTCACAGCTTCAAAAAAATTATAGCAAATTATCTTTAAGTGGAGTAAGTAATATACAATCTTCACGTAGTCTTCTCTTTCACACGCAATCCACAAACAAGAACAAGGGCCCAGTGTAATTTTTGATGTGAGCTCTTCAAACAAGTTTCAACTAAAATAACTTTTTAAACTCTTATAAAAATCATAAATCATAATATCAATAAGAGTGAAGTCCATATTTTTTAAACAATAAAGCGGAGTGCAGCCCATTTAAAAACCCATTGTGACAAATTAGAAACGAAACAGAAAACAGGTGAGGAAATATTTCAGTGTGAACGAAACGTATGTTTTCGGTTTTTCAATTCGATTTGTATGTTATGTTGTGCACTCCTGTTCAAGTATTTTTTTTTTATAGTAGTTGACTTTGTAGCCTTCGAAGCCTTCGAAGCCAATCAATTTAATCATATATTTTAAATTGACAACATAATTATCATAGAACTTGTCGAACTGGTTGTTTTGGTTTGTGTGGAAAATCGATTTCCCACAATACCTATGAAATATCTGGAGAACAGACATTTAAGTGTCTTACTAGGCGAACATATCGTGCAGCAGATGTATAATAAGGCCCACACATTAAATTTTCCTTAGTTGTTGTATGTGCCCTCTACATTTAAAACAATTTTTTAAGATAATGTAAATATCTTACTCTGCAGTATCCAAAATAAAAAAGCGATGGAATTCATTGTTTACTGTACCCAGGAAGTGGTTTTGAACGCATCTTGGAGTATCCTATTTATAAACTTGAAAATAAACAAGCTTATTAAATTAAAGACTACGATGGCGATACAAGCTTTTTAACAGCTGATTATTTTAAACACCAAGATGTAATTGCCATCGTAAATCTTAAAGCATTATAAACACATCAAACACAACATCAATCAACGTTCTTTAACAATCCCGAAAGATAGGCGGGCCTAAAAAATCGTAGAACACACTAGTGCAACAACACCAGTAATTGATTGGAATCAGTGACAAAGTGATTGGAAATCGGAAGAACTATCGATACGTCTTGTGGTCAAACCGGCGAACTCCATAGGCGGACCAGTAGAGATGCAGTGAACTGGGAGGATTATTATCCCTATAGTCCACAGACTATAATTTCAAAAGATGATATAATTTTGATCCTTCTAAGCTCGGAAACGGCCTCACCCAACAAATTGGAAAGGGCTGAACCAAAGATTGAACTGAAATTTTTTAATTAAATTTTATAATTTTTGAACTTATATCAACTTACATCTTCTTCTTCCTTATCAGAATTAATGGAATTAACCCTCCCACTTCACTGCTTTCCTATTAGTCCGCCTGTGAAATTCGCCGGTTTGACCTCAATCAACATTGGCACGCCTCTCGCTTTTAGATCACTTTTTTAATGAGGTAATTAAATGCTGGTGTTATTGCATTTATGTGCTCCAGACATTTTTAAGGCCTGTCTCTTCTTTTACGACACCGGCCATTTGCATTCGTATCAGCCCATGGATTTGCCTGCATACCATTAGGAGAGCTTAAAGATATCGCTAGTCGCTACGCTCACCTGAATGTCAAAATTGTCTAGAAATGTTGTCTTCGAAATTTTGAAATTTTAATTTCCCGTTTACACTGAACGGAGAACATTTCATATAAAGCTACGGTCAAAACTTCGAAGAGCGGGTTTTTTTTTTGTTGAAATCAGAAGTGGTTGCAACAAAATATTTAATTCTCCAATAAAATGTACCTAAATATGCATAGAGTGACTTGATTTGAGTCCGTTTCTGTTATACCCTATTCTAAATATTAATTTTGACTCATAGTTTGTAACATACCTTAATATTGCCCTAGACCCCTTAAAGTTACTACGTTCGTGATCAGCATCGATAGTTATATCGATCTTGTCATGTCCGTCTGCCCATCCGTCGGCAAAAATTAGGCCATAAAACTTGAGCTAGAAACATATACTCCCTAGAGGATCGAAATAATCAAGTGTAAGTATTTTTAAAATTCCCCACTGACACTATTCAAAAACCGTTTTATTGAAAAAATCTTTGTAAATGAAAGTTCTATTCTTTGCAAATTATGTAGATAAAGTCGTTTTAAAGAATTCATTATATAAAGTTTTCGCTGAAATTCAACATTCCAAAATGCTGGAAAACGTATTGTGAAATGTTGAATTTAGCTGAAATGACAAATTTCGTGTCTGTGTAAACGTACCATTAGTCGCATTTTACGATATTAATGATTAAATTGCCTAGATGTGATTTCTCTTCTAAGTCACCTTTACGACAATCCCTGTTTTCTGGGGGCTCTGCAGTGATATTCTTAGCCCGTTCATGCACGGGAAATTTGCATACTAAATTATTGAAAAACTCAATATTTTATAAATTCATATTTTTATTGTTGTCTTACACTTACACGACAAGTGATCCAAATCCTCATTGCTTTTCGAGCGCGTGGCAGTCGTCAAAGTACACACACACCGCCGGGAGGTGACTGAGGCTGCAAAGCGTAATTTACCTCACGGAACCACAACCAACTAGTTGACGATTTCGGCCTCTCCCAGGAACGCCCTACCTACCGTAGTTAATTTAACGTTACTTAAAAACAAGGAGATTGTTACCCAGAGTAACGCACCGTACTGGGAGGACGTATTGAACCCTTCCCCTCAACAAAACACCAACATTCAACGAATTGTCTCCGCTGTTGCGGTAGTAAATTATCGGAAGAGCTCAGGAGCATAAGGGACGTACCTCCCGTGGAGGAGGCACCTTTCTCCCACACTCTGTAACGGTGTACCATCTCTCGTCTGCACTTTTGCACGTTTGCATCAAAATGGTGATGCCTCTGGCGTGCGGAATAAAGCGTACTCTATAAGAATATTTCAATGAGGTAGTAAGCCAATCCTGGCTTCGCCATTGCCCTTGAAAGGAAATTTGAAATCCTATTCAGCTGAGCCCAATCATGTATAGGCTTGTTGGGATAGTATTATATATATATATAGCTGGATTCAGGCGTTCGGGATAACCAGAGACAGGCCCTGAGACAATGTCTCTCTAAACCCCGAATCTTTTATGTATAACTAGTGGCCATATTGAACCATAAAAGACCACGTAGCAAATTGACAGCTGTAGAACACTCTCATAGAGCATACGCCTTTTTGGCCCCACCAAGAGAAGCGTCTATATGTCTGTCGATAAACAGATACTTTTCAAGTCAGATAAGCTCATATCTAACTACGCTTCTCACCGCCAATGCCTGGCCATTTTGTCCAATAATTACAAATTGTTACCTTTTTTCTTGAATCTCTAGAGGTAATGGAGTTCTAAACAAGCTTGTTTCCGTCTTCTAAGGGCTGATTTTTAACTTCAGTCTTCGCAATATCCCTTAATTTGACTCCGTGACTCCGACGCTGCAAAATAATATTGATGAGCTAGATTTTAAAAGTAATGCTAGCCTCACATATTTAAACTTTTAAACTATTATTTTTTTATAGCATGCCGTCCGGTGGACCAGTATATCAGCCTACAACGGTTTCTTATGAAACCCGTCCTGGGGGATTACTGGGACAAACATCTGCAGTCTCTCCAATGAAAGTGCTCAAGAAACCAATGCCGCAGGTGGCGCTTTTGTTATTTGCTTTAATTTCTATAGCTGCTGGTGTTGCTATGATAGCGAGTGGTGCTGCCGATTATGCCGACAGTGAGGAGCATAAAGAGGAATTAGGAATTGAAACAGTTGAGACATGTGAAGGTATCGATATTGGTGTCGTCACAGGTGGAGTTTTCATGACAATAATTGGATTTTGCTTAATTGGTAGGTTCTTTTTAGTTTCACTTGTCTAGAGAAATGTGATTACCATATCCGTATGTTTATCTTTTTTAGGTCTTTACATTAAGGTTGCTGATTGGAGACGTAACTGTGTATGCCCTTGTTACTTTAGCAAGAAACAAAGTTTAGCTCGACAATTGCAAGGCAATAGCGGTGGACAGATATTGGCATTGAATCCATCAACAGATCCACTAGTATCACATACTCAGTATGCTCCTGTGTCGGAACTACCGCCAAGGCTAGAGGACGAAGAGCGCCGAAATTTGATGCCGGATAATAAAGAATGGTAAGTTGTATAAGCACCAGCTATGATTATTTTTTTTATAATTTGCGTGCGCTAAAGGGATTTCTTTTTTCTGTAGTAGGTAGGTAGGTAGGTAGGTGTGGCGGTTTGATAAGACAAACCCAATTAGCACTGAGTGCCGTTTTGTTACCACAAACTCACGTAAACCTGGGTATTATCGATTGGTGGGGGAGGCTAAATCCAACCTGCGGAGTTCAGGAAAGTTATCAGTTCCTTGATACTTTTCTCGGAGACTTCCTCAAGTGTATTGAAGAAAGGGCTTCCCAATGTACGTAGTCTGGTCCTAGCTAAAGCCGGACAGGTACATAAAAAGTGAATTAGGGTTTCTTTTTCAGTTGTCACTTTGCAACTGCGGCAGTGTGTATTGTATGGGATGCCCAGCTTGGCCGCATGGTCACCTATAGGCCAGTGTCCCGTGAAGATCGCTGTAAGTCTTGCGATGTCTTTTCGGGTTCTACCTAGAAGGTCGGTTGTTTTTGCCTTGTTGTAGTTTGGCCACGTTTTTCTGGATATGACGCATGAAGTCAGCCTGCTCCATCTGAGGTTGGCTTTCTTAAGGTATTCTGCGGTGATGTTTGCCTTAACTGCTCCGAGCGGAATGTGGACTAGTTCTGCCAGAGAGCAGTGGAGAGCTGAGCCTTGCCTGGCCAGTTCGTCGGCATGTTCGTTTCCATAAACGTTACTGTGCCCTGGAACCCAGATCAGGGTAACCTTGAACTTATCAAGCAGGGCCAGCTCATTACGGCATTCTAGTACTAACTTAGAGGATATAGTGACCGAAGCGATCGCTTTAATGGCAGCCTGGCTGTCAAGATTGTTTGATCGAAATCCCTTGTCACTTCTCCATTTTGCCATTTCGATCTTGTAGGGATTTGAACGACGAAATGTTTTGTAAAAGACATTCTGGGAATGATGTAGTCTGTTGAAGGCGGAACTAGTTTTCTAGGTAGAGAGTCTAGAATACTACTGTGGCCGTAGGGTTTTGCAGTCCAGCAGCCAGACTCTCTGAGTCTGATCGCGCTGTGTGCTGTGATGTTTGTTATATGTAGATCAAGAGGTAAAAGATGCAGTAAGACTGTGAGTCCGTCTGACGGTGTTGACCGTAGAGCTCCCGTTGTTCCTATGCATGCCGTTCTTTGTACCTTATTAAGTTTGGTAATATTGTACTTTTTCTTTAGAGCCGGCCACCATACTATTGACCCATACGTGAGGATTGGTCGTACCACGGCTGTGTACATCCACAGGGTCAATTTTGGTTGCAGGCCCCACTTTTTTCCGAAGGTTCTGCTGCAGGCATAAAAGGCTATACATGCCTTCTTTACCCGTTGTTCTATGTTTATTTTCCAGTTGAGTTTAGGATCTAGGATAACTCCTAAATACCTGGCACTATTTGAAAGGGGTAGGGGTGTGCCGTTTAGGCGAGGTAGCGTAAAGTCAGGTATGTTGGTTTTGGTGGTGAAGAGCATCAGCACAGTTTTCCCCGGGTTGACTCCCAGACCGCACTTTTTTGCCCAAGTGCTAACTTTGCTTAGAGCATTCTCCATGATTTCACTAATCACGGAGGGAAACATTCCTGACACCAATATCACCATATCGTCCGCATACCCGACTACTTTGATTCCTACTCTGTCTAAACTTATGAGGATTTTGTTCATTACTAGGAGCCAGAGAAGGGGTGAGATGACTCCTCCTTGAGGTGTTCCCCTCCTGGCATATTTGGTTATATTGCTTTTTCCTAAAGCTGCTTGAATGATTCTAGTGCTGAGCATGGAAACAATCCATTGACTTAGATGGATTGCTATTCCCAGCTCCCTCAGGGACTCTAGAATTGCTTCAGTGTGTACATTGTTGAAGGCTCCTTCTATGTCTAGGAAGGTAGCCAAGGTGTATTCTTTGTAGTGTAGGGATTTTTCTATCGTACGCACTACCTCGTGAAGAGCTGTTTCTGTAGATCTTCCCTTGAGGTAGGCGTGTTGAGATTTGGAGAGGAGTGAAGCTTCTATTGCCCCTCTCAGGTGGTTGTCTAGGAGACGTTCGAGCGTCTTCAGTACGAAGGAGGTCAAACTAATTGGTCTGAAATCTTTCGCAGTTTCATGACCGCGTCTACCCGCTTTTGGAATGAAAACAACTCGCACTCGTCTCCATGAATAGGGTACATGATTGTAGAGTATACAGTTCCTGTAAATCGATGTGAGCTATGGAATTGCCAGTTCCAGAGATTTCTGGAGCATGATGGGCAGAATGCCGTCCAGGCCAGGCGATTTAAAGGGAGCGAAGCTGTTTATTGCCCAGGAAATTTTTTCCTCGGTAATAATGGATGTTATATTTTCCCAGGCGTCGGGTTGTGTGCGTTGTGAGCTGGATGGCTCTGCACCGTAATCATTGCATCCGAGAAAATGGGTGTTTATTAATAGTTCTAGGGATTCTGCAGTTGACTCAGCCCATTCTCCGTCCTCCTTTCTCAGAAGAGATGGGTTGGAGTGTTCTTTGGACAATATTTTGCTGAGTCTTGCGGAGTCCTTGAAGGTTTCGATGGATTGGCAGTACTCTATCCACGACTGTGTCTTAGCCGTTCTGATAGAGTTCTTGTAGATTTTAAGGCAATCTCGGTAGGGTTGCCAGTAGTTGCATTTATGGCAGATGTTAAAGGTTTCTCTAGTCAATTTTCTGAGAGCAGAGAGTTCCTTGTTCCACCAAGGGGGGAATGATTTTTTGCTATGTTTGATCGGACACGAGACTTTATACGCTACGTTGAAAGCTTTTTCAAAAGTCTCAACCTTTGTGTCGAGTTCTGAAGTGGAGGTAAATTTTTGATTGGGGGTTTTGTGTAACTTAGTCTTAATTACTTGGTTAAACTTTGCCCAATCGGTTCTTTTGGGGTTTCGGAAAGGTTTCGGGCTCTCTACAGCGAGATCTATGTCGAAGAGTATCCAGTTGTGGTCTGAAAAAGATTTTTTACTGGATACCCTCCAATTTTCAACCTTCATAATATTGTTATTATTACAGAGAGTAATATCTATAACGTCTTCCCAGCCGTTAAAACTGTCCGTACTCGGAAAGATGAAGGTCGGGGTGTTACCTTTGTTGCATACGAGTATTATTAGGTTATTTTCAATAATTTAATCAAAAATTTGATTTTTCTGTAGTACACAGTACTCTTATAGTGGAAATATTTAATGCGAATATAACAAGCACCCTTCATGGGCATCGACCGAATATAATTTTTTTTTTTGTATTTTTTTATTAAAAAAAGGAAATCCAAATCCCAGAGCACTCAGACTCGGTAACGTTCCATTGTACTACCAGGCAGAAATCCTCCTTTTTGGTGTAGAGGCATGTGATTGGGTGGCGTATGTTGTTGTTCCCCATGGGGATTGAACCTGCACCGCACGGGTCACAAGCCAACACACTAACCTCGCCACCCTAATATAAACTGACTTAAATATCTCCTTTAGTAGAAAAATGGCATTTGGGAGAAAAGGACGGATGAAGGATAGGATGGGAAAGGAAGGACAGACAAATGATGATGAGTGGTAGTGGTAGTGGTAGTGTTGTTAGACGTGGGGAAATATTGGTGACAGTTCATCCTCTCCTGACTGAAACTCGTCCCGAGTTACTCTTCTTCCTCCTCGTCGTCACCCGCTGCTTCATCACCATTGTCATGATCTTCGTCGGTTTGTGGATACAGCTCACACCATGGCTTGAGTTTATCGCTGCTAGCTACAGTGCTTAATTTCCGCTGCTTCAGTTGAAATCCGTCCATCGGTATATCGGTCATATCGGTCATAGACCTTTGCTATGTCGTATGGCCCTCTATATTTGACCTCAAGTTTACGGGACTCTCCGGTGCTTGGAATAGCACTCTCGATCAGAACAAGATCTCCTTCCGTGTAATGATGCGGTCTCCTGTGCTTGGCATCAAACATAGATTTCCAAGCCTTACGTGCTATCTCGATATTGTTGATAGCTTGTTCGCGCCTTCGTCCTATCGTTGGCTTACCCAAATTGAAATCATCATCGTCGTGCAGTGCGGCCAGTATTTTGTTGCCTCCGATGTCTCGAAGGGGAAAATCATTGATCAGGTCCATAGGTGAAAACTTGGTTGTGGAGTTAACCCTCGTATTTATCGTCCATTGCAAGCGGCGAAGTTCAGCATCCCAATCCTTAGCGTTGGATGTCGAAGCCTTCAGGAATGATAGTACCGACTGATTAACCCTCTCAGCAAGTCCGTTCGCTCGCGGAGTTCTAACTGCTACCTTGATGCGTTGGATATTGGCTTGGCTGCAGAATTCAGCAAATGCGGCTGACGTAAATGCGGTCCCACGATCCGTAACGATCCTCTTCGGCACGCCAAAGTGCACTGTCAGTTGACTGAGAACCTCCGTAACTGGTTTCGTTTTTGTTGATTTGACTGGAGAAACGATAGCATATCTTGTCAACGCATCAACAATTACAAGAACATGCTCATTTTCTCGGCGACTGCTAATAAAAGGACCCAAGTGGTCTAGATGTAATGTTTCGAAAGGAACACTCGGTATTTCCATACCGTACAGCTGGCAATCCTTTCGAGATGGCTCACGACTGTAACAGCATTCGATGCATGATTTAACGTACCCTTTAACAAAATTCCTACTTCGAGGGAACCAGACGTGTTTGAGAATTCCTTTCAAGGTGCTGTCAATTCCCGGATGCCCCCTATCATCATGGCAAAGTTTGACGACTCGCCACTTCATCCCCTTGGGCACTACCAGCAACAGTTTATTTTCATCACCCCTTTTAAAAAGTCGATTTTTCTTCAGCAAATAATCCTGCACGTACCTTTTGCGTTGACTTGAAACTGTTTTCCCTTCAATGATGGCAATAATCTCCCGTAACTTCGGATCCTGTTTTTGCATTGTAAACAACCAGTCGTCGATGGGAAGAGTTATCGTCATTACCCATGCACTAACGTCTTCTGGTTTTGTGGCCGCTTCCACTGGAGCTCGGCTCATCGCGTCTACATGCCTCATCGCGTCACCGGGGCGGTGTATGATTTTGTAGTCGTACTCCAGCAGTTTCAGGAACCATCTTGCAATACGAGGGATCAGCGGCTTTGTCGATTTGACATTTGAAATGGCGGAGCAATCAGTGACAATCGTAAATTCCTTCCCAAGGAGGTACATGCGGAAGCGGTGGCATGCTTCAACTACAGCCAATACCTCCAATTCATAACTGTGATAGTTATGTTCGGTGTCACTACAAGCACGACTAAAATATGCAACAGGTCTCAGCTCTCAGCCTGTCGTACGACCTGAAGAAATTCCTCGAGATTCCGTATTCCTTCTTGAAAAGTTGTCGTTGCAAGGTTGACTTCGTCCACATAATTTGCTACCTTATCCTTGACTGGATTGATAACCTCCATCATCATGCGTTGGAATGCACACGGGGCATTCTTCAGCCCGAATCGCATGCGGTTGAATTCCCAATGTCCGTGGTGCGTAACGAAAGCTGTGTACTGTTTGGACTCCTCGCAAATCTCGATCTGGTAATAACCTGACATCATATCAAGAGTTGTATAATACTTCTTACCTGTCAACATGGAAAGCACCCCGTCGACAGTAGGCATTAGCCATGGTTGCTTCTCCGTCACAGCGTTTAGCTCGCGATAATCCACACATAAACGCTCTTCACCGTTCTGTTTACGAACTAGGACGATCGGAGATGAATACGCTGAAGTCGATGGGCGAATTATATTTAAGCTCAGTAGTTCTGCGATTATTCGTTCGACCGTTTTGCCGTTTTGGAATCGGAATGGGGTACGGCTTTTTAACAATTGGTTTAGAAGAAGTTAACAAAATCATCATTTTTACCGTCGAGCACTTTCCCAGTTCATTCAAATGTTCACCGAAACAATCCGCGTAGGAATTGAGTAAAGCCAACAACTCATTCTTCTCGTTTATCGTTAGGTCTTTACCGATATTGACATCCTCACTGCTCAACGCCATTACATGACATGACACATCAAGAGTCATGTTCGCGGTCAACAGCTCGCTACACTGAAATTCGCCCCCAGCAAATCCGTGTAACGTCTCTTCACACGGCGTCACTTTACCCCGACACTATTGCGTTAAATGATTGACTTACAACTTCCCGAATCAATCAGAGCGTCGCATTCAATACCATTCACTAAAACGTCCTTAATAAGTTCTGGCGATTTATTGCCGATCACATTTATGAATTACGCTGCGAACAATTTTTCGTCTCGTAATTAGTTGCAGAACACTTTAGACAGCGCTGTTTCCTTTGTGGTTGTGGACAATTTCTTGATAGATGCCCGCGCTCGCGACAATTAAAACACACCGGCCCTGTCGACTGCTTAACGTTGTCACTGTTTTCGGTTTTCACCGTTTTTTCCTTCGAGTAAAATTTTGACCAAAAAAATCACGAACAATTACCACTGTTTATCTCAATGCTACGAGTATTATTCATCGTAACACTATTGATAGTTTTCAGCAAGTCGGAACACTTTGTAAGATGAATGGCTGACAGAGTCTTCTTCAACCCTCCATCGTTCAACCCATTAATTATATAACGAATAATTGCGTTGTCTTCAATGTTTCCGCGACGACCTAATGCTAGTATTTTGTAATAGTATTCGATGAGCGATTCACTTTTACCCGCACGCGACTGCATCATTGACATATGAATGTCGGCAGTGTTTAAAACACATGGAAAGTCGGTCAAAAATGCGCCCACAAATTCCACCCACTCGCGAAAGATCGGATGCGCGTCAATCCAGAGCTTAGCAGCACCCTTTAATTTTGTTTGTACTGCAAATAGAACTAGTTGTTCGTTCCACCCGTAAGCTTGCTTTAATTGTTCTACGCGGTCAATAAACTGTGCTGAGCTCATATCCCCACCGCAAGGATCAAATTCCGGCAAAACCATTACAACATCCCGTACGTTAAAACGCTGAGTTTCACTATTGTTATTGTTTAGCTGCTCACCTCGCTCCAGCACGAATTGATTATTTACGTTGTTAGAGAGCGACGACGATGATCCTCCTTTCACGGCACTATTCGACGATACAGATGTAAAATCAGGCGGCATCGTAACTGTCGTAGTTGTTATTGTGGTAGTACACGGTACAGATTCCCCAACATTCGTTGATTCCTGAGATGGATGATTCACTTTATCATTTCGTCTCGTTTGCACACACGGCTGTGGTTGTGACACAGACGGCGACGCAGATGGCGACAACAGAGGCCAATCCTGCAAAATAACGTTCGCTTGCACATCTGCAGTTTTCGGCATCTGCTGATTTTGAGTTACACCGGCGGCGTTTGGGAGAGGTGGCGTAGAACCCGTATCAACGTGTACATGATTTGAATTTTTCGGCGACAAATGAATAACTGCTTGCAGCTGTTGTGTCAGTAACTCTAATGACCGTTTGAGACTACCGACTTCGTCGGTTTTCTACGTCAGAAACTTCATTTGCGACGTTCACGTGAACTTCACCGACGTCACACCCTTCTAAGCCCGAAATTAATTCAGCCTTTGTTCCCGATGTTTTTAAATTCAATTGCCGAAGAATGTCTTTTAACTGCGATAGCGTATAATTAGATAATTCCATGATGCATGGAAAATTCCACTTCTGATTTTGTTAGTTGACCGAATTAATTAAACAAAAGACTTCTCACAATTTGAACCCCTTTATTTAATGCGAATAAAACAAACTCCCTTCATGGGCAACGACCGAATATAAACTGACTTAAATATCTTCTTTAGTAAAAAAAATGGCATTTGGGAGAAAAGGACGGATGAAGGATAGGATGGGAAAGGAAGGACAGACAAATGATGATGAGTGGTAGTGGTAGTCTTGTTAGACGTGGAGAAATATTGATGACAATGTGTTCAGCTGACTCGTCCTCTTCAAGACAGAGTCGGCACTCAGGAGAGTCTACTATTTTCATTTTGTGTCGATGATATCTTAAACTATGGTGGCCAGTAAGGTAACCTACTAAGTTTTTGATATCATGCCTGCTTAGGTTTAGGCATTTGCTGGCATTTTGATTGAAAGGCCGAATGTTTCGTTTGGTCTGTCTTAAATCTGGGATGCTTTCCCAAAGATGGATACATTTTCTATGTTCCCAGCTTTTTATTGCTGCCGTTGCTGCTGATCTAGGAGTGCAGCAGAAGGGTTCGGGACCTATGAAGGGCGTTTCCGAACCTTTTCTGGCCAGTTCGTCGGCCTTTTCGTTACCTTCCACCCCGACATGACCTGGAACCCACCATAGCTTGGTCTTGTTACTTGTTCCGAGTGCCTGTAGGGTGTTGAAGCAGTACATGACTGATTTGGAGTCAATGGTATGCGAGCTAAGGGCGTTTATAGCTCCTTGACTATCCGTGAATATATGGATGGTTGCACCTTTTATACCAGATAAATTTATGTGGCTAGCGCAATCTTGAATGGCGTGGAGCTCTGCTTGAAATACGCTGGGACTTTTTCCCATGGGTATCGTGAAGCGTTTGTTTGGTCCGTATATTCCCGGTCTTACCCCCGCTTCCATTTTGGAACCATCCGTATACCACTTTATGCCGTTATGGCTGTTAGGTGGGTTATTATTAACCCATGCTTCTCTCTTGGGGATCTCCGTGGAGAACCGTTTATTGAAGCATAGTGTTTTATGAATGCGGTCTGTGACCGCGCAGTTCATGTTGAGTTCTGGCAGTTCATCGAGCAGGGTCTTATGTTCCGACTGATCGTTAAGACTTATCTCGTTTAACTGTATTTGACTTATTGCACTGCGGATCGCCACTTTTTGAATGTATATGTGGAGAGGTGTAATTCCTGTTATTGCCTCTATGGCAGCCGTTGGACAGGTTCGCATGGCTCCGGAGATACCAAGGCACGCAAGACGTTGTATCTTTTTGAGCTTCTCTATTGCGACCTTTTGTGTATATTTTGTCCACCATACAATGGAGGCGTATGTTATAATCCAGTGGACAATCTTTGCAGAGATTCCCTCTGTTAGCTTTAGTGATTTTGTTGTTAATGTGAGAGTTCCAGTTTAGTCTTTTGTCCAGGATTACTCCAAGATATTTGACTTCGTCGGAATACTCAATGGTCGTGCCATTCAGTGAAATCTAGGCTAAGCTGAGCTTTCTTCTTTTTGTAAAAGGAACTATGATAGCTTAACTGGGGTTTATGGAGAGATTTTCCTTGACGCACCAGTCTATAGCTATCTTAAGGGCGTTTTGCATACGTGAGGTAACTACGTTTGATTCTTTGCCCCTAATAATGATGACCAAGTCATCGGCGTACCCTATTATGTCGTAGCCTAAATTACTTAGTTTTTGAAGTAGGTTACTACGCACTATCTCTACATAAGTAGGATATTTTCATCTGCCCTATAAGGGACTAGGCTCTGGTGTTCAATTTGTAGTGGTTAGTAGTAGTTTTAGTTTTTCTAGCAATATTTAGCTATTGTAATGCAAAGAAAGTTTAAACCAGTAGTAGACACATGTAAAAAGGGAAAACGCAGATGCTGTTGCAAAGGCGGCGATATAGGAGCCACTCACAATGGCGTACGTCTAGAACAAAGTAGACCTTAAGAAATATTTTAATATGGTTTCGAAACAAAAGAACTGCTATGAAAGCAATATACCTTAACAATATACCACATAATGATGATCAAAAAGTCAAAAAGTCAACATCAATAACGTTTCCACGCAATCCGGAAAGAGAGGCAGTTCGAAAAACTCCTGGATCACACAAATGCAGCAACATCAGCATTTGATTGGCCTCAGTGAAGATTCAAAATCGGAGGCCTGCCGTTATTTTCAAAGGTCGAACCGCCGAATCTCAGGCGGATCAATAGGGATGCAGTTAAGTGTAATCGTTATGATCCCTTTAAGCCTGATCATAGCCTCACCGCTATTGTTGATGAACTTTGGCGAACGGATTTCCTTGGCATTTCTTTCTCTCTGAGGGGCTATTTTGAAAATGGTTGTGCCCCTGTTTGAGCTGGTTTGTCGAAGTTCGTGGATAGCCTGGTTTCTACCAGCAGCCGAAGAAGAAATTTCTTCTTACCCCCGATACAGGTCCTCCACACACTTGAATTTGAGCGCACATCCGCTTCGCGAGCCTCTTTCAAATTCTGTATTTTAATTCCAAGTAAGGTCGCTGTAGGGAATTCCTTGTGCTCTGCACTCTGCATCCTCAACTTCGTTAATGATGTGGGGAAGATAATTTTGCATATTTGCAATAAATTTTCCGCCTTTCTCTTTGTCCAGATAGTGCCATTTGAATCTCCTAGACACTTTTTATTGTTTCGTTCTGTTCATCCCCGCCGCCATTAAAACTTCTGTCAGGAGGAGGCGGTGTTGCTGGGCGATTGCCTCTCATTTTTTTTTTGTCGGGATGTGTGAAACTTTCTGCACTGGAGCACTCAGACTCAATACTGGTCCATTGTACTGCCAGGCAGACACACCACATTTTACTGTGGGAATTTACTCGTTTTTCTAAGAAAAACGAGAAGGCGCTTCAATGATAAGGAGCTAAGGTTTACAGCACTCACCATATCCGCACCAAATACCTGCCACCTGATACGAGCAAAAGCAGGACAATCACAGAGGAAATGTTCCGCAGTGTCGTCGCTTTCTCCACAGGCTTCGCAGTTGGTGGTGTCGCTTAGGCCTAGCACCTTAAGGTGTTTGGCAAAAGCGTAGTGTCCCGTGAGAACGCCAGTAGTCTGTCTGCAGTCTTTTCTGTTGAGAGACAACAAGAATGCCGCGAATTTCCCACAGACGTCGGGGAGCATTTGCTTAGTCTGTCTGCACCCTGGAGAGTCATGCCAACGGCGATTGTGTTCATAGGAAACCCAACCGTCAATGGAAGCCCTGACCGAGGACGCAGGCAGACAGATCGCTGGTTCAGGTCCTGAGAGGTCCCCCTCTGAGCCTTGTCTAGCAAGTTCATCGGAGATCTCGTTTCCCGTGATCCCGTTATGACCCGGGACCCAGACAAGTTTAAGTGAATTCAGCCTTCCGACCGAATTCAGAGATATCTTGCATTCACGTACTATTTTGGAGGTAGTTAAGGGTTTGAGTAAGGCCTTAAGCGCAGCCTGACTGTCGCTACAGACGCAGATACTTCGCCCCCTCCACCTGTTCCTCGTAACATAGTCCATGGCCATTAGGATAGCATAAGTCTCTGTTTGGAAGACTGACGCATATTTGCCTAACGGAAAGAAAAGTCTAACGCTATCGCTCTCCACGAAGACACCAGCACCAGATCCTTGATCGGTTTTGGAGCCATCCGTAAAGATTCGACTGCATTCCCTTCCAGGTTCAGAGTCCGGCCAGAGCCAGTCCTGGACGCGAGGAAAGTCGACCTCGTATTTGCGCTTTAGCCGAAGTTCCGGTGTCATCGCATCAGACGGCATATCCATAAGACAGGAGTCGAAGGACAACCGTTGCGCAAGTTCATCAAAACTCCAGTGCGAGTTATACCAAAAGCCACCTCTTGTAAGACGTGAGATAGCCTTGATTGTACATCCCATGATGTAAACATCAAGGGGCGGAAGGTTCAATAGTGCATCTAGGCCGGAGCCAGGCGTGCTGGGGAAGGCCCCCGTGCAGCCGAGACATACCTGCCTTTGGAGTTTGGCAAAAGCAGCAGTGACGTATTTACGTGAAAGCTTATTCCACCAAACAACTGATGCGTATGCTATAAATGGTCTTATCATAGCCGTATAAATCCATAGGACTCTTTTCGGTGATAAGCCCCATGTCTTGCCGAAAATGCCTTTGCACTGCCAGAAAATAGACAGCGCCTTGGCAGTCTTCAGCTCAACATGTTTGGACCAAAGAAGTTTGCTATCCAGGATGACTCCCAGATACTTTGCTTCATTGGAGAGTTGGATTGTGACGCCTTTTAGCACTGGCTGAGTCAACCCGACCAGCTTCCTCCTTCTCGTAAAGAGAACAACCTCAGTTTTAAGAGGATTGATCGAGAGCCCATTCCTAGTGCATCATTCGTCGATCACGTCAAGGGCCGCCTGCGCCTTGGCGCATACAGTCGCTAGGCATGATCCAACAGAAAGCACGGCAACATCATCCGCGTACGCCTGAGCGTAAATATTAGAACTGTTGAGTGCGTTCAACAGAGAGTCGACCAGCATACACCACAGCAGTGGAGACATGACGCCGCCTTGCGGGCAGCCTCTGTTTACCCCCGCCATAACATAGCGGCCACAATCCGCATCCGCAACCAACGTTCTATTCATTAGCATTGCTTTAATCCACAACACCAATGGTTCGTCTACTCCGTGTTGTCTGGCGGAGCTGCACATGCTATCAAAAGTCGCATTGTCAAAAGCACCCTCAATATCGATGAAAATGCCCATCGCGTATTCTTTTCTGTCAAGCGCGCCTTCAATTCTACCAACTAGATTTTGGAGCGCAGTCTCGCAGGATTTTCCGCGTTGATAGGCATGTTGCATCGGAGATAGTGGGTGCAATCGCAAAGCACCTTTGCGCACGTGAAGCTCGACCAGCCTTTCCAAGCTTTTCAGCAAGAAAGAAGTCAGACTGATTGGTCTGAAGCTCTTGGCGAGCGAGTAGTCACTTCTGCCAATTTTTGGTATGAATGCCACTCTAACTGTACGCCAGGGTGTTGGAATGTATGCCAGTGCTAGGACAGCGGTGAAGATTTTCTTCATAGTCGGTAGCAGCTGGTTTGTACATTGTTGCAGCATGGCTGGGTATATTCCGTCCGTACCAGGCGACTTGAAGCCGTCAAAAGACGCAAATGCGTATTTAATGGCCTCGTCCGTCACCACGGCCTTCGCAATATACCAGCTACGCCGAGTTGTTTGTCTTGGCTCACTCATAGGCTCGGTAATCGGGGCTGGTTGTGAACCAATTGTAATCTGGTTACCTGGAAAGTGCGACTCCAGCAGATAACTAAGAGTTTCCGCTTTCGTCTCAGTGAAGGTGCCATCAAGTTTTCTAAGTGAGTCCAGTTTGGCTGGTTTGCCCTTTTTCAGAACTTTAACCAACCTACTAGTTTCACCCAGCTTTTCAATCTTTTCGCAGAAATTCTTATAAGAAGCACTTTTCGATACCCGAATTAGCCTCTTATATTCCTTCTGCTTCGATCGGTAGAGATTCCAGTCTGTCTCCAAATCAGTCTTGAGTGACCTATTTAGAAGCTTTCTAGCTTCTCTACGAATTCTTTGCAGTTCCGAGCTCAACCAGGGAACCGGTGTTCTGCCAGGGGGTTTGCTTACTGGGCACGTCAGTTCAAAACAGCTAGTAATGGCACTATTCAGGTCTTGAACAGCTTCCTCTACCTTTTGTCTCGTCCTGAGTTTGGTTGGAGTTTTGAGAGTTTTCCCTAATTCCTCCCTGAAGCGTATCCAGTTGGTTTTTCTCGGATTCCTCCTCTCCTGCAAAGTGATGGCTTCGCATCCGATTTGGAATTCGATATATCTATGGTCTGAGAGGGACACCTCCGAAGAGACCCTCCAGTTAGTAACCGCCTTAAAGTATCTATTTGATAAAGTTAGGTCGATCACTTCCTGTCTTCTTGACGTCACAAAAGTTGGTTGCGAGCCAACATTGTTGATAGTAAGATCAGGTGATAGAATGAAATCCAGGAGATGGTTTCCTCGCATGTTGCATTTGCTGCTGCCCCAAACAGTGTTTTGAGCATTGGCATCACAGCATATAACTAGGCCCATCTTCCTGGTGTCGCAATAGTCAATGAGTTCAGCAATTGCCCTCGGTGGTGGAGGCACTACCGAATCATAGGGGAGATAAGCTGACGCCACGATGAAGGTCTTCCAACTTCCATTCGTTTCGTAGCTAATGGCTGCAGCAACCAAATCTTGGCCACAAAATTGTCCAAGCTTAGTCGCTGAGAAAAGGTTCGACACAGCAAGACAAGCCCTTGGTCTCTCGGACCGCTCGTCACAGAGTATCGTAGTGCCACGAACACCTCCAAGGCCACAGATGCGATTTTTCCACACCCATGGCTCCTGTATGGATGTTATGTGGGCTTTTGTATTCAACACAGAAAGCTTCTTACTGATGAGTGCAGTAGCAGCCTTGGAGTGTTGAAGGTTAATCTGAGTAAATCCAATCATTGGAAATACATCAGCTGGAAGTGTTCTAGTGGAAGGGCACGCAGAAGGTGCGCGCGCAGTTCCACCGACAGGAGTGCTTGAGGTCTTCTTCCTCCGTTTTTTCCTGTTCGAGCTATTGGAAGGGGAGGCAGCGTTGGTTTCTGTCAGCTGGCTGGTTTCGGTTGGGGTAACCTCTGCCGACCTGCATCTCTTTGCCGTCGCCGCCGGGGAAGGGCAGTTCTCAGCGCTTGCGCCTTCAACTGGCGGTGCAGTTTCTTTGCGCCGCACGATAGCCGCCTTTCTCCTTTTCCTCTTTCGCTGGCTCTTAGATGGACGCTGACCAGTGGACGCCGCCTCTGTGGCCCGTTTCACCTGTTCGGTTTCGCAGGCCTCGTCGGCAGCATCACACCTATCGGCTGTCTGTCTATTGGTCTGAAGATTAAGCGTATCAGGTTGAACCTCTCCGCCACTTTCTTCATGTTTCCAGCCCAGTCTACCGAACGTGTCGGAGATAGAGCTGCAGGAATCTTCGGAAGCAAACCTTTTCGCAACTCGAAGGTCAACGCCTGTACAGGCGGGCAGTATATGTATGTCGGTTGGGGCCTCCAGAATCCGTGCCCCGACCGTGGTCGAAAAGACCACGGGTGGATTTTCGCCCATGCGAGTACCACCTGGAGTATTTAAATCCTTAAGTTGTTCCTGCATACTTGTTTTTTGGTTTGGTTCGCGATAGAGCTTTGACGGTGTATAAAACGCCGCTATGACTCTAAAACCTCGGATCACGAACGTATCGTGACGAGGTCCCCCTATCCACCACCTGGGGACGCGCCTGGTGGGTAACCAACCCGACAGGATTGCCTCTCATAGGATCACCTTGCAATCTTTAAGCCGATGCTTCATGAAACGTGATACCAAATGGTAATCAATCTGGGTTTCATTTCCGCCGCTGCTGTAGTGACCAGGTGCCTGCTTTGTTTTACGAACATGATATTTAGAGCGATAAGACCGTATGACTTACACATGATTAGGATATCTTCACCCTGGTACTGTATCCCAATCCTTCATGGCAGTCCTCATAGTCTTCGTTTGAGTTCCCGACATGTCCGTTCAAATCTCCGCCAACAAACAAAAGTTCTTATTTCCTGATGTTACTGAATAGGTTGTGAAAATCTAGCCAGAATGCATCTTTTTCTCTCTGATCGCATCTAACTTGAAGAGCACTGACAATATTCCATACCTCACCTTCCATCATCAGTTTGAGAGATATCAAACGGTCACTGAACTTTGAAATGGTCAAGACGCTCTCAAGTAGATCTGCCGCAAGGATGACACCGATTCCGTTTCTATCCTCTCTCGTCCCGTAGTAGAACATCTTGAAAGCTTTTGTCTTAACGTCCCAGAAAAGTGCCCGATTTCCGGTGTTTCGCCATTTCGTTTCTTGAACACAGACGATGTAAAGTTGCCTTCTAACCATCTCTTCAAGCTCGTAGCTACGACCACTATTACTTCTAACGTTCCAACGCAACCCTTAGGTTTCGCCTAAGCTTAAGCATTACTTTGCTATCTCCGGGAAACCAAATAGCACTGACCCCAGCATTCCTGTCCATCCCAGGATAAGTACCATGTTAAATAGTGCCTGGCGGGGCAGTGCGTTTTCTATTAGCGTACATTTTCATAGTGTTTAGTTCAATTGAGTTCGACACATACATGCTGCTTTTATTTCTTGTTTGACCTTCCGTTTACGACACCGGTGACCTCCGTACATGCACACTAGCGGGACACCTTTAAGATGTTAAAATATATGTCAATGTTAAAATAAATGTTGATTACATGTCAATAAACAACAATAAAACAATGATAATAATAACACGACTGACAAGACTTTGAATCTATTCACGATAACCCTGAATACATTAACCTAAACTCATTTTCAGTTGTATTTCTCATAAATAAAATTTTAATATTACCGAAAACCCAATGTGCGCCAGTTTAGTCACGAATGTATTCTTTTTATTTCTCATATGATTGATTCGATACATATATTAGGCATTAACGGCTCATACATGGGCCTAAAACCTAGCTTCTCCAACCACTTTTTTGTGCGAAGTGGAAGGGGCCTACAATTTTAAGTCGAATCCGAACGCCAAATTTTGAGAAGCTTCTCATGACAATTGTTACTCTTGGGTGTTTGTCAGACGTTCGCAAGAGGTGGGGCAGTGGAAAAAACTTTTCGGCGATACTTGGCCCCGGCAGGATTTGAACCTGACACCTTTAGATTAAAAATATAGATATAGCTTGTTCTATGAATATGTTTTGGCAGATGGTCAAAGAATCCTCCCATTTGAGGATATATCAGACAGATAATATTGCGCACAACAACTTATTTACCTTTAGGGTGACCAAAATATTTATACTTAGTAAGATCGTTTTCCATGAAATTGTAGTCTTCCTGCTAACTTGGGTTGCAGACAATAACAGCAATTTCGACAATGTTCTCGAAGAGTATTACCATATCCCCCACAAAACAAGCAACATTGATTAAAGATTATGGTTTGTGAAGTTAAGAACGGTAATCGATATCCCTGCTTCACAGTTTTTTACTTTACTTAACGGGCTCCCAACCCGTGAAGAGTATCTGCTTGAGACACTGCAGCCTTCCATTCTCTGCTATAACGGGCACGCTGCTTCAAGTTCTCCAGACCAAGCGCTCTGGCATCCGCGAGGGCTTGGTGTTTAAAACGGAAGTTCGGTCTTCCTTGGCGTGTGAATTATTGTCCATTTGTTCAATGTGGCCGAGCCAATGTAGTCTACGTGATTTAGCTTTTCGGACTACATCCCCATCTTAGTACAGCTCAAAGAGTTCGCGATTGTTCCTTCTCCTCCATTCGTCCTCCTCGCACACAGGACCAAAAATCCCAAGGAGTATTTTTTTCTTTCAAAAGAACCCAATATTAGCTCTCCTTTTCTACTTATCGTCCAGCACTCGACAGCATACTGGCAGGATTAAGGTTCAATAGAGCATACATTTTGTCCTTCGAGTGAGGAGTTTTGAACCCATTTGTTTCGCTTAACCTAATTAGCCTCGGTTTCCTAAGGTAATTCTTCGCCGAATTTCCACTAAGGTGTCATTCGCGGAGTTAATGTTCACTCCAAGGTAGATGAACTCCTTAACTACTTCGAAGTTATAGCTGTATCTTTTATATTCTGTCCAATATTTTTGAATTAAGTTTATGTGGTTTTCCATTGGGAGCAAAAATATTACTTTTCATGAATCCATGTTTTTTCTTATTTTGGGATCACATTTCGCAGATCTCGATATCTTTCAAGATATACCTACGCACCATTTCACTAATCCACCATTATTATCTAAGAATGTACGAGGGCGGGTCAATAAGTCCGTGACTTTTTGAATTTCTGACCTCTTTACTGAAACGGCAACACTGCTCCTGTCAACAGGCATCTGTCAGTTGACTCCTGTCAAAATTTAAACTTGCTGCGTCAGTTAGTTTGTGTTGGACAGCTATTTTTATCAGACTACTCACTAATTTGAGGAGAAAATGGAAAAAAGTGAATTTCGTGTGCTTAGTAAGCATTATTTCTTGCGAAAAAAAACCATTACCGAGACCAAGGCTAAGCTTGAAAAATACTATGGGGACTCTACACCATCGATTTCAATGGTAAAAAAGTGGTTTACTGAATTTCGTTGTGGCCGTACAAGCACTGAAGATGCCGAACGTCCTGGACGCCCAGTTGAGGTCTCTACACCCGAAACAATCGAAAAAATTCACGATATGGTGTTGGCCGACCGAAGATTGAAAGTGCGATAGATTGTGGAAGCCGTAGGGATCTCGCATGGCTCAGTGGTTTCAATTTTGAATGATCACTTGGGCATGAGAAAGCTTTCCGCAAGATGGGTGCCGCGTTTGCTCACAGTCGACCACAAACGCAATCGTGTAACAACTTCACAGGAAGGTTTGGCGTTGTTTAATCGCAATATGGAGGAGTTTTTGCGCCGTTTTGTAACCGTGGACGAAACATGGATCCATCACAACACACCAGAGACCAAACAACAGTCAAAACAGTGGGTTTCTAAGGGTGAATCGGCGCCAAAGAAGGCCAAGGTGGGTTTGTCAGCCAATAAAGTTATGGCGACTGTTTTTTGGGATGCACGCGGGATAATCCACATTGACTACCTTCAAAAGGGAAGAACAATCAATGGGGAATATTATGCCAACTTATTGGACCGATTCAATGACGATTTGAAAAAAAACCGACCTCATTTGGCCAACAAAAAAGTTCTTTTCCACCAATACAATGCAAGGGTGCACAGATGTGCAGTTGCCATGGCAAAAAAACCATGAATTGGGCTATGAATTGCTCCCTCATCCAACCTATTCTCCAGATTTGGCTCCGAGCGACTACTTCTTGTTCCCAAACCTGAAGAAATGGCTGGGTGGAAAAAGATTTGACTCCAATGATGAAGTCATCTCGCAAATAAAGGCCTATTTTACAAATCATTTTTTTTTGGAAGGGATAAAAAAATTGGAGAAGCGTTGGACAAAGTTTATAGAGCTCAAGGGAGACTACGTTGAAAAATAAAATTATTTTTTTATCAAAAAATCTGTGTTTTATTCCAAAAGTCACGGACTTATTGACCCGCCCTCGTATGAACCTTGGACATTTTTTTTTTGAGAAAGTATAGCGTTTGCACGCAGTTGTATTAATCGCTAAACAGCTATGCTTGCTATAATGCTTAAATGGAAAACCACATCTCCATGCTTTCCGAAAAAAAGACATGCAACTTTATATGTAGGCACATCAAAAATCAAAATAGTCTATTTCGATTGACTTTGTTTAGCGAAATTTCCCTTTTCCCTTTTCCCTTTTTTTTGTTTGCTAAGGAAGATTTTGTATAGAATAGTTTTTATTTTAATTCAATAACGGCACAGGAAGATGCAAATTATGCAACAAAAAATTTGAGTTAAGCAACATGGGCCAAAGGGCTTTGGTGTCGCAAAAAAAATGGACTAGCGCATAAGTCAAATTCTAAAGATTTGACGTCACAAAAAATTGATACTTTCTTCACTGCGTCTGGTTCATTGGTCGACTCTAGTAGTCAAAAAACATCTCAAAATACACTAAAAAATATAAACGCTCAAAATACACAAACAAAATATTTTACTTTCGACAAGACCGATTCCATTGTCGCAGAGATAAGGTGGAGTCTGTATATTATTTCCACCAGAGCGTCCTTGAACTCGTCTGTTGAAATTAGTGATCTTTTTCGAGTGATGTTCCCAGACAGCAAAATTTCTGAAAATTTTAAGTTAGGAAGAACTAAGAGTTCCTACGTTATCAACCACGGTATCTTCCCATATTTCCATAACAATCTTTTGGATAGATAAAGTAAACAAATGTGACGACTTTGTTATATGTTTTGACGAAGTACTGAACAAAATAGTTTAGAAAGGACAAATGGATTTAGCTGTCCGTTTTTTTGATGAGTCAAAAGGAATTGTTTGCAATAGGTAAGCGAGTTCATGGGATCTTCAAAGTCAGATGACATATTAAAACATTTTGACAATGGAATCCGATTTTTGAAAAAAGAGAAACTTCTTCAAGTATCTATGGATGGCCCAAACGTAAATTTATCTTTTTTAAAGAAATTAAAACAACAGCGAAATGAAATTGCTCCGGATGGTACGCAGCTACTAGAATGTGGTGTGGGTGGTCTACATGTAATACATGGAGCCATGAAAACCGGACTTACAAATGTTTCATGGGACCTGCATATTTTTTTAAGGCACGTTTTCAAAGATAGTCCTGCAAGAAGAAGCTTATTTACATCCAAACTGATTGTACTCGATTCCCCCTGAAATATTGCGGTGTACGTTGGCTCGAAAACAAAATCTGTTTAGAGAGATGCCTGAACATTTTTGATAAGTTGAAGCACTTTTTTCTATGACAAATTCAGATTTACCAAAAACAAGGCCAATTGAAAACGTAAAAAAAATACTTCCAAGACAAATTGTTAGACTGCAAACTTGAATTTTTCCATACAATTACATCTGATTGTGAACCATTTTTATCAAAATTTCAAGGCAACAAACCCTTGATATTTTACCTTTATGAAGATCTCCCCATAATGGTTAAAAACTTATTGCATCGCATCGTCAAAAAAAGTATATCAGCGAATGCTCCATAGGATATCAACTTTTGCCCATCGATCTTTCAAGGGAATCTAATCTTTTGGAAATAAAAAACGTTGACGTTGGCTTCAAGGCAACGAAAATCATCAATGCAATAAAACAAAAAGATAATTTTTCGGAAAAAGATATTTTAAAATTTAAACTGGATTGCCGCAAAATTATTATAAGCATAATATCAAAAATCGAAGAACGAAGCCCATTAAAATACGATTTTATTGTAAACGTGAGCAGTCTTTATCCTAGAAATATTTTGCAAAACAACGGTCTCTACAGTAAAAGATTCAAAAATTTCCTGCAAATTTTATATAATCAATGCCAACCGATTGTTTGATACATGCGCGGAAAGGGCAAAATTGCAGTACATAAATGCATGTACAGATGCAAAAACAGCACTGGAAGAGGAGTACAAAAGCTTTGTAATCAACGAATTCTACTTGTAGAGTTGATGAGTTCTACTTTCAGCTTTTTGGCAAAAATGAAAATTTTAAAGATCTACGGCATGTTATAAAAATGTGTTGTATTTTATCGCACGGAAACCCCTCAAAAATTTTGTCGGGCGCAGTGGCTCAATGGTTAGTGTGTCTGCTTACTAATCGGAAGGTCCCCGGTTCAATTCCGGCGCCAAATAACATCTTGAGTTTTTTCTCCACTGCCCCACCTCTTGCGAACGTCTAACAAACATCCAAGAGTATCAATTGTCATGAGAAGCTTCTCAAATTTGTAGGTCCCTTTCCACTTCGCAAAGAAAGTGGTTGGAGAAGCTAGGTTTTAGGCCCTCTATGGGCCGTTAATGCCTAATATTTATTTATTTTAAACCCCTCAATTGGGAGTGGTTTCTCAATTAACAAAACTCTTTTGGCCGAAAACCTCCTTGAGGAGTCACTAGTCGCTCAGAGAAGAGTTGTTCGATCCTCTCATAGCCGCTATACACAGCAGTTAGAAGAAAAACTTAAATTTAAAAAAAAGAAGATGGAGTAAACGTACTAAAAAGAAAAAGGGAGGAAGAAATTAAAAAACTTCATAAGGAAAAAGCAAAAATTCGCATTCAAGCCCAGGTTGAAGAAGAGAAAATAAATTATCAACTCTCCCTTTTAAAAAAATAAGGTATATCCTGTTCTCAACTGATTGTTTCATTGATATTTTTTAAAAGGAATGTTTAGAAGTATACAATTTTTCTGTTCTTTAAATATTTGGGACTAGTGTTTAAATGCGTCATTTTGTTGGCTATATTTGCAAAATTTGGTCAGGGAAAACTTCAAAACTGTTCAAGGAAAGTCAGGATTTTTTTTTTTTAATAATAGTGGCAACCATGATTTACTTCAAGACCAACCAACCAAAGTTAACGAGGACACGTGGTGAAAACTCAGCATCTAGCGGTCATTGTTTGAAAATGTCTCCTTATATGCAAAACTAAGTGGTGGCGATGGTGTTTAGGTTAGTTTGTTGGCTTGTCACCCGTGCGGTGATTTCCTTATATAAAAAAAAAAATAAATGTGCAAAGTAGATGTAGCTACCCAGGCACGTTTGTGGATAAAGACGTACAAATTTGGTTGAGGTCCATCCGGGCTGCTGGCGCCTTCTAAAGTAAAGTAAGTAAGCGGTATTATATTTGTCTCATATTTTGGAATGGAACTCAATAAAAAGTGTATTTTTCTCAACTCAGCACTTTTTTGAACCGAACAGCCTTTGACAGTTATAGCTGCTTACAAATACAAAATATGTATCACATATATATCGAATTCCTGATTTTCTAAACAATAAGCAAACCTTAATATTTATTGCAGCCTCAGCAGTGCTGAAGAATCTGACCGCATGTTAGATCCAGATCCAAGGATAGTACTGCGACCGATCGGACGTGTGGAAGAAGCCTAAGCAGCTCGACATACTTATTTCAGTTGATTAACTTATTTTTTAAAAAGATTCAACACTACGAAGAGCAGAAATTAACTTATCTCGAATTTACAAAAAACACAGTATGCAAGATTCAAATTAACTGATTAAAATTTACTAATTTTATTTAACTGAAACTTGAAAACTTTTTGAATTTTAACAGGAGCAAGTTACTTAATATATTTTAAGCTTCAATACACTTCGATCACTTAATGTTTTGTTTAGTTGCGATGCAAACATTAAAACAAAAATATAACTGATTGGATAAATGTCCAGTGGGATTGATTTCATTAATAAAAAATAAAATACTAAAATATTAACAGTTTAAGAGGAGCATTTAACACTAACAACCGATAATATAGTTTTTAAGAAGCCATCGCATTTTGGTACCCTATTCCATGATATAATTAAAATTATAATTGTGTTGTATTGAGGACAGTTGGTCCTCATTGGCTTTGTTGGTCAAGTTGGTCTTGCAATGAAACTAACTTCATTTACTTTCCGACGTTTCGACAGGGGTCGCTGTCTTCTTCACATGTGGGTGAAACAAACTTACAAGGAGTGAACAGAACTTACATAGAGAAAAAGCGATATGAAAACTTGTTTTTACATTTCGATAAAAACTTCATTTTGTTGGTTGAAAAATGTATAAATTTTGAAAAGTTAAAATAAAATTAACCACTTGAGATAAAATAAAATTGCTTCAGAACGTTTTACGAATGTCTCGAGCTATCCAGAGTTTTCTTGGCGCACTTAAAGTTCCACTATGATTTTAACAAATTTCATAAAAGTTTATGCAAACTTTGTAAGACAGTAAAAGCTGCGCGTTTAATGTTAAATTATTTGCAAAGGATTTGTTTGACGTTGCTAATCTGTGCTTTTTCATCCATTTTTATTAAAATAATCGCAACGAACTACGAAAACAAAGAGATTGTTAACAAGCAGGTGCACAATACGGTTCTAACAGCTGCTCAATACATAATCAGCCCTATCGTAGAAAATGTCGCATCTGAGAGTCTCTTCAATTTTTTTACTTTTACCTTGCATATGCCACGTAGAATACGACGCGAAAACAAACTGTATTACCGATAGGGGATCAACAACACGACCCTTCGTCCACGTTTCTGTGTAATGCTGTTAAAGATTTTTAAGTGGGTTGTTGGATTTGGTTTTGGTTGGATTTCGTAGCAGTTTTGAAGTTGTGAAATTTATTTTATTTTTTCCTGCTCGTATTTTGCTTGCTTTGTTGCTATAAATTAAAGCTTTAAATCTTCGTTATCCAAATGCATTCAATGCAATAAATTTCAGTTGCGACTTCCATACATAAATTATGATTTTAGGAACAATAAACTCGTTTATCGACTCGTATTCTATCATGCACTGAAACCTATTCAAATTAATGATAGGCAGACAACTTTACGCCAATTCCGAACGCATTTGAAAAGCTCCCATGACCATTTTATACTCTTGGATGTTTGTCAGACTTTCGCAATAGGTAAGACAAAGGCGTTCCGAAAATATTCGATAAGTCAAAGATTAGATATTGAATGATAGTTTAAGATCATGGATAAGACAGATCGGTCGGACTGTTTGAAAGCTGTAGTAAGGAGGAGCTGTCAAGTGGTTACACAAAGGTGGGGTCTGCTAAGGTGATAAGTGACATACAATTCAATTATTTTTTATCCATGTAAGCTGGTGGCCCCATTTTTATAAAAGGAAAGGATGAGAAAACCAACGATCATACCACGTCGAGTTAATCGTTTCTGGTCAGATCACCGTAATTAAACGACGTTGGGCGTGGTTAGTACGTAGATGGGGGACCATTTGAGAACAACCGCGTGTCGTTGGCCAGTCCCATCTACAGAGTTGAGGTAGATAATACACATACGTGGTATCACAATGGACCTAAATTGGTCTAATTGTGTCGGCTTTTGCCGACAGCCACCTAAACCTAACCTAACCTAACCTAAAAGTGGGGCCTATGTCAGTATCGATCCAAAGTTTGTGCGATTTTTCGAAGCTTCAGATTCGTCATGTTTTTCAATTGCATCCGTCCACAGTTTCGAGATTTACACTATGCATTTACTAATTTGCACTTACTTTATAGAGAAGTCGTTTGAAAACTCTTTTCTTCCTGCCCAACGAATCTGTTCATGGGCGAATTTTGTTTGTTTTGATTTTTACTTTGATTTCGTGAAGGTCGAATGGACAACACTGTTCTGTGTTGTTTATATCGACGGTGTAATGATCTGGATTAGAGGGATCATAATATTTCCGCTTCATCTAGCATTTATCTTGACCTGTTGACAATATCAACTTTTAAGCATTTTTGTTTTTAAAAGAAATTTGTGTTTATCAATGGCAACTGTTTAAGTAACGGCGCCGTTTAGCCTGCCCTAATAATACATAAACCTAGAAATAGTTTTTACCAACGCATTACAAGTATCGTTAGTAAGTTCATATTATGGATACACAGTTTTTCACTTTTGTTGCCTGAATCAGTAGCAATTTGGCAAAACTAATTCAAAGACACTTACATTAAGTATATAAGGTCGTTATAGGGTATCAAATGCGATCATTTCCAGATAGTTATTTTTTCTAATTATTTAAATACAAACCTTAACAAAATTGAATGACAAAAACCATATTTTATATCTTGACGTCCATTTTACTTAGAAATATAATTAAAAGTCAATCAACGGAAAAAAAACACAAAAAACAGTTAATAATAATTCAACAGTTATATAAAATTCTGCAATATAATACTACAAGAAATTTAAAACATTCTGTCCAAGAGTATATTTTAAATAAAAAATCAAAATCATATATTAGTATTAAAAACAAATCATACAGAAAAATCATATTTTTACAAAGACTGTTTTTTATATATTAATTTATTTTGTTTCATCTTTATTTTTTATTTTTTTATTTTCGCATACCATTTTTATTAATTTGATCGTATTAAATGTTCATCATATTTATTTGTAGTTACACGAAAGGAAACAAATTGTTTTCTTTTTTAGAAATTGTTTGTAGGTTCACACAGAAATCCGAGCGATAATGCGCCAAATAAAAATTTAAAAACAAAACAAAGCCAATAAGTAACAAAAGAAAAACAATTACATATAGTATATATATTTAAATATTTGAAAGAGGATCGAAATTATAAACATTTATCTACAAAAAACAAGTTATATGGAAGACATATTTTTGTATATTAAACAAGGAAAAAAACACGAAGCGATATTTAACGTAAACAATATTCCCTTTAATGTTTATTTCTTTGTAAAATAAAATGTATTTTTTTAAGAATATACATTAAAATCGATTTCTCGCTAAACTATGTTCACAAACACAAATTAAGAAGGAGAAATCAATCGATTTTATTACTATTCTTTTATCTGATGAATTATAAACAAAATATTCAAGATATTTCTCTTCTTACATATAATATAGTTTGATGTATTATTTATGTAAGTACAGTTTTGATATTAAATATCATGAATTTTGTGTTGAGATGTAAACATAAAAAAAAATCCCTTTATTTGTTTTTTGTTTTGGTTCGCTCGTGCAAAACTATAGCAATGTTCATTCCTTTGTTAAAAAGAAAATATATTCTTAAAACAATACATTCAGAAAGAATCTATATTGAAAATTGTAAAGGTAATTTGAGGAATAAATAAGCTCATTTGAAATGGAATTGAGTTTTTCTTTTATTTTTTTGTATACTTATAAACGCAAACAATTTTTTTGCAGACTTTTTTATCCGTTCATCTTTCATAACCGGTTTCGAATATTTGGGGTGCTCATTTGCAAATTCGTTCTATTTCTGCCGAATTGAGGTCGAAGTCGAAAAAGTAACCATTTTGACGTTTTCATTTCGTCCGGTTCGTGTTTGTGAAATTTAATTCGCAAGAGCAAAAATTTAAGTTTTAGGTGAATAAATATATTGAATATTTATTAGTTTGTTTGGCCTTATTAAGGGGAAAACATACAAAAGCTAATCTAACTGATATGATGGTGGAGTTTATATAAATAACCCTGACCTGTGCCCAAGTTCTGCAACTCATGCGATAACTCTTCGCAACTCGCAGTTCCCTACTAGTTAAACCATCCGGCCACGTCTAAGAAAATAAAACGAAAAAGGGTTTTATGAAGGATCAAGCAACCACAAACAGAAAAAGAAAACCCAAAAAGGAAAGGAACAACCTAACCAAGGACTCCACCCAGACGAGCGTGCAACGTACTCGTGCACAATCGCCTAGGTAAGTTTAGTTTCGACGGACCACAGTATAGTCCTTCGAGCCGGATCAATGGATAATCAGTGGTGGAGTAGTGGATGGGTATTGTAGGTGTATTGGAAGGACTGCACAACCTTTCCGATTTACGTAGCGGATTGTAAGGAATATTATGTGGATAGTAGTATGTAACTAAAGCTTGCTGGTGAGTGGCGGATAATTACTGTATTGATTAATTTCTTACGCTATTTATACAACATTGAACTTCACATAATGCTTATAATAACTTATTCTATGACCCCAATGGTGGTTGTGGCAATATTGCACTCAATGTGCTGCGTTTGCTGACCTGAATCTATGGCCCATACTACTTGTAAAGTTGCAATTGGTGCTTACCTAGCTTGTGGCGTAATTGCATGCGGAATTATGTGGTGTTTGAGGGTTTACTATGGGGTTACTCAGGTCGTGGCCTGATGTGTTATGTGCAAACAGCTGCCTTATTCGCAGCATCGGTATCGAGGTCTCTGACAGTGAAATAGAGAAATGCTACGTCAAGAAAGTGAAAGCAAACATCAAGAAATGATCTCGATCAACTACGCGAAATTCTCTAACTTAACTACTAAGCAACGAATAATGGCCGCAAAGAGGAGTAACAAAAATAAACTTAACACAAAAGTAACTGGAATTGATGAGAGCAGCGGCAGCATGGACAACAGCAGCGCCAACATTAGCAAAAACAGCAGCACTGGCATCGGTACTGGGATTTATTTAAATGACTCCCTCACGAAGTACACTCTGGCTCTCTTCATGACGGCGAAAGAAGCAATAAAGAGTAAACACTTAAAATATGTATGTTACAAAGATAACCAAATTCTTGCTAGAGAGGTAGAGGGTGGAAGGGTCATTTCAATCAGATCTTTTAATGATCTTGCACTTATATAGTGCATTTCAAGAGTAATTCCTTATGTTCTAATGCAAACAAAATTCGAAAATGATTTAATAGATGACTTTTCTAAGTTCCAATTGTGATAGCGCTTTTTTTAATAGTAAAGATAAACTTTTTATTGTTCACCAGAATATTAGAAGTTTAAGAGAAAACTTTTCAGCTCTTGTTACACACAATGGTTCGTTCGCGTGTATTCCGGATATTGTGTTTGTCTCTGAAATTTAGATCTATGATTTCGAAGTGAAAGATTATCATATCCCTGGGTATAATTTCTTTGCTAAGACGAATGAAGTCTACGCGGCAGGTGGTGTTGTTTTTTTTTATAAAAAAACTAGCTGCACCTGCCCGGCTTTGCCCGTGCCCGAGAATTCTATTGGCCAATATGTTCGAGTAGACAATTATAAGGAAATTGTCTATAGCGGGTATACGGCGTATGTTGCTGCGCCTAAAAAAAGAAGACCGATTTTGACCAAAGTTCACAGAAACACTCTCAGGGCAATACCGAAGATTGCCTGATTTGAGCTCAACCGGTGAAAGGGACTGCACGTTTTTCTCCGCATGGCTTAGGCCGCTCACACAACTTCGTTGTTCCGTTTAGGGTGGGTGCTTGTTGTCTGGCAGGCGCCTATGTCACCTTACTTCTGCGAATCAAACAACAAAGCGAAAATAAAAAACTTCGATTGAATCACTTTTCATTCACTTCCACACCGATTGTTATCAATGTTGGAAAAGCAACTTTCCGATGTCCGATTCACAAAAAAATGCAAAAAATTTCAATAAGAGTTATTTGAATAAAATCAAACACACGATATCTCAAGAATGAAAGTGCGCACAAATTCCACAATAAGCTTGAAACGTTCGCGTGGTCTCCCTCTTTCATATGCTTGTTCGGATAACAAAATAAGTGACGTCTGTACGGTCTCTGTATCTGCGTCGTAATTTACACGCATACGCACATATGCATGTGTACTCACTCACATGCCCATATCTCACACACCGATGCAGATATAGCCAAACATAACAACCTTCGTGCAGACGTCGCCTTTCATGGAAAAAAATTTCATTGGAATCGGTTAACGCGTTTGGCCAAACACCGGCAACAAACACAAATATGGATTGATTTTTATATATAGAAAATATTACACAAAAAAACTTTTTATTATTTCACTTAAATTTGTTTTGTTTTTCGAAGCACATGATACCTACATATGAAACACACAGTGTATAAATACATTGTCAATTTTTTTGTCTTTTTTAAGAAACACATAATTTACACACCGATGCAGATACAGACATCGCACATAGACGTCACCTTTCTTTAAAAAAAAATTTCATTGGAATCGGTTAAGGCGTTTGGCCAAACACCGGCAACAAACGCAAATATGGATTGATTTTTATATACATATATATATAAATAGATATAGATATATTCTCATATCAATTTTAATTCACAAAAACTCACAAAATCGCAATGAAGAAATCCGAATCCGACAGCACCACCAAACATGAAACAAAATTGGCTTCTCCATTGATCGATAATAGATGGCGTTACGTTGCGTGTCTATCTGACAGTTCCATTGTGATACGATATGTTACATTCAAATGTGATTCTTTATTTGGTTGTTGCCAAAATAAATAAATACAAAATGAAAAAAAAAAAAAATTTAAAAAAAATCGAAAAAAAACCTGGCTGGGTGGTCAAAATAAGCCATTTTGAAATTTAGATTTTTTTTTCTAAAACCCGTGCTGAGAAAATACCTTTCCAACAAAGTATAAATCATCAAAATCGGTTTGGCCAATCTCGAGTTATGCGGTTACATCCCTTCGGACACTTTCTTTTATATATATAGATGAATATAAGATTCTAGATGTTTTGCGTCTTGATTTACTAAGTGCGGATGTTATTAAAGTTTCCATTGATATTAACCATGTTGTGTTTGTCTTTTTGTGTGTCTATAGACTACATTTGTTTAATGTCTCGTTGTTCATTGGCGAATTTTCTGGTCTCTTGGATAAAGAAAAATCAAAAAACTTATTTATTTTAGGTGATTTCAATTTAAATATTTTGGAAATTACTGATACGGTTTCTAGCTACAAGGTGGGGCAAAAATTGTCAGGTGACGCAAAAGTTGTCACCCGATGTTCTTTCGCTGTAATTTTTTTTATGAATGAAAAACTTTGGTTCTGCTTTTGGATTATGTTAATTGGTGTCTTAAGTTTTTTCTGTATCAGTTAACTTCACAAATATCAAAGTAGAATTTACATTTGCCGCCATTTGCAAAAATTATGCTTCTTCCGATAGGAAGAAGACTTTTGCGCCACCTTGTATTTGGCATTATTGGCATCACATGGCTTAGCTTGTTTCATTAATGAACCAACTAGGACTGTATCGGGCAAATGCTTAGACCACATCTATGGACGTTCTTGTAATTTGTCTTTGAGGAATTGTAAAAAATGTGTAATAGATTTAATGTTAACTGATCATTCCATGACAGGTCTTTTAATTGACATAATTAAAAGCGCTCGTGTTAATCCAACATATTCAAAAAAATAAAGAAAATCAACTTTTATGACCTCAATAATAATCTATTATATGAGTTTTGGGATGATGTATATGAATGTAGTGATGCTTCAACTTCCTTTACAATGTTTATGGAATCTCTAATGAAATACATTTCTATCAGTTCCTCTTCTTTGTCTCCGAAAAGCGTGGTTAAACGACATAAGCCGTGGATCTCTAAGTACTTATTAAACAAAGTTAGATGTAAAAACAAACTCAGAATCCAATGTTATAAGTACCCCAGTAATATGAGCTTAAAAAGAAAATATAAGATGTTATGCGCTGATCTTAAAAAGGAGATTCCAATCTGCCGCGATAATTTTTACCGTTCGCAATTTAACTCTGCGAATGGAAATTTAAAAAAAGAATGGCGGATTGTAAATAGTATCCTTAATAAGTCCGCCTCCACCATGATACCAACTGTTATTAGAGTCAATGACTGCGATGTATCTGATAAACTTACTTTTGCTAATTTAACATCTATTTCACTAATATAGCTAAAAGCTTACAGCCTTCTCCCATGAAATTAATATGTTCAGTATGTTCTTCCAACCTTAGTTTTACCGAACAGATTGAAGTAAACAGTTTTGTGTACCAGCCCATAATTCCTCTCGAGGTTCTAAAAGTGATTGTTACTCTTAACAAATCAAATTCGTGTGATGCTTATGGTTTATCTAATATCATTGTTAAACATATTGCGTATTCTTCTCTGAATGTTCTAGTAGATATTTTTAACCGTTGTGTTTTTTCTGGTGACTTCCCCGAAGTACTCAAATGTGCAGATGTTGTACCTCTGCTGAAAAAGGGTTCCGCTGACATCTCTAATTATCGTCCTATTTCACTTCTTCCAGTCTTCAGTAAAATTTTTGTGAAACTGATGAAAAATAGAATAGTGAGTTATCTAAATTATAATTCGTTTTTAAGTCCAGTTCAATTTGGATTTCAAAAAGGAAAATCAACTGAAGATGCACTTCTACAGTTCTGCTCTCAAATAATGTCTAAACTTGATGGTAAAAAATATACAGCTGACTTGTTTATTGACATTACCAAAGCCTTCGATATGGTTGACCATAACATCCTGTTGAAGAACGTTGAAGAAATTAGAAAAAGCGGGTTTTTTTTGGGTTATACCTCGACAGCAAAAAAATATTTTTTGCCCCATTTTGGGGGGCTACTGGCGGGGCGATTGCGACACTTAAAACGTCTGGCACCTACTTTTTTGTAATGAGGGGATTTTTCCCGATTTTTTGATGTAATTTTTGTTGGGTTATACCTCGACAGCAAAAAAATATTTATTGCCCTATTTTGGGGGGCGTCTGGCGGGGCGAATGCGACACTTAAAACGTCTGGCACCTACTTTTTTTTAATCAGGGGATTTTTCCCGATTTTTTTATGTATTTTTTTTTGGGTTATACCTCGACAGCAAAAAAATATTTTTTGCCCTATTTTGGGGGGCGTCTGGCGGGGCGAATGCGACATTTAAAACGTCTGGCACCTACTTTTTTGTAATGAGGGGATTTTTCCCTATTTTTTGATGTAATTTTTTTTGGGTTATACCTCGACAGCAAAAAAATATTTCTTGCCCTATTTTGGGGGGCGTCTGGCGGGGCGAATGCGACACTTAAAACGTCTGGCACCTATTTTTTTGTAATGAGGGGATTTTTCCCGATTTTTCGATGTAATTTTTTTTGGGTTATACCTCGACAGCAAAAAAATAGTTTTCGCCCTATTGTGGGGGACGTCTGGCGGGGCGAATGCGACACTTAAAATGTCTGGCACCTACTTTTTGTAATGAGGGGATTTTTCCCGATTTTTTGATGTAATTTTTTTGGGGTTATACCTCGACAGTAAAAAAATATTTTTTGCCCTATTTTGGGGGGCGTCTGGCGGGGCGAATGCGACACTTAAAACGTCTGGTACCTACTTTTTTGTAATAAGGGGATTTTTCCCGATTTTTTGATGTAATTTTTTTTGGGTTATACCTCGACAGCAAAAAAATATTGTTTGCCCTATTTTGGGGGGCGTCTGGCGGGGCGAATGCGACACTTAAAACGTCTGGCACCTACTTTTTTGTAATGAGGGGATTTTTCCCGATTTTTTGATGTAATTTTTTTTGGGTTATACCTCGACAGCAAAAAAAAATTTGTTGCCCTATTTTGGCGTCTGGCGGGGCGAATGCGACACTTAAAATGTCTGGCACCTAGTTTTTGTAATGAGGGGATTTTTCCCGATTTTTTTATGTAATTTTTTTTGGGTTATACCTCGACAGCAAAAAAATATTTTTTGCCCTATTTTGGGGGGCGTCTGGCGGGGCGAATGCGACACTTAAAACGTCTGGCACCTACTTTTTTGTAATAAGGGGATTTTTCCCGATTTGTTGATGTAATTTTTTTTGGGTTATACCTCGACAGCAAAAAAATATTTTTTGCCCTATTTTGGGGGGCGTCTGGCGGGGCGAATGCGACACTTAAAACGTCTGGCACCTACTTTTTTGTAATGAAGGGATTTTTCCCGATTTTTTGATGTAATTTTTTTTGGGTTATACCTCGACAGCAAAAAAATATTTTTTGCCCTATTTTGGGGGGCGTCTGGCGGGGCGAATGCGACACTTAAAATGTCTGGCACCTAGGTTTTGTAATGAGGGGATTTTTCCCGATTTTTTGATGTAATTTTTTTTGGGTTATACCTCGACAGCAAAAAAATATTTTTTGCCCTATTTTGGGGGGCGTCTGGCGGGGCGAATGCGACACTTAAAACGTCTGGCATCTACTTTTTTGTAATGAGGGGATTTTTCCCGATTTTTCGATGTAATTTTTTTTTGGGTTATACCTCGACAGCAAAAAAATATTTATTGCCCTATTTTGGGGGGCGTCTGGCGGGGCGAATGCGACACTTAAAACGTCTGGCACCTACTTTTTTGTAATAAGGGGATTTTTCCCGATTTTTTGATGTAATTTTTTTTGGGTTATACCTCGACAGCAAAAAAATATTTTTTGCCCTATTTTGGGGGGCGTCTGGCGGGGCGAATGCGACACTTAAAACGTCTGGCACCTACTTTTTTGTAATGAGGGGATTTTTCCCGATTTTTTGATGTAATTTTTTTTGGGTTATACCTCGACAGCAAAAAAATATTTTTTGCCCTATTTTCTGGGGCGTCTGGCGGGGCGAATGCGACACTTAAAATGTCTGGCACCTAGTTTTTGTAATGAGGGGATTTTTCCCGATTTTTTGATGTAATTTTTTTTGGGTTATACCTCGACAGCAAAAAAATATTTTTTGCCCTATTTTGGGGGGCGTCTGGCGGGGCGAATGCGACACTTAAAACGTCTGGCACCTACTTTTTTGTAATGAGGGGATTTTTCCCGATTTTTTGATGTAATTTTTTTTGGGTTATACCTCGACAGCAAAAAAAATATTTTTTGCCCTATTTAGGGGGGCGTCTGGCGGGGCGAATGCGACACTTAAAACGTCTGGCATCTACTTTTTTGTAATGAGGGGATTTTTCCCGATTTTTTGATGTAATTTTTTTTTTGGTTATACCTCGACACCAAAAAATGATTTTTTGCCCCTTTTGGGGGGCGTCTGGCGTGGCGAATGCGACACTTAAAACGTCTGGCACCTACTTTTTTCTAATGAGGGGATTTTTCCTGATTTTTTTATGTAATTTTTTTTTGGTTATACCTCTGACACCAAAAAGTGATTTTTTGCCCCTTTTGGGGGGCGTCTGGCAAGGCGAATGCGACACTTAAAACGTCTGGGACCCAAAAATTCTTAATTAGTGCATAGTTCTCCATAATTTGTGTATATTTAAAAATGGTTATACCCTTGACACAAAAATCCGAAAAATCAGCGTTTTCAAACCCCCGCCCTCAGCCCCGGCGAAAAAAAAACTCTGCCAGACGACTGCATTTGATATCACGATGCTAGTACCTTTACAAACAAGTAAATGAATTTTGGTTATACCTCCACTCCCAAAATATGCTGTTGGCTCTTGGTCTATCAGTATGGTTTCCACAAGGCAGGAGTACAACAGACTTCTTGGCGATTTTGCGAATGTCATCAACACTAGCCCCAGCAAACGTCATCACACCCTAGTTCCGTTTTTGGACTTCAGCAAAGCATTTGTATCATATCAATGCAGTCCAAAAAGTTGCTATTGGGGAAAGCTACCATACTGGATAGATACCGGTTCCAACCTCTCTCTTCCCCCAATATAACTGGTTTTTCCACTCGTTCCTCCGTATGAGAATAATGTTAGTTAATACTTACCATACTTTTAATGTTTTGTTTATCTACTCCAACCTCATGATGATGAGGATGAGTTTCATCAACCGTCATCTGTGGAGCTTTTTTTGGTGGTCGCACTTGCTGATTGCAGAGCTGCCATTTCATAAATTTTAAATTAAATTTTAAAATTTCTTTTAATCATGAGTAACTCCGATTGTTACGTTTGTAAAAAGAACACGAACGATATATTCGTTTCGTGTGGAATTTGCCTTTACACCGTTCATGTGAAATGTATAGACCAAAAACGATGTTGACAAGATTATTACTACTAATAATAATAATAATATTTAGTTAGGGTATATTACACTGCGATCTAGTGGTCTATTGTGTCCCCTTGCTTGTGCCTCGGAGAGGTTCATGCCCTCTTTCAGAGCCCTCCCTAGATACTTCTTTGTGAAGCGTGTCGAGGTATTGCTCTGATTTATCCTTGGCAGGTCACACTCCTTAGAGCACAGCGTCCAGTCCAGTTTCTTTGATGAATCTGAGAATGAGCTGTGGGTCCATGGTTATCCTTTTGTGGGCCAGTGCCCCACAGGATTCTAGTATGTGGTCTGGAGTTTCGGCGGTTTCACTGCAGAATCTGCAGAGTCCGTCCTCCGATATGCCTGTTGTTGTTTGCCTCCCGTCGCGTGCGGACGCGTTGCCTCTTTTAAATTCAATTTCGGTGCCACTAAACCGACAAACATAATACCTACCGGCTCGCCAATACGTTTCGCGAAAAAAAAAAATACAAAATCGCGTGTGTGTGAAAAAAGAAAAAAAAAATCCACATAGAGCCAGTGCCGGTGGCCGGTGGTAGTGATAACGAAAAAAGCGAAAAAAAAGCAACAGCGTAGGGTTTTCCTTCCGTCCCCCATCCCACTTCATCACTGTTGCTCTTTCTTGACTATTGCATGTGTCGATCGATTATCGTTTGTGCACTTGCAATGTTTGGGTAAAGGCAGCATCGGGCGAATAGCGGGTCGTGAGTTGTTGATTCTGTTGGTGGACCAAACAAATTACCGTACGGGCATAACACCTGCGGTAGATTGTTTTGGAAATCTAACGTATATTTTCAATTCACGGCCTATGCTTAGTTAGCGTCGGAGTTGTGTTTTTTTTATATTTATTTTTTATAATGTGTAGGAATTTCGTTGTGGATGTCAGCAACATTCGTGGGTTGAGAAAGAATTTTTTTTCATTATACGCCCATGTTTTTCACAACAAACCAGCTGTTTTGGCACTTAGTGAAACCCAGGTTAGCGTTGGCTCTGATTTAACAGAGTTTAGTCTACCTGGGTACAACTTAGTGCCTTTATTCTTTCCCCATCGCGGTATCGCCGTTTATACACGTAGTTTTTTTTTTTTTTTTTTTTTTTTTTTTTTTTATAGAGTTTCTAATATTACTCCCAAGCCATAGTAATATTATCGTTACTCTCAGCAAGCTATCCTGGTTAAAAGCACGAGACTTGGAACCAGAACTAGGCTCGGACGAATAATAGGGGTAGGTGGAAAATCGTACATGCGACTCTTTCTCACTTAAGATAAGAAAACAAAAACCACCTCCCTTCGAAACCTGCATACTACAACTAGGTTATTCCTATCTAGTAGTTTTATTTAAACTATAAATTACGCGTTTGGCAGGCAGCTTCCCAGTGGAGGCACCTGCTAATACCGCCATAAGCACGCGGTTACATCTTATTGCGCTAATTCAAATGGTTTTATCCTTTGTAATCGGCGCACTAGGTTAGTATCGTCTCGAATTTGTAGCATGGTGATATTGCAATGACCGTGAAGGCGTGTCTGTTGTTTGCAGGCAAAATGTTTTATTTCATCTTCGACGGTAGCCATAGTTAGGTCTCTGTGGATATCAGTGTTTCTGATAAACCATGGTGCATTTACTATTTTTCTTAGCACTTTGTTTTGAAAAGTTTGTAAAATTTTGATATTACTGGATTTGGTACAACCCCAAAGTTGTATACCGTATGTCCAAACCGGTTTTAGTACTTGCTTGTATAAAAGCAGCTTGTTCTGCATGCTGAGTTGGGAAAATCTACCAAGCAGCCAGTGCATTTGTTTACATCGAATGGCGAGCTCTTCGTGTTTCTTCTTGACGTGCGGTTTCCATTTTAATTTCGCATCGAGTGTCATACCCAAATATTTTGCCTCGTTTGCGTACGGAATTCGTACCGAATCAATGAAAATGGGTAAGTTGTCTACCTTTTTATAAGTAAAATTCACGTGCGTTGATTTGGCCTCGTTGAGAGCAATACGCCAAGTCTTTGTCCAATCACAAATTTTGTCAATAGAACGTTGGAGTTTATTAGTTGCTGATTCAACGGTATTACTGACCGCTAATATAGCTGTATCGTCTGCAAATGTGGCTACTGTTGTGCCTTCTTCTTGAGGAATATCACTAGTGTATATTAGAAATAGGATCGGTCCAAGAACGCTTCCTTGGGGAACTCCTGCCGCGATTTCTTTAATTTCAGAGTAATCATTTCCGTGTTTTACACGAAAGAGTCTGTCTGATAAGTAACAACTAAGGATATCAGATAACTGTTTCGGAAAAGCTTGTCTTAGCTTATGTTTCAACCCTGTATGCCATACTTTATCAAAGGCCTGAGAGACGTCGAGAAAAACACTAGAACATATTTTTTTCTCCTCTAGGGCTTTTTCAATTACATTGGTTATTCTGTAAACCTGGTCGATTGTAGAGTGCTTAATCCTGAATCCGAATTGGTGGTCAGGTATTAATCGACGTTCTTCGATAATCGGATGTAGGCGCTTTAACAAAAGTTTTTCGAATACCTTCGACATTATCGGTAAGAGAGATATTGGCCTATATGATTTTTTGTCATTCAGTGGTTTACCGGGCTTTGGAACCATTATAACTTCAGCTACCTTCCATTGTCGTGGAACGTACAATAACCTGAACGATGCATTTATAAGATATGCAAACTTTATTAAAGCTTTCCTAGGTAACTCTTTAAGGACCTGTCCTGTGATTAAGTCATATCCAGGAGCTTTGTTTAATTTTAGTTTCTCTATTTCGAAGCGTAGTTCGGCTAGCGATACACTTTTTATTCTATAATTGTCAGGTGCCACGGTTAGGACAGGAAATTCGAGCAACGCTTGACCATCAAATGGTTTAAATGTTTCTTCCAAATGTTCTGCAAATATTTCGGCTTTTTCCTTGTCACTCTTCGCCCATTCTCCATTGATTTTCCTGATGGGTGGCGCTTGCGTTTTTGGTTTTTTAATGCCTTTCATGGCTTTCCAGAGCGAGTAATTTGTACTTTTATCCGCAGTTAGGCTTCCAAGATATGTAGAAATTTGACGATTTTTAAAGTCTCGAATTTCTCTCTTAAGTTTACTACAAAGGTAGTTAAGAGTGGTTTTATCCTGTGGAGCGCGAGATTGTTGCCATCTTTTGCGCGCTCCCCTTTTCTTCTTTAACAATTGCGTGATTTCCAAGGGATATGTTATTTCGCAATTTGTGGTTATTTTCCGTTTATGGGGAGTATTTTTCCAGGCTGAGCATTGTATGACGTTAATAAATTGATCGACTTCGTCTTCAAGTTCGTGGGGTGTTCGAAGAGACACTTTGAGATCGATTTTACTTTCACAGTATTTTTTAAAGGATTCCCAGTTTGTTTTCATGTTAGTTAGTCTGGGCGGACCTTCTTTTTTTCGTAGACAGCCGTTAATTGTCAAAATGACCGGTGAATGATCAGAAGAAAGATCGAAGCATTCCTCAACTACAATAGAGTTTCCCGACAAACCTTTCGTGATGAAGAAATCGATGAGGTCTGATGTTTTTGCCGTATCCGAGGGCCAGTATGTCGGTTTACCTGAGGAATGAAAGTCTACCCCCAATTCCATACCGGCTTCGTAAAGAACTCTACCTTTTACTGAAATGCATCTCGATCCCCAGAAGGTATGTTTTGCGTTAAAGTCACCTCCGATGACGAAATTTCGTCCAAGTGAGTCAAAGATACTTATAAAATCGCTTCTTACCATCGTTGCACGTGGGGGGCAATAGATAGCTGCAAAATCATATTTTATGTGTTTAATTTTTACGCTCACCGTGCATAATTGCAGTTTGTCAAGCTCGATTGTTCCACTGACTGAGTGTTCAATGGTATTTTTGATCAACAAGGATGCCCCGCCTCTCGCCCTTTCCGAAGGGTGATATGCGTGATAGGCAATGTATCCTCGAATGTTTGTGCTGGTTTCTTTCGTCAGATGAGTTTCCGAAATCAAACAAATATCAATTTCATATTTATGAATGAATATCTCGAGCTCGTCCATCTTATGCAGAAGGCCGTTCGCATTCCATGTCACTAATTTAACTAAATCCGTCATATTTATATTATTGCACGTGTACTTCGAAATTGATTTTCGAGCTTGTCGAGTTTTTCAAACATACGTTTATTAATTTGGCTCTGTTCTTCTAGCCTGGCAAGAATTGCAGAGAAAACTTGGGAGACTGGATCAGATGTTTTATTTGTTTGTTCGCGTCCTTGCAACGCAGCTTCAGCGTATGTTTGTGGAACAGCTTTCGGTGACTTTTTTCTAAACAATTTTCCTTCTCTTGGGTGTTGTGTTTTGACCATTTCTTTAGCCTTTTTTCGTCCTTCATTGGTTTTATTGTTGCCCCTTTCAGGTTTGTTATTGGTTTTATTTGCGATTGGTATATACGTAGTGACGTAGCCTACCAACTTCAGCCTCAATATGGCCAATGTGCCAACCCAGAATTTAATTTCATTTGGCTAAAACTCCATGTCCGTAGGCAATTAATACACTACTGTTTTATTTACAGAAGCCCCTACTTGGACAGACATTCAACTTATAATGAGTTTGATGCCCTGTCTGATTCTATTACAAGAATTGTGACCCTTCATCCTCGTTCTGACACTTAAAACGTCTGGCACCTACTTTTTTGTAATGAGGGGATTTTTCCCTATTTTTTGATGTAATTTTTTTTGGGTTATACCTCGACAGCAAACAAATATTTCTTGCCCTATTTTGGGGGGCGTCTGGCGGGGCGAATGCGACACTTAAAATGTCTGGCACCTACTTTTTGTAATGAGGGGATTTTTCCCGATTTTTTGATGTAATTTTTTTGGGGTTATACCTCGACAGTAAAAAAATATTTTTTGCCCTATTTTGGGGGGCGTCTGGCGGGGCGAATGCGACACTTAAAACGTCTGGCACCTACTTTTTTGTAATAAGGGGTTTTTTCCCGATTTTTTGATGTAATTTTTTTTGGGTTATACCTCGACAGCAAAAAAATATTTTTTGCCCCATTTTGGGGGGCGTCTGGCGGGGCGAATGCGACACTTAAAACGTCTGGCACCTACTTTTTTGTAATAAGGGGATTTTTCCCGATTTGTTGATGTAATTTTTTTTTTGGGTTATACCTCGACAGCAAAAAAATATTTTTTGCCCTATTTTGGGGGGCGTCTGGCGGGGCGAATGCGACACTTAAAACGTCTGGCACCTACTTTTTTGTAATGAGGGGATTTTTTCCGATTTTTTGATGTAATTTTTTTTGGGTTATACCTCGACAGCAAAAAAATATTTTTTGCCCTATTTTGGGGGGCGTCTGGCGGGGCGAATGCGACACTTAAAATGTCTGGCACCTAGTTTTTGTAATGAGGGGATTTTTCCCGATTTTTTGATGTAATTTTTTTTGGGTTATACCTCGACAGCAAAAAAATATTTTTTGCCCTATTTTGGGGGGCGTCTGGCGGGGCGAATGCGACACTTAAAACGTCTGGCATGTACTTTTTTGTAATGAGGGGATTTTTCCCGATTTTTCGATGTAATTTTTTTTTGGGTTATACCTCGACAGCAAAAAAATATTTATTGCCCTATTTTGGGGGGCGTCTGGCGGGGCGAATGCGACACTTAAAACGTCTGGCACCTACTTTTTTGTAATAAGGGGATTTTTCCCGATTTTTTGATGTAATTTTTTTTGCGTTATACCTCGACAGCAAAAAAATATTTTTTGCCCTATTTTGGGGGGCGTCTGGCGGGGCGAATGCGACACTTAAAACGTCTGGCACCTACTTTTTTGTAATGAGGGGATTTTTCCCGATTTTTTGATGTAATTTTTTTTGGGTTATACCTCGACAGCAAAAAAATATTTTTTGCCCTATTTTCTGGGGCGAATGCGACACTTAAAATGTCTGGCACCTAGTTTTTGTAATGAGGGGATTTTTCCCGATTTTTTGATGTAATTTTTTTTGGGTTATACCTCGACAGCAAAAAAATATTTTTTGCCCTATTTTGGGGGGCGTCTGGCGGGGCGAATGCGACACTTAAAACGTCTGGCACCTACTTTTTTGTAATGAGGGGATTTTTCCCGATTTTTTGATGTAATTTTTTTTGGGTTATACCTCGACAGCAAAAAAATATTTGTTGCCCTATTTTGGGGGGCGTCTGGCGGGGCGAATGCGACATTTAAAACGTCTGGCATCTACTTTTTTGTAATGAGGGGATTTTTCCCGATTTTTTGATGTAATTTTTTTTTGGTTATACCTCGACACCAAAAAATGATTTTTTGCCCCTTTTGGGGGGCGTCTGGCGTGGCGAATGCGACACTTAAAACGTCTGGCACCTACTTTTTTCTAATGAGGGGATTTTTCCTGATTTTTTTATGTAATTTTTTTTTGGTTATACCTCTGACACCAAAAAGTGATTTTTTGCCCCTTTTGGAGGGCGTCTGGCAAGGCGAATGCGACACTTAAAACGTCTGGGACCCAAAAATTCTTAATTAGTGCATAGTTCTCCATAATTTGTGTATATTTAAAAATGGTTATACCCTTGACACAAAAATCCGAAAAATCAGCGTTTTCAAACCCCCGCCCTCAGCCCCGGCGAAAAAAAAAACTCTGCCAGACGACTGCATTTGATATCACGATGCTAGTACCTTTACAAACAAGTAAATGAATTTTGGTTATACCTCCACTCCCAAAATATGCTGTTGGCTCTTGGTCTATCAGTATGGTTTCCACAAGGCAGGAGTACAACAGACTTCTTGGCGATTTTGCGAATGTCATCAACACTAGCCCCAGCAAACGTCATCACACCCTAGTTCCGTTTTTGGACTTCAGCAAAGCATTTGTATCATATCAATGCAGTCCAAAAAGTTGCTATTGGGGAAAGCTACCATACTGGATAGATACCGGTTCCAACCTCTCTCTTCCCCCAATATAACTGGTTTTTCCACTCGTTCCTCCGTATGAGAATAATGTTAGTTAATACTTACCATACTTTTAATGTTTTGTTTATCTACTCCAACCTCATGATGATGAGGATGAGTTTCATCAACCGTCATCTGTGGAGCTTTTTTTGGTGGTCGTACTTGCTGATTGCAGAGCTGCCATTTCATAAATTTTAAATTAAATTTTAAAATTTCTTTTAATCATGAGTAACTCCGATTGTTACGTTTGTAAAAAGAACACGAACGATATATTCGTTTCGTGTGGAATTTGCCTTTACACCGTTCATGTGAAATGTATAGACCAAAAACGATGTTGACAAGATTATTACTACTAATAATAATAATAATATTTAGTTAGGGTATATTACACTGCGATCTAGTGGTCTATTGTGTCCCCTTGCTTGTGCCTCGGAGAGGTTCATGCCCTCTTTCAGAGCCCTCCCTAGATACTTCTTTGTGAAGCGTGTCGAGGTATTGCTCTGATTTATCCTTGGCAGGTCACACTCCTTAGAGCACAGCGTCCAGTCCAGTTTCTTTGATGAATCTGAGAATGAGCTGTGGGTCCATGGTTATCCTTTTGTGGGCCAGTGCCCCACAGGATTCTAGTATGTGGTCTGGAGTTTCGGCGGTTTCACTGCAGAATCTGCAGAGTCCGTCCTCCGATATGCCTGTTGTTGTTTGCCTCCCGTCGCGTGCGGACGCGTTGCCTCTTTTAAATTCAATTTCGGTGCCACTAAACCGACAAACATAATACCTACCGGCTCGCCAATACGTTTCGCGAAAAAAAAAAATACAAAATCGCGTGTGTGTGAAAAAAGAAAAAAAAAATCCACATAGAGCCAGTGCCGGTGGCCGGTGGCAGTGATAACGAAAAAAGCGAAAAAAAAGCAACAGCGTAGGGTTTTCCTTCCGTCCCCCATCCCACTTCATCACTGTTGCTCTTTCTTGACTATTGCATGTGTCGATCGATTATCGTTTGTGCACTTGCAATGTTTGGGTAAAGGCAGCATCGGGCGAATAGCGGGTCGTGAGTTGTTGATTCTGTTGGTGGACCAAACAAATTACCGCACGGGCATAACACCTGCGGTAGATTGTTTTGGAAATCTAACGTATATTTTCAATTCACGGCCTATGCTTAGTTAGCGTCGGAGTTGTGTTTTTTTTTATATTTATTTTTTATAATGTGTAGGAATTTCGTTGTGGATGTCAGCAACATTCGTGGGTTGAGAAAGAATTTTTTTTCATTATACGCCCAACAAACCAGCTGTTTTGGCACTTAGTGAAACCCAGGTTAGCGTTGGCTCTGATTTAACAGAGTTTAGTCTACCTGGGTACAACTTAGTGCCTTTATTCTTTCCCCATCGCGGTATCGCCGTTTATATACGTAGTGACGTAGCCTACCAACTTCAGCCTCAATATGGCCAATGTGCCAACCCAGAATTTAATTTCATTTGGCTAAAACTCCATGTCCGTAGGCAATTAATACACTACTGTTTTATTTACAGAAGCCCCTACTTGGACAGACATTCAACTTATAATGAGTTTGATGCCCTGTCTGATTCTATTACAAGAATTGTGACCCTTCATCCTCGTTCTGAAATCGTTATTGCGGGCGATTTCAATATACACAATTCAAGCTGGCTTCGACATTCTGGTCAGACAACACCCGAAGGAAGGTACGTCGAGATCTTTGCTGAGGTAAATAACCTGACTCAGCTTGTAAATGAGCCGACACGAATACCGGACATTAGCAGCCAAACTGCCAACACATTGGACTTGTTTCTTACCTCTCACCCTGATAAATACGCTTTGAACGTATTATCGCCTCTAGGTTCGTCAGACCATTGCATCATATCAGCAAATTTCTCGTACTCCAACCACATAGGTAAAGAACAAACTCCTAAAAGAACCGTATGGCAGTACGAGAAAGCCAATTGGGAAAAATTAAACGGTTTCTTTAAGAGTTTTAACTGGTCGCTGTGCTTCCTCGACAGCGACGTGGATGCTGCTGCTGATATGGTCACAAACATAATTCACCTGGGTATGAAGACTTTTATCCCTAACAGGATTAAAAGTATCAAACCCAAGGTTAACGCGTGGTGTGACTCGAGCTGCAAAGAGGCTATCAGGTTAAAAGAGGTAAGTTTTCGGCTATTCAAAGCCAACCCATCTGTTGAGAGTTCAATAGGATCCACAATATGGAACACCCGGTCATAGCAAAATAGAATAGTTTGATACATTGAACTATGAACAAATATAAATATGTATTATTGTATTTTATATAAATAATGAATGTAATGAGTTTACGGAATAAGTGTACTAGCAGAGGTCGAATAAAAGACATATTATAACGGTGTGGACGCCTTTGTTTCTTTGTTCCTTTTTGGTTTTCTTTATTTTATCCAGTAAAAAATACATGTCGAAACATTTTGGTCCTTCGTAGCTTTAGTAAATTGTTTAGTCTTTTTCGCGTGTAATTAAGTGTTTAATGGTTATTTGTATAAACAGAAAAAACTTTAAAAAAAAAAAAAATTTGTTCGCAATAGAGGTTAGAAAGTGCATTGCAGAGTGCAATTAATTTGACTATCTTTAAAAGTTGCATTAGACTTAAATCAACTATTAATCAAATATTAATCATAAAAATTGTGTGTGTGTAAATCGTTTTTTCTACGCGTCGTGAAATACATAAATCGCCGGAAACATCAAACAACTTTGTCCAACGTCCAGAGGATTAAGGATTCTTTGTCCGCGAAGTCTGCAAGAACATTTGCCAACATCCCAATTAGCAGCAAAAGCAAGTAAGTGTTGCTTTTTATTACTTTTCTTTATTAAAATAATATCATAAACTACATACATATATACATAAAATACATAATATAATCTGCGTATAATAATGGCCGAGACAAATTACAACTGCGGTTTGCTGCAAAAGGGCATTTTAACCTTGGTGGTAAATAGTTTCATCAGTTTCAAGAATGCCGCCAAGAAACGTAAGCTGCAGCCATACGTTGCAAGTCGCCTTGACATGTTGGAAGAGAACATGCGAGTCGCTAGGCATTATCATCAGGCAATCGTCGGGGGCGGAAGGCTTGAAGCAGATCTGAAAATGACAGAATTAGTAGTAGTGTATGAGCAAATAACTGAAATTTACCTGGAGTATCGTACTGAGTTACTGGAAGCGTTGGAGAAATGCTCTCAGACATCATCGTCGACGGCTGGCGGGCCATCAGGTGAACCAACGGTACCCAACAACAAAATTAGGCTTCGCGAAATCGATATTCCAAAATTCAGCGGCTCGTACACAACATGGAGGTCTTTCCAAGGTTTATTTCAGTCCATGGTTCACAATAACGCGTCTTTAGATGACATCGACAAGATGCATTATTTAAAATCCTGTTTGCAGGGTGAGGCGGAGCGTCTGCTGCAACATCTATCTTGCGAAGCGGGCAATTATGCGAAGGCGTGGGAACTGTTAACTTCGCGCTACGACCATAAACGGGTTCTCGTCAATGCCCAGCTTAAGTTGCTTTTTGGACAATCGTCATTGTTCAAGGAATCAGCGAACGGACTGAAGGAGTTGCTGGATACATCTCAAGAGTGTGTCCACGCGTTGGCGAATTTGGGGTTACAGGTGGAACATTGGGATGCGGTGTTGATTTATGTCCTTCTCCATAAACTTCCAACTTCTACACAGCAGCTTTGGGAAGAAAAGTTGGGTAACCTCAAGGAACTGCCAACTTACAAACAATTCGTCGAATTTTTGGAAACTCGCTTCCGCACTCTTGAGGTGGTTGACCAGCAGGACCAGAAGGGGAGTTTCAGGCCTTGGATAAGGAGTGACGCAACCAACAGCATGAAAAATCGGTCGCTTGCAGAGACACCACGGGTTCTTATGGCGAAGGCCTCTACTAGGGAGGTGGTTTCCTGTAAGCTGTGTCAACGTGGTCAACATTCGCTGAGGAAATGTCAGAGTTTTCTTAATATGAACCCTATTCAACGAAAACAGGCAGTTCGCAATGCACGAGTTTGTGACAATTGTCTCGGCTATAGCCACATGTCGCGAGAATGTCCGAGCATAAAGAATTGCTATTTCTGTCAGCAGCGTCATCATTCCCTTCTACATGTACATGATAACAACAACAACAATCAAGGTAACAATGCGCCAACAACAACGATGCAACATGCACAAGCCAGGCAATCGCATCAGGGGGCTGTAAATGTAAATGCATCGGGTTTTCAACCTATGGACAACCAGCAATCATCGACGAGTAGGCAAGTGAACACTTTTTATTCACTTTCACAACGAGCAAGGGTGTTATTAGCAACAGCCGTAGTGAGGGTTAGGTCAGCTGATGGACGTTTCCATGATTTGCGTGCTCTGATCGATCCCGGATCCGAAGCCACATTTATCTCAGAGTCTGCAGCACAGTTGTTGAAATTGAAGAAGCATCGTACCTTTGTCGAGGTATCTGGGTTGGGGATGGTCAGCAGTGGCATAACACAAAACTATGTCGAGATTATGTTTGCATCGCGACATTCGACATTTGAGAGCGTCGTTCGGGCGTTCGTTTTCAAGTCGCTGACTGGGCTTCTTCCGGCCCAACGGGTGGTACCTGACAAATGGTTACATCTTTCAGGTTTGAGTCTTGCAGATCCCGAATTCCATGTTCCTGCGCCGGTAGACTTACTGTTTGGAAGTGACGTTTTCGCCGAAATACTCCTTCCAGATATCCTGCGCAGCGAAAACCACATCGCTCCGATAGCACAAAAAACCCGATTAGGATGGGTTATTCTTGGCAAAGTTCCAGCTGATAATCCGCAGCATATACGTAGTTTCGTGCAGTTCACAGATCTGAGTTCCGAGCTGCAAAAATTTTGGGAAATGGAGGAGGAGCCGTTCCAAACCAGGGATCCTGAAGACGACATCGTTTGTGATGAACATTTTGTTCGACATACCCAACGTTTATCCAACGGGCGGTATCAAGTCAAGCTGCCGTTTAGGGAGGAAGGTCATCCTGCGATGGGGTCCAGTAAAGAATGCGCGTTTCTTCGATTTGCCCTGTTGGAAAAAAAAATAGTCTCAGATCCGAAATTGCATGATGATTACAGCGCATGTATACGGGAGTATTCGACACTACAGCATATGGAGGAAGTGGATCTAGTGGACGATGTGACACTTAAAACTCCGTATCATTACTTCTTGCCGCATCATGCAGTCTTTAAAGCAACTAGCACCACGACAAAGCTCAGAGTTGTGTTTGACGCAGCGGCTAAGACATCGGATGGGACATCTTTAAACGATCGTTTACTCGTAGGTCCAAAACTACAATCCAATATTGTGGACATAATTCTGCGATGGAGGACTCATCGAGTGACGTTCACAGCAGACATAGAAAAGATGTATCGGCAGATTTTGGTGAGTCCCTGTGATCGCTACTATCATCTAATCGTCTGGAGGGAACAACAATCTGCACCGCTGAAGGCCTACAAGCTAAAAACGGTCACTTTTGGTACTGCAAGTGGACCATATTTATCAATCCGTATCCTGAAAAGGTTGGCTGATGACGAGGAACACAATTTTCCCGTGGGAGCAAAGGTGGTTCGTGAGGACATGTACGTCGACGACTTGATCAGCGGAGCCGATTCTGTAGACGACGCTAGGCAAAAGCGTAACGAGACTCGTCAATTGTTAGCCTCTGCAGGATTTCATTTGAGAAAGTGGACAAGTAACGAGAAAGCGTTGGTAGAGGACATTCAGGAGCGAGATCGTGAAATCGATTTTGAGCTTCCGTTCGGATCACTGAACCATGTTAAAACACTGGGAATTAAGTGGTACCCCATAAGTGACTCATTTTCCTTTCAGAATTTCCAACCGGATACTAAAGAAATAACGAAGAGGTCAATGTTGTCTACGATAGCTAAATTGTTTGATCCACTTGGCTGGATTTCACCGTGTATCATCACTGCCAAGATGATGATGCAACAACTTTGGAGCCTCGGTTCGAACTGGGATGATCCCATCCCCTTGCAGTTAAAGGGCCAGTGGGAAGCTTTTCGCCGAGAACTGCCACTGATAGAACGCATCAAAATTCCAAGGTGGATCAACACGATGCAGAATAATAAGGCGGTGGAGTTGCATGGGTTTTGCGACGCCTCGATGAAAGCATTTGGTGCAGCGGTTTATGTTCGAGTTTTGGACAGCGATGACAATATTCATGTTCATCTCGTCATCTCAAGGACCAAAGTAGCTCCTTGTAAGAGGACCGTGTCTCTTCCGCGCTTGGAACTTTGTGGAGCAGTAATTTTGGCCACTTTACTTCAATACGCTGTCGAAGTTATGAAGGTTCAAAAGACTTACGCATGGACAGATTCCATGATTGCGCTTGCCTGGATACGTTCACCGCCTGCAAAATGGGACACGTTTGTAGCTAATCGCGTCTCCGAAATACAACGCCTAACCACGATTAATGCATGGAGGCATGTACCAACGCACCATAATCCCGCTGACCTAGCATCACGAGGTGTACTCCCTGGAGCTCTTGAGTCACTGGACTTTTGGTGGAGAGGACCGCGTTTCTTACATAATCGATGGGAGTTTGAGGCTCCTGAACAGCCCTTAAACATTGACACAGAGGAAGAGAGACGTGCAGTCAGAGCACACTGTGTTCACAGCTCAAACGGCGATAGCGTTAGTGAGGTGGTTCACCGTTTTTCTCATCTCTCAAAAGTAGCGAGGGTTTTAGCTACGTGTTTGCGATTCGCCTATAATTGTAGAAGAACGAAAGATGAGAGGAGATCGGAGCCACTAAGCCCACAGGACTTATCCGCGGCAACATTCCTCGCAGTCAAGGCATCACAAAAGAAGATGTTCCCGACGGAGCTGTTGGAGATGGAAACAACGGGCAGAACACCAAAACCCTTGTGCGCACTAAACGCATTCATCGATGCTCACGGGATCTTGCGTGTGGGAGGACGCCTGCAGAATTCCACCCTAACTTATGAGGAGCAGCACCCCATCATGCTAAAAATGAATCACCACTTCACCGGTCTGGTAGTTCGGGACGCTCACGGCAAAACATTCCATGGTGGAATTCAGCAAATGGTTGCCTACATCAGACGGACATACTGGATTGGGCAGATTAAGAGGATTGATAGATAGATAGATAGATAGATTCTTTATTTTTTCATCATAAAGTTTACAAATTGGTATACTTAAGAATAAGGACATGGCAATACTGCCGTCTGCCTGATACTGGATTGGGCAGATTAAGAGGATTGTCAAATACCACATCCACGGGTGCAACGACTGTTTTCGACAGAAGGCCAAGGAAATGCAGCAGCTGATGGGCCGTTTACCAGCAGCACGGGTACAAATGTCCAGACCATTTAGCCACACTGGCGTCGACTATGCAGGGCCGATTGAATTAAAATCTTGGAAAGGTCGCGGTGGAAAATCATATAAGGGATATTTCGCACTTTTCATCTGTTTAGCGACGAAGGCGATTCATATCGAGGTGGTGTCTGACCTAACAACTCGAGCGTTTTTGGCAGATTTCCGACGTTTTACGGCACGACGTGGAGTATGCACCCAAATATATAGTGATTGCGGCACAAATTTCATCGGAGCTAACGCCGAACTACAAAGGATGTTACGGGATGCGCAGCATGATTGGAACGAGGTCGCTGGCACATTGGCGAATTTAGATACCGAATGGCATTTCATTCCCCCCGCTTCTCCTCATTTTGGAGGACTATGGGAAGCCGGGGTGAAGTCGTCCAAGTACCACTTGAAAAGAGTAGTCGGCAACGAGAGGCTTACCTACGAGGAACTTGCCACGCTTCTGGCACAAATAGAAGCGTGTCTGAATTCAAGGCCCTTAGGCCCTCTTTCCGACAACGTCGATGACTTAGAAGTTATCACGCCAGCACACTTTCTGGTCGGCGAACCCCTTCAAACAATACCACAAGGCGACAGCGCATTGCAACGGCTACAACACCGAATACCTGTCGCGACTACAACAACGACCGAAATGGGTCAAAACCGAAGGCGAACCAAAAATTGGCGATATGGTGATTATCAAAGACGAACGTCTTCCACCGTCTCGTTGGAGCCTAGCGAGAATCCAAGAAACTCACCCCGGATCGGACGGATTGACTCGTGTCGTAACCCTTAAAACGAAATCATGGCTCCTAAAACGACCAATCGCAAAAATATGTAGCCTACCAACCAACAAAAGCAACGAGGACAACACACTTTTATAAATAGATACATTTAAACACACAAAAATCTGAAATCATAAAAAAAAAATGGATAATGATAATTAAAACATTCACTACACGACAATATCAACCCAGACATATCACATATTAACATACAGTCCACATCTAACACAAACAAAACGTTCACAACCAATCTATACGCTATGGAAAAGCCGTTGTATCAAAAACACGCGATTTCGTAACATAGCCATTTCACAATCATATAACTAAGGCATCGTAGCAAAAACATGTCATGCATAACTTAACACTTAACAAATAATTACTAGCATATTCGACTAACGACAAAACACAAAACCACAAAAACCATATCGAACACAACAATCGTTGTAATCGATTATCGATAACACTACGGAACAAAACCAGCACATTCCTACCTTATCACAAATAAAAACCAAAACAAACCAAAATTCAAAATATATATATATATAAAAATGCACTTATGCGCCGAGCATAATATTTAATTGCACTCGCGAATATACACACACACATATAATTCGACTGCTGATTGTAATAAATGCAAAAAAAAAAACCAAATTAACTAATGAATTTAAAATATCACCTGCGATTCAGCAGCCATCATCATCAGCATCAGCATCATCAGCATTATCATCGTTATCGTCGTCATCACCGTCACTATAAAATTCACGATCACTATATCAAAGCGAACACATAAATTATACAAAAAAAAAAAAAAAAAAAAACTACACTTCCGTTGACACTTTAAATTAAATTCATTACAATACTATACTACAACTACAAACAAACAAAACCGCACGATCGCCATTCATATTTATGATAAAACTATATTGAACTGGACTTAGAGTGGAATACGAGTGCAAGGGAGATGCACATTGTACCTTGCACATGCATTTATAAATGTTTACATTTTTTATATTGAATTTCGTCTTTTGTCTGTCCTTGTCTGTCTCATTGGACAAATATGTTTGATTATATGTCAGAATATTAATCGTCTCTCTCTTTACATGTTCAAAATGGAACTTAAGAAGGTCGGCAAGGTAGTCAACGTCAACAGAATCGTCATTGAGGTGGACGAATATCATTTTCCATTCAGGAAACTTGTTACAAGGAAGGAAGTTGTTACGAGCTCCTACAAGAAGATGAATGAAGGCAGTTTGCGAACTACGTTCACGGCCGGGGAGAATGTTGAGAGTTCAATAGGATCCACAATATGGAACACCCGGTCATAGCAAAATAGAATAGTTTGATACATTGAACTATGAACAAATATAAATATGTATTATTGTATTTTATGTAAATAATGAATGTAATGAGTTTACGGAATAAGTGTACTAGCAGAGGTCGAATAAAAGACATATTATAACGTTGTGGACGCCTTTGTTTCTTTGTTCCTTTTTGGTTTTCTTTATTTTATCCAGTAAAAAATACATGTCGAAACACCATCTGAGGAAAGCCGTAAAAAGTTTAAACGAGCCAGAAATGACTGCAATGCCCACATTAATCGTGTCAAATTCTCCTATGACCAAAAGTTGAGGCAAAAAATACTACAAAGTCCCACTGGTAGTAAAAACTTTTGGTCATTTGTTAAAAACATCAAGAATTCGGCCTCGTCATCTATCCCGACACTCATTTACAATGTCATTCCAGCTGTCAGCTCTACAGATAAGGCCAATCTGCTTGCTGCTCACTTTGCAGTCAGCTCAACGCTCCCAGATTGTGCTTTGTCTCCCCCTGTACTCGAGCGCGTAGAATTCTCTATGGGACCAATCCACTTTCGCACTCGTACACTGGCTAGAGTACTTCAAGATCTTGACGTTCACAAATCCGCTGGTCCAGATGGTATTTCCCCTATCGTTCTGAAGAGGTGTTCTTCTTCGCTGGCAAAACCATTGCGTAAGCTTTTCCATCTGCCCTATTCTTCAGGACACTTCCCGGGAAGATGGAAAACAGCATTTGTCCAGCCTGTACCAAAAAAAGGCGAATCTTCTTCTCCCTCCTCCTACCGACCAATTGCACTTACGTCCCTTCTTTCTAAGGTCATGGAATCGCTGATAAACCGTCAGCTAATGAAATATCTTGACTCGCGAAAACTTCTTAATGACCGGCAGTATGGTTTTCGCAGCAACAGGTCCACTGGTGATTTGATGACATATCTAACCGAAAAGTGGAACCAATCTCTTCACTAAGGTGGTGAAAGTAAAATCGTTGCGCTTGATATTTCAAAAGCATTTGATAGAGTTTGGCACCAAGCTCTCTTGTCGAAAATGTGTGCATTTCGAATCGATGATACTCTTCTTCAATGGATTAGAAATTACCTTTCGGACCGTTCAATTCAAGTTGTTTTGGACGGCTTCAAGTCTGCAACTCACCAAATAAATGCTGGTGTCCCCCAAGGCTCTGCTGACTGTCCCCGACTCTCTTTCTCATTTTTATAAATGATCTACTGTCTGTTACTTCTAATCCAATCCATTCCTTTGCTGATGACAGTACCCTTAGCTTCTCATATTCGTTTCTTGGGTCACGCCCCTCGTCTTCGGGTGTGGAACTGGAACGGCAACGTATGTTAAGCTCATTAAATTCCGATCTTAACAGCATAACTCAGTGGGGTAAAACCAATAGAGTGGAATTTAATGCTTCCAAAACTCAATGCTGTCTCCTGTCATTAAAGCAAAACCCACACACACTGCCATTATCTATGAATGGCACTTACATCGCTGAAACCGAAAGACTTTCCATTCTCGGTATGTGTGTTAATGACAACCTTCGTTGGAATGACCACATATTCGATGTCGCCAAGAACGCCGCGAAATGTCTAGGCTTCCTTAAGCGTTGTAAGAAATATTTCACCCCTTCTGATCTGGCTACAATTTATTCGCCCGAAACTCGAGTACAACGCTCATATCTGGTCCGGTGCACCAATAACTTATTTGGAGCTACTTGACAGGATCCAAAAACGCGCGATAAAACTCATTGGCGACGGAGACATCGCGAGATCGATTGACTCTCTTAGTCATCGTCGTAATGTCTCCTGCCTGTCGTTATTTTATCGTTATTTCCACCATAAGTGTTCAAACGAAATAGCCAGTTGCATTCCTCCCCTTGAACATTTCAACCGCAATACCCGCCATGCAGGGAATGCTCATCAGTTCACCCTCAAGCCTGTGTTCGGACGTACAGTGAAGTTCAAAGAATCTTTCCTCAGCCGTACAACACGAATGTGGAATGCTCTTCCCCGCTCCATTTTACCTACACATTATAACCTACAGATATTCAAAACCAACGTGCATCGGCATCTCTCCTTTTCCTCTCACCCTAATTTCCTTAACGCCCGCGCTGTGTAGCTAATACATTATAAGGGTCCCAACAAATCCCTTTAGTGCGCGCTTATTATAAAAAAAAAAATGCCCATTTTCCTCAGGTGGTCCTTGAGTCTGCAGTGCCCCGTGAGGAGGCCTGTTAGGCTTCTCAGGTTGTTTTTGTTAAGGCCGATACAAGCCTTGAATCTCTTTTGGTTGTAATTTCCTAAGAGTTGCTTTGCTTGTCTCAGACCTTGGAGGTTGAGAAAGGTTTTAGCCCTTGTTTCTTCCTCCAGTCTCCTGAACTCTTCGCGTATAGTGCCTATCCCGCAGAACGGTTCAGGTCCTATGAAGGGTTCATCTGCCCTTTTTCTTGCCAGAGAGTCCGCTGTCTCATTGCCTGTAATGCCAACATGGCCAGGTACCCAGCAGATGGAAATTCTGTTATTTTTGCCTAGTCTATTCAGTCCGTGTAGGCATTCCCACACGAGTTTTGACTTGATAACGTAGGCGTCAAGAGCCTTTATGGCTGCTTGGCTGTCAGACATTATTGCTATGTTGCAATTCCTGTAGTTTTTCTCGAGGTTGATTCGAACGCACCTGTCTATGGCACAGATTTCTGCCTGGAAGATGCTGGTACATTTGCCCATGGATTCGTAGTGCTTAGTTCCCGGCCCAAACACTCCTGCACCAGTTCCCTCCTCGAGCCGTCCGTATACCACTTTGTTGTGTGGTTGCTCAGTCCATAAGTTATGGATTCGTTGCTCCAGTTCTCCTTATTGCTGAGCTTTATCTGGAAATTCTTCTCGAAGTTGAATTTCCTGATGCTGTCGTCCCTAGGTATGCCAAGAAGTGGGAGTTTATTGAGTAAGTCACTGTGTTCTTTCGAACCGATGCATTTCCCTCTCCCAATTCCCTCCTTTGCCATCCTAAGGATTGTTTTGTCTGCCTCGTTCATCACCATGATGTGTAGAGGGGTCAGTTCCAATAACACCTCCATGGCTGCGGTTGGGTAGCTACGCATTGCTCCGGTAATCCACAGGCACGCCAGTCTTTGCACTTTGCCGAGTGTCTCTCTTGTTGTGGCTAGACGGGTTCGTTTCGCCCATGCTACCGCTCCGTATGTGATCATTGGTCTCACGATTGCAATGTACATCCATCGCAGGATGTTTGGGCTGCATCCGCATGCCTTCCCCGCTAGGCTCCTACATATCATGAGAGCGCGGATGTATTACTACTCCTGGTCTATGCTTTCATTTTGAGAAACGTCAAAATATTTCACCTGAAAAATAATTGAATCACAGATATATTTTTAAAACATTTCAATTTTATTCTCCGTGCTTAAAGCGGTCCCTAGACGCTCAATATTATTGTGCAAAATATTGCACAATATTATTGGCTAGGCCCCCAGACGGTTCAATATTTTATACAATAATTTAGTTGGCAGCTGATACTTGTGTAGATAACATGTTGAGTGATACTGAAATTTGTTGTTGTAAATTTTCTCGCATCCTCTTTTGCTTGTGACATTTTCACTGAAATCACTCGCGGAGGTGTTTACTCTTCGACACTTGAAAATTAAATAAACAAATATTGTGCAATTGTACCCACAGACGATACAATATTTTATATTGTGCAATAAATATCGAAAGGGTTTTGATTTTACTCAATATATTGCACAACCTTGCAATATTATCCATAGACGGACAATAATATTGTGCAATATCAAATATAAGGAGTTATTCGACTTTGATATTGCTAATGCTCACAGGAGGCAGCAGAGTTTTGCAAACATTGAAAGTGCATTACATCGCGTCGACTTTATAGGGAATTTGTTAAGTCTGATAATTTGTAAAGATCAACAAATCGACCAATCTCAACTTAATTCTTCTTTGGGAAAAGATAAAGGCTCCAGCAATACAGGCCCTCAGCATCAAAATCAGTTAAGAACACAAAAACTGTTACCTAAACCACTATAACCCTTAACCCTAGAAAGATAATCATATTTTTTATGACGTAAAAGATAATCATACGTCTCAGAGACGTATGGCACTTTGGTAGTGTATTTAATGAAACCCATGAACTTTTTAAAAAATATTAACGTTTTATTTATTTATGTAGTTCATATTAAGAGAAATAAATCAATGATTTAGTATAAATAAATATTAATTTAAACAATAAAAACAAAAGAATTAAACCCCATTACAAATCAACAAAAAACAACTTATATTTTAAAGGAACCTTAAAATTGACATTAAGTCATAATAATTTTTCGGTTTAAAATAAGACTACTAATAAGTCTTAGTAATTTTAAATTATATTTTAGTAAATTAAATACAAGAATGGCACAGGTCACACACGCCCCCAGAAGTCCGACATAGCTATAACTTGTTACCGCAGGTACTTATCATCGCGCCACGACCGTTACGGGCTAGCTCCGACCACCGACTGAGTTAGTTTAAGCAACCAACCGAATGCGATTTATAGTTAAAAGGATATAACATTTTTTCCGCGGGTCATACGTCTCGCAGACGTAGATTATCTTTCTAGGGTTAATGGTTTCTAAAGAAAATCAGACTTTCACTTATCGATCGGTCAGCCTCAACCAAAACGGATTTTGCGATCTAATTCAACCGCATCTGCTAACATTCCCACTGCGACAATTTTATTAGTTCAATCACCGATAAGTTCATCAACTGCGCCATCAACTTCTTCCATTGCGCTCATCAATAACAACATAACTGCAGTTATCGAAACACCTTTGGTTATATCGGCGCCTACGGTTATTAATCATAACTGCTCTTATACATAAGAGTAGTTCCTCCACTATTTGCACGTCCATTTTAAACTGTTATGGTCACCTGGGCCGGTAAAAATAACGAGAAACAGACCTGTTACTGTCACGCTGTGTTTTTTTTTTGGATTTTCCATTGGCTTGACGTCTTGTTTGTCAGGCAGCTCAGGAAGGTTTGTGCCCAGGTTGTCCCAATGACGTGTAATAGTTTTCGGTTTGTGCTATAATGCCAAAGGCACGAACCAAAAACGAAGTCCAATTGTGAATTCACCATTCACAGGAGAGTAGCGGACCGTTTGTACATAAGCGAATCATACGATATGTATGTACGATGTGGGGCTAAGCATTGAACAACGACTTGATGGTTTATTTCCAATTAGAAAGTCATCCGAGGTGCATCAAAGTCGCAAAGGCACAGTAAGGTGAAGAAAAAACCAAAAGGAGAAAAAAAGTTAAAATCAGTGGTCGTAACAAAAAAAAACAAAAAAATATAAATATAAAAAAATTTATCGCAACAATCTTTTCCAGTGAAAAATTAACTCCCAAATCGAAAAGGGTAAGTGGCCATTCCATATTTGTTTTTATACCCTATTCTAGGGGTATATTAATTTTGACGCATAGTTTGTAACATACCTTAATATTGCCCGTAGACCCCTAAAAGTTACTATATTTATGATCAGCATCGATAGTAATGTCGATCTAGCCATGTCCGTCCGTCCGTCCGTCCGTCCGTCCGTCGGCAAAAATTAGGCCTTTAAACTGGACCTAGAGAGCTGAAATTTTAACCATATACTCTCTAGGGTCCCGAAATAATCAAGTTTAAGAATTTTTGAAATCCGCCCACAGACACGCCCACAAACTCAAAAAAACAAAATTTTGGAAAAAATCGAATTTTGAGCTAGAGAGCTGAAATTTTTTATATATGATCTATGGCCCATAAAACTGATTGGGACATAAAATTTTCAAAATCCGCCCACTGACACGCCCACAATTAAATAAAATATTTTTTTTGAAAAACCAAAATTTGAGCTAGGGAGCTGAAATTTTTAATATATACTCTCTGTGGGCCCTTTATGCTCATGTGTAAATATTTTCAAAATCCGCCTACTGACACGCCCACAATTATTTTTTTTTTATTTTTGAAAGTCCAAAGTTTGAGCTAGGGAGCTGAAATTTATAGTATATACTCTCTAGGTGCCCTTTATGCTCATACTTAAATTTTTTTTAAATCCGCCTACTGACACGCCCACAATTAAATAAAACAATTTTATTGAAAAACCAAAGTTTGAGCTAGGGAGCGTTTTTATTTACAAAAGCTTAGTTTTTTCGATAAAATCCTTTAAATTTTTGTCACGCCCACTTATGAGATATAGGACTAAGAATAGGGTATCCAACAGTTCGCCCAAGCGGACTGTAGCCCGCCCCTATGTTTTTTTATTTTTTTGTTTAAATGTGAAAATTATTAGGAAGTGCGGGAATTGGCGGTCAACGGCAAAAATATAATAAATAAATAAAAAATATAGTCGTGGCCGCCCAAATTGTTTGCGTTACACCGTAAAAAAAAAAAAAAAAGGAGTGGACCAAAAATATCGCAACCACCAACAAATTCAATTGCACTGTGGCTACCAACAAAACGTCGGAGACTCAAGTGTTCAAATGGTGCTTCTTTGCCACATTGGTGGTGCCATATACGTACGGCACGAAGATTATTTAGCAGCGTGCAACAACAACAAATACACAGCGGCATTTATGATTATTGCATACAGCAAACTAAATGACTCATTGCGGCGACCGTGATTTTAATCCTGCTAAAATATTTTATCAAATTTTCTTTTTGTTCGCATGAAACGTTAGCGAATCGAGTTCATTCCTTTTTGTGGCTGAATTTTTCTTTGCTTCTAATTGTTTTTTTTTTTGTTGCTAGCTATTATTTATACATGTTTTTTTTTTTGATAATGATTGTCATTTTTGTTTGGTTGGTAGGTTATCTGCTTTAAGCTATTATATTTTGTCCTTCTTTTGGGTTATTTTGATCAGATGCCTTTTGAATTAAATTGCTTTTTTTTGGTTAATTAAGAAAAACGATTATTTCTGTGAGTTAACATCGATATAATTTCTGATGATTTACCTGTGTTTATATGTTATTCATGGATATTTCTTTGTTCCCTAGTATAGTTTTGCTAATTCCTTTTTTTGTTGGAATGCTGTGACAGTTTTCGGTGACAGGCGACCCACTATAAAGAGCTCTCTATAGGTAGGACTTCGGAATAAACTTTTAGTTGTTTTATGATAACGCAAAAGAGTTATCGATAGTATACAGCGGGAGAAACAAAATTTAAGCTATTCTTTTTTTTCATATGTCATTTGAATTTTTTTGTTTGCGCTGTACTCTGTGGAGGCAACATTTTTGATGTTCAGGGCTAAAATTTAGATATTATTATTATATTCTACCAACCTAGATTATGTTTTTATTATGAATAAAATGGCCAGAAGTCAATTAGAGAAGTAAATTTGTGTTTTGCTCAAGTCAAATGATGGCTTGCTAAGGCGAGATTTCAGGGGTGCGGTAAGGTCTGCTACGATCCTTTCGGCGGACTGATGGATTGAAGTGAAGGCAGCTGCCACGATTAAGTGGAAGTTCATCCACCGGCCACGAGCTTCCAGGAAGGGAGGGAAAAGGCCAAGCTGCAACTTCACCTCAGTGTGGTAGACGTCCGTCTGGTAGATACGAGGGCGGGTCAATAAGTCCTCGTATATAGAGGTAAATATTTTTTTTTTTTGCATGTTTAATGTTTTGTGGTAGGTTAGGTCGAACAGCGAAGTCATGGACCTCCCCGTCCGGCGAGCTATGCCGTGCTTAACAAGCATGCCACGCTCTTCGCTCTCGACACTCTCTCCCTTTCCATTTCCTCTCCAATCCTAAGGTCCCATCCACATCCTAGCTTCCTGGTCACATACCATTCCCGACACCAATTGGAGATCTTTGGTGATGACATCAAAAACAATTGGAACCTGTTTCGTCCTTGGCCTTTCTTCTTTCTACTTATCCTTTTCATCAATATTTTTCTTTTCTATCAACACATTTAAATCTTCTTTTCATAATCGATCGTCTTTATTACCTGGGTCTAGTGGCCTTGTCTGATTTTATTTTTTGGTCAAGTCAAGTTGCACTAGCCCATCAGTATTATTAATCTTTTGTTGTACTGTATCTCAGGACGTTCCAAGGCTTCCATCAAAAGTTCCATGAATTAAAAGGAATTGCGGGAACGATCTGAGATACTGCCTTGTTGTCCTTGTAATGCATGTTTCTGTGTGCCCATTCTGCCGCACTGAGGGATCAATTATATTGTCCGTCCGCTGTCTATGCATCAAAGAAGCTGCCACCCAACCAATCCATGATTTCAATCCATACAACGCTGCCGAAGAAAGCAACCCGAAACACCGCGAATATCATATGAAAATATATACAAAGCACACATATTTATAATCAAACACATAAATATACGTATCCACAGATATACATTTGTTGTGACGTCGTATTTTGATAAAAACGTCATTATTTTGCATATTGCCCTACACATAAACACATATCCTTTAGATTTATATTGCAGAAAAAATATTTTTTTTTGTTTTTACTTGTGGTTTTCTGATCTATTACTTTACATATATACACTTTGCCATTTGCCTTTCCGTTCTTGTCAAATTCGTTATACATACATAGATACGTTGACAGTTTCCTTCAATTCCCCAATCAAGTATTCTTAAACCTGTAAGAAATTATTTGTTTATCGCTGCGATGAGTTCAGCTGAAAAGAAAAACATTAGTCAGAAAGAGAAAAGAGCACATATCATCGATACTAGGAGAGTAGCAACGCGATCAACAACTAACACCATACATGGCACAACTGCGAATGTAAGACACTCACCACCTGCAAAAATGTCTAATATTCCAACATCAACTTCTAGTGCAATTGAACCGCCGTCATACAATCCGATTGTGACGGCAGATCAACGAGCATCTGAGCGAGTGTTTACCACAGCAGTTCCTCCACCCACGCTGACCAATGTCACGCATCCTCCTTAACTCGAACTGGCGAATACTTCATTGAGCTCGACTTCGTTCCTAAGTGAGCTCCCAGCAGCTGATGGATTGGGGAGAACAGGTCAGAGTTCATCTGAATTGTCTTTCAGAGGTGCCTTTCCCAGGGCCATGATGGAAAAAGCGACTCACCCCTCGATTCACGAAATGAGTAGCAATCCGCGCAAAGGTTCTTCCTTTGATTACACGAGTGTCGCCCAAAATCCTCAATACCCTCCTAGCTCAGGTCCTCTGCACCCCCCGTTCTCGAACACACAAGATAGTTCATTCTCTTCTATCCAGGCCCCTTCATATAGCAGCCTGAGTGATATGGGCGCTGCATCCCTTGAAACGCAGAACGCTAGTCAACGGACAGTAATTGATGTGTCGCAAGATGCAAGACCCCAAGGTAATGACTCTTCCGCCATCGAAGAAAATGGAGGTGTATCTGAACTTAGCAGTAGTAAACGCATTTTCCTCTTATCAGTCCGCGTTGCGTGAAGAGATCTCAGGAGATCTAAAGAAAGAGTTAAAGGACAGTTTACTAGAGTTCATGAAAGATATAAATAGCGTTATAAAACCAGCATACCCAGTGGAAGAGCAAACTCTGGCAGCAACGTGCTCCTCTAGCAACAGATCCAATCCGCCCCCAAGACCGAACCGGCCGGTTAGAAATGTTCAAACCCAACTTCGCCAAGAGTCAATTCCATTTGTGCCTGCTGGAGATGTCAATCGGCAAACAAATTTTTCAACAAATTCTTATTTCAATAGACAAGAGTCAGATGTTTACCGAAATCGTACGCACCAGTACCAAGTAGGACAATTCCCAACCGGTGGTTCATACCAGCAACAAATCCCTCGTCACGCCAGCTTTTCTCCAGTTGTAGCACCAACTAAAATCGATAGGTGGGGGCTCAACTTTGAAGGAAAACCGGACAAGCTAAGTGTAGAAGATTGATTTTATTTTCCGTTTGGAGACCCTCCAAGGTCAATACGGCTGCCAGTGGTCCGAGATTCTTAGGGATTTCCACCTGTTGCGGTCCGTCAGAGCATATGAATGGTACTGGCAGTACCAGCGCTCTAACTACCGTCCAGACTGGCCCAATCTGAGAGAAGCCCTTATGAAGCAATTTCGCAACTCTAAATCAGATTTTGAGATCATACGTGAGGTAATGGATCGTAGGCAAAGCTCCTGGGAATCAACCGACGACTTTTTCAGTGCCATTGGTAGGATGAAATCTCAGTTACAAGTACCGATACCAGAGATAGAACTGGTGCGAATAATGAAGAGGAATTTGAAAGAGAGCATTGGAAGAATGGTATTCCCAATGACGAGCTTTACGTTAGACCAGCTACGATATGCATGTAAAGATGCCGAAAATATGTTCCCAAGCAAAGACATGTCGCGACAACAACGTCCTTCTCCTAAATTCATGCCACATGAAGTGAACATTGAAGACGAAGAAGATAGGCATGACCAATCTGAGAACATAGCCGCGATCAACTTTCATGGTACCCGTTCTCAAATATCAAGACCACAAATGAATATTAGCAGTAGCTCATACACCTGTTGGAACTGTCGACAGTCGGGACATTCTTTCGTTGACTGTCCGGAAAACGAGAGGAAGATATTTTGCTACCGGTGTGGAAACCCAGAAGTTATAACACCGAAATGCGTGCGCTGTAATCCGGAAAACCGGAAGACGAACGCGATAACGCCGGTGGAATCGCGTTCAACACAAACCTTCCCGACCCCGCCGTCATACTAGAGGGTCGACAGGTTTCCACCAACGATCCGAATTTGCTTTTGCTAGTAAAACAAAATAGAGAATTAAGTGTAGGAAATAAGGAAACAAAATTAGTATTAAAACCTTTACATATTAGATTAAGAGACTATTATGCTGCCAGGAAAAGAATTTTCAGTAAACTTAGTTCGTCGTCATCGTGTGTGTCTAATAGGATTCTCAAAACTAGACAGAGATTTAGAAATATGAAAGAGGTGCGAAAGCGTATATCAACAACGACTGTAGATACAAATATTGATCCGCGACCATACGCAAAGATCAAGATAGGAGAAAAAGAGATGCTTGGCTTGTTAGACAGCGGAGCTAGCATATGCATATTGGGTAAACACAGCTTGAATCTCCTAGAATCCCAAAAACTGCGTTTCAGGCCATCATTCCAATCGAAGGTTAAGACAGCTGACGGGAATAGCCAAGCAATTTTTGGCAGAATTCGAACGGAAGTAGAATATAAGAACCAGAAGCAAATGATTACGTTTTATTTAGTACCTAGCCTAAACCAAGAACAGTATCTTGGGATCGATTTGTGGAAAGCATTCCAACTGGCTCCAAACATAATAAGCTCTCTTTCAATCCCAACTATAGAGCACGAACCGGACAATCATGATCTGACTCTAGCTCAAGAATGGAAATTGGCAACAGTAAAACAGAAATTCTTATGCTACTCGACACATGGCCTCGGAAAGACGCATGTGGAGGAGCACGTTATAGACACTGGAGACGCGGCCCCTGTAAAGCAGCGGCACTACCCTGTCTCCCCAGCGGTGCAAGACCTCCTGTTCCAGGAAATAGACAGAATGATAAGCCTTGGCGTTGTGGAGGAGAGTGAGAGTCCTTGGTGCTCTCCGGTGGTCCTTATTCGCAAGCCAGGAAAAAACCGCCTTTGTTTGGACTCGCGAAAGGTTAACAGTTTAACCAAAAAAGACGCTTATCCTCTCCCCCACATCGACGGGCTCCTCAGTCGCCTTCAGGATACCTACTTTATAAGTAGTGTAGACCTGAAGGATGCATTTTGGCAAATACCGTTGGAGAGGTAGAGTAGAGAAAAAACTGCATTCGCAGTACCGGGGAGGCCTTTGCACCAATTTACGGTAATGCCCTTTGGGCTGTGTAACGCCGCTCAAAGGATGTGCCGTCTAATGGACAAAGTTATCCCCTCACGCTTAAAAGACGGTGTCTTAGTCTACCTCGACGATCTACTCATAATTGCCCCTGACTTTGAAACCACATAGCACTGTTGGAAGAGGTTGCGCTTTGCTTAAGCAAAGCTAACTTAACGATAAACTTAGCTAAATCAAAGTGGTTTTGTATATGCATACCCCTTGGTTTTAAGAATTTTGTTTACCCTGGTATGCTTTTGAGAATTAATCTCTCGATTTGGATTTTGAGTTAGAATTTGCGTTAGAGGATGCCTTAATCGATTTGGAGTTAGAGTTTGGATTCGAGGATGATCTTCTCGATTTGGAGTTTGAATTTGGATTCGAGGGTTATTTTCTCGATTTGGAGTTTGAATTTGGATTCGAGGATGATCTTCTCGATTTGGAGTTTGAATTTGGATTCGAGGATGATCTTCTCGATTTGGAGTTTGGATTTGAATTCGAGGATGATCTTCTCGATTTGGAGTTTGGATTTGAATTCGAGGATGATCTTCTCGATTTGGAGTTTGAATTTGGGCTTTGGTGCCCTGAGTTGGTAGTTTTGTAGATTTAGTAGTAGATTTTGAGGTTTCGTGTTGGTTTAGGACCAGAGTTTGAAGTTTAGAGTTCAGTGGAGGTGGATTTTGGTTTACTACGTTCAAGCACGGAAATTTATTTCTTTCACCTGACTCGGGACGGGCCAGGTCGCTCGGAGTTTCCCTGAGTGGAATTATCTCCAACTTTCCTTCTGTTATTAAATGCTCTTTTACGGCACTCATCTATGGAATGACCTGGGTTTTTGCAGTATCTACAGACAAGGTCATTACGCAAAGTGTTGATTTTAAAATTATTTGCAAAGGGGTTATGGTTGCTAGAGGATCTGTTTGCTGTGACCGCTTGCCCGTGGTGGGGGGGTGGTCTGTGATTAGAGAAATTGTAGTCGCTATAGGGTCTAGAGTAAGCATTTTTCACACTTCGACATTCATTGGTGTTGTGGGTTTTCGTTTTGCAATTACTGCAATACCTATTTGGCTTGTTTGTGTTCGTATGCATGGAGGCGAGGAGTTTTTCCTCTTCCATTGCGATATCTACAGCCTCGTCGAGTTCCTTACAGCGTGCGCTTTTGACAAGGAGTTTTAATTGAGGTATCAAACCGTTGCAGAAACTGTTCAACACCATGGCACTGTTTAGGGATCGTATAGCCGCATTAGCGGATTCTTCACGGGTATTAGCGTTGGCATTGTTTAACTCGTCGCACAATGCGTTAGCCCTTTCCGTGTAGGAAGCAACACTCTCATTGTAACCCTGTTTGAATTGGAAAATCTCCGTCTGAATTACCTGTATCGATCGACATTTGCTAAAATTTTTGATTAACGCTTCTTTTAGCTCGAGCCAGGTATTATAATCGTTATATTTTATTATAACGTTATAGGCTCTCCCGGTTAATCTTGACTTCACTATATCGACGAGTTCGGCTTGGTCAGGCTCAGCGGTAGCCTTCCTGGATTGGATACCGACCAATTGTAAAAACCTGTCGAGAGATTTCGCGTCCCCATCAAACTCCGGGATGAGTTTGATGGCCTGGCCTGGGTTAAAATTGTAAGCCATTTGTAGATGATGATTTAGAGGTGGTGTGGTTGGAGAATTTTTGAAATATGGCGGTAGACTTACGCCTGGTTTCTTGAGACTAGAGGATTGGTCTGCTAGAGCAGCGAAGGAGTTGGTAACGACCGAAGTATCAGAGCCGTCTTCGGATTCGACGTAGATGGATTTCTCTTTGCGCGGGAGGGGAGGTGAATGTCCTACCGGCATGAGGTTCTCTTCTACTGCTGGGTTGGAAGGCGAGTTAGTTCGCGACACTTTTCTATTACGCAGCGAGATATTCAAATTAAAGCCGGACATAAACTAGTTTTTCCCAAGACGTGCCAGAAGATAGAATACAGAAAACAGTGTATAACTTAGGATAGGATTGGGAGGTGGATAAGCATGTGTATAGTTCAATAATATGTATAATATAAACAGCTTTTTCTTATTCTACGAATTGGAAAAATCTAAATAACATAAAACTAACAAAATTGAAAAGCTTACTGTAGTTTCATGATGTCGATGTTGCCGCTGCTGGTGCTCCTGATTTTGATGCTCCTGATGTTGGTTGAGATGCTTCTGATGCTGGTTGAGATGCTCCTGATGCTGTTCGTTCCTTTTTTTTGACACTTATCTATGAATGTTTGCATATTTTTTTTTTCACTGTTTTGCTGTTTTCCACTGTTTTTTTTTCGGATTTTGTATTTCGCACTCACGGAAAAGGGAAAACAGCAAGATTTTGTTCGCTTATCACTTTTTTGTCACGGGTAACACAATTGATAGAAAGATCACTTTCGGGTCTCTATGCAGATGCTTTATCCTAGAGAATCCCACTGCTGCCACCAATTGTTGGAATTTGAATTACGGATCAGGAGCTCAAAGCACCAAAAAGAAATAAAAGACGCGACTCGTTTGGAAGTTGGAAATAGAGTGTCTAGAACTCTACCCATCATTTCCTACGCTACCCATTCTATCGCCTAGATCGTCACCAGTACCAGGTCAAGTACGCATTCTAACCTGACACACTTTGTTTATTTAAACAACATGTGCAGCATTATGTCGCTCATGGTCACGACATAATTGCACTCCGATGGGTCAGTATTGCATTGTTTGCAATATGATCCGCATCGTGTTGCGTTTCATTAGTTGACATAGTTCGATTGCCGTACGCTTGGTTGTGACAATAATAGATGACACATGCGGAACATTTGGTCATAATCGAACTATGTCATGTGTCTATAGTGGTTCCTGGGAATTGTGTGTGGTCTGTATCTTCAGGGCACAACACTCCTCCCCCCTATAAATACGAAAGGCGTACGAGGCTACGAGTGAGATCTTTCGGCTTTAGGTAGGCATGAGGATGATGAGTAAAGAATCCGGTACTTATTCATTATTTATTTATCTCGTTTTGAAAGTGAATATTTTCGTTTTTTTTTTCTCTTTTTTTTACATAAATTTACATAATTTTACATATTCTTAGGCTATTACAACTTTATTTAATCATTTTTCTCCTCTTTTTTTTTAATTTTTTTTTTGTTTACATAATGAATTTTTCTATATTTACATTTATTTGTTTAGAAATACGTTTTATACATTTTATACATTTATAAAGCGGCTGCTTCCGCATTTTCTATTGCGTTTTCTGTTAACATATTTTTGTTTTTTGTACATTTAATTTTGATATATTTTTTAAACGTTACATACAAGGCTACGATTATACAGACTACGAAAATTGTGGAAATTGAAATATAGGCATGCTGATGACTTAATGTTTATACTATAACTATCTAAATCAAGTTTTTCTATATGGGTAGTATGGGGTGAAATTTGGGATAAATTGTTTGGGATTATTATGCCTTCAGGAATTGTTGACTCTTTTAAAAAGTATGAAATGGGAGTTTTATTATAAATGGTATTTGAGGCCTGGAGATAAACTTCGTTTGTTATGGCTTTACAAAATGGGTCTATACTCAGAATCCCGCTATCAGATATTGTAATGGTTTTCGGAGATTCTCCGCATAAAACTCTAACGCTTGTTGGCTTTGGCATTACATACAGCCATGAATTTTTACTCATAAGGTTAAACCAAACTTCTTGTTGAAGTGCAAATATTTTCGTTTCGCAAGTTGCATGATTTTCACTTCCAGATATAATCTGTATTATACAATTTAGTAGTTAGTTAGTATTATGATTATGAACCACAAAGTTCTTTTCGCATATGAAATTATTGGAGTCTGTTTTTGTGCATTTGTTTAGATCCTCGCTGTTCAAAAATATGTATCGCCTATGATTTTCGTTTATGGCTGCGAATTCGCTGTATATTGAGACATAGCTATATGAGTTGTTTTTGTATTTAGATGGTAGTGGTGTTAGTTTAACCAAATCGAACTCTTCGTCTATCAATGGAATGCTTACTTCCAACATAAGATTCTGGTCAACATAAATTGGTGTGGTTGTTGTAATTTTATTTATGATTGGCAGATTCATTCGGGATATTTTGATTGGTAATCTAATACTGTGTGGGAGATCTAGCTGGATTTGTTTTAATGTTGAAATGAAAACTTCCGAATTAAGAAATCTACTGTCTAGTTTATTTACCTTTGCTCCCTGTAAGATATCAAGTAGTTCTGATTGCTTTAAGAGGATATTTGCAGAACACGTGGATGCTAAAGTGGCTATTTCATCGAAACTATGTAACACCTTCTCAAAATTAGTGAGGTTTGCGAGTTTGAGAGTGTTTTGCCTAATTTCGTTGGTAACAGAGTTAAAATTATTATTTATGTGTTGCGCAGTCTCATTCATTGCGTCTACCACGTTGGTAATTATTGTCATTTGGTTTTCTGTTATATGGTAAAGATTATCTTGGTTTTCGGATAGTTCTTTCAACGCGTTATCAATTTTCACTGCGTCTTCTGAATCCATCGTTCCAAACAAGAATTTCTCCGCCATTCCTATGCCGTTGAATAAACCGTTATTAACTATTGTTGCGCTTCTTTTTGAAATTTTGTTTTTCACCAATATTCTATCTAGAATTCGGTTGTTATTTTCAATCTCCTTGAAAGAATTTCTAAAACTTTGTAATGTTATCTTGCAATGGTCTAATGGATACTATTTAATACTCAGGATACACAGCTCGGAAAGAGTATTTAAGTTTTGTTTTGCTTTGATCCCTTTGTTACTAATGTCAAAAATAAATGTCCATTTCGTAAGAGATTTCTGAAGAACTCCGACGTGCTCCAGGTATATTCCAGTTCTGTTCAGTGGCTGTACCACTACTCCTGCTATGCTTGACTTAATGTGGATGGCAAATAGAATGGTTGTGATGACTTTGCTGGAAATGGGGAGAACGGAGGATGTGTTTTAGTTACGCATTCTGCATGCATGGGCTGAGATGTATGTGTTTTAAGTGTCTGTGTGTGTTTAATCTCTTTGGTTAAATTGTTTGATTAGGTTATTGTGTACGACTTTTTCTTTTCGGCCTATTTTTATTTTGGAATTTTCTGGAGACAATATTTCAGTTACTTCGTATGGTCCTTCGAAAATTGGAGAAAGCTTTTTATTCGATCGGTTCTTGATTTCCAACAATACTTTGTCGCCGACGTTATAACTGGTTTGTTTTGAATTTTGATCGTAGTACTCCTTGGAATTCTCTTTAGCCTGAATTTCGTTATTGCGAATAAGCTCATATCCGACTTGCATTTTCGACTTCATTTCGGAGACATAGTCGTTGTAATTGTATGTTGGTTATACGCTTCTGTTCAAAGTGGAAGGAATTGGTGCTTTAAAACCAAAAAGGGCTTCGAATGGGCTGTAGTTCGTGCTGGAATGTGGGGTTGTATTGTAACAAAATATTGCATATTCTATATACTCGTAGGTGTCCCAATTTGATTGGTCTGTACTTGCATAGTTCCTTAGGTAGTCACCTAGTGTTCTATGTGACCTTTCAAGTGCACCATTTGACTGCGGATGATACGGACTACTTTGGATGTTTTTGATCTTTAGGGTTTTGCATATATTTTTGAATAAATCACTTGTAAAATTTGTACCTTGGTCTGTGAGTATTGTTTGAGGAATACCATAAGTGCAAATAATTCTCTTTACTAAAGCCTCTGCTACAGTTCGGGCTTCTTGATTTTCTATGGGGACTGCTTGAACGAATTTACTAAGATCATCTTGGAAAGTAAGTATGTATTTATTACCGCTTTCGGTAATGGGGAGTGGCCCTACTATATCGAGAGCTATCCTTTCGAATGGGGTTTTAGCCGTTGTAGTTATGACCATGGGGATTTTACTACATGTATACTTTTTGTTCTTTTGACACAATTCGCAAGACCTGATATACTTCTTTATATCTATGTACATATTTTTCCACTTGTATGCCTTTCGGATACGCTTTAGTGTACGCTTGACTCCTTGGTGACCTCCTAAGGGTGTGTCGTGAAATTCGTACATTACTTGTCTGATTTTATCGCGGTCAGAGATCTCTACTACGATGTCTTGGTTCGTATGTGCGGGGATTGGATTTTGCTTATTTTGACTACGCGTAACTACTTTAATTTCAGCGGTACCCAATCGTGATAACGCGTCTGCGTTTGTATTTAGATGCCCAGCCTTATGGGTGACTGTAAAATCGTACTCTTCTAGTTTGATGCGCCAGCGCATTATTCTTGAAGAGGGATCTTTCAAGTTAAACATCCATACCAGCGGCTTATGGTCGGTAATGACTTCAAAATGGCGTCCAAACACGTACGGTCGAAAGTGTGTAACTGCCCATACTACTGCCAGCGCTTCTTTCTCGATTGTAGAATAGTTTTTCTCAGCTTTATTTAATATTCTACTGGCAAAAGCTATTGGTAGATCGTTGCCTGCTGAATCTCTTTGCGACAGGACTGCGCCTATGGCGTCGTTACTTGCGTCGGAGGTAATGTAAAAAGTGTTTGAAAAATTTGGGTAAATGAGTATAGGTGGTGCTGTTATGGATTTCTTTAATTTTCTAAAGGCTTCGTCGCAGAAAGCATCCCATTTAAAGGGGACGTCTTTGCGTAGCAGTTTATTGAGAGGATTTGCTATTTGAGAGTAGTTCTTAATAAACTTTCGGTAATAACCGGATAATCCTAAAAACGATTTCACTTGCTTTTGCGTTTTCGGAGCTTCGATATTGGTAATCGCTACAATCTTATCAGGATCTGGCTTAACACCGTCTGAGGTAATGACGTGTCCCAGGTACATTACTTCTGTTTGGAGGAATTTGCATTTGGATAATTTGATTTTAAGGTTGTATTTGTCTAAGGCTTTCATGACTTCAATTAATTTCTTGTTATGATCTTGAAGGTTTTTCCCATAGATCACTATGTCATCAAGGTAAACTAAACACATTATCCCCTGCAATCCAGAGAGAACTACGTTCATAAGCCTCTGAAATGTAGGTGGAGCATTTCGTAAACCAAAGGGCATTCTGTTAAATTCAAAATGACCATATGCTGTACTGAATGCGGTTTTTTTCTTTATCCTTCTCAGTGATCTCAATTTGATGGAAACCGTTTGCTAGATCTAGTGTGGTGAAATACTTCGAGTCTCCTAATTGCCCTAGTATGTCGTCAATATTGGGGATTGGATATGCGTCTGGAATAGTGGCTTCATTCAATCTGCGGTAGTCTATTACGACTCTCCATTTTTGATCTCCTTTTTTAGGAACTACGAGGAGTGGCGCATTCCAGGGGCTGGTGCTTAGTCTAATCACTTCGTCCTGCAGCATTTGATTGACTTGGGTTTTTATTTCTTGCTTATGAATTTCTGCTAAGCGGTATGGTCGTATATTCGCCGGAATTGCGTTTTCAGTCGTCGTAATAGAATGTGTTATACCTGAAGTAGAAGATAATTTGTCGCCCTCAATGAAAAACAAATGATTGAAATTCCTGCAAATATCTTTTATCGACTGTTTTTCTTCTTGGTTGAGATGATTTAGATTTAATTCTTTTTCTAACTTTTCCAATCTTTCTTCCACGATTTGGTTAGTTAGTGGTGAATGTAGGTTGTGTATGGAATAATAGTTCATGTTTTCGGGTTTGAGTTTTAAGTTCTCTATACGGACGTCTTCATTATTGGTGTTTAAGATTGATATACGAACACGAAGCCATTTTTGGGTGACGTGATCATTGAAGCTGAATACACCCGAGGAGCTATTTCCTGAGAAAAATATATTTGTTCCATGTTTTCTTTTATAGGTCCATATTTTACCCATTTCTCTGTTCTCGCAGGTATGATTAAGGGCTTGCATTCGTTGCTGAAATCGCATGAATATTGGCGGTTTTTGTAATGGTATCTAAATATGTTGTCCTTATAGTCAACTATCGCATTGATTTTTTTAAAGAAGTCTTCGCCTATGATTCCATCTTGGGATATAGGGAAGTGTTGCGGCACTATTTGAAAGCTATGTCTGAGCTTTTGCCCTGGTGTAATTTCTACCTTGAGTTGAATAGTACCTAGAGTTGACGTTGATGTGTGTCCTATGCCAGTCAGTTCAATTATATTATCTAACTGCACCTCGGCATTTGGATCTAACGTATCTAGTTTTATCAGGCTTAAACTTGCGCCTGTATCGAGGAGCATTATATTGACCTTAGCTTTCGATTCCAGGAACTTGATTTTGATTTCGCTTTTAAATGTAGATTCTCTGTTAAGAGATTCGATGTTGGCGATAGATTTTGCTGAATTGGGTTTATTTTCTGTATTCCCAGTTAGGAACCGGTGTAGGTTTTCGATTTGAATTTGGCTTCGATTTTGACGGTGGTTTAGATTCAGTGCTATGTTACGGTTCCTTACACCATTTTGTGTTTTAATGGAATTTGGGTTTGGCTTGCTACAGCCATGATTTTGGTCATGGTCGACATATACATCACCTTGATTTAAGAGTTTGTGCGTAGGTTTAATGCCTTGATTTTGGATTTGGGATTGTATATTTCGATTTTGAAGTTGGTTTGGTTTTGTATATGCATCCCCCTTGGTTTTAAGAATTTTGTTTACCCTGGTATGCTTTTGAGAATTAATCTCTCGATTTGGATTTTGAGTTAGAATTTGCGTTTGAGGATGCCTTAATCGATTTGGAGTTAGAGTTTGGATTCGAGGATGATCTTCTCGATTTGGAGTTTGAATTTGGATTCGAGGGTTATTTTCTCGATTTGGAGTTTGAATTTGGATTCGAGGATGATCTTCTCGATTTGGAGTTTGAATTTGGATTCGAGGATGATCTTCTCGATTTGGAGTTTGGATTTGAATTCGAGGATGATCTTCTCGATTTGGAGTTTGGATTTGAATTCGAGGATGATCTTCTCGATTTGGAGTTTGAATTTGGGCTTTGGTGCCCTGAGTTGGTAGTTTTGTAGATTTAGTAGTAGATTTTGAGGTTTCGTGTTGGTTTAGGACCAGAGTTTGAAGTTTAGAGTTCAGTGGAGGTGGATTTTGGTTTACTACGTTCAAGCACGGAAATTTATTTCTTTCACCTGACTCGGGACGGGCCAGGTCGCTCGGAGTTTCCCTGAGTGGAATTATCTCCAACTTTCCTTCTGTTATTAAATGCTCTTTTACGGCACTCATCTATGGAATGACCTGGGTTTTTGCAGTATCTACAGACAAGGTCATTACGCAAAGTGTTGATTTTAAAATTATTTGCAAAGGGGTTATGGTTGCTAGAGGATCTGTTTGCTGTGACCGCTTGCCCGTGGTGGGGGGGTGGTCTGTGATTAGAGAAATTGTAGTCGCTATAGGGTCTAGAGTAAGCATTTTTCACACTTCGACATTCATTGGTGTTGTGGGTTTTCGTTTTGCAATTACTGCAATACCTATTTGGCTTGTTTGTGTTCGTATGCGTGGAGGCGAGGAGTTTTTCCTCTTCCATTGCGATATCTACAGCCTCGTCGAGTTCCTTACAGCGTGCGCTTTTGACAAGGAGTTTTAATTGAGGTATCAAACCGTTGCAGAAACTGTTCAACACCATGGCACTGTTTAGGGATCGTATAGCCGCATTAGCGGATTCTTCACGGGTATTAGCGTTGGCATTGTTTAACTCGTCGCACAATGCGTTAGCCCTTTCCGTGTAGGAAGCAACACTCTCATTGTAGCCCTGTTTGAATTGGAAAATCTCCGTCTGAATTACCTGTATCGATCGACATTTGCTAAAATTTTTGATTAACGCTTCTTTTAGCTCGAGCCAGGTATTATAATCGTTATATTTTATTATAACGTTATAGGCTCTCCCGGTTAATCTTGACTTCACTATGTCGACGAGTTCGGCTTGGTCAGGCTCAGCGGTAGCCTTCCTGGATTGGATACCGACCAATTGTAAAAACCTGTCGAGAGATTTCGCGTCCCCATCAAACTCCGGGATGAGTTTGATGGCCTGGCCTGGGTTGAAATTGTAAGCCATTTGTAGATGATGATTTAGAGGTGGTGTGGTTGGAGAATTTTTGAAATATGGCGGTAGACTTACGCCTGGTTTCTTGAGACTAGAGGATTGGTCTGCTAGAGCAGCGAAGGAGTTGGTAACGACCGTAGTATCAGAGCCGTCTTCGGATTCGACGTAGATGGATTTCTCTTTGCGCGGGAGGGGAGGTGAATGTCCTACCGGCATGGGGTTCTCTTCTACTGCTGGGTTGGAAGGCGAGTTAGTTCGCGACACTTTTCTATTACGCAGCGAGATATTCAAATTAAAGCCGGACATAAACTAGTTTTTCCCAAGACGTGCCAGAAGATAGAATACAGAAAACAGTGTATAACTTAGGATAGGATTGGGAGGTGGATAAGCATGTGTATAGTTCAATAATATGTATAATATAAACAGCTTTTTCTTATTCTACGAATTGGAAAAATCTAAATAACATAAAACTAACAAAATTGAAAAGCTTACTGTAGTTCACTTTCGGGTCTCTAGGCGGATGCTTTATCCTAGAGAATCCCACCGCTGCCACCAATTGTTGGAATTTGAATTACGGATCAGGAGCTCAAAGCACCAAAAAGAAATAAAAGACGCGACTCGTTTGGAAGTTGGAAATAGAGTGTCTAGAACTCTACCCATCATTTCCTACGCTACCCATTCTATCGCCTAGATCGTCACCAGTACCAGGTCAAGTACGCATTCTAACCTGACACACTTTGTTTATTTAAACAACATGTGCAGCATTATGTCGCTCATGGTCACGACATAATTGCACTCCGATGGGTCAGTATTGCATTGTTTGCAATATGATCCGCATCGTGTTGCGTTTCATTAGTTGACATAGTTCGATTGCCGTTCGCTTGGTTGTGACAATAATAGATGACACATGCGGAACATTTGGTCATAATCGAACTATGTCATGTGTCTATAGTGGTTCCTGGGAATTGTGTGTGGTCTGTATCTTCAGGGCACAACACTAGGAACAACTACTAATGATGTATATCAAATTGCAACTTATTCGCAAACTATGTATTTCCAATCTCCGTATTCCTTAGATACGGTGATCCAAGAAATATCTCTTGTTAGTAAAAAGTTTGATATTGGTTCAATTGTTATTAGTCATATGGAAACAGATCACTTTTAGTTCGACACAATATATCGATTCTTCAACATGGGTTTACTCACTTTCTTAACGGGTTCCCGACCCGTTAAGATTCTCTGCCTGACACTGTTGTTGCGGAATATTTTCGCACAACAAATTTCACCTTCTTTCCTTCTCTTCCCTCCCCGTACCCTTCTTCTATTGGGTGGCAGCTGCGAGGTCATAGGAAGTGGAGGGCAACCAAGGTCCCATTTTCCCGCCACTTTCCCCGAACCTCGAGGGTGCCACCCCCACAGGTACCCAACCCCGTGAGTGGAGATGATTTGAAAAAGTGAGAGGTGGAGATAAGTAGCAGAGGCGGACCGCCGACCGGCAGATCGAGAGCCGGAGTAAAGTGCCCAATCCTTATGCCACTCACCAACTCGGCGGAATGGGCCCAACGTTGTCCGCACATAGTAACCGTGCGAGGCAAACAGCAATGCGGCAAGGTGGATGACCTTAGCCTGATTGCCCTCCAACAAGATGGAGAGGCAGCAGATAAGTGTGGGTGGACGGCCTACACGGGTACATCTGCACCAGAACCACCACTGACACGGTGGGGTGTTAGGTTCGATGAGGGGGAAGAAGACGCTCTTCCTTTCTACTCCGTCGTAGGACCACCGGAGGAGCAACAGAGGAGAGTGGGCGGACGGCCAAGACGAAAGACACTACCGTAGAAGACAGGGCAATACGAGCAAACACTGAGGAGAACCACGAGACACAGATCCTGGTTGACACGATACACTACAACAACATAATCAATAAAAAGGCCAAGACGAAAAACACTCGTAGAAGACATGGCCATACGAGCAAACACTGAAGAGAAACACGAGACACAGATCCTGGTTGACACGATATACTAAAACAACATACATCAATAAAAAGGAGAAATCCTGTCCAGCAAAATATACTGTAAGGAATTACCCGCGATTGGCAAGACCCTTACACCTTTCTGAACAGGATTCCACCAGACAAGCTTAAAATCCGCGGTTTTCTAAATTATTGGTCACTCACTTTGCTTGGTTTTAGGGTCCAAGGGGATTTCGAATTTGAAATTCAACGCACTGGGCGGGCGTAACAGCAACGTAATTCCAAAATTTCTTCTCCTCCAGATGTGGGTCATATTGGTGGGAACCCAGGCACTTATTTTTTCCATTTCTCAACCGATTTAAGGGTAATTTAACAACGCACAATGCGTATTATTGTTTTGTTTCGCATTTTGACAGAACTCATACGAGAAATGTCAAATAGAGATCAGATTGTAAATGGATGAAACATTGTTCCAGGTCGGTCACGCAACTCAATAATCCGACTTTCCAGTGGTGGATCGTGGGGATAAGAGAGAGTGGATTGAGTGACTGGAAGATAAGCGAGGGGGTAACGTGTAGACTCACGCACACCTTGGCGAAAACGCTCCGGTGCCGCTGAATGTGGTCTGCCGTTGGCTCGCTGAGCGACTGAAAGTTGTGGAATATGGCAGACAACCACCAACACATAGTTGGGCGTCCATTGCACGTCATGAGTGGGATTCCACTACTAATGGGTGAACGAGTGGGTGTGAAATGAGAGCTGGCCGAACTGGAACAAGGAAAGTTCTGGAAGATCACTTCTTGGTTGACCAGCTAACGAGTTAGTCAGGTTTGTGACAGGAGTTTAGTGAAAGTGCGAAACAAAAGCGAAGGAAGTAATTAAGAAAAAAAGGAAATCGAATAAAGAAAAGTTTCAGTCGGGATAGTGGAAGTGGAAAAAGGACCTGGAGATAGGAGCAAAGGACATCAGGAGGAGAATAAATAGACGGACGGGTGATAGAAGCCACAGGGCTAAGGAGTGGACTCGAAAATAAAGCTAAGTAGAGTGGATGTTAAACAGTGTATATTAGCGTATTTCGTTTTTCCCGGGAAAAGTTCGGGACATGCGACCCTTTCAACCATTTTTGGTATTCCGGGCGACGCCATAGCGGGTCACGCCGGTCACTTAACTTTCATTTGCCCTTCAGGCCATAATACCTTGTTTGACCTTTTAGTCATTGAGTTAACCTTCAGTGTTTTTTTTTTTCTTTCTAACTAACGTCCAAGAAATAAAGTGGCCAAGCTCCAACGGAGCTTTATAACGTGGTTTAAAAATCGTGCGTTTTCTCTCCTTTTTTTTGGATTTTCTATTTACCAGTGGTTCAGTACCAAGGTTTCACAATTTTCCGCAAAATTGTGTGGCGCCCATTTTTTTGTGAATTCATCGGTCAACAGCGTAAGCTAGTTAGTCAGATTTTTTTGGTATTTGCTAAACGAACCCACCCTAGATTGAGTTACCGGGAAATAGCCTGTGGTGGTTCTTTTGTTGCCTCAAATCGTGGTTTGACGCATATTTCTTTTGTATTTCGGTATTTTAAATTAATTAGTTAAACTCGAATCATTTCAATTAATTTCTTTGTTGACGGCGAAATAAAGGCAACAAATTGGCGCCCAACGTGGGGCCTTTAAAAGGAAACAATAATAGTGTTCTTATTAAATTCAACCAAGTCGGTCACAAGCGTGGAGGGTCCTTTGTGCCGACCGTGAGTTTTTGTTGCTTTTAGGGAAGTGTGGTTTATTTAATTATTTAATTGTGCCTATTTACTTGTAACGGAACACCCGTACTGGTGGGTTCGTTCAGGAGCCTAACCGTCAGACTCGACTCGACCCCGAGTCGTCTGTCAACGTGGCTTGGTAGAGGACAGCCTCACACCACAAGAACAGAATAGACAGAACTGCTCTATGCCACGAGAACGCCACCTATACGAGCGCACCTCGTCCGGCCCCATTCTATCTGCCTGGAAGAGCGCCCGGTCACAGGACTCCGGAGCACCTCCGAGGAGCTGGATGGACGAGGGCATTTGGCCGCCAGCAGCCAGGCATGGGTCCTACATCCCCGCGCTAGCTCATCGGTGGGAGTGGATACTTGCCGCTGGTTCCAAACTGGGGTTACCATTATTTACATGCCTGAAATTGGGATAATAGTTAGGGTATCTTCCTTGGTCGCTTTGATGATACGCGGCCGTAACCATACGAAGGCCGATACCCGGAAAGAGAGAGACTTAAATCCCTCCCGACGGATGTTGAGCCAGAAAAGTGTGTAGATGTGTACGTATATGTAGCTTCGCAGACCTTAGTCATCCTGAGACCTCGCAATGCTAAAGTGGGAGGGGGAGAGGAAGCTGGAAAAATGCCTCCCCCTCGAGCTGGCCCACCCCGCCATGCCTACGCATGGACTCCGATGGCCATCGCGCCGCTCCATTGGCGATGGCACCTATATTGAAAAAGGCAACTGACCCTCCTAAAGGATCGGTTACCCTGGATTAACTTCCCCTTGATGTTCCTCCATCCGGATCTGCACTATCCCCTAAGGGTATTCTATTCCCTCGGCATGACTGAAGGAATCTGGAATACCGGAGCGGAACAGATAACCTCACGAAAATACAAGACGCTGTTCAAAGATAGGGGCTAAATTTTATTAAACTATATTCTCGGGACCAAAAACGGGGTCCTCGAAATCTTATGACTAACATATGGGGTCCTTAGATCTAACTAACTGTCTTTAACTTTAATATAATCTCTACGGCGAGAATTCTTAAAAATACTCTCTTCGATGAGAGGTGTCTACGCGCTTAAAAATATTTTCAATGTCCCAACGGGCTCTTCCGAAAAGCTCGAAACGTGTATGAAGAGGAAAAATAATTATTGCCGCGGCTAGGCCGGTGAAGGCGATCTCAAGACGTTACGATGGTGGCGAATGGTTTTCGAACGACGTCATACCAATTAAATAAACGAACTAAGTCTCGACCGCACAAAAGGACAAGCCGACAGAAGGTCGGATCGGGCGGCGTGATGGAATTACCGAAAGCTGACCGGTAAGCTATGCAGCTCTGGAAGGCGAAAGTTAAACGTTCGGTGTAGTATCAATTCGAATCCCGAGTCAAATGGGATAATACCCGAGGAAGATGGTTTAAAAATACCCGAAATGAATGTTCGAAGCGGTTAGTACGAGTAGTTATATAGGCATAGAATATGTGTTACCCAAAATCAAAATAAAATATAATGGATGTAGTTGCTAAAGTAGCATAATAACTTACCGACAGTTCTGTCGTTGTTGTGCGCACAGCTACGATGCTTCTCGATGCGATGCAGGAATCTATACGCTGCTACGTAGATGTTGAACTATGGAATAAATATTTTATTCTGACTTATCACACTCCTATACTATCGCGAAAATGGACCGATTAGAATTCACTCGCCGGATGGTGGGGTTTGCGCCCTCTTCTTCGTGAAATACTACTGCCTAGCGAAGGCGGGTATCTACAACCGAAAACTATTTATTCCAATTGGAATGTTTATCTAATTATTATTAAATCGCGAAATTCTACTTTAAAAGAGATCTTCCTCTAAATACGTTTAGGATTTGATTTTATTCTAAATGTAACTTATAATTATACTTATATTCTAACGTGGAGTTATTCTAGAGTGCTGAATGTATCCGAGATACGAGAGGTCGAAATCCACTCAAGTCCTACCCGTGTGCACTAGTGGTGATTTGCACTAAGGCCAGAGTTGGCTATTGGCCCGGACTGAATTCGAAAATATATTCAGGGCCTGCTCCTTACCGGGATTACGATGTTGAAGGGACGACTATGCACCGTACCTTGCAGCACTGAGCTCAGAAATAATTAATAGGAATGATTCCGCCCCGGGGCGCTAAGATTAACTGCACCCTCGCGGGGGTATTTTAATTAATTAATTCACCGAGTGCACGAAATCGCTATTTACTTTCTAATAAGAATTTACACTTTCTGTTTTCCTATATAACTAAATCACTATCACTGCTGCTTCTGATGCTGGGATGTTGCACGGTGGTCGTCCGGTCTCCTCTCGGGAGCGGGACTCGGGGGGTGTTGAGCAGTTCGGACGCATTTAGGCGCGCTGGTAGAGACGTTGCCCTTGCGACGACGCAGTGGGGGAAAAAGTTATCGCACGAGACAGGCGCTATATGGCTCTGCCTCGAACTCGAGTGTTGTGGTATAGGTCCATACCGTCTACTTCCTAACCAAAGCTGGGTGGAATACAAATAGATTAGAAGATGGACTTAATTCCTACCGAGACCGAAGATTTCTTACCTGGGATGCAATGGTTTTTCGACTTATATTGCCGAATCCCTGCTGTCACTTGGTCGCGCCCTGGCCAAAAATTGGGCGTGGACGCAGGACGACCACGAGTTCTTCGTCCGCTTGACAGGGGGACGGTGTTAGCTTAGCGTGCCGCGGTACAGCGTCCTATGGTGCGCTCTTGCCCACGTTGTAGGGACGGTCGTGCCGGTATCACGCCTCTGATTGCCGTCGAGGGTGCGACTGTTTCGCTGGCGCTGATGACCTGTCTGATGTGCCCCGACCTGCGGAAATACCAACGTCAGGATGGGAGAATTACTTTCCCCTGATCGTCCTGGGCTCACCTGGATTAAGTCTCCCACGCGGATAAAATGGGCCGCTGCACCGAATTGGTGGGGAAATTGCCTCACGGGTTGGTATTGAGGACTTACACCTGGTATCTCCGTTCCTCCTGCGTTTTGGGATGTTATAATGCCCAGCAGGGTGTTTGGCACGTCCACCTCCTTCCACTCTTTCAAATAAACTGTAATGGCCGACTCGAAGATGCCGGAAATCGGATGCAGATTATTTTCTTGACAGCTCGTGTGAGTGACGTGGACGCGTTCAGAATTCGGATTTTTAGGGAGGTGTTTGGTTATTTCGACTAACGTATGGTGTCGGCGCCACTTGCTAGATGGCGCACTACCAGGATTTCCTACAAAACTTGCAGTTTTTCCTGTCCCCATTAGGTGGCTCGGAAAAGATTCAAGGCAGAAATCCTGCTTCTAGAGATCGTCCTTCCGACGAAGTCAGACTGAATAGTTTATGGAAATTTTTTTTTTTTTTTTGGGTGCCATTTCAAACCATGGCTGGTCGATCGTGTATTGTTGGGTATATTGGGTTTCTTATGGGGACTGTTTGGGATAAAATTTGATCTTCCGCCTGAGGAGAGGATGGGAAAGGGTGCTCATCGTTTATTATCGACGTATGTCCTTTGAGTGGACTAACCCTAAGTCGGTGCCTTGCATATCTTCAAGCTGGTACAGGTTTCCTTGGAGTTTCGTCACTCGGGCCTTTGTGAACTTCCGGCTAAATTTAGCGTTGATACCCTTCGAGAAGTTGCTTAGCACGTGATTGCGTTTATAGACGCAGTCGCTTTCCCGGTATTTTACGGGGGTACTACGCAAGTTGTACGACTTTTCGTATCGCTGGTGTGCTTTCTCAAGGGACTCTTTTATGCTCGCGTGCAGGATGTTCATTTTACAGGCTCTCGGGAGAATTTCAATCTCGGAGTTGTTTAAACCCTTTAGGTTTCGGAGGAGTTGGTATTCGCTGCCGTGTCCTATGACTCGTTGACCAAAAACCGCTTCGTATGGCGACATTCCGATGGCGGAGTGCACCGTGGAGCGCAGAGCGCAGCCTATGACTGGCAACTGAGCGTCCCATGAAGAGTGGTCTGTATCGATATAGGACCGGATGGCGGCCAAAATCGAGCGGTTGACCCGCTCACTGGCGTTTGCCTGCGGCGAGTAGAGGGCTGTTTTTACATGAGTGATCCCCAGAGACGAAGTGAAGGACTGGAATTCTTTGCTGACGTATTGTTTCCCGTTGTCCGACAGCATGGACTCGGGAACACCGAAGACGGAGAAAACGTCGTCGCGCAGAAATTCTACGGCCGCTCCCGCGGTCGCTTTGCGCAAGGGTTTAATCAGCGCGAACTTCGAGAACTGATCTAAGGCGATAACAATATGAGTATGTCCTCGCTTGGATCTGGGACGGACCTAAGAAGTCGGTGTAGATGTGCTGGAAGGGCCTGTCGACTGTGAAAGCTTTCCCCATTTCTGCCCTTAGGGTAAAGTTCGGGGCCTTGGTTGTCTTACAGACCTCGCAGTTTCCGATGTATGTTTTGGCTTGGGATGCCATGTTCGGCCAATAGTATTGTTGCCGAAGACGATAGAGAGTTTTCGCCACGCCGCCGTGTGAAGCGCTCGGAGGGCAATGAGCTAAATTGATCAGAGAGTCGGTCAGCGCTGCTGGGATCCATAGCTTCCAGGTTTTTTCATCCTGCAAAGGATTCCCTGTGCTATGTTTGACCTTCTTGTACACGAAATTGTTCAAGACTCGAAGGTCAGGTAGCTGGTCTTTATTCTGTCCGACGCTGTCGATGATCCGCCGGTATTGGTCCGAGGTAAAACTCGGATCCGTCAGATCTACGTGCAGCACGTCGGGACTTCCGTTCTCCATCGAGTTGCTGGTTAGAAGGGCCTCTACCTCGTGTACGCGAGATAGCGCATCTGGCACTACGTTCACGCTTCCTTTCCGGTGCTCGATTTCGAACGTATACCCCTGAAGCTCCAGGCTCCAGCGCGCTAGCCTACCCTTGAGCTCTCTTTTGCTCATAAGCCATTGTAGACTGGCGTGGTCGGTTATGATCTTGAATTTATATCCCTCTATATAGGGACGGAATTTAGCGATACCCATGATGGCAGCTAGGCATTCACGCTCGGTGACTGTGTAGTTCCTTTGGGCCGCGTTCAACTTATGGGAATAGAAGAATATCGGGCGTTCGTTCTCCGCATCATCGTGCTGGCTCAGGACCGCTCCGATACCGCATCACAAGAGATGATGAACATCCTCTTAAAGTCTGGATTTGCCAATACGGGCGCGCATGTCAACCGCTCTTTGATGGCAAGGAACGAATCCGTCGCGGATTCGTTGAACTCGAATTTCTTTCCCTTCTTCAGGGTGTCAGATAGATGGCTGGCTAAGGAGGAGAAGTCTTTGACGAATCTCCTATACCATCCCGCCATACCTAAAAATCGCCGCACTTGACGGGCGTTCTGGGGCGTCGGGAATTCTTTAATCGCTGTAACTTTCATCGGGTCTACCTTGAGAACACCATTCCCTACGATGAATCCGAGGTATCTCAATTCGCTATAACAAAACTTTGATTTTTCCAGGTTGATGGTCAAACCTGCGTCTCGCAACTTCTGCGCTACTAAGGCCAATAGCTTCAAATGCTCCGTGTAGGTGCTCGTGATTATTAGCAGATCGTCCAGATATACAAACACTTTATGACGCCATTCGTGGGTATGACCCGGTCCATTAGCCGACATAGGCGCTGAGGCACATTACATAGCCCGAAGGGCATGACTTTAAATTGGTATAGAGGACGACCGGGGACGGTGAAGGCGGTCTTCTCCCGGCTTTTCTTGTCCAGCGGTATTTGCCAAAACGCGTCCTTCAGATCTACACTTGACATGTAGTAGGTATCTGGAAGGCGCGCTAGCAACCCCTCTATATTTTGCAGTGGATACGCGTCTTTCTTAGTCACTCGATTGAGCTCCCGGACGTCAAGGCACAGACGGTGCTTGTCGCCCCGTCGTACTAGGACGACGGGTGAGCTCCAAGCGCTCGGACTGACTTCTATGACGTCCATCGCCAACATGCGATCCAACTGCGCGTAGAGGAGGGTTTCCACCGCTGGAGAGACGGGGTAGTGACGCCGCTTTATGGGCGCCGCGTCTCCGGTGTCTATCTCATGCGTCATGAGGTGAGTTCGCCCCAGGCCTAGATCGGCGTAGGACGGGAATTGCTTTAGTGTTTGGGCCAGTAGCTGGGCTTCTTCTGTGGTCAAGACATGAGCTTGCGTCAGAACTTGCGTCTTGGGGAGTGAGTCTCCGGTCATATCAATGCCGACAGAAATGCTACTGACATCAAAAGTTTTGGCGGATATATTCGGAACAATGTTCGGGGCAAGCTCGAACTTCTTCCAAAAATCAACGCCTAGGATAAGATCCTGGGAAATAGATGGTACGATATAAAGGGTAAGGTCTTCTTTGCAATGATTGTACACGACTGTCGTGGCGATGATTCCCACGATACTCTGGCGTTTCCCATCAGCTGTGGTTACCACCGACGAGAACTGTTTCCACGAGATGTTGTTGGCTTGTAGGTACTCCGCCCCCGCTTTGCCGAGGACGCTGACGCATGCCCCGGTATCTAGTAGGCCGGACCACTGTTTATCAAACATCTTAACAGAAGCGTATGGTCGCGGATCTCCGCTGGTACGAGGCGATGATTCAAAAGTCGAGGCTGCTATTGCAACATGCACCTCCTTTTTCTGTCGAAACCGTTCCCGGACTTTCATGATTTTGGAAGACGGCGCGGTCGAGTCAAAAATTCTTTTCCTAGCTTCTTGGTATTCTTCCCATCGTTGTTCAAACGGCTTGCTAAGACGGTTCGGTCGCCTAGGGTCATTACCGTGGTTCGTCGGAGCTGAACATGTAGCCTGCGAAAGGGGCTGGGAATTCATCGGCGGCACGACTGGATTTGTCTGGGCCGGACGTTTCGCGATGGTGATAGGCCGATGGGAGGATGGGCTTCGAACTTCTCTCCCCGGTCTGAGAGTAGTTCGGCTGGCGGTTTTCCCGACAGCGAGGGCAATTGGCTGTGAAGACCTCCGGCATGCCGCATCGGAAGCAGAAAGGGGTTTCGGGAAGCTTCAAGCATTCGTACATGGTGTGGCCTGGTTCGCGACATACCCAACACGTGAGCTTGCTTCTGTCGCGCTGACGATAGGCTACAGCGTTTACGTTCGCTTGTGCTTGACTTGCCTCCTGCTCTTTTGGTTCGAATAGCTCGTGAACCTGCCTCCGGAAGGGGTTTCCGGTAACGATTTTAGCTTGACTGGTCTGAGGATCCTTGAGAAATTTCTCAATGCTCCGACAGACATAAACTTGCTCCGCGATGTCGGAAGTAGTAAAGGTCAGAAGGTATTGACCGATTTTTCGTTTGACATTATGCTTCACGATCTCGATGAGTTCGCGGTTGCTTTTGGGGAACCTTAGCTTAGCGTTAAGCCTAAGTAAGTCTTCGTAATAATCGTCGAAATTTTCGTGCTCGCCCTGCTTCCTTTCGGACATCTGCCGAAAGATATCGAAGTCTGTTTCCAAACTCCGATATTGCTCCAGCAGTGCGAGTCTCAAGGCTTCCCAGGACGCGGAGGGGTTCTTCTTCAACCATCCCCAATACCACATCTTCGGCTGACCCCGTACCAAATGGTGAAATTTTAACAGCACGTCCGACCATGCTGCATTGCACGACTCCCTCTGCCGGTTCAACTGAATTAGAAAGTCATCGACAGAGAGATCTTTATTGTCGAAGTGGATGTCCCACTTCGGAATATTATGATAGCGAGGATAGGTGCTTGGGAATGAGAGAGCCTGAGAGGGCCCTGGTACGTGACTGGGTTGTCGAGGGGTTGAGTCATTAAAGTTAAGATTGCTCAGCTGCGCCAAAAAGTGACTAAGGGATTTCCTAAGGGCTAAACTTAACTGTAACTTATGTCGAGGACGACCTAAACTTAACCCTAAGATACGTTGGAGGGGCTGCGTTGCTAACACGTCGACTATCGACCAGGGTTAACACGCAAAAAAAAAGGAAAAAGATTTTTTTTTGTTGTTGTTGAAAACGTATAACTCAACTCGCTATACTCAAGGTTATACGATATTGCTTAATTTAATGGGAAAGGATAGTGTTGGATCCTCTAATGATGATTAAAGGAACGGAAAGAGAAAGTAAAGATTGTTTTGAAGAACCGAGTATATAAATGAAGAATTTGGGGTCTATACTCGATTCGCATTGCGGGTCTGTCAGATTCTTGTTCGCTGAGACTGGTTTGTTGCGAGGAAAACTTCACAGATTATGATTTTGAAGCGGTATAATGAGGATGGCTTGGTTCTAGAACTATGCAGCTTCAGACATGCACGGGGAACTACTTCTAAACCCATGCACCGGACAACATACGAACTATACCCAGGCTACTGTCCTCCATCCCTATAATCAACAATGGCGCAAAAAGAATCGCTACCGACTGATCGAGTGGAGTTCATGCAACTGACGTAGAGGGGTCGCTTAACAGCCCCGAAACCGGACATGAAACTCACGCTTCCATGAGGAGTGAGCGTGCTTACTCAAGCTCTGTCGAAGAACTGCAGCGGACGAACGCGGAGAACATCTTCAATCCACGTTCCGGTCAGGATCGAAAGAACATAAGCAGGTGAACCCGATTCGCAATGTGAATCGACACGCTAGCAAAGGATGAATAAAGAATTCGGGTCACTCCCCAAGAGATGCTTACGCTTGCTCTGCTAAACTAGAACTGAAGAAAAAGGAGGATAAACTAAAAGCTTACCCTGGATAACGAAAAAAAGAAAAAATAGTAATTTTAGATGGAGTTTAATTTAGTTTAGTTTTTTTTTTTATAGAAAATGTCTTTATAATCGGTTGCTACTGTACAAAACTTATCTGGAAGCTTTGTACAACACTTATCTGGCCCCACGTTGGGCGCCACCTGTAACGGAACACCCGTACTGGTGGGTTCGTTCAGGAGCCTAACCGTCAGACTCGACTCGACCCCGAGTCGTCTGTCAACGTGGCTTGGTAGAGGACATCCTCACACCACAAGAACAGAACAGACAGAACTGCTCTATGCCACGAGAACGCCACCTATACGAGCGCACCTCATCCGGTCCCATTCTATCTGCCTGGAAGAGCGCCCGGTCACAGGACTCCGGAGCACCTCCGAGGAGCTGGATGGACGAGGGCATTTGGCAGCCAGCAGCCAGGCATGGGTCCTACATCCCCGCGCTAGCTCATCGGTGGGAGTGGATACTTGCCGCTGGTTCCAAACTGGGGTTACCATTATTTACATGCCTGAAATTGGGATAATAGTTAGGGTATCTTCCTTGGTCGCTTTGATGATACGCGGCCGTAACCATACGAAGGCCGATACCCGGAAAGAGAGAGACTTAAGTCCCTCCCGACGGATGTTGAGCCAGAAAAGTGTGTAGATGTGTACGTATATGTAGCTTCGCAGACCTTAGTCATCCTGAGACCTCGCAATGCTAAAGTGGGAGGGGGAGAGGAAGCTGGAAAAATGCCTCCCCCTCGAGCTGGCCCACCCCGCCATGCCTACGCATGGACTCCGATGGCCATCGCGCCGCTCCATTGGCGATGGCCCCTATATTGAAAAAGGCAACTGACCCTCCTAAAGGATCGGTTACCCTGGATTAACTTCCCCTTGATGTTCCTCCATCCGGATCTGCACTATCCCCTAAGGGTATTCTATTCCCTCGGCATGACTGAAGGAATCTGGAATACCGGAGCGGAACAGATAACCTCACGAAAATACAAGACGCTGTTCAAAGATAGGGGCTAAATTTTATTAAACTATATTCTCGGGACCAAAAACGGGGTCCTCGAAATCTTATGACTAACATATGGGGTCCTTAGATCTAACTAACTGTCTTTAACTTATAATATAATCTCTACGGCGAGAATTCTTAAAAATACTCTCTTCGATGAGAGGTGTCTACGCGCTTAAAAATATTTTCAATGTCCCAACGGGCTCTTCCGAAAAGCTCGAAACGTGTATGAAGAGGAAAAATAATTATTGCCGCGGCTAGGCCGGTGAAGGCGATCTCAAGACGTTACGATGGTGGCGAATGGTTTTCGAACGACGTCATACCAATTAAATAAACGAACTAAGTCTCGACCGCACAAAAGGACAAGCCGACAGAAGGTCGGATCGGGCGGCGTGATGGAATTACCGAAAGCTGACCGGTAAGTTATGCAGCTCTGGAAGGCGAAAGTTAAACGTTCGGTGTAGTATCAATTCGAATCCCGAGTCAAATGGGATAATACCCGAGGAAGATGGTTTAAAAATACTCGAAATGAATGTTCGAAGCGGTTAGTACGAGTAGTTATATAGGCATAGAATATGTGTTACCCAAAATCAAAATAAAATATAATGGATGTAGTTGCTAAAGTAGCATAATAACTTACCGAGAGTTCTGTCGTTGTTGTGCGCACAGCTACGATGCTTCTCGATGCGATGCAGGAATCTATACGCTGCTACGTAGATGTTGAACTATGGAATAAATATTTTATTCTGACTTATCACACTCCTATACTATCGCGAAAATGGACCGATTAGAATTCACTCGCCGGATGGTGGGGTTTGCGCCCTCTTCTTCGTGAAATACTACTGCCTAGCGAAGGCGGGTATCTACAACCGAAAACTATTTATTCCAATTGGAATGTTTATCTAATTATTATTAAATCGCGAAATTCTACTTTAAAAGAGATCTTCCTCTAAATACGTTTAGGATTTGATTTTATTCTAAATGTAACTTATAATTATACTTATATTCTAACGTGGAGTTATTCTAGAGTGCTGAATGTATCCGAGATACGAGAGGTCGAAATCCACTCAAGTCCTACCCGTGTGCACTAGTGGTGATTTGCACTAAGGCCAGAGTTGGCTATTGGCCCGGACTGAATTCGAAAATATATTCAGGGCCTGCTCCTTACCGGGATTACGATGTTGAAGGGACGACTATGCACCGTACCTTGCAGCACTGAGCTCAGAAATAATTAATAGGAATGATTCCGCCCCGGGGCGCTAAGATTAACTGCACCCTCGCGGGGGTATTTTAATTAATTAATTCACCGAGTGCACGAAATCGCTATTTACTTTCTAATAAGAATTTACACTTTCTGTTTTCCTATATAACTAAATCACTATCACTGCTGCTTCTGATGCTGGGATGTTGCACGGTGGTCGTCCGGTCTCCTCTCGGGAGCGGGACTCGGGGGGTGTTGAGCAGTTCGGACGCATTTAGGCGCGCTGGTAGAGACGTTGCCCTTGCGACGACGCAGTGGGGGAAAAAGTTATCGCACGAGACAGGCGCTATATGGCTCTGCCTCGAACTCGAGTGTTGTGGTATAGGTCCATACCGTCTACTTCCTAACCAAAGCTGGGTGGAATACAAATAGATTAGAAGATGGACTTAATTCCTACCGAGACCGAAGATTTCTTACCTGGGATGCAATGGTTTTTCGACTTATATTGCCGAATCCCTGCTGCCACTTGGTCGCGCCCCAGTGCTGGGACCACCGGCCAAAAATTGGGCGTGGACGCAGGACGACCACGAGTTCTTCGTCCGCTTGACAGGGGGACGGTGTTAGCTTAGCGTGCCGCGGTACAGCGTCCTATGGTGCGCTCTTGCCCACGTTGTAGGGACGGTCGTGCCGGTATCACGCCTCTGATTGCCGTCGAGGGTGCGACTGTTTCGCTGGCGCTGATGACCTGTCTGATGTGCCCCGACCTGCGGAAATACCAACGTCAGGATGGGAGAATTACTTTCCCCTGATCGTCCTGGGCTCACCTGGATTAAGTCTCCTACGCCGATAAAATGGGCCGCTGCACCGAATTGGTGGGGAAATTGCCTCACGGGATGGTATTGAGGACTTACACCTGGTATCTCCGTTCCTCCTGCGTTTTGGGATGTTATAATGCCCAGCAGGGTGTTTGGCACGTCCACCTCCTTCCACTCTTTCAAATAAACTGCAATGGCCGACTCGAAGATGCCGGAAATCGGATGCAGATTATTTTCTTGACAGCTCGTGTGAGTGATGTGGACGCGTTCAGAATTCGGATTTTTAGGGAGGTGTTTGGTTATTTCGACTAACGTATGGTGTCGGCGCCACTTGCTAGATGGCGCACTACCAGGATTTCCTACATACTTTCCCCAAATCTTTTCCCTCGTGCAGGTTTATTACTTGAAGAGTGCACATTGGAACCCAACTATATACATGAGTGTCTACCTTTGGAAATAGTTCATCAGTGGAGAATTTAGTGAAAAACAACACCGTATCAGTTCGACCATTGTCACCGAGGAAATATACCAGGAAAGGAGTGTAATCATTCGGCAAGTTTTGTTGACTTCTTTGTTTTATGATTTCCATTTAGTAGTTCAGTATTATTATTTTTCTCTCAATCAGAATATTTATCTAATATATTCTTTGTTGACTTCTTTGTTTTATGATTTCCATTTAGTAGTTCAATATTATTTTGTTTTTTCTCAATCGTAATACTTATTTAATATATTCAGCACATAAATCTACATATATATACCTATATATACTACATATATATCGAGGGTCCTAAATATATTCGCATACATTCGTATACGTTCGTTCGGTAATTTTAGGTACGGTTGTTAGATCTTTTGCAAGTACATAATACATAGTTACATATTTTTGGATTGTCCAAGACATTAATCTAGAGTTGCCATCGTGTTATTCTACCCTTCGATTTTTTTTTGCTTTATTTTCTGAGCCGGGGTATATTCGGGTTCCGGGTCTTGCTCGTGTTAGGGGCATTTATTTTTTTTATCTCGTCCAACATCACATAACTTTTTGTTGGTACTTCGGTATAAACTAATAACATATAAGCGTACATTTGAGATAATACCTTGCAGATTTGTTAACTTTCTTATTATATACCTACAGATCCCCATAACACCTAATTCATATTCGGTCGATATTGGCCAGTGAGTAACGGGGTCCTTTTCTTCGAGTGCTGCAAGTACGTACATATATATACATCCTTTAGTAGTGTCACAAGGCGCGAAGTTAGAGTGGACAACGATCAACGCTACCGTTTCATTTGTTCTGGTTATTTTGCGGCTGAGACAATCTGCAGTGTTTCGGGTTTTGGATCCATTTATTTTTTTGGTGGGTTGATATTTTGTCCCTAATACTTTTCATCCTTTTAATTTCGATTTTAAATAATCATTCACGGTACCCAACTAGGTTGGCTGTTAAGCTATTTTACTTTTGAGCTTTGTCCAGACCCACAGTCATGGATATTAATAGACTGTCTAAGGAGGAGTTGACATACGAAGTTGAATGGAGAGGATTGTCTGCCGGGGAAGTGGACCCCATGCGCAAATCGCTACGAGCGGCCAGAGCCCTCGAGCGACGGGGATCTCAGGTGATGAATGTGGATGAGTACCCATTCACCTACGAACAAGATAGGGATGCGGTTTTAAAAAAATTAGCGGAAATCAGAGCGCTGAGCGGGGATCTTCGGAGTACAAAAAGGTCATCACAAAGATTGACTGGGCGACGGCCAGGATAAGCAGGTCGCGCGCGAACACAGAAGGCGAAACGGCGGAAAAGAAGATGCTAAAAACCGAGCTTATGAGTTTACTCGGAGATTTGGACGAAAGCCAGTATGAGGAAAGCCAGGACGATGGCGGAATGGGATCCGGGACACAGTCAGGGCATCAACGCCAAAGACGATCATCAACATCCAACTCGAATACAGAAGAACGGGTCTATATCCACGCGGAAAAGGTGGAGAATCTCTCCAAATGGAATCTTTTGTTTTCAGGGGAACGCTGTGGGGCCTCAGTAAACTCCTTTTTAGAGCGCGTCCAAGAATTAAGGGAAGCTAGGGGAATCACCGAAACCCAATTGTTTAAGTCATCGGTGGACCTTTTTAGTGGGAAGGCTCTCCTTTGGTTTAGGGCGGTTAGGAGAAATGTCAGTTCATGGCAGGAGTTGGTCCGGGAGCTGAAATTGGAATTCCTCCCCCCCAACTACGACGATCTGCTATTGGAAGAAATTAGGCGTAGGACACAGGGGAAGGAAGAATCCATTGGAGTCTATGTCGCCATCATGGGGAACATGTTTGACCGGCTCTCTGAGCCACTTTCCGAACGACGCAAACTTAGCATCGTGCAACGGAATTTAGCCCCATTCTACCAAACCCAACTCGGTTTGGCAGAACCCCAGTCCATCCAAGATCTGGTGGTATTGGGTAGGAGATTGGAGAGGGTCCGAGCGAATGTGGAAACCTTCGCGCCACCTCCTACATCTCGTTCGCCAAACCTGCTGGAACCAGATTTGGCCTATATAGCGGCTGAGGAACCAATAGTTGCAACCGTCAGTCGAAGCCCGCAACCAACTCGACGGTTGAGGTGCTTCAACTGCAATCAAGAATGTCACTTTTCGAACACTTGTTCCGCTCCTAGGCGTTGTGTAGGTTGTGGAAGGGCAGGGGTGATACGTAGGGACTGTAGGACCTGTTCGGGAAATGGGCAACGGACTCCTGGGCCAGCAGGACGGGAGCGTCGTTAAGTCTGGATAGGTTGCCTGCTGACAACTAGTTGGCTGGACGACAAGAGGAAGTCGTTCACGTAGGTTTTACACTTGAGGCACACACAAATGATACGCGTTCATATTTGAGGGTTAGCGTTTATGGGTTAGATTTTATCGGGCTTTTGGATTCCGGGGCGTCGCGAACGATCGTCGGTAGGGACGGATGGAACGTTTTAAATAATTTAGGATTAGTTTTAGGGAAATGCAACGTTAGGAAGGTAGCTTTAGCAGATGGGGCGGGGGTAGAAGTAGCTGGTAGTGTTTTATTGCATTTCATAGTTCAGGGTAAAACAGTGTTGATCGATTGTTTGGTCATCCCAACTCTCCCACATGTACTGATCCTGGGTGCCGACTTTTGGACCCGAACGGGAATCGTCCCGGATTTGAGATCAGGCGAATGGAGTTTTTCGAATCAAGCCGCCGTGGCTTCGATTTCCACGATCATGGAACGATCGGAGTTGGATGAAACCCAAAATGGACAACTCGAAACACTGATAGGGCAAGTTTTTCAGTCAATGCCCGAAGGCATTGGACGGACCCATCTTGTAGAGCATAAGATTAGGACGACGTCTGAACCAATTAAGCAGCGGTACTATCCAGTCTCGCCTGCGGTTCAACGTCACATAGATAAGGAATTAGAAGAAATGTTGAGGGAAGATATCATCGAGAAATGGAATAGTCCGTGGGCTTCGCCCATCGTTATGATTAAAAAGAAAGATGGGTCATTCAGATTTTGCGTCGACTACAGGAAGCTGAATAAAGTTTCGGAGCGGGATGCGTATCCCCTTCCCTATATCTCGGCTACACTTGACAAGCTCCGGGATGCCAAGTACCTGTCTTCGCTGGACATCAAGTCAGCGTACTGGCAGATCCCCGTGGAGGAAGCATCGCGGCAGTATACCGCCTTCACCGTACCAATTCGTGGACTCTTCCAATTTAAGAGGATGCCATTCGGGCTGCACAATGCACCGGCAACATGGCAACGCTTCATCGATACTGTGCTTGGGGCCGATCTGGAACCACACGTATACGTGTACCTCGATGACATTGTCATCGTCACAAATTAATTCGAACAACATCTGGAAATTTTGGAAGAAGTCTTTATGCGATTGTGTGCGGCTGGTCTCAAGGTGAGCAGGGAGAAGTGTAACTTCTGTAGGCCCTCGCTGAAATTTTTAGGATACGTGCTGGATCGCAATGGTTTGCATGTCGACCCAGAGAAGGTCGAAAGTATGCTCCAGATCCCCGCACCCAAAAACGTAAAGGAAGTGAGAAGTTTTGTCGGAACGGTATCCTGGTACAGGAGATTTATACCGAACTTTGCAGTTCTGGTCAAGCCGTTAACCGACTTATTGAAGAAGAAGAGTAGGTTCGTCTGGTCTGAAGAGTGCGAGGGGAGTTTCCGGAAAGCAAAGGAATGCTTGATAACGGCCCCGATACTGACCTGTCCGGATTTTGAGCGTCCCTTTGTAGTACACACAGACGCATCGGACTACGGAGTTGGAGCAGTGCTTAGTCAGACTTTTGATGACGGAGAAAAGGTGATTTGCTATTTGAGTAGGTCGTTGAATAGGAACGAGAGGAACTATTCAACCACGGAGAAGGAGTGCTTGGCCGTACTATGGGCAGTAGAGAAGTTGCGGCCATACATCGAAGGCGTTCGGTTCACGGTCGTGACGGATCACTATTCCCTTGTGTGGTTGATCACAAGATCAAAGATCCGTGTGGTAGATTAGCGCGCTGGGCGGTTCGGCTTCAGCAATTTGATTTTACGATCGTGCATCGGAAAGGAAAAGACCATGTGGTTCCGGATATGCTCTCGAGGAATGTCGCTGTCGCGGCAGGAATCGACGAGATAAGTTCGGATCCTTGGATCGCCAAGATGATCACGGAAGTGGAATCCCATCCTTTAGCCTACCCCGCCTGGAGGGTAGATAGAGGGGTTTTATTTAAATTTGTCAAAGCAAATCACATTGTAGTTCACGAGAATGGTCAGGAATGGAAGGAAGTAGTTCCGAAAGTAGATAGACTTAGGATTTTGAACCAATGTCACACCATCCCTTGGCCGGACATATGGGAGTTAGGAAAACGTTCGCGAAGATTGCCTCGAGATATTATTGGCCGAAATTAAGGTCAGACGTAACGAAATACGTCCGTAATTGCAAAATATGCCAAAGTGTGAAACCGGTGAATGACAAGCCAGCTGGTTTAATGGTCGAAAGGATAGGGACTTCGAACCCATGGGCGATGATTTGTGTGGACTTGGTAGGCCCACTTCCTAAATCGAGTAGGGGTTTTATTTATATTTTAACAGTGGTTGACTATTTTACTAAATTTCCCCTTTTGTTTCCCCTGAGATCCGCAACCGCAAAGTCGGTGTGTAAGGATCTTAAAGACAATGTCTTCACGCTGTTCGGCGTACCAAAGTGGATCATCTGTGACAACGGTCCCCAATTCCGAAGCAAGGAATTGAAAACGCTATGCGAAGCGTACGGGTCGAACCTAAACTTTTCTGCACATTACCATCCGCAGGCTAATCCTGCGGAGAGGATTAACCAAATCATAAAAACAACGCTACGTGCCTACGTTTCGGAGAACCATAGGACGTGGGATATGCACCTGGCAAAGGTGGCCTGTTGCATACGTACATCGCAGCATGAGGTCCTAGGAGTTTCCCCATATTACGCAAACTTTGGAAGGGATATGGTCACATATGGTCGTGACTCTTCCGTCAGAAGGATGCCATCAGAGAGAAGGGGCGATAGGCCCAATACCGGAATAGATTCCGGGGATAGGGAAGTGGAGTTAGCGGATGGGAATAGGGACATAGAACAGGAGAGAATAGACATGTCGGAGCTAGGTAGGCGTTTTAAGGAGCTAAGGAGAGATATAGGTATAAAGTTAGCGGAGGCGACCAAGAAGTCCGCGAAAACCTACAACCTCCGTCGGCGGGACGTTCAATATCTGCCGAACGAGGTTGTATGGCGACGAAATTTCATTCTCTCGGATGCCGCGAATTATTACGCCGCTAAATTAGCTCCGAAATACGTCGGGCCTTTTCGGATCCGGAAGCGCCTCTCGCCATGGACCTATCTGATTGTCGATGAAGACGGACGTGAAGGACCTTTTGTTTTGAAGGCCCAAGCATATAGTCTTAACCGTAAAGCAATTGCGTTAAATTTTGATCTCGCTAGACGGGCAATATGGCCATTGATGGACATGTGTTTCCCCTGTTGTGGCGTTACCCTTAGTCTGGGAAAATGGTTTGGGTTCCTTAGGAAACCAAAACCATTTCCTCGGAGGTGAGGGTGGGGTTTGTTGCGGAATATTTTCGCGCAACAAATTTCACCTTCTTTCCTTCTCTTCCCTCCCCGTACCCTTCTTCTATTGGGTGGCAGCTGCGAGGTCATAGGAAGTGGAGGGCAACCAAGGTCCCATCAACCTTTGGGCCACTTTCCCCGAACCTCGAGGGTGCCACCCCCACAGGTACCCAACCCCGTGAGTGGAGATGATTTGAAAAAGTGAGAGGTGGAGATAAGTAGCAGAGGCGGACCGCCGACCGGCAGATCGAGAGCCGGAGTAAAGTGCCCAATCCTTATGCCACTCACCAACTCGGCAGAATGGGCCCAACGTTATCCGCACATAGTAACCGTGCGAGGCAAACAGCAATGCGGCAAGGTGGATGACCTTAGCCTGATTGCCCTCCAACAAGATGGAGAGGCAGCAGATAAGTGTGGGTGGACGGCCTACACGGGTACATCTGCACCAGAACCACCACTGACACGGTGGGGTGTTAGGTTCGATGAGGGGGAAGAAGACGCTCTTCCTTTCTACTCCGTCGTAGGAGCACCGGAGGAGCAACAGAGGAGAGTGGGCGGACGGCCAAGACGAAAGACACTACCGTAGAAGACAGGGCAATACGAGCAAACACTGAAGAGAACCACGAGACACAGATCCTGGTTGACACGATACACTACAACAACATAATCAATAAAAAGGCCAAGACGAAAAACACTCGTAGAAGACATGGCCATACGAGCAAACACTGAAGAGAAACACGAGACACAGATCCTGGTTGACACGATATACTAAAACAACATACATCAATAAAAAGGAGAAATCCTGTCCAGCAAAATTTACTGTAAGGAATTACCCGCGATTGGCAAGACCCTTACACCTTTCTGAACAGGATTCCACCAGACAAGCTTAAAATCCGCGGTTTTCTAAATTATTGGTCACTCACTTTGCTTGGTTTTAGGGTCCAAGGGGATTTAGAATTTGAAATTCCACGCACTGGGCGGGCGTAACAGCAACGTAATTCCAAAATTTCTTCTCCTCCAGATGTGGGTCATATTGGTGGGAACCCAGGCACTTATTTTTTCCATTTCTCAACCGATTTAAGGGTAATTTAACAACGCACAATGCGTATTATTGTTTTGTTTCGCATTTTGACAGAACTCATACGAGAAATGTCAAATAGAGATCAGATTGTAAATGGATGAAAACATTGTTCCAGGTCGGTCACGCAACTCAATAATCCGACTTTCCAGTGGTGGATCGTGGGGATAAGAGAGAGTGGATTGAGTGACTGGAAGATAAGCGAGGGGGTAACGTGTAGACTCACGCACACCTTGGCGAAAACGCTCCGGTGCCGCTGAATGTGGTCTGCCGTTGGCTCGCTGAGCGACTGAAAGTTGTAGAATATGGCGGACAACCACCAACACATAGTTGGGCGTCCATTGCACGTCATGAGTGGGATTCCACTACTAATGGGTGAACGAGTGGGTGTGAAATGAGAGCTGGCCGAACTGGAACAAGGAAAGTTCTGGAAGATCACTTCTTGGTTGACCAGCTAACGAGTTAGTCAGGTTTGTGACAGGAGTTTAGTGAAAGTGCGAAACAAAAGCGAAGGAAGTAATTAAGAAAAAAAGGAAATCGAATAAAGAAAAGTTTCAGCCGGGATAGTGGAAGTGGAAAAAGGACCTGGAGATAGGAGCAAAGGACATCAGGAGGAGAATAAATAGACGGACGGGTGATAGAAGCCACAGGGCTAAGGAGTGGACTCGAAAATAAAGCTAAGTAGAGTGGATGTTAAACAGTGTATATTAGCGTATTTCGTTTTTCCCGGGAAAAGTTCGGGACACGCGACCCTTTCAACCATTTTTGGTATTCCGGGCGACGCCATAGCGGGTCACGCCGGTCACTTAACTTTCATTTGCCCTTCAGGCCATAATACCTTGTTTGACCTTTTTGTCATTGAGTTAACCTTCAGTGTTTTTTTTTCTTTCTAACTAACGTCCAAGAAATGAAGTGGCCAAGCTCCAACGGAGCTTTATAACGTGGTTTAAAAATCGTGCGTTTTCTCTCCTTTTTTTGGATTTTCTATTTTCCAGTGGTTCTGTACCAAGGTTTCACAATTTTCCGCAAAATTGTGTGGCGCCCATTTTTTTGTGAATTCATCGGTCAACAGCGTAAGCTAGTTAGTCAGATTTTTTTGGTATTTGCTAAACGAACCCACCCTAGATTGAGTTACCGGGAAATAGCCTGTGGTGGTTATTTTGTTGCCTCAAATCGTGGTTTGACGCATATTTCTTTTGTATTTCGGTATTTTAAATTAATTAGTTAAACTCGAATCATTTCAATTAATTTCTTTGTTGACGGCGAAATAAAGGCAACACTGTGAAGGGAGCACACCAGTGACCACTTAACTAATTGCTTACCCAGTTCTCATATGCTAGAACATCGAACCCGGAAGACACGCGGCTATTGCCTTCCCCTTGAATTCAAGCCACAACCTAGTAAGATATCGGGTAGCACAGAGTCGAAATAATAATTAATTAAAATACCTCGCCTGCTCACCGATATCTACTGTGGACGGTCGACACAAAGCAGACCAAGGGAAAGATCGCTCAGGTTACAAGTTCATACAAGCCATTATACAGGTGCGCGCGGCGGACATGATGTACTATCAAGCGCTGGATAATACATCATGTGCTGAGTACGTAATTCTGGATGAATGTGTGAAGCGGGCATGAGACTTTGTACCGAGGTAATAGTCAGCATTAAGTAATATTATTAAAAACAAATATTCGATGATGGGTTCGATATTTTTAGCATATGCAGCAATAAAACATGTATATAAACTCCTAATTGTAATTAATAAAGTGGACTCTTATCCCAGAGTTCTTAGAACGAAGACCATAGTTTTATTGTTGCTATTCGCAGCGCCTACTAGATTTGCTTCGTTAGAAAGTCCCTCCCGTACGTAGCAGGTCACTGCTGCCGGGAATCTGCTGACTGTTGCAATAGCCGAGGCAAGGGCAATCCTTACAAAGGTCTTTTCTTTCATTTCCAGATCCAGCTTGCCCGACTGAATACAGTCTCGTACCACAGCGTCGCGAGACTTTACATGGCGATCCTGCCAGGAGGGCAAACGAGATTACCAAGGAAATGACAGAGCGCCAGGCTGCATTAAACCTAGCCGCGCAGTACGTAGCCGCCGCCGAAGAAATATTGCGGAACAACTACAAACCAGCTGCACCAGCACACGGCCCCTATCCATAGAAGAATACCGCCGAAGGAACACCCGGCGAAAGGTGGAACCAACCCCCGTTCCAGTACCCACTCCCCCGCAAACTATGGGGGGGAAAAGAGTAAAAAGACGACAACAAATCCGAGAACTGTGCCGACTTGCCAATATCCCCGGCTAGAGCACCGCTAGGTTAGGTTAGGTTAGGTTGACGTGGCTGTCAGCTAAGGCCGACACACTTAGACCAAGATTAGGTCCATTGTGGTACCACACAGATCTGGGGATTCCCTCACTGCTCGTTAAACCAATGGGAGCTTCTTATGAAGCGCGAAAGACTTCTGACGCCAGTGTTGGCTAAGTCGTTTGTGTCGTTAAACAAGAAGTCCCCTAGATGGAGATTTCTTTTGTGGGAGAGCTCAGGGCATGTGCAGAGAAGGTGAAGTACAGTCTCCTCCTCCTCCTCGTCCATGCAGCTTCTGCAGAAGTCGTTTGAGTGAACGCCAAGTCTGGAGGCGTGCCTGCCTATTAAGCAGTGTCCTGTGATAACACCTATGGTCGAGCTAAGATGCAGTTGGTTTAATGAGTATAGACACTTAGAGCGTCGCAGATCCAGCTTTGGCCAAATTCGCTTAGTCGCTAGACAAGTATTGCTACATGTCCACCTAAGGTTTGTTCTCTCGATTGCTGATAGCTTGAGCAAGAGTTTGCATGTAGCGATTGGTATTCCTAAAGAACCTTTATCAGGGAAAAGAGGTAAAGTGGTTCCTTTTTTGGCGAGATCGTCTGCCCTACAGTTACCTGGAATGTCTCTATGTCCCGGCACCCAACAGAGGTGAATGTTGAACTGCTCTGCCATCTCCGAAAGAGAAGAGCGGCAATCTTGGGCTACGATGGAATTTGAAGAGACTGAGTCCAGGGACTTAATCGTTGCCTGACTATCCGAGAAGATACGGATATCCTTTGAGGATATCACATTCCTCTTTAGCCACGACAGGGCTTCCTTTATCGCCAAAATTTCCGCCTGGAACACGCTACAATAATCTGGAAGACGGAAGGAGAGGCTAAGATTTAGCTTTTCTGAGAAAACGCCCCCACCTACCCCATCGCTGGTTTTAGAACCGTCGGTGTAGAAGTGGATCGATTTATCTTCCGCAAATGCATCATCATCCCAGAATGATCTGGAAGGAATGGTGATTTGGAAGTTTTTTCCGAACTGCAGATGGGGTATGATGTAGTCTATGTTTCTGGGTAGAGACTTGAAGGAGTCCAAAATGATGGAGTGGCCGATCTTCTTGTTGGTCCACTGTGAGGTAGCTTTTAAGCGGACAGCGGAACAAGCCGCTGTTTGCATGCTGAAAATATCGAGGGGTATCAGGTGTAACAGAATGTCCAGTGCAGCGGAGGGGGTAGTACGGAGTGCTCCGCTAATGCACAGACACGCTGAACGCTGGACTTTGCCCAGTTTATCGCGGTTTATAGCTATATCCAGGGCAGTCCACCAGACGACCACCCCGTAAGTAAGAATTGGTCTAACCACCGCTGTATATAGCCAATGCGTAATGCGGGGTTGTATACCCCACTTATTGCCAATGGCTTTTTTGCAAGAGAAAAGTGCTACTGCCGCTAAGAAAAACGGCTTTTTGGGACAGCTTCAGGAGATCCGTTATCTACACCGGCAAAACCAATGAACCGAGAAGAAACCTTTCCTGGATCGCCAGTTCCACGAGCTTTTTGACTCCGTCGTGGAACGAGCCAAGAATGGGCTCCCAAGGGAGTAAAGAGATCATCAATATGGGACCCCAAGTGCCGACAGCTGCCAACTTCCAACCCAACGAGAACCATACCGCTGCTGTACTAGGCCTAATATTCGTAACCGCCGTCCTAATCGGTTTAGCCTACCTCGGACTGCAGCATTTCCGAAGGAAAGTAATAGAGGACGTCATCGACAAATTGGAAAAACGACCAGCAACGGTATAGACATCCTATAAATATAAGTCAATATTTTATTTTTCAACAACAATACCTACAAAAAAAATATATATAATAAATACCTAGAAATTTTATATCGTAGCAATATAAATAATTCGCATAATGATAATATGGGTTTCCTCTATTCCATACATACATAAAAACAAATAGCATAGTATTAAAATGGTTTTCCTCTACCGATTTTTTTTTTATAATAATCAGATTGGGTCGAGATATTTTCGTGACTTCATATAGACTTTAGGCATCCGCAGTTCTTTTAGTATAGGAGGTCCGTTCAAGAATTTAGAATTTCCTTTTCTCCAACTTAGCAATCCACAGAATTGATAGGACTTCTTCTTCCAGACTACCCTGATGGGTTTCGCGGAACTAGAACTAGCACTAAGCCAACTAAAAATCTGTTACACCAGCCTCTCGAAGTCCCCAAATCGGAAACGGAAGCCCAAAAACGCCGAAACTAAACTACAAGAAATCAGACAACTTTGGGACAACTTCTCAGCTCAGGTCTCTCTAATCGACCAAGGCAAAATAACCAAATTCGAGCGCACGTACCTAAAGCGACTAATTTCGGATGCAAAATACTTCCGAACCCAATCGGAAGATCTAGTAACTCATAGCATCGAGGAAAACGAATCTATTGATAGCAAAGTAACGGAAGAACCAACGACCATACCACGTCGAGTTAATCAGTTCTCGTCAGATCACCGTAATTAAACGACGTTGGGCGCGGTTAGTACGTAGATGGGGGACCGCTTGAGAACAACCGCGTGTCGTTGGCCAGTCCCATCTACAGAGTTGAGGTAGATAATATACGTGGTATCACAATGGAGCTAAATTGGTCTTAGTGTGTCGGCTTCTGCCGACAGCCACATAAACCTAACCTAACCTAACGGAAGAACATAAACCCAAAATGAGGGAATTTGATTTCAGTACGGCATAGAAGTTGCCAGTACTCAACTGCGAAATCAGTGAAAACCGTACGGAGAACATAAGAGACTTCCTCAACTCCATTGAGTTTTATTACGACACCCTCAGCGATACTGCCAAACCTACGCTCATAAAGTTTCTATTGAAATGTAAGATACATGGTAGAGCATTGACGGAACTAGGGTCAGCCAACCCGACAACATTTGCTGAACTAAAAACCAATCTCGTAGCCAAATGTGGGGCTAGAGAGACAACAGAAAGTCTCCAGCACAAACTCGACAAGCTTCGACAGAGGAATCGGCCAATGCGGGAGTTTGTGTCAGAGGTTGAATGCCTTATAACGAAAATGACCGAATTAGAAACCAGCATGATAGGAAAATCTGCCCAAGAGACGCTTACAACCGCCAATGAACGTAGAGGACTAGCATTTCTCAAGCAAGGAGTCAACGAGCTATACAAGATCATTCTGGACAGCGCCCGTCATACGAAACTACAAGACGTTATCGACCACCTACTGGAGATAGAAACCGATAACAACCCCACAACGGAAATTGTACGTTATGCTAATACCCAAACAAGATTTCAGCAACGACGAAATCCACCACATTTCCGAGAAAGGATACAACAAGGCTACCATAATCACAATACCAACTTTGCTAGCACCACAAATACCCAACGTACTAACCATTTCCCAAACCTTGGCTTTCCAAACATTCCAACCTACGCTCCTAGACATAATCAACCGATGTACTTTAACCAACCACCTGCTAATCATTACCCTCAAGCCAGTAATACCCTTAATCCACCTAATAATTACCCCACCCTCCAAAGCGAAAATAGGAACAGAACTAATTTCAATAATAGTCATTTTAATAATAGACCACAACCGATTGCCAATAACTGCAATCCTAACAATAGAAACACACGAAATAACAGGCCAACCGAATGAATAATTCCCTTCCCCGCCGTAATCAAGGTAACTCAAGAGAAACAGCTTTCGTAGTGAACCAGGGAAACGAAACACCCACCGAAAGGGAAGCCGACCTTTCAGGGGGCAGCCAGTAAACCCACCGCCACCAATAGCAATATGTACAGGGGGAATAACAAACGGCCTGTATGTTCATATCAAAGATATCAATAATAAAACTATCACTTTCCTAATCGACACATGTGCATCCATCTGCACAATTAGACAAGATGTGCTAACTCAGGGAACTACAGTAGACAGCCGAAATAGAACCACAATAATGGGAATCTCGGGTAATCTCAGGACAGTAGGGACATGTACTAATACCCTATTGCTGGGAAAATTACAGACAACCTACACCTTCCACGTAGTACCCGACTGCTTCCCAGTACCAGTAGACGGCATCCTTGGAGCTAATTTTCTGAAGGATTTTCTAGCCATTATCGATTTAGAATATTACACTTTAAAACTAAACACACCCAATGCCTACATTTCATTCCCCAAAGTTAACCAACCCCGAACGGCATCGATATTGCTTTCACCTCGATCCGAGTCAACATATTGGCTCGACAGCCAACACTCAAAAGCACGAGTATTCCATTCACAGCAATTATGTGATGGAGTGTTTATGGCCAGCTCGATCTCACAGGCCAAACAAGGCAAAATGCCAATCAAAATCCACCCGTGAATCTGAGGTAAAATTATACTGGATAGAACCACAGTCTACACCATTAACTAAATACTACGTGTTAAGAAATAATACCACCGAGGAATTAACCTCCAACCGAAAAAAAATTGTACTTACTAATCTAAACTTTGACACACTGAGCAAAGAAGAGCGCTAAGAGCTTGAGCTCATATGCACCAAATACCAAGACATTTTTCATCTTGAAAACGACAAATTGTCATACACTCATATAGGTCAGGCCCACATAGCGCTCAAGGATGGAGCTACCGCTAAGTATAGGGTTTGCCCTATAGACTACCTCATTCACAAAAGAGTGACACACAAATAGAAGTACAGAAAATATTGGCAGACGATATTATCGAACCATCGATTTCCGCATGGAACTCACCTATCCTGATTGTACCAACAAAGAAAGATCCCATCACGGGTCTTCAGAAGTTCAGATTGGTGATCGATTACCGGAGGGTAAACGAGGTAATCGAGGACGATAAATTACCGCTGCGAAACATAACTGACATTTTTGATATGGTAGGAGGAGCAACTTACTTCTCCTGCATAGATCTTAGCCAAGGGTACTACCAAATGGAACTAGCGAAAGACAGCCGACCCTACACAGCATTTTCAACCGAAAGCGGGCACTACCAACTAAAACGCCTGCCAATGGGTTTAAAAATATAACCCAGCACATTTTCGAGAATGATGTCGGTAGCTATGTCAGATCTAACCTATTCACGTTGTTTCGTATATCTTGATGACTTAATTGTGTTCGGAAGAAATCTTGAGCAACACAATAAAAACCTAATGGAAGTATTTCAAAGACTCAGGGAAGTTAATCTAAAAATTCATCCCGGAAAATGTTCTTTTCTTAGGAAAGAGGTCCTATATTTGGGACACATAATCTCAGAAAAGGGAATATTACCTGATCCATCCAAATCCGAGGTTATGAAAAACTTCCCAATACCACGAGACTCGGATGAAGTCCGAAGGTTCGTGGCGTTTGCCAATTATTACCGCAAATTCATACCGAATTTCGCCACGCTAGCCATTCCGCTAAATCGGTTACTTCGTAAAAGGGTAGAATTTAGCTTTGATGAGGACTGCATGACTTCCTTCAATGCACTTAAAAATTTCCTCATAAGCCCAAAAACTCTCCAATTCCCGAATTTTGAAAAGGAATTCATCCTACGAACAGATGCATCCGGATTTGCTTTAGGCGCCGTCCTATCAAATTACGATGACAGACCCATTGCATATGGAAGCAAAACCCTTAATAGTGCAGAAAAAAACTACAGCACTATCGAAAAAGAGTTACTTGCCATAGTCTGGGCTGTAAAGCACTACAGACCATACCTGTTCGGAAGACGGTTCAAAATTCTAACCGACCACAGACCCCTCGTGTACTTGTTCTCACTAAAGGAGCCTTCAAGTAGATTAACGAAATTCAGACTACATCTCGAAGAATACAACTTCGATGTAGAGTATTCGCCAGGAAAAGATAACAGTACCGCGGACGCTCTGAGTCGGATTAAAATAACTTCCGAAGAACTCCAAGAACTATACGTATGCATAACAACACGAACTCAAGCCCGAAAACAAAATCAGAATAAGCGCACGAAAATATTAAGCAAGGAAGAAAGCTATAAGGGCAAAATAACACCACCAGAAGGTGGACTGAAAATAGTCGAACTAAAAATAATAAGTAGTTTCAACGAAGAAGAAGAAGATTTTGAAATTTGAGGGTACCGAAAAAATATTAGGTCCAAACCTTGTTCTAGGATACGTTCCATCAAGAAATTGTTTGATCTTAAACCAGTCCAAAATAAGCACTATCGCCCGATCGGCATCATTTGACCAAATATTGTCGAGGGACGTGCCGAAAACTGGGGAACCGATGACATCTAACAGCAAAACCCCCACTACAGCCCGATCAGCATCATTTAACCAAATGTTGTTGAGGGACGTGCGGGAAATATGCGAACCTTTAGCTATTAAAGAGGTGAATATAACCAAGGAAGAGTTAGGAAAACTCTCAGGCGGCCGCCACAAATTAAAACTAAATATATTAAAAAAACAATTACAAGAAATATTTAAAGAAAGCAAATTAGAGGTGCACCTAATTGCAAACATTACTGAAGTAACGGACCCGTGCAAAATAAAACTATTACTAACCGACTACCACATGCTACCAACAAGCGGACACGCAGGAATTAATCGCATATTACGCAACATCAAGAAAAAGTATTTCTGGACAGGCATGCAGAACGACGTGGCAACGTTCGTTAAGCACTGCCCCAGATGCCAAAGAAACAAGCACATTCAGCCAAAAAAGAACAACCAATGACTATAACAACAACAGCAGAATCATCGTTCGAGAAAAGTTCTTACAAGACGAACTCACGAAATTTATCGAAGCAATCCCACTCCCAAAAAAGGAGACTACAACAGTAGCCAAGGGACTTGTGGAGTTTTTTATACTCAAATACGGAGTCCCCGGGACGATAGCTTCGGACCAAGGCACCGAATTCCTGAATAGGGTATTCAGGGACATATGCAAATTGTTAAAGATATCATCAGGAGATCATAGGAGCCCTAGAAAATTCACATAAGGTTCTAGGAGCTTACTTGAGAAATTACGTTTCCGACAAACATTCAGATTGGAACAAATGGCTACCTTATTACGTGTTCTGTTATAACACCTCGGTACATTCGGAAACAGGATTCACCCCTTTCGAACTTGTGTTCGGAAGACAGTGCATTTTACCTTCGAACATCACCAAAAAGGTAGACCCAGTGTACAACTATGAAGAGTATGTAATTGATCTAAGAAACAAGTTGCAAATAGCTCATAGAGATGCCAGGAATACCCTAATAGAAAAAAAGGTCAATAGGAAAAATAGGTATGACAGGGACGAAAAAACGAGACAAACAAATTTCGACATAGGTAGTTTAGTCTTGCTCAGAAATGAAAACCGGAAAAAACTAGACCCAATCTTCATCGGCCCTTACGAGGTGATATCCCAAGATGGGGTAAACTGCGAAATCAGTTACGATAACAAAAAATTACATAAGAATAGATTAAAACCATTCTATACGTATATGCTAATGATTTAAACTAATATAAAAACATAGGGACGGGCCACAGTCCGCTTGGGCGAACTGTTGGATACCCTATTCTTATTCCTATCCCTCATAAGTGGGCGTGACAAAAGTCTAAGTATGGTTGAATTGTTAAGAACGCTCTACATATTTTGTTATATAACATTTAAAGGATTTTATCAAAAAAAGCGCTCCCTAGCTCAAACTTGGGTGTTTCAATAAAATTGTTTTATTTATTTGTGGGCGTGTCAGTAGGCGGATTTAAAAAAAATTAACACATGAGCATAAGGGGCCCTTAGAGAGTATATATTATAAATTTCAGCTCCCTAGCTCACTTTGAATTTTCAAAAAAAAAAAATAATAATTCTGGCACGCCCAGTGGGCGGATTTTGAAAATATTTACACATGAGCATTAAGGGCCCATAGAGTGTATATATTATAAATTTCAGCTCCCTAGCTCAATTTTTGGATTTTCAAAAAAATTGTTTTATTTATTTGTGGGCGTGTCAGTGGGCGGATTTTGAAAATTTTTTATCCCGAGCAGTTTTAGGAGTCATAGATCATATATAAAATAAAATTTCAGCTTTCTAGCTCAAAATTCGATTTTTTCCAAAATTTTGTATTTTTGAGTTTGTGGGCGTGTCTGTGAGCGGATTTCAAAAATTTTGTAAACTTGATTATTTCGGGACCCTAGAGAGTAAATGGTTAAAATTTCAGCTCTCTAGGTCCAGTTTAAAGGCCTAATTTTTGCCGACGGACGGACGGACGGACATGGACATGGCTAGATCGACATTACTATCGATGCTGATCATAAATATAGTAACTTTTAGGGGTCTACGGGCAATATTAAGGTATGTTACAAACTATGCGTCAAAATTTTTATATCCCTAGAATAGGGTATAAAAAGGGGGAAAGCGGATATACCAACATTAGCATAAAACTAAACTATTTGTAAACTTTTAGTATATAAGCATTAAAGCTAAACTGTTTCTAAACTATTAGTACCTATAAGCATAAAAGCTAAATTATTTGTCAACTATTAGTACTCGTATGTAAGCTAAACTATTTGTAAACATTATTATATAAGAATAAAAGCTAAATTATTTGTAAACTTTTAGTATATAAGCATTAAAGCTAAACTATTTGTAAACTTTTAGTATATAAGCATAAAAGCTAAATTATTTGTCAACTATTAGTATGTAAGCTAAACTATTTGTAAACAATAGTATATAAGAATAAAACCTAAATTATTTGTAAACTTTTAGTATATAAGCATTAAAGCTAAACTGTTTGTAAACATTAGTATATAATAATAAAAGCTAAATTATTTGTAAACTTTTAGTACTCGTATATAAGCATTAAAGCTAAATTATTTGTCAACAATTAGTATGTAAGCTAAACTATTTGTAAACATTAGTATATAAGAATAAAACCTAAATTATTTGTAAACTTTTAGTATATAAGCATTAAAGCTAAATTATTTGTAAGCTTTTAGTATATAAGCATTAAAGCTAAATTATTTGTCAGCAATTAGTATGTAAGCTAAACTATTTGTAAACATTAGTATATAAGAATAAAAGATAAATTATTTGTAAACTTTTAGTATATAAGCATTAAAGCTAAACTACTTATAAACTATTAGTATATAAGCATAAACACTAAACAATTTGTAAACTATTAGCATATAATCATAAAACTGGAACGCACAATTACCTAGATAACAAGAATTAAAATTTATATAATTAAACGTTCCCCTAATTGTACAAGTGGGACGGAAAAAAAGAAATCAAGACATAGCATAATTTCTTTTTTCTCCCCCGGACGGGTGGTGTGAAGGGAGCACACCAGTGGCCACTTAACTAATTGCTTACCCAGTTCTCATATGCTAGAACATCGAACCCGGAAGACGCGCGGCTATTGCCTTCCCCTTGAATTCAAGCCACAACCCAGTAAGATATCGGGTAGCACAGAGTCGAAATAATAATTAATTAAAATACCTCGCCTGCTAGAAGCAGACCAAGGGAAAGATCGCTCAGGTTACAACTTCATACAAGCCATTATACAGGTGCGCGCGGCGCACATGATGTACTATCAAGCGCTGGATAATACATCATGTGCTGAGTACGTAATTCTGGATGAATGTGTGAAGCGGGCATGAGACTTTGTACCGAGATAATAGTCAGCATTAAATAATAATATTAAAAACAAATATTCGATGATGGGTTCGATATTTTTAGCATATGCAGCAATAAAACTTGTATATAAACTCCTAATTGTAATTAATAAAGTGGACTCTTATCCCAGAGTTCTTAGAATGACGACCATAGTTTTATTGTTGTTATTCGCATCGCCTACTAGGTTCGCTTCGTTAGCAAGTCCCTCCCGTACGTAGCAGTTCACTGCTACCGGGAATCTGCTGACTGGCGCAATAGCCGAGGCAAGGGCAATCCTTACAAAGGTCTTTTCTTTCATTTCCGGTTTCAGATAGCCCGACTGAACCCAGTCTCGTAGCACAGCGTCGCGAGACTTTACAACACACTGCAGCCTTCCATCCTCTGCGATCCCGGACACGCTGCTTCCAGTTCTCCAGACTAAGCGCTTTGGCATCCGCGATGGCTTGGTATTTAAAACGAAGGTTCGGTCTTCCTTGCCTTCTTGAACCAGGAGGCTTTGAGTCGAATATCCTCTTGGCTGGAGGTTTATTTTCCATTCGCTCAATGTGGTCGAGTAGGTTAAACTTTTTGGAGTACATTCGCATCTTGGTACAGCTGAGTTCGCGGCTGTACTTTCTTCTCCATTTGTTCTCCTCGCACACAGGACCAAATATCCGACGGAGTATTTTTCTTTCAAAAGAACCCAATATTAGCTCCCTTTTTTTACTTATCCTCCAGTACTCGCCACGATCAAGCATGACTGGCAGGATTAAGGTTCGATAGAGCATGCATTTGAGTGAGCAGTTTTGAAACCCATTTGTTTCGCTTAGCAGCGGTTTCCTAAAGTAATTCTCCTCCGGATCTCCACTAAGGTGTCATTCGTGGAGTTGATATTTACTCCCAGGTAGATGAACTCCTTAACTACCTCGAAGTTATTCCTTTCAACACTGTCGTTTTGTCCTAGGCGGTAGACAGATGTTTGTTTGTTTGTTGATAGCATGTACTTGGTCTTGTGCTCATTTACTTCAAGACCAACCGATTTCGCCTGTTCTTCAATGCCGTGAAAGCCTCTAACACGGCACGCTGGGAACGGTCGATGATGTCGATATCTTGCCCTTTGCACTATTTTCTTCAGAACAAAATTGAAGAACTCACATTATAGCGCATCTCCTTACCGAGATTCGGTACAAATTTAGAATAATTCAGAAGCACTGCTTCCAAACTGCACATTACATCGCGTGTTTTCAAGTGTCACGCGACACAGCTGGATAAGTTTTGCAGGGATCCCGAATTCGGCCATCGCCACGTAGAGCGCAACATGAGTTTGTTACAGGTAATTCCACGGCGTCCATTTTAGTTTTATTGACCAATGAAATTATTTCAAATACAGAAATCAGGAGGCAGACCGATGTTATTTTTACCGATTTTGCAAAAGCGTTTGATAGAGTTAATCATCAAAGCTTGCTTCATAAATTATTTTCTCTGGGTATCCACTCCTCCATTTTATTGCGGATATAATCATATTTGAATTGCAGAGTTCAAAGGGTTGAAATAGAAAACTCGTATTCAATGAATATGTCTGTTCCATCGGGCGTCCCACAGGAAAATCATCAGGTCCATTACACTTCTTATTATTTGTAAATGACATTTCATGTATATTCGAGAATTCTTCTTAGATGATCTGAAAAGATTAGTTCATTGGTGCCAAAGGAACACCTTCATCTAGGTTAGGTTAGGTTAGCTAAAGTGGCTGCCAGGCACGAAGCCCAGGCATAGACCGTTGCCGTGTGTTGCCGGTCGTTTCTCGGCCTACTGGGGACCCCTTCTTCTAAATATTTCTAAATGTCAGTCTTAGCAACCTTAAGGAGTTCTAATACAATTTTATTTAATTATAATATAAGCAATATTTTGAAAGAGTAACCCGGTGGGAAAGGGTGGCGACGGTGTCGAAGTTAGCGGTGCAGGTTCAATTTCCATGGGGAACAACAACATAGGCCACCAATTAATGGAGAGAAACGAATGACACCTTGTTTTCTCCACACCTCTACACCAAAAAAGGATTTCTGCCTGGTAGTATAATGGACCGTTACCGAGTCTGGGTTCACTGGAATTTGGATTTCCTTTTTTCATACAAAAATAAAAAAAAAAAAACCCGGAAGAAAGATCTGGGAGTAATTCTAGATACAAACCTCTCATTCCCACCACATTATGATTAATAAAGCGATTCAAATGCTTGGTTTTATAAAAATAAATTCCAAAGAATTTTCTGATCCCTATACTTTGACATCGTTGTATAATTCCCTAGTAAGGCCAGTCTTGGAATACTGCAGTATAGTCTGGAATCCCTATTTTAAGAGTTCGGTGGATAGAATCGAGAAGGTTCAAACGCATTTTACGAAGAATGCTTTCTTTTTGTTAAATTATAGGATTGTAAGGCCATCTTATGCAGGTGGATGCTTACTATTTTGCATGCGATCTCTTAAAATTCATCGAATATATTTTTCTGTTATGTTTTTAAGAGATGTTATTACTTTACTCATTTACCGGCCCCTTGCTAGCTCTCGTTATTAAATGATCCATCGAGGAACCCGCGTGGTCGATTTATAATTTATGAGCTGTTTCATCGAAGTAATTATGGTGGTAATGAGCCCATTTCCCGTTGTATCAGAGAAGCCAACTTAATTTGTAACAGGTTTGATTTGTATATGACCTGTTCAAGGGATTATTATAAACCAATTGTCTTTATCCAACGTATATTGTTATCATAGTTAACTTTATAAGTGAAGACAATTATTTTATACTTTCTCATTAAATGTTAAAATCAGCTTTAATTATTTTATATACTCATAAACTAACTTTCTTATCGTAAGATTGTTATATAATTGGCGAAAAGAAATAAATAAATAAAGTATTCCATCTGGCAGAGATGGCATTTCGGGTCATAGTGTTGCAGCAGGGCTTACAGAGTGCAATATGGTAGCAAGCTGGGTACACTATGTTTCATCTTATACACTAAGAAACTGCTGAATTGTTTTAAAAAAGTTTCCCATTGGCTTACGCCGATGACACGGCATGTGTCATAATTCCCTAGAAGAAGCAGCAAGGATGATGCAAACCGAATTCGGCGAAGCTAGGAAATGGTCCCACGAAAATTTTAGACTCCAGATTGCACAGCGTAAATGCATATCAAAAGCTACAACAGTTCCAAGGGAGAGCGTTAAAGTTGATACCAGAAAGCCACACAGCCAAAAACATCGCACGCGTTCTTGAAGTAAGGAAGAATTTTGATATGAGTTCGGCTCTGTAGAACTACGATGATCCAAGTTTCCGAACCCCAATTACTCACCAGGTGAACAGAAGGAGACGAGCCGAGGGTCTACTTCAACTTCCAGCGATCATAAATGAGTGCGGCAGAAAAATATTGTACTACGCCGTGCCAAAAGTACTCAACAATCTTCCTCAACATCTTTGCAACATTAATCAAATAAAAGTCGGAAAAATAAAAAAAAAAAAAACAGTTCATAAATGAAAACGATCGTCGTATTAGTTACATTCAATTTGAATTCAATATACATATATTTATTTGCATTAAAGCTCAAATATTTCAATTTCGCTTCCAAAACTAACACAAAAAAATTACTATTACAAAGACGTAGTTAGGAAACCAGCTCAGACCGTTCTAGCTATGAAACTACCAACAAGGGAAATAACCATTTTCTTGGTCAGGCAGCACTGAAAGTGGCACTAAGTGGATACCTCTATCAGATCTAAAAATATTTATAGGCAGATCCATATGGTTTTGTTAGCCACATGTCTAAACAAAGGGTTTCTTACAATGGGCTACTTTAGCCTCCAGGTGAAACCTGCCAATACAGCTCTCCTAACCTAATTTAAGATTCAAGAAAACCTTCACGTTAAAGACGGCTGAATTCCTAAACGCACTACGTACCGCGAAAGTACCGCAACGTCAGTTCGTAACGCAACATAACTGCAGTGATGCAACGCATTGTATTTCAAATCGCAGACTAATCCTATTAATTAAAACCAACGATGCTCATAGTCTAGATCATAACCTCGTCGTCAAAAAAAAGGAAAAAGAACTTGATAATAATCTATCTTATTTGGCTAATGAAACATAGCACAGCTTCGTCGTTTGAAAATTATTTCAATGCTTTTTATTTAATGCTTTTCAAGACAGCTCATAATAATTTATCAAATTTATTAAAGAAAAAATAGGTCTAGTAGACAAAAGTAATCTAATGAATAAAATATTTTGTATGTTCCTTCATTCTGACTCCTTTTTTATTTCTGGTTTAACGTCCTTCTCATTGTCAACCTTTTCTTTAGCTTTCTCCTTGTCAGGCTTGTCATCGGATTTTTCCTTATCCTTTTCTTCTTTCTTTTCTTTGTCGTCTTTCTTCTCCTTTTCTTCTTTCTTTTCTTTTTCGTCCTTCTTATCTTTATCTTTAGTATTGTCCCGATCTCGTGATCTAATATTTAAAATATTTTATACAATTCACAAAACCTAAATGAAAACAAGTAAAGCTTACCCATCACTTGATTTGTGATTCTTCTCAGATCGTGCTACAAATGGAGATATCTTATCATAACAATATGCTAACGCTGAATGCTGATCGTTATATTTACGCTGAAATTATTATTAAAAAATTCGTTAGGAACATGAACAATTCCATTTTTGGTCTAAACACTCACATTAAGGGTGAACAAATCTTGGTCAGCATCACTTAGTTTTCTTAGTAAACTCTTGACTTCACTCTGCAGATCTTTTGCTGTACCGCTGGCCTTAGTATAGTTTGCTTGCAGGTCAGTGTTTTGTTTTTTTAAATCATTATACAGATGTTCAAGTTCGGAGTAGGACTTCTCATAACGTTTGTTTTGCTCGAATAATTTTCCAACGTGCATTGATATTCCATTGTATGTGACCATGCCTGGGACAAAAAAAATAGTTCAAAGCCCTACCCATGCATAACCAGCTTTAAAGCTTACCATCAGCATCCCCTGAAGATTTGATTAAAGCCGTATTATCGCCACTCTCTCCATTATCTGTCTTAAACACGGGCAATAAGGTAGTATTACCCATAGCGATTTTTCTAAGTTCCTCTATCGGAACATCTTCGTCATCTTCATTTTCTTTCACTAAATTTTCAGCTTTCTCCTCTGCATCGGTCAGTTTCCTAGAGGAGCAATTTCTAAATCCGTTCAATTTCACAAAATCCGGTGTGATGCTTACCTGTAATATAACGCATGGCGTGAAACTGACTTTGAAAGAGATTTTCGTATTTCCGCTCGAGACAAGCCCAAACCGAGGATGGCGAACAGCTCTTCAAGGTCCTTCTCAAAAATGTATCCACAGTGGGTTGTATCGAAGTATATGAATGAAAGCAGCAGCTGTGGTTTGGCAACAAACATTTTTTTGTCGGACTTTTTTTTTCTATCACTTGAGTGAACTGAATAGCAATCATCTTCGGCATCATCTTCGAGGTGTCTCTTCGGCAAGCGACGATCCCGTTGATTTTTATCTCTCTTGTCGTTGTCAGACGGTGGTTTTTTTTCAGCTGAAGATTGTTCTGGGTTGCTGCCGTCCTTGGACTTGTCATCGTCATCGTTATTACTGGCTGGTCTGTTTTCATCTTTTTTTGTTTCCTCTTTCTCAGTGACGGGTTCTTTAAAGAAATGCAGCTCCTTGAAGATATTGAATCCAAAGTCGCGCATAAGCATTTCATTGAACAGCTCAGCAAAAAGGGAGACCTACAAATATTTCATTATTTTAGTTGCGCTTATTGTTTGACATAAAACTAGCACGTGATACCTCGAAAAAACGCTCTTTAGTATCTTCAGGACGATAATCCAACAGAACAGATAGTGACATTACAGTACAGTCAAATTTTCCATCCTTTGCTGTCTTTGATGGATGTACAATAATGTGTTGTTCCTCTGGAAGAAGGTAACGACGTTCCAATTGTTTGCGTTCTTTTTCATCGAGTTCCTTTGTTTGATCCTGAAATTGGAACTATTACTTTCATGGTCAACAACGGTCGTCGAAGGCCTTGTAGCCTTGGAATGGTAGAAACCTTAAGAAATATAATATCTTCAAATAATACATTAATAGTACAACCATTTTTATTTATAATTTGCGCGCACTCAAGGGATTTTTTTAGTACCCTTATTATTGGCTACATAGCGCGGTCGTTAGGGAAATTAGGATTAGAAGAAAAGGAGAGTTGCCGATTTACGTTGGTTTTAAATGTTTGTAGGTTATAATGTAAAGGAAAAATAGAGCGTGGAAGAGTTTTCCACATTCGTGTTGTACGGCAGAGTAAAAATTCTTTGTACTTCACTGTACATTCGAATACAGGCTTGAGGGTGAACTGATGGGCATTCATTGCATGGCGGGTATTGCGGTTGAAATGTTCAAGTGGTGGAATGCAACTGGCTATTTCGTTAGAGAACTTATGGTGTAAATACCGATAAAATAACGAAAGACAGGAGACATTGCGACGGACTAAGAGAGTCAATCGATCTCGCTATGTCTCGGTCGCCAATGAGTTTTATCTCGCGCGTTTTTGGATCCTGTCAAGTAGCTCCAAATAAGTTATTGGTGCACCAGACCAGATGTGAGCGTTGTACTCGAATTTCGGGCGAATATACGCCTTATAAATTGTAGCCAGATCAGAAGGGGTGAAATATTTCTTACATTAAGTAAACCTAGACATTTCGCAGCGTTCTTGGCGACATCGAATATGTGTGGTCATTGCAACGAAGGTTGCCATTGACACACATACCGAGAATGGAAAGTCTTTCGGTTTCAGCGATGCAAGTGCTATTCATGGATAATGGCAGTGTGTGTGGGTCCTGGTAGTATAATGGACCGTTACCGAGTCTGGGTTCACTGGAATTTGGATTTCCTTTTTTCATACTTTTTCATACAAAAATAAAAAAAAAAACCCCGGAAGAAAGATCTGGGAGTATTTCTAGATACAAACCTCTCATTCCCACCACATTATGATTAATAAAGCGATTCAAATGCTTGGTTTTATAAAAATAAATTCCAAAGAATTTTCTGATCCCTATACTTTGACATCGTTGTATAATTCCCTAGTAAGGCCAGTCTTGGAATACTGCAGTATAGTCTGGAATCCCTATTTTAAGAGTTCGGTGGATAGAATCGAGAAGGTTCAAACGCATTTTACGAAGAATGCTTTCTTTTTGTTAAATTATAGGATTGTAAGGCCATCTTATGCAGGTGGATGCTTACTATTTTGCATGCGATCTCTTAAAATTCATCGAATATATTTTTCTGTTATGTTTTTAAGAGATGTTATTACTTTACTCATTTACCGGCCCCTTGCTAGCTCTCGTTATTAAATGATCCATCGAGGAACCCGCGTGGTCGATTTATAATTTATGAGCTGTTTCATCGAAGTAATTATGGTGGTAATGAGCCCATTTCCCGTTGTATCAGAGAAGCCAACTTAATTTGTAACAGGTTTGATTTGTATATGACCTGTTCAAGGGATTATTATAAACCAATTGTCTTTATCCAACTTATATTGTTATCATAGTTAACTTTATAAGTGAAGACAATTATTTTATACTTTCTCATTAAATGTTAAAATCAGCTTTAATTATTTTATATACTCATAAACTAACTTTCTTATCGTAAGATTGTTATATAATTGGCGAAAAGAAATAAATAAATAAAGTATTCCATCTGGCAGAGATGGCATTTCGGGTCATAGTGTTGCAGCAGGGCTTACAGAGTGCAATATGGTAGCAAGCTGGGTACACTATGTTTCATCTTATACACTAAGAAACTGCTGAATTGTTTTAAAAAAGTTTCCCATTGGCTTACGCCGATGACACGGCATGTGTCATAATTCCCTAGAAGAAGCAGCAAGGATGATGCAAACCGAATTCGGCGAAGCTAGGAAATGGTCCCACGAAAATTTTAGACTCCAGATTGCACAGCGTAAATGCATATCAAAAGCTACAACAGTTCCAAGGGAGAGCGTTAAAGTTGATACCAGAAAGCCACACAGCCAAAAACATCGCACGCGTTCTTGAAGTAAGGAAGAATTTTGATATGAGTTCGGCTCTGTAGAACTACGATGATCCAAGTTTCCGAACCCCAATTACTCACCAGGTGAACAGAAGGAGACGAGCCGAGGGTCTACTTCAACTTCCAGCGATCATAAATGAGTGCGGCAGAAAAATATTGTACTACGCCGTGCCAAAAGTACTCAACAATCTTCCTCAACATCTTTGCAACATTAATCAAATAAAAGTCGGAAAAATAAAAAAAAAAAAAAACAGTTCATAAATGAAAACGATCGTCGTATTAGTTACATTCAATTTGAATTCAATATACATATATTTATTTGCATTAAAGCTCAAATATTTCAATTTCGCTTCCAAAACTAACACAAAAAAATTACTATTACAAAGACGTAGTTAGGAAACCAGCTCAGACCGTTCTAGCTATGAAACTACCAACAAGGGAAATAACCATTTTCTTGGTCAGGCAGCACTGAAAGTGGCACTAAGTGGATACCTCTATCAGATCTAAAAATATTTATAGGCAGATCCATATGGTTTTGTTAGCCACATGTCTAAACAAAGGGTTTCTTACAATGGGCTACTTTAGCCTCCAGGTGAAACCTGCCAATACAGCTCTCCTAACCTAATTTAAGATTCAAGAAAACCTTCACGTTAAAGACGGCTAAATTCCTAAACGCACTACGTACCGCGAAAGTACCGCAACGTCAGTTCCGTAACGCAACATAACTGCAGTGATGCAACGCATTGTATTTCAAATCGCAGACTAATCCTATTAATTAAAACCAACGATGCTCATAGTCTAGATCATAACCTCGTCGTCAAAGAAAAGGAAAAAGAACTTGATAATAATCTATCTTATTTGGCTAATGAAACATAGCACAGCTTCGTCGTTTGAAAATTATTTCAATGCTTTTTATTTAATGCTTTTCAAGACAGCTCATAATAATTTATCAAATTTATTAAAGAAAAAATAGGTCTAGTAGACAAAAGTAATCTAATGAATAAAATATTTTGTATGTTCCTTCATTCTGACTCCTTTTTTATTTCTGGTTTAACGTCCTTCTCATTGTCAACCTTTTCTTTAGCTTTCTCCTTGTCAGGCTTGTCATCGGATTTTTCCTTATCCTTTTCTTCTTTCTTTTCTTTGTCGTCTTTCTTCTCCTTTTCTTCTTTCTTTTCTTTTTCGTCCTTCTTATCTTTATCTTTAGTATTGTCCCGATCTCGTGATCTAATATTTAAAATATTTTATACAATTCACAAAACCTAAATGAAAACAAGTAAAGCTTACCCATCACTTGATTTGTGATTCTTCTCAGATCGTGCTACAAATGGAGATATCTTATCATAACAATATGCTAACGCTGAATGCTGATCGTTATATTTACGCTGAAATTATTATTAAAAAATTCGTTAGGAACATGAACAATTCCATTTTTGGTCTAAACACTCACATTAAAGGTGAACAAATCTTGGTCAGCATCACTTAGTTTTCTTAGTAAACTCTTGACTTCACTCTGCAGATCTTTTGCTTTACCGCTGGCCTTAGTATAGTTTGCTTGCAGGTCAGTGTTTTGTTTTTTTAAATCATTATACAGATGTTCAAGTTCGGAGTAGGACTTCTCATAACGTTTGTTTTGCTCGAATAATTTTCCAACGTGCATTGATATTCCATTGTATGTGACCATGCCTGGGACAAAAAAAATAGTTCAAAGCCCTACCCATGCATAACCAGCTTTAAAGCTTACCATCAGCATCCCCTGAAGATTTGATTAAAGCCGTATTATCGCCACTCTCTCCATTATCTGTCTTAAACACGGGCAATAAGGTAGTATTACCCATAGCGATTTTTCTAAGTTCCTCTATCGGAACATCTTCGTCATCTTCATTTTCTTTCACTAAATTTTCAGCTTTCTCCTCTGCATCGGTCAGTTTCCTAGAGGAGCAATTTCTAAATCCGTTCAATTTCACAAAATCCGGTGTGATGCTTACCTGTAATATAACGCATGGCGTGAAACTGACTTTGAAAGAGATTTTCGTATTTCCGCTCGAGACAAGCCCAAACCGAGGATGGCGAACAGCTCTTCAAGGTCCTTCTCAAAAATGTATCCACAGTGGGTTGTATCGAAGTATATGAATGAAAGCAGCAGCTGTGGTTTGGCAACAAACATTTTTTTGTCGGACTTTTTTTTTCTATCACTTGAGTGAACTGAATAGCAATCATCTTCGGCATCATCTTCGAGGTGTCTCTTCGGCAAGCGACGATCCCGTTGATTTTTATCTCTCTTGTCGTTGTCAGACGGTGGTTTTTTTTCAGCTGAAGATTGTTCTGGGTTGCTGCCGTCCTTGGACTTGTCATCGTCATCGTTATTACTGGCTGGTCTGTTTTCATCTTTTTTTGTTTCCTCTTTCTCAGTGACGGGTTCTTTAAAGAAATGCAGCTCCTTGAAGATATTGAATCCAAAGTCGCGCATAAGCATTTCATTGAACAGCTCAGCAAAAAGGGAGACCTACAAATATTTCATTATTTTAGTTGCGCTTATTGTTTGACATAAAACTAGCACGTGATACCTCGAAAAAACGCTCTTTAGTATCTTCAGGACGATAATCCAACAGAACAGATAGTGACATTACAGTACAGTCAAATTTTCCATCCTTTGCTGTCTTTGATGGATGTACAATAATGTGTTGTTCCTCTGGAAGAAGGTAACGACGTTCCAATTGTTTGCGTTCTTTTTCATCGAGTTCCTTTGTTTGATCCTGAAATTGGAACTATTACTTTCATGGTCAACAACGGTCGTCGAAGGCCTTGTAGCCTAGGAATGGTAGAAACCTTAAGAAATATAATATCTTCAAATAATACATTAATAGTACAACCATTTTTATTTATAATTTGCGCGCACTCAAGGGATTTTTTTAGTACATTTATTATTGGCTACACAGCGCGGTCGTTAGGGAAATTAGGATTAGAACAAAAGGAGAGTTGCCGATTTACGTTGGTTTTAAATGTTTGTAGGTTATAATGTAAAGGAAAAATAGAGCGTGGAAGAGTTTTCCACATTCGTGTTGTACGGCAGAGTAAAAATTCTTTGTACTTCACTGTACATTCGAATACAGGCTTGAGGGCGAACTGATGGGCATTCATTGCATGGCGGGTATTGCGGTTGAAATGTTCAAGTGGTGGAATGCAACTGGCTATTTCGTTAGAGCACTTATGGTGTAAATACCGATAAAATAACGAAAGACAGGAGACATTGCGACGGACTAAAAGAGTCAATCGATCTCGCTATGTCTCGGTCGCCAATGAGTTTTATCTCGCGCGTTTTTGGATCCTGTCAAGTAGCTCCAAATAAGTTATTGGTGCACCAGACCAGATGTGAGCGTTGTACTCGAGTTTCGGGCGAATATACGCCTTATAAATTGTAGCCAGATCAGAAGGGGTGAAATATTTCTTACATTAAGTAAACCTAGGCATTTCGCAGCGTTCTTGGCGACATCGAATATGTGTGGTCATTGCAACGAAGGTTGCCATTGACACACATACCGAGAATGGAAAGTCTTTCGGTTTCAGCGATGCAAGTGCTATTCATGGATAATGGCAGTGTGTGTGGGTTTTGCTTTAATGACAGGAGACAGCATTGTGTTTTGGAAGCATTAAATTCCACTCTATTGGTTGTACCCCAGTGAGTTATGTTGTTAAGATCGGAATTAAATGAGCTTAACATACGTTGCCGTTCCAGTTCCACACCCGAAGAAGAGGGGCGTGACCCAAGAAACGAGTATGAAAAGCTGAGGGTACTGTCATCAGCAAAGGAATAGATTGGAGAAAGTCGGGGACAGAACGGAGCCTTGGGGAACACCAGCATTTATTTGGTGAGTTGCAGACTTGAAACCGTCCAAGACAACTTGAATTGAACGGTCCGAATGGTAATTTCTAATCCATTGAAGAAGATTATCATCGATTCTAAATGCACGCATTTTCGACAAGAGAGCTTGATGCCAACCTCTGTCAAATGCCTTTGAAATATCAATTGCAACGATCTTACTTTCACCACCTTGGTGAAGAGATTGGTTCCACTTTTCGATTAGATATGTCATCAAATCATCGGTGGACCTGTTGCCCCGAAAACCGTACTGCCGGTCATTGAGAAGTTTTCGAGATTCAAGATATTTCATTAGCTGAAGGTTGATCAGCGTTTCCATGACCTTAGAAAGAAGGGACGTAAGTGCAATTGGTCGGTAGGAGGAGGGAGAAGAAGACTCGGCTTTTTTTGGTACAGGCTGGACAAATGCTGTTTTCCATCTTCCCGGAAAGAGCCCTGAAGAATAGGACGGATAGAAAAGCTTACGCAGTGGTTTTGCCAGCGTAGAAGAACACCTCTTCAGAACGATGGGGGAAATAATATCTGGATCAGCGGATCTGTGTATGTCAAAATCTCGAAGTACTCTAGCCACTGTACGAGTGCGAAAGTGGATTGGTGCTATGGAGTATTCTACGGGCTCGAGTACAGGTGGCGATAAAGCACAATCTGGGAGCGTTGAACTAGCTGCAACGTGAGTAGCAAGCAGATTGGCTTTATCCAAAGGACTGAAATGTCGTAAATGAGTGTCGGGATAGATGATGAGGCCGAATTCTTGATGTTTTTGACAAACGACCAAAAGTTTTTACTACCCGTGGTACTTTGTAGTATTTTTTGCCTCAGCTTTTGGTCGTGGAAGAACTTTACACGATTAATAAGGGCATTGCAATCATTTCTGGCTCGGTTGAATTTTTTCCGGTTCTCCTCAGATGGGTTGACCTTATAAGACCGAAAGAATACCTCTTTTAACCTGATAGCCTGTTTGCAGCTCGAGTCACACCACTCGTTTACCTTGGGTTTGATATTTTTTATACGGTTAGCAGGATAAGGTCCACACAAATGTTTACCAGACTACGTGCAGCAAATAAGCGTAGGCTATTCGCGGGTAACAAGGAGAATATCACTACGATTTAAAAAGTTCGGCGATTTGGCATGGATTAAAAGAAGCAGAAGCACCGCTTATTTGGTAGTTGCAAATATTTTATCCGCCGGAAAGAGTTTCCGATTTCAACAACATTTCTTATCTTATAAGACGTTTGATTGCTGTAAGCATAACATTAAAACATTTCTCCTGTGTGCTTGGGAAGATAAGGGACAGTTATGGATATCGTCAGTGTATATACCTTATGATTACACTGGGATCATTCCAGCTCACACTATACGCAGGTCTGTGTTAAGTGGTGATGCAAATAAACTCCAGCAGTGTCAAAGCATCCTACGAACACGTATTGGAAGGCCTAAAACCTATCTCGAAAATTCTTCTTAAAATTAAGCTTTATAATAGGTGCGTTTCTTTGATAAATGTATCCACAGGATTGCGCGAATTTATACGATAAACAACAACATCCAATACTGGTGATAGGATGTTATCGACAGCTATCTGGACTGCTTTGGATACATGCTGCAAATACATACAATATTTTGTGTTACAAACAAAAATGTATGGCTGCTTAGTATAATTTTTCTTATCGTTCTTATGAGCATATAAGATACATTTTCAAAGAAACGCGGCTAATATGAAGAGAACATATATCCCCATATCGCTTGAAAAAGAGTCGAAGTGGTATTTATGTGCGGTAAGGTATAACGCTCTATTTCTAATGGCTTCAGGTTAATCAGTCAATCTTTTTTTTGAAAGGAAAATTTATAAATAAACCAAAAAACCGGTGAATACTATGAAAATCGAACGTATCCTTTTTTGTGGTTCCAAGGACTTCTTGAATGTTTATCAGACGTTCGCAGAAGTAGTAGTAAACAAAAAAAAAATACTAGGCATGGTGTATTACTTGCGCTACATAGCATCCCTCCTATCATATACGATCACTACACTTGCATTCTTACATTCGTGCATTCCATACTCTTTCACACTTCACATTTCCCATGGTGCCTACATCAGCATTTCCTTTCGCGCTGGCATTAAAAACATTGTATACACAAAATACCCATAAACTGTGAAATGGGTCAATGACAACGATCGCCCGCCGAACATATCATGTTTCATTCTCCCTGCCGCCAGAGAACCCATCAAGTATTACTAGTAATGGTAATACCCAAATCTCAGTGACGCGAACCAGTCATAAGGAAATTCCGGAGAGAAAGGAATTGCACAAGTGCTGAGATGGCATATCCAGGGCAAGTGCTAATGACATGTTGCGACATACAACATGGACATGCACTTTCTGGGAAATGCGGTAAGCTTCGCCAGGGCATGTGTCAATAACACGTTGTGACATTTTGTTGTGGTATTTAAGGTATACGGAAATTAATTTATGAATGCATTAGCATGATTGGGAAATAGACAAAAAGGGTCAATAATGGCTGTGTGCGTGTGAGAGGGGATACAAGTGAACGATGGATGAACTATGCAGTGTAGTACAAAAGGACCAGGAATTTAGAAATAAGGCACAGTCATCAGTGGCTCAACCAGTACAGTCGTGCGCGGAGAAATATTGATTTAAGCTTAGCAAACATACCTGCGAGTAATAAAAACTCAATAACAAAGGGTTCAGCAAAGGTTTACCTACGCTACCTGTTCCCAGCAAATGTAAAATAGGTTTTTCCATAGTGGATTAAAAAAACCATAACATATGGTTTATTACCTGAAGGTAATAAACAAATTAAAATACAGCAACACCCGGAAAATCAATCCCATCAACAAGGCACGTCGACCTTTCTCCCAGTACCCATGGGTCAAAAAGAGAAGGTGAAAGCCGCCATGGAGCAACTCCTAAGTACCATCCAACGGGAGGTTGTCATCCTAAGAAATTATTATGGAGAGGATGTCTCAACTGACTTTGTCATAAGATTTAATTACGAGGTCGACCAAATCCTCCATCAATTCATCGACAAGGAGGTCAGCGACAACGAGGGCATGGACACTTGCCAAATACCAGCAATCCATGCCAGTGACATAGAGCTTCCAAAAGATAAAAGGAGTCAGCAGACTGATTCAGCAGCCGATCCCAGCAAAAGGCAGAAGTTAGCCAACCCCAGGGAAGACCATGGTGAAGACGATGGCTTCACAAAGGTAGCCCCAGCGAAAATGAAGACCCCGACCAGCCAATCGCCAACAACAGCAACAACATCACCAATCCCATCTACCTCAGCAACAACAAGATCAGCGACAATAAAAGAGCCAACTAACCCTGGAAGGATGGAACCCCCGATTGTGTGCTACAATCTAGCAACGGCAGAAATGTATCGTCATTTCCAGTCCGCGCGAAAGAAGCCAAACTACACCGTAGTCAACGTAAACAAAACGAAGACCATATTAAAGCCAGCAACGAAGGAAGATAGCGAAGCCATAAAGCAGTACTTAGTGGTGAAGAAAATTCAGCACCACTCATTTACTTCGAAAGTAGACAGGAATTGCATTATTTTACTAAAAAAAAATACAATTCTCACACCAACCAGACGACATCACGAGCCACCTGGGAACTATTGGTTTCAAAGCCATAAAAGCGTCGCCATTCCGTTCCAGAAAGGACAAAACATCTGTATTCAACGCCTTCGTCGTGGAATTTGACAAGGGCACTGACCTGATTGCCGTAAGCCGAATCCGGAACCTGCTGGGCGAAGCAGTAAGGTGGGAGAAACTACAGCCGCACACAACAACTCAATGCCCGAACTGCCAAGCATTCGGGCATGTCAGCGTCAACTGCCAGATGAGGCACCATTGTGTGAAATGCAGCGAGGAGCACGAACGAGGCCAGTGCAAGAGGACCGATCCTAAGGTTGACAAACCTTACTGCGTACTCTGAAAAAGCGAAGGACACCCAGCGAACTACGAAGGATGCCCCTACAGGAAGAAGATCATCGCAACCAAAAAAGAGAAGGAAGCAGCTAGAATAGCGACAAAGCAGACACCACCACTACCAACATCTAGGAAATTTACACCAGGTAAGTCTTTTTCCGACGGTCTTAAAAGTAACACATATATTTGCGCTAATATCCCCAAACCCAAACCAGTAAGCAAACCCCAAACCAAAACAGCCGCTGTTGCTTAAACCACCAAAACCAGCCCCCTCAAGTTGTGTTAAAACCACAAATGGTGCAAAAACCACAGCGAGTTCGTTCTTGAACGACTCGTAGAAATTCTTCGGTTGTGACTTCGTCACGCTACACTCTAAAATTTCCGACTTTATCCCTCTCTACGAAGCCTGTCCCGATGAAACCGGTAAGAAACATATGTTTCTCGACTTCTGTTTTAAACTATGTATGTCTAGGACAATAAACCAATTGAACGTTATCTCGTATAACGTTGGATCCCTAGTTTCCCATCCTAAACGGATATCCTTCCAACATTTTCTAACGAAAAACAAAGCCGACGCCGTTTTGCTCTCAGAAACTAAATTAGTCTCGAGACATAAACTTTACTTTGATAAGTACACCCATTTCCGCACGGACAAAGATCTTGCCAAAACTGGCACTGCCATTTTGTTAAGATCATCTTTTCAATGCCAAAAGGTATTTATCCCAGGTTTGGTTACATTTACGGTAACCTGTGTAGTCATCGCACTTGAGAGCAACGAAAATATTTTTCTGATATCTTTGTACAATCAGTGCGGAGCTTCCCAAGCTGACATAAAACACGACCTGGACCTGCTTAACGCATTCTGCCTTAACTTCACACAATTTATAATTGGTGGAGATTTCAATGCGCGCCATCAAGTAGCTATCTCCGACTGGCTCCTTGCCAATTCACACAACCACTCCTTCGAGATTGTATCTCAATCAATCCCCACATTCCCCAGAACTCCTTCGACACTCGACTTTTTCATGTTCTCCCCTCATCTCATTTGTAGAATTCCTACACTCTCTTACTTCACCTGTACTGCAATAGTATCAGGTTCTGACCATTTAGCGGTAAAATTAGTTCTTCGTCTTCGGACAAATCTTAACATTCTTTCTACTCCCCAGCAAGAATTCATCAATTACAAAAAAATTAATTGGGAAGTATTCCAAAGCTCATTAAAGGATAAGCTATGGAACAACATGCCCAGCACATCGACAAATCTAAGTAATCAAGAAATCGACGCCGCAATCGATACCATTGAAAACTCAATCTCTGACACTATTGCTGAAAATGCCAAACCACGGATTTCCAAGTCCAAATACAAGGACCTTCCCCAACATATACAAAATATGTATAAGTATAGGCAAACGCTTCGGAAAATTCTGCAAAGAGTTTTTCACCGTACTCTTAGTACACACGGTGATGAATACCAGAGTGTTCACTCCCAACTCAGGTGCCTCAATACTCTCATCGACCAAAACACCAAAACATTCATAGATTCTCAGTTCAGGAAAAGACTTAAAAACCTGGACCGGACACATTTAAGCAAATTAACCAAATTGTTGGAAAAAAATCTCCCATACTTGGCCAACTGCAATACAACGACGCCGTTCTAACGTCGGACCAAGAGAAAACGAATGCTTTTGCGGACTTTTTTGAAAGTAATTTTAAACCAAATCTCCCCACCCATCTACCCGACTTTTTCTCCAACGTGAATGACGAAGTTAGAGGTTTAATATCTCAGAACGCTGGCCACCTTACCACATTCTCTGAAGAAAATTCATCAGTCTTCATGACAACCGATGACATTTTCACAAACCCAGTACACCTTCACGACACAATCCACTACGGAAACTCAAAAAAATCCTCCGGACCTGACAAGATCTCCAACTTCGTAATTAAAAAATTACCTCCAACTGCAATTGTTGTCCTCACAATTACTCTGAATAATTGTATTATAAACAGGTCTTTCCCAAACAAATGGAAAATAGCTGAGATATTTCCAATCCCGAAAAAGCCAGGGGCAAATTGTATAAGCAAATTTCGGCCAATTTTCCTCCTCCCTAAACTCAGCAAACTCCTCGAAACGCTGATTCTTGTCAAACTTCGCTCACTATGCTCTTCAATGGGAATAGTGCAGCATAACCAATTTGGGTTCAAACCATACCAATCTACCTTTGACCCGTTGTTGAAGCTTCACGCTGATACAACTCTGGCTAGCTCTAAATAAAAAAAGAGACCACCGTGGCATGTCTGCTTGATATTGAAAAAGCATTTGACACTGTTTGGATAGATGGTCTTGTTCGCAAGCTGATGTCACTTCACTTATATCTTATCCGTATCATCCATAGTTTCCTCACTAACCGCAAATTTTACGTACGCGTGGGGAATACTAATTCAAACATTAAAAATATCCTAGCCGGAGTTGCCCAAGGATCACGCCTTGGCCCCGACTTATTTAACCTCTTTACCTCTGACCAACCAACAAACTCGTCAATGACAAAAACCCTGTTGTTTGCTGATGACTCCATCACATATAGCTCATCGCTTAGCCCAGAAATAGCCCTCCGTAGAATTAAGGCGCACATCCTTAGACTCTGGGAATATTACCTCCAATAGGGAATAAAAATCAATCCCACTAAAACAGAACTCATTTGTTTTAAAAATCCGTCGCATAATGGATTAGCCACCATATGCAAGAACCTAACCCTGACGCTCCCTAATAACACAGATATCACAACCAGGCAAAGTGTTAAATACCTCGGAGTTCACTTTTTCGAGAGGTTCAAATTTAACCAACATGCCAAATTCACCCTTCGCAAGGCAAATCATGCCTTATCTCTTCTACATCCTCTTATGAAAGTAAGAGGCGGTCTCCAAACTAGAACGTAACTTCTGCTTTACAAGCAACTTATTCGTCCAATTTTAACATATTGTTTCCCTATATGGTATACCGTATACGATAAGCCCCACCTACATGAAAAAAATAAAAAATTTCGAGCGAAAAGCTCTCCGCCATTGCACCTCCCTTCACCGTAAGCCCAACTCCTACCGCTATTATAGATTGACAAACACATCGCACCTCCGTTCAAATAGTGTCATAACTCAAAAAAAAAATTAGAAAATCCATTTATTGCACCATTACGTCCCCCATACTTCAAACTATTATCTCAAAAAGTGTCATATTCATTGTTTGAATATTTGTCCCTAGATGACACAAATATTTCATCGTAATGTAATGCAAAAGTAATGGCAGCCCAAACATTTGAAAGCCTTTTTCTCGAAAAAATGATTTTTTGACTTATGACACTATTTGAGCGAGGGTGCGACATACATTACCTCAGCACCAGGATGTTGAGAAAAACCCCAACCCATCCCAGCCCTCTTATTAATTTAATTACATGTAATCCAGCCACAGACGATCGATATCTCCATGACGGACCCAGCATTTTGAATGGCAGGATCTGATAGCTTTGGGAACTTCTACGATGCTGCAGGAACGCAGCACAACAGAGGTTGAAGCCACTAGACGACTAACAAGTAACAACCAGCAAGGACCACCAGACGACCATACCAACCAACAAGCATCAAGGACCTAAACCCTATCAATATCCCCATACCAGCCAACGACCGTTAGCAGTTCTCAAGCCGACGTGAAAATCCCACATAATAAACAAACGAAATGTTAAACTTAAGGAACTTTTTAATTAAAAAATGTAAAAGTAAATGTAATCACTAGAACAAAGTAGAGCCCCTTCTGTGCTCACCGATAAAAATTATTAGACTTAACGACATTATTAATTAATTGTAAATAGCATTAATAGACAATGTAACACAATTTGAGTACAAATAAACATATTGTATATATAAAAAATAAGGCAGAGTTTTTGACAAGAGCTGACTGACAAAGCACCACAGAAATATACAAAAATATACATCCTTAAAACTATCTAACTAAATGTCGCAGCGACGCGTGGACGACGGGCCTTTTAGTTAAGAAAATAAAAAATAAATAAAACAAATAACCACGTCTTTAACTCTCCGCTTGACACTCCTCCCTCCTGAAAAGAGGAAGCACGTTACAAGGGCCTAAAACCTAGCTTCTCCAACCATTCGCTTGTGTGAAGTGGAAGGGACCTACAATTTTAAGACGAATCCGAACGGAAAATTTGAGAAGCTTCTCATGACAATGGATCTTTGCCATAAATTTGGACGTTTGTCAGACGTTTGCCAGAGGTGGGGCAGTGGAAAAAACTTTTAGGTGTTACTTGTCGCCGGCGGGATTTGAACCTGAGACCTTAAGATATGTAGTCCAATACGCTAACCTCTGCTCCCACATTTTTGTAAGAAACTTTACTAAAATCTACCTAAAAATGTGTATATCACCACCACCAGCGAAATTGTTGATCGAGTGGAGAACTCAAATGACAAGGATCAGAAGTTACAGTTCAGTGTCTTTGGTTTGATGAAGATTGATAGCAATCAGTTGTAACTGATCGTTCTTACAATGTTCTCAAGATACACATACAAAAAACCAACATACCTTCTCTGTATTGTCAGCATCCATATTCTTGCTCGAATCATATTCATCCAAAATGACAATATCGCTCATATCAACCTCGATACCAGCATCGCCATTATCGTCATCATCCTTCAAATCTGTATCATCAGTTACATCTTCATCCTTCTTGGAGTCTTCATCCTCCCTCTCATTATCCTTTTCCTTCTCCATTGCCAAAGCTTTCGACAATCGAGCGGACACCTGTGGCTTTAGACCTTTTATAAAATAAAAACACACAACAATCATTACTCTGTGTTTCTTTAAAATGTTGAAACTATTGCATTTGAACTTCACCTTTAGATGATAAACTACGAGCGATCAACTCATCACGTATATCCTGTATTTTCATAGTTTTTAGATCTAATTTGGAATAATGTGTCGGTTCTTTTTTAATTTCATCCTGTAATGAATAAAACTGACATAAAAAAAGATATTCCATTCGGGCCAATCCTCGACTAGTAGAGAGGCAATTATACAACTTTGTTCGTTTACAACAAATTCGATTTTTTTATCCGCATCGATACATGTATAGTAAAAACCGAATTTGTGCATAATTTTAAATGATCTTGTCAAGTATAAGAAAAAAAATAGATATTACTAATGACGCATTCACTATAGGGATTTAAATTTAGTTTCTTTACGAGTACTCGACCGGTCACAAACTTAAGAACTTCAAAGAAATGTGTTTTTTAAAATCTAAATCTATGCAAAATTGCAATGTTTTTTTGTTTTTTGTTTATAAAAAAATTAAAGGTAGAATGCCTTTTCATGTCCAATTTCATCGCTCTGCTTGTCTCCATCTTCGCCACCTAAATTTGCCAACGATGTTGCAGAATCAGGAACAGTATCTGCGTCTCCTCGTTCAGCAGCGGATTGCGATGCTTTCTCCTCCGGCTGGCCGGCGACAGCTTCACCTGATGATTGTTCAGCAGCAGCAGTTTGAATACGATTTAGATGATTGGCTGCAGCAGTTTTGTATTCAGCACCAAGGGTATCCCATTCAGATCTGGTTGGCATACAAGAATGTATATCTGGAAGATATATAACGACAGTTTCCACCCGCGACGGTATGATTTTTCCTTTGCTAGTGTAATCTGCACGATGGTAGTAGAGTTCCACGAAGCGGTACCTAAACATATGATCAACCAAGCAACCCATTTTTTGTTTTTGTTTTAGCATGTTTTCCATCAGATATTAAAGTATAATTTATAATTTGGTTTATATATTTTTATCTTAAGTTTTTTTGCCTAACTCTACATGATATTTTTATTTTAAAAAGAGAAAGAAAGAAATGCAAAGAAATAAAAAGAACAACAAAGCAAGATTCCAAGCAGTAGTAGTTCACATGAAGTTGAATTAAATATTTTAGTGTTTTGGCAACAAAAAATACTCGCAGGAAAAGATAGTTGATAAATTTGATGGTGGGCAAAGGTAGAACAAGATCTCTTGGTTTATGTTAGCAGGCAAGAATGCAGTATCAACTAAACGTGTCCAATGCAAACACGCAATTTAGTCGAATTCATTATGAGTGGAACTCACACTCAGGTCGAAGCTCAGTTAGTGTGTTATTTCCACCTTTTCCTGTGGAGTTTTTTCGCCAATCACCTCAGAGTTTGTGAAATTCGGCGGACGATGGGTTTATATGCACTTTGTTGACGACCCTTGCATTTCGAACACAGTCAACGAAGTGGATTCATTGACTTGCCCAGAAGTCTGCGTTCAGCATCCATTAAAAGCAAACCCTCTAATTTAATTGTGACAAAATACTTAGATAACCCCCCGGCATAAGCCAGATATTCTCACAGCTACCATAAAAGATTGCATCTGTTCGACTTTAGACCGACACGACAACAGATAACGACTACCGATAAGTCGATTTTGCAGCTGCAGTTTTACGGTGTTCCCAAGGCTAAGGATCCGCCCAGCAACTTGGCGTTCAGATGGTCGGATCGCCAACTAAATCGATCATGTACTAATGGATTCGAGCCACGCATCCAACGTCTTAGGCTGTGTTTAAGGCTCAGTGTATACGCGATGCAATTCACCGCTAAATGAATAACATGCGTACATATGAAGGTGTTTATGGCGCAGCGATTTAGCAAAAAGTGAATTGAGAGACTGCCAGCGAGCGACGAGAAACTGCAATCAATATATTTTCAATGAGTTTACCGAATCGTACAAGATGATCATGTTTATTAAACTTGTGTGTAAAGAGAAATGTTTGTGGAATCTTTGTCATTCAGATTACAACAATAAAATAATAATTAGAAAATATCGGGAGGAAGTGGAAAAAGAAGGCGGTTTGAAGGGTAAGTAAAGAAATTATTTGAAAGAATATTTAGTACGCATTATTCAATTATTAGGTGACTGCGCAGAATTCACAATTGCTTACCTTTCCATTTCCAAAACACGATTGAAACTAGGCGAACATTTTTTGTCATAAAAACTGCATGACAAGAAGAAGCTGCGAACTGCATTAAAGAATAAATTTGACGTTGGATACCCAAACACACCAGGAGTAGTCAGAGGTGACAGAAGCTCCACCCCAAATAAAGAGCCCGTGGTAAGATAATCATGTTAAACGTTGAGAAGAAAATTTTCCAATCGAGGTACTCGTACCCGTTACGATTAAATTATCGGACTAATTCTCCGATCAAATGCAACGCACGTTTTCGCATGCGACATGACGCATTACAAAACACAATGTGTGACAGATACACCTCTAATTCCTTCCGAACCTCTCCGACAAGAAAATGCTGTGGTATATTTCAAGTATAATGAAAAAGTGTTGTAAATTGAAGTAATGAAATTTAAAAAATATAATTTGTTGTTGTTTTCAGTTATTTAGTATTTAAGAAAGAAAATACAGACAAGTGAAAACACGAGCCGCAGTAGCCATTACTTTGAAATTGTATTAAATTTATCACGACGATTTTCACACTGTAATGAATTTAAAACAGCTGTTCCGAAGTACCTCGATCGCAATATGAGTTTCGACTAAATTTGGTTTTTGTTTCGGAATTTTTTCCAACCAGATACATCGATAGGGCTAAATATAAGCGTTTACCGGAAAAAAGGGAAAATGCTGCAGTGCACAACAAGGCAGCGAAGGAAAGTATCGAGCCAAGGGAATAAAGGAGAAAATATCCGGCGTGGAAAGAAGAGGGCGAGGTCTCTGAGGTCTTGGAAACAGCGGTGGAACCCCTTAGTGACCGAAATGCAGGGAATAGAAGATGTATTTAAGCACCATTTTTAGCAACTTCTAATTGGGAATCATGTCTAAATTTTCTGCAATAGATTAACAAATTTCAAGTCAAGACTCAGCACATTTGAATAGACTTTAAAAGCGCTTTATCAGGAGCAATGGCGATGGCTGGCATATCTGCGGACTATATCGACATCATGAGCCCTTCCCAGAGTGCGGGGTTAGAAACATTCACGACGATTGAAGAACAGAATTGGTTAGTCTTGAAGTTAACAAAACCAAGTACATGCTATCAACAAACGAACACACATTTGTCCACCACCTAGGACAAAACGTCACTTTTTATAGCGTTACCTTCAAGATAGTTAAGGAGTTCATCTACTTTGGAGTAAAGATCAACTCCACGAATGACACCCTAGTGGATATCCGACGGATTATTACCTTAAGAAAGCGCTGTTTCTTGTTTTAAAACTCTTGACTCGAAGGAAAAATGCATGCTGTGCCAGTTTTGCTTTTTGCCACCTAGTGCTGGACAATCAGCACGAAAGAAGAGATGATACTGAGTTCATTTGAAAGAAAAAAATGTTCGTCGGATATTTGGTCATGTTTGCGACTAGGCCAATGGAGGAGAAAATACAACCGCGAACTCTTTGAGCTGTACAAAGGTATACATGTCCAAAAGGCTAAAACATTTCGGCTACATTAGCTCGCTCCCGGAATCGCACAGAATTTCATGGGCTAGGAGTCTATTAAAAACAAAATCAAGATATGTATCGTTGGCTTACAAACAAAACACAATATGTATTTAAAAAAACGTAATTTTGAAAGAAGGAAAAAAAATCACGTCAATCGATTAGGATCGGTCTGTTCAATCTCGGTTAACTCTAACCAAGGGTTCTTCCAGCTGGTAACCATTGAATGTTTTTGTTCCCAAAAAACCGTAAACCAGCCGATTTTAGTCGGTTGCCGACATTTAACCAGTGATTTTCTGGAATTTTGTTTCTTCGTGCCTAGTTTTGATACTGCGCATTACGATTGACCTAAAATTCTGATACACAACATTTTCTGCAAATTGTTTCCGATAAAAATATTAATATAACGTAAAATGTATTATTTTTGTATGATCCCTTTAGTGCAGAATCATAACCTCGTCGTGAAAGAGAAAGAAGAAGAGAACAAGCAAGTGCTGTTGGTTGAAAGGTGACACAACAATATGTATGAAAGATTAGACAAGTTCAATAAAAGGGACGATATTGATTTCTTCAGACGCTTTTAATTGCGGAAGAAAACAAAACTAGAGTTTCACAAATAAAAGTCCGTACTAAAAAACCAAGCAATTCGCCGCTGTGAACCAATAGATCCGTACGCCCACAAACCATAGCAAATGGAAAAACCTCTGTATAAATGTACTGCGCAACACTAAAATAATCATTAAGAAACCTGGAAACTAGCTTTTGTGTTAAGTTCAATAAACTATACCTATCTATCGAATTGTATACTTTTTGGGAAATATATTTAAATTTATATGCGCAAAAGCAGCTAGTAAGCGAAAACATACCATTGTGTACAATTGGACAAGTCAATTCCAGTTAACATCAAACAATTTCTTATTGCTGTTCGAATTAGAACTGCTGGATCCTTGTCGGGATTTTCTCCGTCCAATGATGGACTCCATGGGCCACCAATAGCCATTGGTTCGTTGCGAGCTCTTGTTCCGACCAAAAAGTTGATCAGACGCGATGGATGTATACACTTGTGACTGTCATCATTCTCGTCTTGATTGAAGCACTTCGAATAGATTTCAGAAATTGGTGGACATCCCAAGAGCATTACTTTAGCCGAAAATATATAATCAACATCCTCGGGCTCGCTAATAGATTTTAATTCACGCAATGGTTCAACTACTTTATGCGTGATATGAAAGGAGCACGGACGACGCATTGAGAAAGGGTTATCCGGAGTAAAGGTTTCCGACCACTTTACTTGAGTGTGAAAGAAATCTGATGGAATATATAAATTGGAATAGCGTCGTTTGATTTCTTGTACACCACCGCTTTTGCTGAAATTATGTATGAAATTGTTAAAAAATAATTTATTATTCGAATAATATACTAACAATGTAAGTAGCGTTTTTGGAATTTGAACTACATAGCGTGGAATTGGTCTATTTTTTCTCCTTTTCGGCGATTGCCGTCTGGCTGGGCTTCTTTCGCGATCTTTTTTGTCGAGACTAATCTCACGTCTTTCAGGTTCACGACGATCACGTTCACGATTTCTTGGACTGTCTTCTCGACGTCTTTTACGATCGGCTTCAAACTGAAAAAGAGCAAAAAGTACAAATTTAGCGGCTATTGGCCAACTTACGGCTTCTAACATTCTGCAGTAGAAGTGATGTGAAGGTTCGTCATCTTGAGTGGAAACAAGCTAAAATCATACCCATCCCAAAAAACATTCAATATACCTGAATATAGACCAATCGCAATCCTCCCTACCTATCAAAGTCACTGAATCTCTTATAAACCAGCAAATTAAAAACAATGTCAATACCGTCAATCTATATGCACCAACAGTCTGGATTCCGATCCAACCATAGCTGTATGACATCACTTTTGAAAATCTCTAATGATATTCGTGAAGCTAAGGATCGATCGGCGTCCCTTTTTGTTTTCTATTTTTATTAACTTGTCTCAATGCATGTCGTATGTTATTTTCATATTTACGCTGCTGACGTAAAGCTCTACCATAGCTTTCCAGTGAAGCTCATGGAAATACTGCTGATCAAATTAATGTTGATTTGTCTTCGGTACATGATTGGGCTACCCAAAATGGCCTTATGCTTAATCCATGCAAGTCCAAAATAATTCCGATTTTTTGAGAACAAATTTCCATAAAGTCCCTTCCATTAATCATGCTAAACAACACTTCTATACAAAATCGGTGAGCGAAGCCAACCGTCGTTGGCACCAACTCGACCAGTGCAACACCGCAACACATTAAATACACCCAGGTCCATCGGACTTCTGAGGCATCAGAGAGAAACCCTCTCCAAATTAGTAAACGCCCTCACCGGGCACTGTGCTATAGGAAGACATGCTTAAAGGCTGGGCATTCCCAACAATGACTTCTGCAGAAGTCTGTAGGGACTAGGAGGAAGAGACGGTAGAGGAGACTATCAGTCAGTTCCTTTGCACGGGTCCTGCACTCGCCAACATTAGGAAGGCTACACTGGGTAAATACCTTTTCAATAATCTAAACGATCTCAACAACGCCGGCACAGCAAAGATTAGCTCCTTTATTGAGAGGAGCAAATGGTTCCCTGAGTAAGAGGGTGACCCACCCACCTTACACATCGGCAGCACAATGGAAATACCTCTGGTCTAAGTGCATCCTCATCGAGGGCCGGTTCCAACCAACCAATATTTTAAACAACTCACTTACTTGGAATGATCACATTAACAGCGTCGTTGCAAAAATATATGCTGCATGCCGTGGCTTGTCTTTGACCATAAGTTCTTTCCCAGTTAAAACAAAGTTAAGGCTCGTTAAAGCACTTATTAGGCCAGTTCTTAACTACGGTTGTGAACTATTCGCAGAATCCTACTCAGAATCGTCTAGGAAGTTAAAAATGACAGTAAGAACAATTGCACAATACGTCTTTTACCTTAGATGATACTACCACGTTTATTTGTTCACAACCCAGACTCTCGGGTAATCTAAACTACAAAGTAATCGTGGTTCTATTTAACGTTTTTTGTTTGAAAAAATCTCTTTGCTGCAATTGCGTCGACAATTGTTTGCTTATGCCGTTAACCTCTGGAATAACCAACCAATAAATGTTGAACAAATCGATCACAAAAAGAGTTTTTTATTATCTTTTTTTTTGTTCTTATCTACTCAAAATAAAGTTTCTCACTATGATATAATTTGTTGTATGTAATTCAATTTAAGTGTTAAGGTTTTTTCTTTCTGGGAATGTTTTTATTTTATTATTGCTATTGTGGTTTTGTGTACATTTCAAAAAGAAAATATTTTTTTTTTATTTACTAAAGGAATTTTTTAATACCCTTATAATATAATAACTACACAGCGCGGTCGTTAAGGAAATTAGGGTTAGAAGATAGGGAGAGATGCCGATGCACGTTGGTTTTGAATGTTTGTAGATTATAATGTGTAGGAAAAATCAAGCGGAGAAGAGCATTCCACGTTCTTGGTGTACGGCTAAGGAAAGATTCCTTGTACGTCCGAATACAGGCTTAAGGGGGCACTGATGCGCATTCCTTGCACAGCGGGTATTGCGGTTGAAATATTCTAGGGGTGGAATTTAACTGGCTATTTCGTTTGAGCATTTATGGTGGAAATAACCATAAAACAACGAGAGACATTGACGATGACTAAGAGAGTCAAGCGATCTCGCGATGTTACCGTCATCAATGAGTTTTACGGGAGTTTTTGGATTCTGTCAAGTAGCTCCAAATAAGTTATTTGTGCACCAGACCAGATATGAGCATTGTACCCAAGTTTCGGACAGATAAATGCCTTAAAAATAGTAGCCAGATTAGAGGTTGTGAAATATTTCTTGCATCACCTAAGGAATTCTAGGCCCTTCGCAGCGTTCTTTGCGACATCGAATATGTGGATACCGAGAATGGAAAGCCGTTCGGTTTCAGCGATGCAAGTGCCATTCATGGACAATGCCAGGGTGGTTTGGTTTTGCTTTGATGACAGAAGACAGCATTGCGTTTGGCATTAAATTCCACGCTATTGGTAACAACCCACTGAGTTATGCTGTTGATATCGGAATTTAATGAGCTTAACATGCGTTTTTTTTTCCGGTTCCATATCCGAAGATGAGAGGCATGAACCAAGAAACAAATATGAAAAGCAGAGGGTACCGTCATCGGCGAAGGAGTGAATTGGATTAGCGGTAACAGACAGATCATTTTTAAGAATGAGAAAGATAGTCGGAGACAAAACAGAGCCCTGGGGAAAACCAGCGTTTATTCTGTGAGCTGCACACTTGAAACCGTACAAAACCACTTTAATTGAACAGTCCGAAAAAGGTAATTTCTAATCCTTTGAAGAAAGGTATCATCGATTCCAAATACACGCATTTTCGACAAGAGAGCTTGATGCCAAACTCTGTCAAATGTTTTTGAAATATCGAGCGCAACGATCTTACTTTCACCACCTTGGTGAAAAGATTGGTTCCACTTTTTGGTTACATAAGTCATCAAATCACCAGTACACCTGTTGCCGCGAAAACCGTACTGCCGGTCACCAAGAAGTTTTCGGGAATCAAGATATATCATGAGCCGACGATTTATCAGCGTTTCCATTACCTTGGAAAAAAGGGACGGTAGTGAAATTGGTCGGCAGGAGGATGGAGATGAAGATTCGCCTATTTTGGGGGCGGGCTATACAAATGATGTTTAGGTTTCTCGGGTAGAGCCTAAAGAAAAGGATAGATGGAAAAGATTGCGCAATGGTTTTTCCAGCGAGGAAGACGATAGGGGAAATACCATATGGGCCAGCAGATTTGTGGACGTCAAGATCTGGAAGTACTCTTGCCACTGAACGAGTGCGGAAGTGGATTGGTCACATGGAGTATTCTACGCGTTCGAGTACAGGGGGAGACAAAGTACAATCTGAGAGCGTTGAGCTGACTGCTGAACTTTGGCCGCGTCTGGCACGGACTTGGCTGAGTGCAAAACGTCTTGGACTGATATTTTCAGGCTCAAGAGAACATGTGCTATGTATGCTGAAAATTTCGGTTACACTCATTATTACTATTGTGGAAAATAACGCATATTCAACGCATTGGCCACTATTTGCTGCCAGACAAATATTTTCGATACACCCTCTACTAAGGCTACACAGTATGCAAATATCTTTCGGTTACCTCTCAGACCGAAAAATTACTTCAGGCTCTTGGTCTATAAATACGTGTTTTGTATTGCTTTGTGTTAGTGACGACAAAAATCGCACTTGTCGTTTAGATGCTAATTTTCAATCCAATCACAGACATTTTTTTGATCGGATTGAGTGAATCCTGTTTCGATTCAATTCGGATTGAATCTCTCATATAAACGCGCGAATACGGAGGATCTCTTAGGAAACGATTTTTTTTTGTACCCAGAACAAAAAAGACATGAAGCTACTTTTTTGTATATTAATATGTTGTGGCTGCAATTTACATTGTTTGAGTTATTTAGGTTTTGTTAAGGATTTTTAAACTTCCCACGTATCATTTTATTCGAGAGCGTTAAGGGGCTTAGTTTGATTTTTATTTGGTGATTTTCTTTTCTTTATCGAATTGTAAACAAAAATGAGGTAGATTATTCTATATTTTATTTTAAGATTGCAGTTTAGGATATATGGCTCAGCCGTTCAGAATAGTGATAAAACAATCCTCGTCCATTCTCAAATAACGTCTGTATACATCCTTACTTCTAACTCATCTGACGACCGAGCGTCCATTTTTGAGTAATCGCGGATTCGAGAGCACTCGGTCTGGACAACTGAAAGCAGCGTAACCGGGATCGCGAACTATACAATTATACGTAATTTTCATTTGATTGAAGAAGCTAGGTTTTAGGCCCTGTATGTGCAGTTAAAGCCTATGCCTAATTAAATAGTCCTCTTCTTATTATCCTTTACGGCAAGGTATTGCACCACTTTACTGGATCCCTTACGGTCCGACGGTTCGACCTCAATAAACAGGCGTCCGGTCTCGGATCACTTCTTACTTACATACTTAACCGGCTCCCGAGCCCGTGAAGAAAATCTGCCTTAGACACTGCACGCGGCTTCCAGTTGTCCAGAAAAAGCGCTTTGAAATCCGCGATAGCTCGGTCTTTAAAACGGATATTCGGTCTACCTTGCCTTTGCAAACCTGGGGGCTGAGTGTCCAAGTTCCTCTTGCCTGGAACATTGTTGTTTTCCATTCGATCAAGGTGGCCGATCCAATGTAGTCGACGTAATTTAGCTTTTTGGAATTCATCCACATCTTGGTACAGCTAATAGAGTTCGCGCTAATATTATCTTCTTTTTCCTTCTTATCGTCGAGAACTCGGCACCATAAAGCAGGACTGGCGGGATTAAGGCTCAATAGAGCATGCATTTGTCCTTTTTGTGGGAGCAGTGGCACAAAGGTTAGTGTGTTTGATTACTAATCTAGAGGTCTCAGGTTGAAATCCCGCCGGAGCCTAGTAACAACTAAGGTTATTTCCCCTCTCGCGATGGTCAGTCACCTTGACGTGTGTACCATCATTGCATTCGATGGTACCGGTGCGGAGGCTTACGGTGCAAAGATTCAACGGGCTATGCTGTCTAAGGGCCACCCATGGCAGACAGGCCGATTGATGAGCGCCAACCAAGAACTGACTAGGACTTAACGTCCATCCACCCCTAATCCAGAGTGTCATGCGACCCGTGCTTATTGGATGGTTTGCAGCCAGGGGTATCCGGCTGTATTTCTGCGGAGCCTCTCTGATACCGGGCCACCTCAGAGAGTAACCATGGCCTTAACACGCTAATGCGGGGCTCTGGCGTGGTCGACCGTCTTTCCCGCGCTACTCGTGGGATATGAACCAAAACAGACAAAAAAACAAAAACAAACTCAACCAGAGTGCGGGGACAGACCGCAGACGAAGCCATTGGTCGGATGGAGCAGGACATCCATGACGACCGCCTGGCACAAGATAGACCCGGAACGAGTCGAGAGGGAGGCTCTAAACTGGTGCAACCCAGCACCAGTCAAAGAACCATCGTCACCTCACGACAAGCCACGGGGGTGCCAAAAGGCCCGGGAAGAAGCCCGGTAGCACCGACAGGTGCTTGCAGTGGGGATAGGACCCAAATCCTAATCCCCTCCCTGTCCGGGGAGGTAATGGGGGAGGGAACTAGAGCAGCGGGAACGAGCATAGCTCAAGTACCAGCCCCTGTACCCCCCGACAACAACACCGGAAGGAAGAGGAATAAGCCAGCCTTACCTCCACCTGGGAAACCAGGCGCGAGGGACGACCCACTGCGAAGGGGACTTAGTGGTGCTGGCACTAAATGGTACCTCCGCTACCTCAATAAAGGCTTCGGGCCTGAGGAAGCCAAAAGGAGGGCTGAGGAACATCGGGCCAAGCCTGGAAGTACAGAAGTGGCGACGGGAAAAAGGGGGAACAACAACATCACCCCCCCCCCCTCCCCCCCCCCCACAACAAATAAAGCCAAAAAACAGAAGGTAGGTGAAGGCACCGAGAGGGTCACGGGAAAGCCTGCAAAAGCGAGCGCCACCGTGGTCGGTCCAAGCTATGCTACGGCGGTGAAAACCGTCCCGGCTAGCGGTAGACACGAGACAGGTGCGATTGCTGAGCAGGTTGCTGTTCTCCCGGTGAAATATCCGCAGGAGATCCTCAGCAACCCAGACCTCACGGCACTTGAAGACGCCATTGTGTTAGAAATGGCCTTGGGATGGGAGCATAAGCTCAAATTCCAGGGCATACATTTCAAACATGGAATGCTCTTAGTTGACTGCGAGACTCCGCAGACAGCTGAGTGGCTAAAGGCAGTAGCCCCAAAGCTGGGGAAATGGAAGGGGACACGCCTCATGGCATGCAGTGGGACAGATATACCACGGTCCTACTCCATAACAATCTTCCTTCCACGCAGTGCAGAGCAAGAAGCTAAAACCTCATTGGCACTGCTGGAAGCACAGAATGTGGGACTTAACGTCCAGGCGTGGAAGATTCTCAATTGTCGAAAAGAGGGAACCGGGCAGGTACTGGCTCTTGGCATCGACCGAGAATCCTTCGACGCCATAAAAACCCAAAAAGGATCCCTGAGCTACCGATTCAGCAGGGTTGCGGTGTGCGGACTCAAGAGGTCGGACGAGATCTCTGGGCAGACAGCCCAGCCAGAGCATACTGCTCCTCCGAAGACTAAAGCACCTTCTTCCGTTGTCCAATCGGCGGAGCAGGCTCATGAGGAGACCGAGGAGTCTCTGTCCGTCTCGGAGAGCACGATCTCTGAGGGGGAAATGGACAACACGGTCATCGACCTCTCCCGCCAACAGAAAAATTAAACTAGCACAGGTGAACATTCATCATGCTATAGCCGCCTCGGCGACTATATCTAGGATGTTTACCTGCCAAAGCCTAGGGCTAGTACTTATCCAGGAGTCATGGATCCTGAAAGGACAAGTCAAAGGATTGGCGAGCAAGGATGCAAAGGTAATATGGGACACTCGGGCCGAGAAACCGAGAGCTTGCATTCTAATAAACAATAAATATAAATTTATTTTACTTTCAGAATACGCGACACGAGATCTGGTGCCAATTCAGGTACATCTGGATGTTGAAGGATGTCACCGCACCATTGTCATCGTATCGGCGTACTGTGCAGGGGATGAGCCGATTGTATCATCCCAAATGCAGCGACTGGTGGAGCATTGCAACAAGCTCCGCATGTCGCTCCTTATAGGGTGCGATGCAAATGCCCACAACATCATATGGGGGAGCACCGACACCAACACCAGGGGTGAGACCTACTAGAATTTATTATGAGTTCGTCACTTGATATTATAAACGTGGGAAATACCCCCACGTTTGTAACTAGTGTCAGGGAGGAAGTACTCGACCTCACGCTTGGTAGCCCAAGCGTAAGTAAATTAATTAGTAACTGGAGAGTATCTAGTGAGCCGTCATTGTCTGACCATCGAATAATAGTATTCGACCTGGACAGCACAAGTATCACGAGAAATCCAGTAAGAAACCCAAGGAAAACCAATTGGGAAACTTATAGAACTGCTCTAGAGAGCAATCTGGGGCGCCTTAGTCTGCGGAAGGCTCCGGGACACCTCCTAGAGCTAGAGAGCGCAGTGGAAGGCATAACAAACGCCATCATCACTGCGTTCGAAGAGAACTGTCCTCTAAGTAGAGAACGGGACAGGAAACAGACGCCATGGTGGAGCAATAACTTGTCAAAATTAAGATCCGAGGTGCGGAAGCTTTTAAATAAAGCAAAGCGCAGCGGAGAATGGCAAAGCTACCAAATGGCCCTTACTACATATAATAAGGAAATAAGAAAAGCTAAAAGAAATAGCTTCAGAAAATTCTGTGAGACAATCACCAGCACCCCTACTGCGGCAAGGCTACACAAAGCTCTTGCGAAGTCAGGAGGGGTGCCGATGTCTCTGAGGAAACCAGATGGCGAGTTCACGGAAGATGAGGATCAAAGGGCACTATTGCTACTAGAAACTCACTTTCCTGGCAGCTCGCCTAGTACTGAGCCAGGAATCAATACCACTTCAATCAGACCTCGGAGGGAAGACTGGGAAACAACATCAACCATCTGTTCTGAGGGACGGCTGAAATGGGCAATAAATTCCTTTCAGCCTTTCAAATCTGCCGGAGTGGACGGCATTATACCCGCCCTTCTTCAAGAAGGGCAAAGGGTACTAATACCACACCTGCTAAAGATAACAAGGAGCAGTATTGCCTTGGGACACATAGCAATGCAATGGAGACGAGCAAGGGTTGTGTTTATACCAAAAGCGGGGAAAAAAGACCCCACACAGCCAAAATCGTACAGACCTTACGTCATTTCTTCTGAAGATGACAAAAAAGGCTGTAGACAATTATTTAAGGGAAGATGTTCTGAACACATCCCCCTTACATCATCGTCAGCATGCATACAGAGCGGGCAGATCAACAGAGACCGCCCTATATCAGCTGACGGAGATAATTCGAAGTGCCTTGGAGGCAAAAGAAATAGTACTGTGCGCTTTCCTAGACATAGAGGGAGCATTTGACAACACCTCACATGATGCGATCAAACGATCCCTGGATAGGAAAGGAGTTAACAGTACAGTATCCAACTGGATGTGTGAGCTGCTGAGCACTAGATCTGCAGAAACTCAAACACCATCTGGAACCATCAGAGTAAACACAACGAGAGGATGTCCACAAGGAGGGGTACTATCACCCTTAATGTGGAGCCTAGTTGTAGACGAACTACTGGAAAAATTAACCAACCATGGCATCAACTGTCAGGCGTACGCCGATGACATTGTATTGATTGCCAGGGGCAAGTTCGAAGAAACCCTTGGAGACATCATACAAAAGGGGCTTAAAGTAACCAAGGAGTGGTGCCATACTGTCGGACTTAACATCAATCCGGCGAAAACAACGATAGTACCATTCACAAGGAAAAGACAACTTCAAAGACTTAAGGACATAAACCTATCAGGCACGACACTGATACCAGTCAAAGAAGTAAAATATCTAGGACTCCATCTAGATAGTAAACTCCTCTGGCGAAAACATACAGAGGAGATATCCAAGAAGGCCACCCGCGCTCTCATGATATGTAGGAGCCTAGCGGGGAAGTCATGGGGATGCAGCCCAAGCATCCTGCGATGGATGTACACTGCAATCGTGAGACCAATGATCACATACGGAGCGGTAGCATGAGCGAAACGAACCAGTCTAGTCACAACGCGAGAGACACTCGGCAAAGTGCAAAGACTGGCGTGCCTGTTCATTACCGGAGCAATGCGTAGCTACCCAACCGCAGCCATGGAGGTGTTATTGGAACTGACCCCTCTACACATCATGGTGATGAACGAGGCAGACAAAACAATCCTTAGGATGGCAAAGGAGGGAATTGGGAGAGGGAAATGCATCGGTTCGAAAGAACACAGTGACTTACTCAATAAACTCCCACTTCTTGGCATACCTAGGGACGACAGCATCAGGAAATTCAACTTCGAGAAGAATTTCCAGATAAAGCTCAGCAATAAGGAGAACTGGAGCAACGAATCCATAACTTATGGACTGAGCAACCACACAACAAAGTGGTATACGGACGGCTCGAGGAGGGAACTGGTGCAGGAGTGTTTGGGCCGGGAACTAAGCACTACGAATCCATGGGCAAATGTACCAGCATCTTCCAGGCAGAAATATGTGCCATAGACAGGTGCGTTCGAATCAACCTCGAGAAAAACTATAGAAATTGCAACATAGCAATAATGTCTGACAGCCATAAAGGCTCTTGACGCCTACGTTATCAAGTCAAAACTCGTGTGGGAATGCCTACAAGGACTGAATAGACTAGGCAAGAATAACAGAATCTCCATCTGCTGGGTACCTCTCCGAGGCACAAGCAAGGGGACACAATAGACCAATAGGTCGCAGTGTAATATACCCTAACCAAATATTATTATTATTATTAAGGTTATTTCCACGGCCCCACCTCTTGCGAACGTTTGACCAACATCCAAGAGTATCTATGATGAGAAGCTTCTCAAATTTGCCGTTCGGATTCCAACCAACCAATACTTCTATACAAACTGACCCTAAGGCTAAAAACCTCGGAATTATTTTAAACAACTCACTTACTTGGAATGATCACATTAACAGCGTCGTTGCAAAAATATATGCTGCATGCCGTGGCTTGTCTTTGACCATAAGTTCCTTCCCAGTTAAAACAAAGTTAAGGCTCGTTAAAGCACTTATTAGGCCAGTTCTTAACTACGGTTGTGAACTATTCGCAGAATCCTACTCAGAATCGTATAGGAAGTTAAAAATGACAGTAAGCACAATTGCACAATACGTCTTTTACCTTAGACGATACTACCACGTTTATTTGTTCACAAACAGACTCTCGGGTAATCTAAACTACAAAGTAATCGTGGTTCTATTTAACGTTTTTTGTTTGAAAAAATCTCTTTTTAGCGGTCCGGTCGTAGTTTCACGTTGCTGCAATTGCGTCGACAATTGTTTGCTTATGCCGTTAACCTCTGGAATAACCAACCAATAAATGTTGAACAAATCGATCACAAAAAGAGTTTTTTATTATCTTTTTTTTTGTTCTTATCTACTCAAAATAAAGTTTCTCACTATGATATAATTTGTTGTATGTAATTCAATTTAAGTGTTAAGGTTTTTTCTTTCTGGGAATGTTTTTATTTTATTATTGCTATTGTGGTTTTGTGTACATTTCAAAAAGAAAATATTTTTTTTTTATTTACTAAAGGAATTTTTTAATACCCTTATAATATAATAACTACACAGCGCGGTCGTTAAGGAAATTAGGGTTAGAAGATAGGGAGAGATGCCGATGCACGTTGGTTTTGAATGTTTGTAGATTATAATGTGTAGGAAAAATCAACCGGAGAAGAGCATTCCACGTTCTTGGTGTACGGCTAAGGAAAGATTCCTTGTACGTCCGAATACAGGCTTAAGGGGGCACTGATGCGCATTCCTTGCACAGCGGGTATTGCGGTTGAAATATTCTAGGGGTGGCTTAACTGGCTATTTCGTTTGAGCATTTATGGTGGAAATAACCATAAAACAACGAGAGACATTGACGATGACTAAGAGAGTCAAGCGATCTCGCGATGTTACCGTCATCAATGAGTTTTACGCGAGTTTTTGGATCCTGTCAAGTAGCTCCAAATAAGTTATTTGTGCACCAGACCAGATATGAGCATTGTACCCAAGTTTCGGGGAGATAAATGGCTTAAAAATAGTAGCCAGATTAGAGGTTGTGAAATATTTCTTGCATCACCTAAGGAAGCCTAGGCCATTCGCAGCGTTCTTTGCGACATCGAATATGTGGATAACGAAAATGGAAAGCCGTTCGGTTTCAGCGATGCAAGTACCATTCATGGACAATGCCAGGGTGGTTTGGTTTTGCTTTGATAACAGAAGATAGCATTGCGTTTGGCATTAAATTCCACGCTATTGGTAACAACCCACTGAGTTGTGCTGAAGATGAGAGGCATGAACCAAGAAACAAATATGAGAAGCAGAGGGTACCGTCATCGGCGAAGGAGTGAATTGGATTAGCGGTAACAGACAGATCATTTTTAAGAATGAGAAAGATAGTCGGAGACAAAACAGAGCCTTGGGGAAAACCAGCGTTTATTCTGTGAGCTGCACACTTGAAACCGTACAAAACCACTTTAATTGAACAGTCCGAAAAAGGTAATTTCTAATCCTTTGAAGAAAGTTATCATCGATTCCAAATACACGCATTTTCGACAAGAGAGCTTGATGCCAAACTCTGTCAAAATGTTTTTGAAATATCGAGCCCAACGATCTTACTTTCACCACCTTGGTGAAGAGATTGGTTCCACGTTTTGGTTACATAAGTCATCAAATCACCAGTACACCTGTTGCCGCGAAAACCGTACTGCCGGTCACCAAGAAGTTTTCGGGAATCAAGATATATCATGAGCCGACGATTTATCAGCGTTTCCATTACCTTGGAAAAAAGGGGCGGTAGTGAAATTGGTCGGCAGGAGGATGGAGATGAAGATTCGCCTATTTTGGGGACGGGCTATACAAATGATGTTTAGGTTTCTCGGGTAGAATTGTTGGTCCCTTCCATATGGTTGGAGAAGCTAGTTTTCTGTATGGACCGTTTATGCCTAACATTATTTTTTGTACGTATATGCTTCCCTCTAAGATGAAATAAATAACTCTATATATTAATAAAAGTTCACACATATTTTCCTTAAAATGGCGCTGAAAATGGGTGGCTCGATTCCGTCCGAACCGCCACAAAACGAGGTCAAACAGATATAATATTCCTCAACTATTGGGTGACAAATCAATATCGGAAGGAGAAGCTAGTAGGCGTCTCCTTGGCGACTATAAAAACAAACAATAAACGATGAGCAGGTTTTAAACTTCCATTGAATTGTATGAATTGAATAAAAAAAACCCTGCTGGCTTCCCATAAATATTCAAACAAATTATCATTTCCACAACTAAAATACATTCTTGTTATAAAATTATAGACTTACGTCGTTGCGATCTCCTCGATCTCGTCCTCTATTTGACTCCTTGCGATCTCGATTGGAATGACGATCACTCCCAGGTGATGCGCGCCTCCCTCCGCTAGGAGGAGATCGTCTCTGGCTATTCGATGCCCGATATTCATTTGGTGGCGGTACAGCATTATAACCAGAGGATTTTATATTTTGTGACATCAAAGGAGGTGGTGGAACCTGAGGCGAAGCTTGTGACACCAATTGTACTCTGGTTGCATTCCACTTAAATTGATTATTTGGGCTATAGTTTGATTCAAAAAGGACCCGGTCGCCCACCTTGGGTACCACACCTTTGCATATGTTCTTGTAAAAGAGGACCTTATCGTTTACTAAACCACAATCGTTACTTATTTTGGTAACGGTACCCATGGAATTGTAATTCTGCCGAGTTTGGTTATGCATACCCATATTGTTCTGTTGATTTTGACCGGAACCTGATCCAGTATTTTGAAATGCCACTGGATTTAGGCCGGTTCTAGATGGATACGCGACACCTTGCGGAAACACTTGATTGCCGGGCATTGGATTCATGCTACTTGCTCCCATTTGATTGTATTGCATGTTTTGATTTTGCTGACTTGTTTGTTGATTCATGAACATTTGAGAGTTTTGATGATAAGCCATTCCTGAGTTCGATGAAGACATGGGGATTTGCTCGCTTCCAACATTATGCATACTACCTTGCATTGAGTTATTCATAGAGTTTCTTTGCCATGGTGGGTTCGATTGGCCACTAAACGACATTTTTTTTTACTTAAGATATTCTCTTATTTTTCTTAATCAGAACTTGCAATTAAGCAGAATTTTATTCCGAATTAAGTTTTACGTAAAAAAAATGCCGAAGAAATTAATTTCACTTTGACAGCAGATGGCCGCCTACGAATGGCAATGGATGCGTTCATGTGAATTTTTGGTATATACACTAAAATCTAGTACATTTTACATTGTTTAGGCAATGTGATGCGGTACTTTATTTGTTTATTGATGGCCCTCCTGCATCAATGTATGCAAATTCCTTGAGATGTCGGGGTAGATTTCCTTTGGGAAAACTTCGCATCGCTTTGTTTTGGCACTTTTATTATCTCTTGATTTGAACACAACATGTGTATAGTAATGTGAGCAATATTCTAGATGTTGTTTTACAATAGTATTGTACACTTTAATAGCTGTGTATTTGTCGATTTGGCTACGAATCCTTGTAAATAAACCAATCTTCATGCCAATTTGTGTACATAACATGATCAATATGGTCACAAAATGTCAGCTCATTATCAATTATTATCCCTAACTATATAACGCTAGATACTTTCAATTTTTCCGTCACTTGTCAATGTTTAATTTTTGTCTAGTTAGAACTTATTCATTCATTCACAGACACTTATTTATTTCATAAAAATCGTTCATTAGTTTTGACTTCTTTCGAGGCACATCCGTCGGCAAATGGCGCTATTTTGCAAAATCTTATTATATTTGGTATTTCATTTATGTATATCATTTTAATAAAAACGAGATACTGTTCGTTGGTTAACGCATCACTTGAGAGCGGCTGTATTGATTTGACTCAGTTTTTCTTTTTTTTCGTAATGGTCTGAATCAGATTCTAGCGGAAAGAACAATTTTGTATAGATTAGATTAGATTAGATTAGATAGATTCTTTATTTTTTCCATCATAAAGTTTACAAATTGGTATACTTAAGAATGAGGACATGGCAATACTGCCGTCTGCCTGAGATGACATTTCATAATATGATTTAAAAAAATAAATAAAAGAAATAATAAAAAGCAAACATTTTAAAATATTGTTGCATGTTTGCTTGAACTGTGTCATTAATTAGTCAACTACGCCATCTAGTAGAAAGTGGCCATATTACCGATTTTGGCAGCATTGGAATAGCAGTTTGAGTAGCTGTGGTATAACTTGGTATGTTGTTCTCGATCCTTCTGAACTTAACGAACCTTCTCAACGAATCTGGAAATTTCGAGAGGTGTCACTAGGAGATATAAATAGATGTCGCAGGAGCACCCAAGCCATTCGAGTTGTGAACCGCGATAAAGAAGGGCGATAGATGACAGTAGTGAAAAGTATAGAGAATATTGAATAAGAGAAGTGATTGTTTATTTAAAGTGATTAATTGTGAAAGTGAATTGTTGAATTAAATAAGTGAATTATTAGAATAATAATCAAGGAGTAAAAGACATTGAAAGAGAACTAATAAAGATTAATTAAATAGAATTACGTTTTATCTTTTCGAATCCTAGCCTGGATGTAACATTGGTGTCAGAAGTGGGATAAAACGTATTCAGTGTGAAATTAAAGTGAAGTGAATTAGTGAAAAAAAAAGGAAAGCAAAAATGGGCCGCACATTGAAATTACTACAGCTCAGTATACCGCAGTTAAAAGCTGAGCTAGAAAAGCGGAATCTCTCCACAGCTGGAGGAAAAAGTGATCTATTGCTTCGACTGCAGGAAGCTGTTGAAAACGAAGGAGAAAACCCCAAGTCCGTTTTGTTCGACGTAGCAGAAGAACAAGTAAGTACAGCCGTTGATATGACTGCTATGATGGAACTACTTCTGGCCAAGTTCGACTCTAAATTTGATGAACAAAGGAATTCTCTAGAACAACAGAAGAATTCTCTAGATTCCAAATTGCAATCAATGGACTCTAAATTTGATGAACAAAAGAATTCTCTAGAACAACAGAAGAATTCTCTAGATTCCAAATTGCAAGCAATGGACACTAAATTCGAAGAACAAAAGAATTCCATAGTTGCCGCCCAAAAGAGCGCTGTGGAAGATTTTAAAAATGTTCTCGAAGGAAAACTCGAAGAAATTGACCAAAAGTTCGAGAAGGTTGAAACCAAATTCGACGAAATCGATACAAACATCGAGAACTTGGCTAAAGAGCTCGAGAAAGTGAAGAAGCAGAAGGCTCGAAAAAATTCTGCGGACTGCCCGAGAAGGAAAGAGATGCAGCCTCCTGTTTTCGATGGTCAAACATCATGGCCAATTTATAAGAAACAGTTTGAAGCAGCTGCAGTGGCGAACAGCTGGGACAACGAGGAAAAGTCGATTGCGCTAACGCTCGCACTAAGAGGTACAGCTGCGGAGTTACTCCAAACCGTCTCAGAAGAGAAGCAACACAACTACGACGCCCTGGTCAAGGCTATAGAGATGCGCTTCGGTGATGAGCATATGCAGCAAGTGTACAGGGTTCAGCTACGCAGTAGAGTCCAGAAGAGGGGAGAAACACTTCAACAGCTGCAAGCAGATATCGAACGTCTGGCACATTTGTCATATCCTAATGCTGGTGAGATTCTCATCAATGAAATGGCTGTGGAGGCGTTTATCCAAGCCATTGAAGATAGACAACTGCAAATGGCCGTAAGAATGGCTGGAAAGAGAACTCTCGCTGAGGCCCTAGCATTTGCCTTGACAATGCAAGCTGCTGATCAGGCATCGAATGTGTTCCACCGCGTAAGGGAAATTACAGCTGTTGAATGCTCATGTCAAAGAGCAGACATCGTAGACCGGAGCAGAGATAACAGAGGTCAAATGCGCTGCTGGAACTGCAACAAAATAGGGCACCTACAGAGACAGTGCAGAGCTCCACCCAGACGAAGCAGTTGTCCGCATTGCGGGCCTAGGAGGGGCAACGAAGAAGCATCTGGCAGGGATAACAACCATCCTGCAGATATAGCTTCGCATAACCAGCAGTCGGGAAACGTGTAAGGACCAGCTTCGTGGGGCAGAAGTTGGTTTCCGGAATCGACGACCCCAGGACCACAATTCAAGTCTCCCAAACCAAACGAGGAAACCAGAGTCTAACAGTGGAAGCCTATATCGGACAAAATAAGTGCGTGGCAACCATCGACACCGGTGCCACCGCTTCCATCATAAGGAGGGACATCGTCCGTCAGTCTTGGCTGCACAACACCAGCAATTACTGTCTGAAAACAGCAACAGGAGCGACAGCGAAAGTGTATGGAGAGGTCATACTAACAATAAATTTGGCAGGATTAGTATTCTCCCACGCTTTCCTAGTAGCCGATATATGTGACGAATGCATCATTGGAATCGATTTCATGAAGGCGCATGATGTAGTATTGGACATTGGTATACAAGTACTCAAGTATCGAAACGTAGAAATTCCGATGGTGTACGGGAACGAGAACGTCGCATCCCTGAGGACAGTCATTAGTAAAGACGAGGTCCTACCACCTTCTTCAGAGACACTGATTTGGACAAAGCTGGAAGGTGATCCTGGGGCCCACCGATTCTTTCTAGTCGAGCCAGAAGACAACCACTGCCGAAATTGCGTGGTTGGAAAAATGCTTGTCGAGCCGAAGAACAATATGGTTCCCGTACGAGTTCTTAATGCGGAACACAAAAGCGTTAAATTGAAGCAAGGTGAGGTGGTTGGAAAGTGTGTACCGGTTACTGCCATCACGAAACTATCACAGGAAGGTGTTGCGAAGCCTCGTTCACTAATGGGAATGACTGAGGTCAAAAGAACTTTATTCCAGCACTGCGATCTGAATCGGGAGCAGCAAGCCATGGCAGGGAACCTCATCAACGAGTTTGCTGATATATTCGCTTCGCGGGACTGCGAGTATGGCCGAACACACCTTGTACAACACCGGATAGACACTGCAGATGCGAGACCGATTCGTCAGCCTCCCAGACGACTACCATTGGCTAAGCAGACGGAGGTTGCAGAGATGGTGTCGACGATGGAGAAGGAAGGAGTAATCGAATGCTCTAAAAGCCCATGGGCATCTCCAATTGTCCTAGTCAAAAAGAAAGATGGCAGCACTCGGTTCTGTGTAGACTATCGCCAACTGAATAATGTCACCAAAAAGGATAGCTACCCTCTACCAAGGATTGACGATACGCTGGATACACTGTCCGGAGCTCGATGGTTTTCCACTCTAGATCTGAAGAGTGGCTACTGGCAAGTGCAGATACATCCGGAAGACCGTGAGAAAACAGCTTTCACAGCAGGAAACGGGCTCTGGCAATTCACAGTAATGCCATTTGGACTGTGTAACGCGCCGGCAACCTTTGAGCGACTAATGGAGCGTGTTTTGTTGGGGCTAACATGGAAAACGTGTTTGGTCTACTTGGACGATGTCATCGTGGTTGGAAAAACGTTTGAAGAACATCGAGATAACTTGAAGGAAGTGTTCCAGAGACTACGAAGTGCACAATTAAAGCTTAACCCGAAAAAGTGTGATCTCTTTAGATCTGAGGTAAAATATCTGGGGCACATCATCTCGTCCGAAGGAGTAAGGACTGACCCAGAGAAGGTCGATGCGGTGAAAAATTGGCCCGTTCCCAAAGACAAACACCAACTGAGAAGCTTCCTGGGACTTGCAACTTACTACAGACGGTTTGTGAAGGACTTTGCAAGGATCGCAAAGAGCTTGCATCAACTGACGGAAAAGGGAAAACCATTTAAATGGTCAGGTGAATGCGAAGCGAGTTTCAAGAGTCTCAAACACCAACTGTGTGATGCTTCAATTCTAGCGTACCCTACTCCAGGAAAGACATTTATTGTAGATGCCGACGCTAGTAATGTTGGGATCGGAGCCGTTCTTTCGCAGATCCATGATGGCCAAGAGAGAGTAGTTTCCTACTTCAGTAAAGTGCTATCCAAGCCGGAGAGGAACTATTGCGTAACCAGGCGGGAACTCCTGGCTTTGATCCTGGCAACAAAGCACTTCCACAAGTACTTATATGGGCAGAAATTCATCCTGCGTACAGATCATGCGTCTCTAAAGTGGCTGCTGCAGTTTAAGAACCCTGAAGGACAAGTCGCGAGGTGGATTGAGCGGCTGCAGATGTATGACTACGAGATACAGCACCGAAAGGGAACTCTTCACTCCAACGCAGATGCCCTCTCCCGGCGACCCTGCAAGGCTGATTGTAAACATTGCGTACGCCAGGAGGAAAAAGATAAAGTGTCAGTCCAACGGTTGAGAGCTGAGCCCATTAGCGGCTGGAGTGCACGGGAGATCCGGAATGCTCAACAGGAAGATCCGGATATCGAGCCGATTCTCGCCTGGAAGGAACATGAGGGCAAGCCGGACTGGCAGCAGATCTCCAATAGGAGTCCGGAATTGAAGGCATACTTGGCACAATGGGACTCACTTCATGTCCAGGATGGCATTTTGAAAAGAAAATGGGAAAGTTCGGATGGAACATCAGCCGTGATGCAACTTGTGGTACCCAGATCGAAAGTCAACGAAGTACTTAGGGAACTACATGATGGAGTGTCCGGAGGTCACTTGGGAATAAATAAGACACTCGAAAAAGTGCGAGAACACTTTTACTGGATCCACGCAAGAGACGCTGTCGAAAACTGGTGCCGAAAATGCGCCGCTTGCGCAGCCAGTAAAGGCCCGAGAGTAAAAATGCAAGGCAAGATGCATCAATACAACGTTGGAGCGCCCTTTGAAAGGATTGCAGTTGACATCGCAGGACCGTTTCCAGAAACCAACAGTGGAAACCGCTATATCCTCGTAGTGATGGACTACTTCACTAAATGGCCTGAAGCCTTTGCTATACCTAACCAAGAAGCTAAAACCGTGGTAGAGCAGATTGTCCACAACTGGGTAAGCAGATTTGGCGTACCAATGGAATTGCACTCGGACCAAGGTCGCAACTTCGAGTCGAAGATCTTTCAAGGAGTATGCCAGCTACTAGGGATTAAGAAGACAAGAACAACCCCGCTTCATCCACAATCGGACGGAATGGTGGAACGCTTCAATAGAACCTTAAACGAACACCTTTCTAAGGTTGTTGGCGACTGCCAGCGGGACTGGGACAAGCACATCCCCATGTTCCTATTAGCTTATCGAAGCGCAGTTCATAACACAACAGGACATACTCCATCCGAAATCCTTTTTGGTCGAACCATCCGGTTACCTAGTGAATTGATGTTTGGATTTCCGACTGATGAAGCAACGAATGAAGATGATTATGTAGCGGATCTCAGAGAAATCATCAGAAACATTCATCGGAAAACTAGAGATAAGATTCGGATATCCAGCGACCGCATGAAGACGAGGTACGATACAAAAGCGACCACCACAGGATTCCAGGAAGGAGATCTGGTATGGCTATACAACCCTCATCACCGAAAAGGTATGTCACCTAAACTACAGCAGGATTGGGAAGGACCCTATAAGATAGTGAAGCGCATCAACGATATTGTCTACCGGATCCAGCGAGGAAGAGGCTAGCTGAAAGTTGTCCATGTGGATCGTCTCCATCGCTACCATGGGGAAAATATTGACGTGCTTGTTCGGGACGAACAAGTTTAAGAGGGGGATATTGTTGCATGTTTGCTTGAACTGTGTCATTAATTAGTCAACTACGCCATCTAGTAGAAAGTGGCCATATTACCGATTTTGGCAGCATTGGAATAGCAGTTTGAGTAGCTGTGGTATAACTTGGTATGTTGTTCTCGATCCTTCTGAACTTAACGAACCTTCTCAACGAATCTGGAAATTTCGAGAGGTGTCACTAGGAGATATAAATAGATGTCGCAGGAGCACCCAAGCCATTCGAGTTGTGAACCGCGATAAAGAAGGGCGATAGATGACAGTAGTGAAAAGTATAGAGAATATTGAATAAGAGAAGTGATTGTTTATTTAAAGTGATTAATTGTGAAAGTGAATTGATGAATTAAATAAGTGAATTATTAGAATAATAATCAAGGAGTAAAAGACATTGAAAGAGAACTAATAAAGATTAATTAAATAGAATTACGTTTTATCTTTTCGAATCCTAGCCTGGATGTAACAATATAAAGAAAAGGAGGATATGAAGAAATATTATTATATAAAACAATGATATCAATTTTAACGTGATTTGAAACACAAAATATTATACAATTTGGTTAATTTGATTAGCTGTTTATACAAAATTTTATCAATTTTAACATGATTTGTAACACAAAATAATACACAATTTGGTTAGAAATAGCTGTTTATACAATATTATCAATTTTAACGTGATTTGAAACACAAAAGAGATATTATCAAATTTAGTATGATCAGCAACAAAACAATAAATAGTTAGGTATAAAATTTGGCCAAAACTGCAATAAGCGGGTAATCGACTAAGTTTAATATGTGAAACTGTTACGGTAAGAAAGAGCATGTTGGCAATATTTAAAGAGGCCAGCCCATTGCTCCATTTAAAATTTCAAAAAGTTTGTACAAAGATATAAAACTTTCCCGAAAATGCAACCGGCGAATTTCTTGTAGAATAGGACAGGCAGCAACGAAATGGTATATATTGTAAGCGATATGCATGTGCATATGCCCTTAGATTGTGAGAGATATATGCATCTGCATGCGCCTTTAGTTTTTAAGGAGAGTTCAGTGTATCATTGGAAAATAGAGTTTGAGTTTGAGTTTCTTCTTGGAAGAAGACTAACTAAAAAGAAGAGCGAACTAGAAGTAAAATAAAAATCTGGTATTATCGTTGAAAATTGAGTCTGTTATAACTCAGAAGTGGGATATACCAATAAAACAATTAAAATTGAAAGTGAACAAACCGATATTTTATCGATTCCTGCCGAAATTGTGGACAATTCGACGAAATACAAAATGGTGATCGTGACAAAGGAAATGATGCTCATGGCATTACAATCTGCAGAAATTATCGTGCCACCGACTGCAACAATGAAGCAAATTAAAGGCTTATATTTCCAGCTACCGTCAGCTGGTGCCACTGCCGACCTGTCTGATATATCCGACACTGAGGAAAAGGTGCATAACCAACAAATGGAGGCGGTCAACGTGTCTTCTACCGCCACTGATGCAATATCTTCTGAAACAGATGCCGCTAATGCAACCGCTGTACCACCGACGTTGGCCACCGATGAAACCATTGATCAACAACTGCAGCGATTACGCAAACAACGTGATCTTTTGTTGCTGCAAAACGAAATTGAGGCACTTTCACGGCAAACACTTCAGCCAAACCGGCAGCAAAACCGATTAGCTGACGTCAGTGCAATTGAATCCATGGTGCCGAAATTTTCTGCCGACAACTTTTACGAAGTCCAAAAATGGTTTGAGGATTTAGAAGATGCTTGCACAATTCTTCAGTTTGATGAAGGCTTACGCTTTGTCGCCTGCCGCCGTATGCTTGAGGGAACTGCAAAAATCTTTGTACGCACGATTTCCGCTTTTCAATATTCCGAATTGAAATCTGCACTTATGCGAGAGTTTGGCAGAAGACGCACTGTACAAGAAGTGTATGCTCAGTTGAGCAGACGCCGTTTGAAGTCTGATGAGAAAATTCATCGTTACATTATCGAAATGCAAGAAATTGCAATGCGGTCGAACATACCCGAAGCCGAATTTGTCGATTTTATCATTGAAGGCATCGGGGATACATCCGCGAATGCCAGTTTATTGTATTCAGCATCCACCATTGCTGAACTGAAGCAAAACGTGGAACGTTATGAACGCAAACGCTTGCGACCTTCAGTATCTGCGGCCAATCGAAATGTGTCAACTGCTGTACGATCCGCCATCACAACTTCAGGCAAAACTGGATCAACAAGTGCCACTTCTTCAACCAATCAATCCGAGCTACCCCGATGTTACAACTGCTCAAAGTTTGGCCACTACCAGAGCCAATGCCCACAACCAAAACGACCACCGAACTCGTGCTTCAAATGCGCATCTACAGAACATGCGTACCGTCATTGCCCCAACCGTGCCACTGCTGCTATTGTTTCCGCCGTCGAACCAGATGAGAAGGACGTTCTCGCTGAATCTATTGAATCTTTAAGAATGGTAAGTGTTGCTTTTCGGAATGAGTGTGAACACAGTGAGTTTAAGGAGTTTTTTTGCCTTTTCGATTCCGGTAGTCCTAGAAGTTTCATTCGATGTGCTGAGGTACCTTACACTTACACCAAACTGAAGCCAAACATCAGTTACCGCAGCATTGTGAATCACCCACTTAAGCAATTAGGATCAGTTCAATGTGACATCAGATTCTTAGATCAAAATATCAACCATGAGTTAATAGTACTTCCAACTGAAGATATGCCTTATGCAATCTTATTGGGTCGAGATTTTTTTAAAAAAGCAAAGATCCAACTGTGTGGAATGAAATATAAGTATGGCAAAGATCGTTTAATTGAATTAAATAAAAATGTAAAAAACTTAAGTTTAGATTCGAAACTCACTGATGTTCTTCACTCACTTGGTTTAATTAATCATTGCTTCAGTCATAACACAGTTCAAGATGAAAAATAGCTTAAATTGTTAAAAACACTGCCTTTTGCAAGTACCTCTGATCCGTTTGCGGTCAATGATGCTAATGATGAGTTTCTGGAACTATGTGCTATTAATATTGAAAACCCCTTTTCTGGTGTTATGGAAGGTTCACTTGACATCAATCCGTCCCTTTCGGCTGAGTGTATTTCAGAGATTCAAAATATTATTGCAAAGTCATATTACAATCTTCCTTCAGACAAAGTGCAAAATTTAAATTATAATATGAGGATCAACGTAACGCATGACACACCGATTTTCTGCCGACCTCGCCGCTTATCACACTATGAAAAAATAGAAATTAGAAAAATAATACAGTCCCTCCTTGAAGAGAACATTATTCGAGAAAGTAATTCACCTTACGCTTCTGCCATCGTACCGGTTGAAAAGAAAAACGGTGAAATTCGTCTATGCATAGATTATAGGCATTTAAATAAAATTACCATACGTGACAATTATCCACTGCCGTTGATGGAAGAGTGTATTGAGCATTTGGGAGGCAAACATTTCTTTTCGGTAATTGATTTGAAAAATGGCTTTCATCACGTTAAAATGCACCCTGATTCAATCAAGTATACTTCTTTTGTTACGCCTGACGGTCAATATGAATATCTGTTTATGCCCTTCGGCTTACGCAATGGGCCTCCTGAATTTCAACGCTTCATTAACTTAATTCTGAGGAAGTTCATTAACGCTGGACAATTAGTCATTTATATGGACGACATATTAATTGCATCAGAAGATTACCAAAGCCATTTACAAACCTTACGTGATGTTTTATGTACCTTACGTCAAAATGGTTTACGTCTTCAGCTCAAAAAATGTAAATTCGCATATACCGAATTGGAATATTTGGGCCACTTAGCAAATTCAGCAGGCATCGCACCTAAGCGAGCACATATGAAAGCCATTTCGGATTACCCTGAACCAACTAATCGTAAGGAATTAGAGCGATGTCTTGGGCTCTTTTCTTACTTCAGACGTTTTGTTCCTAATTTTTCCACAATTGCAGCACCAATGAGTAAACTCTTAAGAAAGGATACCCCCTATGTTTTTAATTCCGAATGCAAACAAGCCTTTTGCAACTTACGTGGAAAATTATTAGAAGCCCCTATCCTGTCCATCTATAGCCCCTATGCCGAAACCGAACTTCATTGTGATGCCAGTTCCCTAGGCTTTGGTTCAGTACTTATGCAAAAGCAAACCGACGGAAAACTTCATCCAGTGTCATTTTTCTCGAAAACCACTTCAGCCTCTGAATCAAAATTACATAGTTATGAACTTGAAACATTGGCCATCGTTTATGCGCTTAAGAGATTCCACACTTATTTGATTAGAATTCCATTTAAATTAGTAACTGATTGCAATTCCTTAGCACTTACGTTGCAAAATCAAAGTTATTCGGCCAAAATAGCGAGGTGGGCATTAATGTTGGAAAAATATGTTTACACTATCATTCATCGCCCAGGCGCCACTATGGCTCATGTTGATGCACTTAGTCGTTCTGGGGTCATAGGTTATATCGACAATGCGGATCTTGATTTTCATCTCCAAATCACTCAAAACCGTGACCCCTACATTCTTAATTTACGGGATAAATTAGAAGAGATTGCATTAAAAGACTTCGAATTAAAAGACGGATTAGTCTTTCACAAATCACCTGCCGGTCATCTTCAGCTTTGTGTCCCTTCTGAAATGATTAACAATGTTATACGCATAACCCATGAAAAAATAGGCCATTTAGCGACCGATAAGTGTTGTAGCAAAATCAAAAAACATTACTGGTTTCCGCATATAAAAGCGCGTGTTAAGAATTTCGTGTCCAATTGTTTAAAGTGCATTTATTATTCCGCATCACCCTATGAAAACAATGCGAATCTTCATTCTATACCTAAGAAACCGGAACCTTTTGATACAATTCATGTTGACCACTTGGGTCCACTTCCGTCAATTAATTCAAAGAAAAAATACCTGTTGGCTGTTATTGACGCATTTACCAAACACGTTAAGCTTTTTCCGACGGCAACTACAAATGCACGTGAATTGTGTTCAGCGTTGAAAAATTATTATTTCCTATTTTATAGTAGACCGAGACGAATAGTTAGCGACCGCGGAACCTGTTTCACTTCCTCCGAATTTGAAGAATTTGTAAACTTCAATAATATCAAACATGTACAAAATGCTACGGCTTCGCCACGTGCAAATGGCCAAATTGAACGCATTAATCGTGTCCTAAGCCCTATGCTAAGTAAACTTTCCGAACCACTTAGCCATTCAGACTGGGTAAGCCAGCTCCCTAAAATAGAATATGCTCTAAATAATTCCGTCCAATCTTCCACGAAAAAGAGCCCTTCGGTACTTCTGTTCGGTGTTGAGCAACGTGGCCCCATGATTGATGAACTTACGGAATACCTTGATGAAATTGATGATACGTCTGAGATTGACCTGCCGAAAGTGAGGGAAGAAGCATATCAAAACATTTGTAAAGCACAAGAAGCAAGCGCTAGACAATTCGCATCGCATCATAGACCTGCAAGGACCTTTGCAGTGGGGAATTATGTCGTAATCAAGAATGTAGACACTACAATAGGCACAAACAAAAAACTTATTCAGCGATTCCGAGGTCCATATGTCATTCATAAATGTTTACCCAATGATCGTTATGTCATTCGAGACATTGATGGGTGTCAAATAACTCAATTACCTTACGACGGTGTACTTGAAGCATCAAAATTAAAATTATGGTTAAAACCATCCCTTGATTATATGACTGAGGCCCCTAAAGCAACACTTCTGAAATTAGATATAACACCTATGTATCCTAAAATTTGATAATGATTGTAACATAAAATGAAGTCGAGTTCCTTGTCAGAACGGCCGAGTTGTAAGCGATATGCATGTGCATATGCCCTTAGATTGTGAGAGATATATGCATCTGCATGCGCCTTTAGTTTTTAAGGAGAGTTCAGTGTATCATTGGAAAATAGAGTTTGAGTTTGAGTTTCTTCTTGGAAGAAGACTAACTAAAAAGAAGAGCGAACTAGAAGTAAAATAAAAATCTGGTATTATCGTTGAAAATTGAGTCTGTTATAATATCTTCATTCGCTCTTCCGTTACATAGATCACATAGCTGGGGCAAGTCTGATCGATGAGGTATAAAGTTCAAATTTAAAATTTCAACTCTTGCTCTAAAAATAATACTTATAACCGAGGCTGAAAATTCATTACTAAAGTAAGAGACTTCCGAGGGCAGTTCATGGTTTAAATGACTATAAATAGCTCTTGAAGTAGACGAAGATGCTCTGGAAAGGTTATCCAGAAACATTTTGTGATCGACCTTAGCAAGTTTAAACTTGTTTCATAAGCTAAAGCTAGTTCGTTCCAGTTTTTAAACGGGGAAGCATTCACTCGAAGTAATTTTCTTAAGATGATTTTGTGAAGACAAGTTTCACTTCTTTTCATCACTCTAGTAATGAAGTTCGCACTTGCCTTCAAATTTTGTATATATATAGGGACTATTCCTGACTCTACATATATGGCGTAGTTGGGTGTTGAGTTAGGCAAACGAAATATCCTCTTAAAAAAGTTCCTTTGTACAGTTTCAAAAGCTTCGAAGTGTGTGTATCCGAAGACTTGGACGCCATATGCCATGCATGCATTTACTGTCGCGTTGAAAACTTTGTACTTGGACGTTAAATCAACATTTTGGTTCGAAAAAAACTTTGGTCACATTATATTAAGAGCCAATTTAGCTTCGTTGCTTTTTTCTTTGGAGTGCTTTAGATAGCTTAAATTGTAGGTCAAGAGGACACCCAAATATTTAAACTCCTGTACAACCTCAATGTGTGTATTGTTTAGAGACCATTTTTCTTCCGCTCGCCTTCTTGATTGTCTCTTTTCAAATATAACAATCTTAGTTTTTTGGGTATTAATTTGCAAGCCCCAAGACTCACAAAATGAACTTAGACGGTTTATTTGCAATTGAAGCGAAAGGATTATCAGCAAGCATAACTAGATCGTCCGCGTACAACAGGACTTTGATTATAATGTTAGCAAAATTAACTCCACCCGGAAGAAGCTCGCAGACATCATCTATGAACAGGGCAAATAATAGTGGGCTGAGGATACAACCCTGAGGAACACCTGTAATTGTATCAAATCGATTTGAAAATGTGAAACCGTCCCATACCCTTGCATTTGTTGACGAAATAAGACTTGCATACACTTCGAGAAACTTTCTTGACAAACCAATGCAAGAAAGTTTGTATATTAAAGCTTGTCTATTGACTTTATCGAATGCAGCTTTAAAATCAACAAAGCAAGTGTATAGTTTCTTTTTTCTATCTATAAATTGTTGAGCAATGCTTGAAATGGCCAAGATATGATCCATGGTTGAAAAACCTGGGCGAAAACCGGCTTGAAAGATGCTCAAAAGACTGTTATCCTCAATCCATTTTGTGAGTCTTTCATATAGGATTGCAGTGAAAGTTTTTCTTATTGAATTTAAAATTGAAATACCTCTATAATTTTCCGCAGCGTTGGCATCACCTTTTTTAAAAATGGCAAAAATTACGGATTCGTTGAAACTGTTAGGGACACATCCATCATTGTACAATTTGTTATAGAAAGACACGAGTTAGTTTTTAAAATCAATAGTGCTGTTTTTATAAAACTCGACTGGTATGCCGTCTAGGCCAGGAGCCTTGCTGTTTTTCAATTTTTGGAGCGTTACTTCCAATTCGGGCAATGAGAATTCTAAATCCAGCTCGTTGACTCTAGTATCAGGAAGCGCGTAATCAAAGGTATGAAGGTCTTCATCAGCTGAGAGTAGAGTTTTAAAATGAGCTGCTAACGTCTCAGCTTCTAAAGAGAACTTCATACCCTGATTGCGCCCACCAAGATTGCACACTGTCTCCCAAAATATCTTTGAGTTTGTGCAGTTTTCCAATTTCTTAGCCACGTTTTTTAAATAGGTGATTTTCTTAACTGAGCACATTTTCTTAAAATCATTATTAACGCGAAGATAGATGTTTTTGAAAAATTGAGAATTGGTCGTTCTAAACAGTTTTAAGTAAACGAACGAAAGTTTATGGAGATTTCTGCAATCCTTATCAAACCATACATATTTAGCTACAAAAGTGTGTGTACTCTTCAACGCAAAAGGGGCTGCGGTCTTTATAACCCGTTCTATACTTTCACATACCACTTCAGACGAGACTGCGGATTGTTGGGGCAGAGATAGTAAGTGCCGAGAAAGGAGGCTTCTATAGAGGGTTGCATTGTTCTCCGACCACTTCAGCTTATTAAAACTTGTAACGAACCATGTAATCCCCAAAGGAATGCGAAAATAAAAACATCATCTTTCCCAAAGGAAAACCCAATGGAAACAGAAAGCATTCGATGGGACCCAGCCATTATACCCATCCACAATGTTAGCATTCGCGCACCTCGCTGAACGCAACATTCTCGACCACTTGTCATTCTCAGAGGAAATGAAAATTTCCTCACATTTAACAAAGACATTGACAGGAGCGGACATTAGAAGGTAAATCACGAATTCTAAAGTGAACAAACGAAAGTTAAAAATTTAATCGCCCCGAATCACCGCCATCCAGGCATCTTCTGCAAAGAAAAAAAAAAAAAACATAAGAAACAATAAAAATATTAAATTAAACGAAAAGGAAAGTAAAAACGCGAAAGAAAAGAAAAGGAAAAGATTAAGGAAGGCAGCGTCGCCGGCGAATTAGTACAGAGGAGTCTCTGACACAAATCCTGTCCAGCGTCAGCATCGAAGGGATACCAACGGACGATAAAATTCCCGGAGAAGGTCCACCCATCGACTCACAGCCGCGTGGGACGTTTTTACCCCAGCGCTGGTCAAGGATCACCGTCCACGTGCCGAGATCGGTTTATTCCAGGTAAGAGTTGGCACTCATCGGCCTAACCATTAATAACCTATCTAATGGATCTCTTGTCCTCCATAAGTTCTTGGAACCGCACCACCGTATGCATCGCGTCGGTACACGGACAAATAGGAGAATCATTCGTCCAGCTGGACGAGGCAAGCGCAGCTACAGCCACGCGCAAGGTAAGCCCCGATCGACGCTTAACATGATGAGGAGTCATCTGGGAGCAGTCCCGGAAAGAGAAAGCTTACAGTAATGTGCTCACTTCTCTTCCTTTCCCCAGATCAGCAGTTCGCCTACGATTATTTCCTCTATCGTCACTGTCACAAGCGACATACGATCATTCTTTTATTAATTTCGTCACTGTCACAAGCGACATACGCGGAGCACCTCAACACGTCAGCAGCGGCAGCACAGTACAACAACACAGGAAGTGGTAGTGCGGGTGTGGACTAGCCACCCCCGCATAGTTTGTGTTTTTTTTTCTTTTTTTTTTTTTATCTAGAATGATATCTTTGCTCTTTCCAAACGCCATAGTGGTTTAAGTAACTCGGCGGTAGTGTTATTTTTTTTCCCGACCTTCGATGGTTTATGGTAGGTAGGATATTATAGTGTTCTTTAAATATATGTCCGTAAGGCACAAGCGTTTAAAAAGTAGGCATTCTTTACCAGCCTCAACGGCGCACAATTTCTTTTTCTTTTTACAAGTGGTCCGCATATCTATTCTTATAAAGCAAGTACGAATTCCCCTAAGGAAGTACGGATATGTTTAACGATCTAAAGCTATCGGATTTTTTTTTGTGTCGTAGGACGTACAGACGAATTCAAGGAAACGCCAAGGAAAAAAATATAAGTTCGGAGCTTATGATAGTGTATCGCGGGACACGAACGTGTCAAGTCGCTATTATAACAGACTTCCTCACTCGGTTCGGAGGTTCGCATTCGAAATCAGCCTCGTTAAGCGACAAGGCGACGCGACGACATACGGGTTTTTTTTTTTAATTAATTACTTCTTCGCTAAACAAATTGTTTAGTCGAATCTTTCGGGACTTTTCGCCCACCTTATTCATCTTTCGTCGTAAATCACGGCTGCGACCTAGATTTCCTAGACCAAGGGACTCCTTGGAGGCATATAGTGTTATCAAGTAGTCTTTTTATTATTACCTTTTTCCTACAGGTACAGGTATTTTCGTCGGAGTGCGCACAACGAACGGAAGTAACCAAGTAAGTCATTAGTACATAACATTGTGATTATATTATATTGTTACACCTTCAAATATACCTCATTATGCCTCAAAGCAAGCTCTTTCGGTGTTCTAATACGTTTTTATAATAATTTCACTCGGGAACAAGCCTCGTCCTAGATGCACATTTTACTTTTTCTTTTCGACTCGTATAAAGATAGACATTTCTTTTAAATCTATCTGATCTCACCTCCATCGCGCTTTGGCAGAACTTTATCCGCGTATTCAAACACGATTAACCCCCCCCCCCCCCGGAACAGCAGCAACGTCCGGAGCTATAGGACGATCTTTTCCTGGAACCCTTTTTGGTTAAGCTCGCGTTATAATTATTGGTGGCTCATGCAAAGGATGCTTCCGACATCCTAGAGTTAGCCTAGTCTGCGTATTCGGGTTCGCGTAACGTCATACCCTGTAAAGGATATCGGTCCAACATAACATTTACGTTTCAGGGAATCTCGCGTTTTAGTGATCAGTTTTTTTTGTGTTCACTCGAAGCCAGAACTTTCGGTTCGGGGCTTAGAAGTAGTATCCGTCCGTACCGTGTATACCGTACCCATGTGTACCTTTTTGCAACGTATTTTTCGATAAGATTCAGTCCTTCGGACCGGAACATTTTGTTCTAGAATATGTATAAGCCTTTAGTATTAGCGATATTTTTATAGATTCGTTTTAAGAAATGGACTGGACTAATGGTTCACCTTCTTAAGTTCTTAGATTTTTAGACGTAAGAGCATATCGGTATATCATCTTGTCTTTTTTTTTTGTGAAGTCGTGCAACGGTATGCCCTGTATACATTTACATACGTATGAATATATATATATATGTGATATTATTCACCCTCATTCTTAGATTAATTATAGATTAAGATTATATTTTTTGGTGAATAAACCCCAGATGGGACTGAATATTACTATACTATATTATTATTATGGTAAAGACAGCATGATTCTGGAATCTCGTTTCTGGTCCATGGAGTTTTGAAGAGGAGAGGTATGAGAGTGGGTCGAACCTTTTGAGAGGAGGTAAGTGAGAGGGAGAAGCAGATGGGAGCAGGTATTGCCCGGTCGTAAGGGGCCTGACTCCATCTCCAAGAAAGGGGCCGTCGCCAATAGTGCGGCGCGACGGCCATGGCGACCGCGCATAAGCGTGGCGGGGAGGGCCAGCACATGGGGGAAGATCAACCATCTTCACTTTCCCCCACACTTTTCCTTTACGGAAGGGGGCATTGAAGCTGCTAATTAGCGACAGCATAGCAGGAGTATGGTGATGTTTCGATACCATCGAGCAGGGTCATTCGCTCTCATTGAGCACAATTCAGGGTGGTAACCAGCCCACCCCTCCCTATTTCTTTACCGTCGGTTGTCGGGGGCACTCAATCTAGCCCTCGTTTATAAGAGATTCGGGACACAAGGACTAGTTTCATCTAGTAGTCCAATGGGAAGGCATGTAAAACAATGTAACCCCAGTCAGGGGCTCGCTGCAAGTACCCACTCCCGCCGACGAGCTAGCGCGTGCGGAGGTCATGCCTGGCAGCGAGTGTCCGGACACCCCTTTTTAGTTCCCAGTTGGTCGGCTGTGCCCTAAGCGCCTGTAAGCGGGGGACCAGTCGATCCGGCTCAGGTAGCCCCTGAGAGGGTGGTTGCCGATACAATATTTTTGGTAGTTATTGTATTCATTTCTCAGGACATCAAGGGTACTAGGGAGGGTAAGGTGTGAGTCGCAGGCAGTGCGCGTTGAGGAGGTGCAGGGGGGTAGCAGGAAGTTTGGCAGCGAAGAAGAAGGCAGGCGTCCGCCTTCGTTGACATATACCCATTGCTGTTCGTTACAGGTGGCGGTCAACGTGACGGTGGGACCAAAGTATACCCAGTAACCATTTAGCCTATTGGGGCTGTGGGGGTTCTCTCTTTTGGGTTTCTCTCCATCTCTCGATCTAGAGATGAGACTTCTTCCTCGCTTCAACTTCGATAACATCCGCCTCAGGAACTGTCACCACGCCAGGTGATAGAAATGCGCGCAGTCCAATAAATGGCGCCGCATAAGTATGTTGGATTACTCTTGTGCCAGCCCTGTGTTTAGGTCACTCCAACACCAGTGGCCGACAACATCTGGACAATACCGCGCAGGAGTAAGGAGAAATTGTTTGAGGTACTGCCTCATCGACGCACGAATCAACGGGCCGCTTGCACTATCCCTTACTACGGCACTATACAAGGCAGTAGTTCAAGGGCACACGCCAGTGCTTCTGATGCATGAAGCACAAACTTTACAGGTGGCGGTCAACGTGACGGTGGGACCAAAGTATACCCAGTAACCATTTAGCCTATTGGGGCTGTGGGGGTTCTCTCTTTTGGGTTTCTCTCCATCTCTCGATCTAGAGATGAGACTTCTTCCTCGCTTCAACTTCGACAACATCCGCCTCAGGAACTGTCACCACGCCAGGTGATAGAAATGCGCGCAGTCCAATAAATGGCGCTGCATAAGTATGTTGGATTACTCTTGTGCCAGCCCTGTGTTTAGGTCACTCCCACACCAGTGGCCGACAACATCTGGACAATACCGCGCAGGAGTAAGGAGAAATTGTTTGAGGTACTGCCTCATCGACGCACGAATCAACGGGCCGCTTGCACTATCCCTTACTACGGCACTATACAAGGCAGTAGTTCAAGGGCACACGCCAGTGCTTCTGATGCATGAAGCACAAACATTACAGTTGGGCGCCCAACGTGGGGCCACGTTTCACGGCAACGTGGGGCTGAATCAAGGGCCAAGAAGGTCCGGAAGTTCACCAGGCCTCACCGAAAACTTAGACTCAATGATGAGACGCTAAGGCACTTGATGCCTGTAGCACCCTGTATGAATGTTTGGATAGAAGATATTTAGTATATTCCCCAGAATCTCGTTTCGATATGGGATTTATATTTGTTTTCTTTTGTTTAGATGAAGTTTGGAAGTGTAATTACGTCCTCCTTCAAGTGAACTTTGGTAGATAGCCAATTGGCGCGAGATTTGCTACGCTTTGCGGAGCATTCACAGCTTTTCACACTATCCCAACTTAGTCCTAAACGTGGATCGAAGTTTTTCTTCACGTTCGTTAGTTGCGAGTAATGGTAGTAGTGTGAATATTCTCATGCAACCCTTGAAGAGGAGTGAGAGACCTTTAGTCCAGCTTTGAGGCATGGTATTTCGCCTAAAGCTCGTGTGCGAAGGCGTCACTCGATCCCAGCGGGCGAGGTAAAGCCTCGGCGTTGAGAGGGTCACCAACGGACGGAGGCATAGGATTTTTTTTTTTTTGGGTATGCGAGCTCGGCAAGTGGGTCGAAGTTGTTCCCTACGCGCGCATCTGTTGCCGCAAACCCAAAGAAGATCTGTAGTCCTCACTACACTCAACTATACACTAACACATGTTATCGAAATTTAGCATTCTAGAAGCATCACGGAAGGAGCAGTAGGAAGTTCCTCACTTGCTCACCGGAGTATTATATACTCCAGGACACCCTCTCGGAGATTCGACCTCGCTCTCAACCAGTTATCGGAAGTAGCAGTAAAGTAAGAATAGTTTCGACAGTTACATAGTTTTGATTAGAAGTAGTATTATCTTTTTCTAATAATAAGCAACCTACCGTAGTTAAGAAGTTTAGCTTGCGGAATGTTTTTTTTTGTTGTTCATACAGCACAATTATATTAGATATCTTTTTATTTTTTTTGATTTGTGAATTTTTATTCTCGTTGTCTTCCCGGTGAAGTCAACGGCAACCCAATTGATATTAGGAACTGTGGTCACCCTATCTAAGGTCCCCAGCTCCTATCACAGGGAAGAAATCCCCTTAAAGAATTCAAGCTTAGAAGTTTAAGTGATATTTACCCTTTTGGCTCGCAGCTGATCGTACATAGGTACTAAACGCGGCGAGCATACAGTCCTTTTTTTTTATTTTGTTTTGATTTGACAATTAGTCGGAATGTCGAACCCGTCCAATAACGATCGGTTGGATAGCGCTTGGAGAGCGGTCCGCCGCCCTACAAGAGGATTGGGACGGGAAGGAACCCCGTCAAACCGCGGTGCAATCCCTAAACATGTGGGACCGCGCAGCGAAACGGGGCATCCTCGACTCGACAACCCCGACAACCCAGGTGCATCCTCGAATACATTGGGTCACCGGACATCCATTAATGTAATGCCAGACAGGGAAGTAGAACCCGTACCTCTTCCGGAGTTACTGGGTCCTTTCCCCATTCATGAACAATCAGACGAGCCAAACGATATTCAGCCTTCGGGTCAAGAACCTGCGTCCGTAAGCATCCCTATCTCGGAAGTCACTCGACATCCCGGTGCGGAAAGTGCTTTTGAACCAGATGGTTCCGGCGTAGGAAACGCCAACGATAGCGCTCAATTTGAGAACTACGTACAGCAAATCGTTACGGCAACCGTAGGATTAAGGCGAGCCGACGAACTCCGGCATATTAGGGAAGAACTAGACCGTAGTCGAGCTGTTATGCGGCAAGACATGGCGGTCATTTTGCGAGAAGCCGTGATGGGACCTAATCCCATGTTTCAATATGGACCTAGAGGTAGTAGCACCGCGCAAGCGTGTGCTGGTATGGAACCGCACAGGTCAGCTTCTCAGCAAAACCCACCGATTATGACAGCGGCCGCGCACGCCACCAGCCGGCCAGAGTATATCTTGAGCTCGAGCTCTCCGCCGAGAGCAACGCAGACAGGTAACCCCCAGGTGTACCCAGTGCACATGGCGAGAAGTGCCAACTTCGACAATTTCTTGGCGCAACTCAGCAATTGTAACTTAGACGATTCGTCGCCTCGACCGACCGGCGAGAGGCAAGCTCCTTCGCAAGGGCCGTCTCAGGCAAGTTCGTACCCAAGATATCATAACATCCCCAAATGGGATATCTATTTTGACAATAAAGACCTAACCATTGATGATTTTCTGCTTCAAGTAGGCAGACAACGTGAGTCATGTAACGCATCATGGGCTGACGTAGTGCTCAACTTCCACCACTTGGTGAAAGGCCAGCCCAAACTTTGGTTTTGGGGCTGGATTAAAAAGAATCCTCAAGCCACATGGGAAGCGCTACGCCACGCTCTGCTAGAGCAGTACAGAAGTCTAGAGACGGACTTTGACATTTTTCGTCAGATGTCGTCACGACACCAGGGCGACCACGAGAATTCGACGAGTACTATGGAACCCTCTTGCGGCTTAACGCCAGGATGAAGTTCCCAAAAGCAAACCGAGACCTGATAGAAATTATTAAGCGAAATGTCAAACGTCAGATAGGTCAGTACCTGCTTACGTTCAACACTTCAGACATGGCCGAACTTGTCTATGTATGCAGATGCATCGAGCGATTTTTAACTGAAACACGAAGCGATTCCGCGAGTAAGCCAAAGTTCACGACGGGAGCTCCAGTACGGAGGAACGTGTGTGAACTGGGCGCAGACGATCGTAACGATCCCGCTCCATCAGGATCCAACGTGGACGCGGTAGCCTTCAGGCAACGCGACCGCAGCTCCCTGATCTGCTGGATTTGTCGAGAGCCCGGACATACGATGTTCGAGTGCCTGAAACTGCCGCAGAAACCCTTTTGCTTCAGATGCGGGTTAGAGAATGTCTTCACCGCTAATTGCCTACGATGTCGGGAAAACCCCAGGACGAACTACCCTCGTACCGGGGAGAGCAGTTCGAAAAATCCCAGACCGGCAATAGAGCAATAAACCCTGACCTACAAAAAGTTACCATCCTTAAAAGACCAGACGATTCGACCGGGGATACGTCTGATAGAACTTCAGAACGACAACCGGAACCCGAGACAGCTTCCACCGAGACTTTCATCTCTGGCGCCAGCGTCTCCCCAAAACCTTGTCATCATCACAAGACCTACAACCAACGACTGACCGATTACCAAGTGGCCCGAGCCCGTATTTTCGGCCGGACATTACCATCAGCACGTATTCGTAGAGTCCGAAAACGTTACCAACGTAAACGAAAGTCAATCGCCGCCATTGCAGCTACAACCCTGCAGGTTTCGCCACGAACAGACGGAGACCCGCGACCGTATGCGGTCGTGAACCTTTTCGACCGATCCTGGTCTGGTCTCCTGGATACAGGCGCCTGCATTAGCGTAATAGGAGGAACGGGAGTGGATTACTTGAAGGCCAACCACATCCCGTGGAAATCATTTTCCTCGGTAGTTACCACTGCCGATGGCCAAGCGCAGAATATAGTCGGAATCTTACATTCTAGGATTTCATACGCCGACCGCGAGGAGTATCTAACACTATACGTGGTACCCTCCATTGCGCAAGAACTAATTCTAGGAGTGGACTTCTGGAAGAAGTTCAACCTAGCCCCGAGTATCATATCGATTTCGCCATCCAACCCTGTAGATGCCAGCAGCATCAAGGTAGGCATCGACATGACCGGGGATTCTATTCCCAAGGCGGAGATTTTATCTCACGCACACACCATCACTCCCGAGGAGAACAAGCTCCTCGACGACACGTTGCAGAAATTTCCGTCTTATGCCAATCTAGGCTTAGGACGAACACGCCTTATGACCCATGTAATAGATACCGGAGACGCCGAACCTATTAAGAGGCGTCACTACCCAGTTTCCCCAGCAGTAAAGAAAATCCTCTATGAGCAGCTGGATCGCATGATCTCGATGGACGTGATTGAGATCAGTCCAAGCGCGTGGAGCTCTCCCGTAGTTCTAGTACGGAGAGGCGACAAGCACCGTATGTGCCTGGACGTGCGTGATCTCAATCGTGTCACCAAAAAGGACGCATATCCTCTGCAAAACATTGAAGGACTACTCGCACGTCTGCCAGATACTCATTTTATGTCAAGCGTAGATTTAAAGGACGCTTTTTGGCAGATTCCGCTGGACGAAAAGAGTCGGGAGAAGACCGCATTTACCGTTCCCGGGAGACCACTTTATCAGTTCAAAGTTATGCCCTTCGGGTTGTGCAACGCGCCACAGCGCTTATGCCGCCTGATGGACTAAGTCATCCCCGTGGAATGGAGACGTAAAGTATTTGTCTACTTAGATGATTTGCTCATTATTTCAAGCACCTTCACGGAGCACCTGGAGCTATTGTCCGGAGTAGCGCGTAAGTTAGGCGAAGGCGGACTTACAATCAACCTGGAAAAGTCCAAGTTTTGTTTTCGAGAATTGAAATACCTTGGTTTCATAGTAGGAAACGGAGTATTGAAAGTAGACCCTAATAAAGTCACAGCCATCCGAGATTTTCCGATCCCTCAGACTGCACGACAAGTTCGCAGATTTCTGGGTATGGCCGGATGGTATCGCCGATTCGTCCGAGATTTTTCGACTTTGTCAGGAGACCTCTCGGATACGCTGAAGAAAGGCAGCAAGTTCCAGTTCGGCGAGAAAGCGACTGCGTCATTTCGAGCTATTAAGGAAATGCTAGCATGCGCACCCATCCTGGCTAACCCAGACTTCAGGCGTCAGTTCATAGTTTCGTGTGACGCGAGTTCCACAGGCATAGGGGCCGTGTTGAGTCAGCTCGACGACGAAGGAAACGAACGCCCAGTTTTCTACTACTCACACAAGCTGAACCCCGCGCAACGAAACTACACCGTTACGGAAAGAGAATGTCTAGCCGCGATCATGGGGATCGCAAAATTTCGGCCTTACATCGAGGGCTATCATTTTAAGGTCATTACGGACCATGCGAGCCTGCAATGGCTCATGAGTCGACGCGAATTAAAGGGAAGGCTAGCGCGATGGAGTTTGGAGCTCCAGAGTTACACGTTTGACGTAGAGCACCGGAAGGGAAGCTTACACCTCGTACCCGACGCGTTATCTCGCGTTCACGAAGTGGAGGCTCTTCGAACCGGCGACCCCGCGCCGGTCGAGCTCACCGACGTCCTGCACGTAGACCTGACGGATCCCAGTTTCAACTCGGAGCAATACCGTCAGATCATCGACAGCGTCGGAGATAACAAACCCCAGCTACCGGATCTTCGGGTCACCAACAATTTGGTGTTCAAGAAGACCCACTCTAGCACAGATAACCCCATCCAGGAAGAGCACTCATGGAAACTCTGGATCCCAGCCGCGCTAACTAACCATTTGATCCGCCTGGCTCACTGCCCCCCAGGAGCCTCGCATGGCGGAATAGCCAAAACCATTTACAGACTACGAGCCCAGTATTACTGGCCAAACCTGGCAGCGCACGTTAAAGATTTCATCAACAATTGTGATATTTGTAAAACCACGAAAGCTCCCAACTTCACTCTTCGAGCAGAGATGGGAAAAGCGTTCGAGGTAGAGAGACCGTTTCAGCACGTTTACACCGACTTCATGGGACCTTACCCTCGGTCGAAGCGGGGGAATACGCATATTATAATTGCACTCGATCAATTCAGCAAATTCGTGCTGATAAAAGCAGTACGAAGAGCGACGACCGAGTCGGCGATTGAATTCCTCCGAGACGAAGTTTTTTCCATCTTCGGCGTGCCGGAAACGATGCTCTCGGACAACGGTAAGCAGTTCACGAGCAAGGATTTCGATAAGTTTACGAGTACCCACGGCATCAGACACGTGAGGACAGCAGCATACGCTCCTCAGGCGAACGCGAGCGAGAGGGTAAACCGCTCCATCCTGAGCGCGATCCGAGCTTATATTGGCTCAGACCACTCGGCCTGGGACGTTCAACTTCCACCCATAGGGAGGGCGTTGAGGTCCGCAGTGCACGCCGCCACCAAAATTTCGCCTTACGAAGCTGTCTTCGGTCAACGTATGATTGAGCATGGTAACGATTACCAGCTTCTTCGGCAGCTCGACGGATTGAACAACTCCGAGATCAATCTCCTGCCAAAGCCCAGCAGAATGAATATCCTTCACGCGCATGTCAAAGACTCGTTGAAGAAAGCGCACGAGCAGTACGCCAAGCAGTACAACCTTCGTTGTAATCCAGCGAAATATCAAGTGGGAGACGAAGTTTATAAGCGGAACCATACGCTAAGCAACTTCCCGAAAGGTATAAACTCCAAATTCTGCCGTAAGTTCATCAAAGCGAGAGTCAGTAAAGTAGTAGGCAATCTATACCAGTTGATAGATGACCAAGGAAACGACTTGGGAATGGTACATACCAAGGATATACGGAGATGAAGGCTTCGCCTCCTCCCCGAGACCGATCCAATATTACATTGATCGAACAAACCCCCCCTTATCCCATCCTATCCCAGGAGGAGCAGTATACACATTTTATCCCATCTTCCCCAAATAAGAAACCAAACAAGACATAATACTCAGAGCGACCACCTATGGTTTGAAATAGGACCCCAAAAAAAAAAAAAAAAAAAAAAAAAAAAAAAAAAAGAGAGCGTAGCCCGACCAGCACAGCCTGTGCACGAGACTCGGATGTCAGCGTCACCCATCGCCATCTAGGTGCAGGTTACGTGTTCCTTGACGGTTTTCGTCGCAGGACTCGAAAAGCCTTAAGGGGTGTAACGAACCATGTAATCCCCAAAGGAATGCGAAAATAAAAACATCATCTTTCCCAAAGGAAAACCCAATGGAAACAGAAAGCATTCGATGGGACCCAGCCATTATACCCATCCACAATGTTAGCATTCGCGCACCTCGCTGAACGCAACATTCTCGACCACTTGTCATTCTCAGAGGAAATGAAAATTTCCTCACATTTAACAAAGACATTGACAGGAGCGGACATTAGAAGGTAAATCACGAATTCTAAAGTGAACAAACGAAAGTTAAAAATTTAATCGCCCCGAATCACCGCCATCCAGGCATCTTCTGCAAAGAAAAAAAAAAAAAAACATAAGAAACAATAAAAATATTAAATTAAACGAAAAGGAAAGTAAAAACGCGAAAGAAAAGAAAAGGAAAAGATTAAGGAAGGCAGCGTCGCCGGCGAATTAGTACAGAGGAGTCTCTGACACAAATCCTGTCCAGCGTCAGCATCGAAGGGATACCAACGGACGATAAAATTCCCGGAGAAGGTCCACCCATCGACTCACAGCCGCGTGGGACGTTTTTACCCCAGCGCTGGTCAAGGATCACCGTCCACGTGCCGAGATCGGTTTATTCCAGGTAAGAGTTGGCACTCATCGGCCTAACCATTAATAACCTATCTAATGGATCTCTTGTCCTCCATAAGTTCTTGGAACCGCACCACCGTATGCATCGCGTCGGTACACGGACAAATAGGAGAATCATTCGTCCAGCTGGACGAGGCAAGCGCAGCTACAGCCACGCGCAAGGTAAGCCCCGATCGACGCTTAACATGATGAGGAGCCATCTGGGAGCAGTCCCGGAAAGAGAAAGCTTACAGTAATGTGCTCACTTCTCTTCCTTTCCCCAGATCAGCAGTTCGCCTACGATTATTTCCTCTATCGTCACTGTCACAATCGACATACGATCATTCTTTTATTAATTTCGTCACTGTCACAAGCGACATACGCGGAGCACCTCAACACGTCAGCAGCGGCAGCACAGTACAACAACACAGGAAGTGGTAGTGCGGGTGTGGACTAGCCACCCCCGCATAGTTTGTGTTTTTTTTTCTTTTTCTTTTTTATCTAGTATGATATCTTTGCTCTTTCCAAACGCCATAGTGGTTAAAGTAACTCGGCGGTAGTGTTATTTTTTTTTCCGACCTTCGATGGTTTATGGTAGGTAGGATATTATAGTGTTCTTTAAATATATGTCCGTAAGGCACAAGCGTTTAAAAAGTAGGCATTCTTTACCAGCCTCAACGGCGCACAATTTCTTTTTCTTTTTACAAGTGGTCCGCATATCTATTCTTATAAAGCAAGTACGAATTCCCCTAAGGAAGTACGGATATGTTTAACGATCTAAAGCTATCGGATTTTTTTTTGTGTCGTAGGACGTACAGACGAATTCAAGGAAACGCCAAGGAAAAAAATATAAGTTCGGAGCTTATGATAGTGTATCGCGGGACACGAACGTGTCAAGTCGCTATTATAACAGACTTCCTCACTCGGTTCGGAGTTTCGCATTCGAAATCAGCCTCGTTAAGCGACAAGGCGACGCGACGACATACGGGTTTTTTTTTTAATTAATTACTTCTTCGCTAAACAAATTGTTTAGTCGAATCTTTCGGGACTTTTCGCCCACCTTATTCATCTTTCGTCGTAAATCACGGCTGCGACCTAGATTTCCTAGACCAAGGGACTCCTTGGAGGCATAGAGTGTTATCAAGTAGTCTTTTTATTATTACCTTTTTCCTACAGGTACAGGTATTTTCGTCGGAGTGCGCACAACGAACGGAAGTAACCAAGTAAGTCATTAGTACATAACATTGTGATTATATTATATTGTTACACCTTCAAATATACCTCATTATGCCTCAAAGCAAGCTCTTTCGGTGTTCTAATACGTTTTTATAATAATTTCACTCGGGAACAAGCCTCGTCCTAGATGCACATTTTACTTTTTCTTTTCGACTCGTATAAAGATAGACATTTCTTTTAAATCTATCTGATCTCACCTCCATCGCGCTTTGGCAGAACTTTATCCGCGTATTCAAACACGATTAACCCCCCCCCCCCCCCCCGGAACAGCAGCAACGTCCGGAGCTATAGGACGATCTTTTCCTGGAACCCTTTTTGGTTAAGCTCGCGTTATAATTATTGGTGGCTCATGCAAAGGATGCTTCCGACATCCTAGAGTTAGCCTAGTCTGCGTATTCGGGTTCGCGTAACGTCATACCCTGTAAAGGATATCGGTCCAACATAACATTTACGTTTCAGGGAATCTCGCGTTTTAGTGATCAGTTTTTTTTGTGTTCACTCGAAGCCAGAACTTTCGGTTCGGGGCTTAGAAGTAGTATCCGTCCGTACCGTGTATACCGTACCCATGTGTACCTTTTTGCAACGTATTTTTCGATAAGATTCAGTCCTTCGGACCGGAACATTTTGTTCTAGAATATGTATAAGCCTTTAGTATTAGCGATATTTTTATAGATTCGTTTTAAGAAATGGACTGGACTAATGGTTCACCTTCTTAAGTTCTTAGATTTTTAGACGTAAGAGCATATCGGTATATCATCTTGTCTTTTTTTTTTGTGAAGTCGTGCAACGGTATGCCCTGTATACATTTACATACGTATGAATATATATATATATGTGATATTATTCACCCTCATTCTTAGATTAATTATAGATTAAGATTATATTTTTTGGTGAATAAACCCCAGATGGGACTGAATATTACTATACTATATTATTATTATGGTAAAGACAGCATGATTCTGGAATCTCGTTTCTGGTCCATGGAGTTTTGAAGAGGAGAGGTATGAGAGTGGGTCGAACCTTTTGAGAGGAGGTAAGTGAGAGGGAGAAGCAGATGGGAGCAGGTATTGCCCGGTCGTAAGGGGCCTGACTCCATCTCCAAGAAAGGGGCCGTCGCCAATAGTGCGGCGCGACGGCCATGGCGACCGCGCATAAGCGTGGCGGGGAGGGCCAGCACATGGGGGAAGATCAACCATCTTCACTTTCCCCCACACTTTTCCTTTACGGAAGGGGGCATTGAAGCTGCTAATTAGCGACAGCATAGCAGGAGTATGGTGATGTTTCGATACCATCGAGCAGGGTCATTCGCTCTCATTGAGCACAATTCAGGGTGGTAACCAGCCCACCCCTCCCTATTTCTTTACCGTCGGTTGTCGGGGGCACTCAATCTAGCCCTCGTTTATAAGAGATTCGGGACACAAGGACTAGTTTCATCTAGTAGTCCAATGGGAAGGCATGTAAAACAATGTAACCCCAGTCAGGGGCTCGCTGCAAGTACCCACTCCCGCCGACGAGCTAGCGCGTGCGGAGGTCATGCCTGGCAGCGAGTGTCCGGACACCCCTTTTTAGTTCCCAGTTGGTCGGCTGTGCCCTAAGCGCCTGTAAGCGGGGGACCAGTCGATCCGGCTCAGGTAGCCCCTGAGAGGGTGGTTGCCGATACAATATTTTTGGTAGTTATTGTATTCATTTCTCAGGACATCAAGGGTACTAGGGAGGGTAAGGTGTGAGTCGCAGGCAGTGCGCGTTGAGGAGGTGCAGGGGGGTAGCAGGAAGTTTGGCAGCGAAGAAGAAGGCAGGCGTCCGCCTTCGTTGACATATACCCATTGCTGTTCGTTACAGGTGGCGGTCAACGTGACGGTGGGACCAAAGTATACCCAGTAACCATTTAGCCTATTGGGGCTGTGGGGGTTCTCTCTTTTGGGTTTCTCTCCATCTCTCGATCTAGAGATGAGACTTCTTCCTCGCTTCAACTTCGACAACATCCGCCTCAGGAACTGTCACCACGCCAGGTGATAGAAATGCGCGCAGTCCAATAAATGGCGCCGCATAAGTATGTTGGATTACTCTTGTGCCAGCCCTGTGTTTAGGTCACTCCAACACCAGTGGCCGACAACATCTGGACAATACCGCGCAGGAGTAAGGAGAAATTGTTTGAGGTACTGCCTCATCGACGCACGAATCAACGGGCCGCTTGCACTATCCCTTACTACGGCACTATACAAGGCAGTAGTTCAAGGGCACACGCCAGTGCTTCTGATGCATGAAGCACAAACGTTACAAACTAGAAGGTGTAGCTTGCTGGTTTAACTCCTTTAGCTGAATTTTAATTACAATTGGAAAATGATCCGAGTAGTTGACTAGTTCAACTTCAAAGTCATCGATAATGTTCAGCCAGTCCCCTGAAATCGCAGCAAAGTCAATCACGGATTGTCCCTGCCCGCTAACAAAAGTGAATTCGCCACATGCATCACTAAAGAAGACCCATTCAAAACAAATAGACCGAAAGCTTCAAAAAATTCTGTTAAACTCCCCCCGTTGCGGTTATAAATTTTATCCCTAGAACATCTACTCTCGGCCAGTGCAACTCGTGCTCGTAAAATATTGGCGGAAGAATTTTGATATTCACCAATCCTAGCATTTAAATCACCGACGATTAACACATAGTCAAGAGAAGTGTTATTCATAAATTCAACTAGTTCATCGAAGTCGCTTAGCCAATCATTGCAATTTAAATAAATAGGAATAATATAATAGTTTAGGTTGTTGCTAACCATATGAAAAATAATTTTAGATTCAATAATTTTAAAATTAATAAGATTACCCCATAAAGATTTTTTAATCCCATATAAAATACCCCCACTGGCTCTTCCATGCAAATTAGATCTTATCGTGGGTGTAAACATTACTTTAAAGTCTTTGAAATATTTTAGAAATTCATTTTGATTCTTTTCTTCAATAAAAGTTTCTATAAGAATTATAACATCAAATTGATGTAAATATTTAAAAAAATCGGAGTGTAAAAGCTTACTTTTGAGACCAGTTATATTATACGAGCATATATTTAATTTTTGAAAAATAGTTGTGTTATGGCAGACGACAGAATTTACCTATTGTGTTTTATCCCTAACACGGTGTGAACTCTGATTTCCAGATGGCGCTCGCTGCGGTTGGTGGCCAAAAGCGGAAGAAGAGTTTGGAACCACGGCTAACTTCGCTCCCTCGCTGCAGTCAAAGTAATCGTAACAACTGTCACCAAATAGTATTTTTTTGTTTCTATTAGTGTTTTTCTTTTTTTCCTTGATAAAAGTGATTGCTCGCGAAATATACTTATTCCGGAGCCTTTGAGCGTGTGCGCGGAGGTAATAAGTTTATCGGTGATCGCCGCTGTTGGAAGTTCGATGATGACAGTTCCTCTTTCAGTGTTGTTGTTGCGTAATTGTCTGGAGCTCTTAAATTGGACAATTTTGTATATAGCATGACTAGAATTAATTAAAAACAAAATGCTGTCAGTTGGTAAGCGCATCACTTGAGAACGGCTAGACCGCTTTGGCTCTTTTTTTGTAAAATGTTTGTAATAGTCCGATTAAGATATTTAGCAAACAAAAAATTAAAAGTTACCAGGAAAATTGGAGAATTCCGGAAAAACGATATAGTGTTTTGTATGGGAATTTCGTATGAAGAGTACTTTTATATATTATAGCAATGATTAAGATGGCGTTGAGAGATAAAATTATTAACAGCTCTAACATTGCCTTGACTGTCGTTCATCTCTAAAGGAGATGGCGGAGCAGTTTAACATTCACCTCTGTTGGGAGCCGGGGCATAGAGATATCCCAGGAAACTGCAGGGCAGATTAACTCGCCAAAAAGGGAACCAAACTACTTCTTTTACCACCAACGACCATACCACCTCGAGTTAATAGGTTCTCGTTAGATCACCGCGTGTCGTTGGCCAGTCCCATCTACGAGTTGAGGTAGGTAACATACGTGGTATCACAATGGACCTAAATTGGTCTAAGTGGGTCGGCTTCTGACCCACCTAACCTAACCTACCTCTTTTACCTAAAAAGGGTTTTCTGGGTATACCAATCGCTACTTGCAAACTTTTATACAAGCTATCCGTAATCGAGAGAACAAACCTTAGGTGGACAAGTAGTAATACATGTCTAGCGACTAAGCATATCTGGCCAAAGCTGGACCTGCGACGCTCTAAGAGTCTAATCTCACTAAACAGACTATATATTAGCTCCACTATAGGTGCCACTACAGGGCATTGTCTGATAGGCAGGCACGCATCGAGCCTTGGCGTTTATTTAAACGACTTCTGCAGAAGCTGCATGGACTAGGAGGAGGAGGAGACAACACTTCACCTTCTTTGTACATGTCCTGCTCTCTCCCATAAAAGAAATCTCCATCTGGGAGATTTCTTGCTCAATGATCTAAATGACTTGACTAACGCGGACGTTAGAAGTTTATCGCGCTTCATAAGAAGCTCCAAATGGTTTAACTAGTGAAAGAAACCCCCAAATCCGTGTGGTATTATAATGGACCTAACATTGGTCAAAGTGTGTTGGCCTTAGGCTGACACAGCGTTGCGTATGTACTAAGGTACATGAGCTATGTTCCTCTGTACTTGCTTTTTGAAGACTTGGATTTTTTGTAAATTTGTTTAGCATGTGCATTCCCACAACTGTAGCCCGTAGGTCCATATCAGTTTCAGAACTTTCTTGTATAGAAATAACTTATTGTAGTTGGACAGGGATGAATATCATCCAATAAGCCAATATATTTTACTGTATCGCATGTTCAACTCATCTCTCTTTGGGCCCATTCATAAATGCAATATTGCGCAAGATATGCTAAGCAGAGAATTCACAAATGCATAAATTTTCATCACTGCTAAGCAGAGAATTCATAAATGTAATAGAGTTTTATTTATTGCGCAATTTTGAGCGCAATCGCGCAGATTTCAGAATCGTATTGCTTTTTAATTTCTTTTTGTTGTTGTCATTGCGCTGTAATTTAATTTTTAATTTTGTTGAAAATGGGTGAAAATACAACAGATAAGTAAATTTGGTTTAGTTTTGAGAACAATCTATCAGATTATTTATTAAAATGACAGCGGTCGACGTAAATTCCATTTTTTCGCAGTTGTTTGTTCATAATATCTAATATATGCTTTGCAAGCGCATGCTTTGCAGGAAACTTTCGTTTCAATTTGCGCAGTGTTTCCTGCTTTGCAGTACGTTTGCTTTGCAAACCTTACATTTATGAATGGGCCCTTTTTCTTTACAGCGCTTTCCAACTCAGTTTAGCGTCTAAAGTCATTCCCAGATATTTGGCTATATTTGAGTATTCCACGACATTGTTATTTATGTAAACTGGAATGTGTGGAAAGTTATATACGTGAAATAAGTATGGGCTGACAGAAACAGATCAACGCTTCAACTCCGGCTCAAAAGAGCAAAATCTTCTTCGGTTTTGCATGTTTCATTGAAGAAAATGAGCAATTCTAGATTTGCCCCTAACAGATATTGAAATATTCGCTCTGTGATTTACCAATACATACAATTAGCCTTGCTTCAAACATCAAAGGGAGGAACACGTGGTTTTGATTTATTGTGAAATAATATAATAATATGCATGATATCCCTACCCTCACTTATACTACAATAGTCAACCAAACCAAACATTTTTATTCAAAAGTTCAATTCGAAATTTTGAGAGCAATTCTATAATGTGCCGAAATGTTGTGTCATCCCTTAAACGACATCACTCAACCAACATTTTCACCTTAGCAAAAACCACTCAAAATAAAGTGATACGAAAAGAGGCGAAAAAAGATTTGAATACATAGTTAAAACAAGTCATTTCATTTTGTTGGAGACAATTTATCAGTTTCGTATTTTTATTTTAAAACGAAAAAATTCTTACGAAACAGGTCTTATTTTATAAATTTTTGATTCAATTGCTGTTGAGTTTACTCATCTCTACGTCCGTGGCATCGGCACTCCCACATTTTTTTAATGAAAAAGGTGATTGTTTTACTGAACATTGGAAAAAATGTCTCTGAACACACGCAATTCGATACTCGATAGGATGGCGTAACATATGAACAAAACCCATTTGAGGTTATGTTAGCTGTCAAAACTGAAATAACTTCATTACAAAAAATAGATCTAGACTGTTAAATTTCTTAAATTAATCAATCACAATGTCTGATTTTGACTCAATTGGTAGCACTGCATCCGACCAAGAGCTTCAGGAATTTCTTATGATTGAAAAACAAAAGGCGCAAGCAAATGCACAGGTAACACTGCAACAAACATCGTAAAGGAAGATTTAATAAATCTGCCCGTAATTTGCTCTAGGTTCACGAGTTCAATGAAATCTGTTGGGACAAATGTGTTGGAAAGCCCGGCTCAAAATTAGACAGTAGCACAGAGGTATGCCTCAGTAATTGCGTTGACCGCTTCATCGACACGTCGCTGCTAATAACAAAGCGGTTTGCCGACATGCTGCAGAAAAAGCGAAGCGGATTGTGAAATTAAATTTCCCTACCAAGTCAATGGGTCCGGTGCTTAATACGCTATTACCTTTGTTATTATTTCATAGAAGACAAAACATGAATAAATACTGTTAACATGAATGAGCTATTTTTTTTTTTTGGCCTCAATTATTCAAAGATTTTTGTTTATTCTTCTTTAGTTGTCTGTATATGTCAATCACTTTGTTTTGCTCCTGCTCAATCATTAATCGTGTGGCTACAGGCAAGTCCTTGCGCTTTCCTTTCAACTTGCCTTTGAATAGTTTTGGTTTGTTCTGTGTTTTCACTCGGCCTGATGATTCATTTGACGCTGACTCTTTCTTGTCTCCCTTCATGAGGGACTTTAACAACAGATTGTCCTTCTTCCCAGGCTGCAATAGGAAAATATATTGAAATTGATGATTAATCATTCGAAAATTCATTCGAAATTCTTACCCTTGGCACAGTCTCACTACGAACTGCTTTGCGAGGCAGAGTAGTCAGCGTTGGTGGTGCATGTACAACCTCGCCGAATTTGAATACATCCCTCTTGTATTCATCAATCGTATTTTCCTTCTTAGACTTTATGAAATATTAAATAAATTAAAAAAATTGTTTAAGCGGAATGCCTACCTCCTCCTTGTCCTCCTTGATTGCTTGCTTCACCAGAACTTTGACTAGTTTTGGATCCATTTTCGTTTGGGTGTTCTTCACCATGGGCTTCCTGGATTTCTTTCGCTTCAACATTTCATCAATTTCATTTGTGGGCCTCTTTTTTATAGCAATAGCGCCAGTTTTGGAATCTCTGACCACCGAAACTCCGTACTTTACTTCATATTCCGCTTCTTTGAGGGATTCTGTTGTCATTCTGTTGACTCTTCGTAGGTAGTCCACGTCGGTTTCGCTGGCGTGTTGCTTTATTTGTCTTATTTTATTGGATGGTTTCGAAACGGTTGTTTTCGGCGATTTGCTCGTCTTTTTTTCTTTGGGCAGGTCTTCAATGCCGCTGTGAATTCTTTTTATTTTTTTTCCACTCTTGGCGGCGTTGGCCAGTTTAACGAATTGGGCGAATTTGTTTGAAAATTTCTCATCTCCTTTAGCTGGTGGGTTATTTGTAACTCCTTTGAGCCTACGACGGAAATATTCAATTTTCTGTTAGATATATGAATGTATTAGAAATCAGTACTTTGCTAATTGGGTCGCTTGTTGTTTAAGAGGATCCCGAACACCATGGTGTTTTCTTGTGGGAATTTTCCTTTTTCTTGCCATTTCCTTCCAAAACTAAAAGTTAAAAAGTAAATAAAGAGCTGGGTGAGCTACACTACAAACACATGTGCCAAGTTGTGCCCGTTAGTTGTCACCGTTGTCACTTGTCAACTAGTTGTAAAGATAAAATAGAGATCCAGATGTGACTGTCAATTTTTTAGTTTTTTTTTAGTTTTTCCCCTGACAATGTCAGAAAAAAAATGGAGGGTAAACAAACAAACTCATTTAGCAGTAATAGGCGGGAAAATACTAGGAATCAGCAAACAAAAGTAAGTTTTTTTTTATTAATAATCAATAGTTTCTCGATATATTTTCAGGAAAATGGATTCATTTAAATATGCAAAGAAGTTGGAAGCAGTAAATAGAAAGAACTGTACTGCAAAGTTTGCTTTCCTTGCAAACTTTCAGGTGATGACGAAGACGGAGCTGTGGTTTCGTGAGAATAAAGTGTTAAAGGCAGTCTTCTTGAAGATAAAATTAATCCAAATACCAAAACAGAGAGAAAATGCTCATCATGTTTCAAACGGCTGGTCAATGAACTTGACAAAGACCTATATGGACCCGATAATCATCTCGTAGATTGACATCGAAGGTATTTCACTCAAGAAACTGATACCGTCAAAGTGAAACAACCTGGTGATATAAACGTTCATTGTATAATTCGCTTTCAATATGCCATTGCATTTCAATTTGGACCCAAGTTTGGCGCGTTTGCTGGGAGTGCATACTCAGACTCGTCCAGTAATCACATCAGGCCTTTGGCAATTTATTAAGACATATAAATTATAAGATGCACACGAGCGTCAATAAATAAACTGTGACAAATATCTGGAGCAAATATTTGGTTATCCACGAATGAAGTTTGCTGATCACCGAAGCGTTTAAACCCACTGTTTCATCCCCAGATATAGTTGAGATCAATAAGTTGATTGATTCACGCTCGTGTGCATCTTGTAATTTAAGTGTCTTAATAAATTGCCGAAGGCCTGATGTGATTACTGGACGAGTCTGAGTATGCACTCCCACCAAACGCGCCAAACTTGGGTCCAAATTGAAACGCAATGGCATATACAAAGCGAATTATACAATGAACGTTTATATCACCAGGTTGTTTCACTTGGACGGCATCAGTTTCTTGAGTAAAATACGTTCGATGTCAATCTACGAGATGACTATCGGGTCCATATAGGTCTTTGTCAAGTTCATTGACCAGCCGTTTGAAGAACGATGAGAATTTTCTCTCTGGTTTTGTATTGGGATTAAATTTATCTTCAAGAAGACTGTCTTTAACACTTTATTCACACGAAACCACAGCTCCGTCTTCGCCATCACCTGAAAGTTTGCAAAGAAAGCAAACTTTGCAGTACAGTTCTTTCTATTTACTGCTTCCAACTTCTTTGCATATTTAAATGAATCCATTTTCCTGAAAATATATCGAGAAACTATTGATTATTAATAAAAAAAACTTACTTGTGTTTGCTGATTCCTATTATTTTCCCGCCTATCGCTGATAATTATTTTGTTTGTTTACCCTCCAAATTTTTGTTTACATTCGATTTGGCAGCTGTCAAAAAAGTCCGGATCCCTATTGTCTTATGTTGTTTTCCATTGGTCCACTCGGAGTACTCTTTTTGTCTTTCGGAGAGAAAAAAACACTCGCGAAATGTTCCATTCGAACACTCGGTTCACTCCTTCGGACTGATTTTTACTTCCCGATTTCATTTCGGAATAGACTCAAGTGCATATAAACTCTTATATCGGACTACTTGTCAAAGATATAAATGAAAAAAAAAACGCATTTTTATTATTTTTTATTTCATTTCCTTTGTTCAAATTTCTCTAACGCATACTCAATAGAGTAGAAGACGATTTTCATTTGGGATCCATAGGGAATGAATTATTGGGCGGAAAAAATTAAAAACGACATTAGGTACACCAATTTTTTTTATATAATATAGGCTATGGACAAAAAATACAATATTATTTTGACTGTCTTAAGTTCGCTTAAATTGCAATTGTTTATTCAAACAAAAAAACACATAATAAAAAAATACACAATAAAATTAATAAAGAAAAATAGAGCTTGGCGAACCAATTAAACAAAAAAGCATACAAATTAAATAAATAGAAAAAAAGTGATCACCGTTTCATAGAACATTCGAAATATGCTAATTATCAAACTGGTTAAAGTAACGACAAATCCATCTTCATTTGATTAAGTGAAAATCTATTCCTCATTGTTCTTGTGAAATACAGACTTCATTATTTGGTTCCTAAAATCTCGAGTCGACGTCCTGATATTGCTCCTCAACGGTGATTTCCTTTCGGTGAGCAGTACCTCAATTTTAATGTAATCCGTTGTATCAATGAAGGTCTTTTCACAGACACAGGCGACTTCTTCTTCGCTGGTATGCTTTTGGTGCCGGCGACAAAAGCTGTGACGAATTGCCTCCATGAAATTATGACTACTGGCTCGGGTTTCGACTTTTATTTTACTAAATCAAAAATGGATTGCACTTCTTATAATTTGGAAATGATTTTTTAATTTCTTTGCCTACAGGAGGGCTTTTATTAGGAGGAAATCTATTGAATTTCTGAATTAAACTATCAACCTCTTTTTCTTGGTGTAGAGGAGAATGCAACATTTATTTATTGTCAAAAAAGTAGTGCTGGGCGGTGATACTTCTCTGGAATATTCGAAAACACTTTTCTAAAGAACAGCACTTAATACTCTGTTTGAATAAACTATTCGCATGTTGTGTACGTACTGAGCCATCGAGCACATTTAAAATTCAAAGTGACAAATGTCATATGTTTTGGTGTCAGTGCAAGTAGGTGTTATGGTGGATTTACACGGTCACACATTCCTAACATGTAAGATTAAAGGGATGCTAAATACTAAATATCCGTGTGACTGAAAGGGACAGCATTACCTAACATGCAAAAAAACGTGACACGTATTCATGTCGGCCATCTTGTTTACGTGGTAGGAATTATGGAAAAGCTATGCATGTTGATATTTTTATAGCGATGGCTTACGAAATTTCGATTTCCTATAAAACAAAATGGGCGCTGCTATCATATGTTTTAATCGCCATAATACATTTTTGACATTTCTCTGCTTCACATCGCCGATTGTACCTACTCAAGATGGAAAACACTATTAATACGGCAGCCTTTACGAGATCCATGTTTTTATTTATTTTTTAATTCTACTACAACAAAACCGATGAAAATAAATTTGTTTGTTTACATGTGATCTGTCAAATCTCCATAATAATGTTATAGCAAGTTAAAGTAAGTGATCTCATTCTTACACCTTATTAGCATTGACTGCGGATAAACGGATCTCTCTTTTCGGTTTTGTTGCAAAAATGCGCGTGCGTGAAGGTGTAAATCCACCATTAATCTTGTCTGTGTTAATCAAGATTTGCAAAAATTGATCTAGATAAAAAAAAATCAATCTCGCGCCCAATCGAATATGAAAATGACATCTCAGCTCAATAAAGAACTCTAGATAAAAAAATTAAAATGGTTTCGTTTTCGATTGGGCACGAAAAATCAGAGATCCGAATCTGACAATGAAATAAGGTTATTTCGAGTCTGAATGCAGTCATTATAAAACTAACCGAACTGTCACCGGAAAAGTTGGCGGGATATTTGCAACCCATAAGTTTAACTACTTTCTAGTTTAATTGAATTTCAATTTATTAAGTTAGGAAGACGAGCTGGGAAGTGGGAACCTTTTGCTCCAAAACCATGTCAACACCAGTAGATGAACGAAATATTGAAATAAAAGGTCGTATCGGCTCTGATGAGCAATTTGACGCCAAAGTAGAAATTGCAAAAAAATTGACTTTCACTGAAGGAAATCTTTTTGTGCAGAAGGATGTGTTTTTCAATTCCCTGAGGGGCCGATTAAAGTTGCGCTATTTGGAGAATGACAAATCGCAGTTAATTCACTACGATCGACCAGATATTTCGGGCCCAAAGTTGTCTAAGTACAATAAAATTGACGTAGCTGAACCGGAGCTGGTGGAAAAAATTCTAACTGCCAGCAATGGAAGCACGGGTGTTATAAAGAAGAAAAGGCATTTATTCCTTTACAAGAGTACGCGAATTCATATGGACAAAGTGGAGAACCTAGGCAACTTCATAGAGTTTGAAGTATGCCTTCGGCCAGAGCAAGAAGTAGAAGAGGGCCAGGTACTGGTTGATGAACTGATGAAAACATTCGAAATCAAGATAGACGATCTGATGACCGGGGCGTATTTTGATGAATTAAACAAATAATTTTAACAAACATGAGTGCTTATAGTTTTATTTTTTTACTGAACTAACGATGGGGGGGGGGGGGGGGGGGGAAATGTCATGCTTATAATTAATTTGATATATGTACTTAATATTATAGGCCCCTATTGCGAGTGGCGATTACTGATAGATGAGCGACATTTATCTATTGTCAATCGTCGATTATAGATTTTGATATTGTGAATGGTAATTGTGATTGACATTTGTCGATTGGCAATCGCTTGTTGTCGTTTAAATTTTTCTGATCGACTGTCTGTGAAAAAGAAAACAAAAATATTGTTTGCAAACATGTAAGTTGGTTAAATACAATTAAAGTGCATATTCTTCTTCATAACACGAATACCTAGACAGTCGATCAGAAAAATTTAAACGACAACAAGCGATTGCCAATTGACAAATGTCAATCACAATTACACATTCACAATACCAAAATCTACAATCGACGATTGACAATAGATAAATGTCGCTCATCTATCAGTAATCGCCACTCGCAATAGGGGCCATAATGTTACACTCAAGCCCCACCTTGCAGAAGGGCCGGTAGTGGTAGTGCTACAAGCTTCCCCTTTTTACCTTACCTTGTCCTTTCATTCAAAGAAGAAAAAAACTGTACCATTGAGGCCCCAATGTCCCCTACAGCTTCGCTGCACCGGAGAACGGGGATACTACCTTTGGGTCGACTGGTCCCCGCTTACAGGCGACTAGGACACAGCCGACCTTAACGACTGGGAAGAGGGGTGCTCGGCCACTCACAGCCAGGCATGGGTACCGCACCGCGCTAGCTTGCCGGCGGGCGTGAATTCTTGTCTGTGAGCCTGAACTGGGGTTACCTCTAGTTTCACATGTCTTCAAAATATGAAGCTCTTTCCTGGAAAACCAAAAACCAGAAAAGAGCTCTCTACCTCCGTACACAATTGACCGATGTACCTCCATTGCTAACCGTTTGCGGAGAGAGAGAAAGAGTGTGCGAGAGTGGTATTGTTACCACCATCGCTTGGGTGGCCCGAAGGGTCAGGAGGCCTGGATGACCTTGAGAAGTGAGAGGCGCTCTATCCAGCAAGCGAGAAGTAGGTACGCCGGAAGAGAGAGAGAGGGGAGGAGAAGGTGATGAATCTCCCCTGTGCTGGCCCACCCCGCCACGTTTCCACATGGACTCCATGGCCACCGCGCCGCACCATTGGCGATGACCCCTAAATTGAAAAGGGAGATAGACCTATACAGCCTCTGCTGACGCCTACTCCCGTTGTGTTGAACCTCCTTCAGCTCACTTCCCGCTGCAGACTTACGACCCCCTCCTTGAAAGGATGGTTAAACCGCCATACCTAGGCGTTCAGACTCCGTAGAGATTAGTTCCAAGAAAACAAATGACGAAGAATAGACACAGAGAAACTACCGAAGTTCTTTAGCAGGTAATCGCTCTGAGCGCGTCTTAATATATTCGATCATAATCAAGTAAAAACACGAATAAAACTAAAGTAACAATATAAGAGCTATTTTACGTCTAGATCTTGAAAATAAGAAAAGAATTTAAAAAAAAAAACACAAAGACATGATCAAGGTGATTTTTGAACTACCTTGAGGTTTTCCTAGAACTACCAAAAAAAAACTCAAGCAAACTACTTGCTCGAACCGAAGGTGCTATTCCACAGCAACTCCGCGTTCCTTTACTCCTTATCAAACGAGAAATTGGACTGCCAATGGACTCGACGTCAATTGGTCGGGGATCCATATGTTAATGAACCGACTTTGTCAAAAAAATACTTTCAAGGATTCGCGTTATTAAAACTAAATTCCGGGCACGAACTATACACTGCCTTGCTGAATCCGTTTGGAAGACAATTGACAATACTAAATATAACAAAACAACGAAACGAATCTATACGCGATGAGCGATGTGCTCTGGTCGGGATGTCGATGCTGTAGCTCTACTCTGACGACGGTGGTGTAACATTTGTTAACTCCTACCCCGAAACTGCTTTTACGACGTTCTCTATGCGACGCAACAGATGAAATGGGTGCATATATATATATATATATATATATGTACGTATATAAATGATGGTATGAATATGGTAAATATAATCAATATAATAACTGAGGAAAAAAAAAACCAATGATGACTTACGTGGAAACTCCCAGCTGATGCGCGCACACTGCCGACGTTCCTGTTGGATATCAAATTGTGTAAGAGCTCAACGACCTATATATGTATATATATATATTTGGGTGCCTATGCAGGTCCCTAAGTGATTGCAACGAAGTGCCTAAACGCGATGAACAATTACTCGTCCTGTACTGCCGTGATTCCGACTAAAACAACCAAAAGACTAAATTTTTCACGCGACGGATTGCTTGGGGCTGCCTTTTCTTTACTCCTTGCATCGCCCCTGGGTATATGTGAGGGCGTGAGGATTGAAAAATCGACCGAACTCTAACTCACTGGCACTATTACTAATTCTGTGTAATTTTTCTTTCTTTCACGACTCTACTGGATCGCTGATCCGTGAGTGAATTAACTTTACCGGATGTTATGACGAACTAACCGAACTGGCCTGCCACCGATGGCTGCTTACTCGCGCTGCGAAGCGATAACTATACTTCTAAATTGAATCAAGCCGATCCGGCGGCTATCGCGACACTACTAAAGAAATAAATCAGAGATCCCTGAAGTGGTGAAAAAAGACCGTGGATCTATGAATATAACTACGTATTGTATACGGGTACGTATCTAAATATATATTTCCCTGATAGGCTACTCTACAATACTAATACTTTGTATTGAAAGTACACGATAATGACACTTAAAAAAAAAAATGTTCTGGTGAGCTGGACTGCTGCTGCTGGTGTCTGAGTCGCTTGTGACTCCGGCGTCGCTTGTGACTATAGCTGGTGTTATTCCGAGGCGCTTGTGACTCGCTGATAACATTTTGAGTCGCTTGTGACTCCTGCTGGTATTATTTCGGCGGCTGTAAAGGGGCCTGTTCGAACTTGGCTGTAGAGGGGCCTGTTCGAACTTTATAGCTTCGTCGCTACGAGACGTGTGAAGGGGCCGAGTAGTATATGGTCCCTATATGCCGAGGCTTATGAAGGGCCCGCGGAGTATATTTGGACGGCCGACGTCTGAGGAAAATGTATGAATTGGCCGCGTAGTATATATATTGTTGCATGTTTGCTTGAACTGTGTCATTAATTAGTCAACTACGCCATCTAGTAGAAAGTGGCCATATTACCGATTTTGGCAGCATTGGAATAGCAGTTTGAGTAGCTGTGGTATAACTTGGTATGTTGTTCTCGAACCTTCTGAACTTAACGAACCTTCTCAACGAATCTGGAAATTTCGAGAGGTGTCACTAGGAGATATAAATAGATGTCGCAGGAGCACCCAAGACATTCGAGTTGTGAACCGCGATAAAGAAGGGCGATAGATGACAGTAGTGAAAAGTATAGAGAATATTGAATAAGAGAAGTGATTGTTTATTTAAAGTGATTAATTGTGAAAGTGAATTGTTGGATTAAATAAGTGAATTATTAGAATAATAATCAAGAAGTAAAAGACATTGAAAGAGAACTAATAAAGATTAATTAAATAGAATTACGTTTTATCTTTTCGAATCCTAGCCTGGATGTAACAATATGTTTCGTGCGGTTGTGAGCAGGGCCCGTGGAGTATATTTGGACGGCCGACGTCTGACCCCTCTCGCTTACGAGGTGAGTGTCGGACGGACCGCGCTGTCGTGTTACGACGCGTGACTGCCTAACCTGGTGGAGAAAAGGAAAGGGTTGTTACACTTTCGCCTACGACTGAGGTACAGTCACGAGGATTCCCTCGTGCTGATGCTCGAAACCGTGCATCCTACCTGGTGGTGTTTGTGTCCACTTGTATGTCTGGGAGTCGGGCTCCTTCGTCGCCTTCGTCCGAGTTAATTCCTTTGATGAGGCTACTCGTTAAATCGAGGGACATGCGGTTCCGTCAACACTTGATTGCGATGTACTGCAGCCTGGTGTGCAACAGGGCGAGAGAAAAGTCGGACGGAATTAATCAGCCGTCTTCTTTCGTATTTAATTTCTTTTTGTTTGTTCTTACTTACCCCATCTGCTTTTGCGAGAGGGGCCAAAAGCACTCTGGAGCCGTTCGCAGCTCTGATGGTATTTGCGTTGGCGTCCTAACGCTTAGCGCTGACCGGGATTACTTCTGTCGCGAATCCTTGGAAATCCTACACGATGCTCCTGTTTGTGGCTCGTGGCGAGTAGTGGTCGATGGATTTCCACTCTTCGGCGATGATTCCTTGGCGGATGGCTCAGCTGGAGAAGGATTTGCGTTCGTCCTCTCTGGTGCTGAGAATGGTTCGGGAATTCTGGGGCGACGTGCTTATTCGTCGTCCGCCCAAATCAATAAAAAAGACCGCCTGCTGTCTCCAACCTCCATTTATACAATCGGCAAATGGATACTTTCGTTGACATCTGGCCGTCGCTCGGGTGGATGCGTTTAGCCGTCAGAATTTTTGTTTCTTCGTTGATTCGGGGGATGTGTTCGCTTGATGGCGAGAGTTACATTGAGCGAAACAGCGACTTTTGCTGTCTGCTGCTGTGTCGTGCTTATTTGCAATGCCAGCACGGCAGGGATTCGTTACATACCTTAAAGCTTTCCGAGTCTTGCGAGAGAAACTGTCAAGGAACACGCATGCCTGCCGCTGACTTCGGACTCTATCGGAGTATTCTCGAGTCTCGTACACAATCTGAGCTATCCGGGCCTGCTGTTCGCGTACTCGGGCGGTTTCTTCACCGAAGACGTTCTTCTATTTCTTTGTACGTATCTTTACCTTTATGGGTGTTCTCGTCCTATTTTGGGTTTTTCTTTTGCCTATTTTAAATGACCATAGGTGGTCGCGATTATAAATTGTAGTTTTTGGGTTTCTTATGTGGGATGGTGGGATAAAATTTGTTCGTTTCTTCCGGGGATATAGGATAGGATCAGGGTATGCGATTGTATGTCGTTCTCTGCAGATGCAGATTGCTCTTATCTCCGTATGTCCTTGGAGTGCACTATTCCTAAGTCATGGCCTTGCTCGCCTTCCAGTTGGTACAAGTTTCCTATGACCTTAACGACTCTGGCTTTTATAAATTTCCGACAGAACTTAGCGTTTATTCCCTTTGGGAAATTACTCAATACATGATTTCTCTTGTACACACTGTCTCCGACTTTGTACTTGACTGGGTTGCATCGAAGGTTGTAACGCTTCTCGTACTTGCCGAGTTATTCAATCCTTCAAGTTGCCTGAGCAACTTGTAGTCGCTGCCGTGTTCTATCATCCGCTGGCCGAAAAGTGCTTCGTAGGGCGACATTCCGGTGGCCGAGTGGATCGAGGTCCTCAGAGCTCTACCTATCGGGTGTATTTGGGCGTCCCAGGAAGAGTGGTCCGGGCCGATGTACGCTCGAATGGCTGTAAGGATGGAACGGTTTACTCGTTCGCTAGCGTTCGCTTGGGGCGAGTATGCCGCGGTTCTCAAATGTTTAAAACCGAGTGCGAGGGCGAAGTTGCCGAAGTCTTTGCTCGCGTATTGTTGTCCGTTGTCTGAGAGCAAAGTTTCGGGACTCCAAAAATAGAAAATACCTCGTCACGAAGAAATTGTATGGCCGCTTCGGAGGTCGCTCTACGAATGGCCTTAATGATGACAAATTTCGAGAATTGATCGAGCGCGATGATGACATGAGTGTTTCCTCGCTTCGATCGCGGGTACGGACCCAGGAAGTCAGTGTAGACGTGTTGGAATGTTCTGTCTACCACAAAGCCTTTTCCCATCTCCGCTCGTAGGGAGGTGTTGGATGCTTTCGTCGTTTTACAGACTTCGCAGGTGTCGATGTATTCTTTTACTTGCGCGGCCGTGTTCGGCCAATAAACTTGCGCCCGCAGCCTATACAGGGTCTTAGCGACGCCTCCATGAGAGGCTTCCGGTGGGCAATGAGCCATGCGGATCAGATGGGCAGTTTGCGTGGCTGGAATCCATAGTTTCCAAGGTTGCTCGTCGTGAAGAGGATTGCTTGTACTAGTTTGGATCTTCTTGTACACAAAATGGTTTGTGACCCGAAGATTCGGTAGGTTTTTATTACCGCCGACGCTGTCGACGATCTGACGGTATTACTCCGAGTGGAAACTAGGGTCCGTCAGGTCAACGTGCAGTACGTCGGTGAGCCCGCTCGGTATCGAGTCGCCGGTTCGGAGGGCCTCCACTTTATGAACGCGGGATAATGCATCCGGTGCAACGTGTAAACTCCCCTTCCGGTGTTCGACATCGAACGTGTAGCCTTGTAGCTCCAAACTCCAACGCGCTAATCTGCCTTTGAGTTCCTTCCTGGCCATGAGCCATTGAAGACTGGCATGGTCCGTGATGACCTTGAACCTGAAGCCTCCTATGTAGGGTCGGAACTTCGCGATCCCCATGATCGCTGCTAAACACTCTCTTTCCGTCACAGTATAGTTACGCTGGGCAGAATGCAGTTTATGCGAGTAGTAATACACTGGTCGCTCGTTCTATTCGTCGTCCATCTGGCTCAGTACGGCTCCGATTCCTGTGGAACAGGCGTCGCACGAGATGATGAATGGTCGTCTAAAATCAGGGTTGGCCAGAACGGGTGCGCAGGACAACCTCTCTTTGATCTCCTGGAATGAGGCAATCGCTTTTTCGCCGAAGGCGAATCTAGTGCCTTTCTTCAAGGTGTCTGAAAGATCTCCGGACAAGGTGGAGAAGTTCTGGACAAACCGTCGGTACCAACCGGCCATTCCCAGGAATCGGTGGACTTGACGGACGTGCCGTCTGTGGGATTGGAAATTCTCGGATGGCTTGTACTTTGCATGGGTCTACTTTCAAAACCCCTCTGCCAACAATGAATCCTAAATACCTTAGCTCCTGATAGCAGAACTTGGATTTCTCCAGGTTAAACTTACGCGCTACGCCTGATAACATTGAGAGATGCTCGTCGAAGGTGCTGGAGATGATCAGCAGATCGTCAAGGTATACGAAGACTTTGTGTCTTCATTCATAAAGCGGTCTCCCGGGAACAGTCAACGCTGTCTTCTCCTTGCTTTTCTCGTCCAAAGGAATCTGCCAGAAGGCATCCTTTAAATCGACGCTGGACATATAATAGGTATCCGGCAATGGAGCGAGTAGTCCATTAATATTCTGTAGGGGGTCCGCATCCTTTTTCGTGACGCGATTGAGATCGCGTACGTCCAAGCACATGCGGTGTTTGTCGCCTCTCCGCACTAATACGACGGGAGAGCTCCACGCGCTTGGGCTGATCTCAATCACGTCCATCGCTAGCATGCGATCTAGTTGAGCATATAGATGTTCCTCTACTACTGGGGAAACTGGGTAGTGACGCCTCTTTATCGGGGCGGCATCTCCGGTATCGATTTCGTGTGTCGTGAGGTGGGTGCGCCCTAGGCCTAAATTTGCATAGGACGAAAACTTCTTGAGCGTCTCGTCGAGGCGCTGTATCTCGTCGGGGGAAAGATGGTGAGCCTGAGATAATATTTCGGCTCTGGGAATAGAGTCCCCGGTCATATCGATGCCGACCGCGATGCTGTTCACATCGAAGGGGGTCGACGTCGAAGACGGGATGATGTTAGGTGCTAAGCCGAACTTCTTCCAAAAGTCTATCCCTATAATAAGTTCTTGGGAAATGGACGGAACTACGTACAGTGTGATGTTTTCCGTACGGTCGTTAAAGAGTACTTGCGCGGAAATGATTCCCACAATGTTTTGGGATCGACCATCAGCAGTGGTTACGGCTGAGGTGAAGGGTTTCCACGAAATGTGGTGACTTTTCAAATTAGCAACTCCCGCTCCGCCTATGACACTGATGCACGCGCCCGTGTCCAGGAGACCTGACCAAGATCGGTCGAAAAAGGTTACGACTGCGTAAGGTCGTGGATCTCCGTCAGTTCGTGGCGAAACCTGCAACGTGGTCGCTACGATAGCGGCGAGGTTATGTCTTCTCTGGGTAAATCGCTTCCTAACTTTACGTATGCGGGACGATGGAGTGGCCTTCCCGAAAATGCGTTGTCGTGCTGTCAGGTATTCCGACCATCGTTGGTCGTACCTACGACTTATAAGTTCGAATGGGTGGGTTTGCGACGCTCGTACCTGCGGCAAGAGCCTGGGTTGATGCGGTCTCGGGTTCCGCATTGGATATTACATTTGATGCCGACGAATCTCCGGTTGGATTGTCTGGGCGTTTCTGGATAGTGATGGTGATGGGTACGTCTGGGTTCAATTTTCTATTACCGGTCTGGTGTTCTTCGAACTGCCCTCCCCGGTTCGAGGGTAGATCGTCCTTGGGTTTTCCCGACATCTTGGGCAATTTGCAGTGAAGACATTCTCGAGACCACAACGGAAACAGAATGGGTTCTGCGGTAGCTTGAGGCAATCATACATGGTATGGCCGGGCTCCCGACAGATCCAACAAATGAATGGTCTGCGTTCGCGGTGACGATATTCTACTGCATCCACGCCAACTTCGGCTGTCGTAGGGTCGAGACGCTCTTCTTCGCTGAGCTCGCTGACATTTCTCCTGAAGGAATGTCCTGCAGAGAACTTGGGTTTGCTCTGGGAACTGCTGTGCGGCTCCGCTAAAAAGCGCTCGATGCTCCGACAGACGTATACTAACTCCGCTATATCCGACGTATTGAAAGTGAGCAAATGTTGCCCAATTTGACGTTTCACGTTTCGTTTGATGATCTCTATGAGATCACGATTCGCCTTGGGGTATTTAAGTCTCGCGTTGAGCCTTAGTACACTCCCGTAATAGGAGTCAAACAATTCATGATCTTCCTGGTGGAGTGAAGACATTTGTCGAAATATATCAAAGTCCGTTTCTAGACTGCGGTACTGCTCGAGGAGAGCTAAGCGTAAAGCTTCCCACGAGGCGTGAGGGTTTTTCTTTATCCACCCCCAAAACCACAGTTTTGCCTGTCCTTTAACTAGATGGTGGAAATTGAGGACATTGGGGCTGCCTTTTCTTTACTCCTTACATCGCCCCTGGGTATATGTGAGGGCGTGAGGATTGGAAAATCGACCGAACTCTAACTCACTGGCACTATTACTAGGTTAGGTTAGGTTGAAGTGGCTGTTAGCAAAAAGCCAACACACTTAGACCAATGAGGTCTGTTGTGATGCCACATGGATCGGGAGTTTCGACCCCTACTCGCTAAAACCATTTGGAGCTTCTAATGAAGCGCGATAGACTTCTAACATCTGTATTAGCTAAGTCACTGAGTTCGTTGACGAAGAAGGCTCCTAGGTAGTGATTTCTTTTATGGGAGAGTGCAGGACATGTGCAGAGGAGATGAGACGTAGTCTCCTCCTCCTCCTCATCCCTGCAGCTTCTGCACTATTACTAATTCTGTGTAATTTTTCTTTCTTTCACGACTCTACTGGATCGCTGATCCGTGAGTGAATTAACTTTACCGGATGTTATGACGAACTAACCGAACTGGCCTGCCACCAATGGCTGCTTACTCGCGCTGCGAAGCGATAACTATACTTCTAAATTGAATCAAGCCGATCCGGCGGCTATCGCGACACTACTAAAGAAATAAATCAGAGATCCCTGAAGGGGTGAAAAAAGACCGTGGATCTATGAATATAACTACGTATCGTATATGGGTACGTATCTAAATATATATTTCCCTGATAGGCTACTCTACGATACAAATACTTTGTATTGGAAGTACACGTGTTATGCTCCGTTCCGTTAATTGTTATGCTCCGTTAATAAAAACAACCGTTCCGTTAGACTGCTAAATGGGGATTGACAAAAGTTCTCAGCACGAATGGATCCTCACCGTGCACACAGTCACTCAGTGCACACTTACACACAAGAAAGGGTATGGTGGTGAAGAATAGATAGCGAATTCAACAGATTGGCAACGTATTAATCATATCTCGTATGCGGCATGATCAGTCTCTGGACTGTTTACGTTAGCACAATTATTGTTGGCGTCGTGAAACCATGGGATTGTTTATCACAGGATGTTTACAATCGATCATGGGTTAACCATGGGCATGGGATTGTTCATCGTAGGATGTTTACAATCGATGATGGTTTTAAATGTCTTGCAAGGCAGAGTAATATCTCTTATTTATATAAAGTATAAATTCCTTCGGTGAATGGAGATTGAGTTTGTGTAGCAAAAGCCATTTGACTTCACGCAATGCTTATTAAGCATTTTCTACACGTCTCCATTAGCCTTCGACACCACGATCTATTTTATAATGTGTATTAATGTACACAAATATACCATCGCATTATCTATAAGCGTATCCGCTTAACACCTCCCCCCTTAAGAAAAGTAATTAAATAAAATTACTTTCAGGTTGACCATGTACACCAGAATGAACCGTGAGCACAAGGACCATCCGAATACCAAAAACCCATGTCACACCTCTAATTTATTTATTTACGTACTTCTAAAACTAAGAATATAATGTAAAATTAAAGTATAATACAATACAAGAATATAATATGAAATAAAATTATAATGTGTTTTTAATGATTCCTTTTATAAATCGTAATTGTATCTTAAACTTCTAGGATAAATATTTTCCTGTTTTCCAGGTTCAACATTATTTTTGTAGGTAACGGTATGCTGTACTACAGGTCTGCGTTCCTTTTTATTAAAACATTTATTAAACAATGTTAAGGTATTGTTACCTTTAATACATTTAATGGTGAGTAAACCCATTCCAATTAAGACTAACAAACTCATGAATCCATATCCAAACTCTGCTGGTCTAAGTTTAACATTCAAGAATTTTGACAAATTCGATTTTTGATTATTGATTTCAATACTTAGATCTTCAATTTCTTTTATACTATTGGTCTTAATATTTTTTACAAATTCAATGGGTTCTACATCTTTAATTCTTATGTTAAAACAACAATCATCAGAATAGTTATGATATACATTATTGAGGTAAGTTTCATTACCTTTTTCTGAAACTACAATCTTAAAATCTACAGTACTAAAGCAACAGTTATTTTCAAGAGTTAATAATCCCACTCCTTTAATTATTCCTCGAGTAATATGGTGACTACAATTGTTATTAAATTGCGTATTGTCTGACACAAAAAATAAGTACTTATTTTCTATCAACTTTATATATGATTCAATATTGTGAGGGATTATTCGAATATTACATATTTTCTTACTTCTTTTCATAAAATTATTCAAAATACAATCTTCCATAGACATAGTTGACTCAAGAACTAGACTGTGCGTTATTAAATATGAATCTTCATACATTGTGATATCATTTAAATCATCCTTATATCCAAAATATTCTTTATCATTAGATATGAAAAAGTAATTATATCTTTTTTCGAACATTACTTGTTTGTGGTCTTCAAATATTGGTATTGCAATTACTTTGTATGCATCATATGAATTTGCTTCAAGAAAGGGTACAGCCACAATTACTACAATATTTTTATTTTTCTCAAAACATTTTACTTTTGCATGTTTTATTATTTTATTATACATACTTATGCTTGGAGTGTAAATCAAATTTTGTTAATTTTTACTTAGCATTAAGATTTCTATAATTTTTTCTGGAGTTATAATTGAAGGGTGTACAGTGCTCAATTGAAGAAACAAAATGGCATCTATTGTGATATCAAGTTCAGATTCTAACTCTAAACTTGCTGAAATTATTTTTAGTTGCATGTCTTGCAGGTATTCAAAAATCATTTCCTTCCTTTTTGCTTCATTGTTATCAAAAATTAGAGTATTCAGTGCTTCCATAAACTCAGAAGATTTCTTATTTATTGTTTCAATATTACTTTGCAAATTCTTATTTTGATCGTTCAACTTCTTTATTATATTAATTTCTTCTTCTAATCCTTGTTTTATTATTTCTTCGTTTTTATTAAAGGACTTTATTGCCTCATCATAATACCTTGCATCATTGTCATCCATTGTTCCAAACAATGTTTTAAGACCTGTACCTACTATGTTAATTAATCCTCTCTTGTACCTACTTTTCATTTCTTTTGTTCGAGAACTGTTAATACCTAATAAATTATAAATTGTATCCATTTTCTTTAACAATCTACTATAATGTGATTTTCCGATCATCATTAATTCTTCACACTGGTGAAAGCTAGAGACGCATTCCTTTTCGATATTGTTAACTTTTTGCGTCAACCAGTAAATATGTTCTTCATGTATGGTAAGATTTACATTGGATATTATGGTGACGTGTCCATTGATAATTTTAGTCTTCCCAATCCAATCAAAATAAAATCCTCCATTACCGTTGAGGTTTTCAATAACAAGTCCCCTCACTTGAAAGATGCTACAAAAATCATAGGAAAAATAACCAAGTTCAGTATAGATAGTTACTTTTATTTTATTTTTATTGTTATAATGTTCTAATAGATCCCTAAGTCCTTTAAAATCACTATCAAACCTAATTCTATATAATGTATGGTTTAACAAGTTTTTTTGAAACCTTTCTTGTCTTCCTATTAGTTCTTAAAAACACATTTGAGTCGGTTACTTTAGTAATAACATATGGTCCTATAAATGTTTTTTCCAACTTTCTATTTACGCTTAAATTTTTGACTAGCACCTGGTCTCCCACTTTATATGATGGTGCGTCTTTGGTGCTTTTATCATACGTTTCCTTGGACTTTAACTTTGACTTTAATAAATTTTCTTTTACCTTGCCTTCTATGGAACTGATTTTATCTGAAATGTTCTTAACATACTCTCCTACTGTTACCAAGTCCAACTTATCAATATTGCTTGGTCTATTTGCTTGCCGCCCGAATAATACTTCGTGTGGGCTATAACCTGTTGTTGAATGTATTGTTGAGTTGTAACAAAAACTTGCAAATTTGAGAGCTTCATCCCAATCGTCCTTTTCGAAATTTACTGTGTTCAAATATTCTTTGAGTCTACCATGTATCCTCTCTACTGCTCCATTGGATTGTGGATGAGCAACACTAGTTGTTATGTGCTTGAACTTGAATATTCTTGCCAAATTCTTCATTAATTCATTGCAAAATTCGGTTCCGTTGTCACTTAGGATTATTTTTGGAATACCAAGATACGTAATCCAATCGTTTACAAACGCTTTTGCTATTGTCTCTGCGTTTTTGTCTTTTATAGGAACGAACCTTATGAATTTTGACAAGCTATCCTGCATACTCAACGAGTAAAAATTTCCATTCTTTGAAACTGGATATGGTCCTGTAAGATCCATATTTACTTGTTCCAAGCAGTACGTAGCATTGGACACAATTACCATTGGCATCCGTGTAGGATGTCTGTCTATTTTTCCTAGCTGACAATTCGTACAACTCTTAATAAATTCTATTACCATATGATTCAAATTTTCCCAATCATATTTTTCTCTAATCTTTGCAATAGTCGCTCTCTGTCCTGCATGTCCCCCAACCAAACTTTCATGGTATTCCTTAATAATATCCAATTGTTTTTTCTTATCCGTTATATCTATTAAGTTACTTGTTTCAACAATTTCGTTGTTCTTTTCCAAATTTGTATGGACTAATGCTTCTGGACCTTCTTCGCTTAAATTATTTTCTAAAGAATCTCCACTACCATTTTCATTTCCTTCTATATCTACAGAATTGTCAATATTTTCACTAACTCTATCTTCGCATTCACACGAACATTTTTTCTTTTTCCTGACTTTTCTTGTTGTTACTAAGATATTTCTGCTTAAGTGGTCTGCAACCACGTTATCGAGACCCTTTTTATATTCAACGACATATGTATACTCTTCTAACTTTAACCTCCAACGTACCAAGCGTGATCCTGGATCTTTTACATTAAAAAGCCATGTCAATGGTCTATGGTCAGTTCTAATTATAAAATGCTGCCCATATAAATATGGTCTAAATACCTTTACCGCCCAAACAATGGCTAAACACTCTTTCTCCGTGGTGCTATAGTTTATTTCGGCTGCATTTATACTTCTGCTTATGAATTGTATTGGCAGATCCTTATTTTCGTGTTCCTGTGACAACACAGCACCTAATCCTGCATTCGAAGCGTCAGTTGTAACAATAAATGGTTTCTTGAAATCTGGGTATTGAAGTACAGTAAAACTGGATAATGCCTGCTTTAATTCAATAAAAGCTTTCTCTTCATCCCTCCCCCATTTAAATTCAACTCCCTTTCTCAGAAGCTTATTAATAGGACCAGCTATTTGGCTGAAATTTTTTATAAACTTCCTGTAATAATTCATCATTCCTAGGAATGACTGAATTTCCTTCACATTCTGTGGAGCTTTAAGGTTCTCTATAACTCTTACCTTCTCAAGGTTTGGTTTAACGCCATCTTCTCCTATCACATGGCCTAGATAACTGACTTCCTTTTTCAAAAACTCGCTCTTATCTGCTTGCAGTTTAAGATTTGCCTTTTTTAGCTGTTCAAAAACCTCCTCAAGCCTTATGTTGTGTTCTACTAAATCTTTGCCATACACTACAATATCGTCCATATACACAAAACATTTTATGCCTTTTAATCCTGTGAGGACAATGTCCATCATACGTTGAAAAATACTAGGAGCATTTTTCAATCCGAATGGCATTCTCGTAAATTCGAAATGTCCGTGTGGAGTCGAAAATGCAGTTTTTTCCATATCTACTTTCTTTACTTTAATTTGGTGAAATCCTGCTCTTAAATCGAGTATTGTAAAATACTTAGCATGACCCAAATTATCTAAAATTTCTGCAATATTCGGAATAGGATAGCTATCTGCAATTGTCAGATCGTTTAATTTCCTATAATCCACAACCATTCGCCACTTCTTTTTCCCTGATGCATCTATTTTTTTCGGAACTATCCATACTGGTGAGTTCCAAGGCGATGTAGAATTTTTTATTATACCATCCTTCATTAATTCCTTAATATTTTTATTGACTTCTTCATCATGTACCTTAGGGTACCTATACGATTTAGTATAAACTGGTTTCGCATCTTGCCCTGTTCTTATATTACACTCAATCGAATTCGTATTAGTTAGTGATTCACCTTCTAAAAGGAATAAATCATAATACTTTGATATGAGTTTTCTGATTTCATCATCTTCTCCTTTATTGAGATGATCCAACCTTAATGAATCCTGAATCAGTTTGCCTCTATCCCTGACGTGATTAACCTTTCTTTCATTGATTCTATTTTTATTATCTTTATAATGACTCTTATCATTCTTTATCATTTCAAATTCTCTCAGATGCGTTACTTCAACTTCGATATCATTTTTAACTATCTTATCTGATATATTCAACATACTTACAAGACATTTCCCGTCTCTTACATTACTTATGCAACTCGGCACTATAATACTTTCATTTACGAATCTGTTCACTATCACCGAAGTACCATCTATCAATTCTTTATCAATTTTAACAAGTCTAAACACCTCTCTTCTAGGCATTACATTAGCTTCATCTCCTTTATATCTTAATTCATAACAATTGTCTTTTACATACAATGTGTTACTACCATAGTCTATCCTGCATTTCATTTCCCTAAGGAAATCCGCACCAATCAGACCATCGTATTCATAGATCATGTTGTTAGAAACAACATGGAATCCCCATCTATGAAATACTTTCTTGGAACTAGAATTTTCCCATATACAAAAACGAATATCACTAATTCCTAATGTTTCTTTACTTTTACTTCCCAGTCCAACTAATTCTATTATTTTTTCAACGTTAAGTTCTTTTTTAAAAATACACTTTGCTTTTATTAAGCTAACCGAAGCACCCGTATCCAACAACATTTTATACACGCAGTCCTTATAATTAATGTAAATGTAAGGGCTTTCTTCACTATTAAAAGAAAACGCTGCCTTACTGTTAGCGCTTCTTAATCGCGAAAATTTTGAGCTTGATTATTTTTGGAATTTAAATTCCGATTTTTCGAAAAACAATCCTTTGTATTATGGCCCATCTTACCACACGAATTGCATTTTACGTTTGGCCTTCTATTAGGATTCTCTTTTGAGAAACACTCATTTGCCTTGTGGCCTATTTTCCCACATTTGAAACACTTGTACTGGTTAGTGTTTATTTTGAACAAATTTTTGTTCGAATAATCACTCTTAGGAGTTTTCTTCAAATTAAGGAGACGTGCTTCTTCATGCTGAGCATGTCTGCCTGCCTCTGCTAGGGTTGTTGGTCTACAGTTATTAACGTAACTGCATATTTCTGGGTTTAACCCATTTATGAATATATTTAGAATCACCTTGTTTTCTATATATTCATGTATCACTTGCAAATCTTTGGGTGTATTTAACACTTCCTTTGCATCGGAACCAAGCCTTCGAGACATTGTTTCCATAAATTGTTGGAACTGCCGTACGGTGTTAGTTCCTTGTTGTGCACTAATGAGCTCTCTATAGAGTCCCAATGTACTATTTGTCTCCTTGTAGAGACTTTTTAGTTGTTCCTTGAGAGTTTGCCAATTCTCAATTACTTTATTTTCAAGGATAACCCTTGCATTGCCAGATATCTGGACCTTGATATATTTAAAAAGAAAATCTGTTTGATCCTCTTTGGACAATTGAAACGCATCGTCACATGCGTTAATAAAGGACGCTAACTCTGATGCCTCACTTCGAAATTGTGGGACGAGTTTCACCAGCGTATTGATATCTAATCTTTGGTTTTCCATGTTATTTGGCATTCTGACTACCTATATGGGTACAACCAAAATTTTTCTTCCCTGAATCCTACACTGTACACTCCTCACTAGTATAATCACCACAGTTAAATTAACTACACTGGAAGTCTTAACTAGTCTTATCACTAATTTACCTGATCAGTACTAATACTGGAATCATTTTATTCATTAGGTACGTCCACTGCTTGTTGCACCGCTTGTATATTTCTACCGCTTCTTCCTTTGGAGGTTCTTTGTTGTATTTGTTATTGTACCGCTTTTTTTTTTTTTTGTATCACTTTTTATTTTTATATTATTTTTTTTTTTCTACCGCTTTCTGTTGTAAAACTTTTTCCAATTTTACCACTTTTTACTGTATAACTTTTTTCAATTTTAACACTTTTTACTTTTGTAACTTTTCGATTCCACTGCTTTATACTTTTGTAACTTTTCGATTCTACCGCTTTATACTTTTGTAACTTTTTCGATTCTACCGCTTTATACTTTTGTAACTTTTTCGATTCTACCGCTTTATACTTTTGTAACTTTTTCGATTCTACCGCTTTATACTTTTGTAACTTTTTCGATTCTACCGCTGCCACCAATTTTGTTATGCTCCGTTCCGTTAATTGTTATGCTCCGTTAATAAAAACAACCGTTCCGTTAGACTGCTAAATGGGGATTGACAAAAGTTCTCAGCACGAATGGATCCTCACCGTGCACACAGTCACTCAGTGCACACTTACACACAAGAAAGGGTATGGTGGTGAAGAATAGATAGCGAATTCAACAGATTGGCAACGTATTAATCATATCTCGTATGCGGCATGATCAGTCTCTGGACTGTTTACGTTAGCACAATTATTGTTGGCGTCGTGAAACCATGGGATTGTTTATCACAGGATGTTTACAATCGATCATGGGTTAACCATGGGCATGGGATTGTTCATCGTAGGATGTTTACAATCGATGATGGTTTTAAATGTCTTGCAAGGCAGAGTAATATCTCTTATTTATATAAAGTATAAATTCCTTCGGTGAATGGAGATTGAGTTTGTGTAGCAAAAGCCATTTGACTTCACGCAATGCTTATTAAGCATTTTCTACACGTCTCCATTAGCCGTCGACACCACGATCTATTTTATAATGTGTATTAATGTACACAAATATACCATCGCATTATCTATAAGCGTATCCGTTTAACACACGATAATGACACTCAAAAAAAAATGTTCTGGTGAGCTGGACTGCTGCTGCTGGTGTCTGAGTCGCTTGTGACTCCGGCTGATGTTATTAGGCGTCGCTTGTGACTATAGCTGGTGTTATTCCGAGTCGCTTGTGACTCGCTGATAACATTTTGAGTCGCTTGTGACTCCTGCTGGTATTATTTCGGCGGCTGTAAAGGGGCCTGTTCGAACTTGGCTGTAGAGGGGCCTGTTCGAACTTTATAGCTTCGTCGCTACGAGACGTGTGAAGGGGCCGAGTAGTATATGGTTCCTATATGCCGAGGCTTATGAAGGGCCCGCGGAGTATATTTGGACGATCGACGTCTGAGGAAAATGTATGAAGGGGCCGCGTAATATATATATGTTTCGTGCGGTTGTGAGCAGGGCCCGCGGAGTATATTTGGACGGCCGACGTCTGACCCCTCTCGCTTACGAGGTGAGTGTCGGACGGACCGCGCTGTCGTGTTACGATGCGTGACTGCCTAACATCGTGGAGAAAAGGAAAGGGTTGTTACACTTTCGCCTACGACTGAGGTACAGTCACGAGGATTCCCTCGTGCTGATGCTCGAAACCGTGCATCGTAACTTGTGGTGTTTGTGTCCACTTGTATGTCTGGGAGTCGGGATCCTTCGTCGACTTCGTCCGAGTTAATTCCTTTGATGAGGCTACTCGTTAAATCGAGGGACATGCGGTTCCGTCAACACTTGATAGCGATGTACTGCAGCCTGGTGTGCAACAGGGCGAGAGAAAAGTCGGACGGAATTAATCAGCCGTCTTCTTCGTATTTAATTTCTTTTTGTTTGTTCTTACTTACCCCATCTGCTTTTGCGAGAGGGGCCAAAAGCACTCTGGAGCCGTTCGCAACTCTGATGGTGTTTGCGTTGGCGTCCTAACGCTTAGCGCTGACCGGGATTACTTCTGTCGCGAATCCTTGGAAATCCTACACGATGCTCCTGTTTGTGGATCGTGGCGAGTAGTGGTCGATGGATTTCCACGCTTCGGCGATGATTCCTTGGCGGATGGCTCAGCTGGAGAAGGATTTGCGTTCGTCCTCTCTGGTGCTGAGAATGGTTCGGGAATTCTGGGGCGACATGCTTATTCGTCGTCCGCCCAAATCAATAAAAAAGACCGCCTGCTGTCTCCAACCTCCATTTATACAATCGGCAAATGGATACTTTCGTTGACATCTGGCCGTCGCTCGGGTGGATGCGTTTAGCCGTCAGAATTTTTGTTTCTTCGTTGATTCGGGGGATGTGTTCGCTTGATGGCGAGTGTTTCATTGAGCGAAACAGCAACTTTTGCTGTCTGCTGCTGTGTCGTGCTTATTTTAGCAATGCCAGCACGGCAGGGATTCGTTACAATGTTTATCAAATTTTGGACGGGAACAATTAAATAGATCATGACCCTACTACTTAACTGCATCCCTACTAGTCCGCCGGTTTGACCTCAAAAAATAAAAAATAAAAATAAAATACGAGCCTCCCGATTTTGATTGGTGCATTCTGTTTGTCTTTTGCCTAGCCTTAGTCCAACTGAGACTGAGTGAACAAATACACTAACCCCTAGTTTCACAGTAGAAGTTTAAACTTTACTTTTGGTTTAAACTTCAGTTCAGCAATTTATTCGGTTTCACAGTTTCGTTTAAATCTTCAACTGAGTTCAATTTGCAGTTTTAAACGACTGTATTCTGCCGTTGAAACCGTTTTCAGACTTTCAAAAAACGTGGGGCAGTGAAAATCCTCAAGTCCGAGAAAATCCTCCACTCGTAACGGTGGGATATATGTGTGTCGGCAATAAGTTAATGCCTAACTGGTTTTTCAATCGCATATCGTTGTTCTGTGTCCACACCACTATACACTTCAACCGCTTTCCCCGCGGGCCTCTGTTAGGTATTACTTCGCGGGCTGTTCGAAAATTCCTGCTGTGTTTTCTGTGTGTTGTGCCCTCAGCCTATAGTCTAGAGACCACACCTAATTCCCACGAACTGCCCATGCAATACGACGACATAGTTCGATTATGCGCCCCACATGTTCTAAATGTGTCATCGGCAACAAAGCCAATACCGGAATAAGAATGCGAAGCGAATCGAACTATGTCAACAATAAAGCAACAGAACACACTGCGGTGTCACATAACAAACCTAAGCGGTACTGACCCACCACAGCGTGGACTATGTCAAGTGCATATGTTTAGGGTTACAATGACCACATGTGTTCGCAATTAGGCAAGTGAGTAATGGGTCTGACACAGATTGCGTGGTTGACCTGGAATTGGTGACGATCGTTGGCAAGAAGGAAATGAATAGAAAATGAACATGACACTCTGATTTAAACTCTCAAACTACTCGTTCGTTTTTTCTTTTCACGCGCACGATCTAACATTTGGTGGCAGCGGTGGGATTTAAAGTTAAATCATATAACTTTATTCCCAATGTCCTAAGATCATCTAAAATCTTCTAAATCTCTAAATCAACAAAAAAAAAAAAGTAAAAAGTCTAAAAGAAATTCAAAAATAAAGTGAATAATCAACCGAGAAACTGCAAGTGAAAAGTGAAAAAAAAACCCAAAGAAACTCTCTAATACTGAAGGAAGGAAGACATTGTCACACCGGGGCGATACCAGCCAGCCCAAAAACACCACAAGATGCTGAACAACAAGATGCTGAACATTAAGTTATCGTAAGAAAAAAAAAAAACATACTCACATTAAGTGTTTTTGTCCGAACATTTTATTTTTGCTACACGTCCTTATATACAGTTACATTAAGTATTTTGTCTCCACATTTTATATATATATAATTTTTTTTGGTGTAACCAGTTTTTCTATGATATGTTTGTTTGCCCATTTTATAAAATTGTGTACTACCTCTTACTTTCCCTTTCGTTTTGAACAAATACATGTCTAGTTTAAACTTGAACATATCCCTAAGAACAAGAAAAATCCCGAGAGTTCGTAGATCTTCAGATAGTGACCTAGCCAGCGAACAACCCCTGGCAATAGATTCCAAAAGAAAGCTAGATTCAACTACTATTTCGTCTAAAACCGAGCCAAAAGTAAACGGCAAAATGACATTTAACTCGTCTCACGCAATTAAGTTAATACCTGATTTCGATGGATCGGCAACAAATTTAGATAGATTTATTTAGCTTATAGAACTTCAATTTAAAAAAACAAAGGACGACGAGCAAAAGACCGAACTAGTCGATGTAGTTAAGTCCAAGCTAACTGGCCGAGCTTATAACGCTACAATAAAATATAGCGATTACAACGGTTGGCCCGAGCTTAAAAATGCACTAGTTAAAAGTTTTCGAAAATGTCGATCTATACAAGTTATCCAGACAGAAATTTTTCAATTTAGACAAGGTTTTAACGAGTCAGTTGCTTCCTACACAGAGAGAGCAAACGCTTTGTGTGACGAACTAAACAACGCGAATGCAAACACTGCAGACAGTAATGCTAATAACGCAATCCGTTCCCTTAATAGCACTATGGTTCTAAATAGTTTTTGCAACGGACTAAAATCTCAATTAAAATTACTCGTCAAAAGTGCGAGGTGCACAGATCTTGACGAAGCAGTAGCCATTGCGATGGAAGAGGAAAAACTTCTCTCTTCCACGAATAGGTAGGTAGGTAGGTAGGTATATGGATGCCCTTGTGACGGGTGTCACGGCTCACTTAGACCAACAGTTGGGTCCATTGTGTCCATTTAGGGATTCTTTAAAATTTTCCGGGAACCTGAAAAGAGAGATAAAGGAAACCGCTGTTTAACAGCTCGGTAATACGCTTTAACAGAACCACCCTGATTCATATGTGAATCTCAGGAGTTTCTTTAGCTCTAAAGCAGCCAGATCCTCCAGCTCCTCAAAGAAGTAGCTGCCAAGAATCTTCACTCTTTTTGTTCTAAGGGCAGGGCATTCGCATAGCAGGTGACGTATAGATTCTATTTCTTCAACGTCCCTGCAGCTCCTGCAGTAGTCGTTGTGCAGTATGCCCAGCCGCTCCGCGTGTAGGCCCACTATACAGTGTCCGGTGAGGACCCCAGTCAGTGTTCGGATGTCTTTGCGGTTAAACCCGATCATGGTTTTTGATTTCGTTTGGTTGACCGCTGGCCAGAGCTCTCTTGTGTGTCTGCATGTATCAAGATTGATCCAACGTAAGTTTGCTTTACTCAAGGATTCGGTGTCGATACTTAGCATTAGTGTGCTTAGCGGGGTTCTTATGGATGTTAGGGCCAGAGATGCACTCATCTCCGATCCCTTCCTTGCTAGTTCGTCCGCTTTCTCATTGCCCGAGATGTCATTGTGACCTGGTACCCAGCATAAGGTTACCGTATTGGCAGCTGATATCTCGTCTAGATATTTTTTGCCTCTTAACACCGCCCTTGACCTGATTACTACTGACTCCATAGCTTTTATAGCCGCTTGGCTGTCAGAGTAAATGGTGATGTGTTTGTCGGCTATTTTTCGCCTCTGTACCTCCTTGGCCGCCTGTGTGATCGCAGCTGTCTCTGCCTGGAACACACTGCATTCATTGCTGAGCCTAAATGATTCACTCAGGTCCAGAGACTCACAGAAGATGCCTGCACCAGTACCCACGTTCATCTTGGATCCGTCGGTGTAGATAGCTATCTCCTCCTCTTTCGTGACCATTTTGTTACTCCATTCGCTTCTTTGGGGGATTCTGATATCGAATCTCCTTTTGAAGACAAGGGTGTGGGGTAAGTAGTCAGTAGCTACTTTCTTTTTCGATGCACTCCATTGTGTCTCCACGGAGGCATGTCCGTATGGTTTAAAAGACCACAGTCCCAACTCTCTGAGTCTGATGGCCGTTTTTACTGCTTTACTGCTGCAGTAGATGTCCAGGGGTACGAGATTAAGTAGAACCTCCATGGCTGCAGTGGGTGTAGTGCTTACTGACCCCGTTATCCCGATGCAGGCTGTCCTTTGGACCTTGGTGAGGTTTGAAAGATAGCACTTCTTTTCAGTAGCCTTCCACCATACCGCCGCGCCGTACGTGAGAATGGGCCTCACCACGGTTGTGTACAGCCAGTGTACCACATATGGTTTGAATCCCCACGTATTACCGAACGTTCGTCTGCATGCTTATAGTGCCACGTACGCTTTTCTAACCCGATCCTCTATGTTTTCTTTCCAAGTGAGTTTGGAGTCTAGGATAACGCCCAGGTACCTTGCTGTCTTGGATATTTGCAGGTCCACTCCACCCATACTTGGTGGTTTAAACACCGGTAATGTCCTTCTTTTTGTGAACAGCAGAACTTCTGTCTTCGCTGGGTTTACCCCCAGTCCTCTGCCCGCAACCCAGTTGTTAACAAGTAAGAGTGCGAAGCTGAGTCGTTCACTGAGAACTGGTATGAATTTGCCTGGGACAAGGATTGCTACATCGTCGGCATAAGCGCTTACAATGAAGCCTTCCCTCTCCAGTGTCTTTAAAAGCTCGTCTATTACCAGGAGCCATATGAGTGGAGAGAGGACGCCACCTTGTGGTGTTCCCCTGCTTACTTTCCTCTCAATGCACATGTCTCCTAGGTAGGACTTAATCCGTCGTGTGCCTAACATAAGACCAATCCAGTCGCAGAGACTGTCATTGAGATGGGCCCTTCTTAGGCTGTGCATAATCGCGTCGGCCTCGATGTTGTTGAAGGCACCCTCTATGTCTAGAAACGCGCTCAAAGTGTATTCCTTGTGTTCCAAGGACCTTTCCACTACTGACACTACCCTGTGCAGTGCAGTATCTGTAGATTTTCCCTTCATGTATGCGTGCTGTGAGTCCGAGACGTAGTTGTCGCCTATAGCCACTCTTACATACATATCAAGTAGTCGTTCCATTGTTTTCAACAGGAATGAGGACAGACTAATAGGTCTGTAGTCTTTCGGTGTTGTGTGGGTGGCTTTCCCTGCTTTTGGGATAAATATTACCCTCACCTCTCGCCAAGCCATCGGAACATAGCATAGCCTTAGACAGCTTGAGTAGATGCATCTCAGCCTTGGGATAGTAGCTTCCTCAGACTTTTGAAGCATTATTGGCCGAATACCGTCCACTCCTGGAGCTTTGAAGGGGGCAAACGAGTTGATTGCCCAGGCTATCTTTCTCTCGTCGATTATTTTGTCGATTGTATCTACATCCATTCCCCGTCTCGTGTCCTGTGTAACTGTATCGCGTACATCAGTGCATTCAGGGAAGTGGGTTTCTGTCAGTGCCGCCAGCGTTTGCTCATGCGATTCTGTCCAGCTACCGTCGTTCCTTCTTAGCGAGGACATCGGTATCGGTGCTTTTGATAGGATTTTCCTCAACCGCGACGCCTCCGTCGTGGATTCAACTGATTCGCAGAAACTTCTCCAGGAGTTCCTCTTGGCGAATCTTAACTCCCTTTTGAGGAGTTTAACGCTTTCCTTGTATGTCGTCCATTCGATAAGTCCCTCTTTTGCGAGGTTCCATATAGATCTCGATGCCTGCATTAGCTCCGCGATCTTGGAGTTCCACCAGGGTGGGCGTTTTTTCCCATTTTTCCTACTAACTGGGCAGGATCTTTCAAAGGAATTCGAGAGCACCGTAGTAAGCGTTTCGACTGCGTCGTCGATTTCTTGTTCGGTGTTAAGGTCTTTTACCGGGCATACGTTCTTGAACCTCTGGAGTTCTGAGTTGAACCTTTCCCAGTTCGCCCTTCTTGGGTTCCTGAAAATGTTCCTATCCTGGGGTGTAATTTGTATGTCAAAAAGTATCCAGCAGTGATCTGAAAGCGATGCCTTGCTGGACACTCTCCAGTTCGTAACTTGGACGGAACTGTCTTGAGATACAAAGGTTGCGTCTAATACTTCCCTTCTGTTCACTGTAATGAAGGTTGGATCATTACCCCTATTGCAGACAAGAAGGTTGGAATTGAGTACAAAGTCAAACAAAGCCTCGTCCCTTGAATTGATATCTGAGCTGCCCCAGATAGTGTGATGGGCATTAACGTCACCGCCTAAGACTAAGTTTTTCTTACTTTTTTCGGACGCTGATACAAGCGCCCTTACCGAATCTGGGGGGACTGATGTGTCATCATCGTGGGGCATATACACTGACGCCACCGTGCAGTTCTCTTCTTTCCCTCTAACCTCCACTACCGTCAAGTCACCTGTGCTGAAATGAGATAACATTAGTACATGAAGGTTCTTGTTTGTTACGATACACGATCTCACCTTTCCTCTATCATTTCTGTAAAAGGTGTTAAAGTTTTTTGACCCTAGCCCCATCACTCGATCATTATTGATCCATGGTTCTTGGACTAGGGCCATATCCAGCTGCTCCTGCTCAAGGAGCAGCCTCAAGTTATCTGAGGCGACTTTACTGTGGTGGAGGTTGATTTGGACTATCTTCATTGATGAGCATAGTCTCCTCCCTCCTAGCGTTGGTCGCCTCTTCGGTCTCTGCAGTTCGTTTCAGCAGCTTGAGGGTAACCTCGCTTGCGGCAAAAGATAACGACATCTGCATATCTTTTTTCAAGAGTGCTGGCGGTTCATCGAAGACGATTATATAACCTCTGGCACCGTTTCTTGGTTCTTCCGTGCTTACGATTTCCCACTCCTTCATAGGTATCTGGGGGTTTTGCGCTTGTAAGACGCGGAGTATTTCCTCTTTGCACACCCCCATTTCGGGGATGACAATTCTCCCTTTTGCCTTCTTGGGGACCTCTTCTATGGGGACAGCTTTAAGTATTGCTCCTTCCCAGAGTACTAGGCCGTTTATCACCGTCTTGGCAAAGTCGTTGGAAGCCTGGTCCTTACAGTCGATGTAGGTGATTCCTTTTATCCACCTCATCTTGCCATAGGCGGGGGCATTTGCACCTGCATTCTTAAGTATGTGGCTGACAATCGCTGAGCCTAAGGCCTGCTCTATCTTTTTGCCACACTCCACTGCATATTGCCCGCTCGGTTTTTTGGCGTCCACCACAGCTAGCTGTAGCGGGTTCCTCGTTACCTCGCTATATCTGCCCCCATGGCTGGTGACCCCCATGCTTGGCACCCCCTTGAGGCTCACGGTGGTTGTCTGTTTGGCCTTTTTCGGGGCGTTCGATGAGTCTTCCGAAGACCGCATTCTCTTTGAGGCGAACTCACTTCTTCTACCTCCTGCGTTCGGCTTTAGCTGTAGTCCGCTAGGGCCAGGCTTATTGCTAGGCTCCCTGCAGATCGGCTTCGCCTCTTTCCTGTCTGCGCTTCTGTTCTGGGCCTTGGGGTCCATCTTAGCGACGTCATCCCTCGGCTTATTTGAACCTCGATTTTTGGCCTCGTCTTTCGGCACAATCGTTGGTCTCGGCAGCACGGGCCTCGTGAGAATGTCTTGTGCGATGACTTCTCTGGACCACTCTAGCGTGGTTCTCTCCTTCTCCGTTAGGCTGGATTTGTCTTTGGCTTTTTGAATTCCCTTTTCCTCAGCAGACCAGGGGACAGTTTTCTTTTCTTTTTCACCGCCACTACTTCGATATTCTCATCGGAGGGTTCAGCTAACAGCTGCTCTTCCCTTTCCTTCGATATCTCTTCATCCATGTTTCCGGCCTCTAGAGCCTCATTTTGTGTGTTGTGCGGTTCCACCATTATTGTGTCGTCCGCACCGCCGATACTTAGCGTATCATCGTCAACATCCTTGTTTTGTGTTTTTTTTGGTTAAGTTTGAAATTTTGAATCCCACGAGTAAGGCCGGAAGGGATTGTCCGCCCCGGCAGCGCCGCCATGCCGGGGTAAGGCATTTAGTTACCTCAAGGTCTTCGCCTGGGCACCTGAGGGAGCTCGTACGCGGTTGGTTTGACCCCCAACCTTTCATCCTTGGGCACGGTTTACTCTATGCTCGCTCCACCACTGGAATTAGGTTTGGGTACGGGACGGGGAGAGGGAGGGGAGTGAGAGAGGGTGGGTCAAAGGATCATGAGGGGTGGGGGGGGGGGTAGAGGTGGGGGATGGACGGAATGTCCTGGGCAGTTCTTAGTTGGCACTCCTCAGGGGACTGGCTGCCATAGGTAACCCTACTAGCGACAGCACAGTCCGTTGAGTCATTGCGCCGTAAGCCTCCGCACCGGCACCATCGAATGCAATGATGGTACACACGTCAAGGTGACTGACCCTTCGCGGAGGCTTCCACGAATAATTACTCAGATAGGTCCAACAGGTACTGCCAAAACTGCAAAACAAAAACACACAATACCAGCGAATGCCGTAGTTCTAGAAACTTACGCGTTTATCCTAGTGACAACAACGAAGGCGGGTTTACCAGGTTTACTAATAATAGTCTAGCTCCCAACAACAGTATACCATTTCCAACTAGAACTAACCACAATCCTTTTTCCGAGAGGAACAATATAAACATAGTAGGTGATAGAATTGTCTGTAGGTACTGTAAGCAACAGGGTCACTCTATAGACTATAGAGGAATGCCGCAAAAGAGCGTTCAACAATAGGAATTCAGGTAATAGTAGCAGTTCAAATCCGGGAAACTCCGAGCGACCTGGCCCGTCCGGCATGCGGAGTCAGGTAAACGACATGAATTCTCGTGTTTAAACGTCATAGAACTTCACCATCCAATGTCTCTAAATCAAACTCAAAAACCAAATTTCATAAATGAAGAACAACAAAGTTATTCTGAAATAAAGAATCGTTCAACTAAATCCAAGTCTCAAAATCAAAATCGAGATAAAATATCTCAAAATCAAAATTCTAGCTCTGAAATTCAAAATCGAGACATAAAGTTTCAAAATCAAAATCGAGATAAAAAATCTCAAAATCAAAATTCTAACTCTGAAATCCAAAATCGAGACATAAAGTTTCAAAATCAGAATCGAGATAAAAAATCTCAAAATCAAAACTCTAACTCTGAAATCCAAAATCGAGACATAGTTTCAAAATCAAAATCGAGAAAAAAAATCTCAAAATCATAATCCGAAATCCAAAATTCAAACTCGAGAAATAACTTCCCAAAATCTCAAATCCAAAAATCAAAATCAAGATAATGTAGGTATATGTAAACCCTAAAACAAACGGACCAAAGACAGGTTCAAGCTCAAATAATTTCCAAAACGAAATAAGAAGTAAAAATATTTCACTAAATCAAAATCATCGCCAAAATCGAATTCCCGAACAAATAAACAACTTGCAAGATTTTCTAATTAAAACACTCCTTCCCGAAATCCTACAAATATGAAGAAACGAGACGACAACCTTGATAAACCTATTGCTCATATAGGTTGCTTAAATAATAATGCTTCTAACTTCAAAAGCGAAATCAAAATATTGTCTAAAGACACAATCACCAAATCTAATATTATGCTATTAGATACAGGTGCAAGTCTGAGCGTAATAAAAATAGGCAAATTAAGTAAAGAGCTCTGGGTACACACAAGCAATATCACTGAGCTAAGAGGAATAGGCAGCACTCCCTCACAGACACTCGGCACACTGTTTCTAAATATAAAAATAACACCAGGAGTGAATCTAAAATACCTTTTCCATGTAGTGTCCGACAATTTCCCCATAGCCCAAGATGGAATTCTAGGTGAAGACCTACTCAGAAATTTCAATGCAATATTAAACTATAAAGACAATACCTTAACATACCACTTCAAAGATAAGAGATACTCCACAGATTTCATTAGCAAACGAAAGCCTAGTATAATACCGGCTAGGTGCGGAAAAATTATAAAATATGGACCAATTCACGAGCCCTCAACTCAAATATATTTTGCACAGGAAATTCTCCCTCAAGTCTATACTCCTTCAGCTATTACGGAATCTAGAAACGGTTACATATACGAGTATATGGTCAATAAATAAACTGTGACAAATATCTGGAGCAAATATTTGGTTATCCACGAATGAAGTTTGCTGATCACCGAAGCGTTTAAACCCACTGTTTCATCCCCAGATATAGTTGGGATCAATGATTGATTCACGCTCGTATGCATCTTATAATTTATGTGTCTTAATAAATTGCCAAAGACCTGATGTGATTACTGGACGAGTCTGAGTATGCACTCCCAGCAAACGCGCCGAACTTGGGTCCACATTGAAATGCAATGGCATATAGAAAGCGAATTATACAATGAACGTTTATATCACCAGGTTGTTTCAATTGAACGGCATCAGTTTCTTGAGTAAAATACGTTCGATGTCAATCTACGAGATGATTATCGGGTCCATATAGGTCTTTGTCGAGTTCACTGACCAGCCGTTTGAAAAATGATGAGAATTTTCTCTCTGTTTTGGTATTTGGATTAAATTTATCTTCAAGAAGAAATTTATCTTCAAAAATGAAAAACTTTGATTCTTCTTGTGGATTATTTTTATTTAGTCTTTTAATTTTTTTTACATCAAGTCGAGAATATGATGTCATGTAAATGGCCGCCGCCACAGTTGATTGTCATTTGAGCCCTTTTTATGGCATTTTCCATCACTTTGGCCAAAACTTCTGGCGATAGGTCCTCACATTGTTGACGGATATTGTCTTTAAGAGCTGCAAGAGTCTGAGGCTTGTTGACATAAACCCGCGACTTCAAAAAGCCCCTCAAAAAGAAGTCTGGAGCGGTCAAATCAGGCGATCTTGCTGGCCAGTGCAAATCGCCAAAACGGGAGATTAGGCGCCCGGGAAATGCATCCTTCAGCATATCGGTTGTGGCACGTGCAGTGTGTGCCGTTGCACCGTCCTGTTGGAACCACATGTTTTCCAATCCCAATTCATCAAGTTGCGCCAAAAAGAACTCGTTGATCATTGCTCTGTAGCGCTCACCATTCACAGTAACCGTTTGGCCCGCGACGTCTTCGAAGAAAAAAGGTCCGATGACTCCTCCAGCGAAAACAGCACACCATACAGTGACTTTGAGCGGGTGTAATGGCTCTTCGTGGGTTACACGCGGATTTTCAGTGCCCCAGAAGCGTAAATTTTGCTTATTTACGTACCCGCTAAGATGGAAATGGGCCTCATCACTCATGATTATTTTTGATGAAAAATCATCTTCCTCTTGGTGGTGATTAAGGATGGCTTGAGCGTATGTTAGACGCGATTGGCGGTCAGCAGCTAACAGCTGATGCACCGTCTGGACTTTGTACGGAAACATCTTCAAATCTTGTACCAAAATTCGCTGTAAAGACCGTCGACTGATACCCATTTGCGTGGCACGTCGTCTGGTCGATGTCGACGGCGCTTCCATGACATCTTCGGCTACAGCAGCAATATTCTCTGCAGAACGGCTACTCCGCGGTCTGCCAGCATCTCGTGTTGTGCCAGTCTCTTCGAGGCGAGCGGCTAAATGTCGCAGTGTTTCACCAGTAGGCGTTGGACGGGTAGGAAATCTGCGACGAAATTCACGTTGTGCCAAAGTCACCGACCGATTATTGCTCAAATAAATAGTCCCCAATATTCCGCGTTCTGGAGCAGTGTAGCGTAACATTGTTTATTAACGTGTATTTCGCATGTGTTTACTACACAAATGTCAAAACAGAACTGACATTAGGGGCCAATCGCAAAATTTATAGCATTTTCTGATAGGAGGATTACTTTTGCGCCACCTTGTATAGGTAGTCTGTGATAGGTAGTCTGTGCTTCGGTTCTTTATTTGTGAAGTGATCGCTTATGTATATGAATACAATTTACATAATAAGATCAATAGGGTATACCATACAGGGTTTGGTGGTCTGTACACCTTTGCAGCTGATTTTACTGTTCTGTCTGCATATTCGTTTCCTTTTATCCCGCTGTGTCGCTGGGTCCAAAAGAGTTTTAGTGGTTTGCTATTGGAGATTAGTTTTTCCCGAATTGAAGATGCGATTTCTGTGTTGTTATTAATATTTTTTATTGCCGTGATCGAGGAAAGGCTGTCTGTGAAAATGATCGTTTTTGTGTTGCTCTCATACTGGATTGCTTGTTGTATCGCGAACGCTTCGGCTGTAAAAATGGATGTTAATGCTGGAAAATTTCCTTTGGATACTGTATTGCCATTTGCGTCCACAACTGCAAAGGCTGATCCGTTTTCTGATTTTGATGCGTCGGTAAAGAGAAACTTCCATCCCATTTTTTTATATTTTTCCATTGCTTCTGCACACAAGCTCTTATATGTTTCTTTCGGGGTTGAGCTTTTAGTAAACTGCCGTAGAGAGTGGTGTGGTAGCTTCCCTGGTGGAAATGCCGACCTTTTGTTTTTTTGTAGGATAATTGGTACCTCGAGGTGTTTTGCGTATGCCAATGCGTTGTAGATTGTTGAAGGGTATTTCGGGGTTTTTGTGCGTTTAAGTATTTTTCTCACATCGGTGTGGATAGGTGCCTTTGTTGGGAGTTGATTTTTTGCGTTATTAGTGAAGTTATATAGGAAATCCTGTCCTGTGTTTTTGCGTTATTAGTGAAGTTATATAGGAAATCCTGTCATTAAGATGAGGAAGTCCCGAGTCTGTGAGCAGATTTTAGATAGGAGTTGTGCGGAAGGCCCTCATGCAGGTTCGGATGGCAGCGTGGTATGGGGTTGAGACGTTTTGAATAGATGTTTTTGAACACTTTTCATAAATTGCTAGACCATAGTCGATTTTCGATAGTATTATCGACCTTATTACATTAATTACAGAATTTACATTGCAAAAGCTATTATTGGAAGACAAGTATTTTATTATGTTAACTCTAGTAGACAAGTTCTTTTTTAAGTATGTACAATGGTTTTAAAAGTTGAATTTAGAATCGAATATAATACCAAGTATTTTAGCAAACTTAACATTGTTAATTATTGTATTATTGCAATGAACCGATAATATTTTTGGAGAGCTATGTTTCTTACATATATGAAGTGCTTCATATTTGAAATGAAATGCTTGAGCCGGAGTAGTCTCCCCATGTACTTAAATCTCTAAGAATATTGGAAAAGACATTTTCAACAGAAGTTATGCTCTTGATTTTAGTAAACAATACTAAATCATCAGCATAAAGTGTGTGTTCTACTTGGTTGTATTTGTCTATTATGCTACTTATTTTGTTGAAGGCTATTATAAATAGTGCTACTGATAAAGGTGATCCTTGCGGAATAGCATTTTTTAAAGAAAATATAGAAGAATAGGTGTCGTTGACTTTAATTCGAAAGGTTCTATTTTTTAGAAAAGAAGTTATGTATTTCAAGATCTTCGGACCTATTTCCCATTTGATCAGTTGATTCAAAATAACATGGATGCCGATTCGATCGAATGCTCTTTCAAAGTCAATCGTTAGAACTGAAGCGTGATTTCTTCCGGATAGAGCCGTTGAGACGTATTCGTCTGTATGTAAAAGTGCGTCTGTTGTGGATCGACCTTTCCTAAAAGCAGATTGATGGTTATCAATAGCGTCAAGTGTTTCAAGAAGCCAGAAGACACGTTTGAATATTATTTTTTCAATGATCTTTCCTGTACAAGAAAGAAGCGATATTGGCCGGTACCCAGAGATGGTGGTGTTGTCTTTGTTCGGTTTTGGTAGGGGGACAATAGTAGCGACTTTCCATGCTTGCGGGATAATACCTTCGTCGAATATTTGGTTGAACAAGTTTAATAGTCTTGTCTTAAAGGTCGGGGGCTATTTTTTACCATTGCGTACGAGATACGGTCTAATCCCGGGGTGTTTCCTCGCACTGAGTTAAGGCAGCTTTCCAGTTCAGTCATACTAATTGGGGCTTCAATAATACTTACAGAAGGGTGGGTAGTATGAAGTGGAGTGTTGTTTGTTAATATCTTCTTTTTCAAGTCGATAAATTTGGCATGGAAGTTTGAGTCGCTTGAAGAGTTTTCCCAAGTGGGAAAATGGTCGCTTCCATGTAGATATTTTGAGATTGCCCAATTTGATTTAGGGATAAGTGATGGTGATATAAGTGTCAAATCGATATGTGAAAATGTTTTGTGAGTAGAGAAATGCGTCGGGCGGCCGTCATTTAAGATTGCTAGTCCAAAGTTAGTGATAAAGCGTTCGACAAGTTTTCCCCCGAACATTGCAAGACGCTGATCCCCAAAAACGGCTCCAAGAGTTGAAAACACCGGTAATAAGAACTGGAGTTGTTATCCCATGTAAGATGTTGTGAAGGTCGGTGTATTCAAATTTTTGATCGGGTGGAATATAAAGAGAGATGACTGTTAATTTTATCTGTATATCAATTTCAACCGCTATGGCTGATAAGTTGGAGCTGATGATGAACGATTTGTGTGGGATGGATTTGTGAACGAGGATTCCAGTACCTTGTTTCGAGGAGGTGTTGGAGCTTAAGTTATGGAAATAAGAGCAATATTGTTTAGTGGTGTTTGATGTGAGTTTCTTGTAAAGAGATAATAGAGGGGTTGAATTCGTTAATTAAAAGTTGAAGTTCATGATAATTGTTGAAAAACCCGTTAAGGCTCCATTGAAGAACCTTAAGTAGTGACTTGTTTACAATATAATCCGGGTTATATAGTAAAAAAAGTTAGTCGAGGTTGAGGGATTTAAGTTTCGACTCTGCTGTTCAGTTGATGAATCATTCGAGCTCCATGAGGAGCCTGGGTGATTCGCCAACTGCACAGCAGAGCCGGGATTACGGGTAATCATATTATGATCAGATGCTTTCATCATCATCTTCTATTTGTGAAGGAATAATGTAGTATTAGTTGTTTGCGATGAGGGATTGAATGGTTGCAGAGAAAGGCGAGAGGATGGATGGAGCGGTTGCTGTAGTGTTTATAGTTGGTGAATGGAGTGAGTGGTTCGCTTTTGTAGTTGTGGCAGAGTTGTTTGAGTGAGTAGTTATGGTTGTGTGAGTGTTAAGAATGTTTTCATTGTGTACGGTAATTGAGATTGAGAGTGATGGGATTACGTTAGGTTCTGTAAATGCGCTTTGCCTCTGCAATTGTGCATTTTTTTTGTGTTTTAATTTAAAGAATTTTCTTCATTTGCATAAACATCGGGCGGTCTTTGAAAGTAGAAGCGTGAGAGTCAGAGCAGTTGGCACACATTGCTCTGGTACAGTTTGTCCCGGGGTGGGGAGGGAGGTTGCATGTCTCGCATGTAGGGCTGTTGTTACATTTTTTAATAGTGTGTCCAAGGCGTCCTTCTGTCCTTCCTTATCTTTTTTTGTGAATTTGAAGATTTCGGTCACATTTTGTACTTTCATTTCGCGTATAATCTCATCTTCAGGTACATTAATGAGACAAGGGGCGTAAACTATGCCTTTCGTTGAATTGGGCTGCGTATGTAGTGTAATTCTAACTGGACATAGACCGGAGAGATTAGTGGTAGCTGTGAATCTTTTAGCGACAGTGGGATTTTTTGTTAAAATCAAAATATTGCCGTCTCTCAGTGTAGATATTTGTTCATATTCCTTGCTAATTGCGTCAATGGCTTTTCTTAGCGCGAAAATGCTGATTGATGTTAGAGGCTTGTTTTCGTTTTGAGGGGCGATTAGGACGAATTTGTTGTTTTTTTTGGGTTATGTTTTGGGGAGTTCAGGGAATTCATCAAGGAGATTGAATGTTGGTCTGATTTTTTTCGGCCGGGGTTCGGAGAACGAGACTTCAGAAAGCTCGCTAAACGGGATTTCCGTTTTTTTTAGGCCCTGAGGCCATACTATGTGGCAAAAAATACACTACACACGCGTGAACCGTGAGAGCTGGGAGAAGAAAACAACAGGAATTTATTTATTTTTTGACTGGTATTATGGGGTTTGTATCACACCGTAAAGGAAAGTAGCCGATTTGAAGCGATGCGTCCAGCACGAGAGCTAGTCGGTGACTGCAAATAAAGTAATTTTTATTAATTTGGCTGTAACATTTTAGGAAATGTCAGACGAGTTAATACTTATCAAACAAATTTCTTCACTGTCTATTTTTACATTGGATGCCGACGGATTTTGTGTTACTCTGAAGAATTTGAAAGCACGAGACTTGGAACCAGAACTAGGCTCGGACGAATAATAGGGGTAGGTGGAAAATCGTACATGCGACTCTTTCTCACTTCACTTAAGATAAGAAAACAAAAACCACCTCCCTTCGAAACCTTCATACTACAACTAGGTTATTCCTATCCAGTAGTTTTATTTAAACTGTTAAATACGCGTTTGGCAGACAGCTTCCCAGTGGAGGCACCTGCTAATACCGCCATAAGCACGCGGTTACATCTTATTGCGCTAATTCAAATGGTTTTATCCTTTGTAATCGGCGCACTAGGTTAGTATCGTCTCGAATTTGTAGCATGGTGTTATTGCAATGACCGTGAAGGCGTGTCTGTTGTTTGCGGGCAAAATGTTTTATTTCATCTTCGACGGTAGCCATACTTAGGTCTCTGTGGATATCAGTGTTTCTGATAAACCATGGTGCATTTACTATTTTTCTTAGCACTTTGTTTTGAAAAGTTTGTAAAATTTTGATATTACTGGATTTGGTACAACCCCAAAGTTGTATACCGTATGTCCAAACCGCTTTTAGTACTTGCTTGTATAAAAGCAGCTTGTTCTGCATGCTGAGTTGGGAAAATCTACCAAGCGGCCAATGCATTTGTTTACATCGAATGGCGAGCTCTTCGCGTTTCTTCTTGACGTCCGGTTTCCATTTTAATTTCGCATCGAGTGTCATTCCCAAATATTTTGCCTCGTTTGCGTACGGAATTCGTACAGAATCAATGAAGATGGGTAAGTTGTCTACATTTTTATAAGTAAAATTCACGTGCGTTGATTTGGCCTCGTTGAGAGCAATACGCCAAGTCTTTGTCCAATCACAAATTTTGTCAATAGAACGTTGGAGTTTATTAGTTGCTGATTCAACGGTATTACTGACCGCTAATATAGCTGTATCGTCTGCAAATGTGGCTACTGTTGTGCCTTCTTCTTGAGGAATATCACTAGTGTATATTAGAAATAGGATCGGTCCAAGAACGCTTCCTTGGGGAACTCCTGCCGCGATTTCTTTAATTTCAGAGTAATCATTTCCGTGTTTTACACGAAAGAGTCTGTCTGATAAGTAACAACTAAGGATATCAGATAACTGTTTCGGAAAAGCTTGTCTTAGCTTATGTTTCAACCCTGTATGCCATACTTTATCAAAGGCCTGAGAGACGTCGAGAAAAACACTAGAACATATTTTTTTCTCCTCTAGGGCTTTTTCAATTACATTGATTATTCTGTAAACCTGGTCGATTGTAGAGTGCTTAATCCTGAATCCGAATTGGTGGTCAGGTATTAATCGACGTTCTTCGATAATCGGATGTAGGCGCTTTAACAAAAGTTTTTCGAATACCTTCGACATTATCGGTAAGAGAGATATTGGCCTATATGATTTTTTGTCATTCAGTGGTTTACCGGGCTTTGGAACCATTATAACTTCAGCTACCTTCCATTGTCGTGGAACGTACAATAACCTGAACGATGCATTTATAAGATATGCAAACTTTATTAAAGCTTTCCTAGGTAACTCTTTAAGGACCTGTCCTGTGATTAAGTCATATCCAGGAGCTTTGTTTAATTTTAGTTTCTCTATTTCGAAGCGTAGTTCGGCTAGCGATACACTTTTTATTCTATAATTGTCAGGTGCCACGGTTAGGACAGGAAATTCGAGCAACGCTTGACCATCAAATGGTTTAAATGTTTCTTCCAAATGTTCTGCAAATATTTCGGCTTTTTCCTTGTCACTCTTCGCCCATTCTCCATTGATTTTCCTGATGGGTGGCGCTTGCGTTTTTGGTTTTTTAATGCCTTTCATGGCTTTCCAGAGCGAGTAATTTGTACTTTTATCCGCAGTTAGGCTTCCAAGATATGTAGAAATTTGACGATTTTTAAAGTCTCGAATTTCTCTCTTAAGTTTACTACAAAGGTAGTTAAGAGTGGTTTTATCCTGTGGAGCGCGAGATTGTTGCCATCTTTTGCGCGCTCCCCTTTTCTTCTTTAACAATTGCGTGATTTCCAAGGGATATGTCATTTCGCAATTTGTGGTTATTTTCCGTTTATGGGGAGTATTTTTCCAGGCTGAGCATTGTATGACGTTAATAAATTGATCGACTTCGTCTTCAAGTTCGTGGGGTGTTCGAAGAGACACTTTGAGATCGATTTTACTTTCACAGTATTTTTTAAAGGATTCCCAGTTTGTTTTCATGTTAGTTAGTCTGGGCGGACCTTCTTTTTTTCGTAGACAGCCGTTAATTGTCAAAATGACCGGTGAATGATCAGAAGAAAGATCGAAGCATTCCTCAACTACAATAGAGTTTCCCGACAAACCTTTCGTGATGAAGAAATCGATGAGGTCTGATGTTTTTGCCGTATCCGAGGGCCAGTATGTCGGTTTACCTGAGGAATGAAAGTCTACCCCCAATTCCATACCGGCTTCGTAAAGAACTCTACCTTTTACTGAAATGCATCTCGATCCCCAGAAGGTATGTTTTGCGTTAAAGTCACCTCCGATGACGAAATTTCGTCCAAGTGAGTCAAAGATACTTATAAAATCGCTTCTTTCCATCGTTGCACGTGGGGGGCAATAGATAGCTGCAAAATCATATTTTATGTGTTTAATTTTTACGCTCACCGTGCATAATTGCAGTTTGTCAAGCTCGATTGTTCCACTGACTGAGTGTTCAATGGTATTTTTGATCAACAAGGATGCCCCGCCTCTCGCCCTTTCCGAAGGGTGATATGCGTGATAGGCAATGTATCCTCGAATGTTTGTGCTGGTTTCTTTCGTCAGATGAGTTTCCGAAATCAAACAAATATCAATTTCATATTTATGAATGAATATCTCGAGCTCGTCCATCTTATGCAGAAGGCCGTTCGCATTCCATGTCACTAATTTAACTAAATCCGTCATATTTATATTATTGCACGTGTACTTCGAAATTGATTTTCGAGCTTGTCGAGTTTTTCAAACATACGTTTATTAATTTGGCTCTGTTCTTCTAGCCTGGCAAGAATTGCAGAGAAAACTTGGGAGACTGGATCAGATGTTTTATTTGTTTGTTCGCGTCCTTGCAACACAGCTTCAGCGTATGTTTGTGGAACAGCTTTCGGTGACTTTTTTCTAAACAATTTTCCTTCTCTTGGGTGTTGTGTTTTGACCATTTCTTTAGCCTTTTTTCGTCCTTCATTGGTTTTATTGTTGCCCCTTTCAGGTTTGTTATTGGTTTTATTTGCGATTGGTATATACGTAGTGACGTAGCCTACCAACTTCAGCCTCAATATGGCCAATGTGCCAACCCAGAATTTAATTTCATTTGGCTAAAACTCCATGTCCGTAGGCAATTAATACACTACTGTTTTATTTACAGAAGCCCCTACTTGGACAGACATTCAACTTATAATGAGTTTGATGCCCTGTCAGATTCTATTACAAGAATTGTGACCCTTCATCCTCGTTCTGACACTTAAAACGTCTGGCACCTACTTTTTTGTAATGAGGGGATTTTTCCCGATTTTTTGATGTACTTTTTTTTTGGTTATACCTCGACACCAAAAAATGATTTTTTGCCCTATTTTGGGGGGCGTCTGGCGGGGCGAATGCGACACTTAAAACGTCTGGCACCTACTTTTTTGTAATGAGGGGATTTTTCCCTATTTTTTGATGTAATTTTTTTTGGGTTATACCTCGACAGCAAACAAATATTTCTTGCCCTATTTTGGGGGGCGTCTGGCGGGGCGAATGCGACACTTAAAATGTCTGGCACCTACTTTTTGTAATGAGGGGATTTTTCCCGATTTTTTGATGTAATTTTTTTGGGGTTATACCTCGACAGTAAAAAAATATTTTTTGCCCTATTTTGGGGGGCGTCTGGCGGGGCGAATGCGACACTTAAAACGTCTGGCACCTACTTTTTTGTAATAAGGGGATTTTTCCCGATTTTTTGATGTAATTTTTTTTGGGTTATACCTCGACAGCAAAAAAATATTTTTTGCCCCATTTTGGGGGGCGTCTGGCGGGGCGAATGCGACACTTAAAACGTCTGGCACCTACTTTTTTGTAATAAGGGGATTTTTCCCGATTTTTTTATGTAATTTTTTTTTGGGTTATACCTCGACAGCAAAAAAATATTTTTTGCCCTATTTTGGGGGGCGTCTGGCGGGGCGAATGCGACACTTAAAACGTCTGGCACCTACTTTTTTGTAATGAGGGGATTTTTTCCGATTTTTTGATGTAATTTTTTTTGGGTTATACCTCGACAGCAAAAAAATATTTTTTGCCCTATTTTGGGGGGCGTCTGGCGGGGCGAATGCGACACTTAAAATGTCTGGCACCTAGTTTTTGTAATGAGGGGATTTTTCCCGATTTTTTGATGTAATTTTTTTTGGGTTATACCTCGACAGCAAAAAAATATTTTTTGCCCTATTTTGGGGGGCGTCTGGCGGGGCGAATGCGACACTTAAAACGTCTGGCATCTACTTTTTTGTAATGAGGGGATTTTTCCCGATTTTTCGATGTAATTTTTTTTTGGGTTATACCTCGACAGCAAAAAAATATTTATTGCCCTATTTTGGGGGGCGTCTGGCGGGGCGAATGCGACACTTAAAACGTCTGGCACCTACTTTTTTGTAATGAGGGGATTTTTCCTGATTTTTTGATGTAATTTTTTTTGGGTTATACCTCGACAGCAAAAAAATATTTTTTGCCCTATTTAGGGGGGCGTCTGGCGGGGCGAATGCGACACTTAAAACGTCTGGCATCTACTTTTTTGTAATGAGGGGATTTTTCCCGATTTTTTGATGTAATTTTTTTTTGGTTATACCTCGACAGCAAAAAAATATTTTTTGCCCCATTTTGGGGGCGTCTGGCGGGGCGAATGCGACACTTAAAACGTCTGGCACCTACTTTTTTGTAATAAGGGGATTTTTCCCGATTTGTTGATGTAATTTTTTTTTGGGTTATACCTCGACAGCAAAAAAATATTTTTTGCCCTATTTTGGGGGGCGTCTGGCGGGGCGAATGCGACACTTAAAATGTCTGGCACCTAGTTTTTGTAATGAGGGGATTTTTCCCGATTTTTTGATGTAATTTTTTTTGGGTTATACCTCGACAGCAAAAAAATATTTTTTGCCCTATTTTGGGGGGCGTCTGGCGGGGCGAATGCGACACTTAAAACGTCTGGCATCTACTTTTTTGTAATGAGGGGATTTTTCCCGATTTTTCGATGTAATTTTTTTTTGGGTTATACCTCGACAGCAAAAAAATATTTATTGCCCTATTTTGGGGGGCGTCTGGCGGGGCGAATGCGACACTTAAAACGTCTGCCACCTACTTTTTTGTAATAAGGGGATTTTTCCCGATTTTTTGATGTAATTTTTTTTGGGTTATACCTCGACAGCAAACAAATATTTTTTGCCCTATTTTGGGGGGCGTCTGGCGGGGCGAATGCGACACTTAAAACGTCTGGCACCTACTTTTTTGTAATGAGGGGATTTTTCCCGATTTTTTGATGTAATTTTTTTTGGGTTATACCTCGACAGCAAAAAAATATTTTTTGCCCTATTTTCTGGGGCGAATGCGACACTTAAAATGTCTGGCACCTAGTTTTTGTAATGAGGGGATTTTTCCCGATTTTTTGATGTAATTTTTTTTGGGTTATACCTCGACAGCAAAAAAATATTTTTTGCCCTATTTTGGGGGGCGTCTGGCGGGGCGAATGCGACACTTAAAACGTCTGGCACCTACTTTTTTGTAATGAGGGGATTTTTCCCGATTTTTTGATGTAATTTTTTTTGGGTTATACCTCGACAGCAAAAAAATATTTGTTGCCCTATTTTGGGGGGCGTCTGGCGGGGCGAATGCGACATTTAAAACGTCTGGCATCTACTTTTTTGTAATGAGGGGATTTTTCCCGATTTTTTGATGTAATTTTTTTTTGGTTATACCTCGACACCAAAAAATGATTTTTTGCCCCTTTTGGGGGGCGTCTGGCGTGGCGAATGCGACACTTAAAACGTCTGGCACCTACTTTTTTCTAATGAGGGGATTTTTCCTGATTTTTTTATGTAATTTTTTTTTGGTTATACCTCTGACACCAAAAAGTGATTTTTTGCCCCTTTTGGGGGGCGTCTGGCAAGGCGAATGCGACACTTAAAACGTCTGGGACCCAAAAATTCTTAATTAGTGCATAGTTCTCCATAATTTGTGTATATTTAAAAATGGTTATACCCTTGACATAAAAATCCGAAAAATCAGCGTTTTCAAACCCCCGCCCTCAGCCCCGGCGAAAAAAAACTCTGCCAGACGACTGCATTTGATATCACGATGCTAGTACCTTTACAAACAAGTAAATGAATTTTGGTTATACCTCCACTCCCAAAATATGCTGTTGGCTCTTGGTCTATCAGTATGGTTTCCACAAGGCAGGAGTACAACAGACTTCTTGGCGATTTTGCGAATGTCATCAACACTAGCCCCAGCAAACGTCATCACACCCTAGTTCCGTTTTTGGACTTCAGCAAAGCATTTGTATCATATCAATGCAGTCCAAAAAGTTGCTATTGGGGAAAGCTACCATACTGGATAGATACCGGTTCCAACCTCTCTCTTCCCCCAATATAACTGGTTTTTCCACTCGTTCCTCCGTATGAGAATAATGTTAGTTAATACTAACCATACTTTTAATGTTTTGTTTATCTACTCCAACCTCATGATGATGAGGATGAGTTTCATCAACCGTCATCTGTGGAGCTTTTTTTGGTGGTCGTACTTGCTGATTGCAGAGCTGCCATTTCATAAATTTTAAATTAAATTTTAAAATTTCTTTTAATCATGAGTAACTCCGATTGTTACGTTTGTAAAAAGAACACGAACGATATATTCGTTTCGTGTGGAATTTGCCTTTACACCGTTCATGTGAAATGTATAGACCAAAAACGATGTTGACAAGATTATTACTACTAATAATAATAATAATATTTAGTTAGGGTATATTACACTGCGATCTAGTGGTCTATTGTGTCCCCTTGCTTGTGCCTCGGAGAGGTTCATGCCCTCTTTCAGAGCCCTCCCTAGATACTTCTTTGTGAAGCGTGTCGAGGTATTGCTCTGATTTATCCTTGGCAGGTCACACTCCTTAGAGCACAGCGTCCAGTCCAGTTTCTTTGATGAATCTGAGAATGAGCTGTGGGTCCATGGTTATCCTTTTGTGGGCCAGTGCCCCACAGGATTCTAGTATGTGGTCTGGAGTTTCGGCGGTTTCACTGCAGAATCTGCAGAGTCCGTCCTCCGATATGCCTGTTGTTGTTTGCCTCCCGTCGCGTGCGGACGCGTTGCCTCTTTTAAATTCAATTTCGGTGCCACTAAACCGACAAACATAATACCTACCGGCTCGCCAATACGTTTCGCGAAAAAAAAAAATACAAAATCGCGTGTGTGTGAAAAAAGAAAAAAAAAATCCACATAGAGCCAGTGCCGGTGGCCGGTGGCAGTGATAACGAAAAAAGCGAAAAAAAAGCAACAGCGTAGGGTTTTCCTTCCGTCCCCCATCCCACTTCATCACTGTTGCTCTTTCTTGACTATTGCATGTGTCGATCGATTATCGTTTGTGCACTTGCAATGTTTGGGTAAAGGCAGCATCGGGCGAATAGCGGGTCGTGAGTTGTTGATTCTGTTGGTGGACCAAACAAATTACCGTACGGGCATAACACCTGCGGTAGATTGTTTTGGAAATCTAACGTATATTTTCAATTCACGGCCTATGCTTAGTTAGCGTCGGAGTTGTGTTTTTTTTTATATTTATTTTTTATAATGTGTAGGAATTTCGTTGTGGATGTCAGCAACATTCGTGGGTTGAGAAAGAATTTTTTTTCATTATACGCCCATGTTTTTCACAACAAACCAGCTGTTTTGGCACTTAGTGAAACCCAGGTTAGCGTTGGCTCTGATTTAACAGAGTTTAGTCTACCTGGGTACAACTTAGTGCCTTTATTCTTTCCCCATCGCGGTATCGCCGTTTATATACGTAGTTTTTTTTTTTTTTTTTTTTTTTTTTTTTTTATAGAGTTTCTAATATTACTCCCAAGCCATAGTAATATTATCGTTACTCTCAGCAAGCTATCCTGGTTAAAAGCACGAGACTTGGAACCAGAACTAGGCTCGGACGAATAATAGGGGTAGGTGGAAAATCGTACATGCGACTCTTTCTCACTTCACTTAAGATAAGAAAACAAAAACCACCTCCCTTCGAAACCTGCATACTACAACTAGGTTATTCCTATCTAGTAGTTTTATTTAAACTATAAATTACGCGTTTGGCAGGCAGCTTCCCAGTGGAGGCACCTGCTAATACCGCCATAAGCACGCGGTTACATCTTATTGCGCTAATTCAAATGGTTTTATCCTTTGTAATCGGCGCACTAGGTTAGTATCGTCTCGAATTTGTAGCATGGTGATATTGCAATGACCGTGAAGGCGTGTCTGTTGTTTGCAGGCAAAATGTTTTATTTCATCTTCGACGGTAGCCATACTTAGGTCTCTGTGGATATCAGTGTTTCTGATAAACCATGGTGCATTTACTATTTTTCTTAGCACTTTGTTTTGAAAAGTTTGTAAAATTTTGATATTACTGGATTTGGTACAACCCCAAAGTTGTATACCGTATGTCCAAACCGGTTTTAGTACTTGCTTGTATAAAAGCAGCTTGTTCTGCATGCTGAGTTGGGAAAATCTACCAAGCAGCCAGTGCATTTGTTTACATCGAATGGCGAGCTCTTCGTGTTTCTTCTTGACGTGCGGTTTCCATTTTAATTTCGCATCGAGTGTCATACCCAAATATTTTGCCTCGTTTGCGTACGGAATTCGTACCGAATCAATGAAAATGGGTAAGTTGTCTACCTTTTTATAAGTAAAATTCACGTGCGTTGATTTGGCCTCGTTGAGAGCAATACGCCAAGTCTTTGTCCAATCACAAATTTTGTCAATAGAACGTTGGAGTTTATTAGTTGCTGATTCAACGGTATTACTGACCGCTAATATAGCTGTATCGTCTGCAAATGTGGCTACTGTTGTGCCTTCTTCTTGAGGAATATCACTAGTTTATATTAGAAATAGGATCGGTCCAAGAACGCTTCTTTGGGGAACTCCTGCCGCGATTTCTTTAAATTCAGAGTAATCATTTTCGTGTTTTACACGAAAGAGTCTGTCTGATAAGTAACAACTAAGGATATCAGATAACTGTTTCGGAAAAGCTTGTCTTAGCTTATGTTTCAAGCCCGTATGCCATACTTTATCAAAGGCCTGAGAGACGTCGAGAAAAACACTAGCACATATTTTTTTCTCCTCTAGGGCTTTTTCAATTACATTGGTTATTCTGTAAACCTGGTCGATTGTAGAATGCTTAGTCCTGAATCCGAATTGGTGATCAGGTATTAATCGACGTTCTTCGATAATAGAATGTAGTCGCTTTAACAAAAGTTTTTCGAATACCTTCGACATTATCGGAAGAGCGATATTGGCCTATATGATTTTTGTCATTTAGTGGTTTACCGGGCTTTGGAACCATTATTACTTCAGCTACCTTCCATTGTCGTGGAACGTACAATAACCTGAACGATGCATTGATAAGATAGGCAAACTTGATTAAAGCTTTCCTAGGTAACTCTTTAAGAAACTGTCCTGTGATAAAGTCATATCCAGGAGCTTTGCTTAATTTTAGTTTCTCTATTTCGAAGCGCAGTTCGGGTAGCGAAACACTTTTTATTCTATAATTATCAGGTGCCACGGTTAGGACAGGAAATTCGAGCAACGCTTGACCATCAAATGGCTTAAATGTTTCTTCCAGATGTTGGCCAATATTTCGGCTTTTTCCTTGTCACTCTTCGCCCATTCTCCATTGATTTTCCTGATGGGTGGCGCTTGCGTTTTTGGTTTTTTAATGCCTTTCATGGCTTTCCAGAGCGAGTAATTTGTACTTTTATCCGCAGTTAGGCTTCCAAGATATGTAGAAATTTCACGATTTTTAAAGTCTCGAATTTCTCTCTTAAGTTTACTACAAAGGTAGTTAAGAGTGGTTTTATCCTGTGGAGCTCGAGATTGTTGCCATCTTTTGCGCGCTCTCCTTTTCTTCTTTAACAATTGAGTGATTTCCAACGGATATTTTATTTCGCAATTTGTGGTTATTTTCCGTTTATGGGGAGTATTTTTCCAGGCTGAGCATTGTATGACGTTAATAAATTGATCGACTTTACTTCGATTTTACTTTCACAGTATTTTTTAAAGGATTCCCAGTTTGTTTTCATGTTAGTTAGTCTGGGTGGACCTTCTTTTTTTCGTAGACAGCCGTTAATTGTCAAAATGACCGGTGAATGATCAGAAGAAAGATCGAAGCATTCCTCAACTACAATAGAGTTTCCCGATAACCCTTTCGAGATGAAGAAATCGATGAGGTCTGATGTTTTTGCCGTATCCGAGGGCCAGTACGTCGGTTTACCTGAGGAATGAAAGTCTACCCCCAATTCCATACCGGCTTCGTAAAGAACTCTACCTTTTACTGAAATGCAACTCGAGCCCCAGAAGGTATGTTTTGCGTTAAAGTCACCTCCGATGACCAAATTTCGTCCAAGTGAGTCAAAGATACTTATAAAATCGCTTCTTTCCATCGTTGCACGTGGGGGGCAATAGATAGCAGCAAAAACATATTTTATGTGTTTAATTTTTACGCTCACCGTGCATAATTGCAGTTTGTCAAGCTCAATTGTTGCACTGATTGAGTGTTCAATACTATTTTTGATCAACAAGGATGCCCCGCCTCTCGCCCTTTCCGAAGGTTGATATGCGTGATAGGCAATGTATCCTCGAATGTTTGTGCTGGATTCTTTCGTCAGATGGGTTTCCGAAATCAAACAAATATCAATATCATATTTATGAATGAATATCTCGAGCTCGTCCATCTTATGCAGAAGGCCGTTCGCATTCCATGTCACTAATTTAACTAAGTCCGTCATATTTATATTATTGCACGTGTGCTTCGAAATTGATTTTCGAGCTTGTCGAGTTTTTCAAACATACGTTTATTAATTTAGCTCTGTTCTTCTAGCCGGGCAAGAATTGCAGAGAAAACTTGGGAGACTGGATCAGATTTTTTATTTGTTTGTTCGCGTCCTTGCAACGCAGCTTCAGCGTATGTTTGTGGAACAGCTTTCGGCGACTTTTTTCTAAACAATTTTCCTTCTCTTGGTTGTTGTATTTTGACCATTTCTTTAGCCTTTTTTCGTCCTTCATTGGTTTTATTGTTGCCCTTTTCAGGTTTGTTTATACCCTATTCTAGGGGTATATTAATTTTGACGCATAGTTTGTAACATACCTTAATATTGCCCGTAGACACCTAAAAGTTACTATATTTATGATCAGCATCGATAGTAATATCGATCTAGCCATGTCCGTCCGTCCGTCCGTCCGTCGGCAAAAATTAGGCCTTTAAACTGGACCTAGAGAGCTGAAATTTTAACCATATACTCTCTAGGGTCCCGAAATAATCAAGTTTACGAATTTTTGAAATCCCCCCGCAGACACGCCCACAAACTGAAAAAAATTTTTTTTTGGAAAAAATCGAATTTTGAGCTAGAAAGCTGAAATTTTTTATATATGATCTATGACTCCTAAAACTGCTCGGGATAAAATTTTTTCAAAATCCGCCCACAAATAAATAAAAAACTCTTTTTGAAAATCCAAAGTTTGAGCTAGGGAGCTGAAATTTATAATATATACTCTCTATGGGCCCCTTATGCTCATGTGTAAATATTTTCAAAATCCGCCCACTGGTACGCCCACAATTTTTTTTTTTTGAAAATTCAAAGTGAGCTAGGGAGCTGAAATTTATAATATATACTCTCTAGGGGCCCTTTATGCTAATGTGTTAATTTTTTTTAAATCCGCCTACTGACACGCCCACAATTAAATAAAACAATTTTATTGAAACACCCAAGTTTGAGCTAGGGAGCGTTTTTTTTGATAAAATCCTTTAAATGTTATATAACAAAATATGTAAAGCGTTCTTAACAATTCAACCATACTTAGACTTTTGTCACGCACACTTATGAGGGATAGGAATAAGAATAGGGTATCCAACAGTTCACCCAAGCGGACAGTAGCCCGTCCCTCTGTTTTTGGTTTCATCCGCGATAATTTGCCGGATGTTTTCCATTGCAATTTATGCATGTTGGTAGGTCTTGTCTACTTAGAGCGCATTCCTTCGATAAATGTTTACCGGCACATTTTACGCAACGCGGCTCTTTTTGGCAATATGTGTGCGTGTGAATGTAGCCTTGGCTTACACTAAGGAATCTGACGAGTCCTTTGGCGCATCGGTTCAATTTTAACCACTATGTTTAGGATAGTTTTAATGTTGTATATTTTTTCAATGTTTTCAGACTTTTCGAAACTAAGCATGAATAGCGGAAGTCCGCGTTTGACAACAATTTCCTCGTCTTGTTCCGTTTTTTGCTTTTCTTTTTTAAGTATATTAACCGCATCGATAATTTTGAAACCTTTAGTTTTAAGATCTTGCAAAACATCATCTTTGCGACACGAAGAGTGGAGCCCTCTGGCTACAACTCGGTGTGGCCTTTCAGACTTCTTTTCATAAGTGTACCATTGTACCTTCTCAGTATTCAGTTTCTGAGAAACTGCGCGATAGCTCTCAGGATCGCTTACATTTATTTTCCACACATTATTATTCAGAGATGTTACTTTGAATGTGGACTTTGCTATTTCCTTAAGAATGCTACTTAGCTTGCTGTAGTCTGAAACTCCGACAACGTTAATTGGAGGTGGAAGGTATACCTTATTTTGAGGTTTTTTCCTTAGCGTTTCTATTTCGTTGGCATTTGCCTTTTTGGGATGTCTATCTTTTAGCACAACGACTTCTGGTGAGGAGCCGGCTTTCCGTTTTTTGTTCGGTCTCCTCTTAGTGATCCAATCCGTTTCGCGCACTAGCTCTACTTCGTCCGTATGATAATCGCGGCTAGCTGAGCGGTATGATTTGGCTTCTGGCTGTTTTTTAAGTTGAGATTCAACAAGTGCTTTGTTCTCAGCTTTCAGCTGATCTAGCTCTTTTTTTAGCTCTTGATAAAGCTGTTCAATTTGGTTAAGCTTAGTGCGGAGTTCCTTGTTTTCGTCCTCGAAGCTTTTGTATTTCGTTGAGTCCCGCGAAAGGCGTCTAAAATCTTTTGGCGTCATAGGACTTCGTTTGGTTTTTGCTATTGGCACAGATCCCGTTGGTGGTGATCTAGGTACCCTTTAACTATTTTTAAAAGGGTCGGATGATTGCAATAAATGGCTCTCCCCAGAATCCGTAGAGCCAGCCTCCGAAGAGTGTGGATTTTCCAGTAGAACTGGGCTGCCACCTGGGGTATTATATCTTTTTGTTTTAATCATTGCATTTTTTGTATACTCTATGCACTCGGTATACTGAGGCTGGATTTTGGTCGCCTCTTACGACCGGTATGCCTACCTCGGGTAAATTCTGACCCCTATCCCGAAGGGGTAGCTCTGAAGAATAACATTAATTAATGATCAAACAAGCGTGAAATAGAGGCAGGCTCACAATCTCTTGTATCACACAATCGCAACAACCGTCTCAGTGACGAAGTGATTCAAAACCGGGATGACTGCCGACACTTTTCATGCGGAGCAGTAGGGATGCAGTGAAGTGGAAGGGTTATGGTCTAATTTATAGTGACCAGAATTTTTTAAGCCAATGCGGGACATTTTTTTCAACACGTTCACACACAGCATTTATTTTTGTTAGCTTGCTGTGGTGCATGACGTAAAATCGACAATAACGGAAGTGATTGATTACTGCTGCTGGTTCGCACAAAATTACGTTAAATACATTAAATTCTATCTGATTTGATACTTGTTTTTTATTCTATTCCTATCGCCCAAGATGTGGATGTGGCAAAAAAACTAAGTATGGGTGAATTGTTAAGAACGACAAGGTCTAAATTTGTTGTTATACATAACTGTTTTGTTTGTGACATTTCTAAAAGATTGTGTTGAAAAAACGTTTTTGTAAAAAAGAAGATTCATTGGACTAAAGCCTGAACTACATCGACTTCGTCTTCAAGTTCCTGGGGTGTTCGAAGAGACACTTTGAGATCGATTTTACTTTCACAGTATTTTTTAAAGGATTCCCAGTTCGTTTTCATGTTAGTTAGTCTGGGCGGACCTTCTTTTTTTCGTAGACAGCCGTTAATTGTCAAAATGACCGGTGAATGATCAGAAGAAAGATCGAAGCATTCTTCAACTACAATAGAGTTGACCGACAACCCTTTCGAGATGAAGAAATCGATGAGGTCTGGTGTTTTTGCCGTATCCGAGGGCCAGTACGTCGGTTTACCTGAGGAATGAAAGTCTACCCCCAATTCCATACCGGCTTCGTAAAGAACTCTACCTTTTACTGAAATGCATCTCGAGCCCCAGAAGGTATGTTTTGCGTTAAAGTCACCTCCGATGACGAAACTTCGTCCAAGTGAGTCAAAGATACTTATAAAATCGCTTCTTTCCATCGTTGCACGTGGGGGGCAATAAATAGCTGCAAAAACATATTTTATGTGTTTAATTTTTACGCTCACCGTGCATAATTGCAGTTTGTCAAGCTCAATTGTTGCACTGATTGAGTGTTCAATGGTATTTTTGATCAACAAGGATGCCCCGCCTCTCGCCCTTTCCGAAGGGTGATATGCGTGATAGGCAATGTATCCTCGAATGTTTGTGCTGGATTCTTTCATCAGATGGGTTTCCGAAATCAAACAAATATCAATATCATATTTATGAATGAATATCTCGAGCTCGTCCATCTTATGCAGAAGGCCGTTCGCATTCCATGTCACTAATTTAACTAAGTCCGTCATATTTATATTATTGCACGTGTGCTTCGAAATTGATTTTCGAGCTTGTCGAGTTTTTCAAACATACTATTGCATGTTTGCTTGAACTGTGTCATTCAGCATTAATTAGTCAACTACGCCATCTAGTAGAAAGTGGCCATATTACCGATTTTGGCAGCATTGGATTAGCAGTTTGAGTAGCTGTGGTATAACTTGGTATGTTGTTCTCGAACCTTCTGAACTTAACGAACCTTCTCAACGAATCTGGAAATTTCGAGAGGTGTCACTAGGAGATATAAATAGATGTCGCAGGAGCACCCAAGACATTTTCAGGTTTGTTTTTGGTTTCATTTGCGATTGGTAGCGTAGTTTTCTTTACGTTGTCGCGCCTATTTTGAAGTTCTTTAGCTACTTCGCATCGGCGATAATTTGCCGGATGTTTTCCATTGCAATTTATGCATGTTGGTAGGTCTTGTCTACTTAGAGCTCATTCCTTCGATAAATGTTTACCGGCACGTTTTACGCAACGCGGCTCTTTTTGGCAATATGTGTGCGTGTGATTGTAGCCTTGGCAACGCTTACACTGAGGAATCTGACGAGTCCTTTGGCGCATCGATTCAATTTTAACCACTATGTTTAGGATAGTTTTAATGTTGTATATTTTTTCGATGTTTTCAGACTTTTCGAAAGTAAGTATGAATAGCGGAAGTTCGCGTTTGGCAACAATTTCCTCGTCTTGTTCCGATTTTTGCTTTTCTTTTTTAAGTATATTAACCGCGTCGATAATTTTGAAACCTTTAGTTTTAAGATCTTGCAAAACATCATCTTTGCGACACGAAGAGTGGAGCCCTCTGGCTACAACTCGGTGTGGCCTTTCAGACTTGTTTTCATAAGTGTACCATTGTACCTTCTCAGTATTCAGTTTCTGAGAAACTGCGCGATAGCTCTCAGGATCGCTTACATTTATTTTCCACACATTATTATTCAAAGATGTTACTTTGAATGTGGACTTTGCTATTTCCTTAAGAATGCTACTTAGCTCGCTGTAGTCTGAAACTCCGACAACGTTAATTGGAGGTGGAAGGTATACCTTATTTTGAGGTTTTTTCCTTAGCGTTTCTATTTCGTTGGCATTTGCCTTTTTGGGATGTCTATCTTTTAGCACAACGACTTCTGGTGAGGAGCCGGCTTTCCGTTTTTTGTTCGGTCTCCTCTTAGTGATCCAATCCGTTTCGCGCACTAGCTCTACTTCGTCCGTATGATAATCGCGGCTAGCTGAGCGGTATAATTTGGCTTCTGGCTGTTTTTTAAGTTGAGATTCAACAAGTGCTTTGTTCTCAGCTTTCAGCTGATCTAGCTCTTTTTTTAGCTCTTGATAAAGCTGTTCAATTTGGTTAAGCTTAGTGCGGAGTTCCTTGTTTTCGTCCTCGAAGCTTTTGTATTTCGTTGAGTCCCGCGAAAGGCGTCTAAAATCTTTTGGCGTCATAGGACTTCGTTTGGTTTTTGCTATTGGCACAGATCCCGTTGGTGGTGATCTAGGTACCCTTTAACTATTTTTAAAAGGGTCGGATGATTGCAATAAATGGCTCTCCCCAGAATCCGTAGAGCCAGCCTCCGAAGAGTGTGGATTTTCCAGTAGAACTGGGCTGCCACCTGTGGTATTATATCTTTTTGTTTTAATCATTGCATTTTTTGTATACTCTATGCACTCGGTATACTGAGGCTGGATTTTGGTCGCCTCTTACGACCGGCATGCCTACCTCGGGTAGATTCTGATCCCTATCCCGAGGGGTGGATTTTGGTCGCCTCTTACGACCGGTATGCCTACCTCGGGTAAATTCTGACCCCTATCCCGAAGGGGTAGCTCTGAAGAATAACATTAATTAATGATCAAACAAGCGTGAAAGAGAGGCAGGCTCACAATCTCTTGTATCACACAATCGCAACAACCGTCTCAGTGACGAAGTGATTCAAAACCGGGATGACTGCCGACACTTTTCATGCGGAGCAGTAGGGATGCAGTGAAGTGGAAGGGTTATGGTCTAATTTATAGTGACCAGAATTTTTTAAGCCAATGCGGGACATTTTTTTCAACACGTTCACACACAGCATTTATTTTTGTTAGCTTGCTGTATTGCATGACGTAAAATCGACAATAACGGAAGTGATTGATTACTGCTGCTGGTTCGCACAAAATTACGTTAAATACATTAAATTCTATCTGATTTGATACTTGTTTTTTATTCTATTCCTATCGCCCAAGATGTGGATGTGGCAAAAAAACTAAGTATGGGTGAATTGTTAAGAACGACAATGTCTAAATTTGTTGTTATACATAACTGTTTTGTTTGTGACATTTCTAAAAGATTGTGTTGAAAAAACGTTTTTGTAAAAAAGAAGATTCATTGGACTAAAGCCTGAACTACATCGACTTCGTCTTCAAGTTCCTGGGGTGTTCGAAGAGACACTTTGAGATCGATTTTACTTTCACAGTATTTTTTAAAGGATTCCCAGTTCGTTTTCATGTTAGTTAGTCTGGGCGGACCTTCTTTTTTTCGTAGACAGCCGTTAATTGTCAAAATGACCGGTGAATGATCAGAAGAAAGATCGAAGCATTCTTCAACTACAATAGAGTTGACCGACAACCCTTTCGAGATGAAGAAATCGATGAGGTCTGGTGTTTTTGCCGTATCCGAGGGCCAGTACGTCGGTTTACCTGAGGAATGAAAGTCTACCCCCAATTCCATACCGGCTTCGTAAAGAACTCTACCTTTTACTGAAATGCATCTCGAGCCCCAGAAGGTATGTTTTGCGTTAAAGTCACCTCCGATGACGAAACTTCGTCCAAGTGAGTCAAAGATACTTATAAAATCGCTTCTTTCCATCGTTGCACGTGGGGGGCAATAAATAGCTGCAAAAACATATTTTATGTGTTTAATTTTTACGCTCACCGTGCATAATTGCAGTTTGTCAAGCTCAATTGTTGCACTGATTGAGTGTTCAATGGTATTTTTGATCAACAAGGATGCCCCGCCTCTCGCCCTTTCCGAAGGGTGATATGCGTGATAGGCAATGTATCCTCGAATGTTTGTGCTGGATTCTTTCATCAGATGGGTTTCCGAAATCAAACAAATATCAATATCATATTTATGAATGAATATCTCGAGCTCGTCCATCTTATGCAGAAGGCCGTTCGCATTCCATGTCACTAATTTAACTAAGTCCGTCATATTTATATTATTGCACGTGTGCTTCGAAATTGATTTTCGAGCTTGTCGAGTTTTTCAAACATACTGTTGCATGTTTGCTTGAACTGTGTCATTCAACATTAATTAGTCAACTACGCCATCTAGTAGAAAGTGGCCATATTACCGATTTTGGCAGCATTGGAATAGCAGTTTGAGTAGCTGTGGTATAACTTGGTATGTTGTTCTCGAACCTTCTTAACTTAACGAACCTTCTCAACGAATCTGGAAATTTCGAGAGGTGTCACTAGGAGATATAAATAGATGTCGCAGGAGCACCCAAGACATTCGAGTTGTGAACCGCGATAAAGAAGGGCGATAGATGACAGTAGTGAAAAGTATAGAGAATATTGAATAAGAGAAGTGATTGTTTATTTAAAGTGATTAATTGTGAAAGTGAATTGTTGAATTAAATAAGTGAATTATTAGAATAATAATCAAGAAGTAAAAGACATTGAAAGAGAACTAATAAAGATTAATTAAATAGAATTACGTTTTATCTTTTCGAAATCCAGGCTAGGGGATGCAACATTGGTGTCAGAAGTAGGATAAAACGTATTCAGTGTGAAATTAAAGTGAAGTGAATTAGTTAAAAAAAAAAAAAAAAACGTATTTAGTGAAAAAAAAGGAAAGAAAAATGGGCCGCACATTGAAATTACTACAGCTCAGTATACCGCAGTTAAAAGCTGAGCTAAAAAAGCGGAATCTCTCCACAGCTGGAGGAAAAAGTGATCTGGTGCTTCGACTGCAGGAAGCTGTTGAAAACGAAGGAGAAAATCCCAAGTCCGTTTTGTTCTACGTAGCAGAAGAACAAGTGAGTACAGCCGTTGATATGACTGCTATGATGGAACTACTTCTGGCCAAGTTCGATCAGAAATTCGACTGTATGGACTCTAAGTTAGATGAACAGAAGAATTCTCTAGAACAACAGACAAATTCTCTAGATTCCAAACTGCAATCAATGGACTCTAAATTTGATGAACAAAAGAATTCTCTAGATTCCAAATTGCAATCAATGGACTCTAAATTTGATGAACAAAAGAATTCTCTAGAACAACAGAAGAATTCTCTAGATTCCAAATTGGAATCAATGGACTCTAAATTTAATGAACAGAAGAATTCTCTGGATTCGAAATTGGAGTCAATGGACTCTAAATTCGAAGAACAAAAGAATTCCATAGTTGCCGCCCAAAAGAGCGCTGTGCAAGATTTTAAAAATGTTCTCGAAGGAAAACTCGAAGAAATTGACCACAAGTTCGAGAAGGTTGAAACTAAATTCGACGAAATCCATCAGACGTTTTGCAAGCATGAAACAAACTTCGAGAACTTGGCTAGAGAGCTGGAGAAAGTGAAGAAGCAGAAGGCTCGAGAAAATTCTGCGGACTGCCCGAGAAGGAAAGAGATGCAGCCTCCTGTTTTCGACGGTCAAAAATCATGGCTAATTTATAAGAAACAGTTTGAAGCAGCTGCAATGGCGAACAGCTGGGACAACGAGGAAAAGTCGATTGCGTTAACGCTCGCACTAAGAGGTACAGCTGCGGAGTTACTCCAAACCGTCTCAGAAGAGAAGCAACACGACTACGACGCCCTGGTCAAGGCTATAGAGATGCGCTTCGGTGATGAGCATATGCAGCAAGTGTACAGGGTCCAGCTACGCAGTAGAGTCCAGAAGCGGGGAGAAACACTTCAACAGCTGCAAGCAGATATCGAACGTCTGGCACATTTGTCATATCCTAATGCTGGTGAGGTTCTCATCAATGAAATGGCTGTGGAGGCGTTTATCCAAGCCATTGAAGATAGACAACTGCAAATGGCCGTAAGAATGGCTGGAAAGAGAACTCTCGCTGAGGCCCTAGCATTTGCCTTGACAATGCAAGCTGCTGATCAGGCATCGCATGTGTTCCACCGCGTAAGGGAAATGACAGCCGTTGAATGTTCATGTGAAAGAGCAGACGTCGTAGACCGGAGCAGAGATAACAGAGGTCAAATGCGCTGCTGGAACTGCAACAAAATAGGGCACCTACAGAGACAGTGCAGAGCTCCACCCAGACGAGGCAGTTGTCCGCATTGCGGGCCTAGGAAGGGCAACGAAGAAGCATCTGGCAGCGATAACAACCATCCTGCAGATATAGCTTCGCATAACCAGCAGTCGGGAAACGTGTAAGGACCAGCTTCGTGGGGCAGAAGTTGGTTTCCGGAATCGACGACCCCAGGACCACAATTCAAGTCTCCCAAACCAAACGAGGAAACCAGAGTCTAACAGTGGAAGCCTATATCGGACAAAATAAGTGAGTGGCAACCATCGACACCGGTGCCACCGCTTCCATCATAGGGAGGGACATCGTCCGTCAGTCTTGGCTGCACAACACCAGCAATTACTGTCTGAAAACAGCAACAGGAGCGACAGCGAAAGTGTATGGAGAGGTCATACTAACAATAAATTTGGCAGGATTAGTATTCTCCCACGCTTTCCTAGTAGCCGATATATGTGACGAATGCATCATTGGAATCGATTTCATGAAGGCGCATGATGTAGTATTGGACATTGGTATGCAAGTACTCAAGTATCGAAACGTAGAAATTCCGATGGTGTACGGGAACGAGAACGTCGCATCCCTGAGGACAGTCATTAGTAAGGACGAGGTCCTACCACCTTCTTCAGAGACACTGATTTGGACAAAGCTGGAAGGTGATCCTGGGGCCCACCGATTCTTTCTAGTCGAGCCAGAAGACAACCACTGCCGAAATTGCGTGGTTGGAAAAATGCTTGTCGAGCCGAAGAACAATATGGTTCCCGTACGAGTTCTTAATGCGGAACACAAAAGCGTCAAATTGAAGCAAGGTGAGGTGGTTGGAAAGTGTGTACCGGTTACTGCCATCACGAAACTATCACAGGAAGGTGTTGCGAAGCCTCGTTCACTAATGGGAATGACTGAGGTCAAAAGAACTTTATTCCAGCACTGCGATCTGAATCGGGAGCAGCAAGCCATGGCAGGGAACCTCATCAACGAGTTTGCTGATATATTCGCTTCGCGGGACTGCGAGTATGGCCGAACACACCGTACAACACCGGATAGACACTGGAGATGCGAGACCGATTCGTCAGCTTCCCAGACGACTACCATTGGCTAAGCAGACGGAGGTTGCAGATATGGTGTCGACGATGGAGAAGGAAGCAGTAATCGAATGCTCTAAAAGCCCATGGGCATCTCCAATTGTCCTAGTCAAAAAGAAAGATGGCAGCACTCGGTTCTGTGTAGACTATCGCCAACTGAATAATGTCACCAAAAAGGATAGCTACCCTCTACCAAGGATTGACGATACGCTGGATACACTGTCCGGAGCTCGATGGTTTTCCACTCTAGATCTGAAGAGTGGCTACCGGCAAGTGCAGATACATCCGGAAGACCGTGAGAAAACAGCTTTCACAGCAGGAAACGGGCTCTGGCAATTCACAGTAATGCCATTTGGACTGTGTAACGCGCCGGCAACCTTTGAGCGACTAATGGAGCGTGTTTTGTTGGGGCTAACATGGAAAACGTGTTTGGTCTACTTGGACGATGTCATCGTGGTTGGAAAAACGTTTGAAGAACATCGAGATAACTTGAAGGAAGTGTTCCAGAGACTACGAAGTGCACAATTAAAGCTTAACCCGAAAAAGTGTGATCTCTTTAGATCTGAGGTAAAATATCTGGGGCACATCATCTCGTCCGAAGGAGTAAGGACTGACCCAGAGAAGGTCGATGCGGTGAAAAATTGGCCCGTTCCCAAAGACAAACACCAACTGAGAAGCTTCCTGGGACTTGCAACTTACTACAGACGGTTTGTGAAGGACTTCGCAAGGATCGCAAAGAGCTTGCATCAACTGACGGAAAAGGGAAAACCATTTAAATGGTCAGGTGAATGCGAAGCGAGTTTCAAGAGTCTCAAACACCAACTGTGTGATGCTTCAATTCTAGCGTACCCTACTCCAGGAAAGACATTTATTGTAGATGCCGACGCTAGTAATGTTGGGATCGGAGCCGTTCTTTCGCAGATCCATGATGGCCAAGAGAGAGTAGTTTCCTACTTCAGTAAAGTGCTATCCAAGCCGGAGAGGAACTATTGCGTGACCAGGCGGGAACTCCTGGCTTTGATCCTGGCAACAAAGCACTTCCACAAGTACTTATATGGGCAGAAATTCATCCTGCGTACAGATCATGCGTCTCTAAAGTGGCTGCTGCAGTTTAAGAACCCTGAAGGACAAGTCGCGAGGTGGATTGAGCGGCTGCAGATGTATGACTACGAGATACAGCACCGAAAGGGAACTCTTCACTCCAACGCAGATGCCCTCTCCCGGCGACCCTGCAAGGCTGATTGTAAACATTGCGTACGCCAGGAGGAAAAAGATAAAGTGTCAGTCCAACGGTTGAGAGCTGAGCCCATTAGCGGCTGGAGTGCACGGGAGATCCGGAATGCTCAACAGGAAGATCCGGATATCGAGCCGATTCTCGCCTGGAAGGAACATGAGGGCAAGCCGGACTGGCAGCAGATCTCCAATAGGAGTCGGGAATTGAAGGCATACTTGGCACAATGGGACTCACTTCATGTCCAGGATGGCATTTTGAAAAGAAAATGGGAAAGTTCGGATGGAACATCAGCCGTGATGCAACTTGTGGTACCCAGATCGAAAGTCAACGAAGTACTTAGGGAACTACATGATGGAGTGTCCGGAGGTCACTTGGGAGTAAATAAGACACTCGAAAAAGTGCGAGAACACTTTTACTGGATCCACGCAAGAGACGATGTCGAAAACTGGTGCCGAAAATGCGCCGCTGGCGCAGCCAGTAAAGGCCCGAGAGTAAAAATGCAAGGCAAGATGCATCAATACAACGTTGGAGCGCCCTTTGAAAGGATTGCAGTTGACATCGCAGGACCGTTTCCAGAAACCAACAGTAGAAACCGCTATATCCTCGTAGTGATGGACTACTTCACTAAATGGCCTGAAGCCTTTGCTATACCTAACCAAGAAGCTAAAACCGTGGTAGAGCAGATTGTCCACAACTGGGTAAGCAGATTTGGCGTACCAATGGAATTGCACTCGGACCAAGGTCGCAACTTCGAGTCGAAGATCTTTCAAGGAGTATGCCAGCTACTAGGGATTAAGAAGACAAGAACAACCCCGCTTCATCCACAATCGGACGGAATGGTGGAACGCTTCAATAGAACCTTAAACGAACACCTTTCTAAGGTTGTTGGCGACTGCCAGCGGGACTGGGACAAGCACATCCCCATGTTCCCATTAGCTTATCGAAGCGCAGTTCATAACACAACAGGACATACTCCATCCGAGATCCTTTTTGGTCGAACCATCCGGTTACCTAGTGAATTGATGTTTGGATCTCCGACTGATGAAGCAACGAATGAAGATGATTATGTGGCGGATCTCAGAGAAATCATCAGAAACATTCATCGGAAAACTAGAGATAAGATTCGGATATCCAGCGACCGCATGAAGACGAGGTACGATACAAAAGCGACCACCACAGGATTCCAGGAAGGAGATCTGGTATGGCTATACAACCCTCATCGCCGAAAAGGTATGTCACCTAAACTACAGCAGGATTGGGAAGGACCCTATAGGATAGTGAAGAGCATCAACGATGTTGTCTACCGGATCCAGCGAGGAAGAGGCAAGCTGAAAGTTGTCCATGTGGATCGTCTCCATCGCTACCATGGGGAAAATATTGACGTGCTTGTTCGGGACGAACAAGTTTAAGAGGGGGATATTGTTGCATGTTTGCTTGAACTGTGTCATTCAACATTAATTAGTCAACTACGCCATCTAGTAGAAAAAGGCCATATTACCGATTTTGGCAGCATTGGAACAGCAGTTTGAGTAGCTGTGGTATAACTTGGTATGTTGTTCTCGAACCTTCTGAACTTAACGAACCTTCTCAACGAATCTGGAAATTTCGAGAGGAGTCACTAGGAGATATAAATAGATGTCGCAGGAGCACCCAAGACATTCGAGTTGTGAACCGCGATAAAGAAGGGCGATAGATGACAGTAGTGAAAAGTATAGAGAATATTGAATAAGAGAAGTGATTGTTTATTTAAAGTGATTAATTGTGAAAGTGAATTGTTGAATTAAATAAGTGAATTATTAGAATAATAATCAAGAAGTAAAAGACATTGAAAGAGAACTAATAAAGATTAATTAAATAGAATTACGTTTTATCTTTTCGAATCCTAGCCTGGATGTAACAATACGTTTATTAATTTGGCTCTGTTCTTCTAGCCGGGCAAGAATTGCAGAGAAAACTTGGGAGACTGGATCAGATGTTTTATTTGTTTGTTCGCGTCCTTGCAACGCAGCTTCAGCGTATGTTTGTGGAACAGCGTTCGGCGACTTTTTTCTAAACAATTTTCCTTCTCTTGGTTGTTGTATTTTGACCATTTCTTTAGCCTTTTTTCGTTCTTCAATGGTTTTATTGTTGCCCTTTTCAGGTTTGTTTTTGGTTTCATTTGCGATTGGTAGCGTTGTTTTCTTTACGCTGTCGCGCCTATTTTGAAGTTCTTTAGCTACTTCGCATCCGCGATAATTTGCCGGATGTTTTCCATTGCAATTTATGCATGTTGGTAGGTCTTGTCTACTTAGAGCTCATTCCTTCGATAAATGTTTACCGGCACATTTTACGCAACGCGGCTCTTTTTGGCAATATGTGTGCGTGTGATTGTAGCCTTGGCAACGCTTACACTGAGGAATCTGACGAGTCCTTTGGCGCATCGGTTCAATTTTAACCACTATGTTTAGGATAGTTTTAATGTTGTATATTTTTTCGATGTTTTCAGACTTTTCGAAAGTAAGTATGAATAGCGGAAGTCCGCGTTTGGCAACAATTTCCTCGTCTTGTTCCGTTTTTTGCTTTTCTTTTTTAAGTATATTAACCGCGTCGATAATTTTGAAACCTTTAGTTTTAAGATCTTGCAAAACATCATCTTTGCGACACGAAGAGTGGAGCCCTCTGGCTACAACTCGGTGTGGCCTTTCAGACTTGTTTTCATAAGTATACCATTGTACCTTCTCAGTATTCAGTTTGTGAGAAACTGCGCGATAGCTCTCAGGATCGCTTACATTTATTTTCCACACATTATTATTCAGAGCTGTTACTTTGAATGTGGACTTTGCTATTTCCTTAAGAATGCTACTTAGCTTGCTGTAGTCTGAAACTCCGACAACGTTAATTGGAGGTGGAAGGTATACCTTATTTTGAGGTTTTTTCCTTAGCGTTTCTATTTCGTTGGCATTTGCCTTTTTGGGATGTCTATCATTTAGCACAACGACTTCTGGTGAGGAGCCGCCTTCCGTTTTTTGTTCGGTCTCCTCTTAGTGATCCAATCCGTTTCGCGCACTAGCTCTACTTCGTCCGTATGATAATCGCGGCTAGCTGAGCGGTATGATTTGGCTTCTGGCTGTTTTTTAAGTTGAGATTCAACAAGTGCTTTGTTCTCAGCTTTCAGCTGATCTAGCTCTTCTTTAAGCTCTTGATAAAGCTGTTCAATTTGGTTAAGCTTAGTGCGGAGTTCCTTGTTTTCGTCCTCGAAGCTTTTGTATTTCGTTGAGTCCCGCGAAAGGCGTCTAAAATCTTTTGGCGTCGTAGGACTTCGTTTGGTTTTTGCTATTGGCACAGATCCCGTTGGTGGTGACCTAGGTACCCTTTTACTATTTTTAAAAGGGTCGGATGATTGCAATAAATGGCTCTCCCCAGAATCCGTAGAGCCTGCCTCCGAAGAGTGTGGATTTTCCAGTAGAACTGGGCTGCCACCTGGGGTATTATATCTTTTTGTTTTAATCATTGCATTTTTTGTATACTCTATCATTGTACAAGGTGGCGCAAAAATAACCTTCCGATGTTTTTTGGTCACCGACCGATTATTGCTCAAATAAATAGTCACCAATATTCCGCGTTCTGGAGCAGTGTAGCGTAACATTGTTTATTAACGTGTATTTCGCATGTGTTTACTACACAAATGTCAAAATAGAACTGACATTAGGGGCCAATCGCAAAATTTATAGCATTTTCTGATAGGAGGATTACTTTTGCGCCACCTTGTATATACACTTTATAGTAGTGCCATCATGTCGAATTTTTTGTTTTAGCCGACTAAATGCAGATGGCGTTATGAATTGAGCTAGAATGTTTGTGTCTAAACTTTTGCTGTCATCTTCATTTTAAATACACACTTTGAAAACGAAGAAAGCAAGACCAAATAAACCGGTTTGTCTCTCTCGAATCTTTCCGCCGAACGAATTTCATTCCAATGTGTATGCATTTTTTTTTCATTGTAAGAAGGAGCATAGGCGTAGGCAGCACAGGTAGCATGTTCATGTACGTATGCTTTGCAAGTAGCAGAGGTTGATGATGGAAACCAAGTAAGTTATTATTTGTATGGATAATGGATTTCGCATTATCGACTCTCTGGATGGAAGGGGCGATTCGTTTGAAACGAAAAATTTAATAAAATTTGATTTGGGTATTTTTCTTTCAAATGAGAAATTATGAATTTATCGCATTTTATATTCTCGCTATTTTGGCTATACCTTGTCGAAAAATGTACCGATTTATATCATTCTTTTTGTAATTGATTTAGAAATATTCAGTCTAATTTATAAAGCAATGACATAATTTATTTTGTGTCGGTATTGTGCCATGCTGCACCACCACTTATTGGTCAATAGGTACCTACACGATGAATATTTATATGGATAATACGAATTTTCGTTGTTTAAAGTCCCTGCACCTTTGCAATAAAGCATTGAGGAAGGTCACTTGTTTGTGTTTTTTGTTTCTAATGAAGGTTGCTTGATTGGTTCTCTTTCGCATTACCCATGTTGTAACATTAGATATACGTGTTTTTAATCACCGAGCTTTAATCAGACGGCCTACTCCTCGTTTCGTTCTATTATTAGTTGTCATGCCCTGTGGTAAATGGTTCTGCTGAAATTTGCAATATATTTTTTTTTAGCTTCTGGTTCGCCAAGGCGAACCTATGAGGTCGTTTGTACCGTCTGGGCCAGAAATATGTTAAGCTAGTAGTATTTCTTCTTTCCGTATAAAGCGGATAATGCTACCAGCAGACCACTTCTTTATATCTTCGGAACTCAGTTGTTCTCTGAGGCCGGACATTCACCTAGAACGTGTTCAGCTGTTTCGTCTTCCTCAAGACATAGCCGGCATTCTGCAGTCAACTATTTTCATTATGTTTAGGTGATATCGCAACCCGTCGTCGGCCTTTTCGTTGCCTTCAAAACCTACTTTACCTACTGAACATGTAAGAAGTAAAGAAATTATTAGTTTATGGTTTTTTAGACTCTTGCTATTTTGGGTATATCTCGTCCAAAAATTCACCGATTTCTATCATTTCTTTTGTAATTGATTCAGAAATATTCGATTTGTTTTTTATCAGATATTTATAAGCGAACACGTTGTTGGATACGTATATCTGTTAGAGGCAGCTCACCTTTACAACATAAACTTAATATAGCCTTCTTTCATATTGCATTTGGTTTTTCCCATATTATCGAAGGAGTTCAAAAATTTCGTAAAATTAAATCAAGAAACTACCTGTTCGTAATAAGGTGAGACGGAGGTACATACCAATTGTATTAAATACCAGCAAACATCCTACGGCCTCCTCGCAATATGCCATAACCTACCCCAAATTTCCATTAGAGCCAACAATTAATATACCATCTTTGTATATACATACATAAGTGTATATGAAGACTTTTCTTTTTAGCTTAAAGATGGATAAGTTGTTTTAATTTTCCTTAAACGGTAAACTCTCTTAAGCGGACAAAAATGTGCACCATTAATGTCCCCTCAAGGAAGATTTCACTGTATGTATATACATACATATGAAACTTATATTTTTTCTGGCTGAGGTATTAACGATAAAAAATGTGGGTTTCTATAACATGCGATACGTCTAACCATGCGTTTGATAGAGTTCAATATTTTAATGCATTTGGGTACCTACCTATAAAATTTCATAATTGTACCTACCTACTTCAAAAGATAAATTTAAACTATACTTCATTTCTTTAGTACCTACTGGGACATCCTGAAACCGAAATTTGCATTAAGTATATCGGCCGCTAGTGGTCGGTATGACGGTATCAAAAGAAGTAGGTATCAAAAAGAATACCTAAATAATGATATTTAGCTGCCCAAACTGAGGCAGGAGGCACTCAGGTGCTTGTGCAAAACCAAATGAAAAAATTCTGTTTATATTCGGAGATTCGATTGTGTAACATAATGCAAACGAAATATGAATCTAATATGATTTTGAATACCGATTATGAATGAATGCCCTTTTTATTTGATGAACCAATAAATAAACCAATTTGAGTTGTTCATGAATAACCACGGCAGCTATTATTACAAGCAGGGCACGCGCTCGTACACACACTCTAACTTGTCTTATCTTATCTCTGCCTCAATTAATTTTTTTCACATGCAAATATGATATGCCTCACTGCTGAAATGCGAATCTCCTTCGCCGATCTTAACATATACACACCAATTGTATAAAATACAACAAAATAAGTTCCAGGTGACGGTTTTGTTCTAATTGCAATATGCCATAACCTACCCCAAAAACTTTGATCAGAGCAAACAAATAATATACCATCAATCTACCCAACTACAATTATCCCACCTCTCTTCATCCACCATCGCCCCTACCATTAAATATGAATATCTGCTTTTCACTTGCAAATACTCGTATGAATTATAAAAAAAAACATTTGAGAATCTTCACTGCTGAAATGCGACTCTCCTTCAACGATCAAACACACACATACCAATTGTGTTAAAATCCAGAAAACATAACATACCCCTTCCAAAAAGAAAACAAAACAAATACCATAAATCTACACGAAACCTGCTTTGCCAACCATCACCACTACCTGCATCATCCTCCTACTCATATTCCCAGCACGAGAATGGTGTAGAACTAGACTATCATGATTTGTTGCGGGCGAATGCGCACTGGTGGCGTATCGTCGTTTACGCACGGTTGCACTACTATAAGGTTTATATACAATGACTCTATGCACTCGGTATACTGAGGGTGGATTTTGGTCGCCTCTTACGACCGGCATGCCTACCTCGGGTAGATTCTGATCCCTATCCCGAGCGGAGGATTTTGGTCGCCTCTTACGACCGGTATGCCTACCTCGGGTAAATTCTGACCGCTATCCCGAAGGGGTAGCTCTGAAGAATAACATTAATTAATGATCAAACAAGCGTGAAAGAGAGGCAGGCTCACAATCTCTTGTATCACACAATCGCAACAACCGTCTCAGTGACGAAGTGATTCAAAACCGGGATGACTGCCGACACTTTTCATGCGGAGCAGTAGGGATGCAGTGAAGTGGAAGGGTTATGGTCTAATTTATAGTGACCAGAATTTTTTAAAGCCAATGCGGGACATTTTTTTCAACACGTTCACACGCATTAATTTTTGTTAGCTTGCTGTGGTGCATGACGTAAAATCGACAATAACAGAAGTGATTGATTACTGCTGCTGGTTCGCACAAAATTACGTTAAATACATTAAATTTTATCTGATTTGATACTTGTTTTTTATTCTATTCCTATCGCCCAAGATGTGGATGTGGCAAAAAAAATTAGTATGGGTGAATTGTTAAGAACGACAAGGTCTAAATTTGTTGTTATACATAACTGTTTTGTTTGTGACATTTTTAAAAGATTGTGTTAAAAAAACGTTTTTGTAAAAAAGAAGATTCATTGAACTAAAGCCTGAACTACATCGACTTCGTCTTCAAGTTCGTGGGGTGTTCGAAGAGACACTTTGAGATCGATTTTACATTCACAGTATTTTTTAAAGGATTCCCAGTTTGTTTTCATGTTAGTTAGTCTGGCCGGACCTTCTTTTTTCGTAGACAGCCGTTAATTGTCAAAATGACCGGTGAATGATCAGAAGAAAGATCGAAGCATTCCTCAATTACAATAGTTTCCCGACAACCCTTTCGAGATGAAGAAATCGATGAGGTCTGGTGTTTTTGCCGTATCCGAGGGCCAGTACGTCGGTTTACCTGAGGAATGAAAGTCTACCCCCAATTCCATACCGGCTTCGTAAAGAACTGTAACTTTTACTTAAATGCATCTCGAGCCCCAGAAGGTATGTTTTGCGTTAAAGTCACCTCCGATGACGAAATTTCGTCCAAGTGAGTCAAAGATACTTATAAAATCGCTTCTTTCCATCGTTGCACGTGGGGGGCAATAGATAGCTGTAAAAACATATTTTATGTGTTTAATTTTTACGCTCACCGTGCATAATTGCAGTTTGTCAAGCTCAATTGTTGCACTGATTGAGTGTTCAATGGTATTTTTGATCAACAAGGATGCCCCGCCTCTCGCCCTTTCCGAAGGGTGATATGCGTGATAGGCAATGTATCCTCGAATGTTTGTGCTGGATTCTTTCGTCAGATGGGTTTCCGAAATCAAACAAATATCAATATCATATTTATGAATGAATATCTCGAGCTCGTCCATCTTATGCAGAAGGCCGTCCGCATTCCATGTCACTAATTTAACTAAGTCCGTCATATTTATATTATTGCACGTGTGCTTCGAAATTGATTTTCGAGCTTGTCGAGTTTTTCAAACATACGTTTATTAATTTGGCTCTGTTCTTCTAGCCTGGCAAGAATTGCAGAGAAAACTTAGGAGACTGGATCAGATGTTTTATTTGTTTGTTCGCGTCCTTGCAACGCAGCTTCAGCGTATGTTTGTGGAAAAGCGTTCGGCGACTTTTTTCTAAACAATTTTCTTTCTCTTGGTTGTTGTATTTTACAATTTTTTTTAGCCTTTTTTCGTCCTTCATTGGTTTTATTGTTGGCCTTTTCAGGTTTGTTTTTGGTTTCATTTACGATTGGTAGCGTAGTTTTCTTTTTTTACTTTGTCGCGCCTATTTTGAAGTTCTTTAGCTACTTCGCATCCGCGATAATTTGCCGGATGTTTTCCATTGTAATTTATGTATGTTGGTAGGTCTTGTCTACTAAGAGCGCATTCCTTCGATAAATGTTTAACGGCACATTTTACGCAACGCGGCTCTATTTGGCAATATGTGTGCGTGTGATTGTAGCCTTGGCAACGCTTACACTGAGGAATCTGACGAGTCCTTTGGCGCATCGGTTCAATTTTAACCACTATGTTTAGGATAGTTTTAATGTTGTATATTTTTTCAATGTTTTCAGACTTTTCGAAACTAAGCATGAATAGCGGAAGTCCGCGTTTGGCAACAATTTCCTCGTCTTGTTCCGTTTTTTGCTTTTCTTTTTCAAGTATATTAACCACATCGATAATTTTGAAACCTTTAGTTTTAAGATCTTGCAAAACATCATCTTTGCGGCACGAAAAGTGGAGCCCTATGGCTACAACTCGGTGTGGCCTTTCAGACTTGTTTTCATAAGTGTACCATTGTACCTTCTCAGTATTCAGTTTGTGAGAAACTGCGCGATAGCTCTCAGGATCGCTTACATTTATTTTCCACACATTATTATTCAGAGATGTTACTTTGAATGTGGACTTTGCTATTTCCTTAAGAATGCTACTTAGCTTGCTGTAGTCTGAAACTCCGACAACGTTAATTGGAGGTGGAAGGTATACCTTATTTTGAGGTTTTTTCCTTAGCGTTTCTATTTCGTTGGCATTTGCCTTTTTGGGATGTCTATCATTTAGCACAACGATTTCTGGTGAGGAGCCGCCTTCCGTTTTTTGTTCGGTCTCCTCTTAGTGATCCAATCCGTTTCGCGCACTAGCTCTACTTCGTCCGTATGATAATCGCGGCTAGCTGAGCGGTATGATTTGGCTTCTGGCTGTTTTTTAAGTTGAGATTCAACAAGTGCTTTGTTCTCAGCTTTCAGCTGATCTAGCTCTTCTTTAAGCTCTTGATAAAGCTGTTCAATTTGGTTAAGCTTAGTGCGGAGTTCCTTGTTTTCGTCCTCGAAGCTTTTGTATATCGTTGAGTCCCGCGAAAGGCGTCTAAAATCATTTGGCGTCGTAGGACTTCGTTTGGTTTTTGCTATTGGCACAGATCCCGTTGGTGGTGATCTAGGTACCCTTTTACTATTTTTAAAAGGGTCGGATGATTGCAATAAATGGCTCTCCCCAGAATCCGTAGAGCCTGCCTCCGAAGAGTGTGGATTTTCCAGTAGAACTGGGCTGCCACCTGGGGTATTATATCTTTTTGTTCTAATCATTGCATTTTTTGTATACTCTATGCACTCGGTATACTGAGGGTGGATTTTGGTCGCCTCTTACGACCGATTCTGATCCCTATCCCGAAGGGTGGATTTTGGTCGCCTCTTCCGACCGGTATGCCTACCTCGGGTAAATTCTGACCGCTATCCCGAAGGGGTAGCTCTGAAGAATAACATTAATTAATGATCAAACAAGCGTGAAAGAGAGGCAGGCTCACAATCTCTTGTATCACACAATCGCAACAACCGTCTCAGTGACGAAGTGATTCAAAACCGGGATGACTGCCGACACTTTTCATGCGGAGCAGTAGGGATGCAGTGAAGTGGAAGGGTTATGGTCTAATTTATAGTGACCAGAATTTTTTAAAGCCAATGCGGGACATTTTTTTCAACACGTTCACACACATCATTTATTTTTGTTAGCTTGCTTGGTGCATGACGTAAAATCGACAATAACGGAAGTGATTGATTACTGCTGCTGGTTCGCACAAAATTACGTTAAATACATTAAATTCTATCTGATTTGATACTTGTTTTTTATTCTATTCTTATCGCCCAAGATGTGGATGTGGCAAAAAAACTAAGTATGGGTGAATTGTTAAGAACGACAAGGTCTAAATTTGTTGTTATACATAACTGTTTTGTTTGTGACATTTTTAAAAGATTGTGTTGAAAAAACGTTTTTGTAAAAAAGAAGATTCATTGGACTAAAGCCTGAACTACATCGAAACAAGTGGGAAAAAGTACACAAATGTGGAAAAAATCGGATATACTGCTTCATCGCATAGTGCGCTCTATATATTTCTTCTCATTTTAAAATTTTACTGTGGTTCAAAGCTCGAACATGTTCCAGCTTTCACTTTTCGCAAAACTCTAGAAACAAGCACAATCAAAGAATACCGTACGAGACTTTCCAATAGATGACGCTTCCATAACATAATTCCTGTCAGTTTCGCAAGGAAAAGCGCTTCTTACAAGCAAGCGACAATTAATAAACGATGGAGAATACGATTCAAAATGGACATTTTTAAATGTCGAACGAAAAGCTTCTGAGCTTTTTTAGTTCAGATTTTAATGATAGATGTCGTATAAATATGCGTGTGTTTTTGATGAGTTTCGATGTTTTTAAAAGTACAAAAATTAAAAACATTGAGTGAAAAAAGTGAAAATTTGATTTTAATTTTTTCAAAAGTCGAGGAATGTTGAGGTTAAACAACATTCCTCGACTTTTGAAAAAATTAAAATCAATTTTTATTCGTCTTAAAAGTCCAGTTCACCAGGAAACATTTTACAAACACTAGTCAGAAGAGAAACCGCACTGCTCGAGGCATTGACGAATAATGCGACAATTCACGATTACGATTAAGAAACCTATATCTAGACTTATCGCACCCTCGCTCAAATAGTGTCATAAAGCCCAAACTACATTCGGCAAAAAGTAAAGTGTGTGCACGAAAATAGAAAAGTGCAAGCTCACACACATTACGCATCTGCTCCTGGTAGTCAACAACTAACCCAAAAAGCTATTCTTTGACAACCGAAAGCTCTGCAAAAACATAAATAAAGCAAACAATTGCACCTTTTATTTATAAGAGGAAGTAAACAAAAAGTGTTTCAAGTGCAACAAAATGTATTCAACGATTTGAAGTAAGTAAGTAATGAACTTAGGTAAAACTTATCATCAACAATTCCCATAAATGTCAATAAATAAAAATGCAAGCATATCAAATTAGTTTTTCATAACACATTTCAGGCATCTAGCTACATACAATTCTCTGGCATTTGCTTTTCGGGTAGTCAAATCAACCATAATAAAATTATACCCGAAGTTTTTGACGTTTTATGGGATGTTAATGGGTTGTTGGCTTCGATATTTCTTGGATCAGACCCATCTAACGATGAAATCATGAACTAACGCAGATATTTTGTGTTAGTGTATTAGTTTGTTCTGAAGGTATACCTAACTTTCAAGTAAGTTACTTTTTGAAAAGTTGAGAGAAAACTACAGATCTCAAATGGTGTGAAAAGAGAAAAAACATTTTCGTGCACACACTTTACTTTTTGCCGAATGTAGTTTGGCCTTAAGTCAAAAAATCGTTTTCTCGAGAAAAACGCATTCAAAATGTTTGGACCGCCATTACTTTTGCATTACATTACAATGAAATATTTGTGTCATCTAGGGACAAATATTCGAACAATGAATATGACACTTTTTGAGATAATAGTTTGAAGTATGGGGGACGTAATGGTGCAATAAATGGATTTTCTAATTTTTTTGAGTTATGACACTATTTGAGCGGAGGTGCGTTATAAGTAAAATAGAAAATGGGCGCGTTCAATTTGCAAGGCAACCACTAGCCCCTACTATTTTACCTTTCCTCATTGCTCAACGTGAACATCGTTTGGCAAGTGATAGACATTGAACAAGTAGGGAACTTGCAGTTGCCTTGCAAATTGAACACGCCAAACATCGGCTCAACAAAAGGGCCCGACGAATTTCTTATGACTAGGCTTACAAAAGTTTTACAAAAATGGACTCCTGTGTTTGGACGGTCTGCAAGGTTTCGGGTCAGTCATCCTGAGTTCCATAGTAAATTCGCTGATCGGCTGTGCGATTCCTATCTCCTCGTAGAGTCTTCTTGATGAGTGATTTTTCAGAGTCGTTGGGTTTCGTCAAAGTCCTGTGCAGATCCGAACTATTTTCCTTTCGAAAAGCTGCATCTTCTTTGTTGTCGATGGTTATATTGTAAGCTAGATGAGAAAGCCGTAAGTTATCACTGGTCTGGTGAGCTGCTTATATATGAACCACTAGATTTGTTTGCTAAGCCCGTAGGGCTTCTTGAGCAGCGGGTGCACCAGATGCAGTGCAAAGTTCGCCTTTTTGAGGGTGATGTCAGCATAAGGGTTGAATTTGAATCTTTCGCTGAAGTTGATCGCCAGATATTTCGATATTTTGTTGAAGTTCTAGTATGAACCACGGTCATCTGCGTCATCTGCGAGTTTTAGCTTGATGTTGCGGTGCTCGTCGTCCTATGGTTGCTGTCACTGAAGCGCGGAAGTAGATCAGCTCATTATTGCAGTCCCCACTTGAGATAGTTGACCCTATTGGGAAGATCAACTATCAATCAATTGACGATTGACAAAATTATCAATTAAAATTGATAAAAATATAAGCTATTGTGAACATAACGCAAAAAGTAAAGTTACTGTGAATGAAAACTCAACTTTGACAGTTCTAAAATATTTTCGATTTGAAGAGTGGTTGTTACGACTTTCGAAAACAATTTAATTAATTACGAGTGTTACAAAAATAAGATAACAAACTTAAATAAACTTCAGTCAAGTCTCAACAAAAATAAAATAATATGCTATGTTTTAAATGTTGAATCTCCTTTTCAAACAAAAATTTTTCAATTTTTAGTTTTAATTTGGCTTTCCTGTGGTTGTCGTTATTTTCCTTGTTTTGCTTGCATAGTTTGAATTTCTCTTTCTTCAGCTTTAGGATTTCGGCCTCATACTCTTTCTCCTGTTGATATTTTTTCTTCGTATAGTACTCGATGTTTTTGATACTTTTTCTTATATCGGCCAATATATTTGCCATGTCGTCATGAAACTGTTTTTGAGCAGAAGTTTATTCTTCTAACAGTGCCATGCGACTCTGTTGCAATGCTTCAACTCGCGGTGTTGCTTTTACTCTTGTTTGAACTGATGGTTGTTCTGCTCTTTGGGTGACATTAGTTGGCGATCTTCCCTGACTGGAGCTTGATGTTTCCGCTGTATCTGGCTCGTTAAACCCAAATTCATTACCAGGAGGATACACGCACGTATTCAATTCAAGGATACAAATCACAGCTATTTAGCTCTATCGCAAATTTATCCCACTTCGCCTGCGCACCAGTTTTGGAACAAAACCCTTTTGCGATATCAAGATTCTGCTCCATTAACTCAACCAATCTATTGGGTTGCCTTTTATTACTCACTATTTTAGCCCTTAAAAAATAACAATTATAAACGTTAATCTTCAACAATTTAAAAAATACTTACACATCTTTTTAGCCCTTAAAAAATAACAATTATAAACGTTAATCTTCAACAATTTAAAAAATACTTACACATCTGTTTAAGAGTCGTCCTTTATCAACATCGAAATTGCGATTGATAAAAAAATTGACAGCTACCAATAAAATTGTTCACGATTGGCATTCATAATACCGATTTGTCAACTGACTATCGCTAATTGATGCCGTTCACAATCGATCAACACTTCATTGATAATTGATCCTCGCAATACCATTTTAAACAAATTATTGATAAGTATCAACTATCAATTGATCTTCGCAATAAGGCTGAGTATTCCTAAAGTTTCCTGACAACTGATAACTCTTTGGGCAGCTATCAGTGGGGAGAGAGGTGGCGTAGGTCACTGAGGCGTCTGCGTACAGAAGCCTCGTGCTTTGGCCTGCATTAGTTCACTGGTCAGCAGTGTAGATGTTAAGGAGGATCGGACCGAGTCTTAATCCTCAGGGTACATTGACGTTGATCCTCCTCACTGATGACTTCTCATTCTGTACCTCTACAAAGAAAATAATATTGTATGTATAAGGAAATTATTAATTAATCTCACCATACTGATTGGAAAACCATATTCTATTAATTTGAAGGTCAGTCCTTTAATCCAGATGCAGTCAAAGGCCTTCTTGATATGCAGCAAGCAGGCTACAGTTGTCTCCTTTTTGTTGAGCCTCATGGTTACTTTGCTATAAAGCTTTAGTAGGGAGTGTCTAGTTCTGAATTCACAGTCGGGATATTGCTTCTCTCCGCACACAGGTGGTTAATCTTTTGCAGTAGGTAGGTAGGTAAATGGATGCCCTTGTGACTGGTGTCACGGCTCACTTAGACCATCAGTTTGGGTCCATTGTGTCCATTGTTGTTGGGGTTTCCAAAATTTTGAACCTGCAAATACAAAAGATATGCCGCTGTTACACAGCTCAGTGATCCGCTTTATTAGAACCACCTATATGTAAATCTCAGGAGTTTGTTAAGCTCAATGTCGGTCAGATCCTCCAGCTCCTCAAAAAAGTAGCTGCCAAGAATCTTAAATCTCTTAGTACTAAGGGCAGGGCATTCGCATAATAGGTGACGAATAGATTCTGTCTCTTCGACGTCTCTACAGCTCCTGCAGTAATCGTTGTGCGCTATGCCCAGCCGCTCCGCGTGTAGGCCCGCCACGCAGTGTCCTGTAAGGACCCCTGTCAGTGTGCGTATGTCTCTGCGGTTCAGCCCGATTATGGCTTTAGATTTCCTTTTGTTTACCGCTGGCCAAAGCTCCCTCGTGTGTATGCATGTTTCAAGGTTGGTCCAACGTAGGTTTGTTCTACTCATGGATTCAGCGTCGATTTTCCGTGACAGTGTACTAAGCGGAGTTTGTATAGATTTCAGAGCCAGAGATGCATTCATCTCCGATCCGCATCTTGCCAGCTTGTCTGCTTCTTCGTTGCCCGAGATGTCCTTGTGCCCCGGTACCCAGCATAGGGTCACCGAGTTTATCTTTTGCAGTTCATTCATATTTAGTTTTGATATTAAATAAAAACGCATTTTATAATTATTATTATTAACGGCTCGATGACAGTCTCAGTTCGGTGAACGTGTTATCTAGAGAAACGGACCCGTCTATTTGCTGCCGAGATCGTGTGATTTAACGCCTCTAGACTTTTTATTAATTTAACCTTTGTATATACACTCTATAGTACTATCATTGTATATACACTTTATAGTATTATCATAACAGCGAGTTTTTTATTTTGGTCTCACGTTGGTAGATGGCGTTTTAAAGGTTTGTGTCTTAAATTTTGCTGTCACCATTTTTTTTACACACTTTCAAAACGAAGAAAGAAAACCAAATAAACTGGTTTATCTCTCTTTATCGAACCTTTCATAATTGCATTCCCATGTATGTTTTATTTTTTTTCTTTGTAAGAATTAGCACAGGCATTTTTGTTGTTTAGCAGCACAGGTAGCATGTAGGATTTCCAAGTAAGTTAATTTGTACGGATAATGGATCTCGCATTATCGATTCTGTGGTCATGCCATATGATTTTCATTTGTATGGAAATGTAAGTATGTATTTATTTTTCTGTGTAATTGATGATTTGCAATGTTGCCTTCGCTTAGGCAAGTAGTATGTTTGATGAGAGGGAGATGATGGAAATAGAATAAATCTGACTTCTTCGTCTGCGAATAGAAATGATGGAATAGGCGATTCGTTTGAAAGGAAAAATTGAATAAAATTTGATTTCGGTATTTTTAATCAAATGAGATATTATGAGTTTGTCGCATTTTAGACTCTCACTGTTTCGGCTATATCTTGTCGCAAAAGGTACCGATTTCTATCATTTTTTTTTGTAATTGATTTAGAAATATTAGATCTAATTTTTAAAGCAATGACATAATTTATTTTTTGTCAGTATTGTGCCATGCAGCACCACCACTTTTTGGTCAATAGGATGAATATTTATATGGATAATAAGAATTTTCGTTGTTTTGCGTAGAGCTAGATTGCTAAATTGGAGTATTGCGCAAGTTTATTTATCTTTAATCAACATGTAAAATTCTTGGTATATATTTTAAAGTCCATGTACCTTTTCAATGAAGCATTGAGGAAGGTCACTTGTAGGTATTTTTTGCTTAATGGAGGTTGCTTGATTGTTTCTATTTTGCATTAAACGTGTTCTAATATTAGATGTACTTCGAGGCATTAAGAACGTCACTACAAAGATTATTCTGGCTAACTTTAGAGCTTTTAGCTAAGCCCCAGCAATTGTAGAGTGTTCTATTGTGTCTCTTGGCGGTTCAAGTTGAGTATGACTTTCATTACTATAGTCCCAGTATATTCATAGTTTTAATTGTAATCCGCGTTGCGACTATTGGATATCAGAAAGAGTTGAACTGCTTTTTGTATTCATATTGGTCTAATTTCATTCGTGAAAGGATAAGTTGTGCATATGAATATTTTTATAATATATAAATCCTAATTCTTTTATACCTAGTATAGGTAGTCCATTGTCTGGTAGTTATTACACTGGACTATGTTGCTACTATGTTACCTATAGTTGCCAATTATATACAGTCTTGTTCGTATTGTGTTCGGACTGTGCGTCTGTTTACCAAGATAGATATCTTGCTCTTAAGCATATTGTATTCAATCTTATCAAATTTAATATCTGATTTAATATCGAATTTAGCACCGACCGCGCTGACCCCAAATTAGGCATGTATTAATTTTTTTTAATACAGATTTATTAAAAGATATTGAAATTTAAAAACTTTTGAAGTTGTATTTAAAATCCGAAATTTCCTATTATGGATAATAGAGTTCCAAATACGCGTTCTAGAGGAAGACCAAGTAATTTGAGAAATTCGTCCACTTTTCGAAATAACTCCCCGTTCAGGAGCAATGGAATCCAGGCCAATACTTGGTCGTACTCCACCTGGGGCTAGTGTAGGCTTAAGCCAGGATCAGATTTCACCACAACTGGTAGATAACCACAATAGTGATGATAATAATGAGCGATGAGATATTAATGAACGTCCACCTGTTCAAGAAGAAGCCACAGACTCGAGGCAAACCAACTAGTTTTCATTCGTGAAATGCAGTCTATTAGAGATACCTTAGTTCGAAGATTGGACAATTTGAATTTAAATACTCCCAATGTGAATCCTAGGAGACCTTCGAACGCTCGTTCCGACTTCGAACATTTTTTTAAATATTATATAAATAATAATAAATAATTTTTTTAATCTGCTGATTTAGCGGAATTAAATTAAGATTAAATTTTTTGTTTTTTTTTTAATTGAAATTGTTCACAGAATAGAATATAACCAATTTTTTTAACATATGACTACAAATTTCAAGACAAAACAATACATACAAACCAGCTTATTTTAATTTTTGTAATTATTTGGTACATATAAAAGTTGCAAGTATTCATGTTCCATGACGCTTTTCTTTCTTCTCGGAAAGTATCTTAGACTTGCTAAGAATTGGATCTGAGGTTATAAGCAATCGATTTAAGAGTTCAGTATTTGTAAACCTTCTATTTTCCTTGTTTCTTGCCTCTTGCGCTTCTTCTGAAAGTTGTCCGATTGGAAGTATACAAGTCGAAATTATTTGTTTTCCATGAAAGAAGACCTTATGCACACTTACTGGCTTAAAATACCAGGCATAATTTTCAAAAGCATCTGCATCTATTGGGAACCCAAACCCAAGAGCTTCTAAGATGATATGAAACTTTTTGATAATTTCTTTATCTATCACTGTAATTTGGGCAGTCTTTTCATCATATCTAAAAAATCGTCTAGCCTTGTTCCCGTCATTAGGATTGCCAGACTGTTGAGTTGGCATATCTACCAATAACCCTGTTTCTCTTGTAAATTTTTCTTGGATTAGTTATATTCTGGCTTTGACTTTTTCTTTACTGCCTTGGTCTTTTACCTGCCGCAACTTGACATCTAATCTATAAGCTTTTTCTCGGTCTTCCTACTCTAGATGAAGAAGGTATTTCATCTAAGATATGTTGTGGTAATGTTAGATTTTCATTTAGCCACAGAGAATTTGAATTTTCGAAGCGCTCTCTATGCCGACCACTTTTGGCCCATGTCTCGTCAAATCTTAAACATAAAGTTTTAAAGGTTAATTTGATTGACTTTGTTGCAGCCTCAGAAAATAGTATATAGCTAAAGTAACCCATAACAAATTCAAACATAGGGACGGGCTACAGTCCGCTTGGGCGAACTGTTGGATACCCTATTCTTATTCCTATCCCTCATAAGTGGGCGTGACAAAAGTCTAAGTATGGTTGAATTGTTAAGAACGCTCTACATATTTTGTTATATAACATTTAAAGGATTTTATCAAAAAAAAAAACGCTCCCTAGCTCAAACTTAGGTGTTTCAATAAAATTGTTTTATTTAATTGTGGGCGTGTCAGTAGGCGGATTTAAGAACAAAATAACATATGAGAATAAAGGGCTACTAGAGAGTATATATTATAAATTTCAGCTCCCTAGCTCAAACTTTGAATTTTCAAAAAAAAAAAATTAATTGTGGGCGTTTCAGTGGGCGAATTTTGAAAACATTTACACATGAGCATAAAGGGCCCATAGAGAGTATATACTATAAATTTCAGCTCCCTAGCTGAAACTTTGGATTTTCAAAAATTAATATACCCTTAGAATAGGGTAAAAAAAAATTATTTTATTTATTTGTGGGCGTGTCAGTGGGCGGATTTTGAAAATTTTTTATCCCGAGCAGTTTTAGGAGTCATAGATCATATATAAAAAATTTCAGCTTTCTAACTCAAAATTCGATTTTTTCCAAAATTTGGTTTTTTTGAGTTTGTGGGCGTGTCTGTGGGCGGATTTCAAAAATTCGTAAACTTGATTATTTCGGGACCCTAGAGAGTATATGGTTAAAATTTCAGCTCTCTAGGTGCAGTTTAAAGGCCTAATTTTTGGCTACAGACGGACGGACGGACGGACATGGCTAGATCGACATTACTATCGATGCTGATCTTAAATATAGTAACTTTTAGGGGTCTACGGGCAATATTAAGGTATGTTACAAACTATGCGTCAAAATTAATATACCCTTAGAATAGGGTATAAAAACAGCATCTAAGCGCTTAACAACACGGTCTCCAACTTGGACAACAACTATACTTTTCGTCTAATGAATACAAAAAACACATATTTTATCTATAAATTTTACTTTCATTTACCCCTTATATTAAACAAAATCTTTAATTATTTAAGAAAAACTTACTTTTATATCAATTGACTGTTTACTTATTGAGAAAAGATAAAAAAGCTATAAAATGTACGCGAACCAATTAAAAACGATATAAACACTTCCTCTTCAAATTGACCTTCTTATAAAAAAAATTATACACAATTTGGAGTTTGAGATGGAGGAAGGAATATGACACAGGTAGCGTTGGTGGTTGATGGTAGGGCGGAAAGGTGAAGGAATTATTATCGGGTAGACTTATGCCATATTATTTGTTTGCTCTGATGGAAGTTTGGGGTAGGTTATGTTTTCTGGTATTTAATAGAATTGGTATGTGTGTGTATGATCGTTGAAGGAGAGTCGCACTCAGCTACTGTGAGGATTCTCAAATTATTTTCTTTATAATTCATATTTGCAAGTGAAAAATGGATATTCATATTTAAAGGCAGGGGCGATGGTGGATAAAGAAAGGTGGAAGAATTGTCATCGAGTAGATTGATGGTGCTCGTATATTATTTGTTGTCTTCGATGAAAGTTTGGGGTAGGTTATGGCATATTGCAATTAGACCATCACAGTCACCTGTAACTTGTTCCTTTGTATTCAATACAATTGGTGTCTGTGTTCACATCGGTGAAGGAGATTCGCATTTCAGCAAAGCTGATTCCCAAATGGTTTTTAAACCATATTTGCATGTGAAAAAATATTAATTGAGGCAGAGATAAAAAAGATAAGACAAGTTATAGTGTATTCCCAGCTACATTGCGAATGATCCTTTTGGATTTCCACTTTAAAAAGAAAATCGTGTATTTTTTGAGACCCGTCAAATGAAATTTGCCACTTTTCAATTTTACAAACCGAACTTACTGAAGAAATTTGTTGACTTATTGGTGGTGCTTGTCTGCGTTGCACAGTACGGCGAATCGCTGATTTGATAAGGAAAATGACATGCACAAAATTAAACAAAAACCGGTTAAGCCTCCTACGTAATGACTGTGCAATTTTTTTTTGTTGTTGATTAGTGCAACAAAAAAAATCAAATTAAACTCCAAATTGTGTATAATTTTTTTTTATAAGAAGGTCAATTTGAAGAGAAAGTGTTTATATCGTTTTTAATTGGTTCGCGTACATTTTATAGCTTTTTTTTATCTTTTCTCAATAAGCAAACAGTCAATTGATATAAAAGTAAGTTTATCTTAAATAATTAAAGATTTTGTTTAATATAAGGGGTAAATGAAAGTAACATTTATAGATAAAATATGTGTTTTTTGTATTCATTAGACGAAAAGTTTAGTTGTTCAGTATTGTCCAAGTTGGAGACCGTGTTTGTCCTAAAGCCTTGTATATGCACTGCTAAATTGTGTTTCAACTTCTTGCTCACAGGTGCGACACTTATACTAAATTTTTCGTTTTTAGGATGCCCATGGAAATCACAAAAAAGCAAATTTTTGATGTTTGGATATCTTAAGTCAAAATTAAGCGCTTAGATGCTGTTTTTGCTTTTGTTATTGGTTACTTTAGCCATATACTATTTTCTGAGGCTACAACAAAGTCAATCAAATTAACCTTTAAAACTTTATGTTTAAGATTTGACGAGAGATGGGCCAAAAGTGGTCGGCATAGAGAGCGTTCGAAAATTCAAATTCTCTGTGGCTAATAGTGCGCAGTAAGCGCGCATAAGGTCTTCTTTCATAGAAAACAAATAATTTCTACTTGTATACTTCCAATCGGACAACTTTCAGAAGAAGCGCAAGAGGCAAGAAACAAGGAAAATAGAAGGTTTAGGGAACTTCTTACCAGAAAAATATGACGTGTAGATACAAATACTGACCTCTTAAATCGATTGCTTATATATAACCTCAGATCCATTTTTAGCAAGTCTAAGATACTTTCCCAGAAGAAAGAAAAGTGTCATGGAACATGAAGTCTTGCAACTTTTAGATGTACCAAATAATTAAAAAAATTAAAATAAGCTGGTTTGTATGTCATATATCTAAAAGTTATAAACACATTGTATTGTTTTGTATTGAAATTTGTAGTCATATGTTAAAAAGATTTGTTATATTCTATTCTGCGAACAATTTCAATTAAAAAAAAACTAAAAATTTAATATTAATTTAATTTCGCTAAATCAGCGATTCGTCACACCGTGCGTTGGGTCGAAAACGAAACGTTATTTAAAAAATGATCGAAGTCAGAACGAGCGTTCGAAGGTCTCGTAAGATTCACATTGGGAGTATTTAAATTCAAATTGTCCAATCTTCCAACTAAGGTATCTCTAATAGACTGCATTTCACGAATGAAAACTCGTTGGTTTGCCTCGAGTATTCGTTGAAATGCTGACGTAATAGCTCTAATGTCTGTGGCATCTTCTTGAACAGGTGGAGGATGTTCATTAATATCTCGTCGCTCATTATTGTCATCACTACTGTGGTTACTTGCCTGACCGGATTGCATTGCTGCAGGAGGGTTATCTACCAGTTGTGGTAAAATCTTATCCTGGCTTAAGCCTACACTAGCCCCAGGTGGAGTACGACTAACTATTGGCCTGGATTCCATTGCTCCTGAACGGGGAGTTTTATTTCGAAAAGTGGAAAAAATTCTCAAATTACTTGGTCTTCCTCTAGAACGTGTATGTGGAACTCTATTATCCATTATAGGAAATTTCGGATTTTAAATACAACTTCAAAAGTTTTTAACCTTCAATATATTTTAATAAATCTGTATTAAAAAAAAATAATACATGCGTAATTTGGGGTCAGCGCGGTCGGTGCTAAATTCGATATTAATTTTGATAAGATTAGATACAATATGCTTAAGAGCAAGATATCTACTTGGTAAACAGACGGACTATGCAAATCAATGAACACAATACGAACAAGACTGTATATGATTGGCAACTATAGGTAATATAGTAGCAACATAGTCCACTGTAATAACTATCAGACAATAAAAGAATTAGGATTTATATATTATAAAAATATTCATATGCACAACTTATCCTTTCACGAATAAAATTAGACCAATATGAATACAGAAAGCAGTTCAACTCTGTCTGATATCCAATAGTCGCAACGCGGATTACAATTAAAACTATGAATATACAGGGACTATAGTAATGAAAGTCATACTCAACTTGAACCGCCAAGAGACACAATAGAACACTCTACAATTGCTGCAGCTTAGCTAAAAGCTCTAGAGTTAGCCAGCATAATCTTTGTAGTGACGTTCTTAATGCCTCGAAGTACATCTAATGTTAGAACACGTTTAATGCAAAAGAGAAACAATCAAGCAACCTCCATTAAGCAAAAAATACCAACAAGTGCCTTCCTCAATGCTTCATTGAAAAGGTACATGGACTTTAAAATATATACCAAGAATTTTACATGTTTATTAAAGATAAATAAACTTGCGCAATACTCCAATTTAGCAATCTAGCTCTACGCAAAACAACGAAAATTCGTATTATCCATATAAATATTCATCGTGTAGGTACCTATTGACCAAAAAGTGGTGGTGCTGCATGGCACAATACTGACAAAAAATAAATTATGTCATTGCTTTAAAAATTAGATCGAATATTTCTAAATCAATTACAAAAAAAATGATAGAAATCGGTACCTTTTGCGACAAGATATAGCCGAAACAGTGAGAGTCTAAAATGCGACAAACTCATAATATCTCATTTGATGAAAAATACCGAAATCAAATTTTATTCAATTTTTCCTTTCAAACGAATCGCCTATTCCATCATTTCTATTCGCAGACGAAGAAGTCAGATTTATTATATTTCCATCATCTCCCTCTCATCAAACATACTACTTGCCTAAGCGAAGGCAACATTGCAAATCATCAATTACACAGAAAAATAAATACATACTTACATTTCCATACAAATGAAAATCATATGGCATGACCACAGAATCGATAATGCGAGATCCATTATCCATACAAATTAACTTACTTGGAAATCCTACATACTACCTGTGCTGCTAAACAACAAAAATGCCTGTGCTCCTTCTTACAAAGAAAAAAAAATACAACATACATGGGAATGCAATTATGAAAGGTTCGATAAAGAGAGATAAACCAGTTTATTTGGTTTTCTTTCTTCGTTTTGAAAGTGTGTAAAAAAATGGTGACAGCAAAATTTAAGACACAAACCTTTAAAACGCCATCTACCAACGTGAGGCCAAAATAAAAAAACTCGCTGTTATGATAATACTATAAAGTTTATATACAAAGATTTAACAGAGCTGAGCTGGAGATGCTTCGCATGAGAGTAGTAGTAAATAACATTGATCGAATAAGAAGTTCCAAGATCCGAGGAAGCCTTCCCGTCAAAGAACCTATCTCGAATAAAATGGAGTGCGACCGGCTCAGTTGGTACTGTCATGTTCAAAATAGAGATCCTACGAACCAAAAAAAGACAATATCAATCAACGTTCCAATACAAACGGGAAAGAGAGGCAGGCCTAAAAACTCCTAGATCACACAAATGCAGCAACACCAGCATTTGATTGGCCTCAGCGACGAAATGATTCAAAATCGGCAATTCTGCCGTTATTTTCTGAGGTCGAACCGGCGAACCCCGCAGGCGTATCATTAGGGATGCAGTTAAGTGGGAGGGTTATGATCCCCTTTGATCCTGATCATAGCCTCACAGTCATTAAGGGAGAAGAAGAAACATATTTGTGAAGTATGTATAAGGAGCAATAATTTAAAATAAAAATCGGTCCCAATATTGGAGTTAAACCGCTAACTTGATTTATTTAAGCAACGCGCTGGAATCTAATAGAAGGGCTTGGCCATAAATACTGGTGCCTGAAAGACCAGTTAGCTGCTTTAAAGTAAACTCTTAAAAGGCAACACCCCGGACGAGTCAGTCAGGCCAGTTGTCAGTAGGGTGTCCAATCTTTGCAACGGAAGCAAGGATTGATAGGAGATGAAACTCGCCCGATAAAATTCAGCCAAGACCCGATCCTATAAATGGATTTGATTAAATACCTTCATACGCATTATATATGGGTACAACACATATATCTGTTTATTTTTAAATTTATTAACAGGCGACGTTCGAAGGAAACATAATTTTATAATAATTTAATATTTATCAACTTCTATCTCGTATGATAATACAAATGAACCAAAATAAGTTAACAACTCATTTCAAAGAATAGTCATATTTACAAACATTCAACATATTATTTACTACACATCATCAGACATCATTCTATTTCAAAACTTAAAACACATTTTCTGCTCCCTATATTAGTTATCTCTTACAAGTAGGTGTTTCAGTCAAAAAAAGTTAAATATTGGAAAATGTTCTTATATATAATGGAGCCATACCCCGGCATCCGTTTGAAGTTATTACTCGATCGACTATCGCAGTAGATGCACGTTGGGTAAGCAAAAGGCTCACGGTTGCGGATGACACGATTCGGTCAATGTTTTAATAATAAATAAATGGTTGTGCTTTTGTTTCAAACTAAAATTCACACAGATTTATAAAAATACACAAATATCGAGCAATTCGCAAGGTTAATAAACAGCCAAACTTAAAGCAGTAGTTGATAACTCCAGTTACGGCTGCTTCATAATTTTTAAAAGACTCCACATACCCGCCTTACAGCGATGCGGCTAAATAAATATTATCAAATTCCTATATATCGTATTTAAAAATAAAAAGGATAAACTGGGAAAGACCTGCAAAACTTATTGACTAGGATATTTTATGTAATTAAATCGGGTTTATATACGAGTATATATCTTAAAATGTAGACGCACTCGGCTTAACAGTAAGATCCGATTAGACTAATTGACACAGTCTCAGTTAATGGAACTGGAGCAGATATCGGTTTCCAATACCACCAATTGTAGCTCACTAAAATAATGCAAAAAATTACAATATAATTTTGATTATTTATTGAAAACTTACAAACAAACGATTGTGGCAAGCGAACGGACAAAGTACGACACTTGTGTCGGCATTCTGGGGTTGGTCTTAGAATAATGTAGCGCGTACCAAGAGCCTGCTGGACGTACATATTTGAGCATTCGGTATCTGGCAGAGTGTATGATGCGGCATTTGGAGTGTCTACCATGACGTAGCGTTCCAATGCAATGCCGGTTTTTGGAAGGCGTTCTGGTCTCACAAACAGCTGTCGAATTAGACGCGCCGGTTGCATTCGATTACATCGCCATATATTGTGACTTTGTGAACGATGAGTATGATTGAAGTTGTTAAACAGTTCATCAAGATTTGTTATTTCACGATTGGTCGATTGGACACGGTAGGCATCACGTTGGAAAGTATCTCGGTTGTTGGTGTACAATTCATAAATATCTTTGGGCTGAACGTAATCCTGTTGTATCTGCAAGAAAATGATTTGAAAGGATGGAGCTTAATTAGAGTTGTCGAAATGATGTGGAAGGGAAACTGATATATCCATAGTATAACAGAATACTACTATGACCTTGTTTATAATGTATTACTCCATTGCCTTTACGACTGTTACGATGAAATCTAAAGCTTCGTCATTAAGAAACAAGTCTGTAGTTGTAAAATTGAATACTAATGTTACGTTGAATGTGAAAGGAAATGAACTGCACCTGCAATGCATGATAGAAATACACATTCGTGTACTACTATAACTCAGAGAAGAATATCTGTATTTTAGAAAGCATATGCAAAATACAGATATTCTTCTGATTGCGGGGCTGTAAGCTAAACTATTTTAGAATAAATGAGACGGATCGTTTAGTCAAGTGTTCTTTTTTTCTGATCGATGAAATGCAGACACGGCCATTGACAGCACAGTGATGATGGCGATATCTGCAAAGGGAGTAACGCACTATTATTACAGACTGCACAAATTTAAGGGTAAAGTGCATTAACTGTGTTTTGGCTAAACAAAATATTTCTGAGTCAGTCAGTTTATATGTGCTTATAGACTTCATGATAGTAGTGGTGACATATTTCTTGAAGAACTGAACAATTTGTTGAAGAGCTTGATGAGAAGCTTCTCAAATTTGCGGTTCGGATTCGACGTTAAACTGCAGGTCCCCTCCACTTCGCATGAAAGTGGTTGGAGAAGCTAGGTTCTAGGCCCTGCATGGGCCGTTAAGGCCTGATATATGTACGTTCATATTGAAAATCATCCCTCTATAACCTATGATTAATTTGTATGTAAACTATTTAAACGGATAGCAAATCTAAGCGGTTGAAGGAATGGATAACAGGGCATCTATTAAATAAAATGGGCTTCAGCAAACATGCAACCAATACCCTAACAACAGTGCACAAGCTATTTACAAGTTTTGTAAGGAGATTTCTAAGGAAATCAATGTACGTAAAGAGAATTATTATCTCAATGACCTAGTAAAAAACAAGAGTAATGGTAAATGTGAATGGAATAGAATCTTAGATCGTAATCCTCAAGTGGACCGACCATTCATCTGAACAGAAGGCAATAATAGAGTATCAGATCCTACTGAAGTTGCTAATCGATTTTATGATTTCTTGTGTCTGTTGCAAGCAAATTAACTGCAGAGCTGTGCTATGACTCTTTTGTTGGTGAGGGAATCGTAAATGACACATTTATAAGTCAGCGTATAGCAGCGAACCCCACATAGGTGGGGAGGTTATGATCACTTTAATCTTAATGTTGACCATGATACACGAAGCAGCAGTTGCCCTGTATACCAAAGAAGACTAGATCAGGAACGGGAAAGAATTGCGTACTAGCAATCACAAAAAGTCAAATGTCTTTATTTAAATATTCAAGGATTAATGAACAACTTTAATGAGCTGGAACAATGTGTTAATAATGGTGATTATGAAATTATTATATTAAGTGAAACACACTTAGTGAGTTAGATATTGCAAACCATTAAGATGTGATAGCTTATCAAACAGGGCTGGAGGTGTTGTATTATACATAAGGGAAAATCTTTATTGGTTAAGATTAAAAGACATACGAATTAATTTAGTTTGGTTATAATAGTATTTATAAAAATGAAATTAAACAAACGCTGTCTGAGAATATCTGCAAACAAATTGTTAATGACTACACAAGAATAACAAAAGATACAAAAACTATTATTGACTATGTTATAACGAATATAAATAGTTGCGAGGCTTATGTCGATAATAAGTTAAAAATTAGTGATCATGAAACTCTGGTGATAAAAACGAATCTAAGAACGATCTGTGATAATTATAGCTGTGATATTAAATTATTTGAATACAATAAATACAGATTCTTAGAAGTTTTAGAAAATAGTGCAATAGTTGGGTTAAATTATTTATTAAATAAAGATCCATCCAAACGCTTCATATGGCAAGTGGAAAATCTAAAGTGAAGCCAACCTCAATTCATAATAAATTCGAAGAGACATTTACTAGAACTATAAATTAATTTGTAAAAAGTAAAGTAATAAATGTTGACACTAGAAACAATTGGTTTAATCTATCTCTAAGACACATGAAACGAAGTAAAATAAACAGTTATTTCAAAGCTTTATACTCGGGTCGACATGATGATTGACATAGCTACAGTGCAATTAGAAATGAATGCAAGGGTGCATTAAATAAAGCAAAATCTGATTATATTAAAAATAAAATTGACAGGGCAAATAATCAGAAATCAATGTGGAAATTGTTAAAATCCCTTGTCCTGAGGGAAGACAATACGAAAACAAGAATAGTTGAATTTAATCAAAAGGTTATTGTAAATGACACATATATAGCTAATCAGTTTAATACATTTTTTATAAACAGCGTCAAAGATATAAACAGTGCAATACCTAACATCCCTTTTGTGAATGTGTTGCGGTATAATTTCCCGCAACAAGGTCCACTCTTCGTTCCTCTACCCACCCTACCAATTCCCTCTTCTATCGGTGCGCATACGCATGGTCTGAAGAAGTGGAGGGGTAGCCATGGTTCCATCAGCCATGCGCCCACTTCTCTAGAGCCTTGGGTAGGCGACCACTACAGGTTGATCCGGAGCATGGGCAGGTGGCCCAAGGTTGAGGAACCCCTTTCGCTCGCTGGTGAAAGAGCCGCTTAAAGCAACACCCAAACAGACGGACGGTCTGGTGTACCTAGTGACGATGCCGGTGGCCTAGTAAGTCCGGATGGTGAACCTGACATGGACCGTCAGGAGACTCCCAACGGGCCAACGTTCCTGCAACCAGATGGACGGTCTGGGGTACAAAGAGACAGACGGACGGTCTGCAAAGGCGGAGTGCGAGTCCAAAGCACGCTGCAACCAGACGGGCGGTCTGGGGTAAAAAGAGACAGACGGACGGTCTGCAAAGGCGGAGTGAGTCCAAAGCACTCTGCAACCAGACGGACGGTCTGCAACGGCAGGGTGTACACATTACAACAATATATATATACACCCTGCAAATCGAAAAACGATTCGTGGGCGCGGACGGACGGTCCGAGACATCAAAGACCCAGAAAGCGAATCAAGATCTACCACAACGGTAGTGAGTCAGGTTCGATTAGGGGGAAGAAGACGCTCTTCCTTTCTACTCCGTCGTAGGAGCACCGGAGGAGCAGCAGAGGAGTGTAGGCGGACGGCCTAGTAATTCAACACCCTCCAACACCAAATAACAGCTAACCAGCATCACATTGTCACCCAAGTAGCCGATGTGATAGTACAGATGTCATGTCCAGATGACACCAGCCCAACAAACCCTGGAACCAGAATGGCCGAGAGCCCAACATAAATCATCACAATTGTAAGGTATGACACGCTATCGACAGATCCCCAGACCCCCAAATCTGCGCAGAATTCCACCAGACTCGGGTAGTTCACGCAGTAGATAACGGCGTCTCTTTGTCCGACCTCAAAGCTTAGGTTTAACTCGCCATAATGGGTGAGACGTTTATAATCGTCCCGATGTTTATCATTCATTTTTTCCAATGTTTCCTTCGTTTTCTTTTATCGGTTGCACTTTTAATTTTTCGTAGTGGGTTTTAGCTACGTTGGAACGTCGTTCAGCAAAATTACCTAGCGATTTTTAGTATGAACGCGGGAAGCATCAATCGGACTGGATTGGAAAGATTGTCCCAGGTCGGTCAGAGAATTTATCGCAAGCTGGCTTTCCAGTCGCGCTGAATTCGGAGCTTGGTGAGAGAATGGAAAGTTAGAGCGAAAGGGTAACGGCAGGCATGCGCACACCATGGCAAGATAGCTTTGGATGTGCTGAAACGTGCCGCTCGTTGGTTCGCCCTACTGTGTGTGTGTGGACAGTGGGATGGCGGATAGCCACCAACACCAGTGGACATCCATTGCACGCCATCAGTGGGATTGCACTGTCAATGTGTGTGTGTGAGAGGATGAGTCCAACACTGACCGACTTTGGACAATAGAAAAATCTGGAAAATCACTTCTTGCTTGACCAGCGCTTTAGTTAGTCGTGAGAAGTTTTCTAAAGGCAGTTTTGTTAAACGTCGACGAGTCGACATAAAAGAAAAAAAAACGAAAGTTAAAAAAAAAAAAAGGGAAAGTACTGAAGAGTTAAGGAGAAGAAAAATAAGGAAACAGGAATCGAAGGACAGGCGGAAGGACGAGAAAGTAGATCAGAGGCATAGCTAGAGCACCGAGGAGAAGACAAAGGGACAGTTTAAAAAAAAGCTAAGTATAGTGATTTTCGTGTGCTAGTAAAAGTGAGTGATAGTCTGGGTAGGATTTTGCTCCGAAAATCCCGAGAATAGACGGGACACGCGACCCAGTAGCTTACCTTTGTTTGTGCATTCGGGACAAGTGATAGCGGGTCAGACCAACGGTCCATTCCGACCCGTTCTACCAACACACCGTTAATTTTCAGGGGTTTTACAAACCCCGTAATAAAGACCGTGCTCCAACGGAGCTTTATAACGTTGTTGAAAACATTTGTCTTTTGTGATTTTTTTCATTTTTGCAGTGGTTCTGTACAAGGTTTCACAATTTCCCACAAAATTGTGTGGCGCCCATTGTGCTAATAAGCACACAAACTTTTATTGATCGGTTCGCTAATTTCCACAGCGTTCGATTTTTCGGATTTTCTGAGCGTAATCTTAGCGCTTTTCGTTGAACCCACCCCCAGCTGAGCGGCCGGGAAATCAGCATACTTCTGTTGGTTGTTACGCTCTTTGTTCTTTTGGTTGACAGTTTGATCAAATTGTATTTTGCATCGCGTATTTTATTTCGTTTCTTGAAACCGCAGTTAGTTAAGTAGTTTGCTCGCGAATTAAAAGTGTAACAAATTGGCGCCCAACGTGGGACACGCAAAAAAAAAAGAAATATATAAATAATTTATAAAAGAAAAGTGTATTTTGAATAAAGTGTGTAAGCGTGGGGGGTCCATTACACCGAATTAGAGTAAAGTTTTCTTGTCTGTTTAGGGAAGTGTTTTGTGTTTATTTTCATTTCAAAAGTTCTTTTACTTTAGTTTCATATCATTTCTTTTAGAAAATAAATAAATCGGAGTGGCTGCAGAATTATTTCATACATATCTACATTTATGTACATCGTATTGGAATTAGGATAGCCGGCGTTTTTATCAGCAATTGGAACCCATCGGAGGAACAGAGACAGCTACAGGTAGATTTCTTTTGGAAATCAACAAGTAGGTGGCATTTTTTTTATTTTTTTGGTTTCATTTTATTTTTGAATAAAGAAAAAACACAGAGATTTATACATATTGTGGTAGATATAATATTTATTCATATTCTCAAGTTCGCATTCTACCAAAATTTTTTGCATACTTTATTCTCATAATCTCTTTATCCATACGTATTCTATATTGAAATTATATTTTTGCATACACATAATAATCATCATCATTATCATCAAGTACCCATTTCTATATACATACATACATATTTTTTTCGTGACTTCTTTTGAAATCAACACGGTTGCCATCATCCTTTTTCTTTAGTTTGAGTGAAATATTTTGTTTGTTTGCTTTACTTTTATTGTTTTAACTAGCTATTATTATTTTTGGTTTTCGGATTTTATACGGTGTCCTGGGTCGAAATAAAATACCTTCGTGTTGAAATTCATTAATTACATACATTTTTCCTTCACCCAACAAGCGTCTTTTGTGTTGATATACGCACATATTTTCCGTTTCGGTAGTAAACTTAGATTTTTGTTTTCATTCGGGTTTTTCAAAAAGTGAACTCTCTGCTCTCTCTCTATCGCGCTTACTATTAAGATAAGTCTCTTGGGTTGGTATTTGAAGATCTCTTTCTAGGCCGAAAGTTTGTTTTGTTTTCGAAAGTGGTTAGTTTATTGGCGTTGCGAGTGTTATCGGAAAATTGGTTTCTCATTGAACGGTTATCGTTCGTCGACTGTTGTCATTCTTCGAAGTGTTACCCTGCTTATTCGTGGGAGGTTATAAATTCTGGGATCACCACCTTAATTCACTCGCCTCAGTCGTCTTTGGTTTGGAGTTGTGCTAGTTGTAGTCATTCATATTGGGTAATACGCCGTTTTCCTTTGCTATTCTTCTTGGGTTTTTAGTGAACTGAAATGGAGATAAACAGACTCTCAGCCGATGAGTTGGCCTATGCAGTAGAGGCCAGGAGACTTCCAACCGGAACGGTCGATACGATGAGGAAAGCATTAAGAGCGGCGCGGATGCTAGAACGCCGAGGCTGAATGGGAGGGGTTGACCGGGCTAACTACCCTTTTTCGTTTGCTGAGGACCGAGAGGAGGTCAAATTAAAACTGGAAGAGAGAATCTCAGAGAGAATCTCCAAGATATCCTAAATCTAAGGAATTCTTGAAGATTCTCACAAAGATCGAGTGGGCAATGGGAAGGATAGATAGGGCGAACGCAACGGAAAGCAAAGACATGGACGAAAAGCTCAGTTTGCGTAACGAGCTAGTCTTTGCTTTAGGGAAGGTTACTTCTGGGGGTGAAGCCGATACCGAGGATAGCGGGGACGAGCCAGAGGACGAGGATGCGCCGAAAACAAGACGACCACCACAGGTGGAAACCTCACCACCTAGACGGATGACCCGGGACCTTTCGCCACCAACGACTTCCGCCTTTGCGAGACAAATGGAGTCTTTCGCAAACGTTGGTGGAAGAAGTGAAACACGCGTTTCCAATGAACGATTCGAAAACTTGTCAAAGTGGGATTTGAAGTTTTCAGGAGAACGATGCGGGTTGACGAACTTCGGGAAGCGAGGGGGGTTACCATTTCACAACTTTTCAGATCAGCAGTCGAACTTTTCGATGGGAAGGCGCTTCTGTGGTATAGAGAAATTAGGAGGTCGGTCTGTTCATGGCAAGAGCTGGTGAGGGAGTTGAAGCTGGAGTTCCTCCCTCCAAATTATGATGATCTTCTTCTAGAAGAGATCAGGCGACGTACCCAAGGGAAGGAAGAGTCTATAGGGGTATATGTAGCGACCATGCAGAACATGTTTGGCCGGCTTTCGAAAACGATTTCGGAGCGGAGAAAGCTGTCAATCCTGCAGAGGAACCTGGCGCCATTCTATCAGACGCAGCTGCGATTGGCGGATCCCAAATGTGTCAAGGATTTGGTGGCGCTGGGACGCAAATTGGAAACGGTTCGGGCAAATGTCGAAACATTTGCTCCTCCGCCAACGAGTCGCAGTAGGCACCTGCTGGAGCCAGACTTGGCTTATATCAGCACCGAAGAACCCAGAATTTCGGTTGTCGCGTAAGACAACCAACAACGTCGGCAAATGCGTTGCTTTAATTGCGGCAGTGAGGGCCATTTCTCTAATAGGTGTTTTGCTCCTAAGCGTTGTTATGGTTGTGGTGCGACAGGGGTTTATCGGAGGGATTGCCGACGTTGTTCGGGAAACGCGCAACGGACTCTTGGTTCAACAGGACAGGAGCGCCGGCGCAATTCGATAGTTCGTCTGCTTGCCACCAACTGTTCCCTTCTCAAATTCACCTAGGTTTTACTTTGGAGGCAAACAGAGAAGATAATAGGCCATTCTTAAACATTTCGATTTACGGAATTCAGTTTCTCGGTCTGCTGGATTCGGGTGCTTCACGCACCATTGTCTGTAGGGATGGGTGGGAAATTTTAAAGCACTTAGGGTTAGTTTTGTTAAAGAGTAGGATTAGCTCAGCAGCATTAGCAGATGGGCGGGTATTAAAGTTTTGGGGGTAGTATCTCTGCCGATTGTGGTGCAAGATAAGTCTGTCTTCTTAGAGTGTTTGGTTATACCAGCTCTACCACACGTTATGATCTTGGGTGCAGATTTTTGGGCACTGTCGGGCGTAGTCCCGGATTTGAGATCGGGCGTGTGGAACTTTTCGAGTCAGCAGGCGGTTGGCTCTATTTCCGTCATTAAGGAAAAATCCGAATTAGACGATACGGAAGCGAGGCAACTTGAAATGTTGGTTGAGAACATTTTCAGGGTTATGCCGGAGGGCTTAGGATGTACCCAATTAGTTGAGCATAAGATTAGGACGTCGGCCGAACCGATCAAACAAAGATATTACCCGGTTTCGCCTGCAATGCAGGTTCATATTGATAAGGAACTGAAGGAGATGCTGGATGCGGGAGTCATTGAGAAATCAAACAGTCCGTGGGCATCTCCGACCGTCCTTATCAGGAAAAAAAGATGGGTCCTTTCGGTTTTCTGTCGACTATAGGAAACTTAATAAAGTTACAGATAGGGATGCTTATCCACTACCATATATATCAACGACCCTAGACAAACTTCGAGATGCGAAATATCTCACGTCGTTAGACATAAAGTCAGCTTACTGGCAGATCCCCATGGAGGAGGGATCCCGACCGCTCACAGCCTTTACGGTTCCAAATAGGGGTCTCTTCCAGTTCAAGCGAATGCCATTCGGCTTACACAACGCACCGGCGACGTGGCAGAGATTTATCGACAGCGTTCTTGGTGCCGATCTCGAGCCACACGTCTTCGTGTATTTGGACGATATTATTATCGTCACCAACTCGTTCCAACGCCACCTTGAGATACTGGAAGAGGTCTTTAAGCGTTTATGTGGAGCGGGATTAAAAGTTAGGCGGGAAAAGTGCAACTTTTTTTTCAATTCAATTCAATTCAATTTATTTACATAATTATGGGATGTACATTAAGATTAAATCTTTTATAGTACTTAGTTAGCTTAGTTATTAAGAATTTTAAATTTAAAGGAAAAAGAAAAAAAAAACAATCAAGTAAAAATTAAAGAAAAACATAGGGACGGGCTACAGTCCGCTTGGGCGAACTGTTGGATACCCTATTCTTATTCCTATCCCTCATAAGTGGGCGTGACAAAAGTCTAAGTATGGTTAAATTGTTAAGAACGCTCTACATATTTTCTTATATAACATTTAAAGGATTTTATCAAAAAAAACGCTCCCTAGCTCAAACTTGGGTGTTTCAATAAAATTGTTTTATTTAATTGTGGGCGTGTCAGTAGGCGGATTTAAAAAAAAAATAACACATGAGCATAAAGGACCCCTAGAGAGTATATATTATAAATTTCAGCTCCCTAGCTCAAACTTTGGATTTTCAAAAAAATTATTTTATTTATTTGTGGGCGTGTCAGTGGGCGGATTTTGAAAATATTTATACATGAGCTTAAAGGGCCCTTAGAGAGTATATATTATAAATTTCAGCTCCCTAGCTCAAACTTTGGATTTTAAAAAAAATTGTTTTATTTATTTGTGGGCGTGTCAGTGGGCGGATTTTGAAAATATTTATACATGAGCTTAAAGGGCCCCTAGAGAGTATATATTAAAAATTTCAGCTCCCTAGCTCAAATTTTGGTTTTTCAATAAAATTGTTTTTTTTTTTGTGGGCGTGGCAGTGGGCGGATTTTGAAAATTTTATATCCCGAGCAGTTTTAGGAGTCATAGATCATATATACAAAATTTCAGCTTCCTAGCTCAAAATTCTATTTTTTCCAAAATTTTGTTTTTTTGAGTTTGTGGGCGAGTCTGTGGATTTCAAAAATTCGTAAACTTGATTATTTCGGGACCCTAGAGAGTATATGGTTAAAATTTCAGCTCTCTAGGTCCAGTTTAAAGGCCTAATTTTTGCCGACGGACGGACGGACGGACATGGCTAGATCGACATTACTATCGATGCTGATCATAAATATAGTAACTTTTAGGGGTCTACGGGCAATATTAAGGTATGTTACAAACTATGCGTCAAAATTAATATACCCCTAGAATAGGGTATAAAAATAACATAGGAATGAAAAGAAAAAAGTTAAATTAAAGAAAAAGAAAATAAATGACAGATATAAATCAAAGAATAGAGAGAAAGAGTACTAAAACTGGTTTGAGAAATGTTGGAGGATTGCACTTTTAAATCTTGTTGCGTTAAGTATTCCCCTAATATGTAGGGGGAGTGAATTCCATAGTCAAATGGCGTGAACAAAGAATAGATGAGACGAATTTACGTAGTTAAAGCACTTTATAATAAGGTTAAGTGTTCTAGGTGACCGAGCGAACACTAATTTGTTATACAGATATAACGGAGACTTAGTAACAATTATTTTATGCAAGAAAATACAATTTCTGGCGTTGATATACTGCGGCAGGCTGCACCCTAATATAATCCGAGAGTACTCAGAGACATATCGCACTGCGTCATTGAAAGCTACCTGCAACTTGCGCTGAGATCGGTAGTCAAGCTTACTGTACACAGCCTCAGCGTATGTTATGATTGGAACAATAAGGGTTTTGAGAAGTCTCTTTCGGGTTTCAACTGGAGTAAAACTGGCAGTCAAGCAAAGCTTGCGGAGACAACCATAAATTCTGCCAACTACAATATTAGTGTGATTATAGCCTGACAAATTGCGATTTAGCACATACCCGAGGCAAGTTACGGTTTCAACAAGCCTTAGCTTGCTTCCAGCAAGCCATATATCTGGTAAGAGATTGGAGTCAAACAACACGTGCGAAATAGGAAGAACCTGACATTTCGTTGCATTAAGTGATAATCCGTTATTCAAGGACCAGTTTTGGATTTCCCTTAGATCCTTATTGAGCCTGGAAACAAGTTCATCTTTCAATTTCAGAGGCAAGGCAAGAAAAAGTTGGACGTCGTCAGCGTATAACCGTACAGAGCAATATTTGCATACAGAGGGCAAGTCGTTGATGAAAATACAGAAGAGGATTGGTCCCAAAATCGATCCCTGTGGAACACCTTGAGTAATTAACTGCAAAGATGAGGATTTATGACCAATCACCACTTTTTGTTTTCTATTGGTCAAAAAGCTTCTAATAAATTGCACTGCCCTATCACTAAAACCAAAATAGTTCTTCATCTTCCAGCAAAGCATCTTATGGTTTACCCTGTCAAAGGCCTTAGAGAAATCGAGCAGACAGAGAAGGGTAACATGGCTCTTATCAAAAATTGTCTTATGTCATCGAGGATATTAACCATAGCTGTGGAGCAGCTGTGATTCTCTCTGAACCCAGATTGAAAAGGATACAGCAACTGATTGGAAGACAAGTAGTTAGTAATCTGTTTAGCTATTAATTTCTCTAAGACCTTGGACAAGCACGGTAAGATACTGATGGGTCTGTAGTCACCAAGAGACACAGATGTAGGAGACTTTGCAACCGGTATCACTTTAGCAATTTTCCATGACAGAGGAAATGTAGATGTCATGATGCAGCAATTTATAATAAGAGTAAGGTGACTTATTGCACGAGGCAGTATTAGCTTAATGAACCTAATAGGAATACCATCCTCACCCGAGGAATTTGAGCGGATTGATCTAATGCAGTCAATAACATCAACTTCATTCACAGCCTCAAAGTCTGAAAAGCTTGTTGGCAATGTATCCATGTTTGAGGCAAACACAATATCGTTTTCGTCAGCCTCGGTACCCAGGAAATGATCATTTAATGCATTAGGATGCAGTTCACATGGGGTATTTGTTTTGCATCCAGAGACACCAAGTTTCCGTAAGTTACTCCAAAGTTTTTTAGATGGCAAATTTGTGTTAAGTTTAGACGCGTAGAAGTTTCGTTTAGAAGTTCGAATGACATTAGTAGCGTAATTACGCACAACTTTGTAGGTGCTCCAGGTATTAGGGGAAGGTTTATGCTTCCACTTACTATACAGTCTGTTTCTAACTTTGATTGCATCAACAACTTCTGAGGTAAACCAAGGAACCACAACATTGCGAATTCGAACAGATTTAGTAGGGACGCAAAGATTAAACAAATACGAGACAAGTGACATGAAGAAGTTAAGTTTTTCATTGGGGTCTGCAATCATTCTACAATGATCCCAGTTGACTGCAGATGCAGCAGCATCAAGTGAGTCGACGTCTATAGAATTAAAATCCTTGAAAGAAAACGAAAGGGGGGTGGTTGACTTATTCATCGGTATATTCAAGGTAAAAAAAAGCAGATCATGGTCAGAAACACAGTCTAAGGAAAGCTGATCGTAGAGCAAGACACAACATGGATCAGAAACAATAGCTAAGTCAAGAAGGCTCGGAGCAGAGATATTGCAGAAGCGAGTAGGGCTACCGTTATTAATAATATGGAGTCCTAAAGAGGACACCAGATCGCTAACTTGGAAGGCACATGAATCATTTTTTAGCAAGTCAGCATTAAAATCTCCACATACGATGACATGTTCATAGGAAGGAGAATACTCAGAGAGAGCTGAAAAGAAGAACTCTGAGGAGTTGTTGCGACTTGGATTGTAAACACATGACACTAAACATTTGGTATGGCCATCACTTATCTCAACAATTAAGTGTTCCACAGCAGAGTTAACCGATTTGCTTAACATCTCGATGGTAAGAATGGACTTGCAATAGATCGCTACCCCACCACCAATTGTATCTGTGATTCTATCATTCCTGCAGAGCTTGAAATTTGGAATGTCATAGACAGTATCGCTGATGCCTGGACTAAACCAAGTTTCACCTACACACACAACATCAACGCAAGAATTGGAAAACAAATAACGTAGAAAGTCAAGCTTTTGCAGATTAAGACTTCGCGCATTTAAATGGCAAATCCTAAGTCCATCACGATACCTGCATAGAACATTAATCATAATAGGGGTTGAGCTTTCATTCACACCATGACCACTATTATACACGGGACTAGCCATGTGAATCGAAACAAAAAAACAGACCAACAAGCAAAAAAAGAAAGCAATCCGATTATATTAGTGTAGAATAAGAAAGGAAAATAGAAGAAGAAAAACAGGTTTAATGGAAGGAAGAGAGGAAAATACATTACAGACTAGGAAATAACTTAAATTAGTAAATTATTATATAAAAATCAATATAAATTAACAGGTTTCAGTTCAGGTTGTTATCAATGATCAGTTGCAGCAACAGTGAGTAGGTCATCAGAGCTTTCGACACGAGAGCTTTTCCCAGTGGCAGTTTTTTTTACATAAATTGTTCCAGCTTTGGTGTAAACACAGAAGAGCTTTTTCTTTCTCTTCAGGCTGATAGCGTTATGTAGGAGAATGCGTGATTGCTGAGTTAAACTTTCATTGAGGTAGCAGCTGCCATCCAGTACCATGCCAACATCACTCAGACTTAGTTCTTTGTTATGTTGTTTGCGGTAGTTCGAGGCTGAGCGGAGAACGTCTTTGCGATCGCGATTGCTGCAGAACTTAATAATGATTGATGACGGTTTATTATGATCTGTATTAGCATTGTTGTTGTTAAAACGCTTTCGCACACGGAAAATATCTCTTAAAGGTGGTGGCCTGCAGTCGATCGAGTGACAGAGGTGATTGAAAATATGTTTTAAATTCTCACCAAGGCATTCGGGCACCCCAAAGAGAACAGCATCTCCAGCGACGTCTTTCTTTTCCAAAGCAGCTACCTGCAGGCGAAGAGAATGAAGTTCTGCATTACTGCCTTGCACAGAATTCTCTGCTTCAATTTTGTCAATACGTTCGATAATAGTTGAGATATTTTAATTAATGTTGTTAAATTTTCACATTCAGCTTTCATTAATTTCTTCGAACTTATTAGCAATTTCAGCGCGCAGTTTTGACATTTCCTCCATTAGATTGCGTTGCAGAATTTTTGTCTGTTTATCTAAATGCTCTTCTAAGACTTTGAGAGTGAGAGTAGTATTGACATCATTTGATGGTTTATGTGAGGGTGAGCTATGGTGGTGTGTGGGCGTTGAGGACAGGCCTTTAAGAGCGCCTTTGGAACGGGTGTTGGGAATTGCCATTAGGTTATGGTTGTGATTGTGAGACCACCTTTATTAGTATGCGAGTGTTTTTTTTTTTTTTTTTTCAGCGACGAAGAAAGAGCACTATGAAAACTCGTGTCGAAAAATTGATTATAGAAAATTATATTAATGTACCGAGATTTAAGACAGGTAATTAATCGACAGCAGAGTTAGCACTTTGAACTTTGGGTTCGCAAGGTTAGAATTAATGAATGGCCGGGGAACAGTCTTAATTTTGGTACTGAAACTAGACCGAGATAAAAAACGTGTCTATACGACTACACTCATCACGACTTTTGTCGGTCCTCGTTAAAATTTTTGGGTTATGTCGTTGATAGGAATGGACTTCACGTCGATCCAGAGAAGGTAGATAGCATGGTTAGGATTCCTGCCCCGAAAAATGTGAAGGAAGTTAGGAGCTTTGTAGGGACTATTTCCTGGTACAGGCGCTTTGTACCCACCTTCGCTGAGTTAGGTTAGGTTGTAGTGGCAGTCGGCCGAGACCGACACACTTAGGCCAGTGACAGGCCCATTGTGATACCACACGGATGTATCATCCTCCTACTCGTTGAACCAGTTGGAGCTTCTGATGAAGCTTGACAGACTTTTTATGTCGGTGTTAATAATTGTAAAAGAAGGATCCTAAATGGAGTTTACGTCTTTGAGAAAGAGCAGGGCACGTGCAGAGAAGGTGGAGAACTGTCTCCTGCTCCTCCTCGTCCATACAGCTTCTGCAGAATTCATTTGCGTGGACGCCAAGCCTTGTTGCATGTCTGCCTATGAGACAGTGTCCGGTGATCACACCAATTATAGCACTAATGTGAAATCTGTTTAGAGAAATGAAACACTTAGAGCGTTTCAGATCCAGCTTTGGCCAAAACTGCTTTGTTGCTAGACAAGTGTTGCCACTTGTCCACCTAAGGTTACAGTTCTTAATGGTCTGTCTCATAAACATGAGTTTGCATGTAGCGATTGGGATGCCTAGTGAACCTTTATCAGGTAAAAGGGGCAGTGTGGTTCCTTTTCTGGCGAGTTCATCCGCCCTACAGTTACCTGGAATGTCTGTATGTCCTGGCACCCAGCATAGGTGGATGTTAAAATGCTTCGCCATCTCCACTAGAGATGATCGACAGTCACGGACTACGATAGAGTTTGTGGACCCAGAATCCAGGGATTTTAATGCAGCTTGACTATCTGAGAAGATCCAGATATCCGTAACGGATATCACGTTCTTCTTCAGCCACGACATGACTTCTTTAATAGCCAAGATTTCTCCCTGGAACACACTGCAGTGATCAGGGAGTCGAAAGGAGAGGCTGAGATTCAGCCTGTCAGAGAACACACCACCTCCTACCCCCTCGTCGATTTTGGATCCATCGGTATAAAAATGGATCGATTTATTTTCGACGGGTGGCCCTTCCCAGAATGTTCTGGGAGGGATCTTGACCTTGAAGTTTTTGTTCTAGATCGCTGAGTTAGTGCGTCCTTTAACAGATTTGTTAAAGAAAAGTAGTAAGTTTGTTTGGTACGCAGAATGCGAAGAAAGCTTCCGAAAAGCGAAGGAATGCTTAGTGACAGCACCGATCCTGACGTGTCCGGATTTTCAGCGACCTTTCGTGGTGCAAACCGACGCGTCAGATTTCGGTATCGGGGCAGTACTGTCACAAGAGTTTGAGGAGGGCGAGAAGGTAGTTTGCTACCTAAGTAGGTCCCTCAACCGATGTGAACGAAACTACTCGACGACTGAAAAGGAGTGCTTGGCTGTACTATGGGCGATTGAGAAGTTGTGACCGTACATCGAAGGAATTCGGTTCACGGTCGTGACTGACCATTACTCTTTGGTATGGTTAAGCAACCTTAAGGATCCGTCGGGTAGGTTAGCACGCTGGGCAGTGCGGCTTCAGCAGTTCGATTTTGAGATCGTCCACAGAAAGGGGAAAGAGCATGTCGTTCCCGACATGTTATCGCGAGTAGTTCCGGGGGTTGCCGAAATCTCAGATGCGGATTTGGACCCTTGGGTGGCGAAGATGATGACAGCTGTGGAAGCGAATCCGCTGGCTTACCCAGCATGGAGAGTTGACAACGGTCGACTTTTTAAATTTATAAAAGCGAACCATGTAGTGGTCCACGAGGATAACCACGCATGGAAATTAGTAGTGGGGAAAGCAGGCAGATTGGAGATTTTACAGGAGTGTCATGATAGTCCGTTAGCTGGGCATATGGGGGTCCGAAAAACTTACGCTAGAGTAAGTTCCAAATATTATTGGCCGAAGATTATAAGAGATATAACGTCGTACGTTAAACATTGTTCTGTTTGCCAACAGGTGAAGCCGGTGAACGAGAAACCAGCTGGTCTTATGAAGGAGAGGGTAGGAATTTCAAGGCCTTGGGAAATGATTTGGGTAGATCTGGTAAGCCCACTTCCCAAGTCCAATAGGGGTTTCATTTACATTCTGACTGTAGTAAATTATTTCACTAAATTTCCCCTGTTATTCGGGTAAAGATCTGCTACCGCTAAAGCAGTCTGTAGGGAGCTCGACGACAATCTGCCCTAGCGAGGTAACCGTCGGAACGGAAAATTCTCCGTAACGCATACTCCTTCGGAGACTCAAATTGCCTTCGAGGTGTCTCTTCATCGGAGGAAAATTATATATAATTGCGATGGCGCACCACGTCGCATTGATTTGACATGCGACAGACTTAAAGTTCTAAAAGAGACGTGCAAAGTACATTTAAATATCGATAAGTCAATATGTCTTTCGATACTTATATATAATGAAGACTTAACGAGCTTTAAATTATCATTTTCCAAAAAGGGCGTTTGATTTCATAGTTTTTAACAAGGAAGGATGTCACTTTACCAATAAATTGTACGCTTGCGTTAACTAGAACACAAATTTAAAATATATCGATTCAGGCAAATATCGATTTATTTTCGAAAGTACCATCTCTATAATTCAAACATATGTAATTGCCGAGTTGTCAAAAGATGAAAACAATTCCATTTAAAAGTAAAAAAAAGCAGTTTTCTTGGAACAGGACTAACATTATGCAGGATTTGGGACGTTTGGCATACTTGGAAATGAGAAAGTAATAAATGTCATTATTTCATTCAATTTAAAACACTCATTCACTTCCAGTCAAAGAAGCAAAATTTAACAAAGAGAATCTGAGTCTGTTCCGTGAGGTGAACACTCGAACAGGTGGTGCTATGGCCAGTCGTGGTAGCTGGGCGAGACGACTGCATCGCATGTGTGACGGTCTGGAGGCACACTTTGAAGTGTTCTTCTCGACCGCAACGATTCGTGGAATCGATAGTGTGGGAAGTTTCCTGATAAGAAGAAGCCGATGAAAACGAGGTTAGAAGTGCGGTGTAGCAGAATTGGCGAGGTGAGGATTCTCATTGCAACCGATGTTGCTTCCAGAGGACTTGATATCGAGGATATAACGTAAGTAATTCATAATGTTGACTTGCAGATCAATAAATTCATCATTCCATAGATATGTTGTCAACTGTGAATTCCCCTGCAACATCGAGGAGTACGTTCATCGTGTTGGTAGTCGTGTGCGTCGTGGGATCGTCGAAAGAGTTGATTGAGATCTTAGAAGAATCTGACCAAGAGGTATCTGACGAGCTGAGGGATATGGCTCAACGTTTCCAGGTCATGAAAGACGAGCGTGCAAATGAAATGGAACAGTTGGGCGGCCGCTGTGGCTGTAGTCGTGATTTTGACTGCGGAGGAGGGGGATTCGGTGGAGGTGGCAGGGTTTAAAGAACCTTTATTGTGGCTCCAAGGACCTCTTTGTAAAATAACCTGATGTAAAATAAAAGGGGCATTCAATAAATTTTTATTTTAAACGCATATATAATAAATCCCAATAAATTATCACCATTATAGCAAAATAATACATTTTTATTCAAAAAATTCGTTCATCGAAAAACCAATTTACAAAGTGTTTACATAAAAAAACAACAAATTCCGCAACAAAATGTTGGCGGACGATTTCGGAAAGAAACTTGTGTGTCAAAATGTCAAAAACAAGAAAAAATGAACTTCATCGTACTACAACGCATACCGCCAGTTGTAGTGTACATAATAACTACACTAACAAATAGCCACAGCATCATAAAGGAATTTCCCCAGCAATACAAAAAAAAAACATAGACACACATTCCACATTTCTCATAAGACAGACATTTCCCAGCAAATCCACTCGACACCCGATACACAGCTAGTGATCGCCATAGAGTCAAGGCCAATGACAATTGCACATTTACGTGTTGCAGCATTTCTCATAAGACAGACATTTCCCACCAAATCCACTCGACACCCGATACACAGCTAATGCTCACCATAGAGTCAAGGCCAATGACAATTGCACATTTACGTGTTGCAGCAAATTGTGCTGAGTAGTTTATTTTCCTTTATTTTGTGTTTTCCTTATCATATTATAATGTAAGTAGCATGTAAGATATTTTTGTATAAATAGGCTAAGATCTTGGAATAAAAATCAATTACTATCTGACTTATGAAGAGTATGCTTGGCTTCTTAGCCGTTTTACATTTCAGATCGGCTCTTTAGCCATTTAAACAGTTCGGCTCTTTAGCCAACAACTTTTCGGCTTTGGGATAGCCAATAATCCCCATAGCATTGTAGGCGAGGCAGGCATATGCACTACATATAACATAGCATACAGTAAAGTAGTAAACACACATTACATGGCGATCCTGCCACTGACCTGAAACATATAAATATTATTTAAAAAACAAATACATTAAATATGTATTTGCGCATCAGGAAGGTTTCGGCTGACTTATAACATCTTCAAAAATCATGCGAAAGTTACCTCAAGAATTTGCCTTTCCGCTTGGATTGGGAAGCAAGAAACAATTATCTGCGACAGACTGTGATGAATTAAACCAAAACATTACCACAGCAGCAATCCATTCAGCAACGCTTAACAGCAGAGACGATGTGAGCAAACGTGCACCCTACCAGGATTTAGATACAACCAATCTATAAATCAGCAAATATTTAAGTTTACAAAAAAAAAAAACTAATTTTTATAAATAAAAAAAGTTACTAAGTTTGTTATAATTTTGCAATACCTACCATGCATATTTCTGAATTTACAACCATCAAATGTGATTTGTATATGTATAAGCTTATTATTTTAAAATTGAAATATTTTTTTTTATCAAATTTAATATAATTTTTTTGTGAATATCTTTCCGCTTTAAACATACAAAAAATGGGAGGACAAAACTCCAAAGAGAATATTGTCGTCAACTCAGGCGACAATAATAATAATAATAATGGAAAGATGATAGACATAGTAATAGTGATAGCTATACTTATTATCATAATAGTGTTAAGTAAAATAGCAAGAAATATATGTAAGAAAAAAATAAATAAAGTAGTTGTCAATGAAATGAATAAGGAAATAGCTAGGATTAATGCTTAATATATATTAAATATGTATAAAATACAATTGACGTTTAAATAATTTTTTTTAAAGATATGTTAACTATATTAAGATCATTGAATAATATTATTGATAACTTAAAAAAACGCCAAAAAGGATCTACACTAGTAGATATTTAATTGCAAAGAATTAGAATTAGAACAATTAATTGTAAATTTTAAAAACTCAGACCAACACGAAGACTATGGTCCAATTAAAATAATAATAGAAAATAAATTAACAGAGTTAAGGAAGATCCTAAAATACAAAAGAAGTTTGTTAGAAGATATAAAGGAAGAGCCAAATTCAAGTAGTAAGGAAAACCATTTAAAATTAAATACAATGGCGACATTTGACATTGTAACAACACTAAAAGTCATTCCCGAATACAACGGAGAATTAGACAAATTAAATAATTTTGTGAACATGGCAAACTTTATAGCGAGCACACTTACGACCGACACAGAAAAAAACAAACTATTTAAATTCATACTAGAAAATAGACTAACAGATAAAGTAAGAAACAAATTAAGTACAGTAACTCGACCAACAAACTTATCTGAATTGATTGAAACTTTGAAAATTATATTTAGAAGCAAGAAAAATACACTTCAATTACAGTCTGAATTAGGAAAAATTGTTCAGGGACCTAGAAATATTAACAGCTATGCGGAAAAACTTGAAGGCCTAGTAGCAGAGTTAAACACATTGCAAATAGCTGAGCAGGGAGAAGACAGTAGAGAAATTATAGCTAAGCTCAACGATACGCTTGGTTTAAATGCTTTTAAGAATGGTCTGAACCGCCAAATAAAAACGACCATTTTTGCGGCAAGACCAAAAACATTGTCTGAAGCAGTACAACTCGCTTCTGAAATAGAAGCAACATATGACACGACACATATAAGCCACTTTGTCCAATCTAATAAAAGAAATTCTAATTACAGAAATAGAGATATGAGGTACAATAGCAGCAATGCAAATAGGGAATACAACAATAATAATAACTTTACAAACAACAACAATAACTTTAGAAACAACAACAATAACTTTAGGAACAACAATAATAACTTTAGAAACAGCAGTAACAGTAGGAACTTTAGGAACAACAGAGGTTACAGTAGCTCTAGAAACAATAACAGAAATATTAATCATGTAGGTACTTCGGAAAACGGGCAGCAAGTCTCCGAAGTCCTGGAAGACTCAGAATACCAAATGGAAAACAACCAATAAGATCCATCTTTCATCTAAATCAACATTTAACAAACTACATTTTTGCACACACTAATATAACCTACAACAATAATAGATTTTTAATAGACACAGGTGCAGACATAAGTATTCTAAAGATTAGTACCCTAAAAAATGAAGTACATCTAAATGATATGAGAAAAATTAAAATCACTGGAGTAACAAACTCAGAAACTTACTTACAGTCAAAGCTCAGTTACAAATCGAATCCAATATCACATATCAAGAATTTCAGATTGTAGATGAAAATTTTCCGATTTCAACAGATGGTATTTTAGGCAGAGATTTTTTAATAAAAACTTTGGTCAACGATAATGAATTAGTATTACCTATGATAACTCAGTTACCCGAGACCGCAGACATAAAGCTAACTGCAAGGACACAGTCATTACACCCAATTAGACTGAACATATCAGAAGATAGCGTTGTATTGAACCAGGAAGTCCAAAAAGGGGTATTTATAGCCAACTCTATTGTTTCATCTAAGGGTATAGCGCAAATTGCATTTCTAAACACACTAGAACACGATATATTGATAAAACCATTTATACCTAAGGTTGTCCCACTAAAAAGTTATCATGTAGTAAATCTCAAAGTTAACTATGATAAGAACAAAAAGAAAGATCAATATGTATAAGAGACTATTAGAAAAAATTAATATCGATATAGCTGATCCAAAAGCTAAACAATCCATCCTGAAGATATGTGAGGAATTTGCCGATTGTTTTCATCTAACAGGAGATTCTTTGACAGTAAATAACTTTTACAAACAAAACATTTCGATGACTGACAACAATCCAGTCTATATAAAAAACTACAGGCTCCCACATACTCAGCTGGATGAGATAAATCAACAGGTAAATAAACTTTTGGATGAAGATATAATAGAACCTTCAGTAAGCCCATTTAATTCACCTTTGCTGGTTGTACCGAAGAAAGATAGTATAGGAGAACAGAAATGGAGACTAGTGGTAGATTTCTGTCAATTGAACAAAAAAATAATGGATGATAAGTTCCCGTTAACAAAATTAGACGACGTTCTTGATACACTAGGTAGAGCCAAATTTTTCTCAACTCTAGATCTAACAAGTTCTTTCCATCAGATAGAACTTCACGAGAAATCAAGACCAGCAACAGCATTCTCCAGAAACCAAGGGCATTTTCAATTTAAAAGATTACCTTTCGGTTTAAAGATATCTACAAACAGCTTCCAAAGAATGCTATCAGTAGCCTTGGCAGGTCTAAGCGCAGAAGCATTCTTGTATGTCGACGATATCATTATATTTGGATGCAGTTTAAACCATCACAATGAAAATCTAGTAAAAACTCTTCAGAGGCTTAGGAAATACAATCTGAAACTTAATCCAAAGAAATGCAATTGGCTACAGACAGAAGTAACATACTTAGGTCATTTGATAACGAATGAGGGGATAAAAACTGACCCTGAAAAATATGAGACCATTACAAGATACCCATGTCCCAAAAACGCCAATGAGGTAAAGCGATTTGTAGCATTCTGTAATTATTATAGACGATTCATTAAGGATTTTGCAGCCATAGCAAGACCACTGAATACATTATCAAAGAAGGGTATAGAGTTCAAGTCGACAGACGAATGTCAAACAGCTTTTATAACTTTGAAATAAAAACTCATTAATCCACCTATTTTAAGATACCCAGATCATGACAAGACATTTATAGTAACTACAGATGCTTCAAACACCGCGCTTGGAGCAGTATTATCTCAAGGCGAAATAGGAAAAGATCTTCCAATTTCCTTCGCTAGTAGAACTCTGAACAAATATGAACAGAACAAACCTATAATCTAAAAAGAGTTACTTGCAATACACTGGGCTATAAACCATTTTAGACAATATTTATATGGAACGAAATTCACTGTAGTAACAGACCGTTGGTTAGTCTCTTCACACACAAGAACCCATCGTCCAAATTGACAAGAATAAGGCTAGATCTATCAGACTACACGTTCGATATAAGGTACAAACAAGGCTCAATGAATACAAATGCGGATGCATTATCACGCATAAAATTAGACTCGGAAATATTGAAAGAAATGATTCCGACATCAGATATAAATGTCATAACTCGAGCGATGACGAAAGAATTAACAAAAAACAAAACTGATAGTGGTATACCCAAAAGCAATGCTTTAAGCGTAAGGCCTGATCAACTTTACGCCTGGGAATGCACTTCATTTTCAGAAATAACAAACGTACGTAAACTAGAATTCAAGAATGTGCTCAATAACTCGCGAGAACGAAGAAATACTTCGCATAAATTAATAAACGTCGACGATAAAAAAGTAATAGTAGAATATAGCGATAATCCTAATCAGGACTTAGGTCAGATTTTGGAGAAACTAGTATTCGCAATGGCCAAGAGAAATATTGAAAAATTAGCTATAGCAAAAACTGATATAATATTCGAGCACATCAATATAAATGAATTCAAAAAGATATATACTATGTTGCAACAAAAATTAAAGAATAAAAAGCTAGCAAACTTAAAAATACTGATATATCAACCAGCGCTGAGGATAATTGACAAAAATGAAATGCATAGAATAATAAAAGTATTCCATAACACCCCCTATGCAGGTGGACATTCAGGTATAAGAAGGACAATAAATAAAATTAAACAACGATATTGCTGGAAAAATTTAAGCAAGGTGGTAAAAAAGCATATCAATGAGTGTGTAGTATGTGCGCGGAGTAAACAAATTCGAAACACTAAAGAGTAATAACTGAAACACCAACAACAAGTTTTGAAATAGTAACGGCAGATACAGTAGGACCACTCAGGCCATCGAATGATTTCCGGTATATATTGACATTACAATGCGAATTGACCAAATACGTAGAGGCGATACCAATGAAAAGTAAAGATGCGAGAACTCTGGTGGAAAAATTCATACTCAGGCATGGTAGTTTCAAAAAATTGAAAACAGATATGGGATCTGAATTCATTAACAGCATTATGAAAAATGTATATGAAATCTTGGGTATACATATACACCATATAACATCAACACCGTACCATCACGAAACCCTGGGCTCGATAGAAAGAAACCACAGAGTGCTAAACGAATACCTTTTAGCTTTTTCTGAAGAAAGATAACTGGCATGAATGGGTACCGTATTTTACATTTAGTTACAATACGACACCCCATTCCAGCATCGGGATATCGCCCTTTGAGTTGATATACGGAAGATTAGTAACACTTCCAGAAAACTCAACTATCGCAACATCAAATCCTATATATAATATAGAAGATTACTCCTTAGAATTAAAACTTAGATTAAATGAAATAAATAAAATAGCAAAGAACCTATTAGAACGAGCTAAGCTAGAAAGAAAAGAAGTACTAGATAAGAAATCAACCCCACTTAAAATTAGGATAGGAGATTTGGTATATCTAAGAGTAGGAAATAAACATAGGGACGGGCTACAGTCCGCTTGGGCGAACTGTTGGATACCCTATTCTTATTCCTATCCCTCATAAGTGGGCGTGACAAAAGTCTAAGTATGGTTGAATTGTTAAGAACGCTCTACATATTTTGTTATATAACATTTAAAGGATTTTATCAAAAAAAAAACGCTCCCTAGCTCAAACTTGGGTGTTTCAATAAAATTGATTTATTTAATTGTGGGCGTGTCAGTAGGCGGATTTAAAAAAAATTAACACATGAGAATAAAGGGCCCCTAGAGAGTATATATTATAAATTTCAGCTCCCTAGCTCAAACTTTGAATTTTCAAATAAAAAAAAAATTTATTGTGGGCGTGTCAGTGGGCGGATTTTGAAAATATTTACACATGAGCATAAAGGGCCCCTAGAGATTCATTCAGCTCCCTAGCTGTTTTATTTATTTGTGGGCGTGTCAGTGGGCGGATTTTGAAAAATTTTTATCCCGAGCAGTTTTAGGAGTCATAGATCATATATAAAAAATTTCAGCTTTCTAGCTCAAAATTCGATTTTTTCCAAAATTTTGTTTTTTTTTGAGTTTGTGGGCGTGTCTGTGGGCGGATTTCAAAAATTCGTAAACTTGATTATTTCGGGACCCTAGAGAGTATATGGTTAAAATTTCAGCTCTCTAGGTCCAGTTTAAAGGCCTAATTTTTGCCGACAGACGGACGGACGGACATGGCTAGATCGACATTACTATCGATGCTGATCATAAATATAGTAACTTTTAGGGGTCTACGGGCAATATTAAGGTATGTTACAAACTATGCGTCAAAATTAATATACCCTTAGAATAGGGTATAAACATAGGGACGGGCTACAGTCCGCTTGGGCGAACTGTTGGATACCCTATTCTTATTCCTATCCCTCATAAGTGGGCGTGACAAAAGTCTAAGTATGGTTGAATTGTTAAGAACGCTCTACATATTTTGTTATATAACATTTAAAGGATTTTATCAAAAAAAAAACGCTCCCTAGCTCAAACTTGGGTGTTTCAATAAAATTGATTTATTTAATTGTGGGCGTGTCAGTAGGCGGATTTAAAAAAAATTAACACATGAGAATAAAGGGCCCCTAGAGAGTATATATTATAAATTTCAGCTCCCTAGCTCAAACTTTGAATTTTCAAATAAAAAAAAAATTAATTGTGGGCGTGTCAGTGGGCGGATTTTGAAAATATTTACACATGAGCATAAAGGGCCCCTAGAGATTCATTCAGCTCCCTAGCTCAAGCTTTGGATTTTCAAAAAAAATGTTTTATTTATTTGTGGGCGTGTCAGTGGGCGGATTTTGAAAAATTTTTATCCCGAGCAGTTTTAGGAGTCATAGATCATATATAAAAAATTTCAGCTTTCTAGCTCAAAATTCGATTTTTTCCAAAATTTTGTTTTTTTTTGAGTTTGTGGGCGTGTCTGTGGGCGGATTTCAAAAATTCGTAAACTTGATTATTTCGGGACCCTAGAGAGTATATGGTTAAAATTTCAGCTCTCTAGGTCCAGTTTAAAGGCCTAATTTTTGCCGACAGACGGACGGACGGACATGGCTAGATCGACATTACTATCGATGCTGATCATAAATATAGTAACTTTTAGGGGTCTACGGGCAATATTAAGGTATGTTACAAACTATGCGTCAAAATTAATATACCCTTAGAATAGGGTATAAACATAGGGACGGGCTACAGTCCGCTTGGGCGAACTGTTGGATACCCTATTCTTATTCCTATCCCTCATAAGTGGGCGTGACAAAAGTCTAAGTATGGTTAAATTGTTAAGAACGCTCTACATATTTTGTTATATAACATTTAAAGGATTTTATCAAAAAAAACGCTCCCTAGCTCAAACTTGGGTGCTTCAATAAAATTGTTTTATTTAATTGTGGGCGTGTCAGTAGGCGGATTTTAAAAAAAATTAACACATGAGCATAAAGGGCCCCTAGAGAGTATATATTATAAATTTCAGCTCCCTAGCTCAAACTTTGGATTTTCAAAAAAATTGTTTTATTTATTTGTGGGCGTGTCAGTGGGCGGATTTTGAAAATATTTATACATGAGCTTAAAGGGCCCCTAGAGAGTATATATTATAAATTTCAGCTCCCTAGCTCAAACTTTGGATTTTCAAAAAAATTGTTTTATTTATTTGTGGGCGTGTCAGTGGGCGGATTTTGAAAATATATATACATGAGCTTAAAGGGCCCCTAGAGAGTATATATTATAAATTTCAGCTCCCTAGCTCAAACTTTGGATTTTCAAAAAAATTGTTTTATTTATTTGTGGGCGTGTCAGTGGGCGGATTTTGAAAATATTTATACATGAGCTTAAAGGGCCCCTAGAGAGTATATATTAAAAATTTCAGCTCCCTAGCTCAAATTTTGGTTTTTCAATAAAATTGTTTTATTTTTTTGTGGGCGTGGCAGTGGGCGGATTTGGAAAATTTTATATCCCGAGCAGTTTTAGGAGTCATAGATCATATATAAAAAATTTCAGCTTCCTAGCTCAAAATTCGATTTTTTCCAAAATTTTGTTTTTTTGAGTTTGTGGGCGTGTCTGTGGGCGGATTTCAAAAATTCGTAAACTTGATTATTTCGGGACCCTAGAGAGTATATGGTTAAAATTTCAGCTCTCTAGGTCCAGTTTAAAGGCCTAATTTTTGCCGACGGACGGACATGGCTAGATCGACATTACTATCGATGCTGATCATAAATATAGTAACTTTTAGGGGTCTACGGGCAATATTAAGGTATGTTACAAACTATGCGTCAAAATTAATATACCCCTAGAATAGGGTATAAAAAGAAATTAGATTTACCTTATAAGGGACCCTATGAGGTCATAGAGTTAAGAGGTGTAAATACTAGAATAAAAATAAATAACGAAATAAAGGAAGTACATAATAATAGATTGAAAAGACTAAATAACTAAAAAAAAAAAAAAAATTTTTTTTCCATAAAGAGTGAGGATGTAGTGTACATAATAACTACACTAACAAATAGCATCAGCATCATAAAGGAATTTCCCCAGCAATACAAAAAAAAACATAGACACACATTCCACATTTCTCATAAGACAGACATTTCCCACCAAATCCACTCGACACCCGATACACAGCTAATGCTCGCCATAGAGTCAAGGCCAATGACAATTGCACATTTACGTGTTGCAGCAAATTGTGCTGAGTAGTTTATTTTCCTTTATTTTGTGTTTTCCTTATCATATTATAATGTAAGTAGCATGCAAGATATTTTTGTATAAATAGGCTAAGATCTTGGAATAAAAATCAATTACTATCTGACTTATGAAGAGTATGCTTGGCTTCTTAACCGTTTTACATTTCAGATCGGCTCTTTAGCCATTTAAACAGTTCGGCTCTTTAGCCAACAACTTTTCGGCTTTGGGATAGCCAATAATCCCCATAGCTTTGTAGGCGAGGCAGGCATATGCACTACATATAACATAGCATACAGTAAAGTAGTAAATACACATTACACAGTGTGCGTTAGATTTTGGCGGAAAAATTTTCCGTTCCGTTGGAACGGAGATTAATTTGAAGAAAATATTCTCCGATTCGGACGATTTCGGAGAATTTTCCGTTCCGACGGTTACCTAGGCACCAATGCCTTCTTACTTTTTGGCGTTCCGTCGGTGGTCGTGTGTGACAACGGCCCACAATTCCGTAGTAAGGAATTGAAAACGCTTTGCCAGGCGTACGCGTCACAATTGAAGTACACAGCGCATTATCATCCGCAGGCTAATCCGGCCGAGCGGATCAACCGGATTATCAAGACAACGCTGAGGGCGTATGTCTCGGAGAACCACAGGAGTTGGGACGTCCAACTACCGAAGGTAGCGTGCGCCATACGCACCGCAGAACACGACGTTTTGGGGATGACCCCATATTATGCAAATTTTGGGAGAGATATGATGACTAGCGGACTAGTCGTAGCTCCCGCAAGGTATCAATTGGATAGGGACGTAGGCGACGACGAAGAAGCAGCCACTCTAGGTAGTAGAGAAAGGGCAGGTAGTCGGAGCTTAGGTTCAGCGGATCAGGGTCAAAGTAGTGTAAGTGGGCGGGAGGTAGAAGCGACTGAAATAGAGGCGCATTTCAGGGAACTAAGGGAGGATATTGGTAACAAGTTAGCGGCTGCAGCCAAGAAGTCCGCGAAAGCGTACAATCTCCGACGGAGAGATGTACAATATCTCCTGAACGAGATTGTATGGCGCAGAAATTTCGCGTTATCAGTTATCGGTACTAATTTTCTTTTTTCGTTTTGATTGAACTTTAAATTTTTGTTGCTATCTGGACAGTCGAATTGGCCGATGATGGGCAAACCCTTCCTTTGTGTGTTGTCAACCTTAGCCTCTGGAAATGGCTTGGGGTTCTTTGAAAACCAAGCACATTTCCTTGGAGGTGAGGGTGGGGTTTGTTGCGGTATAATTTCTCGCAGTACAAAGAGACAGACGGACGGTCTGCAAAGGCGGAGTGCGAGTCCAAAGCACGCTGCAACCAGACGGGCGGTCTGGGGTAAAAAGAGACAGACGGACGGTCTGCAAAGGCGGGAGTCCAAAGCACTCTGCAACCAGACGGACGGTCTGCAACGGCAGGGTGTACACATTACAACAATATATATATACACCCTGCAAATCGAAAAACGATTCGTGGGCGCGCACGGACGGTCCGAGACAACAAAGACCCAGAAAGCGAATCAAGATCTACCACAACGGTAGTGAGTCACGTTCGATGAGGGGGAAGAAGACGCTCTTCCTTTCTACTCCGTCGTAGGTGCATCGGAGGAGCAGCAGAGGAGTGTAGGCGGACGGCCTAGTAATTCAACACCCTCCAACACCAAATAACAGCTAACCAGCATCACATTGTCACCCAAGTAGCCGATGTGATAGTACAGATGTCATGTCCAGATGACACCAGCCCAACAAACCCTGGAACCAGAATGGCCGAGAGCCCAACATAAATCATCACAATTGTAAGGTATGACACGCTATCGACAGATCCCCAGACCCCCAAATCTGCGCAGAATTCCACCAGACTCGGGTAGTTCACGCAGTACATAACGGCGTCCCTTGATAGAAGTATCTTACTGCAGAAGTTGGAGACCTATGGCGTACGGAACGTGGAATATAAATAGTTCAGCTCATATCTTACTGGACGAAAGCAACAAGAAAAATTCAACAATGTAGTATCCACAGTTGCACGTTAGCTACCTAATTTGTTATCTAGCTAACGCCATAACTAGGTAACTAACGTAGTTAAATTAGCTGCGCTAAAAATGCAATCGATTTGGTGGTTAGCTATCATAATGACAACTAATTTTAGCTATTAGCTATTAGTTGCAGGTTGTGTAACTAAGCACGTTAGGTTGCCAAAGTTAGTTGCGGATGACAACTAAAAGTTGGTTAGCTTTTTAGCTGTAGCTTTTTAGCTGTCTAGGTAATAACTAATAACTAAATCAAAATTTATTGTTTTGCTAAAATGGCGATCATTTATTGGGATTTATTATGCATATTGCGTTTAAAATAAAAATTGATTGAATGTCCCTTTTATTTTACATCAGGTTAGTTTACAAAGAGGTCCTTGGAGCCACAATAAAGGTCCTTTAATCCCGAAAAAGGATATTTTTCCAAAATGTCTTTAAAAACGGCACGGTATACATGAGTTCAATGTTATTTGAATAAGGGGTCCTAGAAACAACAAACATTTTGGAAAAATATCCTTTTTTCGACTTTTAAGGACCTTTTCGTTGTTCCAAAGAACTCTTAGTCAAATAACATTGAACGCAGATATACCGTGCGGATTCTAATGACATTTTGGAAAAATATCCTGTTTTCGACTATTAAGGACCTTTTTTGTTGTTGCAAGGACCTCTGAGTCAAATAAAATTTAACACAGATATACCGTGTGGATTCAAATGATATTTTGGAAAAATATCCTTTTTTCAAGTTTTAAGGACCTTTTTTGTTGTTGCAAGGACCTCTTAGTCAAATAACATTTAACACAGATATACCGTGTGGATTCAAATGATATTTTGGAAAAATATCCTTTTTTCAAGTTTGAAGGACCTTTTTTGTTGTTGCAAGGACCTCTTAGTCAAATAACATTTAACACAGATATACCGTGTGGATTCAAATGATATTTTGGAAAAATATCCTTTTTTCAAGTTTTAAGGACCTTTTTTGTTGTTGCAAGGACCTCTTAGTCAAATAACATTTAACACAGATATACCGTGTGGATTCAAATGATATTTTGGAAAAATATCCTTTTTTGAAATTTTAAGGACCTTTTTTGTTGTTGCAAGGACCTCTTAGTCAAATAAGACTGAACACAGATATACCGTGTGGGCTCAAATGATATTTTGGAATAATATCCCTTTTTCGATTTTCAAGGACCTTTTTTGTTTATTACAAGGACCTCTTAGTCAAATAACATTGAACACAGATATAAGGCGTGGTTTTCTTGGAGTTTTTGAAAAAAAAAAATTTCGGATTTAAGGACCTTATTTGGTGCTCCAAGGACCTCTTGGTAAATAACCTTATGACAACTAAAAGTGGCATTCTTCAATCGGCCATCGGTTACCTCTTACCTTCAACTGATACAACAAGCTATACAACCTCAATTATTCAAAACTTATCGAAGACAAATCTACTTCCACACTATTTCGGTCCCCGTGTTTCGTAGGGACATAATAATCTCTAAAATGAAACATAATTAAAACTAGAAAATGTATAACGAAATAAAAGAATCGCTCCTGTTCCTGTAAGACTTTTCGGATTAAATTGTTTGAAAAAAATTATTAGTTGTGTTCAATCGATAGCTAAAAAGCTAAAACTAAAGCTAATTATTGTTAGTTACACTCTGGCAACTAATTTTTCATAACTAAACACGCTTAGTTACACTTCGCAACTAATAACTAATTTAGGTTCAAAATTTGTGGCAACTACAACTAAAATTATGGTTTAGTTATGTACGTGCAAAGAAACTACAGCTAATTTAGTTGTAGCTTTTTAGCTATTAGCTAAGCTAACTTTTGTGCAACTCTGGCTAGTATCGGAGCAAATAGAATTAGTTGATGAAATAAAATATTTAGGTGCATGAATTGACAATAAACTTTAAGTCCCACTTCGACTACGTAATAAGCAAAATTGCAAACAAATTAGGATTTTTAAGAAGAATCAGAAAAAATGTTTCTATATTAACAGCTATACAAATATACAATGTTATAATACGTCCATATTTTGAATATTGTCCAATCATTCTAATCCTCTCGCGATGGTCAGTCACCTTGACGTGTGTACCATCATTGCATTCGATGGTACCGGTGCGGAGGCTTACGGTGCAAAGATTCAACGGGCTATGCTGTTTAAGGGCCACCCATGGCAGACAGGCCGATTGATGAGCGCCAACCAAGAACTGACTAGGACTTAACGTCCATCCACCCCTAATCCAGAGTGTCATGCGACCCGTGCTTATTGGATGGTTTGCAGCCAGGGGTATCCGGCTGTATTTCTGCGGAGCCTCTCTGATACCGGGCCACCTCAGAGAGTAACCATGGCCTTACCACGCTAATGCGGGGCTCTGGCGTGGTCGACCGTCTTTCCCGCGCTACTCGTGGGATATGAACCAAAACAGACAAAAAAACAAAAACAAAAACAAACTCAACCAGAGTGCGGGGACAGACCGCAGACGAAGCCATTGGTCGGATGCAGCAGGACATCCATGATGACCGCCTGGCACAAGATAGACCCGGAACGAGTCGAAATGGAGGCTCTAAACTGGTGCAACCCAGCACCAGTCAAAGAACCATCGTCACCTCACGACAAGCCACGGGGGTGCCAAAAGGCCCGGGAAGAAGCCCGGTAGCACCGACAGGTGCTTGCAGTGGGGATAGGACCCAAGTCCTAATCCCCTCCCTGTCCGGGGAGGTAATGGTGGAGGGAACTAGGGCAGCGGGAACGAGCATAGCTCAAGTACCAGCCCCTGTACCCCCCGACAACAACACCGGAAGGAAGAGGAATAAGCCAGCCTTACCTCCACCTGGGAAACCAGGCGCGAGGGACGACCCACTGCGAAGGGGACTTAGTGGTGCTGGCACTAAATGGTACCTCCGCTACCTCAATAAAGGCTTCGGGCCTGAGGAAGCCAAAAGGAGGGCTGAGGAACATCGGGCCAAGCCTGGAAGCACAGAAGTGGCGACGGGAAAAAGGGGGGACAACAACATCACCCCCCCCCCCCCCCCCACAACAAATAAAGCCAAAAAACAGAAGGTGGATGAAGGCACCGAGAGGGCCACGGCAAAGCCTGCAAAAGCGAGCGCCACCGTGGTCGGTCGAAGCTATGCTACGGCGGTGAAAACCGTCCCGGCTAGCGGTAGACACGAGACAGGTGCGATTGCTGAGCAGGTTGCTGTTGGACAACACGGTCATCGACCTCTTCCAGGAAATCACCCAGGAGGAGGAAGATTCGTTGCTGAAGGAGGACGGGGCAATTGCCCCGCGCGAGCAATAGCTCGATGAACCCCGCCAACAGAAAAATTAAACAAGCACAGGTGAACATTCATCATGCTAGGATGTTTACCTGCCAAAGCCTAGGGCTAGTACTGATCCAGGAGCCATGGATTCTGAAAGGACAAGTCAAAGGATTGGCGAGCAAGGATGCAAAGGTAATATGGGACGCCCGAGTGTCGAGAAACCGAGAGCTTGCATTCTAATAAACAACAAATATAAATTTATTTTACTTTCAGAATACGCGACATGAGATCTGGTGCCAATTCAGGTACATCTGGATGTTGAAGGATGTCACCGCACCATTGTCATCGTATCGGCGTACTGTGCAGGGGATGAGCCGGTTGTATCATCCCAAATGCAGCGACTGGTGGAGCATTGCAACAAGCTCCGCATGTCGTTCCTTATAGGGTGTGATGCAAATGCCCACAACATCATATGGGGGAGCACCGACACCAACACCAGGGGTGAGTACCTACTAGAATTTATTATGAGTTCGTCACTTGATATTATAAACGTGGGAAAAACCCCCACTTTTGTAACTAGTGTCAGGGAGGAAGTACTCGACCTCATGCTCTAAGGAGTGTGACCTGCCAAGGATAAATCAGAGCAATACCTCGACACGCTTCACAAAGAAGTATCTAGAGAGGGCTCTGAACGAGGGCATGCACCTCTCCGAGGCACAAGCAAGGGGACACAATAGACCAATAGGTCGCAGTGTAATATACCCTAACCAAATATTATTATTAATCATTCTAATGTTATGTAATGTGTCAAAGACAAATTACAAAAGTTACAGAATAAGGCAATGAGGTGCATTTTAAAATGTGATAGATATACACATATTAACTACATGTTAGAAACTTTAAAATGGCTAAGTGTTAACCAAAGAAATGTAATGTTAGTCCTTGTTTATATTTTTAAAATTAAAAATAATCTATTGCCTAAATATTATCTAAAAAATAAATTATCAATTAGAGCAGATATCCAGCCGTACGGCCTTAGAACTAACAGTAATTCCAACTTACAATTTTTTAGAAACAACAAAACTAAAAATATGTTATTTTATAAGGGATTAAAAATGTTCAATGATCTACCAAATAACATAAAGTTTGAAAATAATCTATATAAATTTAAGTCAATAATAATAGAGTTTGTAAAAAATAATTTTTGAATGGTAGTTTCTTTTAAACTTGTAATTTAATTTAAAAATAATGTTAAAAATAGCGATAAAAACTAGCTACATAAATATAAATCAATCAATCAATCTATCGATCAAAGCCTCAGCGCCATTAAGGAAGAAGTAGATAAGTCAGCGTTTATCTTTCGATCCCATAACTTCTGGGGAGTTGCTCGGTATCATTAAATCTCTTAAAAATTCTAGCTCCGTAACATGCGATGGTCACCCCTATTATGGTTGTCAAATATCAATACGATATTTGATAGATTTGTTCGTTTACCAATAAAATTGATAAAACGGTATTATGATTAACAAGCATCAAAGTTGTTGATCAGTAGTGAATAAAATACTATTTGGCGATCTATTGTGAACGGCATTGTTCAGCCAATCGCGAATTCGTCGTTGGTAAATATATTATGGCTTATTTTATTGATTTGTTTTGTAAATAATAATGTCTACGGTAGACATTTTTTCCGGTGAAAATGATATTGTGGAAGAGGATAATATGAGGCAAGAAAACATTCGGAAAAAATTACGTGATGCTTCTAATCCACTGGATTTGGACGAACAAATGTATGAACATACATAAAACTTTAGACTTTCGAAGGAAGCATTCCTTAATGTATTTGATGACATCAAAGACAAATTGAAGCTTATAAAAAGACAGCGATCTGTTCCCATCTTACTTAAGCTTGCTGCTGTCTTAAGATTCCTTGCGCAAGGAAGCTACCAACTAAGCGTTGGGAATGATTATAATATTGGCATGGCGCAGCCAACTGTTTCGGTTGTTTTAAAGGAAGTGTTAAATGTCTTGGAAAGGCATATTTGTTCTAAATGGATTAAATTTAAGTATTCAGAAGATGAAGAACTAATGAAATAAAGTGAAATGTCAAACGAAGTGCGCACTATTCACAGTAGTTTTTGTTAAATATTCACAATGAGTCAAAAATTTGTCAATCGTTGTTCATAATACCGAATAACAAATTGATTGACAAATTTTATCAAATGTCAAATAATTGAGCTTTGACAATCTTAATAAGGCTGGGTAGCTCTGATATAATCCTCAAAAATATTGCTTATAAAGTATTTACGTTGGAGTTTTTTCCAATTGCTGAAATTATTCCGTTCCATAAAAATGCAACCACTAGTGATTTCAACAACTATAGGCCAATTTCTGCAGCAACACCAACAATAACACCACCACCACCTCCACCACCTCCACCACCACCACCACCACCACAAACAACAACAACAACAACAACAACAACAACAACGACATCATCAACAACAACAACATAAACAGCAACAACAACAAATTGATCACAATCAAAAACAACAACAGCAAATCAAACCACAAAAACAGCAAAAGCCTCAGCAGCAAAAAGAAAAGCAAGACAATAATATTCCAAATATACTGCAACCACAAACTACAGCCGAGTTGGAAAATTTTATAACCTTATCTCCACAAGTACTACCTGAACAGACCCATCCAAAAAGAGCATTACGTTCTAACGCACGTGGAGAGCATCCCACTACAAGCTCTTCTTCTCAATCTTGTTCATTTAATTTCATTGTTCAACATGCGTCGCCAACTGAGGATAGATCCATTCCTAACGCAAATAGTAATACCCATAATTCAACGTGTGCTGATAATATATAGACTTCTGAGGCCTCAAATCCCATGATCCGGGACCCTTTATCGCCAAGAGTGGTTTAGATGACAGTTTTAACAACAATGCTATATTTCCGCCAAATTTTTCTGTTAACCATCGAGATCGTTCCGTAGAGAATAGTTTAAACCAGCGATTTGGGGGCGTTCTAATTGCCGTAAGCAATAATGTTAAAGCAACGGAAATCGATTTAAGCAATTTCTCGGACATCGAAATTTGTTGTAGCAAAATTGACCTAACATCGTTTACGAAATTATATGTTACTTGCGTCTACATCCCTCCTAGATCCCAGCTACATGTGGTAACTAGGTATTTGGACGCCTTCCGTTTTGTTACTGACATTGCATCTGCAGTGGATAAATTATATATCTTCGGTGACTTCAATCAACCCAATATTAATTGGTCCTCTGGAGATGTTGATTGTACGTTTCTAAACCCTATTAACTCACTATTAGGACCTGAAGCTGACATAGTGGATACGTTACAGTCCTTGGGTTTTCTTCAGATAAATAACGTAACGAATTATAGGAACCGTACCTTGGACCTCATCTTCACAAACAACAGTGATAACAGCATGGTTTATAGAAGTTATACACCACTCGTACCAGAAGATATGTATCATCCTTCCTTAAACGTATTTTGCAACTTTGAAATTAACGATCTGTATCCCTCGGATGCATTTATTTTTAAATTTGATTTTAAAAATGCTAACTATACTGATATTTGTAATGAGTTAGACAATTATGATTGGCATCCTTTTCTAGCATTAGAAATTAACTTACATTGTCTCGAATTTTACCGGGTCATTAATAATATAATTTCAAAACATGTTCCTGTAGTTCGCGTGCGAAACTATCTGGTAGACTCCTGTCCTTTTAGCAACGAAATAACACGATTTCTGAAAACTCAAAAAAAAAAAAACAGGGCGTATAGGAGATGGCGTAGGACTCTATTGGTTGACGACTATACGCTGTATAGAAAATCGAAGTCTGAATTCAGAACTTCCTTACATCACGCTTATATTATCTATATAAATAATATTCAAAACCATATTAAATATAGGCCTAACGATTTTTGGAAATTCATAAATTCAAAAAATAAAAGCGACGGCTACCCAGCCAGTCTTTCTTTTAATGGTCAACTTGCCGATTCGTCTTCTGCCATTTGTAACAATTTTGCGTCATTTTTCCAATCTGTTTACTCAGACAAAGTCCTAAACATTGATGAAGACTTCTTTAGCTATCTCAATGTATCCCATACTCCAATTTTTAACAGGCTGGAAATCTCTGAAGAAAGCACATTGGAGAATCTAATTTCAATGGATTTAAATTATAATCCTGGCCACGATGGCGTACCTTCCGGTTTTTTAAGACACTGTGCCCAATCATTATCTAAGATTATTTGCCACATATTTAATCTATCGCTGTTAACAGAAACATTCCCATCCATTTGGAAAGATTCATTTATTGTACCTATTTACAAATCAGGTAGTAAAAATAAAGTTGAAAATTATAGGGGTATATGTAAACAGCCAGCAACGGTTTATTAAAAAGCGTTCAACCGTGACAAACCTCATTATTTTCACTAACTTTGTAATCTCCGAAATAGGTAAAGGTAATCAGGTTGATGCTATTTACACGGACTTTAGCAAAGCATTTGATCGTGTGGATCACAGAATCTTACTATTCAAACTAGAACGTTTAAGCTTTCCGACTTCATTCTTAAAATGGCTGTCCTCTTATCTAAGCGAAAGATATCAATACGTAAGATTTCGGAATAAAATCTAAAACAAAATCTTTGTAACTTCTGGTGTCCCCCAGGGAAGCCATTCGACCTAAAAGATCTTTTGTATGGGCCAGTAAAATTTTAAACTAGTAGAATTTCTACTTTTCGTGTGAAGCAGACAATTTTACCAGTAGAAGAACTCTTTATGTCCTCGGGGCTCATTTGTTCAATGAAAAAGATCTTCTTTCTAATTCCATTAAGGGTTGGACATTCACAAAAAATGTGTTCAGCTGACTTGTCCTCTTCAAGACAGAGTCGGCACTCAGGAGAGTCTGCTATTCTCATTTTGTTTAGATGATATCTTAAACTATGGTGACCATTAAGGTACCCTACTAAGTTTTGGATATCATGCCTGCTTAGGTTTAGGCATTTGCTGGCATTTTGATTGAAGGGCCGAACGGCTCGTTTGGTCTCTCTTAGACCTGGGATGCTTTACCAAAGATAGATACAGTTTCTATGTTTCCAGCTTTTTATTGCTGCAGTTGCTGCTGATCTAGAAGTGCAGCAGAAAGGTTCGGGACCCATGAAAGCTGTTTCTGAACCTTTTCTGGCCAGTTCGTTGGCCTTTTCGTTACCTTCTACTCTGACATGACCCGGAACCCACCATAATTTGGTCTTGTTTCTTAATCCGAGTGTTTGAAGGATATTGAAGCAGTACATGACTGATTTGGAGTCAATGGTATGCGTGCTAAGGGCGTTTATAGCTGCTTGACTATCCGTGAATATATGGATGATTGCGCCTTTTATGCCAGATGAATAAAGTGGCTGGCGCATTCTTGAATGGCGTGGAGCTCTGCTTGAAATACGCTGAGACTTTTTGTTATGGGTATCGTAAAGCGTTTATTTGATCCGTATATTCCCGCTCCTACCCCCATTTACATTTTAGAACCATCCGTATACCACTTTATGCTGTTGTGGCTGTTTGGTAGGTATTTTATTACTAACCCATGCTTCTCTCTTAGTGATCTCCGTGGAGAATCGTTTGTTGAAGCAGTGTTTTTGAATGCGGTCTGTGACCGCGCAGTTCATGTTAAATTGCGGAAGTTCATCGAGAAAGGTCTTAAATTCCGGATGGTCGTTAAGCCTTGTCTCATTTAACTGTTTTAAACTTGTTGCACTGCGGATCGCCACTTTTTGATTTTGAATTTCTGTCTTACCTGTGTGCTCAAAATGTGTTGAGAAAGCGATCAAAAGGAGACTTGCGATTTTTGGACAAAAATAATTTCTTTAATGACACCAGTTTAGTTTTTGAACTCCACAGAAGACTGACCAAAGGGTAGTGATGCGAATTTATGAGAGACGCTCAAACGATAGCCTCTCACTACCAACTCCTACTCTACACCTCTACGTTGGTGGCTGCTGGGTGCCTAGTACGCCGACTGGAGTTTGGGTAACCCACCCCTTTCGAAGGTCGTTGGTGTCAGCGGACGAGAGAGGGGGGAGGAGTGTTTTTCTCGCTGAAACACTCATGCTATAGACGGCAGCTGACGAATTTCCCGGATAAGATCAATGGGGACGTAAACCATTTCCAGCCTCCTTGCGGGGTCAGTCACCTTGACGTGTGCACCATCATGGAACGCAAATTCGATGGTGCCGGTGCGGAGGCTTACGGCGTAAAGAGTCATCGGCCTATTCTGGTAAGGGACAGGCCGTCTGATGAGCGTCAACTAAGAACTGACCAGGACTCCACGTCCGCCCCCTTCCAATTACCCCCTATCCCCTCCCTCAAATCCCTAAGTCCTACTTCCCCAACAAACCCCTAATCTAAAGGTAGCAAGCGCCGAGAGATGCATGGCTAAGAGGGAGCTTAGTCGTTAGTTTGCAAACTTCGGATACCAGGCGACCTCCGATTTTAAGATAGCCTTCCTGTGGTTAGACGGGTAGACCACGGGCGACACAATATCCCGAATACTCGTGGGAATCAAAATTGATCCAAAACAAAAAAAACAAATAGAGAATGTTCTGAGCTGTGCAGATGCACCTCAGAATATTTTGCCTCAAGAAAGATGTCCTGAGACAATTGAAATGATATTCAAGAAGATGTCTTGAAACAATTGCAAATGGGAAAACTGGTCTTTATACGTTATAACTTCGTTTATTTAACTTATTCGTTGCAATGATAATGGACAAGTTTTTTTTTTTTTTTTTATAATTTGCTTACGCTAAAGGGATTTTTTTTTTCTGTTGTTACAGTACCCTTATAATGCTAAGAACACAGTGTAAGCTACTTGGTATTAGAAAGAATAGAGAGATAGGAAAGAAGTGTTTGGGTAAGTGATCGTAATTGTTCACAGTAGTCCCCATGATACCTCGCAGTTAATCTCTACTGTCCATTTACATGACTATTACAGACGTTATTAACATAGGTGGTCATTGAACCTTACTTGAACTTGAATTTTTCTATTTACATTTGCGAATTTGTATCATGGGAACTGTGTGATTACATGTGTGTTAGTTTTACATTCAAGTATAACACTTTGGACATTATTGGTTAGAGGTAGAGGTGATGATAATACAATGCATTCTCTATCTTTATCTATTTGGGGAAATTGGCATATAATCACTATGCTCCTCTTACGTTAACATGTGCTAGAGAGAGAGCGAATGCTTTGTATGTTGCCTTTGCCTTCTTATTGCACAGTTGACACTTAGTTTTAGTTTCTTGTTTACCTCGTCGCGTGTTCGGTTTTGCTTTTTCGTCCGCATTTTAATTTAATAAAATGCGTGAACGTTTTTTTTAACGCGATTGATAAAATTAATCGTGCATATTTAAACTAATCATTTGGATATGTGTATATTAAAGAAATATCCAAATGAATAGTTCAATATGCCGATTTCAAATCCAACAGTGTCGAATGTGCAAGTGAGATCTGGTAGACACTTAATTCCTTTAAATTTACAATTTAGATTTACAATTTTGAATAACAATTTTTGATTTATGTTGTTTGTGTGATGTTCTTCCGTCGCATTGTGCTTTGGTGTTCGAATTTTATGTTGGGAACCAACAGAGAATGATGCCTCTAAGATTGCATCATCAACTAGGGATGTTTTAGAACACCCTGTCGATGACGACACGACATCTGTCAATGGGATAGAGTCTGTAATCATCGACTCTGAAATGGGGGAACCTGAAGAGAACTTGTCTCAACTCAGTGACTCTATTTCAGAATCTAGCACCATATGCAACAGCATATTATCGGATGAAAGACATCCCGATACAGAGGACGTAACTAAGACAGTCGGCAATGTGGCACGGACTGAGTCTGAGTACGTCAGATTCACACCATAGGAACAGCGCAGATTTAGGCGCGCGCAGAAGAAGGGGAGCACCATTGAGCAGGCCCGAATATATGCGAAACAAACGATGGTCAACAAGGGTCCCGAGGTGAAGCGAACGCGATCCGAGGATAATACCCCGCCTCAATCCGAAGCGAAGCGAAGTCGCACTGGGAAGACAAACGTCGACAAAGTCTCGTATAGCAATATAACGAGCTATGTCAGACTGGGGGTTGTACCAGTGGACATCGATCGTAATCCTCTCTCCAACAAACAAATGGGTTTGATACAAGAGAGGATTATGGACATCACGATTGAAAAACGTGACGAGGAGGTCAAACCAGCATTCCGCGGTACTACTTTCAAAGCCGGATGGCTTATGATAGTATGTTGTTGCGGTTACTTGAAAAGGAAAATTCTAGCCAGAAAATTAAATCACTGCCGACATTATATTCGATCTAGTTTTGAAGTTCAGCGTGCCAAATGACGTTTTGACTTTGAGCCGTCAACTGGCTGGAGTTCGCCATCTGCAGGGATGTACGCGGTCGATAAAGCTGAAGTGCGCACACAGTAAAGACCCGAACCCCTAAAAGCTAAAAGTTTTCGCAGGAAAGGGAAACTATAATAGAGCATTGGCGAAGAGCAGTTGCAAACAAAACGGGCATTTAATCGGACGATGGAACGTATTGTGAAACCTTAGAGTGTCGTCACAATGCAAATTGACCTTGATTTGCCATTGTGCGTAGAGTTTTCAGTGGTGAAGGAAGCGAATCAAAATCGTGAAGAAAGTATAGTGCGGAAGTTGTAACGCGAGTATAGCAGAAAAAATACTAAAAATTAAAAGTTCTTTTATGGCAAATCTAAGCCGAATACGCAACAAATAGCTAAATGAAATTATAGCAGTACAATATTGGCGTGCGTTAATTTGAATTTTCACCTGGCGGTCAGACGTGATTGGCACAGTCGTGGCCGCCAAAATTAACCCTGTAAAGGCAAAAAGAAAATAATTACCAGAAGAGAACAACAAATATACATTAATCGGATAAACTTCCGTATGACCACATTCACGAGGTGCCTTAAAAAAGGTAGCGAGACTCCGCCAACCAGAGGGTGCTCCTTTGGCACATACCCGAAACAGGGTCTGCCAAATCCGTTATAACAAAGTGTACGGTTACAAGTGAGGAACCTTCCACATAGTAAAGATAGAACCAGCCAAAAGAAAAAAAAAGAGAAATAATTGACAACATTTTTGTTGTCACTGCCAGCTAATCGGCGTATTAAAATACTTCTAGTAGCAGTTATTACTTTAAGTTTTTGTAAAACATTCCTTTCGTTGACGTGAGTCATATTCTCCTTTTTTTTGTTATTTAGTTTGCATAGAGAATAATTAGTTTTTTTTGAGCAACATTTTTTGGTGTGATAAATTTCGTTTTATCGTTTTTCGTCTTTTTGTTGTTGTTTTGGGAGGGGTGTTTATTGCCCCTAAGATTTATCAAGAACGTTAAGCCTTCTATTTAGAGCTCTACATAGGTAGGAACGCGCGGATGATTAGCGATAAACGCGGTACAAATATGAAAATAAAGGTTCCCCTGGTAAAAAAAACCACAAAATTCATCAGGTGAAGCGTGATTTATAGTTTAATTTTCTGTTTATTTAAATATCCTTTTTGTGCAAATTAATTATTCATTTTAGTTGTAACTATAGTTCTTTTTTTTGATTTGAATGTTTTTTTCTTAATCTGTATTTAAAATTTTGTTGTTTAATCCTTGTTTAAATTATAAAATAAAAAAAAAAAAATGTTATGATCACGTCAACCAAGGGTCGAAAATATTTCGTTTTTCATTTTTGTCTGGACTTTCCAAAGAATTTAATGGCTCAGTAAGTTAAGGTTCGGGGGTGCGGTGAGGTATGCTCCGGTCCTTTCGGCGATAAAACAATGGACTGATCAGTAACAACTGCTCATCTTTGGGGAAATCCAATAACTGGCCACCGGATTTCCAGGTTGGGAGGGTAATGGCTACGCTGCATCGTCACCACCAGCGCCCTTCAGTGTGGTGGACGTCCGTCCGATTTTGGTAAAAAGTAAGTACCTTTTTGGCATGTTCATTGTTTTGTCATAGGTTTAGTTAAGTGTGTTGCGCAAGAACCACCCCATCCGGCGAGCAGAGCCGAGCCTCGCAAGCATGCCACGCTCCTCGCACTTGACACTCCATCTCCTTAGATTTCCGTTTCCTTCCTTAGGTCCCATCCACATCACCTCTTCCTTTCATTGATCTGCTCCTAACGCCCTCCAGAATCCCGACAAGACCTATTACAATGTGCGGACGCCATTACTGCAAAGTGGATGGAGACAACCTTCGTGAAGCTTAAGGAGAAATGCGGGTTAGAGGTGATGCTTGTGGGAGAGGAAAATTTTCCAAAACCACATGTCATCAGAGGGTTCTTCCCGCAGAGTACCGGGGTAGCTAGCGAAAGGATCCTGGCTTTATTAGACGGCCAAAACAGAGAACTAAACACGACAACGTGGAGAGTTCTGCAAAGATCGGATGAGAGAGACATCGCTCATATGGTCTTTGCAATCAATGACAGCTCCATGAGGAGACTTGTGGAGCTAAAGGGGATGGTCTCGTTCCGATTTGGACAGACCAAACTCATATTAAAAAGTGCTGATAAGACGGCCAAACAGGGCCCGAAAGATCCTCAAAAGCACATCACCAAAGCTCACGGCAGCACCGTAACTGATCCAATTGGGACCAGTAGCAGCACTGCCGCGAAGCTAGCAGCTTCCAGCAAGGCAACACCAGTGCTAGAAAGAGAAGCCACAAGCGCAAGACCAAGCGCAGCCGAAAAGGTCAATAGTGCGCACAGCACCGCCAAAGAAAGCCAACAACGGTTCAGGCCTAAACTAGGTATGGATCGTAAGAAGGCATGGGCGCAAGACGGACACAAAAACAAAAGTCCGAGAGGTAGACAAAGTGGTCTCCCTCAACAGGGTGTCGTACGAAGGAGAGGTGACAATAAGCCTAACAGAGTACGTAACCCTGAAATCGCACGGAAATAATGCATCCCGTCTAAGCGTGCTGCAGGCTTACCTGCACAGGGCTATGGGTGCCTCGGACACCTTTAGCCAGCGATGTGCCGAAAGGCAACAACCTCGTCTTTCTAAACAAGGGAAATAGTCCCACTTTTAGAAATTCTATAAGAGAAGAGGTCCTAGACCTTACTATCTCATCTCCTTTTATGAAAGATATCATAGAGGGGTGGCATGTGTCTGGCGAGGCATCTCTATCGGATCATATGCACATCCGATTCGAGATAAGATGCAATGCCGAACACGCGTCAGTCCGTTATGGCAACAGACTGACTAATTGGAGAACTTACCGCGAAAATCTAGCGGTCAGATCTGACATGCTGCCAGAAGCACCATCAACAACAAATGATGCAGATGCTGCGCAATGTCAAATAAATGATATTATACTTGCCTCATTCAAAAGTAGTTGCAAGGTTAAAAGAACCGTGGTTAAAAGGTGCGTACCATGGTGGAACGATAACCTTGAGTCTATTCGAAAGAGAGTGAGAAAGCTTTTTAACAAAGCCAAACGTACCGGCACATGGGAACAATATAAATGATGACCATATACAACTTAGAGTTGCGCAGATCCAAAAGAGCCTCATGGCGTGCAAACTGTGAGAGGATCGAAAAACTTTCAGAGGTGGCACGCCTCCAAAGGGCTCTGTCACAGGATCAAGAAAAAGGCATGGGATTGTTAATCAAATCAGATGGTTCAATCACACGCGACCGGGAAGAAACGCTGAAAACTTTGCTTCAGGCTCACTTCCCAGGGTCTCACACGACGGTCATTACAGATGACCATATAGCGGAGGTCTCAATTCCAAGAAACCTCAGCAGAATTAATAGTTTATCCGGAACACTTTTTACTCCGGATAAGGTTAAATGGGCAATTAACTCATTTAAACCATTCAAGGCATCAGGAACAGACGGTATTTTTCCAGCCCTCATTCAAAATGGAATAGAATTTTTATTACCATCCATGATTGCCTTATTTAGGTTCAGCTTCAACTGGGGGTATATACCAGTTACCTGGAGGGAGGTAAACGTAGTATTTATACCCAAACCGGGAAACAAGCCGAGCGAATTACCTAAATCATTTCGTCCGATAAGCTTGACATCGTTTTTCCTGAAAACAATGGAAAGGATTATTGACGTCCACATTAGAGAATGCATATCAAAAAGCATGCCTCTGCACCCTCACCAATATGCGTACCAAAAGGGTAAATCCACGGAAGGCGCTCTGTTAAGACTAACTACAGAGATAAAAAACTCCTACCTTTGCAAAGAGATCGCACTTTGTGCCTTTCTGGACATAGAGGGTGCTTTTGACAACACTGGATATGAATCCATATCAAATGCTTTGTACCATAGAAACATAGACAAAACAACTATTAAATGGATCAAAGCGATGCTGGAAAGTCGCAAAATAACTGCCTCGTCAGGAACGTCCTCAGTATCAGTAACAGCCGTAAGGGGCTGCCCACAAGGGGGAGTACTTTAACCCCTTTTGTGGTCAATGGTCATCGATGACCTGCTACACAAGATGGGCAATTTGGGCTACGCTACATTTGGGTACGCCGATGATACTGTCATCATAGTCAGGGGCAAAGACTTAATTGGAGTCACATCAAAAATGAAAAATGCTCTAAAGACAGCAATAGACTGGTGCATCAAGGAAAATCTTTCCATAAATCCCAGTAAAGCCGTCATCGTTCCTTTCACTAAAAGGAGGAAATTAGACCTAGGCCTAATCACAATAAACGACACGGTCGTAGAGTACTCCGACGAAGTCAAGTATCCTAGACAAGAGACTTAACTGGAACTCTCACATAAATAACAAAATCACTAAAGCTAATAGAGCTTTATGGGCCTGTCGTCATATACACATATGGCAGAACCTGGGGAATATCTCCAAAGATCGTCCACTGGATCTACACAGTGACCCATTATAACATACGCCTCCATAGTTTGGTGGACAAAATCCACACAAAAGGTGGCAATAGAGAAGCTCAAAAAGGTACAACGGCTTGCGTGCCTTGGTATCTCCGGAGCCATGCGAACCTGTCCAACAGCTGCCATAGAGGCAATAACAGGAATCACACCTCTCCACATATACATTCAAAAAGTGGCGATCCGCAGTGCAACAAGTCTAATACAGTTAAACGAGATAAGTCTTAATGATCACCCGGAACTAAAGAGCCTTCTCGATGAACTGCCAGAACTTAACATGAACTGCGCGGTCACAGACCGCATTCAAAAAACACTATGCTTCAACAAACGGTTCTCCACGGAGATCCCCAAGAGAGAAGCATTGGTTAGTAATAACCCACCAAACAGCCACAACGGCATAAAGTGGTATACGGATGGTTCTAAAATGGAAACGGGGGTAGGAGCGGAAATATACGGACCACACAAACGCTTTACGATACCCATGGGAAAAAGTCCCAGCGTATTTCAAGCAGAGCTCCACGCCATTCAAGAATGCGCCAGCCATATTATTTTATCTGGCATAAAAGGTGCAACCATCCATATTTTCACGGATAGTCAAGCAGCTATAAACGCCCTTAGCTCGTATACCATTGACTCCAAATCAGTCATGTACTGCTTCAATACCCTACAAACACTCGGAATAAGAAACAAGATCAAATTATGGTGGGTTCCGGATCATGTCGGGGTAGAAGGTAACGAAAAGGCCGACGAACTGGCCAGAAAAGGTTCAGAAACACCTTTCATAGTTCCCGAACCTTTCTGCTGCACTCCTAGATCAGCAGCAACGGCAGCAATTAAAAGCTGGGAACATAGAAAATGTATCTATCTTTGGGAAAGCATTCCAGGTCTAAGACAGGCCAAACGAGTCATTCGGCCCTACAATAAAAATGCCAGCAAATGTCTAAACCTAAGCAGGCACGATATCAAAAACCTAGTAGGTTACCTTACTGGTCACCATGGTTTAAGATATCATCTACACAAAATGAGAATATCAGACTCTCCTGAGTGCCGACTCTGTCTTGAAGAGGACGAGTCAGCTGAACACATTTTATGTGAATGTCCAGCCCTTAATGGAATTAGAAAGAAGATCTTTTTCAGGGAGCAAATGAGCCCCGAGGACATAAAGAATTCTTCTACTGGTAAAATTGTCCGCTTTACACGGAAAGTGGAAATTCTACTAGTTTAAATTTGTCTGGCCCATACGGTACAAAAGATCTTTTAGGTCGAAGTACCCCCGCCCCCCCCCCCCCCCCCCCCTTATAAATCGCCTTGGCGAGCCAGAAATTGACAAAAAAAACATAGGGACGGGCTGCAGTCCGCTTGGACTGTTGGATACCCTATTCTTATTCCTATCCCTCATAAGTGGGCGTGACAAAAGTCTAAGTATGGTTGAATTGTTAAGAACGCTCTACATATTTTGTTATATAACATTTAAATGATTTTATCAAAAAAAAACGCTCCCTAGCTCAAACTTGGGTGTTTCAATAAAATTGTTTTATTTAATTGTGGGCGTGTCAGTAGGCGGATTTAAAAAAAATTAACACATGAGCATAAAGGGCCCCTAGAGAGTATATATTATAAATTTCAGCTCCCTAGCTCACTTTGAATTTTCAAAAAAAAAAAAAAATTGTGGGCCCACTGGCACGGGCGGATTTTGAAAATATTTATACATGAGCTTAAAGGGCCCCTATAGAGTATATATTAAAAATTTCAGCTCCCTAGCTCAAATTTTGGTTTTTCAATAAAATTGTTTTATTTTTTTGTGGGCGTGGCAGTGGGCGGATTTTGAAAATTTTATATCCCGAGCAGTTTTAGGAGTCATAGATCATATATAAAAAATTTCAGCTTTCTAGCTCAAAATTCGATTTTTTCCAAAATTTTGTTTTTTTGAGTTTGTGGGCGGATTTCAAAAATTCGTAAACTTGATTATTTCGGGACCCTAGAGAGTATATGGTTAAAATTTCAGCTCTCTAGGTCCAGTTTAAAGGCCTAATTTTTGCCGACGGACGGACGGACATGGCTAGATCGACATTACTATCGATGCTGATCATAAATATAGTAACTTTTAGGGGTCTACGGGCAATATTAAGGTATGTTACAAACTATGCGTCAAAATTAATATACCCCTAGAATAGGGTATAAAAAAACCATTTCCAGCCAGGTCGAACTATTATTGCTATCCCTATATCAGCTGCTTCGACATATTTGAAACCCAGGGCTTTAGGGATCTCCAATACTGAGTCAGGGTGTTGTAGGTCCTAAATGAACCAACGTCAGCGCTCATATCCCCGAAGTGGGTAAACCAATTGAACTGGTTCTTCGGCTAGCGGTTTCGCCGTCGGGTCAACTTGCCGACCACGTCAAACATATATAATTATGAGAGAGACACCTGAAACCTCGGATAATAGATACTCTCATATGGCCACCAGAACCGGAACGTCAACGGACTACAATTTGAGAGTATGCACCTGGAAAGTGCGTACACTGTACAGCCCAGGTGATACTCGAAAACTTGACTGCTTACTAGAGTTGGACAAGGCCGATATTACCGCGATCCACTGCGATAGGTACATATTACAGCTGCCATATGTTAGGGTGCGGATTCGTCGTGGGAAATTGGCTTGAACAAAAATTATAGACTTCAAGCCGATAAGTGATCGCCTGGCTGTGATCCGTATCATAGCTACATTTCAAAACATTAGCCTAATATGTGCACACGTCCTTACCGACGAGGCTGAAGGTCCATCAAGCAGGAGTTCTATGACCTGAACGTTGCATACGGTGCCTGTCCGGATGTCAAATTTATGCTCGGACATATTAATGCCAAAGTCGAAAAGGAAAACATCTTCGGCGGATTAGTTGGTAAGCACAGCCTTCACGACACGACAACAGATAACAACTACCGTGTAATCGATTTTGCAGCAGCTCGTAATACGGCGATAAGTAGCACAAAAGGCTCAGGATCCACACAGCAACATGACGCTCTCCAGATGGTCGAACCGCCAACCAAATCGACCATGTGCTAATCGACGCGAGGCACGCATCCAACATCTTGAACGTGCACACATTCCTAGGGCAAACATCAACTCTGACCATATGATACCATTTGATAAACATGCACTAAGTCTTGCTGATATATAAGCTTAATTTGTTCATCTGAAACCATTTACGCATTTTTTTTTAAATCACTGTTTATCTGTTCGATACATTCTTCTAAATTATTACACGAAACATATAAGAGACCATCGTCAGCGAAAAGTTGTAATCGTGAGCACTTGACAAATTTTGGCATTTCATTAATATATATTGTTACATCCAGGCTAGGATTCGAAAAGATAAAACGTAATTCTATTTAATTAATCTTTATTAGTTCTCTTTCAATGTAATTCTTGATTATTATTCTAATAATTCACTTATTTAATTCAACAATTCACTTTCACAATTAATCACTTTAAACAATCACTTTTCTCTTGTTCAATATTCTCTATACTTTTCACTACTGTCATCTATCGCCCTTCTTGTTCGCGGTTCACAACTCGAATGACTTGGGTGCTCCTGCGACATCTATTTATATCTCCTAGTGACACCTCTCGAAATTTCCAGATTCGTAGAGAAGGTTCGTTTAGAAGGTTTGAGAACAATCTAATTATGTATGTACTAGTTATTCCACAGCTACTCAAACTGCTATTCAAATGCTGCCAAAATCGGTAATATGGCCACTTTCTACTAGATGGCGCTTGCTGAATGACACAGTTTGAGCAAAATGCAACAATATTATAAAAAGCAACGCCCCCAGAACCGATCCCTGTGGCACACCCAAGACTACATTTATTGCCTCCGAGACTACATCATCTACCATTGTCATCTGTGTGCGTCCTTGCAAATATGACTCGAACCACCTTAATTCATTCTCTTTAATTCCATATTTATTGAGCTTATCAATTAGGATGTCCTGTCAATTGTCTCAAATGCTCGTCTCAGGTCGATAAAGACTGCCGCAATTTTATTTTTTGAGTGAACTTCATTTTTCCACTCTGCCAAGATGAGATTTATTAGCGTCTCACAGCTATGTCTACTTCTAAACCCCGATTGGCACTCCGCGAATAGATGATTTTCCTCCATATATTTTTGATGCTGCTACTGTACAATTTTCTCCAAGATTTTCGCTTCGTTGAGCAGCATATTGATTGGGCGAAAGTCTGCAGGTTTCTTAGGATTCTTTAACTTTTCTATTGGAACAACTATAGACTCTTTCCATGTTTCTGGGAAAATTTCATCTGCCATTGACTTATTTATAATTCCGCACAATTTCGGACCAATACTGCCCATAACATCACTAACCATTTTCACACTTAACATATTAGGGTGTTTTTTAATTTTTCATATTTTTTAAAATGACCCTAAGCTCATTTAGTGTTATTTCTTTAAATTTAAAAGTTTTGTTCACTGGCTGAATTGCGTTCACATATTGAATACTGAGAATAGCATTTTTTGATTCACACACACTGTTAACAAAGAAAACATTAAATTTGCTAGACAACGTTTTACAATCGTTCACCAAGACATTTTAAAAACATAGGGACGGGCTACAGTCCGCTTGGGCGAACTGCTGGATACCCTATTCTTATTCCTATCCCGCATAAGTGGGCGTGACAAAAGTCTAAGTATGGTTGAATTGTTAAGAACGCTCTACATTTTACGCTCCCTAGCTCAAACTTGGGTGTTTCAATAAAATTGTTTTATTTAATTGTGGGCGTGTCAGTAGGCGGATTTAAAAAAAATTAACACATGAGAATAAAGGGCCCCTAGAGAGTATATATTATAAATTTCAGCTGCCTAGCTCAAACTTTGAATTTTCAAAAAAAAAATGGGCGTGTCAGTGGGCGGATTTTGAAAATATTTACACATGAGCATAAAGGGCCCATAGAGAGTATATATTATAAATTTCAGCTCCCTAGCTCAAACTTTGGATTTTCAAAAATTAATATACCCTTAGAATAGGGTATACAAAAATTATTTTATTTATTTGTGGGCGTGTCAGTGGGCGGATTTTGAAAAAAATGTATCCCGAGCAGTTTTAGGAGTCATAGATCATATATAAAAAATTTCAGCTTTCTAGCTCAAAATTCGATTTTTTCCAAAATTTTGTTTTTTTTTTTGAGTTTGTGGGCGTGTCTGTGTGCGGATTTCAAAAATTCGTAAACTTGATTATTTCGGGACCCTAGAGAGTATATGGTTAAAATTTCAGCTCTCTAGGTCCAGTTTAAAGGTATAATTTTTGCCGACAGACGGACGGACGGACGGACGGACATGGCTAGATCGACATTACTATCGATGCTGATCATAAATATAGTAACTTTTATGGGTCTTCGGGCAATATTAAGGTATGTTACAAACTATGCGTCAAAATTAATATACCCTTAGAATAGGGTATAAAAAAGCTTAATATTGGATGCGATAAATGTGTTGTGTATGAAGAGCTGAATGTGAAGAGGTGTTTTAATTGTTGGGGGTTTAACCTCTCGGCGAAAGTTTGTAAGAATAGAATGGCATGTTCTAAATGTGGTGGCCAACATAAACGTAGTGAGTGTGTAAGTGATTCCGTGAATTTTTTTTTTTTTTTTTTATAATTTGCGTGCGCTAAAGGGATTTCTTTTTTATTAGAGTATTATTAAATTATTAAAATGGAAGCGTATTAATGTTGTCAAAGCAAATTACGGAATTAAAACAAATAATGCAAAATGAACTGTTAAAGAGGAATGAAAGTGAAAGGGAAAATAATTTAAATGAAGGAGTGAAATCTATTTCAAAAACAGTAAACGAGCTTAAAGATGAACTATGTAATTATGAAAACAAATAAAGGTGTGAGTGAGAACGATAATATGATTAAGGAAAGTGTCGAGTATATCTCAAAATCGGTAAATGAAATAAAAAATGAAATGAAAAGAGTGAATAAGAGTTCTTTAGAAAAAGAGGATAAGAGACAAAAGGAAAAAACATTCTCTGAAGTGCTAAAAAATAGGGAACCTTCTGTCCTTATCTACCCAAAAAAAAAGAGATCAGGAAGCAAGTGAAACAAGAAAAGAAATCAAGGCAAACATCGATCCAACAACAATTAATATAGACAGTGTGGTAAACAAATCCAAAGGAGGCATTGCCATTCGATGTGCTGACAAAAAATCGTTAGAGAAATTAAAAACTCAGGTGGAAAATAAATTGAATAATAATTATGAAGTAAAAATACCAACTTTAACGAAGCCAAAAGTGTGCATTATGAACATTGAGAATGATGAAAAAGAAACGGAAATATTAAACAAAATTAAATCACAAAATATGGAAATTGCCAACTGCGAAATGACGTTAATTAAAATTTATAGAAATAAAAACAAATGGAGGAATTTGAATGCGATATTTGAAGTGGATAGTGAAGGCTTTAAAAAAATTATGAGTTTAGAAAAAATTAGGGTTGGTTGGGGAAGGTGCCCAATCAGAGAATTCTACGACATTACGAGATGTTTTAAGTGTCAAGGGTTCAATCATAAAGCAGAAAAATGTAAAAACACAATAGCCTGTACGAAATGCGGTGAAAGTCATAAGTTTAAGGAATGCCAAAGTGAACGTATAAAGTGTATCAACTGTACAAAAGCGAATGAAACTTTTGGGTTAACATACAACGCCGATTATGAATCAATCGATAAGGATTGTCCAGTTTTCTTAAGAAAGCTTAAAGTATTAAGGGAATCCATTAGATATTAGCAACCACAGGGTCTAAGGCTGGTTTATCTTAACATTGAGGGTCTTCTGAACAATTTTGAAGAGTTTAAAGTTTTAGTATTGGGCAAAAATGTTGATGTTATTGTATTGTCGGAAACTCATGTTACTAAACACATCCTAGAAAAGGAAATCGAAGTGCTAAACTATACGACATTCAGATGTGACAGTTTGTCGTCTCACACTGGAGGTATTGTTATATATGTAAGTGATGAACTAAAATCAGTGACATTGTCGAAGAAAGATAATAATATGAACGTGTGGTGGTTATCCAATTATGTTATAACTAGCAATTACACGTGTGTTATAACCGGGGTTTATAGGTCACCGAGCTCTTCGGAAAAAATGTTTTGTGAAGAATTTGAAATATTATGCGAGGATCTAAGTGATGTACGGAAAGACACTATTACAGTGGGTGACTTCAATATTGATTGGTTCCAGAGTAATAACACGTATAAGAAAAGTTTATCGAATATTTTAAAAAATAATTCATGCAACCAAATTATGCAGATTGCGACAAGGATAACAAAATCATCTAGTACACTAATAGATTATGTGATAACAAATAATAAGCGGATTAGTGCCTCAGTTGTTCCCGACCTTCAAATAGGTGACCATCAAACAATTGCTGTCGATATTAATAATGGAAATGAAGGAAAACTATCGACGGAAGTAAATAAAAAAAAGAGTATAAAGTCCATGAGGTACAATACGGACCTTTTTCGGGAAGCTTTAGGAAATAGTCAAATAAGTGCAATAAATAGTTCAATGGATATTGACTTAATGGGAGAACTACTTCTCAAATCTATCGATGAAACTGCAGCAAAGTTTATTGTTAATAGAGAAATTAAACACTACAATTCTAAATGGTTCAATAAAAGGCTTCAATCGTTAAGAATAATTAAAATTCGAAAACACGCTAAAGCGGTTTTATGCAATACGGAAGTCAATTGGCGAGATTACACATTAATAAGAAATAAGTACAAAAGTGAAATTAAAAAAGCCAAAGAATTATTTATAAAACGAAAAGTTCAGTGTTCATCTGACCAAAAGTCCATGTGGAAAAATTTAAAAAGATATGTGCTAAAGGACGAAAAATGTAATGAGATAAAAAACATTCAATTTAATAATGAAACTCTCGACGATAATAAGGCCATAGCTAACAAATTTAATGATTTCTTTATTGAAAGTATAGTGTCAATAAGTGTTTCTATTCCCAGTGTGCCGTTTTGTAACAATAGGCGTTTTTCTTTTTTAGCCCCGAGCGGGGAACAGAGCGGGCCCGAGCGATCAGAGCTCGCTCCGAGCTGAACGTTACCTGAGCGCTCCGAGCTAATTAAGAAACAGAATTGAGCACTGAACTGTCATTAGATAATTTTTTTTATTAATTTTCAAAATAGTCAGGTTTGCTTCTGAAATTGGTGTTTGTCAAGGACTGTTCCATTTAAATTATAATTTCTAGTAAATAAACTATGGAAACAGCACAAACAATGAATGAAGTCAGCCGCGCTCAGCTTTTTGCTCGGTGTGCTCGGTCATTTTTAATCGAGCTCATCGAGCGAGCCCTGAGCTAGCTCAGAGATAAAAAAGAAATACAAATTTTGTGCTCAGAGCGCTCCGAGCTAAAAAAGTAACACAGTTCTTTTTTTGACAGCTCAGTGCCCCGCTCGGAGCTAAAAAAGAAAAACGACTAATGTGGTTGATACAAATTTAAATTTCAATTTCCAACATATGACGCACCAAGATGTTAGGCTAGTTCTAAAGGAAATGAGAAATAAAGTTGATTATACATACACGAGTCCAAGGAGATTTCTTGACAGCTACAATATGCTCGGACCAGCCTAAAAGGAGGAAATTAGACCTAGGCCTAATCACAATAAACGACACGGTCGTAGAGTACTCCGACGAAGTCAAGTATCCTAGACAAGAGACTTAACTGGAACTCTCACATAAATAACAAAATCACTAAAGCTAATAGAGCTTTATGGGCCTGTCGTCATATACACATATGGCAGAACCTGGGGAATATCTCCAAAGATCGTCCACTGGATCTACACAGTGACCCATTATAACATACGCCTCCATAGTTTGGTGGACAAAATCCACACAAAAGGTGGCAATAGAGAAGCTCAAAAAGGTACAACGGCTTGCGTGCCTTGGTATCTCCGGAGCCATGCGAACCTGTCCAACAGCTGCCATAGAGGCAATAACAGGAATCACACCTCTCCACATATACATTCAAAAAGTGGCGATCCGCAGTGCAACAAGTCTAATACAGTTAAACGAGATAAGTCTTAATGATCACCCGGAACTAAAGAGCCTTCTCGATGAACTGCCAGAACTTAACATGAACTGCGCGGTCACAGACCGCATTCAAAAAACACTATGCTTCAACAAACGGTTCTCCACGGAGATCCCCAAGAGAGAAGCATTGGTTAGTAATAACCCACCAAACAGCCACAACGGCATAAAGTGGTATACGGATGGTTCTAAAATGGAAACGGGGGTAGGAGCGGAAATATACGGACCACACAAACGCTTTACGATACCCATGGGAAAAAGTCCCAGCGTATTTCAAGCAGAGCTCCACGCCATTCAAGAATGCGCCAGCCATATTATTTTATCTGGCATAAAAGGTGCAACCATCCATATTTTCACGGATAGTCAAGCAGCTATAAACGCCCTTAGCTCGTATACCATTGACTCCAAATCAGTCATGTACTGCTTCAATACCCTACAAACACTCGGAATAAGAAACAAGATCAAATTATGGTGGGTTCCGGGTCATGTCGGGGTAGAAGGTAACGAAAAGGCCGACGAACTGGCCAGAAAAGGTTCAGAAACACCTTTCATAGTTCCCGAACCTTTCTGCTGCACTCCTAGATCAGCAGTAACGGCAGCAATTAAAAGCTGGGAACATAGAAAATGTATCTATCTTTGGGAAAGCATTCCAGGTCTAAGACAGGCCAAACGAGTCATTCGGCCCTACAATAAAAATGCCAGCAAATGTCTAAACCTAAGCAGGCACGATATCAAAAACCTAGTAGGTTACCTTACTGGTCACCATGGTTTAAGATATCATCTACACAAAATGAGAATATCAGACTCTCCTGAGTGCCGACTCTGTCTTGAAGAGGACGAGTCAGCTGAACACATTTTATGTGAATGTCCAGCCCTTAATGGAATTAGAAAGAAGATCTTTTTCAGGGAGCAAATGAGCCCCGAGGACATAAAGAATTCTTCTACTGGTAAAATTGTCCGCTTTACACGGAAAGTGGAAATTCTACTAGTTTAAATTTGTCTGGCCCATACGGTACAAAAGATCTTTTAGGTCGAAGTACCCCCGCCCCCCCCCCCCCTTATAAATCGCCTTGGCGAGCCAGAAATTGACAAAAAAAACATAGGGACGGGCTGCAGTCCGCTTGGACTGTTGGATACCCTATTCTTATTCCTATCCCTCATAAGTGGGCGTGACAAAAGTCTAAGTATGGTTGAATTGTTAAGAACGCTCTACATATTTTGTTATATAACATTTAAATGATTTTATCAAAAAAAAAACGCTCCCTAGCTCAAACTTGGGTGTTTCAATAAAATTGTTTTATTTAATTGTGGGCGTGTCAGTAGGCGGATTTAAAAAAAATTAACACATGAGCATAAAGGGCCCCTAGAGAGTATATATTATAAATTTCAGCTCCCTAGCTCACTTTGAATTTTCAAAAAAAAAAAAAAATTGTGGGCCCACTGGCACGGGCGGATTTTGAAAATATTTATACATGAGCTTAAAGGGCCCCTATAGAGTATATATTAAAAATTTCAGCTCCCTAGCTCAAATTTTGGTTTTTCAATAAAATTGTTTTATTTTTTTGTGGGCGTGGCAGTGGGCGGATTTTGAAAATTTTATATCCCGAGCAGTTTTAGGAGTCATAGATCATATATAAAAAATTTCAGCTTTCTAGCTCAAAATTCGATTTTTTCCAAAATTTTGTTTTTTTGAGTTTGTGGGCGGATTTCAAAAATTCGTAAACTTGATTATTTCGGGACCCTAGAGAGTATATGGTTAAAATTTCAGCTCTCTAGGTCCAGTTTAAAGGCCTAATTTTTGCCGACGGACGGACGGACATGGCTAGATCGACATTACTATCGATGCTGATCATAAATATAGTAACTTTTAGGGGTCTACGGGCAATATTAAGGTATGTTACAAACTATGCGTCAAAATTAATATACCCCTAGAATAGGGTATAAAAAAACCATTTCCAGCCAGGTCGAACTATTATTGCTATCCCTATATCAGCTGCTTCGACATATTTGAAACCCAGGGCTTTAGGGATCTCCAATACTGAGTCAGGGTGTTGTAGGTCCTAAATGAACCAACGTCAGCGCTCATATCCCCGAAGTGGGTAAACCAATTGAACTGGTTCTTCGGCTAGCGGTTTCGCCGTCGGGTCAACTTGCCGACCACGTCAAACATATATAATTATGAGAGAGACACCTGAAACCTCGGATAATAGATACTCTCATATGGCCACCAGAACCGGAACGTCAACGGACTACAATTTGAGAGTATGCACCTGGAAAGTGCGTACACTGTACAGCCCAGGTGATACTCGAAAACTTGACTGCTTACTAGAGTTGGACAAGGCCGATATTACCGCGATCCACTGCGATAGGTACATATTACAGCTGCCATATGTTAGGGTGCGGATTCGTCGTGGGAAATTGGCTTGAACAAAAATTATAGACTTCAAGCCGATAAGTGATCGCCTGGCTGTGATCCGTATCATAGCTACATTTCAAAACATTAGCCTAATATGTGCACACGTCCTTACCGACGAGGCTGAAGGTCCATCAAGCAGGAGTTCTATGACCTGAACGTTGCATACGGTGCCTGTCCGGATGTCAAATTTATGCTCGGACATATTAATGCCAAAGTCGAAAAGGAAAACATCTTCGGCGGATTAGTTGGTAAGCACAGCCTTCACGACACGACAACAGATAACAACTACCGTGTAATCGATTTTGCAGCAGCTCGTAATACGGCGATAAGTAGCACAAAAGGCTCAGGATCCACACAGCAACATGACGCTCTCCAGATGGTCGAACCGCCAACCAAATCGACCATGTGCTAATCGACGCGAGGCACGCATCCAACATCTTGAACGTGCACACATTCCTAGGGCAAACATCAACTCTGACCATATGATACCATTTGATAAACATGCACTAAGTCTTGCTGATATATAAGCTTAATTTGTTCATCTGAAACCATTTACGCATTTTTTTTTAAATCACTGTTTATCTGTTCGATACATTCTTCTAAATTATTACACGAAACATATAAGAGACCATCGTCAGCGAAAAGTTGTAATCGTGAGCACTTGACAAATTTTGGCATTTCATTAATATATATTGTTACATCCAGGCTAGGATTCGAAAAGATAAAACGTAATTCTATTTAATTAATCTTTATTAGTTCTCTTTCAATGTAATTCTTGATTATTATTCTAATAATTCACTTATTTAATTCAACAATTCACTTTCACAATTAATCACTTTAAACAATCACTTTTCTCTTGTTCAATATTCTCTATACTTTTCACTACTGTCATCTATCGCCCTTCTTGTTCGCGGTTCACAACTCGAATGACTTGGGTGCTCCTGCGACATCTATTTATATCTCCTAGTGACACCTCTCGAAATTTCCAGATTCGTAGAGAAGGTTCGTTTAGAAGGTTTGAGAACAATCTAATTATGTATGTACTAGTTATTCCACAGCTACTCAAACTGCTATTCAAATGCTGCCAAAATCGGTAATATGGCCACTTTCTACTAGATGGCGCTTGCTGAATGACACAGTTTGAGCAAAATGCAACAATATTATAAAAAGCAACGCCCCCAGAACCGATCCCTGTGGCACACCCAAGACTACATTTATTGCCTCCGAGACTACATCATCTACCATTGTCATCTGTGTGCGTCCTTGCAAATATGACTCGAACCACCTTAATTCATTCTCTTTAATTCCATATTTATTGAGCTTATCAATTAGGATGTCCTGTCAATTGTCTCAAATGCTCGTCTCAGGTCGATAAAGACTGCCGCAATTTTATTTTTTGAGTGAACTTCATTTTTCCACTCTGCCAAGATGAGATTTATTAGCGTCTCACAGCTATGTCTACTTCTAAACCCCGATTGGCACTCCGCGAATAGATGATTTTCCTCCATATATTTTTGATGCTGCTACTGTACAATTTTCTCCAAGATTTTCGCTTCGTTGAGCAGCATATTGATTGGGCGAAAGTCTGCAGGTTTCTTAGGATTCTTTAACTTTTCTATTGGAACAACTATAGACTCTTTCCATGTTTCTGGGAAAATTTCATCTGCCATTGACTTATTTATAATTCCGCACAATTTCGGACCAATACTGCCCATAACATCACTAACCATTTTCACACTTAACATATTAGGGTGTTTTTTAATTTTTCATATTTTTTAAAATGACCCTAAGCTCATTTAGTGTTATTTCTTTAAATTTAAAAGTTTTGTTCACTGGCTGAATTGCGTTCACATATTGAATACTGAGAATAGCATTTTTTGATTCACACACACTGTTAACAAAGAAAACATTAAATTTGCTAGACAACGTTTTACAATCGTTCACCAAGACATTTTAAAAACATAGGGACGGGCTACAGTCCGCTTGGGCGAACTGCTGGATACCCTATTCTTATTCCTATCCCGCATAAGTGGGCGTGACAAAAGTCTAAGTATGGTTGAATTGTTAAGAACGCTCTACATTTTACGCTCCCTAGCTCAAACTTGGGTGTTTCAATAAAATTGTTTTATTTAATTGTGGGCGTGTCAGTAGGCGGATTTAAAAAAAATTAACACATGAGAATAAAGGGCCCCTAGAGAGTATATATTATAAATTTCAGCTGCCTAGCTCAAACTTTGAATTTTCAAAAAAAAAATGGGCGTGTCAGTGGGCGGATTTTGAAAATATTTACACATGAGCATAAAGGGCCCATAGAGAGTATATATTATAAATTTCAGCTCCCTAGCTCAAACTTTGGATTTTCAAAAATTAATATACCCTTAGAATAGGGTATACAAAAATTATTTTATTTATTTGTGGGCGTGTCAGTGGGCGGATTTTGAAAAAAATGTATCCCGAGCAGTTTTAGGAGTCATAGATCATATATAAAAAATTTCAGCTTTCTAGCTCAAAATTCGATTTTTTCCAAAATTTTGTTTTTTTTTTGAGTTTGTGGGCGTGTCTGTGGGCGGATTTCAAAAATTCGTAAACTTGATTATTTCGGGACCCTAGAGAGTATATGGTTAAAATTTCAGCTCTCTAGGTCCAGTTTAAAGGTCTAATTTTTGCCGACAGACGGACGGACGGACGGACGGACATGGCTAGATCGACATTACTATCGATGCTGATCATAAATATAGTAACTTTTATGGGTCTTCGGGCAATATTAAGGTATGTTACAAACTATGCGTCAAAATTAATATACCCTTAGAATAGGGTATAAAAAAGCTTAATATTGGATGCGATAAATGTGTTGTGTATGAAGAGCTGAATGTGAAGAGGTGTTTTAATTGTTGGGGGTTTAACCTCTCGGCGAAAGTTTGTAAGAATAGAATGGCATGTTCTAAATGTGGTGGCCAACATAAACGTAGTGAGTGTGTAAGTGATTCCGTGAATTTTTTTTTTTTTTTTTATAATTTGCGTGCGCTAAAGGGATTTCTTTTTTATTAGAGTATTATTAAATTATTAAAATGGAAGCGTATTAATGTTGTCAAAGCAAATTACGGAATTAAAACAAATAATGCAAAATGAACTGTTAAAGAGGAATGAAAGTGAAAGGGAAAATAATTTAAATGAAGGAGTGAAATCTATTTCAAAAACAGTAAACGAGCTTAAAGATGAACTATGTAATTATGAAAACAAATAAAGGTGTGAGTGAGAACGATAATATGATTAAGGAAAGTGTCGAGTATATCTCAAAATCGGTAAATGAAATAAAAAATGAAATGAAAAGAGTGAATAAGAGTTCTTTAGAAAAAGAGGATAAGAGACAAAAGGAAAAAACATTCTCTGAAGTGCTAAAAAATAGGGAACCTTCTGTCCTTATCTACCCAAAAAAAAAGAGATCAGGAAGCAAGTGAAACAAGAAAAGAAATCAAGGCAAACATCGATCCAACAACAATTAATATAGACAGTGTGGTAAACAAATCCAAAGGAGGCATTGCCATTCGATGTGCTGACAAAAAATCGTTAGAGAAATTAAAAACTCAGGTGGAAAATAAATTGAATAATAATTATGAAGTAAAAATACCAACTTTAACGAAGCCAAAAGTGTGCATTATGAACATTGAGAATGATGAAAAAGAAACGGAAATATTAAACAAAATTAAATCACAAAATATGGAAATTGCCAACTGCGAAATGACGTTAATTAAAATTTATAGAAATAAAAACAAATGGAGGAATTTGAATGCGATATTTGAAGTGGATAGTGAAGGCTTTAAAAAAATTATGAGTTTAGAAAAAATTAGGGTTGGTTGGGGAAGGTGCCCAATCAGAGAATTCTACGACATTACGAGATGTTTTAAGTGTCAAGGGTTCAATCATAAAGCAGAAAAATGTAAAAACACAATAGCCTGTACGAAATGCGGTGAAAGTCATAAGTTTAAGGAATGCCAAAGTGAACGTATAAAGTGTATCAACTGTACAAAAGCGAATGAAACTTTTGGGTTAACATACAACGCCGATTATGAATCAATCGATAAGGATTGTCCAGTTTTCTTAAGAAAGCTTAAAGTATTAAGGGAATCCATTAGATATTAGCAACCACAGGGTCTAAGGCTGGTTTATCTTAACATTGAGGGTCTTCTGAACAATTTTGAAGAGTTTAAAGTTTTAGTATTGGGCAAAAATGTTGATGTTATTGTATTGTCGGAAACTCATGTTACTAAACACATCCTAGAAAAGGAAATCGAAGTGCTAAACTATACGACATTCAGATGTGACAGTTTGTCGTCTCACACTGGAGGTATTGTTATATATGTAAGTGATGAACTAAAATCAGTGACATTGTCGAAGAAAGATAATAATATGAACGTGTGGTGGTTATCCAATTATGTTATAACTAGCAATTACACGTGTGTTATAACCGGGGTTTATAGGTCACCGAGCTCTTCGGAAAAAATGTTTTGTGAAGAATTTGAAATATTATGCGAGGATCTAAGTGATGTACGGAAAGACACTATTACAGTGGGTGACTTCAATATTGATTGGTTCCAGAGTAATAACACGTATAAGAAAAGTTTATCGAATATTTTAAAAAATAATTCATGCAACCAAATTATGCAGATTGCGACAAGGATAACAAAATCATCTAGTACACTAATAGATTATGTGATAACAAATAATAAGCGGATTAGTGCCTCAGTTGTTCCCGACCTTCAAATAGGTGACCATCAAACAATTGCTGTCGATATTAATAATGGAAATGAAGGAAAACTATCGACGGAAGTAAATAAAAAAAAGAGTATAAAGTCCATGAGGTACAATACGGACCTTTTTCGGGAAGCTTTAGGAAATAGTCAAATAAGTGCAATAAATAGTTCAATGGATATTGACTTAATGGGAGAACTACTTCTCAAATCTATCGATGAAACTGCAGCAAAGTTTATTGTTAATAGAGAAATTAAACACTACAATTCTAAATGGTTCAATAAAAGGCTTCAATCGTTAAGAATAATTAAAATTCGAAAACACGCTAAAGCGGTTTTATGCAATACGGAAGTCAATTGGCGAGATTACACATTAATAAGAAATAAGTACAAAAGTGAAATTAAAAAAGCCAAAGAATTATTTATAAAACGAAAAGTTCAGTGTTCATCTGACCAAAAGTCCATGTGGAAAAATTTAAAAAGATATGTGCTAAAGGACGAAAAATGTAATGAGATAAAAAACATTCAATTTAATAATGAAACTCTCGACGATAATAAGGCCATAGCTAACAAATTTAATGATTTCTTTATTGAAAGTATAGTGTCAATAAGTGTTTCTATTCCCAGTGTGCCGTTTTGTAACAATAGGCGTTTTTCTTTTTTAGCCCCGAGCGGGGAACAGAGCGGGCCCGAGCGATCAGAGCTCGCTCCGAGCTGAACGTTACCTGAGCGCTCCGAGCTAATTAAGAAACAGAATTGAGCACTGAACTGTCATTAGATAATTTTTTTTATTAATTTTCAAAATAGTCAGGTTTGCTTCTGAAATTGGTGTTTGTCAAGGACTGTTCCATTTAAATTATAATTTCTAGTAAATAAACTATGGAAACAGCACAAATAATGAATGAAGTCAGCCGCGCTCAGCTTTTTGCTCGGTGTGCTCGGTCATTTTTAATCGAGCTCATCGAGCGAGCCCTGAGCTAGCTCAGAGATAAAAAAGAAATACAAATTTTGTGCTCAGAGCGCTCCGAGCTAAAAAAGTAACACAGTTCTTTTTTTGACAGCTCAGTGCCCCGCTCGGAGCTAAAAAAGAAAAACGACTAATGTGGTTGATACAAATTTAAATTTCAATTTCCAACATATGACGCACCAAGATGTTAGGCTAGTTCTAAAGGAAATGAGAAATAAAGTTGATTATACATACACGAGTCCAAGGAGATTTCTTGACAGCTACAATATGCTCGGACCAGCCTTATTAATGGTCATAAATCGTTAGAAACAAAGACATTCCCAAAATCATGGAAGAAGTCGTTAGTGACACCGATAGAGAAAGTACGTAGTACTAAACGATGTGAAGAGTTCCGCCCGGTTAATTCGCTACCATTATGTGAAAAAGTGTTCGAAAAAATTGTCTTTAAACAGTTAAATAGTTTTTTTGAATCAAATGAATTAATAATTGATATCCAGTCAGGATTCAGAAAGAACCATTCTTGTGAAAGTGCGATAAATTTGATTATAAATAACTTTAAAGAAGAAACCGAGCAAGGAAACAGAGTGTTTTGTGTTTTTCTCGATCTTAAACGAGCATTTGAAACAATAGACATACAAATATTAACAGACAAACTTAAGCGATATGGGATAAAAGGAAAGGAAAGTGAGTGGTTCAAATCATACCTTAGTAATAGAACTCAATGTGTAAAAGTTAATGGTGAACTATCGTGTCCAAAGGATGTTATGTTCGGTGTACCCCAGGAATCGGTTTTGGGAACATTATTATTTTTGATATACATAAATGACATGAAATGTGCAATATCAAATGGAAAACTTGCCTTGTTTGCTGATGATGCGGTGATATACGTGTCGGGTAATAATTTTAATGAATGTCAACAAAAAATGCAACAGGACCTTGAAAATGTCGCAGAATGGCTGAAGATGAATAAACTTAAACTAAATGTGACACAAACTAAACAACTGATCATAAATAAACAACAAGGAGAGGACATACGACTGAAAATTGACGGGGAATATATTGACCAAATCGATGAAATCAAGTATTTAGGCATAATAAAAGATAGCAAACTAAATTTTAGCAATCACGTGGATTATTTATGCAAAAAAATTGCAAAAAAGATTGGTTTCTTGAAAAGAATAAGAAATGATATATCTACATTAAGTGCAATAAATATTTATAACGTAATAATTAAACCACAGAGTATTGTTCGTCAATTTTGTTTTTATGTGCTGAGAGTAGTGTACAAAGATTGCAATTGCTACAAAATAAGGCTATGCGATGTATTTTAAAGTGCAATAAATATGTGTCAATTCGTTTCATGTTAGGTTCGTTAAAATGGTTGTCAGTCAAGCAAAGAATCATAATGAATGTTTTATTAGTGGTCTATAAAATAAAAAATGGCCTAGTGCCTGCTTATTTACGAAATAATGTGCAATATATTCATGAGGTGCAACCCTATTGTTTAAGAACAGCTAACAATTTTAGATTACCAAATTATCTTAAGGGAAGATCTCAAAATTCTTTGCAATATAAAGGCTTCAAAATGTTCAATCAATTGCCAAATATTATAAAAAACCAATTAAATCTGCCAGCTTTCAAAAGAAATATTGTCAATTACGTCAAAACTAATTTTTAAGTAAATAATTTCTAAATAATTCTTATACAGTATTAAACATTATTTGTAAAATGTAATCATGGCTTTTAAGAAAGCTAAATAAATAAACACTATCTATCTATCTAATAGATCAGTCCAGCTACTGGGGTATGCGGACGATATCGATATCCTCGGTCCTTCATAGCTAAGGTGTTAGGGGCTTTTACGGCAATTGAAGAACAAGAGAAATTGGTTGGGCCTAAAGTAACGTAATGGCTGACTGACTTTCATCAGTTAGAAGGGCAATAGAGTTCCATGTTTGGCAAGTTCATCAGCCCTACAATACCCTGGAATGTCTTTGTGCGCTGACACCCAACACAGGTTAATGTTGAACTGCTCCGCCATCTCCGCTAGAGATGATCGGCAGTCTAGGAATACGATGGAGTGTGTAGAATGATTTTATCGTGGCTTGCCTGTCTGAGAAGATTCGGGTGTCCTTAACGGATACCACGCTCCTCTTCAGCCACGACGGGGCTTGTTTAATCGCCATAATTTCCGCCTGGAACACACCGCAGTGATTAAGGAGACAAAAAGGGAGGCTGAGATTCGACCTGTCATCGGTTTTGGATCCATCGGTGCAAAACTGGATCAATTTATTTTCGACAAGGGCTCTTCCTACCAGAATGATCTGGAGGTGATGGTGACTTGGAAGTTTATGTCAAAACGTATCTAAGTGGCGGTGTAGTCTGTCTTGGTAGAGAGGATTCTGAATTTGTTTAGATTAGACGAGTGCCCGATTTCGTTCTCGGTCGACTGGAATGTTGAAAGATTTTCTGCACCTAGTTTTGTTCTGATTTAATCGGACAGTTTTCAGTCACTTGTGCTGTTTTGTTCTGATGTAGTTTTCGTTCATTAAACACAGCTTTGCAAAATTGAGAATAATAGAAATATTTGATTGAAAATGAATAAATGAAAAATATTTAGTTTAGTATCGCTATTAGTTGGTACATCAGGTAATCAGAAGAAAGTCATACGGACTTTATGAAAGAAAAAATAACAAAGTGAAATATCAACTGTCTCATTAATTCCTGTTGACAGGTTATTTACAACCTGCATAAAGAAGTTCTTGTTCAGAAATTACCAACTTTTTCAGTTGAGAGACAACTTTAAGCAGTTTTTAGGAACTTGAAAAAGTAAGAGGTAAAATCGAGGTATTCTTACCTACTACGCGCAACATATACTGCATATGATCAACCATAATACGACAAATATTTTTGATGATCATCCAACTGTTCTAGTATAGAGGGAAAGAGAAATATCCGTATAATTTTAGAACTTGAATCAGAGTTTTATGTTTTCTTTACGATTCCAAAACAAACCGGGTTGGCTTGGTATAAAAGGCTGCCGCAACTTATTGGCTTGGCGCTTGTGGTAAAAGGAAAGGAAGGACCCACCTTGAACGAAAATTTTTAATGATTTCTTGACTGTTTCTGTATAGTCTTTTATCCAAGACAACCCCTCCAAAAGTCATCATTGTCATTCGGGTGAAACAAAATAATTGAGAACGAAGATAAGTCAAAAAGTACAAACGACCGGCAAGCAACGGCATACTATTATAACATACTTACTTCAATTTGTATAAACTACATATATAATAATTCAAGTCGTTTTTGTGTGAAAACACACAGTGCCAAAGTTAATTCAATTTGCATTGATTGATCAACAACGTGCGAGTCCTACCAGGTGAAATGGGGGCTTGAGCCCACGGATTATCGACTTCTTTTTTGTGGTGCTGTAGACCAGCACCATTTATAAGTTACACTCAAAAAACTTGGGACTTGGACCTAGACTAGCATCTTCTAACGCAAACACACTACGCACTCCGCCATCAAAGCCACAAGTTTAAATTATGACTGAATTGTTTAGCGGAGGATGGCAAAATAAGCCGTGAAACAGTGCTGTAACTTCAGCTCCATCTGCACTTGGCACCAATCACAAGTTATTGTTCATTCAACCAATTTATCAATTATTACCCACCTCAACCTCAAGCGAAAATAACTTTACTAAACTTAAGTTCTGAAAGCACATTAACATTCACTTACCTTAAATACAAAAGGCAGAAACTCTGTCGTCTTCTCTACATTTGTTAAGTCTAAAACATTTTTCACATTCGCACATGGATCACAGTTGAGATCGTCCACTTGGAAGAAAGGATTCATCATTAAACACGATTCGTCGTAGAGTTCCGTCAAACCGGGGAACTTTTTTATCACTGGCAGTGTTATTTTCCTCCAAACCTTCATTCCCGGATAAATGAATGTCTGTATGTTGCGTAAAACAATGGTTGAAGCTTCATTTTTGTACGATATGAATATACACGCTATGGCAAGATAAAAGATCCAGAATAAAATTTTCCTCTTTCGGTCGATAATTTGCTTGAGAATTTCAGCCTTAATAAAAACTACATGATTGCTATTGTTCGTAATGGTATTGCTGGATGATCGATTTTGTTCAAAATACTGAAAAAGCACGTAATTGTCGAATTGGAATGCACGAATACTGCAGTGTTGTTCGGCAATGACTTTTAACAGATGCAAATTTTCTATATACTTTGTTATCACTTGGTGTCTGGACAGATTTCCAAAGTTTATGTCGATGTTTTCCATGTCGACGAGTTTTGATTGGGAGTGTTTGAAATGATCATTACAATTTTATAGTTTTTATAGAAGTTAAACACATAAAAAGCCCTCAGAATCCTTTCTGACGACGTAAAAGAACAAGAAAAATCAAGGGATTTTTTTTTATGAATGAGTCAAAAGTGTACTTCGCGACAATGTCAACAGGCGCATTCATTATGCCAGTCAAACTTAGGCTCGGCCGCTAATTTAAAATGGCTAGGATTTAAGGGCGATTTTTGATTGCTTTGTTACAAAATGAGTATAAAATTCCCAATAAAGTACGAACCCTACGAATTTGAAGTGACCGAGTCTTTAAAATATGAAACAAACAAACCTAGGAAAATTTAATAAATAAAAAACCAACATTTTTTCCACACCGCAAAATAAATTCGTGTGTAAAGCATACTAACTTTAAAAATCAAAAACTGTGTTTCTACGAAATAAGGAAGATTAATGTTTTATAATATTGAAGATGAAATTTAAAGTAAGTATGCTTCCACACATGATTTTATAATGTGGTGTGGAACAAATGATTTTTTATATTTAATTTTCCTAGGTTTGACCCTTCAAGCAAAATCGCTGACCCAACTTTTCCCGTAATTTTAGGATCCGCGATATATGAGGCGTTCCACTCACACATTTGTAAATTGACTGTAACTATATTAAGGCGTTTTTCTTTTTTAGCCCCGAGCGGGGAACAGAGCGGGGCCCGAGCGAATAGAGCTTGCTCCGAGCTGAACGTACCCTGAGCCTAATTAGGAAACAGAATTGAGCACTGAACTGTTATTAGATAATTTTTTTTCTTCACTTCACCGCTGCAATAGAAAATATCAAAAATAATTATATTATTCTGCTCAAAACTTATTTATTTCTTTGCCTTCACTGGGAGAGCAACCAGATTCGTCCGCCATTTCCGTTGTTTTGATTTTTGAATTTTCTTTTTTTTTTGCTATCGTTCACAAAAAATTAATGAAGTCAGCCGCTGTAATAGGTCTATATTGGGGTATGTAGAGGGAGTTAGGAGTTGGTAATGGTCTGGAAACTATTATGTGGACAGGACCTTAGGATGGGAATGGGACAAGAAGGGAACATTGAGTAGTTGAGTGCAAGGGACGCGGCATGCTTGCGATGCTCGCCTGCGCTCGCCGGAATGGGGTAGATCTTGCCCCCACACTCAAGCAAACCTACCACAAAAACAAATTTCATGCCAAAAAGGTACTTACTGTTTTACCAAAATCGGACGGACGTCCACCACATTGAAGGGCGCTGCTGGTGACGATGCAGCGTAGCCATTACCCTCCCAACCTGGAAATCCGGTGGCCAGACAATGGATTTCCCCAAAGATGGATGCTGCTCAATGATTAGACCATTCCCACCGAATGATCTTTAGCGCACCCTACCGCACCCCCTGAAAAATAATCTACCAACCTACCATGATCCTTCTGACCATGGCAAATATAAAGAAATAATACGCTCAGAAATTATCATTCGACTTAACTAAATACATGTATTGATTGTACGTATTGTTGCATGTTTGCTCAAACTGTGTCATTTAGCAGCAATTAGTCAAGTTGCGCCATCTAGTAGAAAGTAGCCATACTACCGATTTTGGCAGCATTTGAATATTAGTTTGAGTAGCTGTGGAATTACTAGTACATACATAATTAGATTGTTCTTGAACCTTCTAAACGAACCTTCTCTACGAATCTGGAAATTTCGAGAGGTGTCACTAGGAGAAATAAATAGATGTCACAGGAGCACCCAAGACAATCGAGTTGTGAACCGCGATAAAGAAGGGCGATAGATGACAGTGATTGTTTATTTAAAGTGATTAATTGTGAAAGTGAATTGCTGAATTAAATAAGTGAATTATTAGAATAATAATCAAGAGTTAAATTGAAAGAGAACTAATAAAGATTAATTAAATAGAATTACGTTTTATCTTTTCGAATCCTAGCCTAGATGCAACATTGGTGTCAGAAGTGGGATAAAACGTATTCAGTGTGAAATTAAAGTAAAGTGAATTAGTTAAAAAAAAAAATGGGCCGCACATTGAAATTATTACAGCTCAGTTCTCAGTATACCGCAGTTAAAGGCTGAACTAGAGAAGCGCAATATCTCCACAGCTGGAGGAAAAAGTGATCTGGTGCTTCGACTGCAGGAAGCTGTTGAAAACGAAGGAGAAAACCCCAAGTCCGTTTTGTTCGACGTAGCAGAAGAACAAGTAAGTACAGGCGTTGATATGACTGCTATGATGGAATTACTTCTGGCCAAGTTTGATGAACAGAAGAATTCTCTAGATTCCAAATTGGAATCAATGGACTCTAAATTTGATGAACAGAAGATGTTGAAGCGATTCTGTCACCGGCAAAAAAAGAATAAAGAAATGCTTCCGGAATTTGAAGAGTTGCTTATGCGTTCTCTTAAATTTCCTGTAAGGAACATTTGTTCAATTATTTCATTTTACTTCTTATTATATATTTACCTACGTTTAGTTTCTTTTCTTTTTTTTTATTTTGTTTATAATTATTTATTTTACATGTACGTGTGTCCTCAACTCAAAACTATATCTCTTAAAATTCAACTTATTTCAAAGGCGGCCAAGGTTAAGTAAGAAACGTGGCATTCTAATGCCATTTCGTCTAAACGTCATAATTAATTCGTTTTATGGTCGGCACAAGAGAATGCTGCCAACTCAGGGGAAATCTTGACCGGTCCGGCCAAGTCCGCTTACACTCCCCCCTGGTAACTGGGTAAGGGACACAGATTACCACTGTCTTCGGACTTGTACACGTCAAGAACCGCCAGCTTAACAGTCGGTCGAGTATACACACCTCCATGAGTTTGCACTATTGCGCTGCGCACGGTTCCATCTTTTCCTGGCAGCACCTTAAGCAACTTACCCTTCGGCCACGTTTTTCTCGGATTGTCGTAGTCGATAATAAGGACGATATCTCCTTCCTTCAATGGTGTATGTGACATGAACCACTTTGTACGTCGGGTCAGATCGGGTAGGTATTCACGCAGCCATCTATGCCAAAATGTTTTTGCATACCTCTCAGCAGCCAGCCAATTTTTTCTAATGGCATATCCGTCGTCTACAAACTCCTCGCTCAAGCATTCACGATTAGACTTGCCGATTAACAAATGATTAGGGGTAAGTGCCTCACTATTCTCACACTCGATAGGTACATAAGTCAGGGGTCGCGAATTCACAACACTCTCTACCTCCGCCATCATGCTCAATAACAGTTCGTCGCTGGGATTACGTGTTGGTGTTATTTCGACGAGTGTTTGTTTTACTGAACGCACCATGCGCTCCCAACTTCCACCCATATGGTGTGCGGCCGATGGGATGAAGTTCCATTTTAGCTCTATTTCGAACTCTCTAGCTATTGCATTTTTGTTTAGGGCCTCTATAGCCTGGTGTAGCTCCTTACTGGCACTGCGAAAATTGGTTCCGTTGTCCGAGTATACTTCCTTAGGCATCCCTCTCCTTGCAACAAACCTCTTAAAACCCAATATGCAGGAATCGCTGGAAAGATTATGTACGATTTCTATGTGGATGGCCCGCACCGTCAGACATGTGAGCAGCATACCCCATCTCTTCTCTAGATGTCTGCCTACCTTAACGTAGTGCGGCCCAAAATAGTCCACTCCGGTATAAGAGAATGGCCTCATAAAGGGTTGGAGTCGCGCGTGTGGTAGTGGGGCCATACGTGGGGCCTGTGGTGTGGCGCTTTTATTTTTACAGTGTTGGCAATTTTGTTGAACTTTCTTCAACACCCGCCTTAGGCTTGGGATGAAAAAACGTTGTCTTAACTCGTTTACAACGGTTTCGTTGTATAAATGATGAAATTTAGTATGGTATTCATGTACAATTAGGCCAGTGATATAGGGATCTTTTGGCAGAATAATAGGTCTTTTCGTATTCATCGATACGTTTTCTATCGCGTCGACGCGACCTCCGACGCGAAAAACTTTGCTCTCATCTAGATACGGAGAAAGTTTGTAGAGAGGGCTAGACTTGCAGATATGAAGCGCCTCTTTGTTGTTTCTTGCGTTAGTCAAGGCGGCATGCTCGTTTGGAAAACTTTCGGTTTGACATTGTCTGTATAGATAATTCTCAGCTGTTTTCTTCTCGTCAGGTGAGAAGTGTGGGCCCTTTTGTTTCCTACCCTTTAGGGTACAGAGTTGGATAAACCGGAAAACGTACATGACCGTCCTTAGTAGTCTTATCCATTTCGAAAATCGTGTGTACCCCACGATACTTGGAGATGTTACCTCGCAGTGCACGTAGCATTCCTTTACCTCCTCGTTACCTTGATCAGGGTTCAGAATTTGAACTCGTTGTTCTGGCCACTTTAATGGATTCTGTCTCAGAAAGGCTGGTCCCTTATACCATCTGCTAATGGAGCTAAAGTCACAGTCACTCTTATATTTTGTTGCATCGTCTGCTACATTCTCCTTGCTTGGAGCCCAGTTCCAGTCATTCTCATTTGTGTTTTCGAGTATTTCTCCAACTCGTACTGCGACGAAGCTTTTTAATTTTTTGTTGCTCGATTTTATCCAACTTATGACAAGTGGTCAGAGTCTGTCCAGAAGGTTACACTATCGAATTGTATTGTGTGACCTCTTTGAATAAATTTTGAGAGTCTGACTCCAAGTACAGCCGCTTCCAGTTCCAGGCGTGGTATCGAAAGAGTTTTTATGGGAGCCACCTTTGTTTTGGCTCTGATTAACGAGCACTCTACCTTCTCCCCGTTGGAAACTCTAACGTAAGCTACGGCGGCGAGGGCTTCCTCGCTCGCATCCACGAATATGTGTAGCTGGACTCGGTTTCCCTCGTCGAATCGGAGGTAGGTGAGATACCTTCTGTTAATAGATACGTTTTTTATTCTGGGAATCAGGTTCAACCAGATCTTCCATTTTTCATATTGATTTTCTTTAATCTTTTCGTCCCAATCCACACCTGAACGCCAAATCTCCTGCAGAATAATTTTTAGCTGTATGGTAAAGTTTGCAATTAGACCTAGGGGGTCGAAGATGCACATAAGTGCTCTCAGTACTTCGCGTTTGGTTGGGATGCGTTCGCCATGCATTACCTCCTTGGCCATCTTATTTGTTTTGAACGTATAGGCAAACTTATCAGTGGTTGGGGACCACCACATGCCGAGCAATTTTTCAAAGTCGCTTTGGGAATGGTCACTAAAATGTTTGGTTGGTTCTGAACCTTTTGATTCAAGCGCATTTAGAATGTTTGTGGAATTCGAACTAAAATTTCTTATTTCAAACCCAGCTTGTTGGTGAATATATGTCACCTCTGTTGGAGCACACACCAATCAGCGTTGAATTATATTTCTTCAACCTAGACTACTAATGTAAAAACCATAAATTGTTTAACTATCTTTTCAATTATTGTCATATTCATTTTACCTTTGTCAGAAAGTTGAATTCACCACACTTAATAAATTATACCATTTGAATTTGAAATTTTGAATTTTGCGCCAATAAGCCAAGGTTCGCCATATTTTTTATTTTTAATATTGTACTAAGAACCCAATTTGTGTACTAAAAATGTAACATTAGAAATGTTAAAGGCAACTAGAGGCAGTGGCAATTATACTCTTCAACAAGTAAGAACTTTCGTCTTTTTTTTCGTCGCTAATATTCGCTTCGCTCGCACTCGAATTCCTTTTTTGCAGGTTTTCTTTTTATCCGACGGAATTTCATTACAGTAAGTAAATTTTCCAGCGGAGCAGCCAGAAAACGCTCTGACTGTACATTTTGGCGACCGTGACAGGACTCTTCCTGCTAAATTCATTAAAACAATTATTAAACTAAATAAAAAGTGTGCTACAAATCGCATTAAAAAGACAATTTAAATAACCATTCGGTGGTAACGGAAACGGTAGCGGTAGCGGTGTCGGTACGGTATCGGTAACGGTTAGTTTCGCGAAAGTGCAGTGCCAGAGCCAGGATATCCAGAACCACAGAAGAAAAACCACGAGGAGATCCAGCTACATAGGAAAAGTACCCAGGGAATCAAGATTTTTCTCAACTCCAGAAGGAAAAGGGAGATAAGTATACTCGTCTTCCAAACCAGGTATGTGGTCTTGATTTTCTTATTCGAACGTGCGTGAAAAGTACAAAATCATCGAAATCATACCAACTACTGATTTAAATTCATGCAAACGCACTTTCGACATAAGCATAATATGTGCGAAACTTAAATATATATGTATATAGTAAAAAATGTGAAACAACATGCAAATTAAACCTAAATTATAATTTTCAAATTGCCTAAAAACGGAAAAGGGAAATATAAGCCTACTATACATACATACTTATATTATACATTACATATATAATATAATCTTTCAAATCGAGTTGATCTCGCTGTATGCACACCAAAGTACATATCAAATTTTACCACACAATCAGAGAGAAACTTTAATCTCTTCGAATTCTTGTTACAAGGCTTTTTGCATTTGCGTTGCCGTTCACCATTCAAATTGCGTGCTAAAAGCTTTTACCCACAAAACACATTCATGCTCTTTTCAATCATTGCGCCTGCACTTGTCACTCGTCGTTCGCTCGATCAATCGTTAAATTCAGCCATACGGTAAGCCGTTATCATTTTAACACATTTTTTCTTCGCTTGCTGCATATCAACTTAAACGGATTTCAACAAATAGTAAGAGGAGCTTTTCGTCGAACCCTTCACTTGATTTTGGAAATTGTTGCTGCTTCTCTTCATGCATTGTCGTTGTTGCTTGCTGTTGGTTGGATTGCATTGAATCAATCGTTATTCATCGGCGAATATTTCTGCCGCTGTTGTTGTTGTTGTTGTTGTACCAACATTCGCCTGATAAACTGTTGCGGAACTTTCATCTGCTCTTGCACCTGCTCATAACATTGATATATTCTGTCTATAGAACATCGCTTACATAATATATTAATCGTCTTAATAAGCAGAAGCACTGCTTGTACCAAAGTTTGTTGGCATTCAAATTTTCCGGAATTATTTTTGCGATTCGTTTCTTCGTTATTAGCGATGTCTGTTCCAACCCTCGAAAATTTGAGAACATCTCGCGCTGCAACTAAGGGCAGCATGACCCGCATTAAAACATTAATAGACACAAAAGACCTTTCTGTAACAGAACTGGAATGCCGTTTAGGAATTGTGGAGTCCTATTTTAAACAAGGATTAGCGTTTCAAACCCAAATTGAGGAATTATCACCATCTGATAATGGCCGCAGCGATTTAGAGGAATTATTTGTATCCACGAAATCAAAAATATTATCGCTCATGGGTAGTGAGAGACGAGTAAGTGCTCTAGAAACATCCATTGTAATTCCTCAAGCCATAAGCCATTTACCATGCGTGAAGCTACCTCGGTTTACTGGAAAGTACTCCGAGTATAAAAACTTTATAAATACTTTCATGAAGCGTGTGGATAGCGATTCGACACTTTCAAAATTAGAAAAGTTTAGCCATTTACTAAGCTGTTTATCTGACCAAGCTCTCGGTACAGTAAAAACATTTCAAATTACCGAAGAGAATTATGCAAAAGATTAAAAGATCGCTACGACAACGATTGCCTCATTTTCCTGGAACACATCTCACAACTTTTTGAGCTACCAAAGGTTCAAAAGGCCTCGGCTATGCAGTTGAGAAATCTCGTCGACAACATTTCTGCACTTTTTAACTCGCTGCAATCAATCGGTTCCACTTCTGAGATATGTCACGCAATCATTATTCACATCGCGATGTCCAAGGTTGACTCAGAGTCCCAAGCAAAGTGGGATGAGCAGCTGGAATATAGAACTCTTCCATCTTGGGAGCAATGCTCTGCGGTTTTAAGTAGACGCTGCCAGTATCTAGAGGCTCGTGAAAGTAAATCAATTAGATTCGATAACAGCAAAAAACCTGCAAACAAGTATAGAAAATCATCTTATGAGCATAGCCCACAAACTTCAAACACTTCATTGCAACAGTCTTGCTCGTTTTGTAAAGACATTTCACATTCTATCACTGGTTGTTCCGATTTCACCCAGCTATCGGTGGCTGATCGCTTCACCAACACCAAGAAGCTCGGCTTGTGTATCAACTGCTTGCGAAAAGGACACAATGTTGCTAGATGCTCTTCGACATTCAAATGCAAGATATGTAAACAATCTCATCATACTCTGCTACATCGGCAAAGACAGACTCCAACAACCATAAATTCACAGATAGCTGAGGAGGCTTCTACATCAGCTGTTGTAAACTCAGCAATAGAGAAGGAGTTGAAGCCTTCAAATACACAGGTCATTTTAGCCACAGCTCTCGTTCTTGTCAAGGACTCTTCAGGATGCTTTCAGCTAGGCAGGTCCCTATTGGATTCGGGTTCCCAGGTCAATTTTGTGAAGGAACAATTTGCTAGAGACTTAAAACTCCAAACTCAACGGAAAAACATAGAAATCATCGGTATCGGATCATCAGAAACAAAGATTAGTTCCTTGACCCAAACCACCATTAGATCACGGTACTCAACATTTGAATTGTCACTAGACTTTTTAGTTTCGCCTTCGATTACCGAGTATCAACCTGACTCATCCCTCAGCACTCATGATTGGAATCTGCCAAAGAATCTAGAGCTTGCAGATGAGTACTTCAATAAATCCGCTCCTATATATATGTTGTTAGGAGCAGAAGCCTTTTTCGATCTGCTCCGGGTGGGACAAATCAAACTTGGACCAGAGCTGCCATCACTGCAGAATACTCACCTCGGTTGGATTGTATCAGGAAAATACAAATCGCTTACTAACGCTCATCATAGGACTTGTTGCATTGGCAACACTGATGGTGATCTTCATCAATATGTTGAACGATTCTGGGAGTTGGAGACAGTTACTGGAAGGAAATTAAAATGGACAGACGAACAAAAGGATTGCGAGGATCATTTTGTAGGATCTATGCAAGAGGTATCCAGCGGAAGAATAATGTTAAAACTGCCATTCAAAAAGGATCCTCTATCTCTTGGTGACTCTTACAACATAGCCTTCCGTCGTTTTCTCTCACTAGAACGTAGATTATCAAAAGACCCATATCTTAAAAATACATACGTTGAATTTCTTCGAGAGTATCAAACTCTGGGCCATATGTCGTTGGTAAGGAGTCCAGATCTAAGCCAGCCGCACTACTATCTCCCGCACCAGTGTGTGCTACGACCTAATAGCTCCTCCACCAAATTGAGAGTGGTCTTTGATGGTTCTTGTCGCACTTCATCAAATATTTCATTAAACGGTTTCCTAATGGTAGGCCCCACTATTCAGGACGATTTATTTTCGATTCTGCTTCGCTTTAGACTGCATAGATACGCTATAAGTGCTGACATTGTGAAAATGTATCGGCAAGTTTTGGTACATCCTACACATCGTAGATTTCAGTATATTGTGTGGAGAGAAAACGAAAAGTCTCCCATTCAAACATATCAATTAAATACGGTTACTTATGGTACTACCTCCGCACCATTCATGGCCATAAGATGTCTTCAATATCTCGGGGATAAATTCGAGTCTCAGTACAAACTTGGTGCTGAAGTAATTCGCTCCAATTTCTATGTGGATGACATGATAACTGGAGCGAATGATCTTGAGACACTTAAGCAGATTAAACTTGAAGTTGGAAGTATCCTAACATCTGCAGGATTTGAGTTGTCCAAATGGCACAGTAATCACCAATCATTTTCGTCAAACTCACAAACAAAGGACCTCAATATCAACGAATCGAATGTTACAAGCACCCTAGGGATAGATTGGGATTCCCTTAACGACAATTTCTGCTTTTCATACAACCCGACACGGACATACACATCCTTCACAAAACGAAATATACTATCGCGTGCTTCGTCACTTTTCGATCCTCTTGGTTTACTTTGTCCTATTATAGTCAAGGCTAAAATCATACTACAACAATTGTGGATAGAAAAGGTTGACTGGGATGCAGCAATCCCACAATCAGTGGACACGGAATGGAGGCAATTCATGAGCGACTTGCACTCAATTCGAAATCTATCCATTCCTAGGTTTGCGTTGGCCCCTTCCAAAAGAAGTGTTCAGATACACGGATTTTGCGACTCATCAATAAATGCATATGGGTGTTGTATATATATCCGTACGGTCACTACTGTTGGCCCTATTTCAGTAAAACTGTTAGTCGGAAAATCCAGAGTGGCACCAACCAAGAAGAAGCAAATCCCTCGTCTTGAGCTTTGTGCTGCACACCTCCTTGCTAAACTTTGGTCTAAGATACACCCAATATTCAAAGACAAATATTCAGAAGTCCATTTTTGGACAGATTCATCGGTGGTAGTACATTGGATTTCTACACACTCATCGAAACTAAGTACGTTTGTCGGAAATCGTGTAGCAGAGATTCAGGAGAGGACAGCTGGCATAAATTGGAGACATATACCTACCGAATTCAACCCAGCTGATATAGTTTCGCGTGGATGCACCGTAGAGGAACTTAAGACATCAATATGGCTTAACGGACCATCATTTTTAATGGAATCACCGGAAAATGGCCTTCTAACCCCAATATTCTACTTTCTCCTGAACAATTGGCACTGGAGAAAAAGAAAACGGCACTGGTTGCTAGTCATAGTGTCAATAACGATCTGTTAGAAACAATTAACAACTCCAGCTCCTACACAAAAACATTACGTGTGTTTGCTTTTATCCTGCGATTCAGTGCCCGGATAAAATCCAGAACGTTTGAGAACATCGCTCTCTTTAACCCTCAAGAACTCGATTTAACATTTCTTAAAATAGTCTCAATCGAACAACAGAAGTATTTTGCTCAGGAAATTAACTATTTGAACAATGGGCAAGACCTGAAAAGCTCATTAAAGTATCTTAGCCTCTTTGTAGATAAAAGTGACGGATATCCAATACTTAGAGTTGGAGGGCGATTGAAAAATGCAATCATACCCGAGGAGCAAAAGCATCCAGTTCTGATGTCCAAGGATTCACATTTTGCTAAATGCTTCGCTCGCCATCTACACCTTAAAAATTTCCATGCTGGACCGAAATCTCTCGTAGCATTAATCCGACAAAAGATGTGGATAGTCAACGCCAGAGATCTTGCACGCAAGATTGTCAACAACTGCATACATTGCGTTCGCTATAAACCCAAGTTATTGCAACAGGTAATGGGGGATCTACCTGCGAAACGTGTCACAGCGTGCAGACCTTTTCTTCGTTGTGGCGTAGATTTTTGTGGCCCGATCTTTACTTACCATAGAGTCCGTGGAAAAGTTCCATATAAATCATACATCGCTGTGTTCGTATGCTTTACGTCTAAGGCAGTGCATCTCGAACCAGTCTCCGATCTTTCATCAGGCGCTTTCATAGCAGCAATAAAGCGCATGATAAGTCACCGAGGACTGCCACGAGATATATTTTGCGATAACGCAACGAATTTCGTGGGAGCTAATTCAAAACTTTCCCAGCTACACGACATGTTGTTTCGCAAATCAAACCGAGATTCCATACTATATTTTTGTAATATAGAATGCATTAATTTTCATTTTATTCCTCCTAGGGCACCTCATTTCGGTGGAATCTGGGAGGCGGCTGTCAAAGTGGCAAAAGGGCACCTTTATCGCACTCTACACAACGCCAAACTGTCACTCGAGGAACTAGCGACAGCCCTCTGCGAAATTGAGTCCATCATGAACTCCAGGCCCATCACACCAATGACGAATGACCCCAATGACTTTGAAGCCCTAACACCAGGTCACCTGCTAATTGGATCATCACTCAAGGCGATTTCAGAACCTGCGGACGATTCACCAAACACAAGTTCGCTCGAATACTGGCGTCGTATCTACAATATCAAGTCTCACTTTTGGAACCGTTGGACGAGCGAATATCTACAGGAGCTGCAGCAGCGTACAAAATGGTCGTCGCAAAAGCCGAATCTTTCGAATAATTCCATGGTCATCATTCACGACGATAACATACCCCCCCAAAAATGGTTGCTGGGGAGAATCGAAGAAATGTTCCCTGGCAAAGATGGTTATATCAGAGTTGCAACGATCCGGACAACTAGAGGTATCATCAAACGCCCAATCCACAAGCTTGCATTACTTCCGTGTTGAAACCGGGTGATTTCAAAGGAGGCGGTATGTTGGAGCACACACCAATCAGCGTTGAATTATATTTCTTCAACCTAGACTACTAATGTAAAAACCATAAATTGTTTAACTATCTTTTCAATTATTGTCATATTCATTTTACCTTTGTCAGAAAGTTGAATTCACCACACTTAATAAATTATACCATTTGAATTTGAAATTTTGAATTTTGCGCCAATAAGCCAAGGTTCGCCATATTTTTTATTTTTAATATTGTACTAAGAACCCAATTTGTGTACTAAAAATGTAACATTAGAAATGTTAAAGGCAACTAGAGGCAGTGGCAATTATACTCTTCAACAAGTAAGAACTTTCGTCTTTTTTTTCGTCGCTAATATTCGCTTCGCTCGCACTCGAATTCCTTTTTTGCAAGTTTTCTTTTTATCCGACGGAATTTCATTACAGTAAGTAAATTTTCCAGCGGAGCAGCCAGAAAACGCTCTGACTGTACAACCTCCCTTATAAGACTTATCGCCTCCTCCTCTGTGTCAAAGCTGTCCAGGAAGTCGTCCACATAATGGTTCTCGATGATTGCCTTTGATGCCCTTGGGTATTGATTTTCAAATTTGTTTGCGTTTTTATTTTTGATGAATTGAGCGCATAATAGTGAACATGTTGATCCAAATGTCATAACCTGCATCTGATATACCTCAATGCTCCCGGTTTTGATATTTCGCCAAAGGAATCGTTGAGCGTTTCTATCATCTTCTAGAATTTGTACCTGATGGAACATCTCGCGTATATCCCCCGATATTGCGAATTCCCTTTCGCGAAATCGAAAGAGTACCGATGGAAGTTCTGGGACGTTGTCTGGTCCTGTCAGCAAGAACGTGTTTAATGAGACTCCGTTAACCTTCGCTGCCGCATCCCAGACTATTCGCAATTTATCTGGTTTGTTAGGTTTGGTAACAGGGAAGATAGGTAAATGCCACACTGGCGGTGGCGCGCTATTGATTTCATGATCTTCTAACTTTTTTGCGTACCCTTTTTTTAAATATTCTTCGATCTTCTCACTTAACTTCTCTACCAACAGCGGTTGTTTTAAAAGTCGTTTTTCGAGGCAGTGTAGCCTTTTTTCTGCCATAGCCTTGGAACTTGGTAAGGAAATGTTTTGGTATTTCCACAGGAGAGGTACGGCATATCTATCGCCTAAAAAAATAGTTTTCTCCTCCAACATCTGAACTACTCTACTGTCCTCGTTCGAGAGTATTCGTTTCATCGACTTTGTACCTAAGCTCTCCAAGATAAAATATTGCTTGACCGTTTAATGCATACTGATATCCACATCATTTTGGCAGTCGCATATGTGAATGTTAACCTTTGCCTCTTCTGATCCATTTGACTTGATACCAACCGAAGCTGTGCCAAAGACCGTCCATCCTAGTCTTGTTTTAATGGCGGCGGGCTGGGAAGTATTGCCCTCGCGCGTCTTCAATGGCATGCCTAAGCTCCAGTGCTGTAGGCCTATAAGAATTTGTGGCTTTGCGTTCCAGAACGATTTTATTGGCTGTCCCTTCAAATGACTATGCTGTTCCATCAAGCTGCGTGCATCGAGCGACTGTCTCGGAAGATCCAGCGACTTGACCGTGCGTGCATTTGGAAGTAGGAATCTCTTTTTGCTACCTTGTGCTGATATTTCGAAAGTTATTCGCACAGACATTTCTTCACGCCGGTGGGTATTTGACGTCCATCGCAAACATAAGGGATCGCTATCACCTTTAGCATCGAGTGCCAGTGCTATATCCTCATCGACAAGGGTTACTGACTACCCATCATCCACAAATGCGAACGTGTCTATTGATTTGTTGTCGTAATGTAGACTGACGGGAATAATTTTAAACAGTGTTAACGCTGCCTCTGGGTGAATAATTGTACCGCTGTAGTGGTCATTGCTCTGACTACCGCTGCTTGTTGATGGCTGATCGATGTTTGTATCCACATTGTGCTTGTCACTCAGTTGATTAACGTTTTTATGCAAAAGTGAATTGTGTCGATAGGTGCATCCGTCCATGCCACACAATTGTGTTGAGAGACAACGACGATGCCCATGTCGACGCAGGCATATGCGGCAAACGTAGAAGCGCTTTATGATTTCCCATCTATCTTGCAAACACATTTTGACGAATTGTTCGCATGAGAAGAGGTTCTTACAATCGCGTTGGCAGGCGGGGCACTTGTGATCATTTTGGAATTTGGCTTCCTGATGCACATTGACGATGGCTTTATTTCTTTTATTTGTCTTAGGCTCCAGTAGGGCAGGAACTGTTAGCGTAACTTCCGACGCTGCCCTCGCCACCTGTGTAAGCCAGTCGCTAAAAACGGACAGATCGACGCAAGAGACTGTCTGCTTGTACATTCCCCAATTTAACTTTATATGCACCGGTAATTTCTCAACTAGCTCTTGTAGCAGGCATGGATTGTTAAGGTGAGCGCACAATCCGGTCGCCTCCATCGTACGACACATGTTGTCTACTTCAAGTGAGAAATGTACCATCGTTTCTAATTTGTCATACCTAGGGGCAGGCTCCTTTCTAACTTTATCAAGAAGCGACTGAATAATAAGTTCGGGCCTACTGTATTACATTTTTAGCGTACTGATCACCCCATCGACCTGATCCGGATGAAGGAGTCTAAACCGCACTGCTTCAAGAGCCTTTCCTTTCAAGCATCGTTGTAAGCGTAACATATCTTCGTACTTGCTAAAACCACAAGTCTGCGATGAGTTCTTCCACCAGTTTATAAAGAGTGGCCACTCTTCTGGCCGCCCGGAGAAATACAACTGGTCTTTTGACATTAGTTGCCTCGCTGCTATTTGAGATTTGTTTAGTACCGACACCTCGCACTTTGTATCATCGTGGGTACTTCCACCTTCTCTGTCCAGCGACCTGTTGCCTAACCACGAATCATGAAACCTCACTTGAGCATTTTTTGTTTCTCCCGGATTCGTTTTGCCCACCCAGTCACTAACGCGGTTTTTATCGACCGATTCAGATGCGATTGACTCTTGTTCATCGTCCGAGCTGAGCTGATCCAGAATGGCATACCTCTTCTTGATATATTCTCGATCACGTTGTTCCTGTAAGCTACGTTCTTCTTCTAGCCTTTTCAACTGCATTTCGGCCTTCTTAGCGCTGGAAGATTTGGAAGTCGTAGAAGAATTACCCTTTGGCAGTTTTTTTGTTTTTATTCCTTTAGAAATTGGAATCGGAATACTTATTTGGTGCGATGACGATGGTTGGAGAGCATTCGACGTTGAAGTGTTCTTTGGGGGTGGTGCTCTAGCGGTATACGCCACGACATTATTATGTTGAGGATTTGTTTTAGAGGACGAATCCTGAACTACGACATTGACTGCTTGTTGCTTCGATGCACAGGTATTGCAATACCAATCTTCTTCTTCGACCTCGTGTGAAACGCCGACGCAAGTAAAGTGGAACCAACTCTTGCACGTACCACATTCTACCATAGGACCCTGACTGTCAGGGGCGGAGCAGTTCTTACAGTTATGAGCACTAGATGACGAAGGCGGTGTGTGATTCTTAGACCTACGACTACGAATACGAGATTTTGATGTCTTTGTCATGCTGACTTACCTACGATATGATTGTGGCAATATATTTTGAATTGGTGGCTGGTTGAAGTTCTTGTGGCGATGATTAGATGATGTTCTGTCGTCTTTTATGTGTCAGTGGGACACGCCGTACAAGTGTGGTTATGTTGATGAATGTGCGATTCAGTCGCATATAAACGAAATTTAAGTTATGTTGAGGCGATTCTGTCGCCGGCAAAAAAAGAATAAAGAAATGCTTCCGGAATTTGAAGAGTTGCTTATGCGTACTCTTAAATTTCCTGTAAGGAACATTTATTCAATTATTTCATTTTACTTCTTATTATATATTTACCTACGTTTAGTTTCTTTTCTTTTTTTTTATTTTGCTTATAATTATTTATTTTGCATGTACGTGTGTCCTCAACTCAAAACTATAGGTCCGTTCGCGAACTAATATGCAAACGTAAATTTATATAAACTTTCGTGCAAAACTACCCAAACGCGTTCGCGTACTGAGAAAATGGTGAAAAGATGAACGAAAGAAAAATGTACTTTCGTTCATTTTTCTTCACACAGAATTTCAGCTGGTAAGAAAATGAAAACTGTCAAATGATGAAATCGTATGAGTTTGCCAGCAAAAAAAAACAGCTGTTGCTTCTTTTCAAGCCAAACTAAGAAGTTTTTACACAAAAGCGTTCGCGTACTTTTCTTAGAAATGAGAGGATTCTCTCTCGATTTTGGAGATTTGACACTTTTCATTTTCCTACACATAAAGTACGCGAACGGACCTTATATCTCTTAAAATTCAACTTATTTCAAAGGCGGCCAAGGTTAAGTAAGAAACGTGGCATTCTAATACCATTTCGTCTAAACGTCATAATTAATTCGTTTTATGGTCGGCACAAGAGAATGCTGCCAACTCAAGGGGAAATCTTGACCGGTCCGGCCAAGCCCGCTTACAGAAGAATTCTCTAGATTTCAAATTGGAAGAACAAAAGAATTCCATAGTTGCCGCGCAAAAGAGCGCTGTGGAAGATTTTAAAAATGTTCTCGAAGGAAAACTCGAAGAAATTGACCACAAGTTCGAGAAGGTTGAAACCAAATTCGACGAAATCCATCAGACGTTTTGCAAGCATGAAACAAACTTCGAGAACTTGGCTAAAGAGCTCGAGAAAGTGAAGAAGCAGAAGGCTCGAGAAAATTCTGCGGACTGCCCGAGAAGGAAAGAAATGCAGCCTCCTGTTTTCGATGGTCAAACATCATGGCCAATTTATAAGAAACAGTTTGAAGCAGCTGCAATGGCGAACAGCTGGGACAACGAGGAAAAGTCGATTGCGCTAACGCTCGCACTAAGAGGTACAGTTGCGGAGTTACTCCAAACTGTCTCAGAAGAGAAGCAACACAACTACGACGCCCTGGTCAAGGCTATAGAGATGCGCTTCGGTGATGAGCATATGCAGCAAGTGTACAGGGTCCAGCTACGCAGTAGAGTCCAGAAGCGGGGAGAAACACTTCAACAGCTGCAAGCAGATATCGAACGTCTGGCACATTTGTCATATCCTAATGCTGGTGAGGTTCTCATCAATGAAATGGCTGTGGAGGCGTTTATCCAAGCCATTGAAGATAGACAACTGCAAATGGCCGTAAGAATGGCCGGAAAGAGAACTCTCGCTGAGGCCCTAGCATTTGCCTTGGCAATGCAAGCTGCTGATCAGGCATCGCATGTGTTCCCCCGCGTAAGGGAAATGACAGCCGTTGAATGCTCCTGTCAAAGAGCAGACATCGTAGACCGGAGCAGAGATAACAGAGGTCAAATGCGCTGCAGGAACTGCAACAAAATAGGGCACCTACAGAGACAGTGCAGAGCTCCACCCAGACGAGGCAGTTGTCCACATTGCGGGCCTAGGAGGGGCAACGAAGAAGCATTTGGCTGGGAAAGCAACCATCTTGCAGATATAGCTTCGCAGAACCAGCAGTCGGGAAACGTGTAAGGACCAGCTTCGCGAGGCAGAAGTTGGTTTCCGGAATCGACGACCCCAGGACCACAATTCAAGTCTCCCAAACCAAACGAGGAAACCAGAGTCTAACAGTGGAAGCCTATATCGGACAAAATAAGTGCGTAGCAACCATCGACACCGGTGCCACCGCTTCCATTATAAGGAGGGACATCGTCCGTCAGTCTTGGCTGCACAACACCAGCAATTACTGTCTGAAAACAGCAACAGGAGCTACAGCGAAAGTGTATGGAGAGGTCATACTAACAATAAATTTGGCAGGATTATCATTCTCCCACGCTTTCCTAGTAGCTGATATATGTGACGAATGCATCGTTGTAATCGATTTCATGAAGGCGCATGATGTTGTATTGGATATTGGTATGCAAGTACTCAAGTATCGAAACGTAGAAATTCCGATGGTGTACGGGAACGAGAACGCCGCATCCCTGAGGACAGTCATTAGTAAGGACGAGGTCCTGCCACCTTCTTCAGAGACACTGATTTGGACAAAGCTGGAAGGTGATCCTGGGGCCCACCGATTCTTTCTAGTTGAGCCAGAAGACAACCACTGCCGAAATTGCGTGGTTGGAAAAATGCTTGTCGAGCCGAAGAACAATATGGTTCCCGTACCAGTTCTTAATGTGGAACACAAAAGCGTCAAATTGAAGCAAGGTGAGGTGGTTGGAAAGTGTGTACCGGTTACTGCCATCACGAAACTATCACAGGAAGGTGTTGCGAAGCCTCGTTCACCAATGGGAATGACTGAGGTGAAAAGAACTTTATTCCAGCACTGCGATCTGAATCGGGAGCAGCAAGCCATAGCAGGGAACCTCATCAACGAGTTTGCTGATATATTCGCTTCGCGGGACTGCGAGTATGGCCGAACAAACCTTGTACAACACCGGATAGACACTGGAGATGCAAGACCGATTCATCAGCCTCCCAGACGATTACCATTGGCTAAGCAGACGGAGGTTCCAGAGATGGTGTCGACGATGGAGAAGGAAGGAGTAATCGAATGCTCTAAAAGCCCATGGGCATCTCCAATTGTCCTAGTCAAAAAGAAAGATGGCAGCACTCGGTTCTGTCTAGACTATCGCCAACTGAATAATGTCACCAAAAAGGATAGCTATCCTCTACCAAGGATCGACGATACGCTGGATACACTGTCTGGAGCCCGATGGTTTTCCACTCTAGATCTGAAGAGTGGCTACTGGCAAGTGCAGATCCATCCGGAAGACCGTGAGAAAACGGCTTTCAAAGCAGGAAACGGGCTCTGACAATTCACAGTAATGCCATTTGGACTGTGTAACGCGCCGGCAACCTTTGAGCGTCTAATGGAGCGTGTTTTGTTGGGGCTAACATGGAAAACGTGTTTGGTCTACTTGGACGATGTCATCGTTGTTGGAAAAACGTTTGAAGAACATCGAGATTACTTGAAGGAAGTGTTCCAGAGACTACGAAGTGCGCAATTAAAGCTCAACCCGAAAAAGTGTGATCTCTTTAGATCTGAGGTAAAATATCTGGGGCACATCATCTCGTCCGAGGGAGTAAGGACTGACCCAGGGAAGGTCGATGCGGTGAAAAATTGGCCCGTTCCCAAAGACAAACACCAACTGAGAAGCTTCCTGGGACTTGCAACTTACTACAGACGGTTTGTGAAGGACTTTGCAAGGATCGCGAAGAGCTTGCATCAACTGACGGAAAAGGGAAAACCATTCAAATGGTCAGGTAAATGCGAAACGAGTTTCAAGAATCTCAAACACCAACTGTGTGATACATTTATTGTAGATGCCGACGCTAGTAATGTTGGGATCGGAGCCGTTCTTTCACAGATCCATGATGGCCAAGAGAGAGTAGTTTCCTACTTCAGTAAAGTGCTATCCAAGCCGGAGAGGAACTATTGCGTAACTAGGCGGGAACTCCTGGCTTTGATCCTGGCAACAAAGCACTTCCACAAGTACTTATATGGGCAGAAATTCATCCTGCGTACAGATCATGCGTCTCTAAAGTGGCTGCTGCAGTTTAAGAACCCTGAAGGACAAGTAGCGAGGTGGATTGAACGGCTGCAGATGTATGACTACGAGATACAGCACCGAAAGGGAACTCTTCACTCCAACGCAGATGCCCTCTCCCGGCGGCCCTGCAAGGCTGATTGTAAACATTGCGTACGCCAAGAGGATAAAGATAAAGTATCAGTCCAACGGTTGAGAGCTGAGCCCATTAGCGGCTGGAGTGCACGGGAGATCCGGAATGCTCAACAGGAAGATGCGGATATCGAGCCGATTCTCGCCTGGAAGGAACATGAAGGCAAGCCGGACTGGCAGCAGATCTCCAATAAGTGTCCGGAACTGAAGGCATACTTGGCACAATGGGACTCACTTCATGTTCAGGATGGCATTTTGAAAAGAAAATGGGAAAGTTCGGATGGAACATCAGCCGTGATGCAACTTGTGGTACCCAGAGCAAAAGTCAACGAAGTGCTTAGGGAACTGCATGATGGAGTGTCCGGAGGTCACTTGGGAGTAAATAAGACACTCGAAAAAGTGCGAGAACACTTTTACTGGATCCACGCAAGAGACGATGTCGAAAACTGGTGCCGAAAATGCGCCGCTGGCGCAGCCAGTAAAGGCCCGAGAGTAAAAATGCAAGGCAAGATGCATCAATACAACGTTGGAGCGCCCTTTGAAAGGATTGAAAATGACATCGCAGGACCGTTTCCAGAAACCAACAGTGGAAACCGCTATATCCTCGTAGTGATGGACTACTTCACTAAATGGCCTGTAGCATTTGCTATACCTAACCAAGAAGCTAAAACCGTGGTAGAGCAGATTGTCCACAACTGGGTAAGCAGATTTGGCGTACCAATGGAATTGCACTCGGACCAAGGTCGCAACTTCGAGTCGAAGATCTTTCAAGGAGTATGCCGGCTACTAGGGATTAAGAAGACAAGAACAACCCCGCTTCATCCACAATCGGACGGAATGGTGGAACGCTTCAATAGAACCTTAAACGAACACCTTTCTAAGGTTGTTGGCGACTGCCAGCGGGACTGGGACAAGCAGATCCCCATGTTCCTATTAGCTTATCGAAGCGCAGTTCATAACACAACAGGACATACTCCATCCGAAATCCTTTTTGGTCGAACCATCCGGTTACCTAGTGAATTGATGTTTGGATCTCCGACTGATGAAGCAACGAATGAAGATGATTATATTGCGGATCTCAGAGAAATCATCAGAAACATTCATCGAAAAACTAGAGATAAGATTCGGATATCCAGCGACCGCATGAAGACGAGGTACGATACAAAAGCAACCACCACAGGATTCCAGGAAGGAGATCTGGTATGGCTATACAACCCTCATCGCCGAAAAGGCATGTCACATAAACTACAGCAAGATTGGGAAGGTCCCTATAAGATAGTGAAGCGCATCAACGATGTTGTCTACCGGATCCAGCGAGGAAGAGGCAAGTTGAAAGTTGTCCATGTGGATCGTCTCCATAGCTACCATGGCGAAAATATTGACGTGCTTGTTCGGGACGAATAAGTTTAAGAGGGGGATATTGTTGCATGTTTGCTCAAACTGTGTCATTGAGCAGCAATTAGTCAAGTTGCGCCATCTAGTAGAAAGTGGCCATATTACCGATTTTGGCAGCATTTGAATATTAGTTTGAGTAGCTGTGGAATAAGTAGTACATACATAATTAGATTGTTCTTGAACTTTCTAAACAAACCTTCTCTACGAATCTGGAAATTTCGAGAGGTGTCACTAGGAGATATAAATAGATGTCGCAGGAGCACCCAAGAGATTCGAGTTGTGAACCGCGATAAAGAAGGGCGATAGATGACAGTAGTGAAAAGTATAGAGAATATTGAATAAGAGAAAAGTGATTGTTTATTTAAAGTGATTAATTGTGAAAGTGAATTGTTGAATTAAATAAGTGAATTATTAGAATAATAATCAAGAGTTAAATTGAAAGAGAACTAATAAAGATTAATTAAATAGAATTACGTTTTATCTTTTCGAATCCTAGCCTAGATGCAACAATATCTTCAATCGCTAGTTACTTAAATACTCTAAATAAAGAATAATTTAATCTAATAAATTAGCAAATTTAAACATTTACTTAACTAACGGCAAAACTACTTAGCAAGTTGGGAATAAGCATGTGTTTGCATATGAACATAAACTTAGATATCATTTATAATATACGTAAGTAAATTCATTGATGTTTTTTCTTTTGTTTTTGGTTTCTTTTTTTGGTAGTTTATATGTGGCTTATGTGTATACAAATTTATCTTAAATACTTAAATAATTCGCTGTCTGGGATCAAGGCCTCCCATGCGCCCGAGAAATGTGTCTGGACGAGGATTGCAGAAACAGCAAAAATGGCGAGTTGGATGAGTCGCTTTCGCACAGGTTTATTCCATCTAGGTACATATGTCCTATTGTTTAGGGGCGTCAAATTTAATTTTCGGCGGCCACGATCAAATTTATTATCAATGACCGCCAAATGACATTCAAATTGTACTGTCCTAATAAGGGACTGTATAATAAATGGAGTATATTATCGATATTCGGGCACTTACTCCTTCTTCTTTTTCTTAGATCGTACCAATTATACTTCAATATTAATTTTAAATTCCCTTTTTTTCACTGCCTTGTTTAAAGGGCTTTATAAAAAAATGAACTTCACTTTATTTGCACTACTGTGTCTTCCAGATGAACTACACCTCAAGTGTGCCTCGGCTGAGTTTCTTATTTGAATTATAATCCACTTCTGTCCCGTATTCAACACATCTTTCGATTTGCTATGTACTTTAGGTAGCCGCTATTTTAATGTGAATGGTGGATTCACAATTCCCTTCTATTCATATGGTTTGTGTACCTACTAGATAAATAAATTCGGACTAGTTAAGACAAAAATACATGGGCAAAGTGGAACGGATTGACAGATACACTGCAAAACACAGAGTGACAGTTCACAAAAAGGATTGAGATTCGAATGGGTTTGTATTTTGTAATCTTGTTTTATTATTACATTTAAACGTTTTCAGGTGACCATAACACCGCGCTCAGCTTTTCGCTCGATGTGCTCGGCCATTTTTAATCGAGCTCATCGAGCGAGCCCTGAGTTAGCTCGGAGATAAAAAGAAAATGCAAATTTTGTGCTCAGAGCGCTCAGGGCTAAAAAAGTAACACAGTTCTTTTTTGACAGCTCAGTGCCCCGCTCGGAGCTAAAAAAGATAAACGCCTATTGCCAACAAGACGAAGAACGAGAGTCGAGAGTAGTTATTTGTAATGGCGGATTTATTCATCTGTCACTACAGTGTTAGTGGCTGCAGCTGCAGATATAATTTTCTTTGGAAGGTAAACTAAAATTGAATTTATTATTTCACACAATTATTTGCTTAATTAAACTTTGTTTAAATTTAGATTTATCAAAATCAAAAAAATAGCAACCGATGAAGGCATAACTTACAATGGTGGGCCGAATTTCGAAGATTTTAATGCTAACGGCACAAATTCATGCTGAAAGTAAGTAACATACATTGCTAAAGATAACATACACATTTATTTGCTTCTTTTCTTTTGCAGGAGAATTTGTTGGAGAAATGGTAGCAGATATACTCGTACCTAATGAAAAAATGTATTGATCCAAGAAATAAAATAAACATGACCAAACATTTTTGATTTTTATTTTGCTTCCAACCGATACTCGATTCTCATCTAGCCTCGATTTGTACCTTTTTTTTGGATTAGTTTTAAATTCGTTTTTTGCTGAGCACAGCGAACTCAATCTGTCACAATACATACACATGTGAGTCCGCGGCTATTACAATTTCCATACTAATTGGATCCAAAACATCGTTTTTCGGACCCGTATGCGGGGTAGTCCATATGTCATTGTCTCCGTTTGCGGACGTAAAACGGAGTCTCTTGCTTGAAGGGTATTATTTGAAATGAGAAGCTTCTCAAATTCTCCGTTTGGATTCGGCTTGAAATTGTAGGTCACTTCCAATTTGTTGAACCAAATGGTTGGAAAAGCTAGGTTTAGGGTATGGGCCGTATTGTCATAAGAAAACAAAATACATCGGCTTAATTTATTTATGGGTCAAATCAATGAATTTTGGGCGAATATTTCGAAAAAAATTATAATAAAATTAATTTTAAGAAAAAAAAAGTTGTTTGGTACTTTAATCTCATATTTGTCACTCATTTGTTTTTCGACAGCATTTTTTATTTTCTTTTGTTCCTCCGAATCCTCTTTCTAAAAAAGAGTTCGAAAATTTAAACTAAGCATTGCCTCTAACCAATTTAAAAAAAACAAATGTACTTTGACGTTGTTGTTCGTTTGATGTAGATTGCCACAACGCGATTCTCACGGTCTCACTTCTATTTTTTGTACACAATCCTGTAATATTGATAACTTTTTAGTATTCAAAAATTGTGTTTGGATACTCATTCTCAATTCTTTTTTTTTGTTGAAATTTGCTTTATTACAAACTTTTAACGAAATATTCGCGCCAAACTAGTCTCCTGCCATACAAATTCGCCATTGTTTTCCTTCATTTAATGCTGGTGCAAGTTTTTTTTCTCATTTGTCACTTACATTGCTATTCTTTCGAATTTCAAAATAAGCGTGATGATTTCTAATCAAATGATAGCTGAGCGTTCAAGTGTGTTTCATAAACAAATGAGAACTTACTTGCTCACGCTTTGTTCAGTGCTCGGAACTTAAAACGAAAAACGCATAATGAAAATAGCCCTTGCTCCAACAGTCCTACGAAACATTATGAAGATGGAACAAATCAGCGTTTGACGTTTTCAGACATTTAAAAAGTTTTTATTTGCAAATATCTCCTAATCTTTTCTCTAGACAAATTTCAGACGTTTTTATTTAATTCGTAGTCTACCCAATAAATTTAAAATAACACGTACAAATAATGCATCACTGACATCAAATTTAATGTAATTAAAACCGATAAAGCTTCACTCTACCATTGCATAATAGGATCATTCAATTTTCAAGAAATGAATTTATACAGCGGCCGTTTAAGAGATTTACTAGAGAAGTGGCCTGGTAAAAAACGCTTTGGAATCTATAGGTTTCTGCCTGTATTCTTCATTCTTGGAGCAGCACTTGAGTTTTCAATGATCAACTGGACTGTTGGAGAAACGAACTTTTGTACGTTAATTTGTAACGTTCTTACACTAAATAATGGTTTTGTTTTATTCAGATCGCACATACAAGAAGCGTCAAGCGAAGAACATTGTCGAAGCACATCTTCACCAAAATACCGAAACCAATTCCTAATACAACAAAATGCCGGCTGGAGTTACGTGGAGGCAGTATACAAAATTCTTTATCAGCGCTATGCTGTCCATGATGGCCGGTTCGCAGGTGGTCCACACGTACTATAAGCCGTTAAATGACATCGATGTGTACATACAAAAGGAGCTTGATACAGTAAAACCACTCCCAACTGTGTCGACCTGACGCTTTGTTACGTTAAAATAAACTTAGATTTATTTTTTGTTTAATCATTTATTACTTTTTTTTCAAGTGGTGGTTTTGTTGTGCGTTTTCAAGTGGGCCCGAAGTGCCACTACCTGAATGAATCGTTTGTCGCAGATTGTGCATGCATGGGGCTTTTCGCCGGTGTGACGCATCTCATGATGTTTAAGCGTTTCGGCCTTGCCAAAACTTTGGTCGCAATACTTGCATTTGAAGCGTCGAATACCCTTGTGAACGACACGAGTGTGTAGGCCAAGATTCGCTGAACTGTTAAAAACCTGCGGACATGAAGGACACGGCCATTGTTTTTCTTTCGTGTGGTAGTTAATATGAATACGCAATTCACTCTTTGTTGTTTTTCTAAGTCCGCAATAGGGACACACAAAGTTCTTTATCCCAGCATGTCGCATCATATGTTCGCGGTAAGTGCGTTGCGACAAATACCCCCTGCCACACTGATCACACTTGTATGGATATTCTTCGCCCGTATGCTTGAACCGATGATCCCTGAGAGCACTGATGTTTCTGAAAGTCTTACCACACTCCTCACATATGAATATTTTTGGTTCAAACTTGACTTCCGAGTGCTTGATGCGGCAGTGAACACGAAGCGTCTGTTTGCGACGGAAAACTTTGTTGCATCCTTCGTATTCACATTTAAACTCTTCTTTGTGCTCGGTGTGCACGTCCAGCAAGTGGACTTTTAAGTGCGATGATTTGTTGTACGATTTATTACATAGCTTGCATTGATACGGCTTAAGGCCATCATGTAAACGAGTGTGGGCTTCGAAGCGATCCTTTTTAAAGAATTTTTTTAAACATTTATCGCAATTGTATATCTCCGGTGTCTTAATATATGCTGGCATGCTGTAATCTTCATCTTTCGGCTTTCTGCCGCGTTTCGGGGGTAGAGGTTTTTCATTTTTTTTCTTCGCCGTCTCCTCAACACCCTCGAGTATGTTTTCCTCGGGTGCAGGCGAGTCATAGTCCGTAGAATCGTCCATCAGCCCGCTGAAAACATCGTTGTGGTCGATTTCCTGCTCATCAAGGGCTGGATCTGGTACAACGCTGCTTTGGTCGGTTATAATACGTTCGTTTGGGCCCCCTGTAATCTAATAACGAAAAACAACATGTTAATGAGTTTCCTGGGTAAGTAACAGGGTCATACTACCTCATGTTTGTCTTCGATTTCATTGACTTCTAGTTGATTTGCTAGCTGCAGCCAATGAAAACTTTCCAAGTCCTCGCAAGCACCTTCTAACTCAACTCTATCGATTTCCAGTTTTGGGAATGCATTTATTATCCCATCCAGTTCCCTCATCGATTTAACGCACATCATACGAAATTCATATGCATTTTGTATTGTGGAGTAGCAACCTTCACAAATGCTACTCGGATAGCCATCATTCTTCTCAAAGTCTAAAGATGTGCAAACTATTAACCATTTGGCTACGTTCGGAGTTTCATGAATATTTAATGCTGTACAAGGATCAAGTTTATTGAGGCAAGTGCGACAATGCGAACTTATATTCTCTACCGTTATCATGTTGTGCAAATTTACTGAAATCTGATTCAAACTAATAACTCTTGCAATAAATGCATTTTTTGCTTGATGTTTTGATGAGCTATAAAATTTACTTAAGAAAATTATAAGGTGCGGGACGAATTAAAATGTTTGGAATTAAAAATGTTACTTATAATAGGGAAATGCAATGTAGACGTTAACATCATGGAACGGAACGATTTTTTTATTAAAGCTATGATCTCATTTTATTGTTGAAGTCGGGATGCTGTTGCTGGGCTTCTATTCCAATCTAGTATTCGAAAAGATAAAACTGTATTCTGTTTTATTTATCTTTATTAGTTCTCTATCAATGTTTTTGTGCTCGAGTATTTTTCTATTAATTCACTTATTTAATATAACAATTCACTTTCAAATCAACACATTTAATACACAATCAAATCTCTTATTCAGTATTTCCTCCTTTTCTCTACACTTTTCAATACTGCCATCTATCGCTTTAAATTACACTACTTTGTCGCTGTTCAAAAGTGTCTTGAGTGCTCCCGCGGCTCGTATTTATATATACAATAAAAAAACAGATTAAACGCAATGAATTCCCTTTTATTTTGAAAAAATTGGAATTTTTTTTGGCTGATCATAGTAGCATATAGTAGAACGGTACCATAAATTTGGCAGTGAGAAAACCAAATTATAATTGTAATTATGAATATAATCTAGTTCTGAGCTCATAAAAGTGCGTTTACAAAATCGAAATTTCATCAAAATGTTTACAGTAAACGGCGAATATTCCATATGACAGCTACTGTCAAAATTTCGTTGCACGCATTATTTTTTCTTTCAAAATCAGAAGTAGTTGCAACAAAATATTTAATTCTTGAAGAAAACTTGAGTTGAGTCCGTTTCTGTACACGTTCTCCTTTTTTTATATGGGTATATTCGGATGAAATGTTTGATTTAGCTGAAATCTTGAATTTCGTATCATTGTAAATGTACTAGGTATAAGAAAGAATAAATACAGTTCGAACGGCCTGATATGTCGGGCCCAAAACAGAAACACTTTTTTTTAACTCTGGCCTCTATTGCGGTTGTCGATTTCTTCATCGATGAAAGACTTGCGAACTGTGATTGTGTCGCCATTTTTCTATTTCACAAATGTTTGCTGTCGATTGTCATTTTCTAATCGACGCGTTATGTGTAACGTTAATACACGCGTCCAGGTGGGTTGGTGCGTCACCTCGACTCCACCTCGAGCCGATCGGAAAATCGGCTCGGCTGGAGTTTCCCTTCACCAGAAGGTACGGAAAACCCACGCCCGTAGCAAGCCACCTGTACCGTGTCGACCTCGTCCATCTACTCGAGCTGCCTCGGAGAAAGTCCCAGCAAACAGGACTCCTAAACACCACCGAACAGAGAGATGGATGAGGGTGTCCAGGCACCAGCAGCCAGGCATGGTTCTAATGTTCCCCGCGCTAGCTCGTCGGCGGGAGTAGGAACTTGCTGCGTGGTCCTGGACTGGAGTCACATTATTTTTACATGCCTAGAATAAATTGTGCCTGGTAGTTCCTATGGCCGCAACCGAAACATGGAACCCCCAGGAAAAATAAGCGGTCCAATGACCTAATTGCAACAATGTTAAGGCCCGAAGTTGCGAAGCCTCCACACAGACCCTTTTGTTATCCGAGACGCCGCAAGGGCAAAGGAGGGGAAGAGAGAGAGATGGCGTTGAGGTTCTCCCCCTTGAGCTGGCCCACCCCGCCATGCATAAGCATGGACTCCTTTGGCCACCGCACCGCTCCATTGGTGATAGCCCCTACATTGAATGGGGTAACTGACCCATAACCTAGGGATTCACTTACCCTGAAAACTTCTCCCCTCGATGTTCCTCACTACCCCCGAGGATGTACTTCAACCACTCATCCCAGAAGGTGGAATGATACTGGAAAGAATGCGGCGAATAAATGGCCGCCTTTCATTACGGACCAACAAACAGAGTTATATAAGTATAATTCAATCTTTATTCATAATCACAACTTAAGGATAATAGGCTAACGGGCACGCTTCACTGGTGCTCACTATATTAAAGTACTCGAGGTACTATTGCTTAACATACTAAAGTACACGATGTCCTAAATCTTAATATCTTAAAGTACACGATGTACTGAATCTTAATAAATTAAAGTACACGATGTACTGAATCTTAATAATGTTACGTCCAGGTACCGTGTTTCCTCGGGTAAGAGGGAAGAGTACCGTACGGAGAGTAAAATAAAACAACGTTTTTCAACTGAAAGTATAATAATAGGCCCGCCGTCCACTGCGTTGCTGCGACCTTTATTGTTTATTTAGTAATATATATATTTCTGAAGTTACGTTTGCTTGTTTATACTAATAAGGCCCGCCGTCCACTACGTTGCTGCGACCTGTGTAGTTTAACGTTAGGAATTATTCTCTACTCTCACTTTTCCTACCCACAATCATCCTCTTTTATACAAATATTGGCATGACCTTTCTCCTGTCTTCCCCTTCCACGCACCATTCCCTTCCTGGGCATTTTGCCTGTAAATGCTTACGCGCTATTTCAGGCAGTTACTTAATTGTTTCCTCATTAATTGTTCCACTTAAAAAATGCCAAATGACAACTTGGGTGTCATTTGCCATGTGCCGGTATCGGGTATCACCCATTCAAGAACTAATTACTGGATTTCCCAATAGCACAACGTATTCGCCGGAATAATGCGATCAGTGCAGTTTCGCCATATGTTGGCTTGCTGCTGGTCGACCGGGGTTGAATTATGTGTGTATTGGGTGGGTACGATACTTCAATGCTATTATGCTACGGCAGCATGTGTGAACATAAAAAATGAGGAAAACAAAGTGGATGCCTAAATATAGCCGCAGCCAGGTTATAGGGATAGAGAGATGGTGTTTTGGTTCAAGACAAGAGAAGGTTGCCGTGTGGGTGTTTCAGGTATGGTTGTGCAGGTCACAACAATAAATTAAAGTACCCGATTTACTGATTCTTAACATTATAAAGTACACGATGTACTATTGGTTACTGTGCTACAGTACCCGATGTACTGATTCTTAACATATTAAATTACACGATGTACTATTGCTTACTGTGCTAAAGTACACGATGTACTGAATCTTAATACTGTTACATCCAGGCTAGGATTCGAAAAGATAAAACGTAATTCTATTTAATTAATCTTTATTAGTTCTCTTTCAATGTCTTTTACTTCTTGATTATTATTCTAATAATTCACTTATTTAATCCAACAATTCACTTTCACAATTAATCACTTTAAATAAACAATCACTTCTCTTATTCAATATTCTCTATACTTTTCACTACTGTCATCTATCGCCCTTCTTTATCGCGGTTCACAACTAGAATGTCTTGGGTGCTCCTGCGACATCTATTTATATCTCCTAGTGACACCTCTCGAAATTTCCAGATTCGTTGAGAAGGTTCGAGAACAACATACCAAGTTATACCACAGCTACTCAAACTGCTATTCCAATGCTGCCAAAATCGGTAATATGGCCACTTTCTACTAGATGGCGTAGTTGACTAATTAATGACACAGTTCAAGCAAACATGCAACAATATCCCCCTCTTAAACTTGTTCGTCCCGAACAAGCACATCAATATTTTCCCCATGGTAGCGATGGAGACGATCCACATGGACAACTTTTAGCTTGCCTCTTCCTCGCTGGATCCGGTAGACAACATCGTTGATGCGCTTCACTATCTTATAGGGTCCTTCCCAATCCTGCTGTAGTTTAGGTGACATACCTTTTCGGCGATGAGGGTTGTATAGCCATACCAGATCTCCTTCCTGGAATCCTGTGGTGGTCGCTTTTGTATCGTACCTCGTCTTCATGCGGTCGCTGGATATCGGATGAATATTTCGGTGGACTTCAGTACCCGGTACACACTTTCCAACCACCTCACCTTGCTTCAATTTGACGCTTTTGTGTTCAGCATTAAGAACTCGTACGGGAACAATATTGTTCTTCTGCTCGACAAGCACTTTTCCAACCACGCAGTTTCGGTAGTGGTTGTCTTTTGGCTCAACTAGAGAGAATCGGTGGCTCATAGGATCACCTTCCAGCTTTGTCCGAATTATTGTCTCTGAAGAAGGTGGTAGGACCTCGTCCTCACTATTGACTGTCCTCAGGGATGCGGCGTTCTCTTTCCCGTACACCATCGGAATCTCTACGTTTCGATACTTGAGTACTTGCATACCAAAGTCCAATACGACATCATTCGCCTTCATGAAATCGATTCCAATGATGCATTCGTCACATATATCAGCTACTAAGAAAGCGTGGGAGAATGCTAATCCTGCCAAATTTATTGTTAGCATGATATCTCCGTACACTTTCGCTGTCGCTCCTGTTGCTGTTTTCAGACAGTAACTGCTGGTGTTGTGCAACCAAGACTGACGGACGATGTCCCTCCTTATAATGGAAGCGGTGGCACCGGTGTCGATGGCTGCCAGGCACTTATTTTGACCGATATAGGCTTCCACTGTTAAACTCTGGTTTCCTTGTTTGGTTTGGGAGACTTGAATTGTGGTCCTGGAGTCGTCGATTCCGGAAACCCACTTCTGCTCCGAGAAGCTGCCCCTTACACGTTTCCCAACTGCTGGTTCTGCGAAGCTATATCTGCCAGATGCTTCTTCGTTGCCCCTCCTAGGCCCGCAATGCGGACAACTGCCTCGTCTGGGTGCAGCTCTGCACTGTCTCTGTAGGTGCCCTATTTTGTTGCAGTTCCAGCAGCGCATTTGACCTCTGTTATCTCTGCTCCGGTCTACGATGTCTGCTCTTTGACATGAACATTCAATGGCTGTCATTTCCCTTACGCGGTGGAACACATGCGATGCCTGATCAGCAGCCTGCATTGTCAAGGCAAATGCTAGGGCCTCAGCGAGAGTTCTCTTTCCAGCCATTCTTACGGCCATTTGCAGTTGTCTATCTTCAATGGCTTGGATAAACGCCTCCACAGCCATTTCATTGATGAGAACGTCACCGGCATTAGGATATGACAAATGTGCCAGACGTTCGATATCTGCTTGCAGCTGTTGAAGTGTTTCTCCCCGCTTCTGGACTCTACTGCGTAGCTGGACCCTGTACACTTGCTGCATATGCTCATCACCCAAGCGCATCTCTATAGCCTTGACCAAGGCGTCGTAGTTGTGTTGCTTCTCTTCTGAGACGGTTTGGAGTAACTCCGCAGCTGTACCTCTTAGTGCGAGCGTTAGCGCAATCGACTTTTCCTCGTTGTCCCAGCTGTTCGCCATTGCAGCTGCTTCAAACTGTTTCTTATAAATTGGCCATGATGTTTGACCGTCGAAAACAGGAGGCTGCATCTCTTTCCTTCTCGGGCAGTCCGCAGAATTTTCTCGAGCCTTCTGCTTCTTCACTTTCTCGAGCTCTCTGGCCAAGTTCTCGAAGTTTGTTTCATGCTTGCAAAACGTCTGATGGATTTCGTCGAATTTGGTTTCAACCTTCTCGAACTTTTGGTCAATTTCTTCGAGTTTTCCTTCAAGAACATTTTTAAAATCTTCCACAGCGCTCTTTTGGGCGGCAACTATGGAATTCTTTTGTTCTTCCAATTTGGAATCTAGAGAATTCTTCTGTTCATCAAATTTAGAGTCCATTGATTGCAATTTGGAATCTAGAGAATTCTTCTGTTCATCAAATTGATTGCAATTTGGAATCTAGAGAATTCTTCTGTTCATCAAATTTAGAGTCCATTGATTGCAATTTGGAATCTAGAGAATTCTTCTGTTCATCAAATTTGGAATCTAGAGAATTCTTCTGTTCATTGAACTGAGAGTCCATAGAATTCTTCTGTTCATCTAACTTGGCCAGAAGTAATTCCATCATAGCAGTCATATCAACGCTTGTACTTACTTGTTCTTCTGCTACGTCGAACAAAACGGACTTGGGGTTTTCTCCTTCGTTTTCAACAGATTCCTGCAGTCGAAGCACAAGATCACTTTTTCCTCCAGCTGTGGAGAGATTCCGCTTTTCCAATTCAGCTTTTAACTGCGGTATACTGAGCTGTAGTAATTTTAATGTGCGGCCCATTTTTTTTTTTCTATTTAATCAAATTCACTTCACTTTAATTTCACACTGAATACGTTTTATCCCACTTCTGACACCAATGTTACATCCAGGCTAGGATTCGAAAAGATAAAACGTAATTCTATTTAATTAATCTTTATTAGTTCTCTTTCAATGTCTTTTACTTCTTGATTATTATTCTAATAATTCACTTATTTAATCCAACAATTCACTTTCACAATTAATCACTTTAAATAAACAATCACTTCTCTTATTCAATATTCTCTATACTTTTCACTACTGTCATCTATCGCCCTTCTTTATCGCGGTTCACAACTAGAATGTCTTGGGTGCTCCTGCGACATCTATTTATATCTCCTAGTGACACCTCTCGAAATTTCCAGATTCGTTGAGAAGGTTCGTTAAGTTCAGAAGGTTCGAGAACAACATACCAAGTTATACCACAGCTACTCAAACTGCTATTCCAATGCTGCCAAAATCGGTAATATGGCCACTTTCTACTAGATGGCGTAGTTGACTAATTAATGACACAGTTCAAGCAAACATGCAACAATACTATTGCCGCGGTGTGGTGTCTTCGCAGGCTATACCTAGTTTGCCGGTTACGCGTCCGACGGTTGATGACGAATAAGTGTCGTCTAATCCTCCGGATTAAGACCGGTGTATCATAATTAAACAGGAGGGAGAGTATCGTCCTCACTTACTAAAAGAAATCGCGTTCAGGATTTGCCCCTGAAAGAATTCATCCCGATTCGAAAAGAATCCGGACTTAGGAAGCAAACGCGTGAATGATTCGGTAACTCTGACGTTATTGAACACACGAGTAATTCAGGGGCCATGTACGTAGGTGTCTATGTTATATTGTTATATATATCAAGTTCTCCTCGAAGTACCTGTGAAATTGTATTATGATCCGCGATACTAGCAGGTACTTAATTATATTTTTTTTTCTTGCTTACACTTAGAGGGTGGTAAATGAATAAATTACGTTTACGCCCGGAACGACTGGTTACGCCGACGAAGAAATCGAACCTCGTTCGGTCAATTAATGACTCGTAGGATCTACTGAATGCAGCTCCCGCACTGCTTACCGCGAGCTAATCTACGCTCTTCTCGCGAATCCGATTGAAAAGAATTCAATGGCAACACATTAATTTTCGCTATTTTCTTTTTTATTGGAAATTACTTTGTCGTTTCTTTTTTTCTTTTCTTTTGTGTTTGAATTATGTCCCCACAGGTCTTAATTCTATGGACGGTGGAACTACTGCTACACCCTACAGGTTTGCACTCTAAACGAACCCTAACCCGCCTGACCGGGGTGAACGTTGAACTGGTCATTTACGTGCCGACTCACATGCAGCGTCCGGGTCTGCTCCCTACCGAGGGGTGGACTACTGGCACTCTATTCGCACTCTTAATTATTAGAATTGTTATGCTTATTGCCCCGTGGCGCTTAATTAAAAACTATCACTAGCTACTCTTTAACCGCTGCACCAGATGCTGGGCTGAGGGGTGGGCATAAGGCTCCCAAGAATCCGCGCCTAATAATTATACTTATGCTTAATCTACACTTAGGAATAATGCTGCTTGCTGCGGAGAATGATGAGGTGCTCCAAATCTGGTAGTCTCCAGCCCCTGCTCGGGAGCTGGGCTCGGGTGCCGGGTGCTTTCGTCCGATATAGTGTGGCGGGATAGTCCCGAGGGGTATGAGAGTATACTCCCGAGTAGCCTCGTATAATTAACAGCACTGCTCGTGTTTCGAGCGAATTTTCGCCTGAAAGAAACGCAGAGAAGTTAGTACGGTGTTAGTCCTACTCTAGGGACTGGCAGCCTACCTGGTGGGATTCACGTCGACGACACGGTTTATTTCCGACCTTTCACCGTTAATTTTGTTTCGGCTGCTTGTGGAACAGATTCGTCAGACCCTCCGTACCAAAATTGGGCGTGGACGGTGGACGATCTTTGCAGCGATTGGAGGTGGGTGCTGCCCACGATTCCAACTGATGGATGAATGGCGGTACCGCCTAGTGTGGTCGCTTCCTCCTGCTGGACTGTTGTGACGGGGGAGGATTTGTTTCCAGAGCTCTGGCGACTGCGCCGCAGCAATTACGAGGATAATTTGCCCGTCCTGTCCCGTCCTGCCTTTACGGATGATATCTCCAACGTGGTATCGATCGCGCCGCTCTGTGAAGGGACATTTCATATTACCGGTATGGTAATAACTCACGCACCGAGTTAACTTACCGGAATGGGGATAAATACCCAGGGAATCCGACGATCTCCTCGAGTGACACACCCTAGAAGTTATTTCCCGGGGCCAAATTGGGATCTCCGTGGAAATTAGGGATTTTTATTCCCGCCGCCACTAATTTTGGGACGTCTTATGTCGCCCACGTATAGAATTAAAATAAGTATGGCCGCGCCGAAGATGCCGGATGTCTCGTTCTCTATCGCACCGTCCGACTGACAGCCGTGAAGTTGTTTGGGATGCGTTCAGCTCCGAAACGGGCGAGAGGCGAGCTCGTTCAAGGGCAAGTGTTCGGTATGCATTATTCGTGCGAAATCCCACTACTTCCAAAAAGATGGCGTATTTGCAGGATTTCCTACAAAACTTGTAGTTTTTTCTGACTCCTTCAGGTGATTAGGAAAAGGTACAAGACAGAAACCCTTGCTACCGAGATCCCTCCGACGGTGGTTGCCGGCCGGGTAACACTTACGCTACTTAATGAATTTTTTTTTTTGGGTCCTATTTTATGTAACCATAGGTAGTCGCAAATGAAATATTGTTGTTTGTTATTTTGGTTTCTTATTGGGATTAGTTGGGAGAAAAATTTGAACCTCCCCTAGGGAAAAGGATTGGAAAAGGGATGCCGGAAAGATGGGCCTGCTCGGGTGCCGACGGTTAACGCCGGATGTCTTTCGAATGGACTAACCCCAGATCGTTGCCTTGCGAGTCTTCAAGTTGGTACAGATTCCCTCGGATTCCGGTCTCTCGGGCTTTGACAAACTTCTTACAGAATTTCGCGTTGATTCCCTTCGCGAAGTCGCTCAGCTGGTGGTTGCGTTTATAGACGCAGTCGCCTACCTTGTATTTTACGGGAGTGCTGCGAAGGTTGTAAATTCGCGCGTACTTCTGATGCGCCTTATCGAGGGATTCCTTAATGCGGGCATGTAGGATGTTCATCGTACAGGCCTTGGGAATCAACTCTAGTTTGGTGTTGTTGAGGCCGTTCAGCTCTCGCAGCAGTTTGTATTCGCTTTCGTGTCCTATTGTGAAGGGCTCGCACCAGCGATTATTTAACTAATCACTTCTATAGTTACCTACGTCATCCCACACTCAAATTCCAATACCTCACAATTCATTCATTCATTTTTGTATCTCATGTTTACGTTGACATACTCAATGCAAGCGCCAGACGCCATAAAGAAATACACACAAGAGTACTCGTACTGCACCTTCAGTGCATGCAAACGAAATATATATCTTATTTCCGTCTGCCCACTCAGAGCAAGAGCCAGACGACATGAAATAATATATATATAAAAAATACTCACACCTTCAGTGCATGTGGGCGAAATACATCTATTGGCTATTGTGTGCTACGGTAGATTATGCAACGTAAGCAGAACAGTTTAGAAGAATAGGATTGTTGAGTGATGTGTGTGCTGAAATAAAATATCATAGGAATTTCGAAGATTCTCCAATGTAAAAATACTGTATATAAGACCATAATAAAATATGAAGATTTCACTTCTATTCTGGGAGTGACAAAGCCAACCTCTGGTTTTCTTATATAGCAACACGCTGGAAAAACTGTAGGTTTCAAAAGGTAACTCAGACGCCCTACAGAGCCATTCGCTTTTGGGTATAAGGATTATAAGGCTATTCGCCGGTCCGAGTCTGTTTTGCCATCCCCGAACCAGAATAAAAACAAGTACGTTGGCCACAGGACCGGCCAACGTTACATGGCGATCCTGCCAGTTTTCTTACTATAGTCAGTAGCTGCAAAATTATAACTAGAGGAAAGTGGAAAAGTTTATTTCTCCTTTCTATAATACCTACCCACGACAATCTCCAGTAGATGTCAGATCCTGAGACCCGACACACCCAGTTGGCACTAGCCGCGCAACTAATCAGGGACGCACAAGCTATCCTAAAGCCGACACCAACACCAAACAACCTCATTACCGCGGACCCAAACCGTTAACAATTGAGGAATACAGAAAACGCAACCAGTCCAGACGCCCACCTGTGGAAATTCCGGTCCCACCTCCGAACAAACGAGGGGGAAAAAGAGTGCTTTTGAAAAAACATATAACCGAGCTCCACCGATTGGCAAACATACCAGGCCAGCACCCATCACAGAGACAGAAGTTCTTGCACCAAATCAAGCAAGTCAAGGAAACAATCCGCTCTTGCCGAAATCAACAGAAAGTAAAACAGAGGGCAGAGGAGGAAAAGTTTCATAAACTTTTTGACACGATGACAGTAGCAGCTCAGGAAGCCCTGAGGAAATAGTTATAAGTGACTAACTAGTTCGGCCAAAGTAGCCGAAATAAATTAATTAAAATTCTACATATAAATTAATTAAACTTTTTAATATTACTATTACTGTCCAGATAAAATTTTAGCAATGGGAAAAGCCCAATCAAAAGTAGAAGAGGTTATTGTAAATAATAACGGGCCTCAAGTAAACAAATTGAGTAACCAACCAGGGTATGGTATAGACATATTGTATATAGTCATTATAATTATTATTATTTGTATAATCAAGTACATCCATACCTGGTTAACAAAAAAATTTACTAAAGCCGTAAGAAGGGAAATAGTAAAACAAAATATAGTTGGAAGAAGAATGTCAGTATAACACAGTACTAACCTAATAAAGATTCACCCTAATTTATAAATTTTTTTTGTCTATGGAACAATTTAGTACCACCGTACAAGAGCTTCACCACATTTTGACAAATCTCAAAAAGGACGGACCCCATAGAAAACGATCACAGGAATCGGCAGACCGAAAAACAGAGCAGGTACAGGAAATTTTCAAAAGGGTACGAGCACAGGCTAAACTTTTAGAAAAACTACTAGGTGACAAAGAGAAAAAGGATCTCCAAATCTTATACGACCAATTATATTCGTACTATAGAGAAGCCCTAGAAAAAATTACAGCTAGTGTAAATACCAAAGACCCTTTACCACCCCCAATTCCAGAATTAATCCCAGAACACACCACGATGACTGACTCTTTCGATTTCGGCATCGCGCAGAAACTGCCGACTCTTACATGTGAAGACGAAGGGAAAAGGTTAGAGAACATACGAGATTTCCTTAACGGAATAGAATTCTACCATGATACCCTTAATGAGGCTTCTCAGAAAACGTTCATTAAATTTCTATTAAAGTGCAAAATACAAGGTAGAGCGCTAACGGAACTAGGCAGCCAGAAGCCGGAGGACTTTAAAACCCTAAAAAAATCCCTGTTTGAAAAATGCGGCCCAAAAGAATCCATCGAATCCATTCAATCCCAATTAAGTCGTTCTTACCAAGGTACTCGACCCATGCGAGAATTCGTGACTACCATAGAGAGTCTTATAACTAGGATGACCGAACTCGAAGTCGCTTGCCATGGAGAGACCACGAGAGAAACCTTAACCATAGCTAACGAAAGACGTGGTTTAGCGTTCCTTAAAAAAGGAGTAAACGAGAGATCGAAAATAGTACTCGATAGCGCTAGGCATACAAACCTGAAAGAGGCAATTCAACACTTGCTAGAACTTGACCAGAGTTCTACCCCTGCCACTGAAACTGTACGGTATGCAAACAACGCTAACTATTCACAAAACCGCCACTCTACACGAGGATATGTCCCCAGTTCCTATCGGTCAAATCAAGAGAATTCTAACGTACCCAACGGAAATTTTCCCAGGCCAAATCATTTTCGTAGTAACAACTACACCACCAATTTCCAGAGACATAAAAACGTCAATTACCGTCAAGCCTTCTCCCAACCGCGGCAAAGAAACCCACCCCAACAGAACTATAATTCCAGCGTCCCTACCAATAATAGAAATTTTTCTACTCCAAATGGAAACCAAGGGAATAATAATCGGTACAATTATAGGAGTAACAGAGGTAGCTTTTCAGGGAATAATAACACCCACCAGCATAGGAACCCTTTTAGAAATAACCAACTCAACAATAATACCACTAATGGTCGCATATTACTAGCAATGGGAAACGAGCGACCCACCGAGGGGGAAGCCGACCCATCGGAGGGGAATTAATTAACCCACCAGTGCCACAAGCCCTTTGCACTGTTGGAAGAACAAATGGCCTTTATGTAGAGTTAAAAATGAACAACGAGCAAAATATACGATTTCTATTAGATACAGGAGCTTCAATTTGCGCTATAAAAACTAGCTCGGTAAGCACAAACATTCCCATATTCAAAAACAAAAGTACCAACATTTTAGGCATTTCAGGAAGTTTAAAAACAATAGGAACATGTAATCTGCAAATCCATCTAGAAAAGCTTATCATTCCATACGAATTCCACGTAGTACCCGAGGATTTTCCAATCCCAGTGGAAGGCATTATAGGAGCAAATTTTCTATTAGAGTTTAACGCCACAATTGACTTAGAGAAATTTCTGTTAAACATCAAACATGGAAATAACTCTATGTGTCTACCCATATGCTCACAGGAAAATATAAATACCCTTTCCTTAGCACCACGATGCGAAGCAACCTATTGGTTAAACACCACCCACACAGAAGCCCGAGTTTTTCAACCACAACAACTATGCGAAAACGTGTTTATGGCAGGATCATTATCCACTGCCATAAACGGGAAAATACCGATAAGAATTCTGAACGCTCGAGAAACAGCAGTAACTCTCAGATGGGCTGAACCACTATCCTCACCAGCTTCCGAACACTATATCCTACGTTACCACCAGACAGATGACTCCATAAACGAGCGAGTGGAAAAAATTATGAGCGAAATAAATTTTGATACCTTGAACAACGAGGAAAAGGCGGAAATCGAAGCAATATGTACAAAATACCAAGACATCTTTCACGTGGATGGTGACAAGCTCACATATACCCATATCGGCAAAGCAGATATCTCGCTTAAAACAAATGCGTCTCCAAAATATTCGAAACCATATCGTCTCCCGCATACACAAAAACAGTATATAAAGGAGGAAATACAGAATATGCTTACAAATGATGTCATAGAACCATCTGTTTCCCCTTGGAACTCTCCAATACTAATAGTACCAAAGAAAAAGGACCCCGTTACCGGTCTACAACAATTCCGTATGGTGATTGACTATCGCCACGTGAACGAGCGAATTGAGGATGATAAATTTCCCCTACCCAACATAACAGACATATATGACATGGTAGGTGGATCAACTTACTTCTCATGTATAGATCTAAGTCAAGGATACTACCAAATGGAGTTGGATAGCAATAGCAGACCTATCACAGCGTTCTCCACCGAAGATGGTCACTACCAGTTAAAGCGACTACCAATGGGTTTGAAGATCTCACCCAGTAAATTTTCGAGAATGATGTCCATAGCGATGTCAGGACTGACATACTCACGATGTTTTGTCTATCTCGATGATCTGATAGTCTTTGGTAGAAGTTTAATAGACCACAACAGAAACTTGATCAAAGTGTTTGAACGCCTGAGGGAAGTGAATTTGAAAATACACCCTGGAAAATGCTCTTTCTTACGAAAAGAAGTATTATACCTAGGACATGTGATATCTGACAACGGTATCCTACCCGACCCGACTAAATCTTCAGCTATGAAAAATTACCCAACACCCACCAACGCCGATGAAGTAAGAAGATTCGTTGCATTCGCCAACTATTACCGAAAATTTATCCCCAACTTCGCCACCATTTCCATCCCACTAAATCGATTACTGAAAAAAGATGTCCAATTTCATTTCAATAAAGACTGCGAAAAAGCTTTCGAGCTACTTAAAGAAATCCTTACCAGTCCTAAGATGCTACAGTTCCCAAACTTTAATGAAGAATTCATTCTACGAACTGATGCGTCAGGTTTCGCTTTAGGAGCAATTTTATCTAATTCCGACGATAGACCGATTGCCTACGTAAGTAAAACCCTCAATAAAGCAGAGAAAAATTATAGTACAATTGAGAAAGAATTACTTGCTATAGTATGGGCAGTTAAACACTATCGTCCCTACCTATTCGGAAGGAAATTTAAAATCCTAACTGACCACCGACCCCGAGTGTACCTGTTCTCACTAAAAGAGCCTAGAAGTAGACTGACGAAATTCAGGCTATTATTAGAAGAATACAATTTTTACGTAGAATATTCTCCGGGTAAGAATAATTGCACAGCTGACGCACTGAGTCGAATAAAGATAGACTCAGAGGACTTGAAGAAATTGTGTATCTGTGTAGTAACAAGAGCTCAATCGAAAAAGGAAAGCTCAAATGGTGAACAAAAACAAAGTAATCTAGAAAAAACAAAACCCACCGACGAACAACTTATAACCGAACTGTTAAAAATACCAGAAAACGGATTTAAAATAGTAGAGCTGAAGATTGTTAACAATGATGAGGATTTAGTAAATTTCAAGGATATCGGCGACGTAATAATCGGACCAAACAAAGTTTTGGCATATATTCCGAAAGGAAATTGTTTACTCCTAAACAGGCCCAAAGACAGCACTACCATCCGATCGACATTGTTTGTCAAAACATTGTCGAGGGATGTGTAAAAACTTTGCGGACCATCAATTAAAAGAATATTTATTACGAAAAACGAATTAAAGAAGCTTGCAGGCGGCCGCCAACAATGCAACATTAATGATTTAAAAAAAAAAACTAGGAGAAATGTTTAAAGAAAGCAAAATTAAAGTGCACATGATAAATAACAATATTGAAATAACCGATCCTTACAAGAAGAAATTAATACTAAATGATTATCACGTACTACCAACCAGCGGACATGCAGGAATAAACCGCATGATACAAAATATAAAGAAAAAATACTTTTGGACAGGTATGCAAAACGATGTGACGACATTCGTAAAGCATTGCCCAATTTGTCAACGAAATAAATATATCCAGCCAAAGAAACAACCGATGACTATAACATCGACAGCCGAATCAGGTTTTGACAAACTTTTTATAGATCTAGTAGGACCTCTAGACGAATCAGAAGAGGGATTCAAATACATTTTAACTATTCAGGACGAGTTAACCAAGTTCACCGAGGCAATACCCATTTTAAACAAAGAAGCAAAAACAGTAGCAAAAGCTCTGGTGGAAGGTTTCATTTTAAGATACGGAGTACCACATACGATAGCTTCCGATCAGGGAACCGAATTCTTAAATCAAGTTTTTCAGAAAATATGTACATTGTTAAAAATAGAACAGTTGCAATCCACCGCTTATCACCATGAGAGCATAGGAGCTTTAGAGAACTCGCATAAAGTTTTAGGAGCATATCTGAGAAGTTACGTGTCAGAAAAACATACCGACTGGAGCACATGGCTACCATACTACTTTTTCTGTTATAATACATCAGTACACTCCGAAACCGGGTATACACCTTTCGAACTAATATTCGGAAAACAGTGTAATCTACCATCAAATTTAGTTAAACAAGTAACACCGGTTTACAACTATGACGATTATGTGATTGATTTAAAACATAAATTACAAATCGCTCATAGAGATGCCCGAGACACTCTGATAAGCAAAAAGAAGGCAAGGAAAAATAGATTTGATTTAGAGGAGCGAACAAAAAGCTCGAATTTCGCAACAGGCAGTTTAGTTTTACTTAGAAACGAAAGTAGAAAGAAACTTGATCCAATCTATGTAGGTCCTTATGAAGTATTGTCTCAAAATGGTGTGAACTGCGATATACGCTATGAAAATAAAAAAGTAACGGTTCATAAAAATAGATTAAAACCATTCTATGTATATTTAACTCTGATCTAACTGACCAACTTTTATAACGACCTTTCTATATCATAAATATGTTTAACTGACATTATGTATATCATGTATAAATAGAAACTTATAAGATAGAAATTTGTAAACTAAAACTTGTAAAATAAAATATATATCAACACTAACTTATGCATGCATAGACCTAAGATTTATGATGTCAATAACTATAAAATAAAATAAATACCTACCTCATAAGAACCAAAATGTACTTCGGGTTCAATTAAAATGTATCTAGCTAAAGTAATGTACATTAAATAATATATAGTGATAAGAACATAAAATAAGATGTATAAATCTTTTAAAAAAAAAAAAAAAATACCTACCTAAAGTAATTTAAATTAACATATCTAGTACATAATAAGAATATGAGAACCAAAATAATTATTAATTTATTAATTAAAGTACCTAAAGGTACATTAACGTATATATTGATAAGAAAATTTTATCTATAAATTGAAAATATATTTAATTCTCAACTAAAATGTAACAAACTAAATTAATCCAACACATCTATTATATAAAACATAAACTGCAAAATATTTGTAAAGTATCTAAAAACCGAAAAAACCTAAGAGCCCTTATTGTACAAATATCGCGTAAAAAGAAGAAATCATAACATGTCATAATTTCTCCTTTTTGCCCCAGGAAGGGTGGTGTGAAGGGCTCGCACCAGCGATTATTTAACTAATCACTTCTATAGTTACCTACGTCATCCCACACTCAAATTCCAATACCTCACAATTCATTCATTCATTTTTGTATCTCATGTTTACGTTGACATACTCAATGCAAGCGCCAGACGCCATAAAGAAATACACACAAGAGTACTCGTACTGCACCTTCAGTGCATGCAAACGAAATATATATCTTATTTCCGTCTGCCCACTCAGAGCAAGAGCCAGACGACATGAAATAATATATATATAAAAAATACTCACACCTTCAGTGCATGTGGGCGAAATGCATCTATTGGCTATTGTGTGCTACGGTAGATTATGCAACGTAAGCAGAACAGTTTAGAGGAATAGGATTGTTGAGTGATGTGTGTGCTGAAATAAAATATCATAGGAATTTCGAAGATTCTCCAATGTAAAAATACTGTATATAAGACCATAATAAAATATGAAGATTTCACTTCTATTCTGGGAGTGACAAAGCCAACCTCTAGTTTTCTTATATAGCAACACGCTGGAAAAACTGTAGGTTTCAAAAGGTAACTCAGACGCCCTACAGAGCCATTCGCTTTTGGGTATAAGGATTATAAGGCTATTCGCCGGTCCGAGTCTGTTTTGCCATCCCCGAACCAGAATAAAAACAAGTACGTTGGCCACAGGACCGGCCAACGTTACACTATCGCTCGTTGCCTGAAGACCGCTTCGTATGGTGACATGCCTATGGCGGAATGCACCCCGGAGCGCAGAGCGCTGCCTATGGCTGGCAACTGTACGTCCCACGAAGAGTGGTCCGGGTCAATGTAGGACCGGATCGCTGCTAAGATGGAGCGATTGACTCTTTCGCTGGCATTCGCTTGCGGAGAATAGATGACCGTTTTGAGATGAGTGATCCCCAAGGAAGAAGTAAACGCTTGGAATTCCTTGCTAATGTACTGTCTCCCGTTGTCCGACAACATGGACTCGGGGACTCCGAAGACTGAAAACACGTCGTCGCGCAGGAAATTAATCGCTGCTCCCGAGGTCGCTTAGCGCAACGGTTTGATCAGAGTGAATTTCGAAAATTGGTCCAAGGCGAGGATTATGTGCGTATTCCCGCGTTTGGATCTAGGATACGAGCCTAGAAAATCCGTATAGACATGTTGGAAAGGCCGACGACAAATGCCTTACCTATTTCCGCCCCCAAGGTGTTGTTTGGGCTGTGGTGGTCTTAAACACTTCACAGTTCTCTACGATTATTTTGACTTGGGCTGCCATGTTTGGCCAGTAAAATTGTTGCCGTAACCGGTACAGCGTCTTTGCCACACCTCCGTGCGAAGCGCTCGGAGGGCTATGAGCTAGGCTTATCAAGGAGTAGGTCAGCGCGACTGGAATCCACAGCTTCCAGGTTTGTTCATCCAGTAAAGGATTTCCTGTGCAATGTTTGACCTTCTTGTACAAGAAATTGTTCAAGACTCGAAGGTCAGGTAGCTGGTTTTTGTACTGTCCGACGCTGTCGATGATTCGGCGGTATTAGTCCGAGGTGAAACTCGGATCCGCCAGATCTACGTGCAGCACGTCGGGACGGCCGTTCTCCATCGAGTCTCCGGGTTGCAGGGCCTCTACCTCGTGCACGCGAGATAGCGCGTCTGGTACCACGTTTAGGCTCCCCTTCCGGTGCTCGATGTCGAAGGTGTAACCCTCTCTAGCTCTAGGCTCCAGCGCGCTAGCCTACCCCTGAACTCACTTTTGCTCATTAGCCATTGTAGACCGGCGTGGTCGGTGATAATTTTAAACTTATAGCCCTCTATATAGGGACGGAACTTGGCGATACCTATTATCGCAGCGAGGCATTCTCGCTCGGTGACGGTATAATTCGTCTGAGCTGAATTCTGCTTGTGGGAGTAAAAGAAGATAGGCCGTTCATTTCCCTCATCGTCGTATTGACTCAGTACTGCTCCGATACCGGAGGAACTGGCATCGCAAGAGATGATGAACATCTTCTTAAAGTCCAGGTTGCCCAGAATGGGAGCGCTGGATAGCCTCTCTTTTATAGCCCGAAACGATGCCTGGGCTGTTTCGTTGATATCAAATTTCTTTCCCTTTTTCAGGGTATCCGACAGATGACTTGCTAAGGTGGAAAAGTCTTTCACAAAACGTCTATACCAACCCGCCATACCCAAGAATCTCCTCACTTGACGAGCGTTCTGGGGTGTTGGCAATTCTTTTATGGCTTCTATCTTGGTCGGATCGACTTTCAGGACTTCGTTTCCCACAATAAATCCGAGGTATCTCAGTTCTCTTTCGCAGAACTTGGACTTCTGTAGGTTGATAGTCAACCCAGCGTCGCTTAGTTCTGCGCTACTAACGACCGGGGACGGTAAAAGCGGTCTTCTGCCTACTGTTCTCCTCCAGCGGTATCTGCCAGAACGCGTCTTTCAGATCTACACTCGACATGTAGTACGTGTCTGGAAGGCGCGATAGCAGTCCCTCAATATTTGGCAGAGGATACTCATCTTTCTTGGTGACTTTGTTGAGCTTACGGACGTCAAGGGAGCCGGTGCTTGTCGCCCCGCCGTACTAACACGACGGGTGAGCTCCAGACGCTAGGGCTGACTTCTATCACGCCCATCGCCAACATGCGATCCACCTGCGCATAGATGAGAGCTTTTACCGCTGGAGTGACGGGATAGTGCCGTCTCTTAATGGGCGGCGCGGTGTCGATCTCATGCGTCATGAGGTGTGTGCGCCCCAGGCCTAGGTTGGCGTAGGACGGGAATAGTTTAAGCGTTTGGGTTAACAGCTGGTCTTCTTCTGCCGATAAAACATGAGCTTGTGAAAGGACTTGAGTCTTGGCGAGTGAGTCCCCCGTCATGTCGATTCCGACAGTAAGACTGCTGATGTCGAAAGTTTTGGAGGATACGGACGGAATAACGTTCGGAGCTAGTTCGAACTTCTTCCAAAAATCGACTCCGAGGATAAGCTCCTGCGAAATGGAAGGTACTAGATATAGGGTGATGGTCTCGGCGCGATTCTTATACACGACTCGCGTGGAGATGACTCCCACGATACTTTGCCTTTTCCCATCCGCTGTTGTTACTACGGACGAGAACGGATTCCAAGGGATATGGTTCGCCTTAAGGTAGTCCACGCAAGCCCCAGTGTACAGGAGACCGGAGAGGGGTTTCGTTTTCGATGGCCGGGTGGGTGAACTTCGAACTGCTCTCCCCGGTCTGAGAGTAGTTCCTTGACCGGTTTTCCCGGCAGCGAGGACAATAATTGACGGTGAAGACGTCCGGCCTTCCACATCGGAAACAAAAGGGTGTCTTCGGAAGCTTCACACAGTCATACATAGTATGACCTGGCTCGCTGAGCTTGCTCTTGTCGCGTTGCCGGTAGGCTACTGCCTCTATATCAGCTTGCGCGGAATTGCTTTCCCGCTCGTTCGTTTCGGTGAGCTCGTTAACATGTCTCCGGAAGGGATTTCCGGTAAAGATTTTCGCTTTGATCGCTTGAGATTCGAGGAGGAACTTTTCGTTCCGGCGGCAAACATAAACCCGTTCCGCGATGTCGAAGGTGTTGAAGGTCAGGAGGTATTGACCAATCTTTCGCTTGACGTTATGTCTCACGATCTCTATGAGCTCGCGATTCGCCTTTGGGAATCTCAGCTTAGCGTTAAGCCTTAGTAGTTCTTCATAATACTCGTCAAAAGTCTCGTGCTCGATCTGCTTTCTTTCCGACATTTGTCGAAAAATGTCGAAATCTGTTTCCAGACTCCGGTATTGTTCCAGCAGGGCGAGTCTCAACGCTTCCCATGAAGCGGAGGGGTTCTTGACGAATGTACTGCATCTGGTCATTTCGGTGGAGTCCTACGGACGCCGTAACCACTTGACTAATGTACTGTTCGAATTGAGCACTGTCATCGAGGTGTAACCCGGAGGTTTCTCGAGGCTCGAAAGCCTATCCGGATTCCCGTGGTGGTGGATCTCGGAGAGAAAACGGAGCTTCAATCAACGAGGGAATAACGCTGCTCGCTGGAGGATCCGGATGGCACGCCGAAGAGATTGAGACAAATTCCGAGAAGGGTGGTAGCCTCTCTAAGGAAAGTGATCGATTGCTTCTTGGACCGGCTTGGCGAATGTCCACTAGGATTCGCTGGTTGTCGTTAGGGTCGCCCGTTCGGGCGGCTGAATCGGTAAAAATCGGGGAGTGCCTGGGGTTGGAAGGTCTAACTCCCGGGTTGCTGCTCCGGCCTGAGCCTCTGGCTTGGCCTGGCCTCTTGGCTCCACCTCGGAATGAGCGAGAGTCGTTTTCCGATATACCCTGCCGACTAGTTGTCGGAAGATTTGACATGTCCGTTGCAAATAGTCTGCTACCCGTTCAAGATTATGGAAATTACTTGGATAAAAAAAAGAACTTAAATTAAAAACTTATATCGCGAACGACATAGACTTACACCTAAAAGTATTTTGGGGGTGTGTTGTTACCTTGCCGACTATCGAACTCTAACAACACGAAAAGAAAAAAAAAGAAATTTACGAAAAGGGATATTTAATAAATTTTTTGTTTGAGTTGGGTTAGTATGACTCAAGGTGATATACTTGAGTTATACTAGGCTATCTATCATAATGGGAGGGGTAGTGATGAATTCTAGAGGAGAGACAGGAGAAAAAAAATTATGTTTGCATGAACCGAGTATATAATTGGTAGATGTTTGGGGTTGATACTCGATTCCCATTGCGGATCTGTCTAATTCTAGTTCGTAGAGACTGTCTTAGAGCAAAAACAAATTTTGCGTTGGTAAAGCGATATGCAGATGATGGCTTGGTATCGGATCTATGTAGCTTCAGACGTACACGGGGAACTACTTCTACCCATGCAACGGACAACATACGCTCTATACCCACGCTGCTTTCCTCCATCCCTGTAAACAAACAATGCGCAACAATATTCACGCCGTGGGATCGAGTGGAGTTCATGCAACAGACGTAGAGGGGTCGCTTAGCAGCCCCGAAACCGGACATGAAATCTCCAGCACCAAACGAAGAGTGTGCGTGCTTGCTTATGTTCACCCGAAGACCTGCGTCAGACGAACGCGGAGAACATCTTCGATCCACGTCCCGGTCAGGATCGGACGAACATTAGCTGATGGACCCATTCACAAAAGGAATCGACACGCCAGAAAAATAAATATTATTCGAACACTCCCGACGGATGCTTACGCTTGCTATACTGAACTAGGAATGGAATTGGGGGACACCCGAAAAGGTTTCCCCTGGATAACGGAAAAAGAAATTTTAGATGAAGTTTTTTTTTTTTGAAAAGGTACCTGGGTGCTACTGTGCAAAACTTCGGGCCCCAGGTTGGGCGCCACCTGTAACGTTAATACACGCATCTACTCGAGCTGCCTCGGAGAAAGTCCCAGCAAACAGGACTCCGGAACACCACCGAACAGAGAGATGGATGAGGGTGTCGAGATACCAGCAGCCAGGCGTGGTTCCAATGTTCCCCGCGCTAGCTCGTCGGCGGGAGTGGGAACTTGCTGCGTGGTCCTGGACTGGGGTCACATTATTTTTACATGCCTAGAATAAATTGTGCCTGGTAGTTCCTATGGCCGCACAGATAGACCGCGGCCGCAACCGAAACATGGAACCCCCAGGAAAAATAAGCGGTCCAATGACCTAATTGCAACGATGTCAAGTCCCGAAGTTGCGAAGCCTCCACACAGAACTTTTTGTTAGCCGAGACGCCGCAAGGGCAAAGGAGGGGGAGAGAGAGATGGCGTTGAGGTTCTCCCCCTTGAGCTGGCCCACCCCGCCATGCATAAGCATGGACTTCTTTGGCCACCGCACCACTCCATTGGCGATAGCCCCTACATTGAATGGGGTAACTGACCCCTAACCTATAGATTCACTTACCCTGAAAACTCCTCCCCTCGATGTTCCGCACTACCCCCGAGGATGTACTTCAACCACTCATCCCAGAAGGTGGAATGATACTGGAAAGAATGCGGCGAATGAATGGCCACCTTTCATTACGGATCAACAAACGGAGTTATATAAGTATAATTCAATCTTTATTCATAATCACAACTTAAGGATAATAGGCTAACTGGCACGCTTCACTGGTGCTCACTATATTAAAGTACTCGAGGTACTATTGCTTAACACACTAAAGTACACGATGTACTGAATCTTAATATCTTAAAGTATACGATGTACTGAATCTTAATAAATTAAAGTACACGATGTACTGAATCTTAATAAATTAAAGTACCCGATGTACTGATTCTTAACATATTAAAGTACACGATGTACTATTGCTTACTGTGCTAAAATACCCGATGTACTGATTCTTAACATATTAAAGTACACGATGTACTATTGCTTACTGTGCTAAAGTACACGATGAACTGAATCTTAATACTATTGCCGCGTTGTGGTCTTTTCGCAGGCTATACCTAGTTTGCCGGTTACGCGTCCGACGGTTAATGACGAATAAGTGTCGTCTAATCCTCCGGATTAAGACCGGTGTATCATACTCGTAATTAAACAGGGAAAGTTTCGTCCTCACTTACTAAAAGAAATCGCGTTCAGGATTTGCCCCTGAAAGAATTCATCCCGATTCGAAAAGTATCCGGACTTAGGAAGCAAACGCGTGAATGATTCGGTAACTCTGACGTAATTGAACACACGAGTAATTCAGGGCCCATATACGTAGGTGGCTATGTTATATTGTTATATATATACGCGCGTAAGTAAACGGGTATTCAATATAATACAGCAAAAAAAAAAAATATAATTAACTATTGCCCCATTGCGTAATTGCACTGGGTCACGCTACCGCTACAAATATGTGGGTGTAAAAGAAACTTACCGAGAGATCCCTCGTCGATGTGCACACCTCAAGTTCTCCTCGAAGTAGCTGAGAAATTGTATTATGATCCGCGATACTAGCGGATACTTAATTATATTTTTTTTTTCTTGCTTACACTTGGAGGGTGGTAAATGAATAAATTACGTTTACGCCCGGAACGACTGGTTACGCCGACGAAGAAATCGAACCTCGTTCGGTCAATTAATGACTCGTAGGATCTACTGAATGCAGCTCCCGCACTGCTTACCGCGAGCTAAATGGGGATGCGCGAATCCGATTGGAAAGAATTCAATCGCAACACATTAATTTTCGCTATTTTCTTTTTTATTGGAAATTACTTTGTCGTTTCTTTTTTTCTTTTCTTTTGTGTTTGAATTATGTCCCCACAGGTCTTAATTCTATGGACGGTGGAACTACTGCTACACCCTACAGGTTTGCACTCTAACCGAACCCTAACCCGCCTGACCGGGGTGAACGTTGAACTGGTCGTTTACGTGCCGACTCACATGCAGCGTCCGGGTCTGCTCCCTACCGAGGGGTAGACTACTGGCACTCTATTCGCACTACACTGACACTGGCGCAGATGGTCGGCCATACTCTTAATTATTAGAATTATTATGCTTATTGCCCCGTGGCGCTGAATTAAAAATTATCACTAGCTACTCTTTTACCGCTGCACCAGATGGTGGGGTGAGGGGTGGGCATAAGGCTCCCAAGAATCCGCGCCTAATAATTATACTTATGCTTAATCTACACTTAGGAATAATGCTGCTTGCTGCGGAGAATGATGAGGTGCTCCAAATCTGGTAGTCTCCAGCCCCTGCTCGGGTGCCGGGTGCTTTCGTCCGACAAAATGTGGCGGGATAATCCCGAGGGGTATGAGAGTATACTCCCAAGTAGCCTCGTATAATTAACAGCACTGCTCGTGTTTCGAGCGAATTTTCGCCTGAAAGAAACGCAGAGAAGTTAGTACGGTGTTAGTCCTACTCTAGGGACTGGCAGCCTACCTGTTGGGATTCGCGTCGACGACACGGTTTATTTCCGACCTTTCGCCGTTAATTTTGTTTCGGCTGCTTGTGGAAAAGATTCGTCAGACCCTCCTGTAGTGTCTGACAATATTGTATCACAATATTAGAAATGTGTTGTCTAGCAACACTGTATATATTGTCATAGAACTATATCAAATAATAAAAATATAAACTTAATTTATACGCTATCACGGAATAGAAAGGTCGTCTTGTATATTTAGGAAATATACAAATATTACATTTGGAGAATATTACATTTGGCGACGAGGAACAGACGGACCTACAAAACATAGAAAAAAAGGGAATAAAATTAAAAAAAAAGTAAGTACATACCATGTACCTATATGTAAAATTTAATGCGGCTTATTATGAGCGCAAATCAGTTGATATCAGATTCAATAAAACTGAATAGATGGCTCAAAAGATGGAGCATTAAAAAAAAAACTGCTCGCTGTTTCAATAAATTTGGAACAGGAGAAAGATGTTGTAAGCTCAAAAGATGGAGCGTTAAAAAAAAAAAAAAAACTCGCTGTTTCAATCAGTTTGAAATAGGAGAAAGATGTTGTTGACTCAAAAGATGGAGTGGAAATTTCTAGATGATTGTTTATTGTTTTTCTCGGCGGTGACTTTTCATTAAATCGAATATTTTTAAATAAAGTAATGGAATCAGATATTATCTAGGCATTTTGACAAATTTGCATAAAAGGAATTTGTACGATTTGGAATCGTTGTTGATGATTTCCGCCACCGTTTGATTTCAAGGCAGATGAAAATTGTGGTGGAAAATGGAGGAAATGGTTGACACAGGTGTGAAATCATGATGATATTTTCTCTATTGACACAAACAGAAAGAAAAATGAAGATATTTTCTGCATTGAGTCAAATGATGACGGTAACAAGATTTGGTGTACTATAGGCGGCATTGAAATCGAATTAATAGTGGACTCTGGTGTCCGATATAATGTTATTGACAAACTGTCATGGCTTGATTTGAAGGCCAAGAACATTGTAATTACGCACAAGCAGAAAGAGGTTGATATCGATTTTCGTGCGTATGGCGGATATCCACTTAAGTTCATTGGAATGTTCACCGCTGTCATCAAAGCAGGAAAAAGCGAAAACTTGGCAAATTTTTATGTGGCCAATGAACTAGGAAAAGTTTTGCTTGGATATGAAACGGGATATGCTCTAGGGGTTCTGAAAATTGGAATCGATCTCAAGTCACAAATAAGTAGCGTCAATGTCAATAATATTAATTCAAAAGAAATCGATTACAAATCGCTTAGTAGGATCAAAGGTGTGGTGGTTGATATTCCGATCAAGACTGATGTGAAACCAGTAACGCAGCCATATCGTCGAGTACCAGTTGCATTGGAAAAGGTAGTCGACGACAGAATTGAGCAAATGTTGCACCAAGGAATTATCGAGCAGGTAAATGGTGTTGCTAAGTGGGTGTCTCCGCTAGTGGTCGCACCGAAGGGAAAGGATGATGTACGCATTTGTGTGGATATGCGTAGGGCAAATCTGGCAGTTGAGCGAGAAAACCACCCATTGCCAACCATGGATGACTTTTTGCCTCATTTGAGCGATGCGAATTGGTTTTCAAAACTGGATGTGAAGCAGGCTTATCACCAGGTTGAAATTTCGCCAGAACCAAGGGAAATTGCCACTTTTATGACGCGAAAGGGGTTATTTCGATACACTCGCCTGATGTTTGGGATAACGTGTGCACCCGAGATCTTCCAAAAACTTATGGAACAAATACTTATTGGGTGCGAAGGTGTAATCAATTATATTGACGACATCATGGTTTACGCACCAACAAAAGAGATTCATGATTTACGATTGCGAAAGGTACTAGACCGCATGCGAGAATATAACATAACATTAAATAAAGAAAAATGCAAATTTGGTGTCGAGGAAATTGAATTTTATGGGCACATTTTATCGGCATCTGGAATAAAACCGAAGCATGACAAAGTTAAAGCGGTAAAAGAATTTCGTACGCCTGCCAACGCCGAGGAAGTCCGTAGTTTTTTGGGATTGGTGAACTATGTTGGTAAATTTATTCAAAACCTGGCAACCGTCAGTGAACCATTGCGGTGACTCACAAAAAAAGAAGTCAGCTTTGATTGGGGCCCAGAACAACAATTGGCATTTGAAACGTTGAAGCGAAATCTGACAGATAATTTACTACTTGGATACTTTAATGTAAAATATCGAACACGACTCGTAGCCGATGCTAGTCCAGTTGGAGTGGGAGCAGTACTAGGTTAGGTTAGGTTAGGTTAGGTTGTAGTGGCTGTCGGTCGAGACCGACACACTTAGGCCAGTGACAGGCCCATTGTGATGCCACACGGATGTATCATCCTCCTACTCGTTGAACCATTTGGAGCTTCTGATGAAGCTTGACAGACTTTTTATGCCGGTGTTAATGAGATCGTTAAGATCATTGTAAAAGAAGGATCCTAAATGGAGTTTACGTCTTTGAGAAAGAGCAGGGCACGTGCAGAGAAGGTGGAGAACCGTCTCCTCCTCCTCCTCGTCCATACAGCTTCTGCAGAAGTCATTTGCATGGACGCCAAGCCTTGTTGCATGTCTGCCTATGAGACAGTGTCCGGTGATCACACCAATTATAGCACCAATGTGAAGTCTGTTTAGAGAAATCAAACACTTAGAGCGTTTCAGATCCAGCTTTGGCCAAATCTGCTTTGTCGCTAGACAAGTGTTGCCGCTTGTCCACCTAAGGTTACAGTTCTCAATGGTCTGTCTCATAAACATGAGTTTGCATGTAGCGATTGGGATGCCTAGTGAACCTTTATCAGGTAAAAGGGGCAGTGTGGTTCCTTTTCTGGCGAGTTCATCCGCCCTACAGTTCCCTGGAATGTCTGTATGTCCTGGCACCCAGCATAGGTGGATGTTAAAATGCTTCGCCATCTCCACTAGAGATGACCGACAGTCACGGACTACGATAGAGTTTGTGGACCCAGAATCCAGGGATTTTAATGCAGCTTGACTATCTGAGAAGATCCAGATATCCGTAACGGATATCACGTTCTTCTTCAGCCACGACAGGACTTCTTTAATAGCCAAGATTTCTGCCTGGAACACACTGCAGTGATCAGGGAGTCGAAAGGAGAGGCTGAGATTCAGCCTGTCAGAGAACACACCACCTCCTACCCCCTCGTCGATTTTGGATCCATCGGTATAAAAATGGATCGATTTATTTTCGACGGGTGGCCCTTCCCAGAATGTTCTGGGAGGGATCTTGACCTTGAAGTTTTTGTCAAAAAGGGTCTGAGGGATGATGTAATCTATGTTACTGGGGAGGATTCTAAATTTTTTCAGAATAGAAGCGTGGCCGATTTCATTCTCGGACCATTGAAACGTTGTTTTGAGGCGGATAGCCGCACTAGCAGCCACTTGCTTGCTAAAGATGTCCAGGGGTGTCAGGTGAAACAGAATGTCCATTGCAGCAGAGGGGGTAGTGCGCAGTGCACCACTCATGCAGAGACAAGCTGTACGTTGGACTTTGCCTAGCTTATCGCGATTTATCGCTTTATCAAGGGCAGTCCACCAAACAACCACCCCGTACATAAGTATCGGTCTAATTACCGAGATGTATAGCCAGTTGGTAATGCGGGGTTGGAGCCCCCATTTGTTACCAATAGCTTTTTTGCAGGAGAAGAGTGCTGCTGTAGCTTTACGAACTCTTTCCTGAATGTTAGGTTTCCAGCTAAGCTTTCTATCCAGAATGAGACCCAAGTATTTTGCCTCGTCTGAAAAGACTAGACTTGTGCCCCTGATAGAGGGGGGATCAATGTATGGAACTTTATGTTTCCTAGTGAATAGAACAAGTTCGGTTTTGTGGGGGTTAACACCCAACCCACAACGATCTGCCCATGTAGTTAGCTTATTAAGAGCGTTTTGGAGAAGTTCTTTCAAGGTGTTTAGGTGCTTCCCTGAGGCGGCAATTGCAACGTCATCTGCATAGGCAATCACCCTGCAACCCTCCTTTTCTAGGCACATCAGCAGCTTGTTCACCACTAAGTTCCAAAGGAGGGGAGATAGGACTCCACCTTGTGGCGTGCCTCTACTGACAGATCTTCTGGCCGATGTCATACCCAGTTTCGAGTTTATAATCCGACTTGTGAGAAGTAGATTAATAAGCTCACCAAGTGAGTCATCCACCTTTAGATCTGACAGTGCATTTGCGATCGCGGATGTATTGACGTTATTAAAAGCACCCTCAATATCCAGGAATGCAACCATAGTGTACTCCTTATGGTGAAGGGAGTATTCGATTGAGCGTACTAACGTATGTAAGGCTGTTTCAACAGATTTGCCTTTGCAATATGCATGTTGAGCCGTAGACAAAAGTCTTGTATCTATGTTAGTACGTAGATGGATATCAATTAACCTTTCTAATGTTTTTAGAAGGAATGACGATAGGCTTATGGGTCTGAGATCCTTAGGATTTACATGGGAACATTTACCGGCTTTGGGTATGAATACGACCTTTACTTCTCTCCATAACAGCGGAATGTATGCCATTTTTACACAGCTTTTCAGGATTATCTCAAGCAAAGGCGAGATGATATCCGAGGTGTTTTGCATTTCAGCTGGTATTATGCCATCTGGCCCCGCGGATTTGTATGGTTTGAAGCTGTGTATCGCCCAGAGCAGTTTGTCCCTAGTAATCAGACCTTTAAAGTTAGTCGTACGTGCAATTGACCTAGACAGGTTTATATTGCTAGTAACGTGGGAGCTACCTGGGAAATGTGTATCCAGTAGTAGATTGAGCGATTCTTCGCTGGAAGTGGTCCAGGAGCCGTCCGCCTTTTTTAAAAAGCTGGGCATACCTGGGTTGGTTGAGAGGATTTTTCTTAGCCTAGATGCCTCCGAAGATTCCTCTATTTTTCCACAGAAGAGTCTCCAAGACGAGCGTTTGGCTTTCCTCAGTTCCTTTTTGTAAGCATTGAGAGATGCTTTGTATGAAGCCCAGTCGGCTACAGCTTTTGTGGACTTGGCTTGGTTGAACAGTTTTCTACAACTGCTTCTCAGAGGTCCTAGTGCTGGGGTCCACCAAACCGGCTTCTTTTTGCCTCTAGGCCGTGTGAGCGGGCAGGCAGAGGTCAGAGCCTTATTGAGGGCCAAGGTGAGTACCCTGACCTTCTTATCTAGCTCTATGGTGTTCCGGGGAGGACTAAGGAGTTCAGATTTCATTGAACTTTTCAGCACTTCTCTATACTTGAGCCAGTCAGTTTTCCTATAATTTCTAAAAACTGGCTGGCTGGGGGGGTCATTGGCTAAGCTGAATTGAATGTAACGGTGGTCACTAAAAGAGTGTTCCGCCGAGACTTTCCAGTTTACAATTTCCTGATGGATTGAGTCGGAGACCAGAGTTATATCTAGAACCTCCTGTCTATCTTTTGTAATGAAGGTAGGTTCACTACCAGTGTTACACACAATGAGATTAGTATTAAGAATATAATCAAAAAGAGACTCACCTCTGTCGTTGATGTCAGAACTGCCCCATACTGAATGGTGCGCATTGGCATCACATCCAATAATGAGACCAGTTTTTTGATGTTCAGCTGCCGCGATCAGTCCCTCTAGGTTGACACCAGGCAAGGACCCTACGTGGTCATGGGCCAGATAAGCCGAGGCTATCCAATAGGTGCCTCGAACAGTCTCTAGACTCACGACGGTTGCATCACGGTCGCTGAAATTAGGGAGTAAAAATACATTTAAGCTACTTTTTGCAAGTATGCAAGTTCTAGGTTTACCTTTGTCAGTTGCATACAACAATTTGTATCCATGAGTCCGGAGTCCTCGAACCAGGTTGTTAACAATCCATGGCTCTTGGATCAGGACCATATCTTCTCCATCTCTAGAAAGACGGATAAGAAGGGAGGCCGAAGCCTTTTTGGAGTGGTGGAGGTTGATCTGTACTAATCGCAACATTGATCGTCGCAATCAGGCAGAGGAGTCTCCACCACGGTGTTGTTTGAATTTGAGTCAGAGTCAGAGGACGAGCCTAAGAGCTCGTCCTCGCTGAGAAGGACTTTGCTGAGGAGGTCTTCCGTGTCCATACTAGAGTTGGTGTTAGCAGTGGACGTAGAGGGCTGAGTGGGAGCAGCCACAGTTGGTTCATCATCTTCCATGGATGGAAGGGAGATTGATGCTCCAGGATCAGGGGTGTTGAGTCCTGTATCAGAGGGATGCGTAGGCTTATTAGCTTCTGGGTCATCCTTTTTGTACACCCGAAGTGTAATCTTATCCCAACCGAACTGGATTGCGCCGTTGGTCTTCGCCAAAGGAGCCAGGGATTCTTGGTTGATCACTATAATAGCTGATCTGAAGGATCCCCTATGCTCTTCCAGCTTCGCAACTTTCCAGTCGTGGGTTGGGAGTGAGGGATTGCCCAGTCTAATAACCGACAATACTTCTTCTGCGGAGGGGGGTTCAGCAGGGATCCAAGCACGAGCCCTCGGTCTGCTAGGGATGTCCTCCTTCGCAACAACCTCAAGCTTCGCTCCAGGCCAAACCTCCCCGAGTTTGCCTATGGCGATCTTATACAGATCCAACGATCTAATATTGTCGCAGGCGACGAGCCGGATATGCCCTTGGTGTAGTCCGGCATCCTCAGTTACTGGAGCTGGTCCAGGGTGGTCCTTCATGAAGGCCAGATAGAGGCTAAGTAGCTTGTTCCTCAGCTTATGCCATCGTTCGGGGGAAATTCTTCCCTCCGGATCACTGCGGTCGATCACCGCGACCACGATTTTGTCCTTTAGGACATCGCTGAAGGACTTTTGAGATTTGGGGGCAGAATGTGAGGTGGTGCTGGTGTTATGCACCTTGGGTTTTTTGGAAACCGAAGTGGTTTCTTCCACCGATCTCTGGCGCTTGGACGTGAAGTCCTTGTTAGCGCTCTTGTCCTTCTCTAGGAAGCCTTGGGCCCATTTTAATTTGGCGATCTGCTGTGGTGTTCTGTTGGTCTCCAGAATATCTCCAAAGACCTTCAGAGTCCTTATGGCATTTCGCCTGTCCTTGTAGTACGCCCTCGAGGGAGTGCGTTGTCGCGAACATCCACTACGAGACGTACTAGGATTTGTAAGGCTAGCAACGGAAGGGCCATGAAGTGCCACAATCCTACCGCTGCTAGGAATTGCTTTGCCTATATTAGGCTCACTGCTGCTGGCAGCAACTGGACCACGATTACTCACAGTCGCAGTGCTACTCTTTGTTGCAGGAGCCGCGTCAGTAGACAGCAAGGTCGCCGTACTACCGCCCGGTTTAGAAGAGATACCGGTCTCGATGTTTTTATTTTTGTTTTTGTTTTTGTTTTGTTTGTTCATATTTTGGACCCACGAGTAGCGGAGAAAGGAGGTCCGCCTGCACAGAGATCCGCAGTATGCAGGTAAGGCTGGTTAATCCGGAGATCGCCAGGTATCCGGATACTCCGTGGGCGACTGAGCTATTTTTTAAACTGGGCCCTCAGCCTGGCCGACTTTCGGCACGGGTCGTATCACACCTTAAGTCCAGCCCAGCGGATAATGAAAGGGAGAAGGAGTGAGAGAATCAGAGGGAGGAAATCAGGAGAGAGGAGACAGAGGGGTAGGGGAGAAAAAGGGGGAATTGGGACAGGACGGAATGTCCTTGGGCAGTTCTTAGTGGATGTATGAAACATCGTTAAGCCTCCACACCGGCACCATCAAAGGATGTTGCACTCGACAAGGTGACTACCCTTCGTGGAGGGGAGCAGTACTAACACAATTTCAAAATGGAGATGCACGAATTATTGCATATGCCAGTCGAAGCTTGACGGAGTCAGAATTGAAATACGCACAGACGGAAAAGGAAGCACTCGCTTTGGTATGGGCTGTTGAACGATTCCATTATTATTTATTTGGACGGAATTTCGAATTGGTGACAGATCATAAGGCACTTGAAACTCTTTTTGGGCCAAAATCAAAGCCATGTGCTCGAATAGAACGTTGGGTGATTAGGCTAATGTCTTACACGATTACGGTGATATACAAGCCAGGAAAAACTAACATTGCTGATTCTCTCTCCCGTTTGCTGACAGATACCAATGAAATATCCGATACAAGCAACAAAACAGAGGAATATATCAAGTGGATTATGTCATATGCTGAACCGAAAGCCATAACACTACGAGAAATTGAAGAAATTTCATTAGGCGATGAGGAAATACGAGCAGTAAAGAAAGCACTCAACGAAAATGACTGGACTGGCAAAGCATCGATATTCAAAACATTCCAAATTGAACTTTATTTCGCCGGCAACATTATGCTTCGTGGTACACGAATCGTTATCCCACAAACACTGCGGGAAAGAATATTGCAGTTGGGTCATGAAGGTCATCCAGGGATGACTGTGATGAAACGACGACTACGAGCAAAAGTGTGGTGGCCAAAGTTGGATACACATGTTGAAGATTTTGTGAAAAAGTGTCGAGGTTGTATTTTAGTAAGCGCACCATCTGCACCAGAACCTTTAAGAAGAACTGAGTTACCGTCGGCTCCATGGGAGCACTTAGCAATAGATTTTCAGGGCCCATTGCCATCGGGCCACAATTTGCTGCTGGTGATTGATTATTATAGCCGGTACTTCGAGGCAGACGTAATGAAAAACATTGATGCGACGGAGACGATTAAGCGACTGGAATGTATTTTCGCTCGTTTTGGATTACCAATTTCCGTAAAAGCAGATAATGGCCCTCAGCTTGTGTGTGAGGAAATTAAGAAATACTGTCGCATAAACGATATTATATTACAAAGTACGACACCATATTGGCCACAGGAAAATGGGGAGGTGGAGCGACAAAATCGCTCATTGTTAAAAAGACTAATAATTTGTCAGCATGAAAAAGGAAATTGGCGAGAGGATTTGCAAAAATTCTTGCTGATGTACAGATCAACTCCTCATTCGGTTACTTTAAAAACACCGTCTGAATTAATGTTCAACCGTAACATTCGTGACAAATTACCATCTTTTAAGCAACGAATAGAAATTGATGACGAGTTGCGCGATAGAGACGCAGAAATGAAGGCGAAAGGAAAGGAATATGCTGATCGTAAGCGTCACGCGAAACCGAATGATATTGAAGAAGGGGATGAAGTGGTAGTAAAAAGGCAGATAATAACAAATAAATTAGCTACCAAGTTCGAGCCCACAGTTTACAAAGTCATGGAACGGAAAGGATAGCAGGTGACTGTTGAAAATGCAGGCACCGGTGCTCGGTATCGAAGAAATGTCGCACATGTTAAAAAGATTCCACCAACCACATTAACTCAGCCAATAACAACAACAACAAAAATCTTATCATCACCAGCACAAACAAACTCGGCACCAAAGAAAGACCGCTCGGAAATACAAACATCAGCTAGCATCACACGAAAGAGAAATATGCCATCACATCTCCAAGACTACGATTTGTCAATGCAACATTAGTTGTATACTTAAAATTTAACTTAATTTTAAAATAAATAGTTTTCATTTAATTTTTAAAAGAAGAGAATAGATGTAGTGTCTGACAATATTGTATCACAATATTAGAAATGTGTTGTCTAGCAACACTGTATATATTGTCATAGAACTATATCAAATAATAAAAATATAAACTTAATTTATACGCTATCACGGAATAGAAAGGTCGTCTTGTATATTTAAGAAATATACAAATATTACATTTGGAGAATATTACACCTCCGTACCAAAATTGGGCGTGGACGGTGGACGATCTTTGCAGAGATTGGAGGTGGGTTGTTACATTCACCTGTGGAGGAGCAAATAATAAATTATTAATATTAACACAAGGAATTTTAAATAAACATACCCTACATGAGTCGGCTCTTAATAGTTTCGTCCGATTTGTTTTGTTTCGTATCTTCTGTGGTTGTCAATTTGACATTTATCCAAAATATCCCTATCAGGGAAATGAAAGCAAGTGGTGCCAAAATCAATTATTAGAACTAGTCAGAGAAGAGAAGATTTAAAGCAGGATAGAAGACAATTTTGAGAGGCAAAAGTGAATTACTCTCTAGCGGCAAAATGTATGTTTTACCGACATAAGTAGAGAAAGAAAAAAAAAAAAAAAAAAAGATTCTCTAATGCGAACTGCGAGTCATTTGGGAAACCCCTATAAGCCCGCATATGAAAAGCCCGCGTAACAAAAGCCCGCACGCCAAATTATGAAAAAGCCCGCAGCACAAAAGCCCGCATGCCATAAGCCCGCACAATTTATTTTCAGATTTAGCCCGCATATGATGCGGGCTTATTGTTTTGTTATTCACCTCATTACTTCAATTTTAAAATTTTTAAAGCCAATCAAATCGCTTGAAAGAAATATTTGTCCCGAGTAATATGGAGGGGGATGTAGTTATTCACCACACTCACCTCTTCCCCTCTTTTTTTTGAAAACAAGTAAAATCTCTTAAAAAATTTTTGTTCGTCCTAAAAAGAACCGATTTATTTACCACATCCACCTCTTCCCCTCCTAAATTGAATTTGGTCAATATCTCTCAATGAATATTTAGTCGTCCTAAAAAGAACGATTTTGGTTCATAGAACCACCAATACACAAAATCACTTCACTTTCACTGGATTGGGAGCAACCGCACTGCTCCAGGCATCGACGAAGAATGCGACAATTCATTTTTTACATTTTGGTTTTTATTGAACTTTTATATATACAATTTGGCTTAATTCTAGTTAACAATACGGTAATGAATAATTAATATTTAAATGTGTTGGCTCAACAACAGGGGCCCAACGGTATAAAATGATTTTGTTTTATAATTATATTTACATATTTTGTTCTTGTTTTCTCAGATTCATACTCGAGGTATGCATCGTTGTCTGGGTTGACCTCAGGGTGTTCAAATCCGGGTGTCGATGTTATTGTGGTGGTTGAGAGGGTTGGTCATCTTGGTATTATCCTCGATGGTGGGTTGTCTCGGTCGATTCGTAGAAGGGAATAGTTGCCCTGTCGGTGTCTCTTGGGAAAAGATCCTCGTTAAGCAAAGCTAGTACGTGAAGGTACCGATGCTCTGAGATGTGTTGAACGTCCGCTATTCTTCGGACTAGTGGGTTTGGATGGCTGGAGGTATTCCCAAGTAGTTTTTGGAAAAGTGTGACCATGTACTTTTCCAGTGGTGTGATGCTGGCTTCTTCGTAGAGTCTTGAACTTCTTACGTTTTTCTTCCGGATTGGATCGTAATGGAGTCCTGTGCAGATCCTTAAGAGTTTTCTCTCAAAAACGCCCAGCTTCTTCATATATGTTTTTGATATGGTGTACCAAATGGGAAAACCGTAAGTTACTACCGGCCTGATGAGCTGTTTGTACAGCAGCAGTTTGGTCTTTTTACTAAGTCCGTTCTGCTTCTTCATCAATGGGTAGATGCGGTGAAATGCGAAGGCAGCCTTCCTGAGGATAGAGTTCAGGTGTGGGTTGAACTTGAATCGTTCGTTGAAGTTGACTCCCAGATACTTGATGTTGTTGGCGGTTGAAAGTGATGATCCGTCAGGTAACTTCAGGATGATATTTCGACAGTTGGTGGCTGACCTAACTCTGGTTCTTCCGGTAACAGGTCTTCTAATGCAGATCAATTCGGATTTGGCCGTGTTGATTCGTATGCCCCATTTTTGGTAGTAGTGGAAAAGCTTCGTGATGTGGGCTTCCACTCTTCGCACCGCTATTTTTGGGGACATCGAGCTGCTGTATGTGGCGGAGTCGTCTGCGAAAAGGCAGCTGTTGGTTCTATCTTCGAGCTGGGGCTGGTCGGAAGTAAAGATGTTGAAGAGTAGTGGACCTAGCTTTGACCCCTGGGCGACACCGGCTCTGATGCATTTGGTTTGTGATTGGCTGTCTTCTATTTGCACGAAAAAGGACCTGGAGTGAAGAAAACTAAAGATTATGTTAATGAGAGGGATAGGAAATCTTAGCTGTTTTAATTTGTAAATAAGTCCTTGGATCCAAACAGAATCGAATGCCTTCTCCACATCTAGGAAGCACGCGACAGTAACTTGGTGGTTGTTAAGAGCCTTCGTGACATCATGGTGAAACTTCATTAGTGGGTGCAGTGTAGAGTGTTTTTCGCGGAATCCAAATTGTATGTCCGGTATAACGTGTAACTGGCTGCAGACATCTTTCACTCTCCGCAGTATGAGTTCCTCAAGTATTTTGCTTATACTGCAAAGGAGCGATATCGGTCTGTATCCTGTGATGTTGTTGCGGTCGGCTTTCTTTGGAATGGCTATTATTTTAGCGGTCTTCCATTTTTTGGGAAAGTATGAATTGTTGAGGCAATTATTCATCACTATAGCCAGCAGGATCATGATGGTTTGTGGCAGCTTCTTTAGGACGAAATTGGATATTTTGTCCGGTCCGGTTGATTTCTTGGAGTGACTGCTGTGAATAATGTCAGCGATTTCCTCTGGCGTTGATAAGGCATCATTTTCCATGGGGTCGTCGGCTGTATTCGCTTCACTAAATGTAGTATTTACGGCTCTCATTCCTTCGACGCTTCTGACTGCGGCATCGACTTCTGAAATGAATGCGGGGTCGTTCGGAGGCGACGGGTTGAAGTTGCCTTCGAAGTATTGAGCTAACGCTTCTGCCTTTTCATCTGCGGTGGTGGCGGTTCCTGGATTGGTGTTTAGGATGTCTGGCATTTTTGGACCTTTCCCTATAATGCGGTTGATCTGCTTGAAGGTATCTGGGCCGGGCTTGATGTCCTGCAGCCTCTTTTGCATCTGAACATCATTGTAGTGTTGTACTGCATTCTTGAACATGATGTTGGTGCAGTTCAGTTCACTGGAAACGGCCTGATAGTCGCTGTTGATCGTATTCCATTCTCGGTAGCGGATTCTTTGGAGTCGTTTCCTAAGGCGCTGTCTGTGGTGGTACAAATTCTGGATGTGGACTGGAAGATGACTGAATCTATCTTTGGATGTCTTCGGCTTCTTCTGCATATCAAGAGCACCGTTAACTGCATTCTGGAAGTCTTCGATAGCAGCATCTATCTCATCATTTGAAAGATTTCTTGTCGCTGAGGGTACAACTACGTTGTTTTCGACTTCTCTCTGAAATTGCTCAACATCCAGTTCTTTGAAGTTAATGTAGTCACCGCCTGGTTGCTCATTTGTGAAGATGGGTTGATGAAGCTTGATGATTAGCTGCACCGCTTCATGATCAGAGTCGCTGGCAAGTGTCTTGCACTCGAAATTCTGGATCTCTGGGAGGATGTTTACCAGGTTCGAAGTCACCATGAAGAAGTCCAGAAGTGATGGGGTCCTGGGATAGGTCGGTCTTGGCTGGGATATTACAACGAGGGAGTGGTTGTCGCAGTTGTCTTCCATCCAGTTGACTATTGCTGCGCCTTTAGTGCTATTGACAGTATCCCCCCAGGTTTGATGCCTTGCATTGAAGTCTCCTCCTATAATCCCGAATGTGTGTTGGGTTAGATGTCCGTTCAATATTTGCAGATCGTGCTGGATGTCTACAGTGTTAGCGTTACACTTATTGTAGATGCTGAAGATGGCCAGAGTTTCGGATGGAGTCGTTCGGATGACTATTCCAGTAGCTTCGAATGATGTGAGTCCAGGAATGCCGAATTGGGTAATTGTAGCTTTGTTGATGGTCTTTCTGACGAAGATGCCTGTCCCGCGTTTGCCTTCCACTTTGTTTGTTTTGAAGAAATTGTAGTCCTTTAGATCCATCTTATTGCGGTTGGTCAGCATGGTTTCACTGATGAGAGCAAAGTCCGGGCTGTTGGACTTCATGAACAGATGGAACGCCGTCCTTCTGTAGAGGCTGTATAACGAGTTAACGTTATAAGCAATTACACGTAGTTTCCTTATGTGCTGCATAATTGGAATAAGAAAGTGGCCAATGCCACGGACTTGTTTTCTTCGCTCATTGTGGAGTAGTTGGGAGGGACAGCATTACGAGCCTTCTTCATTATGGTGGTTAAATCAGATCCGAAAACTCGATGGACTTCTTCGCTGAGGTTTATATTTCCGGTTTTGGGCTGGTTCTTGCGAACTGGATCTTGGATCTTCTTGAGTGTGTCCTTAGTCGGTGGTTGCGGCTGCTTTGTTGGTGTCTTGGGTTGGTTCGGCTTCGGTTGAACTTGCTTTAAGCCCATCCTGGCCATTGCAGCGAAGCTTACTGCTGGTTTCGTCAGGGTACAGGCAGATTTTGCTGCGAATTCCTGTTGCGCTTTCCTGTGTGAAGACTGTTTCTCTTTGTCGGCCAGTTTCAGCTTATACTGTGGACATCCCTTGTAGTTCGCCGGGTGACCAGTGGCTTTGCAGTTTGCACAATAAACTTCGGGATCCGCTGATTCCTTCCGCTTGCACTCTCCTGGTTGATGTTCCAGTTTGCATTTTACGCAAACGTATGCCATGCCGCAATTAGTGGCGACGTGTCCGAAGCGCTGACAGTTCTTGCACTGGACGATGTCATTGTTCTTTAGGCGCTCCCAATGAACCCGTTGGTTTAGGAGAAGTGTCTTCCTGTAAACTTCGGTGACGTCAAATGCCTTGCTGATTTCAACAACGAAGCAGTTGAATGCCTTGCCTTTTGCTCTCGGTGATTTGAAGATTGAAACCTTCAGTACGGGGACCCCTTCAGCTTTGAGTTCCTCTTCAACCTCGGCAGTGCTGTAGGAGTAGTGGATTCCCTTCAGCAACATTAACGTCCTCCGATCTTCTCGTGGAGTATACGAGTGATGTTGAATCTTTCTTGACTTCAGGAATGTCCGGATGGCTTCAAACCCGTCTCTAGTGTTGGCGTTAATGACTGTCTTGGTTGTGTTTATGTTTTTGAGTGTAAACTCAATTTTCGAGCCCTTAGCGAATCTGCTGATTTCGGCGATGTTTCCGGAGAAGCAAATGATTGGTGGCATTCCTGATTTTTTCTTTGGTGGTGGTGTTGATTGAGTAGCCGGTGTTGCTAATTGTGTTGCTTGAGTAGCTGTTGTTGTTGGTTGTGTTGCTTGAGTTGGTTGATGAGTTGCTGTTGTTGTTGATGGATGAGTTGCTGTTGTTGTTGATGGATGAGTTGCTGTTGTTGTTGGTGGATGAGCTGCTGGTGCGGCTGCAGGTGGTATAGCAGCTGGTGTTGCAGCTGGCTGTTTGACCTCAGTTTTCGATTTCTTTGTTGATGGATTGGCCGATTTCCTAGTCCGTTTTTGTCCGGGAATAGGTGACGATCCGGAGCTTCCTTTGCTATCATCCTCGGTGTTGCTGGTAAGATTTCCTTCGCCATTGTCGGATGATGAGTCGATAGCGTTGGTCTCCATCTCGTCGTCGGTCGTTCCATCACTCGATTCGCTTTCCCCGCTATCGGAGAATTCTTCTTCTTCTTCCTCTTGTTCTTCTTGGGTTTCTTCCTCTGGTACCTGTTCGGAGAATTGCTCGAGCATCTTGCGAACTCTACCTCCGTAGCTTGGTCCCAGGTCGTCCTTGATTTGCTTTAAAAGCGATTCAAGGGCAGCGAGAGCTGACTCAGGTGTGAGTCGTCTACCTGCCATCTTTACACTTTTATTGCTGGTTTTTTTTGCTTTCTTTGTTTTGGTGGTTTATGACCTTTTTTGGGTCACTTAATCACACTGACAGGTAATATTTTGAAGAAAACTTTTACTCGCCAGTAGGACCAGGTACAAAAAAGATGTTTCTTTTCAATTATTTAGATTTATCCGCGCACAACCGTTCGATGCTATGCGTGACAGATGAGCTGACTGTCTGAGGATAATGTGTGTGATGTGATTGCGAGAGAAATGAAAATGAATGAATGCGACAATTCAGAAAAATACCACTTCTTATATACACTTTGTCGAAGACATTTCGAATTGAAAATATTTTTGACAACCAATCAAAACTCTTGCAGGATATATTTTACACAACTTCCCTCTCCGTGATTCTCATGATTTCTTGCATCTTACAGATGGATTTCTGTGTGAATTCAATGGATTTTAAATGTACATTACTTCTATTTTAACACGCAATTGTTTAGGAAATAACCATAGCCCAAGTGCGGATAGTACATGTGTTGAATAGATGCTCTTACCATTGAAAAATAATAGCATTCCTCCCAATAAAAGAGAAAAAAGTTCATAAAATGGAAAGAATTTGTATACATTTGATTAAAGCAGACCGCAAATCATGCGAGTAAATGGAGTTCATATTTGGAATTATTCGCTTATTTAGTGGAAAAACCAGTTTAAATCCTAAGATTCCGCGAGCGGGCTACATAGACCCGACATGATGCGCATAAATTCGCCTTATCTTTTCAATTCGGCGCTTATTTGCTTGTGTTTATGGCGCCTGCCAGACAACCAGCATATACCCTTAGCGGAGCAACGGAGTTGCGTGAGCGTGCTAAACCCTGCGGAAAGATAGTTGAAACCCTTATATCCCGCGAAGCGGGCCACTCACAACAAAAATGATGCGAGTTAAATGGCATTATCTATGAAATTTGACGCTTATTTGTAAATGTTTATGGCGCCTGCCAGACAATAAGCATATACCCTTAGCGGAGCAACGAAGTTGCGTGAGCGTGCTAAACCCTGCGGAAAGATAGTTTAAATCTTTAGATCCCGCGAAGCGGGCCACCCACAACGAAAATGATGCGAGTTAAATGGCATTATCTATGAAATTTGACGCTTATTTGTAAGTGTTTATGGCGCCTGCCAGACCCTTAGCGGAGCAACGAAGTTGCGTGAGCGTGCTAAACCCTGCGGAGAGATAGTTTAAATCCTAAGAACCCGCGAAGCGGGCCACCTAGGCAAAAATGATTACTAAAAGGATTTCCTTCTTCATTATTTTCAGAGTTTCGAATAGAAAAAAAGGATGAAAAAATGTAAAAAAAAAGAAACAAAAAAAGTGTATTTAAACAATGCAAATAAGCGCCGAATTGAAAAAAATAAGGCGAATTTATGCGCATCATGTCGGGTCTATGTAGCCCGCTCGCGGAATCTTAGGATTTAAACTGGTTTTTCCACTAAATAAACGAATAATTCCAAATATGAACTCCTTTTACTCGCATGATTTGCGGTCTGCTTTAATCAAATGTATACAAATTCTTTCCATTTTATGAACTTTTTTCTCTTTTATTGGGAGGAATGCTATTATTTTTCAATGGTAAGAGCATCTATTCAACACATGTACTATCCGCACTTGGGCTATGGTTATTTCCTAAACAATTGCGTGTTAAAATAGAAGTAATGTACATTTAAAATCCATTGAATTCACACAGAAATCCATCTGTAAGATGCAAGAAATCATGAGAATCACGGAGAGGGAAGTTGTGTAAAATATATCCTGCAAGAGTTTTGATTGGTTGTCAAAAATATTTTCAATTCGAAATGTCTTCGACAAAGTGTATATAAGAAGTGGTATTTTTCTGAATTGTCGCATTCCGCATTCAACGCATTATTCTGTCACGCATAGCATCGAACGGTTGTGCGCGGATAAATCTAAATAATTGAAAAGAAACATCTTTTTTGTACCTGGTCATACTGGCGAGTAAAAGTTTTCTTCAAAATATTACCTGTCAGTGTGATTAAGTGACCCAAAAAAGGTCATAAACCACCAAAACAAAGAAAACAAAAAAAACCAGCAATAAAAGTGTAAAGATGGCAGGTAGACGACTCACACCTGAGTCAGCTCTCGCTGCCCTTGAATCGCTTTTAAAGCAAATCAAGGACGACCTGGGACCAAGCTACGGAGGTAGAGTTCGCAAGATGCTCGAGCAATTCTCCGAACAGGTACCAGAGGAAGAAACCCAAGAAGAACAAGAGGAAGAAGAAGAAGAATTCTCCGATAGCGGGGAAAGCGAATCGAGTGATGGAACGACCGACGACGAGATGGAGACCAACGCTATCGACTCATCATCCGACAATGGCGAAGGAAATCTTACCAGCAACACCGAGGATGATAGCAAAGGAAGCTCCGGATCGTCACCTATTCCCGGACAAAAACGGACTAGGAAATCGGCCAATCCATCAACAAAGAAATCGAAAACTGAGGTCAAACAGCCAGCTGCAACACCAGCTGCTATACCACCTGCAGCCGCACCAGCAGCTCATCCACCAACAACAACAGCAACTCATCCATCAACAACAACAGCAACTCATCCATCAACAACAACAGCAACTCATCAACCAACTCAAGCAACACAACCAACAACAACAGCTACTCAAGCAACACAATTAGCAACACCGGCTACTCAATCAACACCACCACCAAAGAAAAAATCAGGAATGCCACCAATCATTTGCTTCTCCGGAAACATCGCCGAAATCAGCAGATTCGCTAAGGGCTCGAAAATTGAGTTTACACTCAAAAACATAAACACAACCAAGACAGTCATTAACGCCAACACTAGAGACGGGTTTGAAGCCATCCGGACATTCCTGAAGTCAAGAAAGATTCAACATCACTCGTATACTCCACGAGAAGATCGGAGGACGTTAATGTTGCTGAAGGGAATCCACTACTCCTACAGCACTGCCGAGGTTGAAGAGGAACTCAAAGCTGAAGGGGTCCCCGTACTGAAGGTTTCAATCTTCAAATCACCGAGAGCAAAAGGCAAGGCATTCAACTGCTTCGTTGTTGAAATCAGCAAGGCATTTGACGTCACCGAAGTCTACAGGAAAACACTTCTGCTAAACCAACGGATCTACTGGGAGCGCCTCAAAAACAACGACATCGTCCAGTGCAAGAACTGTCAGCGCTTTGGGCATGTTGCCACCAATTGCGGCATGGCATATGTTTGCGTCAAATGCAAACTTGATCACCAACCAGGAGAGTGCAAGCGGAAGGAATCAGCGGATCCCGAAGTTTATTGTGCAAACTGCAAAGCCACTGGTCACCCGGCGAACTACAAGGGATGTCCACAGTATAAGCTGAAACTGGCCGACAAAGAGAAACAGTCTTCACACAGGAAAGCGCAACAGGAATTCGCAGCAAAATCTGCCTGTACCCTGACGAAACCAGCAGTAAGCTTCGCTGCAATGGCCAGGATGGGCTTAAAGCAAGTTCAACCGAAGCCGAACCAACCCAAGACACCAACAAAGCAGCCGCAACCACCGACTAAGGACACACTCAAGAAGATCCAAGATCCAGTTCGCAAGAACCAGCCCAAAACCGGAAATATAAACCTCAGCGAAGAAGTCCATCGAGTTTTCGGATCTGATTTAACCACCATAATGAAGAAGGCTCGTAATGCTGTCCCTCCCAACTACTCCACAATGAGCGAAGAAAACAAGTCCGTGGCATTGGCCACTTTCCTATTCCAATTATGCAGCACATAAGGAAACTACGTGTAATTGCTTATAACGTTAACTCGTTATACAGCCTCTACAGAAGGACGGCGTTCCATCTGTTCATGAAGTCCAACAGCCCGGACTTTGCTCTCATCAGTGAAACCATGCTGACCAACCGCAATAAGATGGATCTAAAGGACTACAATTTCTTCAAAACAAACAAAGTGGAAGGCAAACGCGGGACAGGCATCTTCGTCAGAAAGACCATCAACAAAGCTACAATTACCCAATTCGGCATTCCTGGACTCACATCATTCGAAGCTACTGGAATAGTCATCCGAACGACTCCATCCGAAACTCTGGCCATCTTCAGCATCTACAATAAGTGTAACGCTAACACTGTAGACATCCAGCACGATCTGCAAATATTGAACGGACATCTAACCCAACACACATTCGGGATTATAGGAGGAGACTTCAATGCAAGGCATCAAACCTGGGGGGATACTGTCAATAGCACTGAAGGCGCAGCAATAGTCAACTGGATGGAAGACAACTGCGACAACCACTCCCTCGTTGTAATATCCCAGCCAAGACCGACCTATCCCAGGACCCCATCACTTCTGGACTTCTTCATGGTGACTTCGAACCTGGTAAACATCCTCCCAGAGATCCAGAATTTCGAGTGCAAGACACTTGCCAGCGACTCTGATCATGAAGCGGTGCAGCTAATCATCAAGCTTCATCAACCCATCTTCACAAATGAGCAACCAGGCGGTGACTACATTAACTTCAAAGAACTGGATGTTGAGCAATTTCAGAGAGAAGTCGAAAACAACGTAGTTGTACCCTCAGCGACAAGAAATCTTTCAAATGATGAGATAGATGCTGCTATCGAAGACTTCCAGAATGCAGTTAACGGTGCTCTTGATATGCAGAAGAAGCCGAAGACATCCAAAGATAGATTCAGTCATCTTCCAGTCCACATCCAGAATTTGTACCACCACAGACAGCGCCTTAGGAAACGACTCCAAAGAATCCGCTACCGAGAATGGAATACGATCAACAGCGACTATCAGGCCGTTTCCAGTGAACTGAACTGCACCAACATCATGTTCAAGAATGCAGTACAACACTACAATGATGTTCAGATGCAAAAGAGGCTGCAGGACATCAAGCCCGGCCCAGATACCTTCAAGCAGATCAACCGCATTATAGGGAAAGGTCCAAAAATGCCAGACATCCTAAACACCAATCCAGGAACCGCCACCACCGCAGATGAAAAGGCAGAAGCGTTAGCTCAATACTTCGAAGGCAACTTCAACCCGTCGCCTCCGAACGACCCCGCATTCATTTCAGAAGTCGATGCCGCAGTCAGAAGCGTCGAAGGAATGAGAGCCGTAAATACTACATTTAGTGAAGCGAATACAGCCGACGACCCCATGGAAAATGATGCCTTATCAACGCCAGAGGAAATCGCTGACATTATTCACAGCAGTCACTCCAAGAAATCAACCGGACCGGACAAAATATCCAATTTCGTCCTAAAGAAGCTGCCACAAACCATCATGATCCTGCTGGCTATAGTGATGAATAATTGCCTCAACAATTCATACTTTCCCAAAAAATGGAAGACCGCTAAAATAATAGCCATTCCAAAGAAAGCCGACCGCAACAACATCACAGGATACAGACCGATATCGCTCCTTTGCAGTATAAGCAAAATACTTGAGGAACTCATACTGCGGAGAGTGAAAGATGTCTGCAGCCAGTTACACGTTATACCGGACATACAATTTGGATTCCGCGAAAAACACTCTACACTGCACCCACTAATGAAGTTTCACCATGATGTCACGAAGGCTCTTAACAACCACCAAGTTACTGTCGCGTGCTTCCTAGATGTGGAGAAGGCATTCGATTCTGTTTGGATCCAAGGACTTATTTACAAATTAAAACAGCTAAGAATTCCTATCCCTCTCATTAACATAATCTTTAGTTTTCTTCACTCCAGGTCCTTTTTCGTGCAAATAGAAGACAGCCAATCACAAACCAAATGCATCAGAGCCGGTGTCGCCCAGGGGTCAAAGCTAGGTCCACTACTCTTCAACATCTTTACTTCCGACCAGCCCCAGCTCGAAGATAGAACCAACAGCTGCCTTTTCGCAGACGACTCCGCCACATACAGCAGCTCGATGTCCCCAAAAATAGCGGTGCGAAGAGTGGAAGCCCACATCACGAAGCTTTTCCACTACTACCAAAAATGGGGCATACGAATCAACACGGCCAAATCCGAATTGATCTGCATTAGAAGACCTGTTACCGGAAGAACCAGAGTTAGGTCAGCCACCAACTGTCGAAATATCATCCTGAAGTTACCTGACGGATCATCACTTTCAACCGCCAACAACATCAAGTATCTGGGAGTCAACTTCAACGAACGATTCAAGTTCAACCCACACCTGAACTCTATCCTCAGGAAGGCTGCCTTCGCATTTCACCGCATCTACCCATTGATGAAGAAGCAGAACGGACTTAGTAAAAAGACCAAACTGCTGCTGTACAAACAGCTCATCAGGCCGGTAGTAACTTACGGTTTTCCCATTTGGTACACCATATCAAAAACATATATGAAGAAGCTGGGCGTTTTTGAGAGAAAACTCTTAAGGATCTGCACAGGACTCCATTACGATCCAATCCGGAAGAAAAACGTAAGAAGTTCAAGACTCTACGAAGAAGCCAGCATCACACCACTGGAAAAGTACATGGTCACACTTTTCCAAAAACTACTTGGGAATACCTCCAGCCATCCAAACCCACTAGTCCGAAGAATAGCGGACGTTCAACACATCTCAGAGCATCGGTACCTTCACGTACTAGCTTTGCTTAACGAGGATCTTTTCCCAAGAGACACCGACAGGGCAACTATTCCCTTCTACGAATCGACCGAGACAACCCACCATCGAGGATAATACCAAGATGACCAACCCTCTCAACCACCACAATAACATCGACACCCGGATTTGAACACCCTGAGGTCAACCCAGACAACGATGCATACCTCGAGTATGAATCTGAGAAAACAAGAACAAAATATGTAAATATAATTATAAAACAAAATCATTTTATACCGTTGGGCCCCTGTTGTTGAGCCAACACATTTAAATATTAATTATTCATTACCGTATTGTTAACTAGAATTAAGCCAAATTGTATATATAAAAGTTCAATAAAAACCAAAATGTAATGTAAAATGAATTGTCGCATTCTTCGTCGATGCCTGGAGCAGTGCGGTTGCTCCCAATCCAGTGAAAGTGAAGTGAAGTGATTTTGTGTATTGGTGGTTCTATGAACCAAAATCGTTCTTTTTAGGACGACTAAATATTCAATGAGAGATATCGACCAATTTCAATTTAGGAGGGGAAATGAGGGGTAGAGGTGGATATGGTAAATAAATCGGTTCTTTTTAGGACGACCAAAAAATTTTTAAGAGATTTTACACGTTTTCAAAAAAAAAAGAGGGGAAGAGGTGAGTGTGGTGAATAACTCTTCACGCCATTTTCGAAGCCACAAAATATTTTCTATAAGAGTTTTGATTGGTTTACTTCAATTTCCAAAATCACAGAAAAGAGATTTCTTAAGGGGGACTTCATATTTCCCCATGACATGCGGGCTTTTGTGCTGCGGGCTTTTGTGATGCGGGCTTTTGGGATGCGGGCTTTTGATATGCGGGCAAACGGACCCAACCCGAGTCATTTTAAGTCGAACCGTAAAATGCCGTAAAGTGCACGTTACATTTTTGAAATGACTTAAGTAATCCTCACGTTAATTTAGTGCAAATAAAGGGTGAGTGATTATTTTGTTTTTTTTTTTTTTTTGTTTGGTGTCCTAAATATAATTTTAAATAGGCACCAACTTTTGAAATAATAGACGGAAACCATCACTGACCATCATCTGTAAAACAAAGGGGTCGGGATCGCAATTTTTTTTGGAATTCGTTGGAATTCAAATGCCCTAATATAAAATTAACAACGAATAGTGCTACAAATATAGCGCTTTAATCACACGATCTGGATATTTTTTTTTGATGAATACGACGGAAATTTATTTTCAAATGGTGAACACTGGATAGAGTGAACCTTTGAGTCAAGAAAACTATGACCTTCACACTGTGACCCCGAAATTTTATCGACACACACCGTCCATATTGTTTCTTGTTCTTTTGCTGTTTTGTACGGAGTTGGGTTTTAAACCACAAGATCAAATAATTATCATCGTTTATCTTTTAATTATTTTTTTTGTAAATTTTTTGCGTGATTCTTTCTTTATTTTTTATTAAGTTTTGTTTCCTTTTTTATTTTTTTTGTAACTTTTAAGCCATTATATTTTGTAAAAAAATCGCGATCTCTGTCGCCCCCGTTTTCTTTTGGATAAATCCCGTTAAAAGGGCTGTACAAAGATAAGCCTTTGCCCCCTCTGGATTTCCAGGTGGGGAGGGAAAAGGTCATCGCTGATCAACATCGCAGCGCCCTCAGTGTGGTAAGCCCAGTCCGTCCGTAATTGTAAATTAAAAGAAACGGTTTTTTTATTTGGCATGTTTTATGTTTTGTCATAGGCTTCGTCGTGTAGCGTGGACAAAACCACCCCATTCGGCGAGCTTAGCCGTGCTTCGCCAGCATGCCTCGCTCCTCGCTCGCGACCTTCATCCCCTTTCCATTTCATTCCCATCCTAAAGTCCCATCCACATCCTTGCTCCCAACCCAAATTTTGTGCTCCTGACGCCCTCTATATTCCAGTAACCGGCCTATTACAGGGTGCTGCTCACGATTCCAACTGATCGATGAAAGGCGGTACCGCCTAGTGTGGTCGCTTCCTCCTGCTGGACTGTTGGGACGGGGGAGGATTTGTTCCCAGGGCTCTGGCGGCTGTGCCGCGGCAATTACGTGCCCGTCCTGCCTTTACGGATGGTGTCTCCAACGTGGTATCGATCGCGCCGCTCTGTGAAGGGACATTTCATATTACCGGTATGGTAATAACCCACGCACCGAGTTAACTTACCGGAATGGGGATAAATACCCAGGGAATCCGACGATCTCCTCGAGTGACACACCCTAGAAGTTATTTCCCGGGGCCAAATTGGGATCTACGTGGAAATTAGGGATTTTTATTCCCGCCGCCACTAATTTTGGGACGTCTTATGTCGCCCACGTATAGAATTAAAATAAGTATGGCCGCGCCGAAGATGCCGGACACAGACTACCATGCCGGATGTCTCGTTCTCTATCGCACCGTCCGACTGACAGCCGTGACGTTGTTTGGGGTGCGTTCAGCTCCGAAACGGGCGAGTGGCGAGCTCGTTCAAGGGCAAGTGTTCGGTATGCATTATTCGTGCGAGATCCCACTACTTCCCAAAAGATGGCGTATTTGCAGGATTTCCTACATATGTATGTAAATATTCACAACATTCTGGTGATTTGACATGATTAACATTTAAAAATAGACAGCATTTTTGTAATCTAGCAGGTTATCACAGATGGGCCTCTGGGCTCTTCTACAAGTAGAGTTAAGCATTCTAGTACCTACTTTGAACTGACAACTTCAAAATTCAGCCAATGGCATCGGTTGTCCTATCCACCAATGGGATAGTTATCGTTATTGTTCGTGGATATGAAAAGCAGGGCATTAATAAAAAGAAAAGAAACGGTGATGGTCACTCTTAAGCGACCCTTACACGGTCAATCGAATGATATCAATCACTAGCATGTGTTTGTGAAAATGTATCTGTATGAGTCCCACACATTTGGTGAAGTCTGATTGACGAAAATCAAAGCAAGTTTGATTTCGCATGATGAACGATGAATGCCGATTGATATGTGTAAGGATTGGATTGACGTAATTACTTCATTGTGTTTTGTGTCGCGGAAGCGAAAACATGTCTGGCGCCAGCGGAAAATTGAAGGACGATGAAGACCGAGCATTTGTATCATAATTAATTGAAACGTATCGGTCATTACCGAGTTTATGGGATGTCAAAGGGAAAGATTATAGCGACCGAAACAAAAAAATGTAACAATATGAAGTTTTACTGCAAAAGTATATTCATAATCAAAGGAGAAATTATTTTAAGCTATTCCTGGTAGGTGGAGTTATCCATTCTCATGAATTTTTTATAATCGTCCTGTGCAGATATTTTCAATTCATTCAAAAGATTTTCATGTGTGAACTGATTCCTTTTTTTAAGCACTCCTTCATCCAAATTCTCTTTTTTCTCGACATTTTTTTCTTTTTCCTCTTTATGCAATGTGCAAGAGCAATATATGCAATACAATCGTCCGTTTCACTCATCGCACATCCGTACATCACGAAAACTCACAAGAACTAAAAATTTCACGTCAATCGATTGAACTGTGTAAGGGGTAGCGTCAATCCGCAAATACACGATGCATGATGTCGTCCGATTGACCATGTAAGGGCCCCTTTAAGCGACCCTTACACGGTCAATCGAATGACATCAATCACTAGCATGTGTTTGTGGAAATGTATCTGTATGAGTCCCACACATTTGGTGAATCAAAGCAAGTTTGATTTTGCATGATGACCGTCATGCCGATTGATACGTGTAAGGGTTGGATTAACGTAATTACTTCATTGTGTTTTGTGTCGCGAAAGCGAAAACATGTCTGGCGCCAGCGGAAAATTGAAGGACGATGAAGACCGAGCATTTGTATCATAATTAATTGAAACGTATCGGTCATTACCGAGTTTATGTGATGTCAAAGGGAAAGATTATAGCGACCGAAACAAAAAAAATGCAACAATATGAAGTTTTACTGCAAAAGTATATTCATAATCAAAGGAGAAATTATTTGAAGCTATTCCTGGTAGGTGGAGCTATCTATTCTCATATTTTTTTTTATAATCGTCCTGTGCAGATATTTTCAATTCATTCAAAAGATTTTCATGTGTGATGATTCCTTTTTTTAACCACTGCTTCATCCAAATTGTCTTTTTTCTCGACTTTTCTTCTTTTTCCTCTTTATGCAATGTACAAGAGCAATATATGCAATACAATCGTCCGTTTCACTCATCGCACATCCGTACATCACGAAAACTCACAAGAACTAAAAATTTCACGTCAATTGATTGAACTGTGTAAGGGGTAGCGTCAATCCACACATACACGATGCATGATGTCAACCGATTGACCGTGTAAGGGCCGCTTAAGGGTTGGATTGACGTAATTACTTCATTGTGTTTTGTGTCACGGAAGCGAAAACATGTCTGCAAGATATCGCAATGTTGTAGAAAGCCTCTGGTTTACGGAAATCTCTTCGGGTTGGTTCCGTTTGCCCGCATATCAAAAGCCCGCACACGAATGCCCGCATATCAAAAGCCCGCATCCCAAAAGCCCGCATCACAAAAGCCCGCACCACAAAAGCCCGCACCACAAAAGCCCGCATGTCATGGGGAAATATGAAGTTCCCCTTAAGAAAACTCTTTTCTGTGATTCTCACAAGATCGAGTATCTAACATTTTGGAAATTGAAGTAAACCAATCAAAACTCTTATAGAAAATATTTTGTGGCTTCGAAAATGGCGTGAAGTAGTTATTCACCACACTCACCTCTTCCCCTCTTTTTTTTTTTTGAAAACGTGTAAAATCTCTTAAAATTTTTTTGCTCGTCCTAAAAAGAACCGATTTATTTACCATATCCACCTCTACCCCTCATTTCCCCTCCTAAATTGAAATTGGTCGATATCTCTCATTGAATATTTAGTCGTCCTAAAAAGAACGATTTTGGTTCATAGAACCACCAATACACAAAATCACTTCACTTCACTTTCACTGGATTGGGAGCAACCGCACTGCTCCAGGCATCGACGAAGAATGCGACAATTCAGAAAAATACCACTTCTTATATACACTTTGTCGAAGACATTTCGAATTGAAAATATTTTTGACAACCAATCAAAACTCTTGCAGGATATATTTTACACAACTTCCCTCTCCGTGATTCTCATGATTTCTTGCATCTTACAGATGGATTTCTGTGTGAATTCAATGGATTTTAAATGTACATTACTTCTATTTTAACACGCAATTGTTTAGGAAATAACCATAGCCCAAGTGCGGATAGTACATGTGTTGAATAGATGCTCTTACCATTGAAAAATAATAGCATTCCTCCCAATAAAAGAGAAAAAAGTTCATAAAATGGAAAGAATTTGTATACATTTGATTAAAGCAGACCGCAAATCATGCGAGTAAATGGAGTTCATATTTGGAATTATTCGCTTATTTAGTGGAAAAACCAGTTTAAATCCTAAGATTCCGCGAGCGGGCTACATAGACCCGACATGATGCGCATAAATTCGCCATATCTTTTCAATTCGGCGCTTATTTGCTTGTGTTTATGGCGCCTGCCAGACAACCAGCATATACCCTTAGCGGAGCAACGAAGTTGCGTGAGCGTGCTAAACCCTGCGGAAAGATAGGTGAAACCCTAAGATCCCGCGAAGCGGGCCACACAGAACGAACATTATGCGAATATATGGTTATAATCTTTAGAATTTGGCGCTAATTTCAGTGTTTATGGCGCCTGCTTAACATTTCTTCGACGTTAAGACGCAATTATCTTGGAAATAATCTGATCTCAAGTGTGCGTAAGTACATGAGTGCAATAGTTGTCTATTCAAAGGAAGATTGACACTATTCCTCACAGTAAAAGATGAAAATGATGCGAATATATGGACATTATCTTTGGAGTTGAGCGCTAATATCATAGTGCTTATGGCGCCTGCCAGGCATAAAGCATATACCCTTAGCGGAGCAACGGAGTTGCGTGAGCGTGCTAAACCCTGCGGAAAGATAGTTGAAACCCTTAGATCCCGCGAAGCGGGCCACCCACAACAAAAATGATGCGAGTTAAATGGCATTATCTATGAAATTTGACGCTTATTTGTAAATGTTTATGGCGCCTGCCAGACAATAAGCATATACCCTTAGCGGAGCAACGAAGTTGCGTGAGCGTGCTAAACCCTGCGGAAAGATAGTTTAAATCGTTAGATCCCGCGAAGCGGGCCACCAACAACGAAAATGATGCGAGTTAAATGGCATTATCTATGAAATTTGACGCTTATTTGTAAGTGTTTATGGCGCCTGCCAGACAATAAGCATATACCCTTAGCGGAGCAACGAAGTTGCGTGAGCGTGCTAAACCCTGCGGAAAGATAGTTTAAATCCTAAGATCCCGCGAAGCGGGCCACCCAGAACGAAAATGATGCGAATAATTATCTTACAATTGGGGGCTTATTTGTTTGTGTTTATGGCGCCTGCCAGACAGCCAGCTTATACCCTTAGCGGAGCAACGAAGTTGCGTGAGCGTGCTAAACCCTGCGGAGAGATAGTTTAAATCGTAAGAACCCGCGAAGCGGGCCACCTAGGCAAACATGATTACTAAAAGGATTTCCTTCTTCATTATTTTCAGAGTTTCGAATAGAAAAAAAGGATGAAAGGATGAAAAAAACGAAACAAAAAAAGTGTATATAAACAATGCAAATAAGCGCCGAATTGAAAAGATAAGGCGAATTTATGCGCATCATCTCGGGTCTATGTAGCCCGCTCGCGGAATCTTAGGATTTAAACTGGTTTTTCCACTAAATAAACGAATAATTCCAAATATGAACTCCTTTTACTCGCATGATTTGCGGTCTGCTTTAATCAAATGTATACAAATTCTGTCCATTTTATGAACTTTTTTCTCTTTTATTGGGAGGAATGCTATTATTTTTCAATGGTAAGAGCATCTATTCAACACATGTACTATCCGCACTTGGGCTATGGTTATTTCCTAAACAATTGCGTGTTAAAATAGAAGTAATGTACATTTAAAATCCATTGAATTCACACAGAAATCCATCTGTAAGATGCAAGAAATCATGAGAATCACGGAGAGGGAAGTTGTGTAAAATATATCCTGCAAGAGTTTTGATTGGTTGTCAAAAATATTATCAATTCGAAATGTCTTCGACAAAGTGTATATAAGAAGTGGTATTTTTCTGAATTGTCGCATTCTTCGACGATGCCTGGAGCAGTGCGGTTGCTCCCAAAACAGTGCAAGTGAAGTGATTTTGTGTATTGGGTTGTATGAACCAAAATCGTTCTTTTTAGGACGACTAAATATTCAATGAGAGATATTGACCAATTTCAATTTAGGAGGGGAAATGAGGGGTAGAGGTGGATATGGTAAATAAATCGGTTCTTTTTAGGACGACCAAAAAATTTTTAAGAGATTTTACACGTTTTCAAAAAAAAAAGAGGGGAAGAGGTGAGTGTGGTGAATAACTCTTCACGCCATTTTCGAAGCCACAAAATATTTTCTATAAGAGTTTTGATTGGTTTACTTCAATTTCCAAAATCACAGAAAAGAGATTTCTTAAGGGGGACTTCATATTTCCCCATGACATGCGGGCTTTTGTGGTGCGGGCTTTTGTGCTGCGGGCTTTTGTGATGCGGGCTTTTGGGATGCGGGCTTTTGATATGCGGGCAAACGGACCCAACCCGAGTCATTTTAAGTCGAACCGTAAAATGCCGTAAAGTGCACGTTACATTTTTGAAATGACTTAAGTAATCCTCACGTTAATTTAGTGCAAATAAAGGGTGAGTGATTATTTTGTTTTTTTTTTTTTTTTGTTTGGTGTCCTAAATATAATTTTAAATAGGCACCAACTTTTGAAATAATAGACGGAAACCATCACTGACCATCATCTGTAAAACAAAGGGGTCGGGATCGCAATTTTTTTTGGAATTCGTTGGAATTCAAATGCCCTAATATAAAATTAACAACGAATAGTGCTACAAATATAGCGCTTTAATCACACGATCTGGATATTTTTTTTTGATGAATACGACGGAAATTTATTTTCAAATGGTGAACACTGGATAGAGTGAACCTTTGAGTCAAGAAAACTATGACCTTCACACTGTGACCCCGAAATTTTATCGACACACACCGTCCATATTGTTTCTTGTTCTTTTGCTGTTTTGTACGGAGTTGGGTTTTAAACCACAAGATCAAATAATTATCATCGTTTATCTTTTAATTATTTTTTTTGTAAATTTTTTGCGTGATTCTTTCTTTATTTTTTATTAAGTTTTGTTTCCTTTTTTATTTTTTTTGTAACTTTTAAGCCATTATATTTTGTAAAAAAATCGCGATCTCTGTCGCCCCCGTTTTCTTTTGGATAAATCCCGTTAAAAGGGCTGTACAAAGATAAGCCTTTGCCCCCTCTGGATTTCCAGGTGGGGAGGGAAAAGGTCATCGCTGATCAACATCGCAGCGCCCTCAGTGTGGTAAGCCCAGTCCGTCCGTAATTGTAAATTAAAAGAAACGGTTTTTTTATTTGGCATGTTTTATGTTTTGTCATAGGCTTCGTCGTGTAGCGTGGACAAAACCACCCCATTCGGCGAGCTTAGCCGTGCTTCGCCAGCATGCCTCGCTCCTCGCTCGCGACCTTCATCCCCTTTCCATTTCATTCCCATCCTAAAGTCCCATCCACATCCTTGCTCCCAACCCAAATTTTGTGCTCCTGACGCCCTCTATATTCCAGTAACCGGCCTATTACAGGGTGCTGCTCACGATTCCAACTGATCGATGAAAGGCGGTACCGCCTAGTGTGGTCGCTTCCTCCTGCTGGACTGTTGGGACGGGGGAGGATTTGTTCCCAGGGCTCTGGCGGCTGTGCCGCGGCAATTACGTGCCCGTCCTGCCTTTACGGATGGTGTCTCCAACGTGGTATCGATCGCGCCGCTCTGTGAAGGGACATTTCATATTACCGGTATGGTAATAACCCACGCACCGAGTTAACTTACCGGAATGGGGATAAATACCCAGGGAATCCGACGATCTCCTCGAGTGACACACCCTAGAAGTTATTTCCCGGGGCCAAATTGGGATCTACGTGGAAATTAGGGATTTTTATTCCCGCCGCCACTAATTTTGGGACGTCTTATGTCGCCCACGTATAGAATTAAAATAAGTATGGCCGCGCCGAAGATGCCGGACACAGACTACCATGCCGGATGTCTCGTTCTCTATCGCACCGTCCGACTGACAGCCGTGACGTTGTTTGGGGTGCGTTCAGCTCCGAAACGGGCGAGTGGCGAGCTCGTTCAAGGGCAAGTGTTCGGTATGCATTATTCGTGCGAGATCCCACTACTTCCCAAAAGATGGCGTATTTGCAGGATTTCCTACATATGTATGTAAATATTCACAACATTCTGGTGATTTGACATGATTAACATTTAAAAATAGACAGCATTTTTGTAATCTAGCAGGTTATCACAGATGGGCCTCTGGGCTCTTCTACAAGTAGAGTTAAGCATTCTAGTACCTACTTTGAACTGACAACTTCAAAATTCAGCCAATGGCATCGGTTGTCCTATCCACCAATGGGATAGTTATCGTTATTGTTCGTGGATATGAAAAGCAGGGCATTAATAAAAAGAAAAGAAACGGTGATGGTCACTCTTAAGCGACCCTTACACGGTCAATCGAATGATATCAATCACTAGCATGTGTTTGTGAAAATGTATCTGTATGAGTCCCACACATTTGGTGAAGTCTGATTGACGAAAATCAAAGCAAGTTTGATTTCGCATGATGAACGATGAATGCCGATTGATATGTGTAAGGATTGGATTGACGTAATTACTTCATTGTGTTTTGTGTCGCGGAAGCGAAAACATGTCTGGCGCCAGCGGAAAATTGAAGGACGATGAAGACCGAGCATTTGTATCATAATTAATTGAAACGTATCGGTCATTACCGAGTTTATGGGATGTCAAAGGGAAAGATTATAGCGACCGAAACAAAAAAATGTAACAATATGAAGTTTTACTGCAAAAGTATATTCATAATCAAAGGAGAAATTATTTTAAGCTATTCCTGGTAGGTGGAGTTATCCATTCTCATGAATTTTTTATAATCGTCCTGTGCAGATATTTTCAATTCATTCAAAAGATTTTCATGTGTGAACTGATTCCTTTTTTTAAGCACTCCTTCATCCAAATTCTCTTTTTTCTCGACATTTTTTTCTTTTTCCTCTTTATGCAATGTGCAAGAGCAATATATGCAATACAATCGTCCGTTTCACTCATCGCACATCCGTACATCACGAAAACTCACAAGAACTAAAAATTTCACGTCAATCGATTGAACTGTGTAAGGGGTAGCGTCAATCCGCAAATACACGATGCATGATGTCGTCCGATTGACCATGTAAGGGCCCCTTTAAGCGACCCTTACACGGTCAATCGAATGACATCAATCACTAGCATGTGTTTGTGGAAATGTATCTGTATGAGTCCCACACATTTGGTGAATCAAAGCAAGTTTGATTTTGCATGATGACCGTCATGCCGATTGATACGTGTAAGGGTTGGATTAACGTAATTACTTCATTGTGTTTTGTGTCGCGAAAGCGAAAACATGTCTGGCGCCAGCGGAAAATTGAAGGACGATGAAGACCGAGCATTTGTATCATAATTAATTGAAACGTATCGGTCATTACCGAGTTTATGTGATGTCAAAGGGAAAGATTATAGCGACCGAAACAAAAAAAATGCAACAATATGAAGTTTTACTGCAAAAGTATATTCATAATCAAAGGAGAAATTATTTGAAGCTATTCCTGGTAGGTGGAGCCATCTATTCTCATATTTTTTTTTATAATCGTCCTGTGCAGATATTTTCAATTCATTCAAAAGATTTTCATGTGTGATGATTCCTTTTTTTAACCACTGCTTCATCCAAATTGTCTTTTTTCTCGACTTTTCTTCTTTTTCCTCTTTATGCAATGTACAAGAGCAATATATGCAATACAATCGTCCGTTTCACTCATCGCACATCCGTACATCACGAAAACTCACAAGAACTAAAAATTTCACGTCAATTGATTGAACTGTGTAAGGGGTAGCGTCAATCCACACATACACGATGCATGATGTCAACCGATTGACCGTGTAAGGGCCGCTTAAGGGTTGGATTGACGTAATTACTTCATTGTGTTTTGTGTCACGGAAGCGAAAACATGTCTGCAAGATATCGCAATGTTGTAGAAAGCCTCTGGTTTACGGAAATCTCTTCGGGTTGGTTCCGTTTGCCCGCATATCAAAAGCCCGCACACGAATGCCCGCATATCAAAAGCCCGCATCCCAAAAGCCCGCATCACAAAAGCCCGCACCACAAAAGCCCGCACCACAAAAGCCCGCATGTCATGGGGAAATATGAAGTTCCCCTTAAGAAAACTCTTTTCTGTGATTCTCACAAGATCGAGTATCTAACATTTTGGAAATTGAAGTAAACCAATCAAAACTCTTATAGAAAATATTTTGTGGCTTCGAAAATGGCGTGAAGTAGTTATTCACCACACTCACCTCTTCCCCTCTTTTTTTTTTTTGAAAACGTGTAAAATCTCTTAAAAATTTTTTGCTCGTCCTAAAAAGAACCGATTTATTTACCATATCCACCTCTACCCCTCATTTCCCCTCCTAAATTGAAATTGGTCGATATCTCTCATTGAATATTTAGTCGTCCTAAAAAGAACGATTTTGGTTCATAGAACCACCAATACATAAAATCACTTCACTTCACTTTCACTGGATTGGGAGCAACCGCACTGCTCCAGGCATCGACGAAGAATGCGACAATTCAGAAAAATACCACTTCTTATATACACTTTGTCGAAGACATTTCGAATTGAAAATATTTTTGACAACCAATCAAAACTCTTGCAGGATATATTTTACACAACTTCCCTCTCCGTGATTCTCATGATTTCTTGCATCTTACAGATGGATTTCTGTGTGAATTCAATGGATTTTAAATGTACATTACTTCTATTTTAACACGCAATTGTTTAGGAAATAACCATAGCCCAAGTGCGGATAGTACATGTGTTGAATAGATGCTCTTACCATTGAAAAATAATAGCATTCCTCCCAATAAAAGAGAAAAAAGTTCATAAAATGGAAAGAATTTGTATACATTTGATTAAAGCAGACCGCAAATCATGCGAGTAAAAGGAGTTCATATTTGGAATTATTCGTTTATTTAGTGGAAAAACCAGTTTAAATCCTAAGATTCCGCGAGCGGGCTACATAGACCCGACATGATGCGCATAAATTCGCCTTATTTTTTTCAATTCGGCGCTTATTTGCTTGTGTTTATGGCGCCTGCCAGACAACCAGCATATACCCTTAGCGGAGCAACGGAGTTGCGTGAGCGTGCTAAACCCTGCGGAAAGATAAGATAAATATAAATATTCAATGAGAGATATTGACCAATTTCAATTTAGGAGGGGAAATGAGGGGTAGAGGTGGATATGGTAAATAAATCGGTTCTTTTTAGGACGAACAAAAATTTTTTAAGAGATTTTACTTGTTTTCAAAAAAAAGAGGGGAAGAGGTGAGTGTGGTGAATAACTACATCCCCCTCCATATTACTCGGAACAAATGTTTCTTTCAAGCGATTTGATTGGCTTTAAAAATTTTAAAATTGAAGTGATGAGGTGAATAACAAAACAATAAGCCCGCATCATATGCGGGCTAAATCTGAAAATAAATTGTGCGGGCTTATGGCATGCGGGCTTTTGTGCTGCGGGCTTTTTCATAATTTGGCGTGCGGGCTTTTGTTACGCGGGCTTTTCATATGCGGGCTTATAGGGGTTTCCCAATCTCTTCACGAATGCATGTATCTTTTTTCATAATCAAAGGAGAAATTATTTTAAGCAATTCCTCGTAAGTGGAGTTATCCATTCTCATAAAATTTTTATAATCGTCCTGTGCAGATATATTCAATTCATTCTAAAGATTTTAATGTGTGAAGTGATTCCTTTTTTTTAACCACTCCTTCATCCAAATTCTTTTTTTTTTCTCTACATTTTTTTCTTTTTCCTCATAATGCAATGTGCAAGAGCAATATATGCAATACAATTGTCCGTTTAACTCATCGCACATCCGTACACCACGAAAACTCACAAAAACTAAAAATTTCACGTCAATCGATTGAGCTGTGTAAGGGGTAGCGTCAATCCACACATACACGATGCATGATGTCAACCGATTGACCGTGTAAGGGCCGCTTAAGGGTTGGATTGACGTAATTACTTCATTGTGTTTTGTGTCACGGAAGCGAAAACATGTCTGCAAGATATCGCAATGTTGTAGAAAGCCTCTGGTTTACGGAAATCGCTTCACGAATGCATGTATCTTTTTTCATAATCAAAGGAGAAATTATTTTAAGCAATTCCTCGTAAGTGGAGTTATCCATTCTCATAAAATTTTTATAATCGTCCTGTGCAGATATATTCAATTCATTCTAAAGATTTTAATGTGTGAAGTGATTCCTTTTTTTTAACCACTCCTTCATCCAAATTCTTTTTTTTTCTCTACATTTTTTTCTTTTTCCTCATAATGCAATGTGCAAGAGCAATATATGCAATACAATTGTCCGTTTCACTCATCGCACATCCGTACACCACGAAAACTCACAAAAACTAAAAATTTCACGTCAATCGATTGAGCTGTGTAAGGGGTAGTGTCAATCCACACATTCACGATGCATGATGTCAACCGATTGACCGTGTAAGGGCCGCTTTATAGAGTTCTGGCGTTGACTGTCAATTTTTTTTTGGGTCAAATGTCAGCGAACCATTTCGAAGTTAAACAAACAAAATCATTGGCAATAGAATCATAGGACACAGTAAAGAAAAGTAATTTTTTTTTATTAATAATCAATAGTTTCTCGATATATTTTCAGGAAATTGGATTCATTTAAATAAGCAAAGAAGTTGGAAGCAGTAAATAGAAAGAACAGTACTGCAAAGTTGTCTTTATTTGCAAGCTTTCAGCTGATGGCGAAGGAGTTGTGTCTTCGTGGGAGTAAAGTGTTAAAGGCAGTCATCTTGAAGATAAAGGTAATCCAAATACTAAAATAAACACCCATATTGCGAGTGTCAATCGACAATTTATAATTGACTATTTTCTATTGTGCTATTGTAAACAAACAATTCGAAATGATTTTGTCAATCGCAGTCAATTAAAAAAATGCGATTGACAAGAATATCAATGAAAATGATATGTTCACAATAGCACACATTGAAAATAGTCAATTATCAATTGTCGATTGACACTCGCAATAGGGGTGAAAAAGAAAAATCTCATCATTTTTTAAACGGCTGGTCAATGAACTTGACAAAGACCTATGTGGACCCGCTAATCATCTCGTAGATTGACATCGATCGTATTTTACTCAAGAAACTGATGCCGTCCAAGAGAAACAACAATTCACTATCAAATCAATACATTTATTTAATAAATAATTTAATCTATGGTGAAATTGTTTATAGCTAATCAACCGTCTGCTTTCAAATATCGTTATATAGCACTCGACTAGATGGCGCTGAATTCTCTATTCTCGAACAGTCGGGAATATTCCAGCACTTTTGAAGAGCAGCCACTAGGATATATAAATAGCTGTGTGTCGCAGTTGCTGGATTTTATTCTATAGACTTAATCTACAAAATAAACTTTTTTAATATTTTAATCTACAAACCAACTAGAAAATGTTACGAGTATATTTATAATATTTTTTTTTGCAAAAAAAAGAAAAGAAGTTAAGAATATCGCTACAGCGCATCCCGATAAATAGCGCTTGTTGTAAAAGGCGAATAAAGGGGAAATCACATCTAGGTAATTTAAGCATCCAGGGGAACCTAGCGACACATTTAACATCTTAAAGCTGTCCCGCAAGTGTGCATGCAAATCCGTTGGTTGCCACGACTGGGGATCACCGGCGTCGTAAATGCAAGATCAAACAAGAAATAATAGGAGCATGAACGTGTCGAGCTCGTTTTAACTAAAGCACTATGGAATCGTACGCTAGTAGAAAACGCACTTCCCCGTCAGATAGTACTTATCATGGTACTAATCCCGAGACGAGCAGAAATGCTCGATTCAGAGCTATTCGGTTTCCGGGGGATGGCAAAGTAATGCTTAAGCTTAGGCGAAACCTAAGGGTCACGAGTTCGAACGTTGGAAGTATGAGTGATCGTAGCGGCAAGCTTGAAGAGATGATAGCTAGAAAGCGAGTTGACATTTTATATGTATGAAATTACGAGATACAGGAAATCGGCGCATTTCTTGGACGTTAGCACAAACGGAACAGGGTAAGAACGGAATCGGTGCCATATTGGCCCCGAGCTACTTGGCAGCGTCTTCACCATTTCAAAGCTAAGTGATCGTATAATGTCTTTTAAACTGGTGGGGTATGGAATATTGTCAGTGCATATGCTGCCCAAATTGGATGCGAGCAGAGAGAAAAAGATACATTCTGGCTAGATTTTCACAACCTCATCAAAAACATCCCAAAAGAAGAACTTTTGTTTGTTGGCGGAGATTTCAACGGACATGTGAGTATGAAGACTGCCATGGAGAACTGGGAAACGGCAACAGGAACTCTCCAGATAAAGATATCCTACGCATGTGCGTACGGTCTTATAATTTCTGATACGATATCCTTCATACAAGGCCGGCACCGGTTCACTTACAGCAGTGGCGGAAATGAAACCCAGATTTATTACTAATAAAGATTGCAAAGTGATCCTGAGGCAATCGGCCAGCAACACCGCTTTCTCCTTACAGAATTTTTTCATGGTGAACAAAATTAAACAAACAAACGTGTCTGCGAAAGTCAAATGTTGCAATCTGGACCAAGAGTAAGGTAACTCCGCCATAGATTTCTGTGCCGGTCCCAAGCCCGGATAAAGGAGGAGGGTTTAGGGTAACGGGGGGAACTCCATCCTATCCCTAGTAAAATCCTGACCCCTAGATGAAAAACTAGGCTAAAAAAGCAACAACAACAAACATGAACGACACAACAGAAAAGGAACAAATTCGAGTGGGGATATCCGCTCAAATGTCGGTAGAGACCGCGGCTACCGGCACGGGCTTGGCGCCTCCAGCTATTGGGGGCGATAAGTCGCCAGCGGCATACACAAGTAACATGACAAACACGACCAACACGACATCAAGAACGAAACGGAACAAGAAACGGAACAAGCAACGAGAACTGAACAAACTGACGCAACAGGCCACAGGACAGGACGAGACGAATTATACTCCGGCGCTAAGCGCTGATACGAGACTAAGCTCGGAGCTCAAGCTGGCGGATGCACCCAGCGTACTGGCCGATCCTGGCCGGCACAAGGATGCGACTGCTGGTAAGAGCGAACTCTGTGGGGAGTCTGCTAAGAGGAGCTCGGACGCTACAAATGTGTCCTTGAGTCCCTCTGAGCGGGCTTCCCTGCCCAAAGATCACGCCGCTACTACTCCTGTGAATGACGCGGGGGCGGAGAACCTGACGAAGCGAGCACGGGATTTCCTGTCCAGCACGTCCAGCGATGATCCCCTCTGCAGCCCTTATAGGAAGCAGGCGGCCCTCAGGAAAAAGCTGAAGAAGCTCTCTCTTGAGGAATGCGAGAAGGCTCCTTCCGGCTGCTCCTCGGAGGATTCCGCGACTGATGAGCTCTGCGAATCGGTTAGCGTTGAAACCACCAAGGAATCAGGCTGTAGGAAGCGAAAGAAACGGAAGCGTGGTAAGAGGAAGAAGCGAGGAGGAATGGTGGACTCGGAGAGTAGGGTTGCAGTAAATGCCGACCCTAAAAACCTGTTGGCCCCGTACCTACTGCCTCTGATCTGTCCGCTCCCAATGTCTCAGAGACGGTCACTGAAACAGAGAAGTCTGTGAAGGTGACGGACACAAGAGTGGCTAAGGGGTCACCTAAGGTAGCTGGTGCAGCATCCAAAGGCACAAAGAGGTCTTGCACTAGCAATGATGCAGGACCCCCCCTACCAAAGAAGAGCTACACGGACTCGGCCCTGTCTGGTTTGCGATTGGCGGTTGTTTTCCCGGGTGATCACCTGAGGAAGTATACTGCGGAAAACATCTGCATTCTGGACAAGGCCTTGAAGGACGCTGTAAGGAGGCGAGTCAAGGAAGGCAATAGCCCGGCGTTTGAGCGCATCATCAAGACTAATGGAGGCTTTGTCCTCTGCTGTAGTGATGAAGCCACGAATGCGTGGGTCAGAGCTGATCTTGCTCTGATTTTCCCTAAGCTTGACGGGAGTGACCTTGTCTGTCTTCACCCGTCAGAGCTAGTGGGATATACCAAGATGAAGGTCTTTGTCCCAGAAACTGATCTGGAGACTAAGGAAATCATCGATCTTCTCAAGGGTCAAAACCCGGGTCTATCCACCGATAAGTGGAGGGTCTATCACTTCAACAAAATAAAGGATGGCCGTCTGTATACTTTTGGTGTTGATGACGATTCGGCGATGATGCTTGGGAAGTGCTCTTACCGGCCTTTTTTCCTCACTGGTCGCCTGTTCTTCAGGCCAGAAAAGAGGGGAGAGAAGGCTGGAACTTCCATTGGTAATTAGCTCTATGGCTAGCTCATCACTGGAGGTCCTTCAAATCAACTTGCAACATTCCAAGGCGGCTTCACCTACATTGTGTCGTCGTCTTGGAAAACTGCATACAGAGGTGTGCCTCATACAGGAACCTTATCTGTATAAGGGAGCGGTAAGTGGCATCTCGGGTGTACTAGGAGCAATTTTTCAAAGCCTGGGATTGTTAATACTCGCACGTGCGTCTTTGTAGCAAATGGCTTAGATGCTAGTCTTATGCCTGAGTTCAGTTCTCGAGACTGTACAGCTATTAAAATGTGTCTTAAGCGAGGAGGGTTGGTTACTGAGATTATTTTAGCCTCAGTGTACCTCCCATTTGACTCACTGGCCCCACCTCCAACGGTGGAACTGGTAAGGCTTGTCGAGGATGCCCGACGAGGTAACAAGCATTTGATCGTTGGTATGGACGCGAACGCGCATCATCGCGTTTGGGGTAGTACTGACTCAAATAGCAGGGGTGAATCCCCACTAAACTTCTTTGCTGCCAGTCAGCTCGATATACTGAACACTGGTAATGAGCCAACCTTTGTCACTCGGCTGAGGCGGCAAGTTATTGACGTGACAGTAGCAACCGCTGCTGCATCTGGCATCGTTTCGAGCTGGAGGGTTTCAAGGGAAGAAACTGCATCTGATCATCGGTATGTTATTTTTAAGCTAAGTGCAGATCGACCGATCAGAAGCAAAATCAGGAATGTGCGGCGCACTGACTGGGACGTCTATTCCACGGAGTTGCGGGGTCAGATAGGTTCCCTGCTTATCAGGATCCTTAGTAGCGATGACTTGGATAAGGCGACCGACACGCTACACAGCGGTATTATTACGGCCTTTCATACTGCTTGCCCGGAGAAGGAGGTTGGCGGTGCGAAACCAACCCGATGGTGGAACGCTAAGCTATCCCTTCTCAGGAAAAGAGTGGGGAGGCTGTTTAACAGGGCCAGGAAGTCTACCCTGGCAGCCGATTGGTCTTCTCATGCGGATGCGCAGAAGGAGTACAAGAGGCAAATTAAGAGCGCTAAGAAGGTATCTTGGCAGAGGTTCTGCGGACAACTGAAAGATGTTAGCGCGGTTTCGAGATTGCAGAGAGTCCTCTCAGCTGATCCGGGAGCCAGGCTTGACGTCCTTCGGAAGCCTGATGGCACCTCGACCAACTCCAATGAGGAGGCACTTCAACTGCTAATGGACACCCACTTTCTGGCTGCAAAGCCGTGGATAGTTGCGTGTGGCCAAACAAAGGCAGAACTACCACTGAGCAGTGGCGGGTCGCGGCGAGCATTGTTACGAGAGAGAGGGCGAGAGCTATTATCCTGTCCTTTTCTCCTTTCAAAGCTCCTGGACCTGATGGCATATACCCCATACTCTTGCAAAAGGGTATCGAGATTTTGCTCACACTGCTAACTAGAATCTACAGAGCTAACGTTGCTCTGCGACATATTCCTTTAGCCTGGAGAAGAGCTAGGGCGGTTTTCATTCCCAAACCGGGAAAGGCCGCCTATGATCTTCCCAAAAGCTTCAGGACTATTAGCCTTTCATCATTTCTGCTAAAGGGCCTTGAAAAACTGATTGACGTACGGCTTAAGAGTATTCCAGCTTCGCTGGGTATTCATGATAGCCAACACGCCTATCAAAAAGGCAAGTCCACTGAGACGGCATTAACGGATCTGACGGCCAGAGTGCGTAGGGCGCTCGACCGCAAGAACTATGCTCTTGCTGTCTTCATGGATATTGAGGGTGCCTTTGACAATCCCACCTTTTGCAGAATTGAGTCTGCCTTAACACTGAAGGGCGTCGATTCTACAACTGTGGAATGGATCCTGGAAATGCTTAGGAGCAGAGAAGTTACAGCTAACAGGTGGCAATGGTGCGATGGTAGTGTATTCACTAAAGTGATTGGCAGGTCGTGCGTTCGAATCCCGACCAGAGCCATGATTTTTATAAATTGAATACACACAACAAAAACTGATCTCCCTAAAGCAATTTAGGCGCCACCTATTGAGAAAAAAAATCCCATCGCACTAAACTTCTTTCCTATCCTTCTATTCTTTCAGTAAGTAGCTCCCAAAAATAGGCAATGAATTGCTGGGAGCTCCTTGCGCAACAAACTAAATGCCTGCGCTGTGGTTTTACCATTATAAGGGTACTGTGTCACTACAGAAAAAAGAAATCCCTTTAGCGCACGCAAATTCTAAAAAAAAAGCTGCTGTTGGCGGCTGTGTCAGAACTGTGCGCGCTGTCAAAGGCTTTGCGCAGGGCGGTGTACTTTCCACTACATTGTGGAACCCGTTGTCGACTCCTTGTTGAGAAGACTTGATGGGAAAGGTCACCCTGTTATTGGGTACGCTGACGATGTGTGCACTATTGTCAGCGGCAGAAGTTTATCATCTCCTTGTGAGCGGATGGAAACAGCGCTCTATAGTATTGGGAGTTGGTGCCGCGAGCAAGCTCTGTCAGTCAACCCCGCGAAGACTGAGATGATGCTGTTCACGAGTAGAAGGGCAATACCTCAAGTGAGGTGGCCTTACTTCCAGGGCACTCAACTAAAGCTATCAAGCAAGGTTAAGTATCTGGGTATTGTTCTAGATCCAAAGCTTAACTTTTCTGAACATTTGGTTGCTAGGATTTCGAAGGCAACTAACATTCTCTGGCAGTGCCGTAGGATGTTCAGCAGAACCTGGGGACTTAGTTCCAGGCTGGTTCACTGGATTTACACGTGCATTGTTAGGCCATACCTTAGGTATGGTGCGATTGTATGGTGGGCTAGAGCTCACATCCTCAAACGTCAACTGTCGAAGCTACAGCACCTTGCGTGCTTATGCATTACAGGTGCGATGAGAGGAACTCCCACTGCTGCTATGGAAGTGTTGCTCTGTTTACCTCCCTTGCAGTTCCTTGCTGAAAGTGAGGCCAGAAAATCACTATACCGCATGTGTGTAGTACTTGGACGGCAGGTCAATTTCGGCGATGGCGCCAGAGGTGCTAGGTACAGAGCTCTCTATGACAGCCTACCTGGCCATCGGGGAGGAGCACTTGACACTGTGTGCATGAAGCAAATCTTTGAGCGCCGTTTTCAGGTCATCCTTCCTGAACGGCAGGAATGGAACAGTGAGGGGTGGAATGGCTTTAGGCCGGGTGATGTCATCGTCTATACTGATGGCTCACTTATTGACGGTATCTCCGGAGCCGGGGTCTACTCTAGAGACTGTCGGCTAAATCTATCTGCAGCCTTGGATAGACAAACAACTGTTTTTCAGGCAGAAATCTTTGCGATTGCCACTGCCGCCAATATCCTGTTATGGAGAAGGATTAAGGGTAAAACCTTATACATCTGCTCAGATAGCCAAGCCGCTATCAAAGCCTGTTCGGCTGGCTCTCTCAATTCAAAAATAGTTGAGGAAACCATGGTTAGGCTTGACCGTCTGGGAAGATGTAACTCGGTATCACTTGCCTGGGTTCCTGGGCACACAGGTATCGAGGGTAATGAAAGAGCGGATGCTCTGGCCAGGAAGGGCTCTTCAACAGCCTTCATTGGCCCACAACCATCCATAGGATGCTGCTCATCCGCCCACAAACGTGAAATGGATTCGGCTCTACGCCAACAACATTCCGAATACTGGCATGACCTGGTCTCATGCAGGTATTCGAAGAAGCTAGTGGACGGTCCAAAAATCAGCAGAGCTAAGTTTTTGCTTGGACTAAACAGGAAAGACTTGAGATCCTTGATTGGTCTCGTCACCGGTTTCAGTCCTCTTAACGAGCACCTCAAATCCATTCACATTAAGAGCTCGGGCCTATGTGAGTGCTGCATGGAGGCGGATGAAACGGCATCTCACTTCATCTGTGAATGTCCGGCTTTCGCCAGAACCAGGCTCACCACTATAGGCAAACAATTCGTTAACGAAGCTGAGTTGGGGGAAATTGAACTTGCAAATATTCTTCGCTTTGCCAAGGCTACTGGCAGGTTCTCCCTCACTGAATCTTACTAATCTCCAATAACCAGCGAGCGGGCAGCTATGCTGAAGTACAATGGACCAATAAGTCTAAGTGCTTGTCATCTACTGATGACCCCACTGCACATACAATACAATACAATACAAGAGTAAGGCGACGCATTTATTACAAATTTACAAAATTATCTTCAGGACATCATTAACGAAGTTAAGAATGGAGAGCACCAGAGCACCAGATATAAGGAATTCCTTACAATGACCTTTCTCGGATAGAGTAAATCACTGGTGGGGGATCCAAAAGGACACTGTCAAAACGCAAAGAAACACGTTTTAGTACAGATGAAGCTAAAGCCGTGATAACTGACAAGAAAGCGTCATTAAAACCTTGGTCAAAGTGCTCCACTAATATATTAGATGAAAAAGCTCGCCTCGAATTGGAATACAGACTTTTCAAGTAGCACGCGAAGGAAAAGTACCAGTGGAGGAAATATGCAAACAATGTATGTGGAGGGCCCGTATCGGGAGTTAAAAGAAATTTCATCTTCGGCTGCTGATAGAAACGAGTCTATCCAAGAACTCCGACAAACCAGCTTGAACAGGACACAAACATTTTCAAAACAGCCTTCGAGAGAAGGATAAATGCCCAGAAATCCGTTCACCAAACTTCATCAATAATGCTCAACGCTGCTTCTTGTGAATGACGCTAAAATACTACACAGATGGCAACAGTATTGTGAAGGACTTCTTAATCAAAAATTTCTTCGGATATATTTCCTGAACGCCGATACAATGAAGAAGTGCACGACATTACTATCGAAGAAGTTAGGAAAAAGATCAGACTCCAAAAACGGAAAGCAGTTGGGCCGTACAATATATAGGGTAGTTTCGGAAAAAGATAGGAGACATCAGGTCCAAATGGTTCATGATTCTCATCTCCAAACTGATGAGAGGCAATCCAATGCCTAACCAGTGGAGTGAACATTTTCATCTTCTTTCTTTGTACAAAGGAAAATGCGATACGCGAGACTCTGATAATTACCGTTCAATCAAGCTGATATTCCACACCATGAAGGGCGCGTATTAGATAGCCGAATGCAGAACATAATACGGCAATCCAAATTATCATGATCATGATCATGATGGAAAACACCGTCATACATACATTCCTTCCTCTTTTAGCGGGGTCAGTCACCTTGACGTGCGCACCATCACCACAAACAAATTCGATGGTACCGGTGCGGAGGCTTACGACGTAAAGAGTCATCGGGCTTGCAAGGGCCAGGCCGTCCGATGAGCGTCAACCAAGAACTGACCAGGACTTCACGTCTGCTCCTACCCCACCCTTACATACCCCATCTGCCCCTCTCCCTTTTTGCTTACCCCCCCCCCCCCCCCGCCCTCCTTACTTAAAACTTTTCGGCAATGCCCGGGGAGACAACCCCGACAACAAATCCCCAAATCTAAGGTGGAACAGCTAGCGCCGAGAGATGAATGGCTAAGGGGTTCTTAGTCGATAGCAGCGAACTTCGGATACCAGGCGACCTCCGATTTCAAGATAGCCTTCCTGTGGTTATACGGGTAGACCACGGGCGACCTTCCTCTCCCGTTCACTCGTGGGAATCAAAATAGATCCGTTTAAAAAAAAACAAATAGAGAATGATGCCTCTACAACTGCATCATCAACTAGGGATGTTTCAGAACACCCTGCTTTACCAACTGGGGATGTTTTAGAACACCCTGGCGTAAATGACGTGACACCTGCCAATCGGGAAGGGTCACAAACCACGGATTCGGAGATGATGAGCTTAGAAGAGAACTTGTCCCTTCTTAGTGACGATATCTCTGAGTCCAGTACGCTATGCAATGTTAGCATACTCTCGGATGAAGTGCATCCCTTGAATACAGGCGCGCCGGAGACCTCTGGCATAACTGCACAGACTGAGTCTAAGCGCGTCAAATTCACACCATCCGAACAGTGCCGTTTTAAGCGCGCGCTGAAAAAGGGAAAAAACGTAGAGCAGGCCAGAGCACTTGCTCTCTCGACAGAGGTCGACACAGGCTCCGAGGTGAAGCGTACAAGGTCCGAGGACAATACGCCGCCCCAATCCGAAGCGAAACGAGCTCGCACAGGAAATACAGCCGTCGACAAAGTCTCCTATAGAGACATAGCGAGCTTTGTAAGACTGGGTGTAGTACCTGTCGATCTGGATCGCAATCCTCTCAGTAATGAGCAAATGGCTCAGATTCAGTAGAGGATTATGGACATCACCATCGAACAACGTGATGAGGGGACCAAACCAGCCTTCCGCGGTACAACTTTCAAAGCCGGATGGCTAATGATAGTATGTGCGGATGCTACCACTGCAGAGTGGATGAGCACAATCTTCGCGAAGCTCAAAGAGAAATGCGGGATGGAAGTGACGCTTGTGGGGGAAGAACTGTTCCCGAAACCACATATCGTCAGAGCCTTCTTCCCACATAGTACCGGAGTAGCGAATGAAAGAATACTGGCAATTCTAGATGGCCAGAATAAAGAACTCAACACCAGAACGTGGAGAGTTCTGCAAAGATCTGACGACAGAGATGTCGCCCATATGGTCCTTGCTGTAAACGAAAGCACGATGAAGCGACTTGTTGAGCTAAAGGGGATGGTCTCGTTCAGATTTGGACAGATCAAAATAATCCTCAAGAGCGCGGACAAATCGACGAATCAGGCGTCAAGAGAAAACCAACAAAAGGCTACAACACCAGGGGCTAGTATAAGTACTGCCACTGATGCTTCAGAAAAGCCTTCCACAAGCGCCAACAGTAGCGCCACACCACCAGTGGCTGGCATTAGTGCTGCCACGGGTAACTCAGTTGCTAAAACAACTGTGGTGCTGGATGCTAAAGCAAAGGCTAAGAAAACGGACAGCACAAACGCGCACCGTAACCGCTTTAGGCCAAAACTGGCGGCCGAACATGCACATATAAGCGGGAAAGATGGACAGAACACCAGAAGTCCAAGGGGGAGACAAAGTGGTCTCTCTCAACAGGGTTACGTACGACGCAGGGGTGATAACAAACCTCATAGAGTGCGTAATCCCGAGTACGTGAAGAAGAAATGACGCCTCTAACTGTGCTGCAGGCAAACCTGCACCGCGCTATGGGTGCATCGGACACCTATAGCCAAAGATGTGCCGAAAGGAACGTCGCTCTTGGTTTAATCCAGGAACCATGGGCAACTACAGGTAAGATCTTTGGTCTTAACAGCAGAAATAGAGAGCTAATTTTTGCCAAAGGTAATTTCAGACCTAGGGCAGCTCTTTCCATTGCGAAAGATATAAAATTCTCTCTCATTCCAGGTTTCAATACTAGGGACCTGGTGGCCGTTTTAATTGAACGCCACAATGGCCATGTGATACACAAGTTTGTATGCGCATCGGCGTATTTTGCTGGGGACATAGAGGAGGTACCACCTACACCAGTACAGGAACTTGTCCAGTACTGCCAAACTCAGCAAGTACATCTTGTTATCGGCTGCGACGCGAATGCACATCACCAGATTTGGGGCAGCCGAGACACAAACAAAAGAGGTGAGTTACTTTTAGATTACCTATATAGTAAAGACCTAGTTATTCTAAATAAGGGTGATAAGCCCACTTTTAGGAACAGTATACGAGAAGAAGTTTTAGACCTTACTCTCTCGTCTCCTTTTATACAAAACATTGTAGAGGACTGGCACGTGTCTGATGAAGCTTCTCTGTCTGATCATATACATATTATGTTCAGGCTGCGATGCAACACCGAGTGCGCGCCGGTCAAATACAATAATAAATTAACTAACTGGAGAACCTATAGTGAAAATCTGGCAATCAGAACTGATCTGCTACCAGATTCACCACTAACACCGAATGATGCGGACGCTGCACAATGTCAGCTTAACGACATCATTATCTCATCCTTTAGGAATAGTTGTAAGGTAAAGCGCACCGTGGTAAAAAGAAGCGTACCATGGTGGAATGAAAACCTGGAAACTATCCGCAAGAAGGTGAGAAAACAATTCAATAAATCGAAAAGCACCGGCGTATGGGATCAATATCGATCCATGTTAACCAAATACAACCAAGAGTTGCGAAGATCTAAAAGGGCCTCATGGTGCGCAAACTGCGAAAAGCTGAAAAAACTCCCAGCAGTGGCGCGGCTCCAGAGAGCGCTTTCAACAGATCCTTCAAACTGCATGGGATTGCTCATCAAACCTGATGGAACAATCACAAGCGACCGGGAAGAAACTCTCATAACCTTGCTGCAAGTTCACTTCCCTGGTTCCCTAATTGTCGATCACACAACTGATCACACTACTGAGGTTTCATATCCAACTAACCTCAGCAGAAATAATAGTTTATCTGGTAAATTATTTAGTCCAGATAAGGTAAAATGGGCCATAAACTCATTTAAAACCATTCAAGGCACCAGGAAGTGACGGAATTTTTCCAGCCCTCATTCAAAAGGGTATGGAATTCTTCCTACTTAACATGATTGCCTTATTTAGGTTCAGTTTCAACTGGGGCTACATACCACGCACTTGGCGGGAGGTCAATGTAGTATTTATCCTCAAACCAGGTAACAAACCTAGTGAACTACCTAAATCCTATCGTCCCATAAGCTTGACATCGTTTTTCCTGAAAACAATGGAAATAATAATTGACGTTCATATCAGAGAATGCGTTACTTTCAGCATGCCTCTACACCCCTGTCAATATGCGTATCAAAAAGGCAAATCAACGGAAGGCGCCCTGTTAAAACTAACAAATCACATAAACAACGCCTACCGTTGCAAAGAAATTGCACTATGCGCTTTTCTTGACATAGAGGGTGCTTTTGATAACACCGGTTATGATCCAATATCAAACGCTTTAATTCACCGAAAGGAAGACTTTCCCACCATAAACTGGATAAAAGCGATGCTCGAAAGTCGGAAAATCACTGCTTCGTCAGGACAGACTTCAGTATCAGTTTCAGCTATAAAAGGCTGTCCACAAGGAGGAGTTTTATCACCCCTCCTGTGGTCTTTGGTCATAGATGACCTACTTCAAAAATTAAGTAATTTAGGCTACGACATAATAGGGTATGCCGATGACTTGGTCATCATTATTAGGGGCAAAGAATCAAACGTAGTTACTTCACGTATGCAAAACGCCCTTAAGATAGCTATAGACTGGTGCGTCAAGGAAAATCTCTCCATAAACCCCAGTAAAGCTATCATAGTTCCTTTCACAAAAAGAAGAAATCTCAGCTTAGCTCAGATTTCACTAAATGGCACGACCATTGAGTATTCCGACGAAGTCAAATATCTTGGAGTAATCCTGGACAAAAGACTAAACTGGAACTCTCACATCAACAACAAAATCACTAAAGCTAACAGAGCTTTATGGGCCTGTCGACGCACATATGGCAGAACCTGGGGAATCTCTCCAAAGATTGTCCACTGGATCTACACAGTGATGATAAGACCCATTATAACATACGCCTCCATTGTATGGTGGACAAAATCCACACAAAAGGTCGCAAAATAGAAGCTCAGAAAGGTACAACGGCTTGCGTGCCTTGGTATCTCCGGAGCCATGCGAACCTGCCCAACGGCTGCCATAGAGGCAATAACAGGTATTACACCTCTCCACATATACATTCAAAAAGTGGCGATCCGCAGTGCAATAAGTCAAATACAGTTAAACGAGATAAGTCTTAACGATCATCCGGAACTTAAGACCCTTCTTGGTGAACTGCCAGAACTCAACATGAACTGCGCGGTCACAGACCGCATCCATAAAACACTATGCTTCAATAAGCGGTTCTCCACGGAGATTGCCAAGAGAGAAGCATGGGTTAGTAATAACCCACCTAACAGCCACAACGGCATAAAGTGGTATACGGATGGTTCTAAAATGGAAGCGGGGGTAGGAGCGGGAATATACGGACCAAACAAACGCTTTACGATACCCATGGGAAAAAGTCCCAGCGTATTTCAAGCAGAGCTCCACGCCATTCAAGAATGCGCTAGCCACATAAATTTATCTGGTATAAAAGGTGCAACCATCCATATATTCACGGATAGTCAAGCAGCTATAAACGCCCTTAGCTCGCATTAGCACGATTGACTCCAAATCAGTCATGTACTGCTTCAACACCCTACAGGCACTCGGAACAAGTAACAAGACCAAGCTATGGTGGGTTACGGGTCATGTCGGGGTGGAAGGTAACGAAAAGGCCGACGAACTGGCCAGAAAAGGTTCGGAAACACCCTCCATAGGTCCCGAACCCTTCTGCTGCACTCCTAGATCAGCAGCAACGGCAGCAATAAAAAGCTGGGAATACAGAAAATGTATCCATCTATGGGAAAGCATCCCAAGTTTAAGACAGACCAAACAAGCCGTTCGGCCTTTCAATAAAAATGCCAGCAAATGCCTAAACCTAAGCAGGCATGATATCAAAAACTTAGTAGGTTACCTTACTGGCCACCATGGTTTAAGATATCATCTACACAAAATGAAAATAGTAGACTCTCCTGAGTGCCGACTCTGTCTTGAAGAGGACGAGTCAGCTGAACACATTTTATGTGAATGTCCGGCCCTAAACGGAATTAGAAAGAAGATCTTTTTCAGGGAACAGATGTGCCCTGAGGACATAAAGAATTCTTCTACTAGTTGAATTGTCCGCTTTACACGGAAAGTGGAAACTCTACTAGTCTAAATTTTTCTGGCCCACACGGCACAAAAGATCTTTTTAGGTCGAAGTGCCCCATATTTAATCGCCTTAGCGAGCCAGAACTTAAAAAAAAAAAAAAAAAAAAAAAATACATTCCTTAAAGGATTTGCATATGGTGTTAGTTGATTTTAAAAAGGCATATGATAGACAAGCAAGGGATCTGATATTGATGGCACTAAGACAACGAGATTTTCCAGAAACTTACGTACGGATGATCATGGACATGTATGAGGGAGTAAAGACAAGATTAAGATGCCCGCTGTTGTCACCGAGGAGTTCGCCATCAAAGTCGGTGTACACCAAATTCTTAAGTTCCTTGATATTTTGTACAGTCCTTGATTTTCTGCTTGAAATAAAAGTGATTGACTCCAAAGTGCATCAGTTATTCTTTGCTGACGATGGAGCCATCATTGGCGAGGATCAAACATCCCTGCAACGAACACTTGATGTATGGGTGGAATTTTTGGAGGGGAATTGGTATCGTATAAGTCCGAAAAAACAGAATCCTTTTGCCGAGTGTATATATACCAATAAAAACCATTGGTTGCTAAGCTACCATCGTGGCTGCACAACTGGAAGTTGAGGTTGCTGTGTTGTTCTGTTCTGACATAGTGTAATCACCGACGAAAACTATGAAACTTTCTGAACATATTCTTATTCACCGCATTGCCAACTTATTATTCGATACCAACTGTCATCACTCGGGTCATTCGCTCCAAACCAAAGTTAATTTTTTTTTTGTTAAATTTGTTTTACAAAGAGCTTAAATTCTCGAAAACGTCTAGAAAAAACAGCTTTTGATCACTTTTACTAAAAACAATACTCAAATTAGATTTAATTCAATAGGAACAGAAGTCATAGTTACAATTTATGGCAAAATTACCACCTAGTGAAAGTGGGATGAATCCTTGTTCGGTACCAACACCCTTTCCGGATAATGACGGCGATGAAAGGTGGCTGAGCATACATAAACGTTTCCTATCGGAGTGCCGTGAAAAGGATCCCGATGTGATATTCTTAGGTGACTGTATACTAGAGACGCTGCAGGACACCGAAACATGGAATTTGTACTTTGCTCCAATGCACTGCCTTAATTTTAGCATTCGAAATGACCGAACTGAAAACGTTCTCTGGAGAGTCGAGAATGGGGAATTGGATAATGTAAAACCTAAGGTAAGATTGAAGATGATATCATTGCTTAAACGTGATTTCTTCAAATCAGGCGGACTATGGAAATACAATTCTTTCTGATGTTTTTCATAAAATAATATTTACGTACATAATGTAGATTAGGTTACCTTTACTGTTTTGTCTGCTGAGGCTCATCATGTTTTATCAAGGTTTTTGTTCATGTTTTTTTGTTATATGTTTTCTAAATAGAGACTTGTTTGTGGTTCCTGATTACCAGGGCGACACTGACAGCTCGCCTGCATGGAGAGTCAGCAACGTCAGCGTGACACCTTAGAATACGTTTCAGTTTCTCTTGTCGTATTCCTTGTAGTACGATATGTTTACCAATTCCAACGTCATATGGCGGTATTTATCCCTAACATCGAAGCTATGCTTAGAATCAAAGGGATCATAGCCCTCCCATTTCACTTAATCCCTCCTGGTTCGCCGGTTTGACCTCAATGATTATGTGCAGAGGTCTGCATTTCGAATAATTTTATAACTGAGGCAATATCAAATGATGGTGATGTTGCAACTGTGTGATCCAAGAGACACGTGCGTGCTCCCGTTAATGGTTGATTTTCCTTTTTATTTTCTCATTTTGTGTTTCCTATGACTTTCTCGACGTGGTCGAATCCTGATTTAATCCATGTGTCGGCACTGCTTATAAATAGATCTAGGGTAGTGGCACCTATTTCCGAACAGTTCCAGTAGTCGAACACTTTTACTGAAAATCGTTAAAATAACGTTATTTTTCTTGCTCTGAGTAAAAAAACGGAAGAAAATAAATATGTATGCTTTTCTCTATACATGTACGCGATGTCTCACTCATTCATTTACTATTTCTTATTCAAACAGTCGTCGTCGTCGTTGCAAGGTTCTCGCATATGCAGACGACTTAGCGCTTCAGAAAAAAAATTAGTTAAAGTGCTCAAGGAAAATAGTGTTTAATTGTGAAAATATAACGTAAGTTCGTTTAAAAGTTTTTATTTCTTAGTTGAGATATATAATTATTATAATTTGCACTGATTAGTTCAAAATTTGTTTAGTTTGTTAATGTTTTTAACTGTTCGGCCAGAGGAAACTAAATGCTATGAGTTTCCTTTACCGAACACTAGTGTTCGGAATTAGGCAACAGCGTGAATTATATTTTTAAGCATTTTCAGAGTATTTATTGGGGAAAAATAAATTCTCATTTGTATTTAATATGAAAAATGGCCCAATGAATCAATTCTCCAGTAAGCGAACACCATATTCTTTAGTGTTCGGGTAAAGGAAACTACAGCAATATGTATATCCTATGTCCGAACATATTAAAACTTCTTCCAGATTATAAAAGTTATCTTACATATTTATACATTATTTATTAGGTAGATAGTAAAAATGAAAAGCTCCCTCAAGAAATACAATAACTCTTCCCTGGCAGCTGCATTGAGGGCAATAAGAACCAATGCTATGGGTATACGAAAAGCAAGTAGAGAGTTTGGAGTCCCAATCACAACCCTTCACGACAGGATTAAAGGAAAAGTGCAAGACGAGGTAACAAGGAAAGGTCCTGCAACTGTCCTTACAGATAGTGAAGAAAATATGGTTGTGGAGTGGCTTGTGAATATAGCAAAATGTGGTTTCCCACAAAAACCCAATGAGCTCCTGGACGTGGTTCAAAAAATTGTTCAAGACGAACAAAGGAAAACTCCTTTTAAAAACGGAAGGCCTGGAAAAAGTGGTTTTATGGCTTCTTAAAGCGTCACAAGGAGCTATCTGTGAAAGCTTCAGAGACCGTATGTAAGGCAAGAGCAATAGTAACAGAGGAGTCAATTCGAAAATGGTTTCACGACTTAAATGAATTTTTAGAAGAGCAGGGCTGTAAAGACATTCTGTTGGACCCGAAACGAATTTATAACGGAGACGAAACATCTTTTAGCTTAGCTCCAAAGACGGGATCAGTAATCGGCCCAAGAGGTTATAAAAACTTATATCAGGTAAAATTTTCCAACGAAAAAGATAATAATCACAGTGCTTTTGGTTTTTTCGGCCAGTGGTGAAATATTACCTCCAGTTGTCGTGTTCCCATATTTACGTCCTCCAGCTAAAGTTATTAATTCCATGCCTCCAGATTGGGTTGTCGGGCGCTCAGAAACGGGATGGATGAGATCGGAGACATTTTATGAGTATGTCGCAAATGACTTCAATAACTGGCTTCTTAAACACAATATCAAGAGACCGATCCTCTTTTTAGTGGATGGACATAAGTCCCATTTGTCCCTGCATATAAGTGAATTTTGTAGAAAAAACGATATTATTCTGTATTCACTTCCGCCAAATACGACACATATTATGCAGCCGGCAGATGTTGGAGCTTTTAAAGGACTCAAAAGTGACTATCGGACTACAGTAAGGGAATGGTCGAGCAAAGCAGAAAATGTTGCGAAATCCGTCACCAAAACAAATTTTTGTGAAATATTAAAAATAGTCTTAGAAGATAAGGACCGCTCGGATATAATAAAAAATGCGTTTAGAAAATGTAGCATTTATCCTTTTGACCCGAACTCTGTAGACTATACCAAATGTATTCAAAACCACCTAGAATATGTTAACGACGCAGATATAGGAAGCAAATCCGACGATGAAAATAATATTGACATGTCCGCAAAATATCTGGCCATTACAAAAAATACGTTATTACGTCTTCAGAAGGACTTAAACTTGAGTGGGGACATACATTTTAAATCAGTCCTTCAAATTGTCTCGGATGAAGAAAAGAAACTTGGATCCATTAGAGAGCCCGAACCATACGATATAGGTCCGTCAACATCTGGAATTAATGCAACAGAAACTAATATGTTATCACAGGACAACATTTTGCAGCAGACAGAATGCATTTTATTGGAGGCTGAAAAATTGTTGCGAGAAACTGTTCCAATTGAAGAAACTTCAATTAGCATTCAAATTGAGGATGCTATGTCCCAAATTTTAAACTGTGATGATATAGGTAGGTAAACGATTTTCTACTCGGAAGGCAGTAGCCAATAGCTATACTGAATTTGTCTCATAATTTTTGTTTTCCATTGTTTTTTTTTTAGATAATATTCATGTATCACTTTTGGATCTCTCGCCAGGCAGGTCAAACAGTGTTTTAAAAGATTTGAATAGCTCTACTTCCAATGCCATTACAACACATGTTGATTCCACTCCGAGTATAAAGACTTCTAATTCCAAACATACAACACCTGCTTCAAGATTCCGAAAATCACCAAGCAGCTCTTGCTCGTCTTTTGACAAGAATTTAAAGTATCCGGAAGCAATTTGTACGAAGAAGGGGACTCGAAATCTTCCAGAAAATAGACCACCAATGTCGATTTCGTCTCTAAAGTGGATGCAATTCCATAAAAATATAGCCGAAGCCAAGGAAAGGAAAGTAGAGCGAAAGAAATTGATGCAAAAAAGAGATTGAGACAGTTCAATAAAGATAATAAAATAGCAAAGAAAGCTAGAAATACGAGAAATGTGAGAAAGTTAAACCAAAAACAGAAATGCGGTGCATGCGAAGATGAGCTAAATACTGATACAGAAGATGATCAATTGAAAAACATTGGATGTGATGCATGTAGTCGGTGGTATCACTTAGGTTGCACCAAACTTTGTACCGAATCCTTTGATGAAGCTCAAAACTTAGAGTTCTTGTGCAATTTTTGCTCTAAATTATGAATTAATGTGCATTTTTTATCTTTTTACAAAAGTTTATTTAATGTTTTTGTCCCTTTGAAACTTTTTTGCGTTTGTTTTTAAAGAATTATTTTGTTTATTTACTTTCTTTTTAAAGAATTTTTTTTATAATGAAGTTAAGTTAATGTTTATGTTTTAATCATATTTTAAACAATATCTAAGATAATCTTTTATAAAAACATTTAATGTATTTTTAATAACCTCGAAGACTGAATTGTTACTTTGTTTTTAAATTAATGTTAAAATAATTTTTTTTAAGAAAAACATCAGATATTGTCTCAAATATGTGTGTTCGAAAACCAGGAAACTAGATGTTCGGAATAAGGCAACACATGTTCGACTACTGGCAAAAGGCATCATCTTTCAGTTTTTATTTTTTTTTCTCTTAAATGCTTGTATTCATCGGCACAACTTTATTTTGTTGTGAAAAAATAAAGTTTCATCTATCATATTCAATTTATTTTAATAATTTTTCTGCCAAACATACATTTCCGAATCGCCGTAAAGTGTTCGGATACTGGTGCCGCTACCCTACATATGTTTGAAGCTTTGGGCCGATTTATGTTATTTATTAAGAAACATTTTAGAATTCATAAAGAGTAGAACTGTGGGTGCTGTTAAAGATTTGCCTTACCTGAGAGAAGAATATATCAACTGAAGCTAAAAAATACCAGCGCTGCTCACTCGTATGGTGTACTAGCAAAATTTTTTAAACATATTTTAGTAGGGCGCAATGAGGTGTGGCTGATCGAATCCATGCGCTATCAACTTTTTAGGCGCTATCAACAAGAAATGCGATCCTATGTCTTGTGAGAACTATCGAAGCAACTCACTGCTTAATGGCAATCATGGTAGTGTGAGCGAAATTCCTCATCATGTTCCTGGGCTGAAGTATAGTCATTTGTTGTGCCCAAATGTCATGATGATTCAATCCACAATTCTTACTTGCGTCGAAAAAAATGTGCAGTCGGATGGCTAAGGCCATGCGCATATCGGCTGAGTATCTCCGCGGTATACGCAACTCTCCAACAACTTTCAATCTTTCTTTCTTTTTCCAATGGCTGGGGTTGAGCTTAGCTCGTTTTCCCTCTGGCTTCCGCGTATAAAAAAAAAAAAAAAATAAATATTGGATATTAACTATATGGGCATACCTAGCTTCTCCAACCATTTGCTTGTGAAATTGAAGGGACATACAATTTTAAGACGAATCGGGACGGCAAATTTGAGAAGCTTCTCCTGACAATAATACTCTTGGATGTGGGGCAGTAGAAAAAACTCTATACTTGGTCCCGGCGAGGTTTGAACCGGAAACCTTTCCATTTTTTTTTTTTTTTTTTTTTTTGTCGGGCTGTGTGAGACTGCACTGGAGCACTCAGACTCAATACTGGTCCATTGTACTACCAGGCAGACACACCACATTTTACTGTGGGAATTTACTCGTTTTTCTAAGAAAAACGAGAAGGCGCTTCAATGATAAGGAGCTTAGGTTTACAGCACTCACCATATCCGCACCAAATACCTGCCACCTGATACGAGCAAAAGCAGGACAATCACAGAGGAAATGTTCCGCAGTGTCGTCGCTTTCTCCACAGGCTTCGCAGTTGGTGGTGTCGCTTAGGCCTAGCACCTTAAGGTGTTTGGCAAAAGCGTAGTGTCCCGTAAGAACGCCAGTAGTCTGTCTGCTGTCTTTTCTGTTGAGAGACAACAAGACTGCCGCGGATTTCCCACAGACCTCGGGGAGCATTTGCTTAGTCTGTCTGCACCCTGGAGAGTCATGCCAACGGCGATTGTGTTCATAGGAAACCCAACCGTCAATGGAAGCCCTGACCGAGGACGGAGGCAGACAGATCGCTGGTTCAGGTCCTGAGAGGTCCCCCTCTGAGCCTTGTCTAGCAAGTTCATCGGAGATCTCATTTCCCGTGATCCCGTTATGACCCGGGACCCAGACAAGTTTAAGTGAATTCAGCCTTCCGACCGAATTCAGAGATATCTTGCATTCAAGTACTATTTTGGAGGTAGTTAAGGGTTTGAGTAAGGCCTTAAGCGCAGCCTGACTGTCGCTACAGACGCAGATACTTCGCCCCCTCCACCTGTTCCTCGTAACATAGTCCATGGCCATTAGGATAGCATAAGTCTTGGAAGACTGACGCATATTTGCCTAACGGAAAGAAAAGTCTAACGTTATCGCTCTCCACGAAGACACCAGCACCAGATCCTTGATCGGTTTTGGAGCCATCCGTGAAGATTCGACTGCATTCCCTTCCAGGTTCAGAGTCCGGCCAGAACCAGTCCTGGACGCGAGGAAAGTCGACCTCGTATTTGCGCTTTAGCCGAAGTTCCGGTGTCATCGCATCAGACGGCATATCCATAAGACAGGAGTCGAAGGACAACCGTTGCGCAAGTTCATCAAAACTCCAGTGCGAGTTATACCAAAAGCCACCTCTTGTAAGACGTGAGATAGCCTTGATTGTACAGCCCATGATGTAAACATCAAGGGGCGGAAGGTTCAATAGTGCATCTAGGCCGGAGCCAGGCGTGCTGGGGAAGGCCCCGGTGCAGCCGAGACATACCTGCCTTTGGAGTTTGACAAAAGCAGCAGTGACGTATTTACGTGAAAGCTTATTCCACCAAACAACCGATGCGTATGCTATAAATAGTCTTATCATAGCCGTATAATTCCATAGGACTCTTTTCGGTGATAAGCCCCATGTCTTGCCGAAAATGCCTTTGCACTGCCAGAAAACAGAGAGCTCCTTGGCAGTCTTCAGCTCAACATGTTTGGACCAAAGAAGTTTGCTATCCAGGATGACTCCCATATACTTTGCTTCATTGGAGAGTTGGATTGTGACGCCTTTTAGCACTGGCTGAGTCAACCCGACCAGCTTCCTCCTTCTCGTAAAGAGAACAACCTCAGTTTTAAGAGGATTGACCAAGAGCCCATTCCTAGTGCACCATTCGTCGATCACGTCAAGGGCCGCCTACGCCTTGGCGCATACAGTCGCTAGGCATGATCCAACAGAAAGCACGGCAACATCATCCGCGTACGCCTGAGCGTAAATATTAGAACTGTTGAGTGCGTTCAACAGAGAGTCGACCAGCATACACCACAGCAGTGGAGACAGGACGCCGCCTTGCGGGCAGCCTCTGTTTACCCCCGCCATAACATAGCGACCACAATCCGCATCCGCAACCAACTTTATATTCATTAGCATTGCTTTAATCCACAACACCAATGGTTCGTCTACGCCGTGTTGTCTGGCGGAGCTGCACATGCTATCAAAAATCGCATTGTCAAAAGCACCCTCAATATCGATGAAAATGCCCATCGCGTATTCTTTTCTGTCAAGCGCGCCCTCAATTCTACCAACTAGGTTTTGGAGCGCAGTCTCGCAGGATTTTCCGCGTTGATAGGCATGTTGCATCTGAGATAGTGGGTGCAATCGCAAAGCAGTTTTGCGCACGTGAAGCTCGACCAGCCTTTCCATGCTTTTCAGCAAGAAGGAAGTCAGACTTATTGGTCTGAAGCTCTTGGCGAGTGAGTAGTCACTTCTGCCAATTTTAGGTATAAATGCCACTCTAACTGTACGCCAGGGTGTTGGAATGTATGCCAGTGCTCTTCATATTCGGTAGCAACTGGTTTGTACATTGCTGCAGCATGGCTGGGTATATTCCGTCCGTACCAGGTGACTTGAAGCCGTCAAAAGACGCAAAAGCATATTTAATGGCCTCGTCCGTCACCACGGCCTTCGCAATATACCAGCTACGCCGAGTTGTTTGTCTTGGCTCACTCATAGTCTCGGTAATCGGGGCTGGTTGTGAACCAATTGTAATCTGGTTACCCGGAAAGTGAGACTCCAGCAGATAACTTAGAGTTTCCGCTTTCGTCTCAGTGAACGTACCATCAAGTTTTCTAAGTGAGTCCAGTTTGGCTGGTTTGCCCTTTTTCAGAACTTTAACCAACCTACTAGTTTCACCCAGCGTTTCAATCTTTTCGCAGAAATTCTTATAAGAAACACTTTTCGATACCCGAATTAGCCTCTTATATTCCTTCTGCTTCGATCGGTAGAGATTCCAGTCTGTCTCCAAATCAGTCTTGAGTGACCTATTTAGAAGCTTTCTAGCTTCTCTACAAATTCTTTGCAGTTCCGAGCTCCACCAGGGAACCGGTGTTCTGCCAGGGGGTTTGCTTACTGGGCACGTCAGTTCAAAACAGCTAGTAATGGTACTATTCAGGTCTTGAACAGCTTCCTCTACCTTTTGTCTCGTCCTGAGTTTGGTTGGAGTTTTGAGAGTTTTCCCTAATTCCTCAGTTACGTCTGAGACGTCACCCAAACCATTACCCCGAGCACCTCCCACATTTCCCTTGCCTAACGGCACATTATTCCTTTAACAATGGAGACCACCCAACGGCACATTACTTGTGCATACTTGTGCATACTTAGCACAATCCAATCCTTATCGGATGCACACCCTTTCCCTTCCACACATCAATAAGAATATATCATACCCAAATGAGATAAGAAATTGCTAACCCAATCTATTTTTGTACTGAATTGGAACCACAATTAAAACCAAGCTTGGACACATTCAGTCAGTCTTTAACTCACCAAGCTACTGAGAAGTGCAGCCTCGCTTAGACAGCGGCTTCTCCTTAGCTAATAATTAATTAATATAACCAAATAAAAAGATGTAAAATAGAAATAAGTTAATAAATAAAATAAAAAGAAAAATTTAAAAATAAAGAAAACGTTTAAGTTTTTTTTTGACAAACCGCGGCACGAAACCGTAATTGGCGCAGTCGGTAATTTTCGAATACGTGAAATAATAACGAACAAGTGAATTTTGCGGTTGACCTAAGTCATTCAATTCGAAAGAAAAGAACCTAACTTCCGAGTAAGAAAGTAAACATTCGGGCAAAGGAAAGTGAACAAAAATGTTAAAGTTCGAATAAGAAAAATAAAAATTGAGCGCGTAATCACAAGTGAACTATTTCAAAAAAGAAAAAAGTGAAAGCTGTGTTGAAAACCGTGTGCGGGACCCTAAATAAATCCAAAACGACGTTCAATTAAGAACGATCAAAGTTAGAAAATCTTTAAAAAGTGTTAGGTAATCCAAAGTGTCGTTCAATTAAACATTCTCAAAACTGTGTGTTCTGCGTGAATAAATCGAAATTAACCGAAAACAAAATATCACGTTCGACGAACGGAGAGCCGCAAACATGAGTTTAAATAATGTAGAGCAGTGCCTCGCTGTACTCACACAGCTGATGGCAAACCAGAGCCAAACAACAAGTGTAAGGGCTAAAATCGAGAAGGAAATTAGATTCCTAACGGCATTCCAAGGAGAACCAGGGACGTTGCCCTCGTTCGCAGCGTCAGTCACGAAGGTCCTAGCTAACTACCAACTGGAAAATGACAAGAAGCAGGTGTTCGAAGTCATTTTCGACACAAAAATCTCAGGAGCAGCGAAAAATCTATTGCAGGTAGATCCACCAACGGATTGGAGCCAGTGCCTCAACAAATTGAAACAGCATTTCCGGGCATCAAAGGACGAGCTCACCATAACCAAGGACATAGGAGTATTAAGAACACTACTAATTATCCTTCTGACAACAAAAATAACAGTGACAACAGGACAAAAGATCGACATACAGAATTTAAACGAAGGCAATGGATTTATAACAATTAGAGGCGAAGAAACTAAAGTCATTGAAAGTTACTATAAAATTTTGCATGTCATAAATATAACACTATGGACGGACAGTTTTGAACTTCTTAAACACAACGTTGAAATCTTAAAAGACAAGTACGAATACCCAACTATTATACATGGATTAAACCAACTAGGACAAGAAATAAATAGTTTAATTCAACATAGAAAAAAAGAGCTCTATTCAATTTCCTAGGAACAAGTTTAAAATATCTGGCAGGAACAATGGACTACGAAGACGAACAAGAAATAAAAACAAAACTTGGCTTAAACGAACAAAACAATAAAAATTTAATTGACGGGATGAACGACCAAATTAAAATAAATTCCGAATTTTACGAAAACATTTATAACATAACAAAACATATTAACAAACAGCAAACAGACATAAAAAAACAATTTTCAACAAAGTAAAGTAATTGATAAGCAAAACTTCAAAATAACTACAATGCAACATGCATTTCAAATCCAATACGATATACAATTGCTAAGCGATCAGGTTAAAAAAGTAAAGGAAAGCATTTTACTCAGCCAAATAGGTCTCTTAGGAAAAGATATTTTGTCACCAAAAGAAGTTGAACATTTTAACATAACATTTGAAAACTTTAAGGATATCAAAAGTTCAAGTATATTTCACTGAAACCAAATAATCTTTGTTATTATGATCCCAGTATATGATAATACAAAATTTCACCGTGTATTTATTGAACCAATTCCAAATTTAGATTTTCTTGAACTAAACTCTAATTACAAAACAATAATAACAGATGGAAAAACTAATTATAAAGATGATAATAAAGTTTTAAGAAAAAATGAACTGAAAATTATTGATGATGAATGTATTAAGAATATTTTCGAAAAAAATACAAGCTGCAATTTCATAAAAAACAAAAATATAGAAATTAAACAATTAGCAAACAATATTATAATACTTAAAAATATGCCCAAAACAAACCTGTAATAATTTTAAACTAGAATTAATGGGCACTTATGCTATCAAATTTGAAAATTGTGTAATAAACATAAATAATATTAAGTACGAAAATTTTATATATTATGAAAGTTTTATAATACCTAGCTTAAGTAACGTAAAAATCAAAGCAATCGACATGAATTTTTCTAGCGCTGAAATTAATGTAAAACAAATAGAAAATCGAAAACTTATTGATGAAATTAAATTCAAACATAAAAAATACAATAGCATACATTATAGTCTTAACTTTTTAATTTTGGGTTTAATAATTGTATTTTTAATTATTTGTTCCACAAAAAGAATCAGAAAAAGTAAAATTAAAATAAACATTCAAAATAATGATTCTACGGAGCAGAATCCTAAGGGGGGAGGAGTTACGTCTGAGACGTCACCCAAACCATTACCCCGAGCACCTCCCACATTTCCCATGCCTAACGGCACATTATTCCTTTAACAATGGAGACCACCCAACGGCACATTACTTGTGCATACTTGTGCATACTTAGCACAATCCAATCCTTATCGGATGCACACCCTTTCCCTTCCACACATCAATAAGAATATATCATACCCAAATGAGATAAGAAATTGCTAACCCAATCTATTTTTGTACTGAATTGGAACCACAATTAAAACCAAGCTTGGACACATTCAGTCAGTCTTTAACTCACCAAGCTACTGAGAAGTGCAGCCTCGCTTAAACAGCGGCTTCTCCTTAGCTAATAATTAATTAATATAACCAAATAAAAAGATGTAAAATAGAAATAAGTTAATAAATAAAATAAAAAGAAAAATTTAAAAATAAAGAAAACGTTTAAGTTTTTTTTTTTTACAAACCGCGGCACGAAACCGTAATTCCTCCCTGAAGCGTATCCAGTTGGTTTTTCTCGGATTCCTCCTCTCCTGCAAAGTTATGGCTTCGCAACCGATTTGGAATTCGATATATCTATGGTCTGAGAGGGACACCTCCGAAGAGACCCTCCAGTTAGTAACCGCCTTAAAGTATCTATTTGATAAAGTTAGGTCGATCACTTCCTGTCTTCTTGACGTCACAAAAGTTGGTTGCGAGCCAACATTGTTGATAGTAAGATCAGATGATAGAATGAAATCCAGGAGATGGTTTCCTCGCATGTTGCATTTGCTGCTGCCCCAAACAATGTTTTGAGCATTGGCATCACAGCATATAACTAGGCCCATCTTCCTGGTATCGCAATAGTCAATGAGTTCAGCAATTGCGCTCGGTGGTGGAGGCACTACCGGGGGAGATAAGCTGACGCCACGACGAAGGTCTTCCAATTTCCATTCGTTTCGTAGCTAATGGCTGCAGCAACCAAATCTTGGCCACAAAATTGTCCAAGCTTAGTCGCTGAGAGAAGACTCGATACAGCAAGACAAGCCCTTGGTCTCTCGGACCGCTCGTCACAGAGTATCGTAGTGCCACGGACACCTCCAAGGCCACAGATGCGATTTTTCCACACCCATGGCTCCTGTATGGATGTTATGTGGGCTTTTGTATTCAACACAGAAAGCTTCTTACTGATGAGTGCAGTAGCAGCCTTGGAGTGTTGAAGGTTAATCTGAGTAAATCCAATCATTGGAAATACATCAGCTGGAAGTGTTCTAGTGGAAGGGCACGCAGAAGGTGCGCGCGCAGTTCCACCGACAGGAGTGCTTGAGGTCTTCTTCCTCCGTTTTTTCCTGCGGTCGAAAAGACCACGGGTGGATTTTCGCCCATGCGAGTACCACCTGGAGTAGTTATATCTTTTAGTTGTTCCTGCATACTTGTTTTTGGTTTGGTTCGCGATAGAGCTTTGACGGTGTATAAAACGCCGCTATAACTCTAAAACCTCGGATCACGAACGTAGCGTACCGAGGTCCCCCTATCCACCACCGGGGGACGCGCCTGGTAGGTAACCAACCCGCAGGAAACCTTTCCATTAGTAGTCCTACAAGACGAATCACTGAGCCACTTGCTTCCCAATATAAAGCAAAAATATCTTTATCGTTTTGTCTGCTTGTAGACAATCCTTCACATTTCATCAGTCAACCATATAATTAAAGAACAAACTTTTAAAAGAACCGTATGGCAATACAAGAAAGCCAATTGGTAAAAACTACGGTTTCTTTAAGAGTTTTAACTGGTCGCTGTGCTTCCTCGACAGCGACGTGGATGCTGCTGCTGATATTATCACAAACATAATTCACCTGGGCATGAAGTCTTTTATGCCAGGATAAAAAGTATCAAACCCAAGGTTAACGCGTGGTGTGACTCGAGCTGTAAAGATGCTATCAGGCTAAAAGAGGTAAGCTTTCGGCTATTGTGGTATGGGTTGGCTTTGACCCATCTGAGGAAAGCCTTAACAAGTTTAAACGAGCCAGAAGTGACTGCAATGTCCACATTAATCGCGCCAAATTCTCCTATAACCAAAAGTTAAGGCAAAAAATACTACAAAGTCCCACGGATAGGAAAAACTTTTGGTCATTATTAAAAAAACATCAAGAATTCGGCCTCATCATCTATTCCGACACTCATTTACAATGACATTCCAGCTGTCAGCTCTATAGATAAGGCCAATCTGCTTGCTGCTCATTTTGCAGTCAGCTCAACGCTCCCAGATAGTGCTTTGTCTCCCCCTTTACTCGAGCGCGTAGAATACTTCATGGGACCAATCTACTTCCGCACTATTATAGTGGTTAAAGTACTTCGAGATCTTGACACACACAAATCCGCTGGTCCAGATGGTATTTCCCCTATCGTTCCGAAGAGATGTTCTTCTACCCTGGCAAAACCACTGCGTAAGCTTTTCCAACTGTCCTATTTTTCAGGACTCTTCCCGGGAAGTTGGAAAACAGCATTTGTCCAGCCTGTACCAAAAAAATGCGAATCTTCTCCCTCCTCCTACCGACCAATTGCACTTACGTCCCTTCTTTCGAAGAAACGCTGATCAACCTTCAGGTAATGAAATATCTTGAATCTCGAAAACTTCTCAATGACCGGCAGTACGCTTTTCGGGGCAACAGGTCAACCGGTGATTTGATGACATATCTAACCAGTCTCTTCACCAACGTGGTGAAAGTAAGATTGTTGCGCTTGATATTTGAAAGGCATTTGACAGAGTTTGGCATCAAGCTCTCCTGTCGGAAATGCGTGCATTTGGAATCGATGAAACTTTTCTTCAATGCATTAGAAATTACCTTTCGGACCGTTTAATTCAGGTTGTTTTGGACGGTTTCAAGTCTGTAACTCACCAAATAAATGCTGGTGTCCCCCAAGGCTCTGTTCTGTCCTCGACTCTCTTTCTCATTTTTATAAATAATGATCTCCTGTCTGTTACTTCTAATCCAATCCATTCCTTTGCTGATGACAGTACCCTCAGCTTCTCATATTCGTTTCTTGGGTCACGCCCCTCATCTTCGGGTGTGGAACTGGAACGGCAACGTATGTTAAGCTCATTAAATTCCGATCTTAACAGCATAACTCAGTGGGGTAAAACCAATAGAGTGGAATTTAATGCTTCCAAAACTCAATGCTGTCTCCTGTCATTAAAGCAAAACCCACACACACTGCCATTATCCATGAATGGCACTTGCATCGCTGACACCGAAAGACTCCATTCTGGTTATGTGTGTTAATGACAATCTTCGTTGGAATTACCACATACTCGATGTCGCCAAGAACGCAGCGAAATGTCTAGGCTTCCTTAAGCGACGCAAGAAATATTTCACCCCTTCTGATCTGGCTACAATTTATAAGGCGTTTATTCGCCCGAAACTCGAGTACAACGCTCATATCTGGTCTGGTGCACCAATAACTTATTTGGAGCTACTTAACAGGATCCAAAAACGCGCGATAAAACTTATTAACGACCGAGACATCGCGAGATCGATTGACTCTCTTAGTCATCGTCTAATGTCTCCTGCCTTTTGTTATTTTATCGTTATTTCGACCATAAGTGTTCAAACGAAGTAGCCAGTTGCATTCCCCCCCTTGAACATTTCTTTTTTTTTATTTTATACATATAGATTTACTACGCACTATCTCTACATAAGTAGGATACTTTCACCTGCCCTAGAAGGGACTAGGCTCTGGTGTTCAATTTCTAGTGGTTTTTTAGTAGTTTTAGTTTATCTAGCAATATTTAGCTATTGTAATACAAAGAAAGTTTAAACCAGTAGTATAAAACACTAAGGGAATCTAATCATAGTTGGTCTTAACATAATTTACAACATTTTGCTTGAAACTTAAAAGTCGATTCTCTAACTTCTATTCATTAGGTAGCTCGTTGAACATTTTAAAGCCTTTATACAAAAAAACTGTATTCTGTGCTTTTACTGTTGTAAAGTATGGAAGACGAAAGTTATTTCTGTTACGGACATTATAGTTATGTACACTACCGACATATATTATTTTATCACAGAGGTATCTGGGTAACAAATCATTTTTCATTTTAAACAACAAACAACAACACATTCATAATCGTCCTTTGTCGCAAACTCAACCATTTCAGCGCATTCACCATGTTCACAATTGGAGTCAGCCAGTGGCATTTTAAAATTATGCGCATCGCTCTATTTTGTAACCTTTGCAGTCTATCCAACATAGTATTGTTCGCTAAATATATAATTGTAGAACAGTATTCAAAATGTGGCTTGATTATTGTATTATATACATTTATTGCACATATAATTGACATTCTTTTTCGTATTCTGCCAAAAAACCCAATTTTTTTACCAATTTTCTTTGCTATGTATGCAATATGATCATTAAAATTTAAATTCTCATCAATCATAATACCCAGATATTTTATTTCACTAACAATTTCAACTGATTCGTCATTGATCACTATTCTACTATTGGACAACCCATTGATAAACATGCACTTCGTCTTGCTTATATTTAATCTTAATTTGTTCATCTGAAACCATTTATGCAGTTCTTTTAAATCACTGTTTATCTGTTCAATACATTCTTCTAAATTATTACACGAAACATATAAGAGACCGTCGTCAGCGAAAAGTTGTAATCGTGAGCACTTGACAACTTTTGGCATTTCATTAATATATATTATAAAAAGCAACACCCCCAGAACCAATCCCTGTGGCACACCCAAGATTACATTTATTGCCTCCGAGACTGCATGATCTACCCTTGTCCTCTGTGTGCGTCCTTGCAAATATGACTCGAACCACCTTAATTCATTCTCTTTAATTCCATATTTATTGAGCTTATCTATTAGGATGTCCCTGTCAATTGTCTCAAATGCTCGTTTCAGATCGATAAAGACTGCAGCAATTTTATTTTTTGAGTGAACTTCATTTTTACACTCCGCCAAGATGAGATTTATTAGCGACTCACAGCTATGTCTACCTCTAAACCCCGATTGGCACTCCGCGAATAGATGATTTTCCTCCATATATTTTTGAAGCTGCTGCTGCACAATTTTCTCCAAGATTTTCGCTTCGTTGAGCAGCATATTGATTGGGCTAAAGTCTGCTGGTTTCTTAGGATTCTTCAATTTTTCTATTGGAACAACTATAGACTCTTTCCATGATTCTGAGAAAATTCCATAACATATTAGGATCTTTTTTATTTTTCATATTTTTTAAAATGACCCTAAGCTCATTTAGTGTTATTTCTTTAAATTTAAAAGTTTTGTTCACCGGCTGAATTACGTTCACATATTAAATACTGGGAATAGCATTATATATATGTGAACGTTATATTTTCCTCAGCCACTGTTTTTCCTTTACATTATAACCTACAAACATTCAAAACCAACGTGCATCGGCATCTCTCCTTTTCCTCTCACCCCAATTTCCTTAACGCCCGCGCTGTGTAGCTTTTACATTATAAGGGCCCAACAAAATCCCTTTAGTGCGTGCAGATTATAAAAATATAAATAATAAAAGATAATCTTTGTCCATCAGTTGGATTGAGTTGCAGATAGTGCACTCTGCAGTTATCCTTATTTTGAGTCTGTGTAGATGATAAGCAAGGCGAATGCAGTCGTGTCATGTATGTAGCCTGAATTGTACTGGCTGGTTTCTAGGTGTTTCTTGATTATATTTTCCCATCTTTTTCCTCTGGGCGTTGTCTGATGTACTTTTACATTTTCGTTGTTGAAGACTTGCAGAATGATTGACTTGATACTGTGGAAAGATGTTTCGTTCTATGTAGTTGTTGCTGTTTTAGTAACTTCTCTTAGTACCAACCAGATTGAAAGAGGAGGTAACAAAAAATAAAAGTGTGTATTGTGTGTTTCTCCACCTAAAAAGAGCGTTTGAAACAGTGAATAGGGAGTACATCTTAAATAAAATGAAACAATACGATATTCACAACGATGAACTTGAATGGTTTGAGTCATTTTTGAAAAAAAACTTTCTCAAAAGTGACAGTAAATGGTGAGAAGTCGGTAGCGAAAGAAGCAAAGTTTGGGGTTCCACAAGGGGCTGTTCTGGGATCACTTCTTCTAAACATTTTTATCAACGACGTGAAATATGCTTTGGAAAATTGTCAATTGTCATTGTTTGCGGACGATGAATTATTGTACATTGCTGGTGTTAATAGTGAGATCTGTGAAAGAAAAATGCAAGAACACATCAATCGAATCAACATATGGCTTAAGCAAAATAAACTGAAGCATCATCATTTTTGCAGTCTGCTTGTTTGTTGCCGCTCTCATTATTTCTGAGGCCGAGAGGTTGAGCCATTCCCGCATGTTTGACAGCCATGTCAGCCTTTGTCTTCCGACCGCTCGTCTCCTTCTAACTTTCCTTGAAGTATCAGTTGCAGAAGTTTGTATTTATCATTTCTGAAAAAGTGTCCGAGGTATTCGATTTTTCTTTTTTTGATTAGGTACATTAACTCTCTTTTCGTCTCCATTCGTCGCAATACTTCTTCATTTGTTATCCTGTCAATCCAGGAGATGCGCAGTATTCTTCGATAAATCCACATTTCGAAGGCCTCTATTTTTTTAATCGTTGCTCTGTGTAACGTCCACGTTTCAACTTCATATAAGAGTACCGACCAAACATAGCATTTTATTAATCTTATTTTGGTACGTAGATTGATTTCTCTGCTGCATAATCCTTTTTTCATTTTGCAAAATACTGTCCTCGCTTGTTCTATCCTGCATTGTATTTCTTTGCCAGGATTTGCGTTCTTACTGATCATCGTTCCTAAGTATTTAATGGTGTCAACTCTTTCTATGTTTTTATTGTTATATTTTAATTCAAAGTTCTGCATTTGTTGCTTCCTACTTAGAACAATAAACTTTGTTTTTGCTGTGTTTATCCGTAGTCCGTAGTTGTTACTTACATCATTTAGCTTGTTCATCATGTTATTTAGTTCGTTCATGTCGTTTGCTATTATGACGGCATCATCTGCGTATCTTATATTGTTTACTTTGACTCCATTTATTTTTATCTCACCGTCGCTTTCTGAGATTGCTTCTTTGAAAATTTCTTCCGAGTACATGTTGAAAAGGGAAGGCGATAAAATACATCCTTGTCTTACTCCCCTTCGAATTTCTACTTGGTCTGACTCTGCTCCCTCTATTGTTATGTTTGCTTTCTGACCCCAATATAGATTTTCAATCACTCTTATATCGTTCATGTCTATATGTTTGCTGCCAAGGATTTCAATCATTTTTTTGTGTTGAACTGTATCAAAAGCCTTTTCATAGTCTACGAAGCATGCTAAAACATCTTTTCTCATCTCTAAGCTACGTTGAATTAGCATATTGAGTGCGAATAATGCCGCTCGCGTACCAAAGCCGCTTTTAAAACCAAACTGCGAGGAGCCAATGCCTTCTTCTAATTTATTATATATTCGTTTGTGGATGATTTTAAGGAAGATCTTTAGCGTGTGGCTCATTAAAATTATTGTTCTATAATCAGCACAATGTGTTGCATTATTTTTCTTTGGTAACGTTATGAAGACAGTTTGTAACCAATCATTCGGAATGTTGCCATATCTATAGATTGCATTGAAAAGGTTAACTAGAATCGGTATATTTTCTTCTGCTATGAGTTTCAAAAGTTCCTTTTGTAATCCATCTGATCCTGTTGCTTTTCTATTTTTTGATTCCGTTAGCGCTTTCATGACTTCCTCTTTCATGATCTCTAGTCCCTCTGATCCGTGACGAGACTGTTGTTGGTCTCTTTCATCATAAAAGAGTTCTTCGATGTATTCCTTCCATCGGGTTAGTTTGTCTTTCGTACTCAATAAAATCTTATCTTCTTTGTCCTTTAGCACACCAAAATGTTTTTTCCTCCCAGTGCCAGATATTTCCTTTATTTTTTTGTGTAAGCTGAAGCTGTCATGGTTTCTATCATGTCTCTCTAGTTCCTCGCATTGCTGTTGTAGATATCTATTCTTGGATTCTCTAATCTTGTTTCTTACTAATCTGTTCATTTCCTTGTATTTACTTTCGTTTGACTTATATTTTTTTCTTTCTTCCATTACGATAAGTATTTCATCTGTCATCCACTCATTTCTTGGTTGTTGATCTCTGTTGCTTAAGTGTGTTTTACCCGTCTCTAGTAGAATATCCTTAATGTCTGTTCATCTGGAATTAATGTTCTCTTCGGCGATTTGGCTTGTATTTATTTGTGTTAGCCTTTCATTTATCTCTCTCTTAACTCGGTTTTGTATCTCCTGACTTTTGAGAAGGTTAAGTTCTATTTTTCCTTGTTGTGGCTTTTTTTGAACTTTTTTTAACTGAATTTAAATTTTTGCTATAATAGGGTTGTGATCTGATCTTAAGTCTGCACCTGGATAGGTCTTTGTTGATTTAATCATATTCCTAAACCTTTTGTTAATGATGATGTAGTCTATCTGATTTCTTACTACAGAATCCGCTGTATGTCTCGGGGAGGTCCACGTAATTTGAACCAGGTGTTTATGACGGTTAATTCGTTTATTTTACAAAATTCAATAAGCTTTTGACCCCTTTCGTTTTTATTACCTAGGCCGTGGTCGCCAACCACATCTTCAATTCTTCCCCTGCCCACTTTTGCATTAAGGTCTCCTATTATTAGCGTGATCTTATTCTTTTTTGTTAAATTAATTGCTTGCTCCAGTTGTTTATAAAATTCATCGATAACTGGTTCTTCACAGTCTGTTGTTGGGGCATATACCTGGATTATGTTAATAAAAGTAGTCTTAGCCTTAAGTTGCATTAGTATTACTCGGTTTGACAAGTAAACCACTCCTAATATTGATTTTTTTAAGTTTTTCAGAAATAAGAATTGCTACCCCGTATCTGTGTTGATTTGCTTCAGAGCATGCATAGTATAGTGAGTAACCTTTTTTAGATACATTTCCGTTTCCAAACCATTCTACATCTGCTATTCCCAAAATATCTATTTTGAGTCTACTGGCCTCTTTTATTACATTATCTAGTTTCCCTTCTTGGTATAAACTTCGAACATTCCATGTTCCAATATTTAAATGCCCACCGGGGATTCTTAGCACACTCTGGCCATTTAAGGCCTGCCGGAGACCGAGGGCCGTTGTATTTGTTTGTGTATTCATGATGATTACTACTAGGAAATATGTTTATATATGTGTTCAATATATTAGCTTGAGAGGTGGTTTCCCGTTGCCTTCCTCTCTTTCGTTTTAATTCTGTTTCTTTATTCTTATTGTTGTTGTTGTCTCTTTAACTTTTTATGTAATTATTCACTTTCTGTATTTTTATTTTTTGGTTGTTTGAATTTGTATTGATTCCTTATCATTTTTCATACTGTGTTCTATATCATTAATTCTTTTTTTTTTTGTAAACTGTTGTTAATGGTGGAGTATTTGACGTTGCTTCGTTATGTTTTCTTCCTCTGCTAAACGATCTTTTGTGTTTATCTTTGTTTATCATATATTCAGGCAAGCCTTCTTGCACAATACAATATTGTATTGCAATTTAAAAGATAACTTATGGTCTTAACTTATTGAGTTTATTTGTAAGAAAGTAGCAACAAAAATAGGGTTCGTAAAGCATTTATGAAGCATGAAAGTAATTAATTCGTTGGAGCAAAAGTTCAACAACATTAACAGCATGAAAATTTATAATATTCCGTTCATCAACACTTCTATGTTTAACGTCGATCTCAATCTAAAAGTTTTTCGTGATAATCTCCATGTGACTGACAACTAAGCAGACTTCGATCAGTGCTAAATAAAGACAATACAAATCCAAGACACCGGCAAACGAAACTTCAATAAGTACTAATGATTTGAACGTAAAATTTGTTTCTCACCATGTTAAACAAACAATCATGAAAGCAAACCGAATTAATTGAGAGTAGGTTATAACAAATGTACTACAAATGCACAAGGAAGAACGGAGATGTTTCTCAATGACTGTATGACTTGTCAAACACGCAAACTGCTTAACACGTCGACATCGCTGTAGTTTACAAAGGGTTACAAATACTATGTATAGACGAGGAATGGGAGATTTTAAGGTTAAAAATGGTTTTGTGTGTGATTGCTTAAAAGTTAAAATGTCTGTCGCGAATGTAATAAAGCTGTCGTTTGTTTATAGAAATTACAAGTGAGGTACAGTGAGGTATTCGACTTCAACATCCCCCCTCACCTAAAACCCGCATATGGGCTGTACCTTATCCTTATTAGAGCAGTGCACTAAAAAAATCTGTGTTTATTTTTTAGCACATAGCGCTCTGTGAGCTCTGAATAAAATGACCGGTTAGTTGAAGTAAGAAGCTGAGGGCTGCCTGAGGTTGTTTTTCTGGCAGATTATTTTGCCTTCTCTGGTTTTAACCCTCAAAAACAATTTGCACCTAACTTCACATTTTAAATAACATTCTGAGAATGTGTGCGTGAGCTACCAATTTGATTTCTTTGCAAAAACCAATACCAACGGAGTTAAATATTGGTTTATAATTGTTTTCATTCGTTTGGGGGCAAATTGAGACGGTCTCGTAGTCGAGTATCACATTGTTCCTCATCTGTTATAGAAATTATACTATATTATACTATATAAGGTCGGTTCCCTTACTTTTTCCAGTAACTTTAATCTGTTCAAAGTCACGACAAAATCGAAAAATCCAACGGGTCAGCAAATCACTTGCCCTCAACTGAGTGAGTTACGAAGTTTTGCCCAAGGAATTTCTTTGCGAAGGTTGCAAAATAGGTGTCAATAGTACTAATTATAACATTTACAAGTTGTGATTTTTTTCTTTCATATAAATCCGTATCACATTGTTCTGATTTTCTTGATAAACAAATAATTAATTTAATTTGGTGAGGGGAGAGATAGCCCTCATTTATTTGGCTAAAACTAACATCTAATGAATAACTTAAAAACTAAAACTTAAAAAATAAGAACGCTTAAAACTAAAGCTTAATGATTAGGGGAATGGTGAAGGAGATCGATTTTAAGGCGGGCAGGGTTATGGTTGAAATCAAAGACGACAAGATTTGAGTTAACCTTCTGCAGCATACGGGAGATTGGTTCGTTGGAAACATATGAGGTTCGATGGGTTGGAAGGTAAAAGAAACGAGGGCAGCGTAAATTGCGAAGATAAGTGTTAAAGAAAATAGCGTTGTTAAGAGAGGCGCAATCGACGGAGCCTGAGAGAAGGCGATAAATGAAAAGAATGTCCGCAGCGTCCCTACGATCCTCAAGGGAGCTCATGTTAATGAGATTTAGGCGATCTGAGTATGGAGGCAGCATAAAAGGATCATTCCAAGGCAATCCCCGAAGAGCAAATCGAAGGAAGCGACGTTGGATGTTCTCGATTCTGAGCACGTGAACTTGATGAAAAGGAGACCACGCTTGACTGGCGTACTCAAGGAGGGGGCGAACAAAAGTGGTGTAGAGGGATTTAGTCACGTAGGGGTTGCAGAATTCTTTAGACCAGCGTTTAGTAAAGCCAAGTGATGTGTTGGCTTTACGAATTATTTCGTCAATATGTAAACGAAAATTTAACTCACTGCCGTACAATATCCCAAGGTCACGGAGAGATTGAACGAAAGAGACTGGTTGACCATGGAGAAGGTAGTGACGTCGTGGGGATTTGTTGAAGGAGAGAGGAGTCATGAGGTGAAGAAACGAGTTTGAAGAATTTGGTATCATTGGCGTATAGAGAAAGGGAGGAGTTATTAATGACCTTTTCAAGGTCGTTTATAGTGAGGATGAAGAGAAGGGGACCCAAATGACTGCCTTGCGGAACACCAGAGGTTGCCAAGAAAGAAGCCGATAGGACGGATCTGAAGCGAACACTATAAAACCGGTTTTCCAGGTAGGAAGATATCCATTTTTGAAAAAATGGGTTCAAACCCAAGAGTGGACAATTTAAAGTGAATTAATTGATGAGGTATCTTATCAAAGGCCTTGCTAAAGTCAGTTGCAATAACGTCAACTTCGTTGCCGTTCTTTAATGCTGACAGGGCAAATGACACGAATTCGACAAGATTTGTAGTGGTTGATCGATCTACCTTTCAGAAAGCCATGTTGGTAAGGGGAAATAAGAGACTTGCATCGAAAGCTTAAGGCTTCGTATATTATACTTTCGAAGATTTTGGGAATAAGTGAGAGTTTGGCAATAGGGCGATAATTAGTGATATCACTTTTTAATCCTTTTTTTTGTATCGGGGTTATGAAAGCGGTCTTCCAGATCTGGGGGAATGCTCCTTGGGAAAGAGATAGGCGATAGAGGAAAGAAAGAGGTACCGACAAATTGGAAGAACACTTCTTGAGAAAAATTGCGGGGTGGCCATCTGGGCCGGGTGAGAGAGAAAGGGGCCAATAGAGAAGTTAGGTAAGTAGCTGAAGTACGTGGAGTCCGGTGCAAATAAGTTGTCAGAGAAAGATTGCTTGAAAAATGCGGCAAATGAAATGGCAATGGTATGTGGGTCTGTGGATGATACGTTTTCATATGAGAGAGAAGGAGCGTAGCCGTTTGATTTTTTTTTTGTAGTTGACGAATCGGAAAAAGGACTTGGGGTTATTTATTAAGTTGACTTGTGCATTATTTATATAGCGTTAGTAGAGAGAGTTATAAAGCTGGGTGAATTGTAGATAGACACTGAGATAGGTAGAGTAGTCCGAAGAAGTTGGTGCGAAGAAAAACTGTCCATAGCTTGTTTCTCTTGTTTCGTAAGGAACGAAGTCTATGATTATGCCATGGGGGAGATATGGATGACGTTTTATGACGAGAAATGGGGACATAGTGCGAAATGGAATTATATTATTCTCTGTAAAACATGGACAGAGCATCATTTAATGAAAGATTGGCGAAGTCGAAAGAGCACTTGCTGAGATAGGATTTAATTTTTCGGAAGTTCGCCTTGTGAAAATCATAAGAGGAGAGAGCTGCAGTAGATGTGGGCTGAAGTGGAGAGTCGTGGAAAAAACGAAACGAAGGAGAGGGGGGTGAAATAATAACGATAATAAATTTAATATTTTTCCAATTAATTAATTAAACAAAAATGAGGTTTAACCATTGTATTGTTTTTCCCAATTGAAGAATTTAAATCTTTTTACGTACATAATTTATATGAATATCGATATTTAATCTGTCGTCTATTAAAACACCTAAATATTTAATTTAGAAACGGTCTCAATATTTTGATTGTTTAAGTTGATGTTTTTAACAGTACTACCATATAATATCATAGCCTTGGTTTTGTTTATATTCAATTTTAACATGTTTCGGTCAAACTAATCTTGTAACTTATCTATATCTGAATTAGTTTTATCTATACAATCATTGACATTAGGTTAGGTAAGGTAGGCGGGCTGGCGTAGTGTCACACTCAGGTCAATACTGACCCATTGTGATGCCCATCGGGGGAGGGGAGTTGTCCCTTACTCATTTTTTTTAACCCTGTCTATAAAAACTGAGATTAATTAGTCATCGTGTTGTTCGATACAAGCCATCCTGTGGATTTGGTGAAGTTCATTATCCTGTCTATCGGTGTGGTGGAGAGCTCGTCTAGGTCATAGAAGAAATGTATCCCAGGAATCTGTACCTGATGTGTTGGAGACCCCGGCAGTGACATAGGAAGTGGGTTGTATTCTCCAGAGCTTATTCGTCGCCACAGCCTCTACAGAGTTCTTCTTCCGTCAAGCGCAATTTCTTCATGTGGTACCGCAGAGTATTGTGCCCCGTTAATATACCTACGAGGGTGGATAGTGATTTCCTATCATTTTCATGAGACTCTCGGTTGGCCATGTGGTGTGTCAAGTATGTAGTGCCGTCCATCTAAGGTTCGCCTCTCTTATTGTCTTTCTCCCTGCTTCAAGCCTAAGTGTGCAGGGCGGGATGAGTACAGAGGGATCAGCTTGTTCTGACACAGCTGCCGAATCTTGTCTTGCTAATTCATCCTCTTTCCCGTTGCCTAGAATGCCTTCATGTCCCGGAAACCAGCAGAGCGATATCTTATGCTGAGTACCAATAACCTTGAGTTCTTCTTTTATTACTGCTGCATTGTCATTGCTATCATAAATAAACAACAACGCGTCATCAGCAAATAGCACCATTTTTTAAAAACGAACAGCCGTTATCGTTATACACTAAAAACAGCAACACGCCAACCAAAGATCCTTGTGGGACACCATGAAGTACAGGAGCAGGGTTTGAAAGAACATAATTTTTGTTTTTGGGTTCTGTGTTCAACATATGATAATGAGCTGAATGTTTGTATACACATTTATTACGGCGTTGTAATGAAGATGTGAAAAATCGACATTGATATCAAATCGCATTAAGGTCAAAAGGTCACGAAAATCTTGCGATCTATTGCTCGGAGGTCAATAGAGGTCAGCATAAAAATTGTTTGTCGTGAAATTATCTACAAAAAATGTCCGTTGCATTTTTCTGTAAAATTAACCGTTTTTGGAGTAGAGCGCTGAGAAAGCGACTAGAATGCACTCACATACGGTATTGTATACCGTACACCAAGGCGTAAACTCTATTGCTTTTTATACCCTATTCTAAGGGTATATTAATTTCGACGCATAGTTTGTAACATACCTTAATATTGCCCGTAGACCCCTAAAAGTTAGTATATTTATGATCAGCATCGATAGTAATGTCGATCTAGCCATGTCCATCCGTCCGTCAGTCTTGTTTTGATTGTCGTCTGCAACGCACGCGTATTAACTTGCTGTTTAATCATAATGATTTCTAATTGCTGTAAGTGTGTAAATCTAATATCTGATACTGATGATTATTTACCGTGTGATGTATGTGGTCTATTTACACACATAAATTGTTCTTTTATCCATAAAAAAGACGTTGTAGTTATCAAAACGAATGCCAACGTTTTCTTTAAATGTGATAATTGCATAAACAGTCCATTGCTAACATGCATTAAAAAAATGAGTGACCTATCAGTTTTTTTTTGCAAAACAATATCAATGACATTAAAATGATCGGTTCATCTATCAAATCTGCTAAAAAAGATTTACCATCGATTGCTAAAACTTCCGCTTTGAATACCAGTCAAGACATTCGTGATACTACTCGTGTTCAAAGAAATTCAAAGTTCGTTGAACCAACTAAACAAGTGTCCGCTGATCGTCGTGTTGCTACTTCTTCTTCTCCTCTTGTTCGTCTGGTCACTAAGAACAATAAGTGCACTCCGACTAGCTCTCTTTCAAGTGCCGGTGCAAGAAAGAGAGAAAGAAATCATCGTCATCACCGAACCCCACTGCTGTCGCTCATGACCCGTCATTGCTTACAGCAGCTAGGTCGTCGGTAGACAAAATAACTGTCAACCTCACGCCGAGTTCTCCGGCTCCAACAATTACTGCTGCTACCATTGTATATACACTTTATAGTAGTGCCATCATGTCGAATTTTTTGTTTTAGCCGACTAAATGCAGATGGCGTTATGAATTGAGCTAGAATGTTTGTGTCTAAACTTTTGCTGTCATCTTCATTTTAAATACACACTTTGAAAACAAAGAAAGAAAACCAAATAAACTGGTTTATCTCTCTTTATCGAACCTTTCATAATTGCATTCCCATGTATGTTGTATTTTTTTTCTTTGTAAGAAGGAGCACAGGCATTTTTGTTGTTTAGCAGCACAGGTAGCATGTAGGATTTCCAAGTAAGTTAATTTGTATGGATAATGGATCTCGCATTATCGATTCTGTGGTCATGCCATATGATTTTCATTTGTATGGAAATGTAAGTATGTATATATTTTTCTGTGTAATTGATGATTTGCAATGTTGCCTTCGCTTAGGCAAGTAGTATGTTTGATGAGAGGGAGATGATGGAAATATAATAAATCTGACTTCTTCGTCTGCGAGTAGAAATGATGGAATAGGCGATTCGTTTGAAAGGAAAAATTGAATAAAATTTGATTTCGGTATTTTTCATCAAATGAGATATTATGAGTTTGTCGCATTTTAGACTCTCACTGTTTCGGCTATATCTTGTCGCAAAAGGTACCGATTTCTATCCTTTTTTTTAATTGATTTAGAAATATTCGATCTAATTTTTAAAGCAATGACATAATTTATTTTTTGTCAGTATTGTGCCATGCAGCACCACCACTTTTTGGTCAATAGGTACCTATACGATGAATATATGGATAATAAGAATTTTCGTTGTTTTGCGTAGAGCTAGATTGCTAAATTGGAGCATTGCGCAAGTTTATTTATCTTTAATCAACATGTAAAATTGTTGGTATATATTTTAAAGTCCATGTACCTTTTCAATGAAGCATTGAGGAAGGTCACTTGTTGGTATTTTTTGCTTAATGGAGGTTGCTTGATTGTTTCTCTTTTGCATTAAACGTGTTCTAACATTAGATGTACTTCGAGGCATTAAGAACGTCACTACAAAGATTATACTGGCTAACTTTAGAGCTTTTAGCTAAGCTCCAGCAATTGTAGAGTGTTCTATTGTGTCTCTTGGCGGTTCAAGTTGAGTATGACTTTCATTACTATAGTCCCAGTATAGTCATAGTTTTAATTGTAATCCGCGTTGCGACTATTGGATATTAGAAAGAGTTGAACTGCTTTTTGTATTCATATTGGTCTAACTTCATTCGTGAAAGGATAAGTTGTGCATATGAATATTTTTATAATATATAAATCCTAATTCTTTTATACCTAGTATAGGTAGTCCATTGTCTGGTAGTTATTACACTGGACTATGTTGCTACTATGTTACCTATAGTTGCCAATTATATACAGTCTTGTTCGTATTGTGTTCATTGTTTGCACAGTCCGTCTGTTTACCAAGACAGATATCTTGCTCTTAAGCATATTGTATCTAATCTTATCAAATTTAATATCTGATTTAATATCGAATTTAGCACCGACCGCGCTGACCCCAAATTATGCATGTATTAATTTTTTTTAATACAGATTTGCTAAAAGATATTGAAATTTAAAATCTTTTGAAGTTGTATTTAAAATCCGAAATTTCCTATTATGGATAATAGAGTTCCAAATACGCGTTCTAGAGGAAGACCAAGTAATTTGAGAAATTCGTCCACTTTTCGAAATAACTCCCCGTTCAGGAGCAATGGAATCCAGGCCAATTGTTAGTCGTACTCCACCTGGGGCTAGTGTAGGCTTAAGCCAGGATCAGATTTCACCACAACAGGTAGATAACCACAATAGTGATGATAATAATGAGCGATGAGATATTAACGAACGTCCATCTGTTCAAGAAGAAGCCACAGACTCGAGGCAAGCAACAAGTTTTCATTCGTGAAATGCAGTCTATTAGAGATACCTTAGTTCGAAGATTGGACAATTTGAATTTAAATGCTCCCAATGTGAATCCTACGAGACCTTCGAACGCTCGTTCCGACTTCGAACATTTTTTAAATAACGCTTCGTATTCGACCTAACGCACAGTGTCACGAATCGCTGATTTAGCGGAATTAAATTAAGATTAAATTTTTTGTTTTTTTTTTAATTGAAATTGTTCACAGAATAGAATATAACAAATTTTTTTAACATATGACTACAAATTTCAAGACAAAACAATACATACAAACCAGCTTATATTAATTTTTTTAATTATTTGGTACATATAAAAGTTGCAAGTATTCATGTTCCATGACGCTTTTCTTTCTTCTCGGAAAGTATCTTAGACTTGCTAAGAATTGGATCTGAGGTTATAAGCAATCGATTTAAGAGTTCAGTATTTGTATCTACACGTGATATTTTTCTGGTAGGAAGTTTCCTAAACCTTCTATTTTCCTTGTTTCTTGCGCTTCTTCTGAAAGTTGTCCGATTGGAAGTTTACAAGTCGAAATTATTTGTTTTCCATGAAAGAAGACCTTATGCACACTTACTGGCTTAAAATACCAGGCATAATTTTCAAAGGCATCTGCATCTATTGGGAACCCAGACCCAAGAGCTTCTAAGATGATATGAAACTTTTTGATAATTTCTTTAACTATCACTGTAATTTGGGCAGTCTTTTCATCATCTCTAAAAAATCGTCTAGCCTTGTTCCCGTCATTAGGATTGCCAGACTGTTGAGTTGGCATATCTGCCAATAACCCTGTTTCTCTTGTAAATTTTTCTTGGATTAGTTATTTTCTGGCTTTGACTTTTTCTTTACTGCCTTGGTCTTTTACCTGCCGCAAGTTGACATCTAATCTATAAGCTTTTTTCGGTCTTCCTACTCTAGATGAAGAAGGTATTTCATCTAAGATATGTTGTGGTAATGTTAGACTTTCATTAAGCCACGGAGAATTTGAATTTTCGAAGCGCTCTCTATGCCGACCACTTTTGGCCAATCTCTCGTCAAATCTTAAACATAAAGTTTTTAATGTTAATTTGATTGACTTTGTTGCAGCCTCAGAAAGTAGTATATGGCTAAAGTAACCCATAACAAAAGCAAAAACAGCATCTAAGCGCTTAATTTTGACTTAAGAAATCCAAACATCAAAAATTTGCTTTTTCGTGATTTCCATGGGCATCCTAAAAAACGAAAAATTTAGTATGACCTGTGCGCACGAAGTTGAAACACATTTTAGCAGTGCATATGCAAGGCTTTAGAACAAACACGGTCTCCAACTTGGACAACACTGAACAACTATACTTTTCGTCTAATGAATACAAAAAACACATATTTTATCTATAAATTTTACTTTCATTTACCCCTTATATTAAACAAAATCTTTAATTATTTAAGAAAAACTTACTTTTATATCAATTGACTGTTTACTTATTGAGAAAAGATAAAAAAAGCTATAAAATGTACGCGAACCAATTAAAAACGGTATAAACACTTTCTCTTCAAATTGACATTCTTATAAAAAAAATTATACACAATTTGGAGTTTGAGATGATTTCTTTTTTGTTGCACTAAGCAACAACAAAAAAAAATTGCACAGTTACATTACGTAGGAGGCTTAACCGGTTTTTGTTTAATTTTGTGCATGTCATTTTCTTAATTAAATCAAGCTAAATCAGCGATTCGTCACACTGTGCAACGCAGACAAGCACCACCAATAAGTCAACAAACTTCTTCAGTAGGTAGTAAGTTCAGTTTGTAAAATTGAAAAGTGGCAAATTGCATTCGACGGGTCCGAAAATATCCACGATTTGCTTTTTAAAGTGGAAACCCTTAAGGATCGTTCGCAATGTAGCTGGGAATACACTATAACTTGTCTTATCTTTTTTTTATCTCTGCTCTGCCTCAATTAATATTTTTTCACATGCAAATATGGTTTATAAACCATTTGGGAATCCTCAGTGCTGAAATGCGAATCTCCTTCACCGATGTGAACATACACACCAATTGTATTAAAAACAAAGAAAACAAGTTACAGGTGACTGTGATGGTCTAATTGCAATATGCCATGACCTACCCCAAACATTCATCAAAGCCAACAAATAATATACCATCAACTACTCGACGACAATTCTCCCACCTTTCTTTATCCACCATCGCCCCTGCCTTTAAAAATGAATATCGATTTTTCACTTGCAAATACGAATTATAAAGAAAATCATTTGAGAATCCTCACATTAGGTGAAATGCGACTCTCCTTCAACGATCATACACACACATACCAATTGTGTTAAAATCCAGAAAACATAACATACCCCTTCCATCAAAGCAAACAAAAAATATACCATAAATCTACACGAAACCTGCTTTGCCAACCACCACCACTATAGTCCGTACCAAAACAGTTGGCCAACGGTCGATTGCGCAGAGAGAGGATTTAAGAGAACAAAAATGACGCGAAAGAGATTTAATCAGCGTTGCCATTTTGACTGTTTTCCAGTCAGATCTGACTGGATTGAAATGAATTTAGCTGGAAGATTTTTTGAAATCCAGCCGGCTGGTTTTTTTAGCTGGATTCAATTTTTTTTTGACTGCTTTTAACTTCTTTTCAAAATGGCATTTTTTTCAACCACCACCAGAACAATTTCAAATTCAATGTAACCATATAAAAATAATAGTAGAAAAACAATTTTTACTGTTAGTTGACTATGCTCTGAACATGACACGTTTCCATATCCGACCAACACACTGAGCCAATTCATACACATTTGTTTGTTTTGCTTACTTTGGGATGGCTGACTCACAAACACCAGTTTGAAAATGAAAATTCTGCAGGTATACGGTTGGTGGCGAAAAGGTGATGTGTGTGATGCGAGTCTCTGTCTCTGTGCGCTGCCCTGCTTCGTTATCTAATGCAGAAGTGGAAAGAATATTTAGTCACCTTAATATCGTAAAAACAAAGATACGAAATCGGATGAACCTGCATTTAACGAATTCGATTCTGATAATTAGAAACTAGTTAAGGTTTAGCGAATGCTGCTTTAACTTTCCTATACCGACTGAAGTAACAAAAAAAATTGGTACCAATATTACTTACGAAAGTAGCAGTACAGTATATCACGAAGATGCAAATGATGATGATGAGACTATTGAAGCACTAAGTGATATTAATATATAAGAAATATTCTTGAAGAAATTTGAATGGTTTTAAATCATTAACTTATTTTATTCTTATTATCAGTTTTTTATTTCTTTTTTAAGCATGAAGTCTGTTATTTTTGTTTCGAATAAAGTTTATTTATAATTTTGTTTTGCAATGTACTACTTATTAGAATGAATTTTAAGACTTGTGTGTATATTTACAATTCTTTGTTTTTTTATAAAAACAATTTTTATTTTCTTATACTTAAGTACCTACCCTTTAATGTACAAATATGAAAGAAAATGGATTCTGTGTTATTTTTATTGAATAAAACAATTTTTTTTATCTTAGCTGGATTTTTAGCTGGATTTGTGTTTAAAATTCTTTGACCTGTTTTATTTGACTGAATTCCAGTTTTTTGACTGCTTTTTTTCCAGTCAAATCTGACTGGAAGAACGGATTTGAAATGGCAACCCTGGATTTAATCACTAAGCGTTTTTGCCTGTAATTTACAATGCGTAACCCAACTTTACAGTGCTTAGAACTAAAATGCTGTTGAATATCTAAATAAACTTAATTTTTTATTATGAGGTCGACTTTTATACATTTCTACCTAGAAGTCCGATTGTATTTGAAAGGGTTCCCATCCCTTTTTATGGTTGAACATTTCGTGGTTTAGCGCTAGGTACCTGTATGGGTGGTGTGCTTGGTTAGCATTAATTTTATGATGTTTGATTTTACCTGTTTGACTTAAGTGTAAAAGTTTTACGACATGATTAGTGTTTGCATTTGGTTACCTGTAGGGGCAAGGAATAAATTTGTTGCTTGGTTTTTAGAGTTTTTTATTTTAAGATAACGCATATATATTATGGATTTCCTATTTGGAATTCACTTTCACGAAAACAAAAGCATTGCTAGGACATAAGTTTATTAAAATAAAATAAATTGTCATGGATCTTTCAAGAAAAGGAAAACCAATAGGAAGTCTAGGACGTAAGATCGTTGTTAGGATATATTACAAAAAAATTGAAGAAGCTAGGAATTTATGTATAGATAATCCCATCACATACGCAAATTCACAGACAGAGGAGTTTACGGGAATTTCGGCCCGAACAATAAGAAGGATAATTAAAGAATATGAGAAGAAAGGCGCTATTGAATCTCCAACTAAAAGAGTACCACATACAAAATGGAAAACTGGATTGGACGAATTTGGTATCACAGCTGTTCGGCGAATTATATACAACTTCCACATTGAAGAAAAAATGATGATAACATTAAAAATGTTAAGACAACGGGTGCAGGAAGATTTGGAGCTGAACCTAAGCAATATGTCGCTACATAGGATTTTAAAAAGAAATGGATTTTCTTATATGAAAACGGAGAACAACCGTAAATTTCTTTGCGAAAGAAATGAAATCAAACTTTTACGAGTGAAATATCTGAGGAAGGTGCGGGAGTACAGGTCAGAAGGATATGAGATTATTTATTTGGACGAAAGCTATATTCACAGCTCTCACACAAGGCCAAGGGCATGGACTGACGGCACCAGTCAAGGTTTAAAGGCGCCAATTTCAAAAGGCCAAAGGCTGATAATGGCGCATGCAGGTGGAGCGAAGGGCTTCGTGAATAATGCCTTGCTTTTATTTAAATCTGGGTCGAAAACAGGAGATTATCACGATGAGATGAATTTTGAAAATTTCTCCAAATGGATGAAGGATCAAGTTTTAAATAACCTAGAGGAACCATCGGTTATTGTAATGGACAACGCATCATATCACAACAAATGGGAACACAAGCAAATCACTTCTGCTTCCGTTAAATCGGAGATGTTAGAATGGCTTTCCGTCAACAATATACCGCATTCTTCAAAAATGCTCAAAGTCGAACTTTATGACCTTATAAAGCGACATCGGACTAATCACCACCCCAAGCATAAGATTGACGATATGATTCACGGCGCGGGACACGAAGTACTACGATTGCCACCCTATCATCCAGATCTCAACCCTATTGAAAAGATCTGGGCAACAGTCAAGGGAAGAGTCGGAAGCCGAAATACAACGTTTAGATTATCGGATGTTCAGAAACTAGCTGAAGAAGAATTTTCAAAAATAACAGTTGAAGATTGGCGCAAAGTTTGTAAAAAAAATTATAAGGACAGAGGAGGAATACTTTTCACACGAGCAGATGTGGGACACAATGTCGGATGCAATAATTATCAATCCAGGAGATGATTCTTCAACCGATTATGAAACTGACAGTTCTTCGAATTCAATTTAATATACATTAATATTAACTATTTCATATATAGGTAGCAAAATCAATAAATATTTTTATCTTAGTACTAAAACGTGTGTGTTTTTACTTCTTAATTCAAACCAAACCGAACCACCCATTTGGTATACTGGTGTTTTGTTTTGCTGCTCGCTGTAAATCTGTTTTATATTTGCAATTCATCGTCAATTTTATCTCGCTATAATTTACACTTTTAATCAAGGTTACAAATTTAAAAGTGGTGGGTAGTTCAAAAAGTTTTAAAAACTGCATTTCTTAAAAAAAATTATTGAAGAATCAAGAACGTTCACCATTTTGTCTTTAACGAACCATTTAATACCCCATCCTCTTTTTTGTGACAGAAAATCGTGCCTATTGTTATTGGGCATAAAATCGTTTACGTTTCCAAAAAATTCCCAAATTGTAAATTTTTTATTAAATTTACCTACCTCGCCCATATTCAATGATATAAACAAAAAAAATTTGGTGTGACACTGCAATTTACTTTACTTTGCGTGCCAATATCAGTACCTACATGATCAATATGCACCACACAATTAATAATGATCAACGAAAGCATAATGAGCAAATAGGGTTTAAATCTAAAACCGTACACCTTCATACAGACACAGTCACACAATCAATTCATGTGCAATGTTTTGCTTAATCTATCCGACTGTGATCACATCATACTCCTACAAAGAACCGACAAGACAAAAAACGAAACAATATATTTGCCTCCAAGTAAAGTTGACATATAATGGTCTATATTTTTCCTCCGCTCCTAATTTCAGTACAAAAGAAGGAAAATGAAGATACCACCCTCAGTGAGATCGCGATAGCGATCTTGAACACAAGGCAGGGTATACGTCGTTTTTTATTATGGCTCCGCCCATTTTCGTCTCTTTATGCTTGTTTTTGCAATTTAAGAGATTGTAAAACACATTTTAAGAGACCTGCGCAGTAGAATGGCCAACTGTTTTGGTACGCACTATACCTGCATCATCCTCCTACTCATATTCCCAGCACGAGAATGGTGTAGAACTAGACTATCATGATTTGTTGCGGGCGAATGCGCACTGGTGGCGTATCGTCGTTTACGCACGGTTGCACTACTATAAGGTTTATATACAATGCCTCAGTGCGCATTCGCCCGCAACAAATCATGATAGTCTAGTTCTACACCATTCTCGTGCTGGGAATATGAGTAGGAGGATGATGCAGGTAGTGGTGGTGGTTGGCAAAGCAGATTTCGGGTAGATTTATGGTATATTTTTTGTTTGCTTTGATGGAAGGGGTATGTTATGTTTTCTGGATTTTAACACAATTGGTATGTATGTGTATGATCGTTGAAGGAGAGTCGCATTTCAGCTACTGTGAGGATTCTCAAATGATTTTCTTTGTAATTCATATTTGCAAGTGAAAAATGGATATGCATATTTAACGGTAGGGGCGATGGTGGATAAAGGAAGGTGGGAGAATTGTCGTCGAGTAGTTGATGGTATATTATTTGTTGGCTTTGATGAATGTTTGGGGTAGGTTCTGGCATATTGCAATTAGACCATCACAGTCACCTGTAACTTGTTTTCTTTGTTTTTAATACAATTGGTGTGTATGTTCACATCGGTGAAGGAGATTCGCATTTCAGCACTGAGGATTCCCAAATGGTTTATAAACCATATTTGCATGTGAAAAAATATTAATTGAGGCAGAGATAAAAAAAAGATAAGACAAGTTATAGTGTATTCTCAGCTACATTGCGAACGATCCTTAAGGGTTTCCACTTTAAAAAGCAAATCGTGGATATTTTCGGACCCGTCGAATGCAATTTGCCACTTTTCAATTTTACAAACTGAACTTACCTACTGAAGAAGTTTGTTGACTTATTGGTGGTGCTTGTCTGCGTTGCACAGTGTGACGAATCGCTGATTTAGCTTGATTTAATTAAGAAAATGACATGCACAAAATTAAACAAAAACCGGTTAAGCCTCCTACGTAATGTAACTGTGCAATTTTTTTTTGTTGTTGCTTAGTGCAACAAAAAAGAAATCATCTCAAATCAATCAGTCAATTGATATAAAAGTAAGTTTTTCTTAAATAATTAAAGATTTTGTTTAATAGGTATAAGGGGTAAATGAAAGTAAAATTTATAGATAAAATATGTGTTTTTTGTATTCATTAACCGAAAAGTATACCTAGTTGTTCAGTCTTGTCCAAGTTGGAGACCGTGTTTGTTCTAAAGCCTTGCATATGCACTGCTAAAATGTGTTTCAACAAAATTTTTCGTTTTTTAGGATGCCCATGGAAATCACGAAAAAGCAAATTTTTTATGTTTGGATTTCTTAATTTAAAATTAATCGCTTAGATGCTGTTTCTGCTTTTGCTGTGGGTTACTGCCATGTAATATTTTCTGAGGCTGCAACAAAGTCAATCAAATTAACCTTTAAAACTTTATGTATGTTTAAGATTTGACGAGACATGGGCCAAAAGTGGTCGGCATAGAGAGCGCTTCGAAAATTCAAATTCTCCGTGGCTAAATGAAAGTCTAACATTACCACAACATATCTTAGATGAAATACCTTCTTCATCTAGAGTAGGAAGACCGAAAAAAAGCTTATAGATTAGATGTCAAGTTGCGGCAGGTAAAAGACCAAGGCAGTAAAGAAAAAGTCAAAGCCAGAAAATAACTAATCCAAGAAAAATTTACAAGAGAAACAGGGTTATTAGTAGATATGCCAACTCAACAGTCTGGCAATCCTAATAACGGGAACAAGGCTAGACGATTTTTTAGAGATAATGAAAAGACTGCCCAAATTACAGTGATTGATAAAGAAATTATCAAAAAGTTTCATATCATCTTAGAAGCTCTTGGGTCTGGGTTCCCAATAGATGCAGATGCTTTTGAAAATTCTGCCTGGTATTTTAAGCCAGTAAGTGTGCATAAGGTCTTCTTTCATGGAAAACAAATAATTTCGACTTGTATACTTCCAATCGGACAACTTTCAGAAGAAGCGCAAGAGGCAAGAAACAAGGAAAATAGAAGGTTTAGGGAACTTCCTACCAGAAAAATATCAAGTGTAGATACAAATACTGAACTCTTAAATCGATTGCTTATAACCTCAGATCCAATTCTTAGCAAGTCTAAGATACTTTCCGAGATGAAAGAAAAGCGTCATGGAACATGAATACTTGCAACTTTTATATGTACCAAATAATTAAAAAAATTAAAATAAGCTGGTTTGTATGTATTGTTTTGTCTTGAAATTTGTAGTCATATGTTAAAAAAATTTGTTATATTCTATTCTGTGAACAATTTCATTTAAAAAAAAAACAAAAAATTTAATCTTAATTTAATTCCGCTAAATCAGCGATTCGTCACACTGTGCGTTAGGTCGAAAACGAAGCGTTATTTAAAAAATGTTCGAAGTCGGAACGAGCGTTCGAAGGTCTCGTAGGATTCACATTGGGAGTATTTAAATTCAAATTGTCCAATCTTCGAACTAAGGTATCTCTAAGAGACTGCATTTCACGAATGAAAACTCGTTGGTTTGCCTCGAGTCTGTGGCTTCTTCTTGAACAGGGTGACGTTCGTTAATATCTCATCGCTCATTATTATCATCACTATTGTGGTTATCTACCAGTTGTGGTGAAATCTGATCCTGGCTTAAGCCTACACTAGCCCCAGGTGGAGTATGACTAACAATTGGCCTGGATTCCATTGCTCCTGAACGGGGAGTTATTTCGAAAAGTGGACGAATTTCTCAAATTACTTGGTCTTCCTCTAGAACGCGTATTTGGAACTCTATTATCCATAATAGGAAATTTCGGATTTTAAATACAACTTCAAAAGATTTTAAATTTCAATATCTTTTAACAAATCTGTATTAAAAAAAATTAATACATGCATAATTTGGGGTCAGCGCGGTCGGTGCTAAATTCGATATTAAATCAGATATTAAATTTGATAAGATTAGATACAATATGCTTAAGAGCAAGATATCTGTCTTGGTAAACAGACGGACTGTGCAAACAATGAACACAATACGAACAAGACTGTACATAATTGGCAACTATAGGTAACATAGCAGCAACAAAGTCCAGTGTAATAACTATCAGACAATGCATTATACTATAAAAGAATTAGGATTTATATATTATAAAAATATTCATATGCACAACTTATCTTTTCAAGAATAAAATTAGACCATATGAATACAAAAAGCAGTTCAACTCTTTCTGATATCCAATAGTCGCAACGCGGATTACAATTAAAACTATGAATATACTGGGACTATAGTAATGAAAGTCATACTCAACTTGAACCGCCAAGAGACACAATAGAACACTCTACAATTGCTGGAGCTTAGCTAAAAGCTCTAAAGTTAGCCAGTATAATCTTTGTAGTGACGTTCTTAATGCCTCGAAGTACATCTAATGTTAGAACACGTTTAATGCAAAAGAGAAACAATCAAGCAACCTCCATTAAGCAAAAAATACCAACAAGTGACCTTCCTCAATGCTTCATTGAAAAGGTACATGGACTTTAAAATATATACCAACAATTTCACATGTTGATTAAAGATAAATAAACTTGTGCAATACTCCAATTTAGCAATCTAGCTCTACGCAAAACAACGAAAATTCTTACTATCCATATAAATATTCATCTTATAGGTACCTATTGAACAAGAAGTGGTGGTGCGGCATGGCACAATACTGACAAAAAAAATTATGTCATTGCTTTATAAATTAGATCGAATATTTCTAAATCAATTGCAAAAAAAATTATAGAAATCGGTACCTTTTGCGACAAGATATAGCCGAAACAGTCAGAGTCCAAAATGCGACAAACTCATAATACCTCATTTGCTGAAAAATACCGAAATCAAATTTTATTAAATTTTTCCCTTCAAACGAATCGCCTTTTCCATCATTTCTACTCGCAGACGAAGAAGTCAGATTTATTATATTTTCATCATCTCCCTCTCATCAAACATACTACTTGCCTAAGAGAAGGCAACATTGCAAATCATCAATTACACAGAAAAATAAATACATACTTACATTTCCATACAAATGAAAATCATATGGCATGACCACAGAATCGATAATGCGAGATCCATTATCCATACAAATTAACTTACTTGGAAATCCTACATGCTACCTGTACTGCTAAACAACAAAAATGCCTGTGCTCCTTCTTACAAAGAAAAAAAATACAACATACATGGGAACGCAATTATGAAAGGTTCGATAAAGAGAGATAAACCAGTTTATTTGGTTTTCTTTCTTCGTTTTCAAAGTGTGTATTTAAAATGAGGATGACAGCAAAAGTTTAGACACAAACATTCTAGCTCAATTCATAACGCCATCTGCATTTAGTCGGCTAAAACAAAAAATTCGACATGATGGCACTACTATAAAGTGTATATACAATGGCACAGTGCACCTCGGGCATTTAATTTAATAAACTTATGTCCTAGCAATGCTTTTGTTTTCGTGAAAGTGAATTCCAAATAGGAAATCCATAATATATATGCGTTATCTTAAAATAAAAAACTCTAAAAACCAAGCAACAAATTTATTCCTTGCCCCTACAGGTAACCAAATGCAAACACTAATCATGTCGTAAAACTTTTACACTTAAGTCAAACAGGTAAAATCAAACATCATAAAATTAATGCTAACCAAGCACACCACCCATACAGGTACCTAGCGCTAAACCACGAAATGTTCAACCATAAAAAGGGATGGGAACCCTTTCAAATACAATCGGACTTCTAGGTAGAAATGTATAAAAGTCGACCTCATAATAAAAAATTAAGTTTATTTAGATATTCAACAGCATTTTAGTTCTAAGCACTGTAAAGTTGGGTTACGCATTGTAAATTACAGGCAAAAACGCTTAGTGATTAAATCCAGGGTTGCCATTTCAAATCCGTTCTTCCAGTCAGATTTGACTGGAAAAAAAGCAGTCAAAAAACTGGAATTCAGTCAAATAAAACAGGTCAAAGAATTTTAAACACAAATCCAGCTAAAAATCCAGCTAAGATAAAAAAAATTGTTTTATTCAATAAAAATAACACAGAATCCATTTTCTTTCATATTTGTACATTAAAGGGTAGGTACTTAAGTATAAGAAAATAAAAATTGTTTTTATAAAAAAACAAAGAATTGTAAATATACACACAAGTCTTAAAATTCATTCTAATAAGTAGTACATTGCAAAACAAAATTATAAATAAACTTTATTCGAAACAAAAATAACAGACTTCATGCTTAAAAAAGAAATAAAAAACTGATAATAAGAATAAAATAAGTTAATGATTTAAAACCATTCAAATTTCTTCAAGAATATTTCTTATATATTAATATCACTTAGTGCTTCAATAGTCTCATCATCATCATTTGCATCTTCGTGATATACTGTACTGCTACTTTCGTAAGTAATATTGGTACCAATTTTTTTTGTTACTTCAGTCGGTATAGGAAAGTTAAAGCAGCATTCGCTAAACCTTAACTAGTTTCTAATTATCAGAATCGAATTCGTTAAATGCAGGTTCATCCGATTTCGTATCTTTGTTTTTACGATATTAAGGTGACTAAATATTCTTTCCACTTCTGCATTAGATAACGAAGCAGGGCAGCGCACAGAGACAGAGACTCGCATCACACACATCACCTTTTCGCCACCAACCGTATACCTGCAGAATTTTCATTTTCAAACTGGTGTTTGTGAGTCAGCCATCCCAAAGTAAGCAAAACAAACAAATGTGTATGAATTGGCTCAGTGTGTTGGTCGGATATGGAAACGTGTCATGTTCAGAGCATAGTCAACTAACAGTAAAAATTGTTTTTCTACTATTATTTTTATATGGTTACATTGAATTTGAAATTGTTCTGGTGGTGGTTGAAAAAAATGCCATTTTGAAAAGAAGTTAAAAGCAGTCAAAAAAAAATTGAATCCAGCTAAAAAAACCAGCCGGCTGGATTTCAAAAAATCTTCCAGCTAAATTCATTTCAATCCAGTCAGATCTGACTGGAAAACAGTCAAAATGGCAACGCTGATTAAATCTCTTTCGCGTCATTTTTGTTCTCTTAAATCCTCTCTCTGCGCAATCGACCGTTGGCCAACTGTTTTGGTACGGACTATAGTGGTGGTGGTTGGCAAAGCAGGTTTCGTGTAGATTTATGGTATATTTTTTGTTTGCTTTGATGGAAGGGGTATGTTATGTTTTCTGGATTTTAACACAATTGGTATGTGTGTGTATGATCGTTGAAGGAGAGTCGCATTTCACCTAATGTGAGGATTCTCAAATGATTTTCTTTATAATTCGTATTTGCAAGTGAAAAATCGATATTCATTTTTAAAGGCAGGGGCGATGGTGGATAAAGAAAGGTGGGAGAATTGTCGTCGAGTAGTTGATGGTATATTATTTGTTGGCTTTGATGAATGTTTGGGGTAGGTCATGGCATATTGCAATTAGACCATCACAGTCACCTGTAACTTGTTTTCTTTGTTTTTAATACAATTGGTGTGTATGTTCACATCGGTGAAGGAGATTCGCATTTCAGCACTGAGGATTCCCAAATGGTTTATAAACCATATTTGCATGTGAAAAAATATTAATTGAGGCAGAGCAGAGATAAAAAAAAGATAAGACAAGTTATAGTGTATTCCCAGCTACATTGCGAACGATCCTTAAGGGTTTCCACTTTAAAAAGCAAATCGTGGATATTTTCGGACCCGTCGAATGCAATTTGCCACTTTTCAATTTTACAAACTGAACTTACTACCTACTGAAGAAGTTTGTTGACTTATTGGTGGTGCTTGTCTGCGTTGCACAGTGTGACGAATCGCTGATTTAGCTTGATTTAATAAAGAAAATGGCATGCACAAAATTAAACAAAAACCGGTTAAGCCTCCTACGTAATGACTGTGCAATTTTTTTGTTGTTGCTTAGTGCAACAAAAAAAAATCATCTCAAACTCCAAATTGTATATAATTTTTTTTATAAGAGAATTTTTTTTGAAGAGAAAGTGTTTATATCGGTTTTAATTGGTTCGCGTATATTTTATAGCTTTTTTTTATCTTTTCTCAATAAATCTTTTAAAAATAAAAAAAATAAATAAATAAATAAAAAAAATAAAAGTAAATTGATATAAAAGTAAGTTTTTCTTAAATAATTAAAGATTTTGTTTAATAGGTATAAGGGGTAAATGAAAGTTAAATGTATAGATAAAATATGTATGTGTTTTTTGTATTCATTAGACGAAAAGTATACCTAGTTGTTCAGTGTTGTCCAAGTTGGAGACCGTGTTTGTTCTTAAGCCTTGCATATGCACTGCTAAAATATGTTTCAACAAAAATTTTTTTTTGGATGCCCATGGAAATCACGAAAAAGCAAATTTTTTATGTTTGGATTTCTTAATTTAAAATTAAGCGCTTAGATGCTGTTTCTGCTTTTGTTGTGGGTTACTTTAGCCATGTAATATTTTCTGAGGCTGCAATAAAGTCAATCAAATTAACCTTTAAAACTTTATGTTTAAGATTTGACCAGACATGGGCCAAAAGTGGTCGGCATAGAGAGCGCTTCGAAAATTCAAATTCTCTGTGGCTAAATGAAAATCTAACATTACCACAACATATCTTAGATGAAATACCTTCTTCATCTAGAGTAGGAAGACCGAAAAAAAGTTTATAGATTTGATGTCAAGTTGCGGCAGGTAAAAGACCAAGGCAATAAAGAAAAAGTCAAAGCCAGAAAATAACTAATCCAAGAAAAATTTACAAGAGAAACAGGGTTATTGGTAAATATGCCAACTCAACAGTCTGGCAATCCTAATGACGGGAACAAGGCTAGACGATTTTTTAGGTACCTATTGGCACTTCTTGGTGGTGCGGCATGGCACAATACTGACAAAAAATAAATTATGTCATTGCTTTATAAATTAGACTGAATATTTCTAAATCAATTACAAAAAGAATGATATAAATCGGTACATTTTTCGACAAGATATAGCCAAAATAGCGAGAATCTAAAATGCGATAAATTCATAATTTCTCATTTGAAAGAAAAATACCCAAATCAAATTTTATTAAATTTTTCGTTTCAAACGAATCGCCCCTTCCATCCAGAGAGTCGATAATGCGAAATCCATTATCCATACAAATAATAACTTACTTGGTTTCCATCATCAACCTCTGCTACTTGCAAAGCATACGTACATGAACATGCTACCTGCGCTGCCTACGCCTATGCTCCTTCTTACAATGAAAAAAAAATGCATACACAATGGAATGAAATTCGTTCGGCGGAAAGATTCGAGAGAGACAAACCGGTTTATTTGGTCTTGCTTTCTTCGTTTTCAAAGTGTGTATTTAAAATGAAGATAACAGCAAAAGTTTAGACACAAACATTCTAGCTCAATTCATAACGCCATCTGCATTTAGTCGGCTAAAACAAAAAATTCGACATGATGGCACTACTATAAAGTGTATATACAATGACTGAGGGCGTATCGTCGTTTACGCACCGTTGCACTACTATAAGGTTTATATACAATGACTGTGATAATGCTGTTGTTACTGTTGTTGATGATGATGATGATGATGATGCTGCTGCACGTATTGACGACGTTAATTTTGTTTCTGCTACAGGTAAACGTATTATGTTGAATGCTGCCAGCTCCGATGAACGAACTGCCGAGCCTATTGTTACGGGTATCACAAACAAGGAAATGGTAACCCATAACAAACGTCCAGAGGTAATTTTGGGAACAAGTGAGCAAAACTGTGATCTGCATGTTGTTCGTAAACTGCATGTTGTTCCAAACCGACAACACCACTGATGCAATAATCACGTATATCTCATCGAAACTGCATGTTGCGTCTCAATGCATTACGTGTTTTAAATTAACTAAAGTGAATGACAGCCAGCTTTCACTTAAGTTTGTTAATTTTCAAATTGGGATACCAACTCATTATGCTAGTACTGTCTACGATGGAAACTTTTGGCCGAACGGTGTTAAAATCCGTTCTTTTACTCTGGCAAAAAACTAGGCCATGTTATTGTTAATTGTGGTGATATTCACCAACAACCCTTAAAGGTTTATTACCACAATGCGAGCGGATGCAGAACGAAGACCTCAGATTTATTTATTGCGTCTAGTCATAAAGATTATGATGTAATTACAATCACGGAAACTTGGCTTTACAACGATATCTGGTCAACTGAAATTTTTGATGAGTCAATTTATAATGTTTTTCGCCATGATCGCTGTAAAACATCTGATGAGCGTGGTGGAGGAGTTCTTGCTGCTGTTTTGTTGACTCTTGCTGGCAAACAGATTCCATTGCCGAATTTATATGCTGATCAGTTCTGCTTTTCTACGAATACCGCGAGTAAAAGACTTATTTTTATTGTGACCTATATACCATCTGGTAGTAAACTTGATGCTTACGAAAATTGTATTGAAAATTTTGAATTTATTAGTCGCTATTGTTCTGAATCAGATATCTTGTGTATACTTGGTGATTTTAATATTGGAGATGTAAATTGGTCTTGGTCTGGTGAAGACAAAGTGCTTATCCCACTTAATGTTATAAAAGATTACGAAATTGCTCTTATTGATTGTATGTTCTCTTTAAATCTATGTCAAATTAGTTCAATTGTCAATTCACAAAACCGGTCATTAGATCTTGTTTTTATAAATGTTAATGATGTTAGAACAGAAGTTTCCGAAGTCTCATTTCCTCTTTTGACTGATTCGATTTATCATAAGCAAATACTAATTGAAATTAATTTATACTCTTACACAAAAGAAGAAACAAACTCTTTTAATTCCTTAAATTTTGTTAAATGTTATTTTGCGGGTTTAAATGAGTATCTTATCATTAATCAATAATTAATGTTGGTTACTCTTTGTTTGTTCCGTGCTCCACTAGGAAATATAATACCAAGCCCCCATGGTATAATAAGCGACTTTTGCACTTGAAAAACTGAAAAAACAAAGCTTATAAAAGAGTAAAAAAATCTGGAAACTATAGTGATAGAGTTATCTTCATTAAGTTGCGTAGAGAATTTACGGTCTTAAGTACATTTTTATATAACATTTTCATAAATAATATTGAAATCAAACTTAAACATGACTCCAAATCATTTTGGTCTTTCATAAACCAAAAAAGGTGTTTCAATGGATTGCCTAAGGAAATGTTCTATAAGAATTGTGCGTCTAATGACATTAAAAACTTCGTCGAATTATTTGATCAGTTTTTTGAATCCGTCTTTTCTCACCCAGTGATTTCTACTTTGCCTGAACTATGCGCAATGCCCAAAATTGATTTTGGGGAATTAGTTCTGAATGTTCATGATATCGAGACTGTTATCTGTGGCCTTAAGCCGAATCCTAAACCTGGGGCTGATGGGATTCCTGCAATAATTTTAAAAAACTTCCAACGCCATCTGCAAACCTCTGTTAAGGATTTTTAATCAATCCTTGAGTTCGGGTTTGTTCCTTGATGAGTGGAAGATCTCATTTTTGGTGCCTATCTTTAAATCTGGTACTATAGAGGTATATGCAAACTTTCCGCTATACCAAAGCTTTTTGAATGTATTGTTAAAAATAAGCTTGAATTCCACACAAAAGAGCATATATCTGAGTTTCAGCATGGTTTTGTTTCTGGCCGTTCGACAACATCTAATCTGGTCCACGTTTACATCTTTTGTAATTAATGCTGTTGAAAGTGGATGCCAGGTCGACGCCGTATACACTGACTTCAGCAAAGCTTTTGATTCTGTGAACCATGTGTTGCTGTTAAAAAAGCTAGAAAATTTTGGATTTCATTCAGCAATGTTGAACTGGATTTCTTCATTTTTAATCGGAAGGTTTCAAAAAGTATGCCTTGGCAATAACTACTCTAGATTAATTTCTTGCACTTCTGGAGTTCCTCAAGGAAGTCATTTAGGTCCCCTCCTATTTATTATTTTTATTGATGACGTTGTTCATCAATTCGAATTGTAGTTATCTACTGTATGCGGATGATCTTAAATTATTCCTCAAAATAAAAAGTTTCGATGATTGTGCAAAGATCCAGATTGACCTTAACAATTTGTCAACTTGGTGTGTTAGCAATTGTTTAAAGGTAAATGTTCGTAAATGCTCAACTATATCTTTTAATAGATCTCAAATACAAAAATGTTTTAATTACTGTATTGATAACAAGGGTCGACAAAATTAAGGATCTCGCCGTACTTCTTGATACTAAATTAACATTTGTATCCCATGTCGAGTATATAGTTTCTAAAGCAAATTCCCTAGTTGGTTTCATTAAAAGAAACTCAAGAGATTTCTCTGACCCTTATACATTCCTGTCCCTTTTCATTGCCCTTGTCAGGTCAATTCTTGAATACGCCGATGTAGTTTGGAATCGTAACTATCTATACCTTTCTGATCGCATTGAAAGAGTACAGAGGCGTTTTACAAAATACATTTTCTTTAAAATGCGTTGGCCCTTTGAGCCTTCTTATAAAGCTGGATGTCAATTATTAGGTATAATGACACTTAGCGCAAGAAGGTATGTACATGACACTATGTTTGTTAGAGATATTCTATCTTCTCGTATAAAGAGTCCTGTACTTTTATCGATGCTACCTATTTATGCTCCTGAGAGGGTTTTAAGGGTTCGTCATTTCTTTTACTGTGTGGGGCATCGAACAAACTACGGGCAGAATGAGCCAATTACTAGATCTCTGAAATCATTTAATGAAATTAGTAGACATGTAGATTTTCATATTTCAAGGGAGCGTTTTAAGTCAATTTTATTAACATTGCTTGCTTAATTTCCTATTATTATTTATTATTTATTATCTCTTATTACGTTGTTTTATTCTTGTTTTTTGTACTTAAAAAAATACATTCGTAATCTTAAGCTAAGCTTGTTGATGAAATAAAAAAAAAAAAAAAAAAAAGGCCTTTAAACTGGGCCTAGAGAGCTGAAATTTTAACCATATACTCTCTAGGGTCTCGAAATAATCAAGTTTACGAATTTTTGAAATCCGCCCACAGACACGCCCACAAACTCAAAAAAAAAACAAAATTTTGAGCTAGAAAGCTGAAATTTTTTATATATGATCTATGACTCCTAAAACTGCTCGGGATATAAAATTTTCAAAATCCGCCCACAATTAAAGAAAACAATTTTATTGAAAAACCAAAATTTGAGCTAGGGAGCTGAAATTTATAATATATACTCTCTAGGGGCCCTTTAAGCTCATGTGTAAATATTTTCAAAATCCGTCTACTGACACGCTCACAATTTAATTTTTTATTTTTTTTTGAAAATTCAAAGTTTGAGCTATTGAGCTGAATTTTATAATATATAGGGGCCCTTTATGCTCATGTGTTAACTTTTTTTTAAATCCGCCTACTGACACGCCCACAATTAAATAAAACATTTTATTGAAAAACCAAAGTTTGAGCTAGGGAGCGTTTTTTTTACAAAAGCTTCGTTTTTTTTGATAAAATTCTTTTAATGTTATATAACAAAATATGAAGAGCGTCTTAGCAATTTAACCCATACTAAGACTTTTGTCACACCCACTTATGAGGGATAGGAATAAGAATAGGGTATCCAACAGTTCGCCCAAGCGGACTGTAGCCCGTCCCTATGTTTATTCATGTTGTTAAGTGTCTTAAAAACTTCTATCTGATACTTGGGCGTTTTGTGAAAAATATACTTATATTGTAGAGGTTTTGGAACTTAGTAAAATCTACTACATCCACTGGCAGATGTTCTGTATTTTATTGTTCCGAGACGCGTCCCTTTATACCTGCTACTGTCTGTCGGACTGTGTTTAGCTCAGTTAAAATATATTTCTTAAGTGTTAAAGACGTTATTTTAGTAGTTTCATGCTCTTCAACAGTTTTCATAATGAGTGATAAATGTTTTATATGCAATGGATGGTGATGTAGTAGAAGTTAGGCGTTGTCTACAAACATTAAAAAATGTTAGTATCCCTAGAGGTGATGGTAATATTGAATATTTAAATACAGTCACTGCGACTGGCTCAGTTGTTACTGTCATGTTCAAAGAAGGGGATCCTACGAACCCTGTTAAAAAGGCAATATTAATCAACGTTCCCATACCAACGCAATTTAATTTAATTTTTTTAATTTAGTGTGATTCAAAATCGGGAGGACTGCCGTTATTTCGTGAGGACCATCCGGCGAACCCCACAGGCGGAGGAGTAGGGATGTAGTGAAGTGGGACGGTTATGATCCCTTTAATCCTGATGAAAGCCTCACCGCTTTTAAAGGAAGAAGAAGTTCAAAAGTAAGCCTTCTGTCTAGGATTACTGCAAGATAATTGACTTCTTTGAAATATTTAACGATCTCGTCGTTTTAAAATTTGAACTAGGTTAAATTTCTTCTTTTGGTTAAGGAGCTAGGATAGCCTTGCTAGGATCGATGGAAAGATTTTTCCTGTTGCACCAGTCTGGGCCGTCTTCAGGGCGTTTTCATACGTGTTGTGACTTCGTTTGCATCGTTGCCCCTTTTTTTTAAAAAAAAAAGGAAATCCAAATCCCAGAGCAGTCAGACTCGGTAACGGTTCATTTTACTACCAGGCAGAAATCCTCCTTTTGGTGTAGAGGCATGATAATGGATGGCGTATGTTGTTGTTCGGATCGAACCTGTACCGCACGGGTCACAAGCCAACACACTAACCTCTACACCGTCGCCACCCTATTATCGTTGCCCCTAATAATAATGACTATGTCATCGACCCAAGGACCCCACGGGCGGACGAGTAGGGATGCAGTTGCGTAAGAGGGTAATCATCCCTTTAATCCTGATAATAGCACTGTTAATGATATAGAAACTGAAGATATCGACAATGAATGACAAAAAAAAAATATATACAAAAGTTTATTTTTTTGTATTTTTCAGTATTCAAATAAAAAATTAATCACTCTTAAATAAAAAAACCTCTTATTACATATCATTTATTATGCCTACGAGGGAAACCATGTAAAAAAACGCGCCTTGCATTCTACCTCGCAGGTGGTGAGGAAACGAGTGCATCGTCATAATGTAGTCGCTTTCTAAGCGCTCTACTCCAAAAACGGTTAATTTTACAGAAAAATGCAACAGGCATATTGTAGATAATTTCACGACAAACAATTTTTATGATGACCTCCATTGACCTCCGAGCAATAGATCGCGAGATATTTGCGAAAAACAGAGTTTCGTGACCTTTTGACCTTCATAACTTTTTATGCCGGCACGATATCAATGTCGATTTTTCACTTCTTCATTACAACGCCGTAATAAAGGTCTATACAAAAATTCAGCTTACTAGGAATAATTCCGCAGACAAACCTAAAATGACTGGGCTTAAGGGCCGTATTTCTCACACCATACATTTTAAGTTGTTCTATTAATATTAATTTGTCCACAGTTTCAAACGCTCTTTTGAAGTCTAGAAACACGGCCACAACCACTTTCTTGTCATGAATGCCAATTTTCCACTTATTGATCACTAAATACAGAAGGGATTCACAATTATGTTTATTTTGGAAGCCAGATTGATAACATGAAATTAAATTGAAGGATTCCAAGTAAGCTTGTAGTTAATTATACACAACCTTTCAATGATTTTACTCTCTATGGTCATCATATTGGCCGGTCTAAAATCTTCCACTTTTTTAGAGTTATTTACTTTTTTAAATTGGAACGATAAGGGACTCTTTGCAGCAATTAGGAAACGTACCACTAGCTGAGGACAAATTAACGATTTTTAGCAACAAATCAAAACATAAATCAAATACATCTGTATACATTTTCACACTGACTCCGTTCGTATCTTTTATTATCCATCGATCTTAACACAGATTTTAAGTCACTGATATTAATTTCTTTAAAATTAAAATTAAGGTGGTAATAGACAATTGCTGTATTTTTTGTTATTGTCAATAACTTCACTTAGGCTGAAAACACACCGGATAAAGCAAAACGTTTTTGATTCGATAGTCAAAAAAACATTTTTTATTTCAACACACACCAAGCGAAACAGAATGTAACAAAACGTTTTGTTTTCTTGTTTCGTGCGTTGAAATAAAACAAAATTGAATTCGCTACTTGCTTTTAGTGTTGTTCAACATGTGGTCAGACGATGAAGTTGTGCCAATCTAACATACAATACAAGAGGAAAAGGACGCAAATATCAGAGAGTGATGGGTGCATCCATATTAATTTGTATTAAGCTGTATTCAGTTTGTAATTTGAAAACGAAATGCTGAGGATGTGATTATAAACTTAATAGCAGAGTTAAGAACTTATCCTGAAAAATTTAATAAAATCCCGGATAATCGAAAATAATATTTTAAGAGATGAAACGCACTTCATACAATGAGTTTCCACTTATTTGAAATAAAATACATAACTTTGTCAGTCAACGAACACAAAAACTTAAAAAAAAATACATATATGTACATATATACATAGTTAAAATGGCTTATCGCCCCGGGTTTCTTTTAAAGTATGTATCACGGATGATGGAGTGAATCTCGATAATCGATAAATTTCCCGGTTAATAGGTTTGCCGGTTAATCGAATGCCGGATAATCGAGAGTTAACTGTAGGTGTAATCATTAAAACAAAACAGGAAAAAGCAGCCATAAACCATTTTAAAAAGTAAATCAGGTACATACCATTGCAAGTAGTGAAAAGTTATACACAACCAGGATCAAGTCGATGCGCCTTTAAAAAAGTTAAGAAAAACCCCACAATCATTCGTCTTACGAAGGAATCAAAATTTTGTTTTGCAAAAAACAACAGGTCAGCTATCGGCAACGAAACAGGTTTTTTTGTTTTGCTTTTGTTTTAATGTTTCGTTTCATTTGGTGTGTGTTGCGCCATAAGAAAGTAGGCAATTATCGTCAACGACGCTGGGTCGAAATAGTTTTGTTGCATTCGGTGTGTGTTGCTTGTATACAATGCATGTATTTTTGACCACCACCACCGAAAAGCTTCGAAACGTGTGTTTTGTTTGGCTTTCTTTGGCGTGTGTACTTTCATAAGAAACAATGTTCTCTTGTTTCACGAAACAAAAAAAACACTTTTTGCTTTATCCGGTATATATATATATATACTTATACTTTTCCTCCTTTCTTTTCAAGTCTTTTTAAAGTTCTCCACATAGATTTCTACTCACTACAAATTTAAATTTTGTTACTGATGTACCTGTTTTTTGTACAATCAAGTGAGGTTTTAAATCCGTTTCTACACATTTTATAGCTTTTCCAATAGGCCACAATACAGGAAAATTTCGCCTTTACGTATTTTAAAACTTTTTCGTTTTGGAGTACTCTTAGACTTTCATTAAACAAAGGATTATGATTTTTGATGATATACTCGTATTGCTATTTGGTATTGATTTTGAGCCGTCTGTAAAAACAAATGTCCACCCATATGATCTTTCGGTTTGCGTTTAAGTCACAGATGAATGATGACCATGGTGGATGTGGGGGCATAATATTAAACAAAATGTCTTTCTGGAAGATTCATTTCGACCGAAACAATGTGTATAATTGCCGATGGTTTTCTTTTTGTTGTACGTAGGCGTATTGATAACGTATTTGTATTAAGCTGTATTCAGTTTGTAACTAAAAAAACACAAAAATGGCGTGTAGGACAAAACAATTCTCAGGTGACGCACGAGTAAGATTCCAAGTGGTTATTTCTGCCGTGTCCATGTACAAAACTGATTGAAATACTTTTGAAATGATTGCATTAATTGAGATGAACGTGTAGCTATTTGTTGTTGTTGCTTCTGTGTGTAGATATAACGAGTATGGAGGTTCAGTAGATCCTCGTACTCTGCGGTGGGTCTCATAGTTTTTATTTGGAGTTTATTGAGTCAAATTTGTGTAGATTTTCATATGTAACAATCGGTCTTTTTGACTATCAGTCATAGCCGTACACTAGGCTGAATAATCATTTCATATGTTAATTCTTAAATAATAGATTTACTACGCACTATCTCTACATAAGTAGGATACTTTCACCTGCCCTAGAAGGGACTAGGCTCTCGCGTTCAATTTGTAGTGGTTAGTAGTAGTTTTAGTTTATCTAGCAATATTGTAATACAAAGAAAGTTTAAACCAGTAGTATAAAACACTAACCCCCAGTTTCACAGTAGAAGTTTAAACTCCACTTTTGGTTTTAACTTCAGTTCAGCAATTTATTCGGTTTCAGGGTTTCGTTTAAACCTTAAACTGAGTTCAATTTGCAGTTTAAGTTAAACGACTGTATTCTGCCGTTTAAACCGTTTAAATTTGGAAACACTTTATTAGGGGGATCAAATGGTGAAAAGCGAAAAGGGTATTTTTCCTTAAACGTGCAGACCATGTGCGATCCAAAGCTCAAAATAACGGACATAGTTGCAAGGTGGCCTGGATCAAGTCATGATTCCACAATTTTCAACAATTATTCAAGAATCTGTTCTAGGTTTAAAAATGGAGAATTTGGAAATCATGTTACATATAGTGGCGGACAGTGGCTACCAATGCAGACGCTATGAGATGACTCCTTTACGTAGTTGCAACAATCCACAAGAAACATTGAACAATGAATCTTAAATTCGAACACGAAATTGTGTTGAACACTCTTATGGCGAATGGAAGAGAAGGTTTCCTATATTCTTTGGCAAACGCCAAACGAACGAACAATAGATGACGGAAGAGCAAAAAAATAAAAGAAAACTTTAAGATATAAATCCGGGATTTACGTGTGTTCCGCTACCTGTGGTACAGTATATTATTTGGCAATGTTGACTTGGGGGGAAAGTAGGTTATGAGCCAAGATGCAAATGAATTTCCAATTCTATTGACAATTGACTTATGAATATTCGGATTTTGTTGTTAAAACGAGAATAAAAAATACATAACGTCACATTACGTAATAAGAACGAAAAATGCTGCCAGCTTCAATTTATAAAATCAAGGTAAACGAAGTTCAACTGAACTGAAGTTCAGATTTCACTATGAAACCGGACGAGTTAAACCAAAAATTTGAACTCAGTTTAAGGTTCAGTTGAACTCAAGTTTAAACCTTCACTGTGAAACTGGCCATAAGGGAATCTAATCATAGTCGGTCTTAACATAATTTACAACATTTCGCTTAAAACTTAAAAATCGATTCTCTAACTTCAATTCATTAGGTAGCTCGTTGAACATTTTAAAGCCTTTAAAAAAAAAACTGTATTCTGTGCTTTTACTGTTGTAAAGTATGGAAGACGAAAGTTATTTCTGTTACGGACATTATAGTTATGTACACTACCGACATATATTATTTTATCACAGAGGTATCTGGGTAACAAATCATTTTTCATTTTAAACAACACAAACAACAACACATTCATAATCGTCCTTTGTCGCACACTCAACCATTTCAGCACATTCAACATGTTCACAGTTGGAGTCAGCCAGTGGCATTTTAAAATTATGCGCATCGCTCTATTTTGTATCCTTTGCAGTCTATCCAACATAGTATTGTTCGCTAAATATATAATTGTAGAACAGTATTCAAAATGTTGCTTGATTATTGTATTATATACATTTATTGCACATATAATTGACATTATTTTTCGTATTCTGCCAAACAACCCAATTTTGTTACCAATTTTCTTTGCTATGTATGCAATATGACCATTAAAATTTAAATTCTCATCAATCATAATACCCAGATATTTTATTTCACTAACAATTTCAACTGCATCGTCATTGATCACTATTCTACTATTGGACAACCCATTGATAAACTTGCACTTCGTCTTGCTTATATTTAAGCTTAATTTGTTCATCTGAAACCATTTATGCAGTTCTTTTAAATCACTGTTTATCTGTTCGATATATTCTTCTAAATTATTACACGAAACATATAAGAGACCATCGTCAGCGAAAAGTTGTAATCGTGAGCACTTGACAACTTTTGGCATTTCATTAATATATATTATAAAAAGCAACGCCCCCAGAACCGATCCCTGTGGCACATCCAAGACTACATTTATTGCCTCCGAATCTGCATCATCTACCCTTGTCCTCTGTGTGCGTCCTTGCAAATATGACTCGAACCACCTTAATTCATTCTCTTTAATTCCATATTTATTGAGCTTATCTATTAAGATGTCCCTGTCAATTGTCTCAAATGCTCGTCTCAGATCGATAAAGACTGCCGCAATTTAATTTTTTGAGTGAACTTCATTTTTCCACTCCGCCAAGATGAGATTTATTAGCGACTCACAGCTATGTCTACCTCTGAACCCCTTGATTGGCACTCCGCGAATAGATGATTTTCCTCCATATATTTTTGAAGCTGCTGCTGCACAATTTTCTCCAAGATTTTCGCTTCGTTGAGCAGCATATTGATTGGGCGAAAGTCTGAAGGTTTTTTAGGATTCTTCAATTTTTCTATTGGAACAACTATAGACTCTTTACATGTTTCTGGGAAAATTCCATCTGCCATTGACTTATTTATAATTCTGCGCAATTTCGGACCAATACTGCCCATAACATCACCAAGCAGTTTCACACTTAACATATTGGGATCTTTTTTATTTTTCATATTTTTTAAAATGACCCTAAGCTCATTTAGTGTTATGTCTTTAAATTTAAAATTTTTGTTCACTGGCTGAATTACGTTCACATATTGAATACTGGGAATAGCATTATTTAATTCACTCACACTGTTAACAAAGAAAATATTAAATTTGCTCGACAACGTTTTACGCTCGTTCACCAAAACATTTTCAAAAAAAACGCCTTTTATTGTACTTTTTTGTTTATGCAACACAAGTGTTTTTATAGCTCTCCACATCGATTTTTGATCTCTAGCTGATTGAATTTTTTGTGAAACATATTCACTTTTTGCCCTATCAAGTGCTGATTTAAAATTGTTCCTAGCTAATCTGTAGTTTTGCCAGTCATTTTGGGAATTTGACCATACCGCTATTCTATATTTATGTACGAGTTTGTTTCGTAGTTTGTCCCTTTTCATTGACCTAAGCATGTTATTAAACCACTGATTTGCACCAGAACTTTTCTTTTACATTTAAGAGAGTCACCCGCCTTTTTTAAACACTCTGTTACATTTCTCGCTGAACAGCTCACATCACTTTCATCATCTTCAACCGATTCTATGTATATTGCGCTGAACACGATCGCGAAATTTTCGTTTATCGTATTTTAGTACTTCTATTAGCCTTCTTTCCCTTTTTACAATGCTCATTTCAACGCTGATTTCGATACTTTCATGATCACTTATTTTTCAGACTATCCACAACCTTGGCACTTACGTTATCATTATTTGTTATTACGTAATCTATTCGCGAGGTAGGGGTAATTCTTGTTGGTTCATTCACTATTTGTTTTATTGCGTTATCACTAAATAACTGCTTAATCCTTGATGCATACATATCACATTTCAACCAGTCGATATTTACATCTCCCATTACTATGATTTTATTTACACTTGTTGGCAACTTATCCAAATAGTCTCTAAAGATTTCACAAAACCTAGCTTCTTACGAACTTGGTGATCTGTATATGCCAGTTACTAATATATTATGTTCCATAAACACCAATACCACCATCTTTCCATGCCTATAGTGGAATATTCTCTAACGTTATAATTTGCCAGTATTCACGTACATACAAAACAACACCACCCGTGCGTGTGGAGATTGAGTCGCATCTCACTGTTTTGTAACCCTCAATCATGATTTCATCATCATCATCAACCATCGATGTTAAATGAGTTTCTGTTAGACACACAACTTCATACTTTTTTGCCGCTAATACATTTTCAATTTCGTTGAAATTGTTAATTAGTCCTTCTATATTTAAGTATAAGCACTTACATATTGCTAGTTGCTAGTATAATATTTTTTGTCTCTCAAATCGCAACTTCCTTTTTAGTACTGGACATTTCCTTTGTATATAAACTTTATAGTATTATCACTTCGTGAATTCGACGACTACGCCACCATACGACGTAAATACTACATTAAAAAAAGCTATATCCATACTAGCATATTGAAGAACCTTTTCTACACCTTTGTTGTCTTCCATTATCTTCCATTTTCGTGAATATGAGGAGGAAGATCATTCAGTTAGCGACTACTGATGGTGGCTGATGTTTGATGTAGCGGACTTTCTCATCGGGTAGATTTATCGTATTTTATGTGTTGGAAGTATCAGCAGAATATTTATACCCTATTCTAAGGGTATATTAATTTTGACGCATAGTTTGTAACATACCTTAATATTGCCCGTAGACCCCTAAAAGTTACTATATTTATGATCGCATCGATAGTAATGTCGATCTAGCCATGTCCGTCCGTCGGCAAAAATTAGGCCTTTAAACTGGACCTAGAGAGCTGAAATTTTAACCATATACTCTCTAGGGTCCCGAAATAATCAAGTTTACGAATTTTTGAAATCCGCCCACAGACACGCCCACAAACTCAAAAAAACAAAATTTTGGAAAAAATCGCATTTTGAGCTAGGAAGCTGAAATTTTTTATATATGATCTATGACCCCTAAAACTGCTCGGGATATAAAATTTTCAAAATCCGCCCACTGCCACGCCCACAAAAAAATAAAACAATTTTATTGAAAAACCAAAATTTGAGCTAGGGAGCTGAAATTTTTAATATATACTCTCTAGGGGCGCTTTAAGCTCACGTATAAATATTTTCAAAATTCGCCCACTGACACGCCCACAAATAAATAAAACAATTTTTTTGAAAATCCAAAGTTTGAGCTAGGGAGCTGAAATTTATAATATATGCTCTCTATGGGCCCTTTATGCTCATGTGTAAATATTTTCAAAATCCGCCCACTGGCACGCCCACAATTATTATTATTTTTTTTTTTGCAAATTCAAAGTGAGCTAGGGAGCTGAAATTTATAATATATACTCTCTAGGGGCCCTTTATGCTCATGTGTTAATTTTTTTTAAATCCGCCTACCGACACGCCCACAATTAAATAAAACAATTTTATTGAAACACCCAAGTTTGAGCTAGGGAGCGTTTTTTTTTGATAAAATCCTTTAAATGTTGTATAACAAAATATGTAGAGCGTTCTTAACAATTCAACCATACTTAGACTTTTGTCACGCCCACTTATGAGGGATAGGAATAAGAATAGGGTATCCAACAGTTCGCCTAAGCGGACTGTAGCCCGTCCCTATGTTTTTATTTGGTTTTGCGCAAACGGATGATTGTTTGTTTTCCTTCATGCTCGTGACTAGGCATATGAGAAGGAAGACGACACAGGTAGCGTTGGTGGTTGATGGTAGGGTGGAAAGGTGAAGGAATTATTATCGGGTAGACTTATGCCATATTATTTGTTTGCTCTGATGGAAGTTTGTGGTAGGTTATGTTTTCTGGTATTTAATACAATTGGTATGTTTGTGTATGATCGTTGAAGGAGAGTCGCGGTGAGGATTCTCAAATGATTTTCTTTATAATTCATATTTGCAAGTGAAAAATGGATATTCATATTTAAAGGCAGGGGCGATGGTGGATAAAGAAAGGTGGGAGAATTGTCATCGAGTAGATTGATGGTAAATTATTTGTTGGCTTCGATGAAAGTTTGGGGTAGGTTATGGCATATTGCAATTTGACCATCACAGTCACCTGTAACTTTTTTCTTTTTTATTTAATACAATTGGTGTGTATTTTCACATCGGTGAAGGAGATTCGCATTTCAGCACTGAGGATTCCAAAATTTAGAAACCATATTTGCATGTGAAAAAATATTAATTGAGGCAGAGATAAAAAAGATTAGACAAGTTATAGTGTGTTCCAGCTACATTGCACCCATTTCGAACCCGTCAAATGCAATTTGTCACTTTTCTACTTACTGAAGAAGTTTGTTGACTTATTGGTGGTGCTTGTCTGCGTTGCACAGTGTGACGAATCGCTGATTTAGCTTGATTTAATTAAGAAAATGACATGCACAAAATTAAACAAAAACCGGTTAAGCCTCCTACGTAATGTAACTGTGCAATTTTTTTTTGTTGTTGCTTAGTGCAACAAAAAAGAAATCATCTCAAACTCCAAATTGTGTATAATTTTTTTTATAAGAATGTCAATTTGAAGAGAAAGTGTTTATACCGTTTTTAATTGGTTCGCGTACATTTTATAGCTTTTTTTTTATCTTTTCTCAATAAGTAAACAGTCAATTGATATAAAAGTAAGTTTTTCTTAAATAATTAAAGATTTTGTTTAATATAAGGGGTAAATGAAAGTAAAATTTATAGATAAAATATGTGTTTTTTGTATTCATTAGACGAAAAGTATAGTTGTTCAGTGTTGTCCAATTTGGAGACCGTGTTTGTTCTAAAGCCTTGCATATGCACTGCTAAAATGTGTTTCAACTTCGTGCGCACAGGTCATACTAAATTTTTCGTTTTTTAGGATGCCCATGGAAATCACGAAAAAGCAAATTTTTGATGTTTGGATTTCTTAAGTCAAAATTAAGCGCTTAGATGCTGTTTTTGCTTTTGTTATGGGTTACTTTAGCCATATACTACTTTCTGAGGCTGCAACAAAGTCAATCAAATTAACATTAAAAACTTTATGTTTAAGATTTGACGAGAGATTGGCCAAAAGTGGTCGGCATAGAGAGCGCTTCGAAAATTCAAATTCTCTGTGGCTAAATGAAAATCTAATATTACCACAACATATCTTAGATGAAATACCTTCTTCATCTAGAGTAGGAAGACCGAGAAAAAGCTTATAGATTAGATGTCAAGGTGCAGCAGGCAAAAGACCAAGGCAGTAAAGAAAAGGTCAAAGCCAGAAAATAACTAATTCAAGAAAAATTTACAAGAGAAACAAGGTTATTGGTAGATATGCCAACTCAACAGTCTAGCAATCCTAATGACGGGAACAAGGCTAGAAGATTTTTTAGAGGTGAGGAAAAGACTGCCCAAATTACAGGGATAGATAAAGAAATTATAAAAAAGTTTCATACCATCTTAGAAGCTCTTGGGTCTGGGTTCCCAGATGCTTTTGAGAAGTATGCAAAGGAAACAAGGGAACCATATTTTAAAAATTATTACTGGTATTTTAAGCCAGTAAGTGTGCATAAGGTCTTCTTTAATGGAAACTAAATAATTTCTACATGTATACTTCCAATCGGACAACTTTCAAAAGAAGCGCAAGAGGCAGGAAACAAGAAAAATAGAAGGTTTAGGGAACTTCTTACCAGAAAAATATCTTGTGTAGATACAAATACTGACCTCTTAAATCGATTGCTTATAACCTCAGATCCATTCTTAGCAAGTCTAAGATACTTTCCGAGAAGACAAAAAAGTGTCATGAAACATAAAGTCTTGCAACTTTTAGATGTACCAAATAATTAAAAAAACTAAAATAAGCTGGTTTGTATGTATTGTTTTGTCTTGAAATTTGTAGTCATATGTTAAAAAATTTGTTATATTCTATTCTGTGAACAATTTCAATTAAAAAAAGAAACAAAAAATGTAATCTTAATTTAATTCCGCTAAATCAGCGATTCGTCACACTGTGCGTTGGGTCCAATCTTCCAACTAAGGTATCTCTAATAGACTGCATTTCACGAATGGAAAGTCGTTGGTTTGCCTCGAGTATTCGTTGAAATGCTGACGTAATAGCTCTAATGTCTGTGGCCTCTTCTTGAACAGGTGGAGGATTTTCATTAATATCTCGTCGCTCATTATTGTCATCACTATTGTGGTTACTTGCCTGACCGGATTGCATTGCTGTAGGAGGGTTATCTACCAGTTGTGGTAAAATCTTATCCTAGCTTAAGCCTACACTAGCTCCAGGTGGAGTACGACTAACTATTGGCCTGGATTCCATTGCTCCTGAACGGGGAGTTATATTTCGAAAAGTGGACGAATTTCTCAAATTACTTCGTCTTCCTCTCTGTATGTGAAACTCTATTATCCATAATAGGAAATTTCGGATTTTAAATACAACTTCAAAAGTTTTTAAATTTCAATATCTTTTAATAAATCTGTATTAAAAGAAAATTAATACATGAATAATTTGGGGTCAGCGCGGTCGGTGCTAAATTCGATATTAAATTAGATGAGATTAGACACAATATGCTTAAGAGCAAGATATCTATCTTGGTAAACAGACGGACTGTGCAAATCAATGCACACAATACGAACAAGACTGTATATAATTGGCAACTATAGGTAACATAGTAGCAACATAGTCCAGTGTAAGAACTACCAGACAATGGACTATACTGTAAAAGAACTAGGATTTATATATTATAAAAATCTTCATATGCACAACTTATCCTTTCACGAATAAAATTCAACTCTTTCTGATATTCAATAGTCGCAACGCGGATTACAATTAAAACTATGAATATACCGGGACTATACTAATGAAAGCCATACTCAACTTGAACCGCCAAGAGACGCAATACAACACTCTACAATTGCTGCAGCTTAGCTCTAGAGTTAGCCAGCATAATCTTTGTAGTGACGTTCTTAATGCCTCGAAGTATATCTAATGTTGTACCTTACATGGACTTTAAAATATATAGGTACCAGCAATTTCACATGTTGATTAAAGATAAATATAAATTTGCGCAATACTCCTATAAAATATGTCGTTCATCGAATTTAGTAATCTAGCTCCACGCAAAACAACGAAAATTCTTACTATCCATATAAATATTCATCTTATAGGTAGGTTAGGTTTGAAGGGAAATGCCCGCACGGGGGCCTATTGGTCCATTATGATCCCTTTTTGTGTTTATCGTGGTACAAACCTTCACTAACAATACACTCCATACTCCATACTCCATACTCCGTTTAAAATTATTCTTGCTGGTTGGCCTATTGGAACCAACCTGTCTTCTTGACAAACCTGATTGTGTCCGTCAGTGGTACCTGCGCTACGTCCTCTAAGTCTTCGAAAAATCTGTTGCCCAGATAGCGAAGTCGAGATGTCTGGAGGTTTGGACACTCGCAGAGCAGGTGTTTGATGGTCTCGGTTTCTTCTGTATCCTGACAGCTCCTGCAGTAGTCTGGTGAGCTAATGCCCAGCCTATATGCCATTACACCTATGGTGCAGTGGCCTGTCAGTACGCCGGCTAGGATGCGTATTTCTTGTTTGTTCATTCCCAGAATGTTTTTCGTTCTTTTCTCGTCGATTCTTGGCCATAGGCTGCGAGATATCACACAATCGTTCCTTTGGGACCAGGTAGTGTTGATTTGTTCCCTCAGTTTTTGGTCAATGTTTCTTTTTGCTGCACTGATTGGGATGTCTATTGACGTAATGTCGTCCATTGCGTCAAGTTATGACCCTGTTCTTGCTAGCTCGTCTGTCTTTTCATTCAGAGGGTGATCCTGTGTCGTTCGCCTATTTCTTTAAGGGATTTTTGGCAGTTCCTGACTGTTTTTGACTTTATGGTTTCGCTGTCTAGTGCTTTGATAGCCGCCTGACTTTCTACGAAGATTGTAATCTTGGAAGGATCCAGATTCTTCGCGGAGATTGTTTTTGCTGCCTTGTCTATGGCGACTATTTCGGCTTGAAAGACGCTGCATTCATTGGGGAGTCTGTACGAGTCCTTTATGTCTAGGGGCTCGCAGAAAACTCCTGCTCCTGTACCTACATCCATTTTTGACCCGTCCGTATAGATATGGATTTCTTGTGCGCTGGCGTGCGTGTTCCAGTTCTCTCTTTGGGGTATGTATGTAGAGTAGTTTTTCTCGAAGTTTCGATTGGGGATTATGTAGTCCGTTTTCCTGGATAGATCGATACCCAAGTAATTATGAATTATGGAGCCGTGCCCATAGGAGCTGTGTATCCACATGTTTGCCTCCTTGAGGCGGAGGGCTCCTTTGGCTGCCATGCTACGAATGTATTCACCAAGGGGGGGGGGGGGGGGGGGTAGGTTTAAAATGACTTCCAGCCCGGCTTGGGGTGTTGATCTCATTGCTCCTGTTGTGCCGATACATGCTAATCTCTGTACCTTAGACAGGTTATGGAGATAGGTAGTCCTTTCTGTTGCCTTTCACCAAACAATTGACCCGTATGTAAGTATGGGTCGTATGGTCGCTGTATACATCCAATGGGTTATGTAAGGGAAGAAGGCACATAGTGCTTTTTTTGATCGTTCCTCTGTGTTACGTTTTCAAGTAAGCTGAGAGTCTAGGATGATGCCCAGATACTTTGCTTCCGGGGAAAGTTTCAGACAAATTCCGTTTAGCTTCGGTATATCGAAATTCTCGATTTTTCTTTTCCTAGTGAACAGAACACATTCGGTTTTGATTGGATTAACTCCAAGGCCGTTCGGTCTTGCCCACGAGGATAATATGTCGTCTGCATATGCTACTATTTTCGTCTTTATGGCCTTTAGAGTCGTAAGGATTTTGTTGACCACTAGAAGCCACAGGAGGGGAGATATGACGCTTCCCTGTGGGGTGCCCCTGGTCACTGTTTTCCTTATGCTACTCTCTCCGATCTCTGAGTTAATTACTCTGCTGTTAAGCATTTCGTAAACCGAGTTCGTTATTTCTATTTTCGCTCCTAAGTCTATGAGCGCTGTTTTTATGGCCGCTGTTTTGACATTGTTGAAAGCTCCCTCAATGTCCAAAAATGCTGCCATGGTGAATTCTTTATGGAGATAGATAGATAGATAGATTCTTTATTTTTTCATCATAAAGTTTACAAATTGGTATACTTAAGAATAAGGACATGGCAATACTGCCGTCTGCCTGAGATGACATTTCATAATATGATTTAAAAATAAAAGAAATAATAAAAAGCTAAAATTTTAAAATATAAAGAAAAGGAAAAAACAAAAAAAAAAAAAAAAATGTTTAACAAAAGATATGAAGAAATATTATTATATAAAGCAATGCTATCAATTTTAACGTGATTTGAAACACAAAATACACAATTCTTTATGGTGTAATTCTTTTTCTATAATTGACACAACTTCGTGCAGGGCTGTTTCAACGGACTTGCCTTTGAGGTAGGCATGTTGAGTGCTGCATAGGTTGTTTTCGTTTAAAAGGTCTCTTGTATATAAGTCGATTATTCTCTCGAGTGTCTTTAAGAGAAAAGAGGAGAGACTTATCGGCCTATAATCTTTTGCTGTGCAGTGTATATGTCTTCCTGCTTTGGGAATGAATATGACTTTTACTTCTTTCCAGCTTTGCGGTATGTAGCAGAGTCTTATGCAGCTTTTGAATATAGCTTTTAGCCATGGCAGTATTGCGTTAAGAGCCTGTTGTATCATTGCTGGTATGACATTATCTGGTACCGCCGATTTGTAGGGCTGGAAAGGTTTGACTGCCCAAGCAATTTTGTGCTCTGTTATGATACTTTCAATCGCCATGTCCGGTTGTGTGTCTTGCGGAACCGGGGTGTGGTTGACCTCACATCCAGTATTCTCACTAGACTCCGGAAAGTGAGTATCCATTAAAATTTGTAGAGTTTCTTGGCTAGACTCTGTCCAAGAGTCATCAGCACGTTTAATACACCCTGGGACCATGAGGCCTTTGGATAGTACTTTACGTAGTCTGGCAGCCTCGTTTGTACTCTCTATGGATTCGCAGAACGTGCTCCAGGATTCGAGTTTTGCTCTCCTTATTTCTTTAGTATATAGATTAAGTTCGGACCTATACTTAGTCCAGTCTTCATCTGTCTTACTCTGTCTTGCTTTGTTAAAAAGTTGTCTTACCAATGTTCGCCGCTTTTGAAGCTCGCTGGTCCACCAAGTTGCCTTTTTGGGTTTGCGATTGCGAGAGATGGGACAGTGTTTAACAAAGGCTTTGTGCATAGTTTTGGTAATATACTCGACTGCGTTGTCGATTGAGTGAGTGTCGACAAACTTGTCCTCTTTTGGATGTTGTGTGTACTCACTAACCGTTTTCACATAGTCTGCCCAATTTGTTTTCCTAGGGTTCCTAAAGATTCGTTGTGCCATATATTGTAGATTGACTGTAAAGAGTATTCTATTATGGTCTGAGAAAGAGTTCTCTCGACAAACTCTTTGCTTTTGAGAGTTATGTCTAAAATTTCTGACCTGTTTCTGTTTTGGAAAGTGGGCTGGTTTCCCCTGTTACACAAAACTAGATTTGGGGAAATAATATATTCAAACAACGACTCACCTCTTTTATTAATTCCTGCACTGCCCCACAGCGTGTGGTGTCCATTCGCGTCGCACGCTACCACCAATGATGTGTTCCGTGTGTTAGCGTGCTCCACTAATTCACGTACTGTATCGGATGGTGGGTTTTCCTCGTCGTGTGCCATGTAAACTGAAGCGAGGATAAGGTTCCTTTCCGGAGCTTGAATTTTTACGGCCACTGTGTCTCCATTGCTGTACCTGTGAGGAAAAAATGTGTTACCAACAGTTTTTTTTGACTAGAATACAGCTTCTTACTTTACCTTCTTCTTTAGTGTGGAACAGATGGTAATATGGCGATTTCAGTCCTTGGATTTTATTTTTAAAAATCCAGGGTTCTTGAATTAATGCCACGTCCACGCTTACCTCAGACATGAACAGCAGTAGGTCGTGTGTTACTGCTTTACAGTGATGCAAATTAGTTTGCACCACTAGCAGCTTTTGCAACCTTTGGCTCTTCATCTTCATCCAGTCGTGCCCTTATGGCACCTAGCCCGAACTTCAGTCTGTTGCTTGGGGTCTGTCTTATGCTGGCTGCAGAAGATTGGTTTATTGCAAAGCAGAGCTCCTTGCCGTCACCACTTCTTCTGGAGTATACCTTGACCCAATCCTTGATCGGGATATTTTTGTTCTGCCCAGCGAGGAGGACCACGATGTTCTTGTCCTCTTCTTTATCGAAGGGGGGTGGTATCCAGACTTTGACTTTCTGTCTAAGTGGCAGTGCGGATCTTGGTATGACCTTCAGTTTGGCTCCCCCCCACAGTTCGCCAATGCTGGCGATGGTTTTGGAGAGAAACTCAAGGGTCTGCCCGTCTCCACACCCCACTATCTTCACACCTTTGTGCCATCCGGCCCCGTCAAACTCATAATCTGGTCCCCCATTACGGATGTTGACCATCATGGCCTTGAGGATGAGGTTTTCTGTCAGCAGCCAGTGCTCAGCTGTGATCTTTCCATCGGGATCTTGCTCGTCAATGACTGCTGCTATTAGGCTCGTCGGAGTGCTGTCTAGGCTTGTTGAAGCCTTGGGTCTTTTCGGTCGGCTTTCTTTTTTCTCTTCCTCTGACCGTTGCCTCTTCGAAGAGGTGCCAGGGGTTCCGGCCTTAGTGCCTGTAGAGACCCTGCTTGAAGCCTGTACCTTGTTCTTTGTTTCTGAGGGTCTGGTGCTTTTAGACTGTTCCTTGTTAGTCTTATTAGGACAACCTTTGGATTTGTCTACCACCACCACTGTTGTTCCTTTTTGCAGTTCAGGAGCTGATGGTTCATTGGGTTTGTGAGCCCTCTGATTTTCGAAGCTCTTTATTGCCCTCTTATGCTTCCTGATCAAGGCCCTGGCTCTATCATTGATAGAGGTTGGGTCTTTCTCAGTAATTTTTTTAAGGAATCGTTTTGAGGCACTGTAGTTACTCCGCTTTCTTGTCTCTTTGGAGACCACGTGTGGTTTCAGGGTGTTGTCCTCAGATTCCTTGCCATCCAGCAATTCGTCTTCGGTCTTAGATCCAATATTGGCGGTGTTGAATGAGGATTGGGAGCCCTCCTTAGCGCTTTCAATATTTAAGCTTTTGAAAATGGGGAGGGTTATCGTGAGTAGGTCCGAATTGCTGGTGCAGAGTTGGTTGTCGTCGCGTTTGTCCTGGGTTAGTTGGCTGGGTTCGTCTTGACTGGTCAGTCTTGGTCGGTTAGGTCGGTTTTCGTTGTTATTGTCTTCGTTGTTTGGCATGTTATTGAAACTAAATTTTGTTCCCACGAGTAGGTCGGAAATAGAATTCCATCCCGGCAGAGCCGATATACCGGGATAAGGTAACAGGGGTACGATAGACCTTGCCTGGGCGTCTGAAGGAGCTCGCTAACGACTGATTTGGCCCTCAGCCTTATGTTCTCCGGCACGGATTTATGTACTATGTACGCTCGCACGACCACTGAAATTAGGCACCTTCCGTCCTATGGTAAAGGAGCATCACTGGGTATTGAACTATTGATGAGAATACCACAATGATGCCCCCTGACCCTAGCTGATCACCGTCTTGACATCGCACAAGACAATTGTAGTGACCATTACCAGCCGGCACCCACGGGGAGGGTTTGGAGGAGGATTTTGCCAGCCATCTTATAGGTACCTATTGAACAAGAAGTGGTGGTGCGGCATGGCACAATACTGACAAAAAAAAATTATGTCATTGCTTTATAAATTAGATCGAATATTTCTAAATCAATTACAAAAAAAAAATAATAGAAATCGGTACCTTTTGCGACAAGATATAGCCGAAACAGTGAGTCTAAAATGCGACAAACTCATAATATCTCATTTGATGAAAAATACCGAAATCAGGTTTTATTCAATTTTTCCTTTCAAACGAATCGCCTCTTCCATCATACATTCTACTCGCAGACGAAGAAGTCAGATTTCTTATTTTTCCATCATCTCCCTCTCATCAAACATACTACTTACCGAAGCGAAGGCAACATTGCAAATCATCAAAAGTATTCGGCTGTTACACAGAAAAATAAATACATGCTTACACTTCCATAAGAATGAAAATCATATGGCATTACCAGAGAGTAGATAATGCGAGATCCTACATGCTACCTGTGCTGTGCTGCCTGTGTGCAACAAAAATGCCTATGCTCCTTTTCTTACAAAGAAAAATAAAAACTAACATAATATCAGAATGATTCGATAAGGAGAGACAGCTAAATTTAAGAAACAAACCTTCAAACGCCACCATCTTAGTTGCCGACTCGCTCGAAGTCGTGGTTTTCAAAATCGTGTTGATGATAGCTTTGTATATAGACTTTATAGTATTATCATAACAGCGAGTTTTTTATTTTGGCCTCTCGTTGGTAGATGGCGTTTGGAAGGCTTGTGTCTTCAATTCTGCTGTCACCATTTTTTTTTACACACAAATAAACTGCTTTATCTCTCTTTATCGAACCTTTCATAATTGCATTCCCATGTATGTTGTATTTTTTTTTCTTTGTAAGGAGGAGCAAAAGGCATTTTTGTTGTTTAGCAGCACAGGTACAGCGTATAGCCCGTCCCAACTTAAGTGAAAATTTCTTGCGCAGGTCTCTTCACATCAGGGATTTTCTTCTCTTAGCGACAACAAAACTACTTTTCCAACCAGAACTACAGCTAAAAAAAATATGTGCGCATTTCATACAACAAATATACCCCTGCTTGCGGAAACATCTCTCTCGATCAACAATCGAGACATGAGTGATTGTCCACACAGAACCGTCGTTGGCGCATGCAAAAGATACACATTTACTCACCCCAAGGAAAAGGGAAATTTGCTGGGTGTTGCACTTCTCAAATATGTGTTTAGTAATGAAAGCTTAGAATTTTGAGTAACTATTAAAAAGGGAATGGAATTTCCGTAATACTTTGTGCATGAGCACGCAGGTAGAGAGGTAGATTTTTATTTTAGTTGAGAAAAGATGGGTCACTTTTCCACTCACTTAAAATCGACCTGGCTCGCCCGATACGACTTTCATGGAAAGGCCTAAGTGTCCAATTGTCTACCCGCATTTAATAACCCATTTTTTCAAGTGCAAGGTATATTTTTACTACAAATAAAACCTCAACTATTTATTTGTTCATACAATATCTTTTATTGATACGTGTTCATTTTTTTTGCTTTACATTATATCGTGCATGAAACTTTTTTCATGAGTTACTACAATAATTAATTGGTGAAACTCGATGACAGTTAACACACGTATCAATAATAAAACAATTACGTTTTCCAATATCGCTGCAAAAAAGATAAAGTAGAGAAAAGCAATAACAATTTCATGCGATCAAAAATACTTTAAAAGAGAAAATATCCCTTAAATAAATTGCTACTGCGCATGTTGGGATCTTTCTTTTACTTTGGGATGGACTAAATCCCGTTTACATGAGATTCAATCCGGATTCAATCCGAATTGAATTTCATGAAAATTTTCTGCATGTAAACGCAAATTGAAAGATCGAGAGATCGAGTGAGAGTGTGTGTGCGTGCCCTCTTTGTTTTCCTTTGTTATGTTCACTTGACTGGGATTTTTGTCGCCACCAATACAAGGCTATCCAAAATACGTATTAAGTAGAAGGTGTGGAACTGAATTCTACTTCAATTCAATCTCTCAATTCGGTGAGAGCGAAAACCCGCCTCGAAAACCAATTCAGTTTCAATTCGATCTTTCGATTCGGTCATGTAAACGTACTATATAGCATGTAGGATTTGCAAGTAAGTTAATTTGTATGGATAATGGATCTCGCATTATCCATTCTCTGGTCATGCCATATGATTTTCAATTGTATGGAAGTGTAAGTATAACGGTATAAGTCACCCCTATTGCGAGTGCCAATCGACAATTGATAGTTGACTATTTTCAATGTGTGCTATTGTGAACGAATCATTTTCATTGATATTCTTGTCAATCGCATTTTTGCAATTGACTGCGATCGACAAAATCCTTTAGAATCGTTCGTTCACAATAGCACACATTGAAAATAGTCAATTATCAATTTGTCGATTGACACTCGCAATAGGGGTGACTTATACTGTATGTATTTATTTTTCTGTGTAATTGATGATTTGCAATGTTGCCTTCGCTTCGGCAAGTAGTATGTTTGATGAGAGGGAGATGATGGAAAAATAAGAAATCTGACTTCTTCGTCTGCGAGTAGAAATGATGGAAGATGGGCGATTCGTTTGAAAGGAAAAATTGAATAAAATTTGATTTCGGTATTTTTCAGCAAATGAGGTATTATGAGTTTGTCGCATTTTGGACTCTGACTGTTTGGGCTATATTTTGTCGCAAAAGGTACCGATTTCTATATTTTTTTTTTGTAATTGATTTAGAAATATTCGATCTAATTTATAAAGCAATGACATAATTTTTTTTTTGTCAGTATTGTGCCATGCCGCACCACCACTTCTTGTTCAATAGGTACCTATAAGATGAATATTTATATGAATAGTAAGAATTTTCGTTGTTTTGCGTGTAGCTAGATTACTAAATTCGATGAACGACATATTTTATAGGAGTATTGCGCAAGTTAATTTATCTTCAATCAACATGTGAAATTGCTGGTACCTTTATATTTTAAAGTCCACGTACCTTTTCAATGAAGCATTGAGGAAGGTCACTTGTTGCTATTTTTTGCTTAATGGAGGTTGCTTGATTGTTTCTCTTCTGCATTAAACATGTTCTAACATTAGATATACTTCGAGGCATTAAGAACGTTACTACAAAAATTATGCTGGCTAACTCTAGAGCTAAGCTGCAGCAATTGTAGAGTGTTGTATTGCGTCTCTTGGCGGTTCAAGTTGAGTATGGCTTTCATTAGTATAGTCCCGGTATATTCATAGTTTTAATTGTAATCCGCGTTGCGACTATTGAATATCAGAAAGAGTTGAACTGTTTTGTGTATTCATATTGGTCTAATTTTATTCGTGAAAGGATAAGTTGTGCATATGAAGATTTTTATAATATATAAATCCTAGTTCTTTTATAGTATAGTCCATTGTCTGGTAGTTCTTGCACTGGACTATGTTGCTACTATGTTACCTATAGTTGCCAATTATATACAGTCTTGTTCGTATTGTGTGCATTGATTTGCACAGTCCATCTGTTTACCAATATAGATATCTTGCTCTTAAGCATATTGTGTCTAATCTTATCTAATTTAATATCGAATTTAGCACCGACCGCGCTGACCCCAAATTATGCATGTATTAATTAAAGATTAATTAAAAGATATTGAAAGTTAAAAACTTTTAAGTTTTATTTAACCCTATTACTGCCATGTCATTTGACTTACGTTAGCTGCCATGGAGTGAGTTGGAGACACTAATACAAAATACATAGAGAATTCATTTATTTTATTGGAAAAAAGGAAGATAAATACAAATAATTTAGGGATCTATTATTTAACTTATTTAAATATTTAATTTGACATGTAAGGCAAACAAAAGTTTTCTGTGAATGCTCATTACACACGGGTTTCTGACAAATACCACAGTATTGTTTAGAAGATCGTCCTTTTTCATAAGGCAGTAACAGGAAATTGGACTTCCGATTCCAAAATTCTTCATAGGACGTGCCACCTTGCCTGCGTAATCCAGCATCGATCAATATTCCTATGAAAGCTCGAATTTCCACCATATCGGTCATTTTCCATTTGTTGCTTACTGTGCTCATTCCGTCTAAGTTAGTGTATTTTACAATAAGTTCTACTACGTTGTTGCACTTTTATTTGGGGTGGGGTAAACGAATTTAAATGCGAAAAAAAGGATAAATTAAACGCAAACAAATTACAGCCGCCGCTGCGCCGATGGTTAAAAGTCGATCAATGAGAAATGTCAAATTAAATTCACCGATGCAATATGGGAAAAGTGCAACGGGTAGCTGGTTGTATGCTACCGCCTCGGTCACGCAGCTGGGGTGGGTTCGCAGACGAATTGAATAGTGGAAAAGGGGTAAAATGGGCGCCACACAATCTTTTTGAAAAAGGAATTGTGAAACCTTTAGTAGAATTTCCCGACGGTGAAATACTGAAAATAAGATGGGATTGGGGTGAAATAAAACAAGAAGAATTTCAAATCGTTATATAGCTCTGGGGAGCAACGGTCGATTTATTGAAATTTACTTTAACTTGCGGAACAAAGAAAGATCGCCGTTAGAAATGGCCCGCTTTCGCTATTTCCCGAATGGACACAAAAACAAATTGAAGAGGTCGCGCGTCCCGTAATTTTTGGGAAAGTTCCGGAACGAAAGCCTATCGGGTTTCAATGGACCAAACACAAACGCACTTCTTGAGAGAACAAGATAATAAGACACTCTACTTATCTGTAAATCCTTTTTCCTCTAACACTCCTGTCGTGAAATACAGGATATCGCTGTCTGTCCTGCCACTTATCTTCCTCGCTCGTCTTCTGCTTTCGTTTTCGGTCTTCCACCAAGTTTCAAAAAAAGCTAAAAAAAATCCAAGTCTAAACTCCCTGGAGACTACTTTACTTTAAATTTAAACTCAAACTTGCTCGATCCTCAAAATTTAAAAAACAGTCTAAAATCTCTGATGGTCAACCAAGAAGTGCCGGCTTGTCCACTTCGAGGATTATTTTGTCCGTTCATGGACCATTCTCTCTCTCACTCATACCCCCACATTCAGCAATGACGGAATCCACTACGGCTTATTTTAGCGATCACTCAGTCACTCTACTGTAGTGTGCCACCGTCTCCGTCTCACTCACTCATCCGTTTTTGAATTCGCCCAAACTCTGAGGAGGTTTCTCAGGCCGAACGATTCGATGGACGCATTCACACAACTCCCCAAAAGATCCTAATGGGACGAGTTCACAAACACTTAAACAATTAGACAAGACACTTAGTGTGAGAATCGAGAAAGTAATTAGAACGCGAAAATGTCTAAACGAAAGAAAAAGCTACTTAATAAAAAATAAGAGAAAAGAAAAGGCGAAGAACCGAGTGAAGTTAGATTCTTGTTTTGTGACTATACCAGCTGATGTCCCAAATTGGAAAACCTGTGAAGTGTTTGAGAAGAAGGAAGCTCAAAATTACTCTCCGCGAAATTATTATAACCCGGTGGACTCCCGAGCAGATTTGGGGGAAGGGAACCTGGATAGCGTGCCATTTCTTACAATGTTTGTATTCGTTGGGCCTTGGCCATTGATGTCTTCGTTTCGATGTATTGTCTGCTTATTCGGTGTTTGTTATTCAGTTTTGCGTTCTGTTAATAGTTTTATGGGTCAATAAGGGAATTCTACCCACACCCTTCGCTGATTCGTTGGGGTATCGTAATGGATCTTTCTGATTACCCTTTCTGTTCGCGTTGGGGTGTGCCAAGGGATCGTCCTCCCCCACCCATTGTTGTCGCAACACCAACCGTCCGTTGGGCACGATACCTGCTTTTGTCGCCCCCCAGAACTCATGGAAACGAGCGACCTTGATCGAAATCAATCAGAGGCGGCCAGTTAACCAACCTCCCAGTAGGAACGACCGAAAAATGGAAAGACCGGGGCGGGGATTTCACAAAAGTGAATCGGGTATGGAAGTGGATTGGTTGGGAAGCGGGTATTGAAGTGGAGAAACAACACTTTTGTAGCGTTTTGTAACGCAACAACGTCAGTAAAAAACAGCGTAAATGCATCCACAGGATGATCGATGTGTTTTAAAGGGAGTAACACAACTTCATTTACTTTGCCTCGGATGATTTTACGAGCTGAAGGTCGGCCTTGCTAGTTTGGTGCTATTGAAGTTCCATCTTGTCCTATGAATAATTCAGCAGTTTTGTTACCACTTTCACGACCTTCACGTTCTTCTTACAGTAAATATTCTATTTTGCAAGAGATCAAGTTCTTACATGAATAAACAATATACAGTTCCATTTATTTAGCTGTAAACGAACTATACATTTAAAGTCGTTGAAGTGTCTTAGAGTCACTACGTAGCAGTTTATGTTATTTTTAAATATTTTATGTAATATGTAAACAATATCGAAACATAAAAAAACAAAAATTGTATATAACAGTAACGTTATGACCAATAATAAAATACATTACACTGATTTTGCGTTAAAAAATAAAAAAAAAAATGTATATTAGTTTAAAATAAAATAGTGACTTACAGTCACAGCGTGGCAGGAATAGGGAAAAGTCCGAAATTTCATATTATGGATAATAGAGTTCCAAATACACGTTCTATCTAGAGGAAGATCAAGTAATTTGAGAAATTCGTCCACTTTTCGAAATATAACTCCCCGTTCAGGAGCAATGGAATCCAGGCCAGTAGTTAGTCGTACTCCACCTGGGGCTAGTGTAGGCTTAAGCCAGGATGAGATTTTACCACAACTGGTAGATAACCCTCCTGCAGCAATGGAATCCGGTCAGGCAAGTAACCACAATAGTGATGACAATAATGAGCGACGAGATATTAATGAACATCCTCCACCTGTTCAAGAAGAGGCCACAGACATTAGAGCTATTACGTCAGCATTTTAACGAATACTCGAGGCAAACCAACGACTTTTCATTCGTGAAATGCAGTCTATTAGAGATACCTTAGTTGGAAGATTGGACAATTTGAATTTAAATACTCCCAATGTGAATCCTACGAGACCTTCGAACGCTCGTTCCGACTTCGAACATTTTTTAAATAACGCTTCGTTTTCGACCCAACACACAGTGGGACGAATCACTGATTTAGCGGAATTAAATTAAGATTACATTTTTTGTTTTTTTTTTATTGAAATTGTTCACAGAATATAATATAACAAATTTTTTTAACATATGACAACAAATTTCAAGACAAAACAATACATACAAACCAGCTTATTTTATTTTTTTTAATTATTTGGTACATCTAAAAGTTGCAAGACTTTATGTTTCATGACACTTTTTTTTCTTCTCGGAAAGTATCTTAGACTTGCTAAGAATGGATCTGAGGTTATAAGCAATCGATTTAAGAGGTCAGTATTTGTATCTACACAAGATACTTTTCTGGTAAGAAGTTCCCTAAACCTTCTATTTTCCTTGTTTCCTGCCTCTTGCGCTTCTTCTGAAAGTTGTCCGATTGGAAGTATACAAGTCGAAATTATTTGTTTTCCATGAAAGAAGACCTTATGCACACTTACTGGCTTAAAATACCAGTAATAATTTTTAAAATATGGTTCCCTTGTTTCCTTTGCATACTTCTCAAAAGCATCTGCATCTATTGGGAACCCAAACCCAAGAGCTTCTAAGATGATATGAAGCTTTTTTATAATTTCTTTATCTATCCCTGTAATTTGGGCAGTCTTTTCCTCATCTCTAAAAAATCTTCTAGCCTTGTTCCCGTCATTAGGATTGCTGGACTGTTGAGTTGGCATATTTACCAATAACCCTGTTTTTCTTGTAAATTTTTCTTGGATTAGTTATTTTCTGGCTTTGGCCTTTTCTTTACTGCATTGGTCTTTTGCCTGCTGCACCTTGACATCTAATCTATAAGCTTTTTCTCGGTCTTCCTACTCTAGATGAAGAAGGTATTTTATCTAAGATATGTTGTGGTAATGTTAGATTTTCATTTAGCCACAGAGAATTTGAATTTTCGAAGCGCTCTCTATGCCGACCACTTTTGGCCCATCTCTCGTCAAATCTTAAACATAAAGTTTTTAAGGTTAATTTGATTGACTTTGTTGCAGCCTCAGAAAATAGTATATGGCTAAAGTAACCCATAACAAAAGCAAAAACAGCATCTAAGCGCTTAATTTTGACTTAAGAAATCCAAACATCAAAAATTTGCTTTTTCGTGATTTCCATGGGCATCCTAAAAAACGAAAAATTTAGTATGAGTGTCGCAGCTGTGCGCAAGAAGTTGAAACACATTTTAGCAGTGCATATGCAAGGTTTTAGAACAAACACGGTCTCCAAATTGGACAACACTGAACAACTATACTTTTCGTCTAATGAATACAAAAAACACATATTTTATCTATAAATTTTACTTTCATTTACCCCTTATATTAAACAAAATCTTTAATTATTTAAGAAAAACTTACTTTTATATCAATTGACTGTTTACTTTTTGAGAAAAGATAAAAAAAAAGCTATAAAATGTACGCGAACCAATTAAAAACGGTATAAACACTTTCTCTTCAAATTAACCTTCTTATAAAAAAAATTATACACAATTTGGAGTGTGAGATGATTTTTTTTTGTTGCACCAAGCAACAAAAAAAAATGCACAGTCATTACGTAGGAGGCTTAACCGGTTTTTGTTTATTTTGTGCATGTCATTTTCTTAATAATAAATCAATAAATCAACAAACTTCTTCAGTAAGTTCAGGTTGTACAATTTTTTTCGGACCCGTCAAAATTTGAGAATCCTCACCGCGACTCCTTGTCCATCCACATTCTGTCATGTTTTTATTGAGCGAACATGTGTATATACATCTAACACCGTGAAGTTTTATTATATTCCATTCTCGTTAATCTACGCAGAATTTCCTGTTAAGTCTTTCTGTGACAGCCAGACCAATTCCAAGTCGGCTTTATTTATTTCATCTTTATGTAAAACAAAATCAATAATTATTATAAAATGGACAACATTGAGCTGAAAGAAAAGCCAAACATAATATTTAAATCAATGACGTATATTACTGACTTCTCGGAGAGATTGACTAAATCGGACATATATGACAAAGATAAATATCAAATCGCACTTAAGACAAATAATACTCTACGACAACTATACAGCAATACAAAAACAAAAATAGACAAACTTGACAAATCGAATCTGGTTTACAAAATATCTTGTAATGGAGACGGGTCCAATGTATGCAATAAAACATACGTTGGGACAACAAAAAATAAACTAAGGACAAGAATAGCCTCACATAAATCGGACCAAAAAGCTCTCTCGACACCTATAGTACAAAAAACTGCATTAGCTGCCCACTGCATTAAATTCGGACATTATCCTGACTTCGAAAACGTTGACATACTACAAGAAGAATCAAATTATATGAGGAGGTACACAACGGAAATGTTACATATAATAAATGTACCAATACAAAAACGACTTAACTATAAAACGGACACCGACAAATGCGCACACATCTACAGACATCTTATAAACAAACAACGGAAGACGAAAATAGTTATAACTCAGCCGGCATCATAACTTTATGTTTTATGTTCGTCATACCAAAAAATTTGTTGTGAAATGTAATTATTTATGTTGTACAATAAGTTGTGTAAGTTTCACAATGTAAATGTAAATTGTTCATTTTATTGTCATAATACTTTTTCTTGACAGTCCCTGAAGATGACTTTCGAAGAAAGTCGAAATATTGGACAAAATATATAATTTAAAATACAAAAAAAGAGTATTTTTAAATTAAGACCTACAGCCCGTTAAACAAACATTATTTATCAAAATCAATAATGTAAACATTTTGAAGTCTCAATAAAAAAATATACATACATACATACATACACCGCGACTCTGCCATAACGATCATACGCACACATACCAATTGTATTAAATACCAGAAAACATAACCTACCCCAAACTTCTATCAGAGCAAACAAATAATATGGCATAAGTCTACCCGATAATAATTCCTTCACCTTTCCGCCCTACCATCAACCACCAACGCTACCTGTGTCGTCTTCCTTCTCATATGCCTAGCCACGAGCATGAAGGAGAACAAAAAATCATCAGTTTGCGCAAAACCAAATAAAAATATTCTGCTGATACTTCCATCAGAGCCAACAAATAAAATACGATAAATCTACCCGAGGAGAATGTCCGCTGCATCAAACATCAGCCACCATCGGTAGTCGCTAACTGAATGATTTTCCTCCTCATATTCACGAGAATGGAAGATAATGGAAGACAACAAAGGTGTAGAAAATGTTCTTCAATATGCTAGTATGGATATAGCTTTTTTTAATGTAGTATTTACGTCGTATGGTGTCGTAGTCGTCGAATTGACGAAGTGATAATACTATAAAGTTTATATGCAAAGCCTTTATTCTTAGGTGATTCAAACACATGTACACATTTTGGAAATTTGAATTGGATCATGACATTCTGAGCTTCAATCGCATTTTCCACAACAACACTGTTCAATTTTTCACTCATACCATATACAAGCACTCTGGGATTCTTCATTTTCTGTATTTGAATATCATACCTGTCTCTCATTTCTTTCTCATTAAAAACCTTTTGTAATTTTGCACACGCTTCATCATTCACGCAATTTATCGCAATAGCTCCAGCCTGCCTATTCGACAATCCATTCACATTGATAGATAGAGATGCAGGTTTTATTCGGTTCCTTATATCTTCCCTTGTTGTAGTACTTGTTTGATTGCATTTAGGTTTCACTATAACTTTGCGGTCCTTTTTTAACTTGCGTAGAATATGACACTTTCTCTTTGTTTACACTTTTTACCTGTGCCGAATTATTTTCACTATTTTTTAATTCTTTCACAATCTCGTTTTTCATCCCTTTAACACTGCTTATTACTGCTTGATTATCACACGCCATTTTTTTTACATCTTCACATATTTTCTCACTTTGCACTTTAAATAATCTACTCATCTCATTGATTTTTTTTATTTCCTTTACACTTTTCTCACATACTCGTATATCCTGTGTTACCTTCATAGATCTTAGCCGATCCATATATCTCGATTCAATCGCTTCTAGCAGACTTTAGCTCATTTTCATTTTTTTGAACGATTCTTCGAACTCATTTTTATATTCCCTTAAATGATTTCCATTCTTTTCCACATTCTGCTGCACATCCTTCAAGACAAGGTCCACATTTTGGATATATAATACACAGTCATCGCAAATAATTCTTAACATCGGGTTAGTGTTTAATATACCGCTACTGTATTGATCCAAACCACTGCATTTGCTGGAGAAATGGAAAACTTTACCACATACTCCCTCACACCGTATGCCAGTTTCTCCGCGGATTGGAGACTTGCATGAAGGTCCGTTCGCGTACTTTATGTGTAGAAAAATGAAAAGTGTCAAATCTCCAAAATCGAGAGAGAATCCTCTCATTTCTAAGAAAAGTACGCGAACGCTTTTGTGTAAAAAATTGGAAAAACATCTTAGTTTGGCTTGAAAAGAAGCAACAGCTGTTTTTGTTTTGCTGGCAAACTCATAGGATTTCATCATTTGACAGTTTTCATTTTCTTGCCAGCGGGAATTCTGTGTGAAGAAAAATGAAAGAAAGTACATTTTTCTTTCGTTCATCTTTTTACCATTTTCTCAGTACGCGAACGCGTTTGTGTAGTTTTGCACGAAAGTTTATATAAATTTACGTTTGCATATTAGTTCGCGAACGGACCTTCTTTCATTGTTTTTTTTCTTCTTCTTTGAGTGTAAATACCGACTATGCAGTTAGAGAGGCATGAAGCCGCTAACCGATTTCGATTTTACAGTCAGAGAAAGTAATAATATTTCACTCTGTTATGCAAATAATTACACCTTCAACACAATTTAATGCACTAATGACACTTGTTAAACTCAGTTCTTTCAATGTTTAGCTTTTAGCTGTCTAGATTCTAGACGTTTTCCACGAGCACTTCAACATAACGTCCGTCCGTTACGTCAATTAATCAAATAAATTCGAATTGAAGGAAACATTTGAAATGGAAAAAACAGTTCACACTCACTCGTGAGTTGTAACTATACATATACCCCTGGTATAAATTTTCAACAATGGGTCTAGCAATCGATTTAGGGCTTAGACCCCAATTTGTTCCAAGTAGACTTTTGTAAGTCTGGTTTTCGTCTTAACGTTCTATCTAAGAAAAGCCTTATTTTTAGCTTCGTCGGAAAATGATAAGCATATACCATTAATGGACGGAGGTTTAATGTGTGGGACTTTGTACTTCCTTGAGAATCCATCCACAACGATCTGCCCAGGTTCCTATTCACAATTGCAATTTGCCTGTAGTGTTCGCAATCCATCTAAAAATAAATAAATAAATATTAGTCATTAACGGCACACAGGGCCTAAAACCTAGCTTCTCCAACCATTTGTTAGTGCGAAGTGGAAGGGTCCTACAATTTAAGCTGAATCCGAATGGCAAATTTAAGAAGCTTCTCATGACAATTGATGCTCTTGGATGTTTGTCAGACGTTCGCAAGAGGTGGGGCAATGGAAAAAACGTTTAGATGTTATTTGGCCACGGCGGGACTGTAACCTGAGACCTCAGCGCCACTGCGCCCAAATCTGGATAGATAGATAAATTTTATGGATTATCAATAATTGATCTGACAAGGATTTTTGTCTTTTCATTTCAGGTCGTAGTATTACATGTCGGCACAAACAACGTAGAAAACACGTCCGAAGAAATATGCGAAGGCGTATGTGCAATAATAAGGAAAATCCGAGAAAAATTACAGGACACGTATATTGTTCTACCTGTAAGATATTAACTTAGTTTTTTTTTTCAAACCTGACGTGCAATCTATTTTCAGACAATTCTCCCGCGGGGACAACTGCCAAACAAACTTCGTGATAAAAATAAGGAAGTAAACTGTTTAATCAAGGAGAAATGCATAGGTCTTAATCGGGTACAAACAGTGTGCATAGACAAGGGACTTATTCAATCAGATGGCACAATTAGCCATCACGACATGTTTGACTACAAGAATCTAACAAATACCGGATCAAAAAAGGTCTTCGAACCCGTTTACGATTTACTTTCTCAAATTCTTAATGAAAACGAACCTGAAAAAGACCTCACTCCGTCAGAATAGAATTAAGCGGAATTTATTTTTGATAACAAAACTCTTCTCTATAACCAGTACTAATTAAAATTATTGAAAGATAAAAAAAAAACATGAAACACAAATTCAATGATCTGCCTTAAACCAAAAAAAGTAAACAGCGCAAAGAAAAATAAAAGATAAATCAAGTCTTACACAGAACCATACCATCTACGCGTATTTTGTATAAGTAAAGAATAAGTTTAAAAAAAAAAATCATTCCAATATAATTATGCGTTGCTGCTATTTAAAAATCATTACATATTTTGTTTTAGTTAGAATAAGTTGATTACAAACAGAAACGTATTTCTCTGCTAAGAAGTTAAAAAAAGGAAACGTAATCACTTGCAAGTACTTCACGAGTGTAGTATCTATTTATTGATGTATATTTTAAGTGAATATTATTTATTATCTAAACACGAATATAATTTATTATAAAAAAACGGACATTATTCTTCATTTGTGTCTTCACGATTTTAAAACGATTTTATTTTGCATTTATTTTTAAAAGTGATCTTTGCTCTAAAATTTTATTGTATACGGGTTGCTATGGGCCATTGGGTCTGTCATTGCAGCATTAAGAAGAATAAATCCAGGTGAAAATTATCAGCCAGTCATATGGTTTACATTGCTCACAGTGACGACGAAGTGGATAGTAATGAAATCTTAAACTTTTATTAATTGGTAATCGCCCCTTTTTCCTGTGCAACAAAAAATTGTTAATTTCGACCTAAGCCGCCAAATGCAGTGAAAATTATGTCACAAATAATTAGACAAAAGAAACATTAACAAACTACTGTAATAATTGCAATTTAATTTTATATAATTTAAAGCTCAATATATTTAACACTATGGTATACATTAGAGTTATTAGTTTTATTTATGATTTGTTACTATTTTATGACTAAAATCAAAATAAAAATGATTGAAAATGAACATGGACTATGGTTTTGATTATAATTTCTCGAGATTATGAGCTATCGTCGTGAAATAATGAAAAACATATATAACAAACAGTCATTACGGTAAAACGCATACTGGTGTATAATAGCTCCTTCAATTTACTTAAGGTGTATAAAAACTTTGCAATAGAAGCCACCAGACATGAAAGGAGTGGGTGACAAACGAAGTGCTTAGATGCCAACATATGCAAATAGATATACAACGATTAAAGATAAAATGTGGCCTGATTATGGAATTCGAAGCGAGTCGGGCATTATTTTTTTCGCTTACGCCTCTTTTATATAGGGTGCACCCCGGATAGCTGCTTTTCTATCCGTACCCGCTCACGTTTTCGAAGCCTGAAATGTTTGGTTAGCAATGCGGGTTACGCAACTAATGTCGATTTCGATTGGTAGCTTTTTTTACCCGAGTGTACTCGAACTGCTGTCAGAGCAAATTATCATTTTCGTTTGGACACAAAAATCACCCTCAATGTACTCTATGAGTACTCCGAGTTTACTCCTGATAAATATTGAAGGTAAACACGTAGTACTATATTTGAAATCTCTGCCGTGCTTACAATGATTGGCAGTGGAAAAGACAACACAAAAATAAAACACGCTGTAAAATTGTACCAATACAAACAACATCAGTTTTACTCCGGTTTAAGAGCGCCAGACAGATTTTTTCATCATCCATATATTCACGGATAGTCAAACAGCTATAAACGCCCTTAGCTCGCATACCTTTGACTCCAAATCAGTCACGTACTGCTTCAATACTCTTCAAACACTCGGATTAAGAAACAAGACACAATTATGGTGGGTTCCGGGTCATGTCTGGGTAGAAGGTAACGAAAAGGCTGACGAACTGGCCAGAAAAGGTTCAGTAACACCTTTCATAGGTCCCGAACCTTTCTGCTGCACTCCTAAATCAGCAGCAACTGCAGCAATAAAAAGCTGGAGATATTGAAAATGTATCTATCTTTGGGAAAGCATACCAGGTCTAAGACAGGCCAAACGAACCATTCGGCCCTTAAATCAAAGGGCCAGCAATTGCTCAAACCTAAGCAGGCATGAAGACAAAGCGAAGTGAAGTGAACGTTGTCGAGTGAAGACGTGTGTGAGAGAGCTTAAGTGAAGTAAAAAGACAAAAGTAAAACAAAATAAAATGAGTTGCAAAATCTGTTCATTAAAAATCGGAAGAGATATCTGTAAGATTAATTGCAGTGAGTGCGGTTTATTATTTCACGCAAAATGTGCCACACTTAAACCTTTAGATGTAGAACAAATAATCAAATCGAAAAAAACATGGAATTGTAAAGTTTGTGTCCAACAAAAAAAGAACAACCCGAACCGATTATCGCTATCATCCTCTTTTGCCACTAACAATGTTAGTCTGAGTGCAGATGACTTAACTCTAGAGGGCATTCATCTCAAGGTCATGGAAATAAAAAATACACTTGCTAGTACTCTACACTCATTGGGTTTAATGCAAGCACAAATTTCTACTCTTGAGGAAACAACACGATTGCTCTCAGAAATACAAAAATAAAACGAAATGATTAAAGCTGAACTAAAAAAAACAAGAGAGAGACTTGATAATGTAGAGTACATGTACCACTCTAAACACATTGAACTGCGTGGTGTTCCCTTTTTTGAGAACGAAAATGTGTGTGCAACGGTGATCGAAATCCTAAACAAGGGAATTGATATGCAACTGACGGTCGATGATGTGGAGATGTGTTACAGAAAGAAGATCAAGGGGGCACCATCTGGCACAGTGATTGTGCAGCTTCGAAGTAGGAGTGTGAAGGAGGAAATTTTGGCAGCTCTATATGCTAAGAAAGTGGCGATCAAAGCAGAAACAATCTTCTCCTCATGCAAAGGCAGAATCTTCATCAACGATTGGCTGTCAAACAATACAAAGATGCTCATGAGGGAGGCAAAAATTGCAAAAACAAATCATAACTATGAATTTCTTTGGGTGAGATATGGGAAAATTATGATGCACAAGACGGCTGGAATGGAGGTTAAATTCATCAGGTGCATTGATGATCTTAATCATTTATAATAATTCTTATTTTTCTTTTATTTTATCTAAACTATGATGCGCCATAATGAAATATTTGATCTCAATAACTATAGTGTAGGTGATAACATCTTTATTGGTTTATATTATAGTAAATCTTATAACGATTTTGTGGTCCTCCACCAAAACATAAGAAGTATGAGAAAAAATTTTGATAATTTCGTGATAAATTTGAGCAATGCCTTTAAAATCTTACCTAATGTAATTGTCTTATCTGAAATTTGGATTTTTGACCATGAATTATGCAATTACTCAATTCCGGGTTGTGAATGCGAAAGTACAAACAAATTAAACCATGGATGACTGACCACTTGTGCCAACAAATAAATGCTAAAAATGAATTCTATATTAAAAACAAAGGCAAATTACATATTCCAAATATAAAGATCGCCTACAAAAGTATGCAGAAAGATATCCTCGATGGAATTAGTAAACAAAAGGAAGCATACTACAAGACAAAATTTAACGATAGTAGGTTTAATCCAAAACAGCAATGGAACATCATTAACAATCTTTTAGGAAAACAAAATGGCGGCAATGAACTTAAATGCATAGACTGAACTGGAAGACACACATTATGAGTGTTAAAAAAAATATATATATTGTTTTGAACAAAATCTTTCTCTTGCGAAAAATAGTACCAGCGAACCTACTAACATCTATTTACTATGCATTAGCTAACTCTCGCTTAGAATATGGTATTTCCTGTTGGGGTAGTGCATATGTCAGCATTCTACAGCCTTTAATCACAGCCCAGAAGAAGATCATTAGAGTAATGCTTCGCAAACCTAGATGGGAACCATCATTTCCGTTGTTTAAATCGCTCAATATATTACCACTTCGGCATCTTTATGTTTATAAGGTATTGAGACTGTTCTATCTGCGGGATGGTCACAATTCAGTAAGAAGAAATGCCATAAATCGCTCGTTGGGATCATCAGCTTCTACTGTGACTATCCAAAGAACTAGAACAGAGCATCTTAGACGCTTCTGTACTGTCATAGCTCCATTTATATATAATAAACTTCCAGCAGATATATGCAACAGCAATGGCCAATGCCACAGGTTCTTAAAAAATCTTAGAATTTGGCTCTTTTCTAAATCAGATGTGGAAGACCTAATGCGTGTAGTAGCTTGACCTCTTATACCACGACAACCTAAACCATAAAGATAATTTTACTTGCTTTATTTAAATTAATTGCCATCCATAATTTTAAATTCATATCTCATTATAAATTCATATTCTCTCTCACATATTCCTTGCCCAATCCTAAAATCTTCATCTGATGCGAATATATGTCTTTTTTCTTCTTTTGTAGTGTTCTCTCACTCTCTTACAGCAATAGCTTCGACGCGGTTCTTCATCTAAATTAAAAGTATATCTAATGAAAACGCACTTTACACTGGTATCCGTACCACAAAGTGCATGATACCATTTCATTCTATAATTCATGGTCAAATACTCTTGTTTTCTATAGTTTTCATAATTTTAATTTAATGAGTAATGATTTTTATAATACATTATGTACAAAATATATTTAAATACTTATTGTTAACTCTACGCTATTAATTATTATAATTAAACATTATTTTGCTAAGACAATAATTGTAAATATGAAATGGAAATAAATCTTAAATCTTAAATCTTAGTAGGGTACCTTACTGGTCACTATGGTTTAAGATATCATCTTAACAAAATGAGAATAGCAAACTCTCCTGAGTGCCGACTCTGCCTTGAAGAGGACGAGTCAGCTGAACACATTTTATGTGAATGTCCAGCCCTTAATGGAATTAGAAAGAAGATCTTTTTCAGGGAACAAATGAGCCCCGAGCAAAGCCGGCCCAGCCATATGTGCAAGATGTGCAAATGCACAGGGCGCCAAATTCCGGGCGCATTGCTAGGAGCAAGAAAAATTAATTTTACCTTGCGCGGATACTGCCATATACATTTGAAATAAAAAACTTCAAATATGCTCAAAATAACAAAATCCATCACACCTGTGCATTAACTCACATCCAATATTGCAACTTCAAGGAGAATCTAACTCAAAATAGGGCGCTTTCTGTAAATCTTGCACAGGGCGCTTGTTCGGCTGGAGCCGGCCCTGACCCCGAGAACATAAAGAGTTCTTCTACTGGTAAAATTGTCCGCTTCACACGGAAAGTAGAAATGTTACTAGTTTAAAATTTTTCTACCCCATACGGTACAAAAGATCTTTTAGGTCGAAGTGCCCTCCCTATTAAATCGCCTTGTCGAGCCAGAAGTGAATAAAAAAAAAAAATACTCCGGTTTCGTTTTTGCGCCGACACCCATTTTTCGAAGTTTGAGAAAATTACCAATCGAAATCGACATAACTGAAAGAACCCTGATACTGGGTTCCGCAGTGGCTCTGTATTTGAAGAGCTCTACTGGCGCTTCAATGATAAGGAGCTTAGATTTACAGCACTCACCATATCCGACCAAATACCTGCCACTTGATACGAGCATAAGCAGGACAATCACAGAGGAAATGTTCCGCAGTGTCGTCGCTTTCTCCACAGGCTTCGCAGTTGCTGGTATCGCTTAGGCCTAGCACCTTAAGGTGTTTGGCAAAAGCGTAGTGTCCCGTAAGAACGCCAGTAGTCTGTCTGTTGTCTTTTCTGTTGAGAGACAACAAGAATGCCGCGGATTTCCTACAAACGTCGGGGAGAATTTGCTTAGTCTGTCTGCACCCTGGAGAGTCATGCCAACGAACTACAAATGTCAGCCGATATCATCCTGCCTGTGCTGGAGATGATTATGAAAAGCTGTCTAAATCTGGTTCATATCCCCCGGCCTTGGAGAGAAGTAAAAGTGGTTTTTATATCCAAGGCTGGCAAATATTCCCATGTAAGTCCAAAGGACCTTAGACCTATTAGTCTATCTTCATTCCTCCTCAAAACGCTGGAGCGACTGATTGATATCCACCTTCGCATGCAATTGCTGTCTGCAGCTCAACATGCGTAAGCGAAAGTCTGTGGAAACCGCTTTTCATTCTTTAGTACGCACTATCGAATACTCTCTCCATCACAAGGAGTATACCATGGTGGCTTTCCTTGACATAGAAGGCGCCTTTAACAACGTTAACACATCTGCAATCGCAAATGTACTGACAGAACTGAATGTGGATAGCTCGCTTGGTGAATTGATCAATCTACTGCTCACTAATCGGATTATCAATTCAAAACTGGGCGTAACATCTGCTAGGAGGTCTGTCAGTTGAGGGACGTCGCAAGGCGATGTTCTTTATCCCCTTCTCTGGAACTTGGTGGTGAACAAACTACTGATAAACCTGGAAGGGCAGGGCTGCAAAGTGATTGCCTATGCGGATGATATTGCTATTACCATCTCTGGAAAACACCTCAACACCATTAAGAAACTCCTGCAAAACGCTCTTAACAAGCTAACGAGATGGGCTAATCGGTGCGGACCGGGCGTTAACTCCCACAAAACCGAGCTTGTCCTCTTTTCCAGGAAATATAAAATCCCATATATTAACCCTCCCTCTATTAGCGGTACAAGCTTAACTTTTTCTGACGAACCAACATGTTTGGGCTTAATCTTCGATAGGAAGTTAAGCTGGAAACCCAATATACAAGAAAGAGCCAAGAAAGCTACAGCAGCACTTTTCTCTTGCAAAAAAGCCGTTGGCAACAAGGTATACAACCCCGCATTACGCATTGGCTATATATACATCGGTGGTAAGACCAATTCTTACTTACGGGGTGGTTGTCTGGTGGATTGCTCTAGAAAAAGCTATAAACCGCGACAAGCTGGGCAAAGTCCAGCGTTCAGCGTGTCTGTGCATTAGCGGAGCACTCCGTACTACCCCCTCCGCTGCACTGGACATTCTGCTACACCTGATACCTTCCGACATCTTTAGCATGCAAACAGCGGCCTGTTCCGCTGTCCGCTTAAAAGATACCTCATAGTGGACCAATAAGAATATTGTCCACTCCATTATTCTAGACTCCTTTCAGTCTCTACCCAGAAACATAGACTACACCATATCCCGTTTGCAGTTCGGAAAAAACTTCCAAATCACCATTCCTTCCAGATCATTCTAGGATGATGATGCATTTACGGAGGATAAAGCGATCCACTTCTATACCGATGAATCAAAAACTAGCGATGGGGTAGGTGGTGGCGTTTTCTCAGAAAAGCAAAATCTTAGCCTCTCTTTCCGTCTTTCTGATTACTGTAGCGTGTTCCAGGCGGACATTTTGGCGATAAAAGAAGCCCTGACGTGGCTAAAGAGGAATGTGATATCCTCAAAGGATATCCGTATCTTCTCAGATAGTCAGGCCGCGATTAAGTCACTGGACTCAGTCTCTTCAAATTCCATCATAGCCCAAGATTGCCGTTCATCTCTTTCGGAGATGGCAGAGCAGTTCAATATTCACCTCTGTTGGGCACTGGGACATAGGGACATTCCAGGTAACTGTAGGGCAGACGATCTCGCCAAAAAAGGAACCACATTACCTCTTTTACCTGATAAAAGGTCTCTAGGTATACCAATCGCTACTTGCAAACTCTTGTTCAAGCTATCCGCAATCGAGAGAACAAACCTTAGGTGGACAAGTAGCAATACATGTCTAGCGTCTAAGCGGATCTGGCCAAAGCTGGATCTGCGCCGCTCTAAGTGTCTAATCTCATTAAACCGACTGCGTTTTAGCTCCACTATAGGTGTTATCACAGGACACTGCTTAATTGGCAGGCACGCATCCAGACTCGGTGTGTTCTCAAACGACTTCTGCAGAAGCTGCATGGACGAGGAGGAGGAGACTGTACTTCACCTTCTCTGCACGTGTCCTGCGCGCTCCCATAGAAGAAATCTCCATCTAGGGGACTTCTTGTTCAATGACACAAGCGACTAAGCCAACACTGGAGTTAGAAGTCCTTCGCGCTTCATAAGAAGCTCCTACTGGTTCAACGCGCAGTGAGGGTAATCCCCAGATCTGTGTGGCACCACAATGGGCCTATCATTGGTCTAAGTGTGTTGGCTTTAGCTGACAGCCACGTCTACCTAACCTAACCTAACCGAATAATGCCAACGGCGATTGTGTTCATATGAAACCCAACCGCGAATGGAAGCCCTAACCGAGGACGCAGGCAGACAAATCGCTAGTTCAAGTCCTGAGAAGTCCCGCTCTGAGCCCTGTCTAGCAAGTTCATTGGAGATCTCATTTCCCGTTATCCCGTTATGACCCGGGACCCAGAGAAGTCTAAGTGAATTCAGAGATATCTTGCATTCACGGACTATTTTGGAGGTGGTTAAGGGGTTGAGCAAGGCCTTAAGCGCAGCCTGACTGTCGCTACAGACGCAGATACTTCGCCCCCTCCACCTGTTCCTCGCAACATAGTCCATGGCCATTAGGACAACATAAATCTCCGTTTGGAAGACTGACGCATGTTTGCCTAATGTGTAATAGGTCTATATATGGATAACAGAGGGCGTTGGGAGCAGATTAATGAAAAGGAGAAGTGATGTGGATGGGACTTGAAGGAGATGGTGTGTCAAGTGTGAGGCTCTGCTCGCCGGATGGGGTGGTTCTTTTCCTACACACTTAACGAACCTACTACAAAACAATAAACATGCCAGATGTTACCTTACCATATGAAAGCGGACGGACTTCCACCGCACCGAGGAGACTGCTGAAGTTATTGCAGTCTGGCCAGTTCCCTCCCTTCCTGGAAGTTTTCGGCCGGTTTTAAAACTTCCCCAATTTTGAAGCCGTCGCCAATTATCGGCCCATTTTCGCCGAATCGAGACTTCGAGGGGTGCGGTAAGGTTTGGTACGGTCTACCTTACCGCACCCCTCGAAGTCTCAACCTAAGAAGCCATATCAGTTTCGTGAACGAAAATAAAACAAAAATAGTTTTCGACCCATATGGCGTGACTAACAAAATTATTTTTTTTTTATTAAGAGGGCAAGAAAATAACATTTAGAATTATGACTTAAGCTAACAAAAACCTCCTTTGCGGGGTCAGTCATACCTTGACGTGTGCACCATCATGGAACGCAAATTCGATGGTGCCGGTGCGGAGGCTTACGGCGTAAAGAGTCATCGGGCTATTCTGATAAGGGACAGGCCGTCTGATGAGCGTGAACTAAGAACTGACCAGGACTACACGTCCGCCCCCCTTCTCCTCTTTCTTCCAAATTACCCATATCCCCCCTCCATCAAATCCCTAAATCCTACTTCCAATATAAACCCCTAATCTAAGGTGGCAAGCGCCGAGAGATGCATGGCTAAGAGGATGCTTAGTCGTTAGTTTGCAAACTTCGGATACCAGGCGACCTCCGATTTTAAGATAGCCTTCCTGTGGTTAGACGGGTAGACCACGGGCGACACCATATCCCGAATACTCGTGGGTTTTAAAATAAACCAAATAACAAAAAAAAACAATAGAGAATGATGTCTCTAAAATTGCATCATCAAACAGGGATGTTTTAAAACACTCTGTCGATGACGACATGACATCTGTCAAAGGGATAGAGTCGGAAATCATCGACTCTGAAATGGAGGAACCTGAAGAGAACTTGTCTCAAGTCAGTGACTCTATTTCAGAATCCAGCACCATATGCAACAGCATATTATCGGATGAAAGACATCCCGATATAGAGGACGTACCTAAGACAGTCGGCAATGTGGCACGGACTGAGTCTGAGTACGTTAGGTTCACACCATCTGAACAGCGCAGATTTAAGCGCGCGCAGAAGAAGGGGAGCACCATTGAGCAGGCCCGTCTCGACAAAGTCTCGTATAGCAATATAACGAGCTATGTTAGACTGGGTGTTGTACCGGTGGACATCGATCGTAATCCTCTCTCCAACGAACAAATGGGTTTGATACAGGAGAGGATTATGGATATCACGATCGAACAGCGTGATGAGGAGGTCAAACCAGCCTTCCGCGGTACCACATTCAAAGCCCGATGGCTCATGATCGTATGTGCGGACGCCACCACTGCAGAGTGGATGAAGTCAACCTTCGCCAAGCTAAAAGAGAAATGCGGGTTAGAGGTGATGCTTGTGGGAGAGGAAAATTTTCCAAAACCACATGCCATCAGAGGGTTCTTCCCGCAGAGTACCAGCGTAGCTATCGAAAGGATCCTAGCCTTATTATATGGCCAAAACAAGGAGCTCAACACGAGAACGTGGAGAGTTCTGCAAAGATCGGATGAGCGAGACATCGCACATATGGTCTTTGCTATAAATGACAGCACCATGAGGAGACTCGTAGAGCTGAAGGGTATGGTCTCTTCCCGTTTCGGACAGACCAAACTTATCCTAAAAAGTGCTGACAAGACGGCCAAACAGGGCCCTAAAGAGCAGAAACAACACGTTTTAGGTTTTAAAAATGCCACAGCTCACGGCAGTACCGCAACTGACCCAACTGGGGCCAGCACCAGCGCTGCCGATAAGGCTGCAGCTTCAAGCACGGCAACACCTGTGCCAGAAAAAGAAGCTACATGCGCGGAGTCAAGCGCATCCGAAAAGGCCGATAGTGCCTAATGCACTGCCAGAGAAAGCCAAAAACGATTCAGGCCCAAGTTAGGCATGGATCGTAAAAAAGCACTGGCACAAGAAGGACATAAAAACAAAAGTCCTAGAGGCAGACAAAGTGGTCTTCCTCAACAGGGTATCGTACGTAGGAGATGTGACAACAAGCCCAATAGAGTACGAAACCCTGAATATAGACGCAAATGATGACCACCCGTCTCAGCGTTTTGCAGGCCAACCTGCACAGGGCTATGGGTGCCTCGGACACCTGTAGCCAGCGATGTGCCGAAGGAAACATTGCTATTGGACTAATCCAGGAACCATGGGCAACCAATGGTAAGATATCCGGATTAAATTGTAAACACAGAGATCTAATTTTCGCCAAAGGTCCTTTCAGACCAAAGGCGGCTATCACTATTAAGAAAGATATAAAATTTTCTCTCATTCCAGGTTTCATAACTAGGGACCTGGTGGCGGTCCTAATAGAGCGCAACAAAAGCCCGGATGTATGCGCATCGGCGTACTTTGCTGGAGACACGGATGTAGTGCCTCCCTTACCAGTACAGGAACTTGTCCGGTACTGTGAGGACCAGAAAGTACATATCCTAATCGGCTGCGACGCAAACGCACATAACACCATCTGGGGAAGGCGAGATACAAACAACAGAGGTGAGTCGTTATTAGAATATCTATATAGCAATAACCTCGTCTTTCTAAACAAGGGAAATAGTCCCACGTTTAGAAATTCCATAAGAGAAGAAGTTTTAGACCTTACTATCTCATCTCCTTTTATGAAGGATATTATAGAGGGCTGGCATGTGTCTGGCGAGGCATCTCTATCGGATCATATGCACATCCGATTCGAGATAAGATGCAATGCCGAACACGCGTCAGTCAGTTATGACAACAGGCTAACTAATTGGAGAACTTGCCGCGAAAATCTTGCGGTCAGATCTGACATGCTGCCAGAAGCACCATCAACAACAAACGATGCAGATGCTGCGCAATGTCAAATAAATGATATTATTCTTACCTCATTCAAAAATAGTTGCAAGGTTAAAAGAACCGTGGTTAAAAGGTGCGTACCATGGTGGAACGATAACCTTGAGTCTATTCGAAAGAGAGTGAGAAAGCTTTTTAACAAAGCCAAACGCACCGGCACATGGGAACAATATAAATCCATGCTGACCATATACAACTTAGAGTTGCGCAGATCCAAAAGAGCGTCATGGCGTGCAAACTGTGAGAAGATCGAAAAACTTCCAGAGGTGGCACGCCTCCAAAGTGCTCTGTCAAGGGATTAAGAAAAAAGCATGGGATTGTTAATCAAATCAGATGGTTCAATCACACGCGACCGGGAAGAAACGCTGAAAACTTTGCTTCAGGCTCACTTGCCAGGGTCTCACACGATGGTCATTACAGATGACCATATAGCGGAGGTCTCAATTCCAAGAAACCTCAGCAGAATTAATAGTTTATCCGGAAAACTTTTTAATCCGGATATGGTTAAATGGGCAATTAACTCATTCAAACCATTCAAGGCATCAGGAACAGACGGTATTTTTCCAGCCCTCATTCAAAATGGAATAGAATTTTTATTACCATCCATGATTGCCTTATTTCGGTTCAGCTTCAACTGGGGGTATATACCAGTTACCTCGAGGGAGGCAAACGTAGTATTTATACCTAAACCGGGAAACAAGCCGAGCGAATTACCTAAATCATATCGTCCGATAAGCCTGACATCGTTTTTTCTGAAAACAATGGAAAGGATTATTGACATCCACATTAGAGAATGCATATCAAAAAGCATGCCTCTGCACCCTCACCAATATGCGTACCAAAAGGGCAAATCCACGGAAGGCGCTCTGTTAAGACTAACTACAGAGATAAAAAACGCCTACCGTTGCAAAGAGATTTCACTTTGTGCCTTTCTGGACATAGAGGGTGTGGTGAATTCTCAAGCTTTTTTGAGAATTGTTAAGCGGACTGTAATTTGGGTGAATTCATAGAAGCACTAACTTTTCCTGAAATCAATAATCTTCAAATAAAGTTCAATGACGCTAATTTAAACAAAAACACTTCATTTTATTCCATTAAAAAATCTTATACTAATGAATTAATTTTAACTAAGCAATCGTTGCTTCAATTGTACTTTACATTTAGGTTTTTTTATTAAATATTACTTTGTCATTATTTGTGCCAGACGCGAACGCGATGAGATGCTACTGCTCGATTAGCCAACCTGTTCTTTTTTTTCTTGTTAATCGAGAGCGCGGCACGCTTATTAATTTCCCACTGCCTCGTAACGGTTCGCCCTTCAGTTATGTCGTACGATGGGAAAAACGGTGGAATGCTGAGTCAATATGTTTGTGCGAAAATGTGTGCGAAATTGTTGCGATAGATATCTCTGTGGATCGAGGAGTTGGGCTCTTACAACAGCACATTTTAGATTACTGCCGTTGGGTGGTAACATACTGCCCGCCTTGTAAGCGTTACGCTTTCAACCTCTATGATGAACCAGAGTCAATTGGAAGAGGGCACAACTTCGTAACTGCCCGTTTGTATATGCCGTTTGAAGTTTTGATGGTTGCGACTCGGACCTTGCTGTCTGCGCCTTCATATGTAGCAGTCACTCGTCCCATGGGCCATTTCAGTGGGGGTGTGTTGTCCTCCTTTATCAGGACTAATTCGCCAACTTTGATGTTGTGATGTGAAGTTTGCCATTTTCGGCGTTGTTGTAACTGGTGCAAGTATTCCCTTTGCCAACGTCGCCAAAATGTCTGTTGAATCCATTGTACATATTGGTATCTTTTCAGACGGGGAATGTCAATGTCCTCGATGTTTGTTTCTGCAATTGCTGTTAGTGGTGAGCCGACCAAGAAGTGCCCAGGTGTGAGGACGCTAAGATCGTTTGGATCATTGGACACCGGGGTCAGCGGTCGACTGTTCATGATAGCTTCGACTTGGCAGCATACGGTGTTCATCTCTTCAAAGGGCAAAGAGGCATTGCCGATTACTCTGCGAATGTGGTATTTGGCTATTTTTACAGCAGACTCCCACAGGCCTCCGAAGTGTGGGGAACGAGGTGGGATAAATTTCCATTCGATGCCGTCTTCGACGCAGGCCCTTGCAACTAAGGTGTTGTGTTCATCTGCGGTAAATAGTGAATGCAACTGTTTCAGTTCGCGATCTGCTCCCGTGAAGTTAGTTGCATTGTCGGAGTAAATAGTCGCACACTTGCCTCTCCTTGTGATGAAACGTTTCAGTGCTGAGATGAATGATGCTGTGCTGAGTTGGGTGACGAGTTCCAAGTGAACAGCCTTGGTGGTGAAACACACAAAGACTGCGATATATGCCTTTAAAGGGACCCGCTCTCGAATTCCTTGGGTGACGTATAATGGCCCGCAATAGTCGATGCCAGTTGTTGTAAATGCTCGTGCTGGGGTCAGTCTTTCTTTCGGCAGCGATCCCATGATTTGTCGAGCTTAGATTGGTTTAGATCGAAAACAAATTATGCAATTGTGAATTACCTTGCGAATGATGTCCTTGGCACCGAGAATCCAATACCTTTCTCGTAGCAGATGGTGTAGTGCCTGGCAGCCGATGTGTAAGTGCTTCCTATGGTTGTACCTTACTAAGCTTGTGATGAACTCGTGATGTTTTGGTAACAAAATTGGATGAATGGCATCGTACGACATCAGGGCTTGATGGATCCGACCGCCAACTCTGAGGATGCCTCCTTCCAAGACAGGTGCTAGTGATCGAAGCGAGCTTGAATGATGAATGTCCTTGCCTTGTTGAATGGTTTGTATTTCTGATGCGAAGTGAATATGTTGGATAGTGCGAATGATACGAAGTAATGCAGTTTCAAATTCCAGAGGAGTGTACAGATGGTTCTCGACGGTGCGACTGATTCGATGTGATGATGCTTGAGCGTCTGGCGGTGGTTTTGATGGTTTAGGTTGCTGATTACGACATTTGGAAATAAATCGTTCAACCATGCTGAATATTCGAAGCATCTTGATGTAGTCGCTGTGAAATTTGCAGTTTTGAATGGGATCCCTTGTGTGAATTGAAACCATTGATGCGATGGTTTTGCGTCGCTCTGGTGCTTCTTCCATGGGTATGAGGTTGGTAGGATCTACGAGCCACGACGATGTTGGATTTTGCAGGAATTCTGGGCCTTCAAACCAGAGTCGGTTGTTAGTCAATTGGTTGGGGAAGCATCCTCTCGAAACCAAATCAGCAGGATTTTGGTCAGTGGAGACGTGAAGCCAGGTAGCCGATGTCGACAGCTGCTGAATCTTGGACACCCGGTTAGCCACGAACGTAGACCAACGATGTGGCGGTGCTGCGATCCATGCAAGGACTATGGTAGAGTCTGTCCAACAGTATGTTGACTGAATGTTGTCTTTGATTATGATGTGTACCTTTTGTAGGAGATCTACCAATAGTGAGGCTGCGCATAGTTCAAGCCGGGGAAGTGTGAGTTGCGTGATTGGTGCCACTCTTGACTTGGCACACAACAGTCGACACATGGCGTTGCCGTCCTCGTTTTCACTGCGAATGTATACGCAGGCCCCATAGGCCTTGGTGCTTGCATCTGCAAAGGCATGAATTTGTGACTTAGGAGAATTGATAGGTACGTACCGTGGAAATGTGATATTATGTATGTGTATGAGTTGGTTGCGATACTCTAGCCATTTTGTGTGAAGCTCTTGCGAAATGCTTTCATCCCAGTGGTACTTTTCCTTCCACAGTGTTTGAAGAAGTATTTTTGCTTTGACGACGATAGGGTTTAATAATCCCAGTGGATCGAAGAATTGCGATGCTTCGGAAAGTATTGTCCGTTTAGTAGATTTGGTTGATTGGTGAGGAGGCGAGTATAAGTATTGAAAGCTGTCTGTTCTGGGATTCCATCCTAACCCCAGCGCCTTGATGATTTCGATGCCTCCAATGTTGATGTAGGACTCTCTGTCTTCTTCTGCGATGTCTGCGATGACGCTTGGATTGTTTGAAGACCATTTGCGTAATGGAAACCCACCAGTTGCTAAAAGTTGTGTGACTTGTGATTTGATGCTGTGGATTTCCTCGATTTTGTCCGCGCCTGACATGAGATTGTCAACGTAGAAGTCGCGGAGTGTGATTTTTGATCCAAGTGGGAACCGTGCAGCTTGGTCCATGGCTAGCTGCCGCAAGCAGCGCACAGCTAGATATGGGGCGCAGCTAGTTCCATACGTGACGGTTTTTAGGCTGTACGTTGTGATTGCTAGTGTTTTTTGATTTCTCCACAATATGCATTGCGCCATTGCATCTCGAGGGTCAACGATGATTTGCCGGTACATTTTGGTTATGTCAGCCATAACAACATATCGATGGGTTCGAAAGCGAGTGATGGTGGTGAATAAGTCATCCTGAAGTGTCGGCCCAACCTTCAGAATGTCGTTAAGTGATTTTCCTGACATGTTTTGCAAGAGGCATCGAATACTACCCTGAGCTTAGTGGTAGTGCTATCAAGTTTTACAACAGCATGATGTGGTATGTAGTTGACGTTTTCCTTTGCTGCTGTTACGCTTGGGATGATTTCCATATGATGAAGGTCGATGTACTCATCCATGAACTCGCAGTATGCCTTTTTCAATGCCGGGGCACGGGATATAGTATGCTCAATCGATACTAATCTCCTCTTGGCTATGACGTAGGATTCTCCGAGGCTTGATATCTCACTTCGAAACGGTAGGCGCACTATAAATTTGTTGGAATCTTTACATCTTGACGTAGTCTCTTCGAAAAACTGCTCACACTATACTTCCTCTTGTGTCATGGTCGTGTTGTTGCTGATGCGATCTTCGACTTCCCAAAATCGTTGTAGAAGCTCCTCAACGGATGGTGTTGTTGACGATGATGTGTTGTTTGCGAGATTTGCGAAAGTAGTGTGAAATGATGCAGCCTTGTGCAAACTAGCAGTAGGACCTGAAACAATCCATCCCAAGACTGTTTTCTGTAGCGTTGGTAGATTTTGCCCCAGTTTGATTTGACCCACTGCTAGCATTTCGTAAAACAAACTTGCCCCAATAAGAATGTCGATGTTGCTTGGCTGGTTGAAATGTTGGTCTGCGAGTTTGATGTTCTCTGGAAGGTTCCACTTGTGAATGTCGACGAATTGTTGTGGTTGATAATCCGTTATGGATGGTAAGATGACAGCTTCAAGATCTGCTGAGAATGATGCGGCCAGTGAATGTATTTTCAGATGACAAGTATAGCTGGCAGATGTGGTGGAGCCTCCAATGCCACACACACTCATGTTTATTGGTCTCCTCTTCAGGTGCAGGTATTGAGCAATTCGGTTAGTGACGAAGTTTAACTGTGATGCCGAGTCAAGAATTGCTCTTGCTGTGATGCCTACTCCATTGCCGTTTTGCAGCTGAACCAGTGCTGTCCCGAGGAGGACTTGGCTTCCAATACAATTGGTCTGTAAAGCGGAAGAGGATGAACCGAACTTGACTGAGTTTGAGGTACTTGCCTGTTGCCTGGGTTCATGCTGGTCATCAGGCTTTTGACTGGATTCCTCACCTCTTGGTCGGTGTAGAACAGTGTGATGTGATGCTTGGCACTGCTGACATTTGTTGATCGAATTGCATTGTTGGACGTGATGATTTGGTCTTAGGCAATTTATGCACAGCTTGAGCTCCTTTGCTAATTTGAAACGGTTGGTGGGATTCAGATTGGTGAACTTGACACACGTGAAGAGATTGTGCGATGGCGATGCTTTGCAAATGACGCAAGATGATGATGAGGTTTGCGATGCAACGAAACTGGTATTGTTGATGGGTTTTGGTTTTTGTGCGAATTTGTACGGTGGAGCTGCGCTGGAGGGTGCGATTACTGGCCGTCGATTTGCTTCAATAATGTCGATCGTTTGGCATCGGCGTTCCAAGAACGTTGAAAGATCGTCCCAAGTTGGAAAATCTGCATCTGGATCTGGTGTGGAGTTGCTAATATTTATTTCGGTGTCTGCCTTTGCTGAGACCTCCTCTTCCCACTTGGCTTGGGATTCGTTATCAAGTTTGGAGACGAGTAAATGCAAGAGGAGACCGTCCGCGATCTGGTCTTTGTTGGCGCGCGGAGGTTTGCATTTATCGTATCCATCATGTTGCGAATGTTTGCTACAGACGGCTTTGTGATGACTTGCAACTCAAAGATTTGCTTAACATGGGCTTGGAAGACATACCTTTTGTTGTCGTAGCGAGCTTGCAGAATTTCAATGGCCTTGTGAGAGTTGTCGCCTTGCACTTCCAACGATTGTATGAGTCTTGCCGCCTTGTCCGTAAGACAGGAGCGTAGATGCTGAAATTTCTCAATATTTGACAGCTGCGAATTTTTGTGAACTAGGGCCGAGAACATGCTGAAGAAGTCGATCCACTCTGTAGGCGAACCTGAAAACTTACTGAGTTCCAAGTATGGCAGTTTTATTTTGGAATGTGACTGTCCATGTGGGAACTGCGAATGTGTGGCATCCATTGAAGCGTTTTGTTTTTTGGTTTGGATCTTTTCCAACATTTGTGCTTTTAAGGTGCAATATGTTTCTTCGTAAGTGTCACGTTTGGTGGCGTTTACTTCATTTTCATCCAATCTTTCAATTTGACACTGAACTGCATTAAAACTGGTGAACTGCGATTCGAGCATCCCCAGCTTAACCTCCAGCTCGTACACTGTCATCGTGTGTATATTTGCTGCCAAGTAATTTTTTGCCTTTGTAAGTTGGCCAAGGAGCACTGCACGTAAGGATTTATTTTCTTTTATTATTTTTTCTTCATCCCTGGATGGGGTTTTATTTTCACTGTCACTGTCTGGCATTTGCACTGAATTGCTTTAGCGAGTGGTTTGCGAATCAAAAATTATATATGTATATTTTTTACTATTACGCAGACAGCTCTTGATGAACAATCTGTGCATGCAAATCGAGTCTCGAAAGGGTGCGTTCACAATACTTATACTGATATGAATTGTGGTTAGGATACCAAGATGGTGGCTGGTGCGATTAGATAGATTATTTTTTGCGAATAAATTTAATTGATTTTGTTTGATTAATTAGATCTGAATTTTGTTGAACTTTAGATCCGGCTCGAAGGACCTTGGTGAATTCTCAAGCTTTTTTGAGAATTGTTAAGCGGACTGTAATTTGGGTGAATTCATAGAAGCACTAACTTTTCCTGAAATCAATAATCTTCAAATAAAGTTCAATGACGCTAATTTAAACAAAAACACTTCATTTTATTCCATTAAAAAATCTTATACTAATGAATTAATTTTAACTAAGCAATCGTTGCTTCAATTGTACTTTACATTTAGGTTTTTTATTAAATATTACTTTGTCATTATTTGTGCCAGACGCGAACGCGATGAGATGCTACTGCTCGATTAGCCAACCTGTTCTTTTTTTTCTTGTTAATCGAGAGCGCGGCACGCTTATTAATTTCCCACTGCCTCGTAACGGTTCGCGCTTTAGTTATGTCGTTCGATGGGAAAAACGGTGGAATGCTGAGTCAATATGTTTGTGCGAAAATGTGTGCGAAATTGTTGCGATAGATATCTCTGTGGATCGAGGAGTTGGGCTCTTACAACAGCACATTTTAGATTACTGCCGTTGGGTGGTAACAGGGTGCTTTTGACAACACTGGATATGAATCCATATCAAATGCTTTGTACCATAGAAACATAGACAAACCAACTAGTAAATGGATCAAAGCGATGCTGGAAAGTCTCAAAATAACTGCCTTGTCAGGAACGACCTCAGTATCAGTAACAGCCGTAAGGGGCTGCCCACAAGGGGGAGTACTTTCACCCCTTTTGTGGTCATTGGTCATCGATGACCTGCTACACAAGTTGAGCAATTTAGGCTATACTACGGGTACGCCGATGATATTGTCATCATAGTCAGGGGCAAAGACTCAAATGGAGTCACATCAAAAATAAAAAATGCTCTAAAGACAGCCATAGACTGGTGCATCAAGGAAAATCTTTCCATAAATCCCAGCTGTCCAACAGCTGCCATAGAGGCAATAACAGGAATTACACCTCTCCACATATACATTCAAAAAGTTTCGATCCGCAGTGCAATAAGTCTAATACAGTTAAACGAGATAAGTCTTAATGATCACCCGGAACTAAAGACCCTTCTCGATGAACTGCCAGAACTTAACATGAACTGCGCGGTCACAGACCGCATTCAAAAAACACTATGCTTCAACAAACGGTTCTCCACGGAGATCCCCAAGAGAAAAGCATGGGTTAGTAATAACCCACCAAACAGCCACAAAGGCATAAAGTGGTATACGGATGGTTCTAAAATGGAAACGGTGGAGGAGCGGGAATATACGGACCACACAAACGCTTTACGATACCCATGGGAAAAAGTCCCAGCGTATTTCAAGCGGAGCTCCACGCTATTCAAGAATGCGCCAGTCACATTATTTTATCTGGCATAAAAGGTGCAACCATTCATATTTTCACGGATAGTCAAGCAGCTATAAACGCACTTAGCTCGTATACCATTGACTCCAAATCAGTCATGTACTGCTTCAATACCCTACAAACACTCGGAATAAGAAACAAGACCAAATTATGGTGGGTTCCGGGTCATGTCGGGGTAGAAGGTAAGGAAAAGGCCGACGAACTGGCCAGAAAAGGTTCAGAAACACCTTTCATAGGTCCCGAACCTTTCTGCTGCACTCCTAGATCAGCAGCAACGGCAGCAATTAAAAGCTGGGAACATAGAAAATGTATCTATCTTTGGGAAAGCATCCCAGGTCTAAGACAGGCCAAACGAGCCACTCGGCCCTTCAATAAAAATGCCAGCAAATGTCTAAACCTAAGCAGGCATGATATCAAAAACCTAGTAGGTTACCTCACTGGTCACCATGGGTTAAGATATCATCTACACAAAATGAGAATATCAGACTCTCCTGAGTGCCGACTCTGTCTTGAAGAGAACGAGTCAGCTGAACACATTTTATGTGAATGTCCAGCCCTTAATGGAATTAGAAAGAAGATCTTTTTCAGGGAGCCAATGAGCCCCGAGGACATAAAAAATTCTTCTACTGGTAAAATTGTCCGCTTTACACGGAAAGTGGAAATTCTACTAGTTTAAACTTTTCAGGCCCATACGGTACAAAAGATCTTTTAGGTCGAAGTACCCCCCCTTATAAATCGCCTTGGCGAGCCAGAATTTAAAAAAAAAAAAAAAAAAATAAGCTAACAAAATTCAACTTTAACATGGCAAAGAACTAAATCTATAAATAATAAGCACAAAAAAATTTTAAACCAAAAAAAAAAATCTAAAACAAAAGCAAAGGCGAACTGACTCATTAAATCTTGTTTCTCTTCTCCCCGTTTATCAATACTAGATGTGGTACTAAACTTGTTCTCCCCAGTGTACCTGTTATAATCGCCACTCAAATTAGCTTTTCCTACCTAAAGAGAGCTTATTTAGGCGTCAATTAAAATATAGTAATATTAATAGTAATACTTGTGAGATTTCCCAGAAATACCTCACGAACAAAGGGAAACAAAACTCATCACAACAAAACAAATCCGCTAACCAAAAAATAAATAAAGGAAAATGAACAATAAAAAAAAATCAAAATAAATTATAACAAAATTCACGCCACATTTCAAGACAAATGTCCGACGATTCTTTTAATTTAATTATAAAAAAAAATTGATAATAATACTGTATCCGGTTCAGCATAAACTCTTCGCAAAAAAAAACTTTTTTTTTCTTTGTGTTGTAATACTTTTGCCAGCCACTGTTCTCCTGCTTTACTGACAAAGAATTTCTGTCTAACAAATTAATTTTAGACAATGACTGCTCACGTGCACTTTTACCCTTGACTGTATGGGGTGCACGGGAATGATGATAATATGATATGTATAATTGTATATATTTCTTCACACGGAAAGTAGAAATTTTACTAGTTTAAAATTTTTCTACCCCATACGGTACAAAAGATCTTTTAGGTCGAAGTGCCCTCCCTATTAAATCGCATTGTCGAGCCAGAAGTGAATAAAAAAAAAATACTCCGGTTTCGTTTTTGCGCCGACACCCATTTTTCGAAGTTTGAGAAAATTACCAATCGAAATCGACATAACTGAAAGAACCCTGATACTGGGTTCCGCAGTGGCTCTGTATTTGAAGAGCTCTACTGGCGCTTCAATGATAAGGAGCTTAGATTTACAGCACTCACCATATCCGACCAAATACCTGCCACTTGATACGAGCATAAGCAGGACAATCACAGAGGAAATGTTCCGCAGTGTCGTCGCTTTCTCCACAGGCTTCGCAGTTGCTGGTATCGCTTAGGCCTAGCACCTTAAGGTGTTTGGCAAAAGCGTAGTGTCCCGTAAGAACGCCAGTAGTCTGTCTGTTGTCTTTTCTGTTGAGAGACAACAAGAATGCCGCGGATTTCCTACAAACGTCGGGGAGAATTTGCTTAGTCTGTCTGCACCCTGGAGAGTCATGCCAACGAACTACAAATGTCAGCCGATATCATCCTGCCTGTGCTGGAGATGATTATGAAAAGCTGTCTAAATCTGGTTCATATCCCCCGGCCTTGGAGAGAAGTAAAAGTGGTTTTTATATCCAAGGCTGGCAAATATTCCCATGTAAGTCCAAAGGACCTTAGACCTATTAGTCTATCTTCATTCCTCCTCAAAACGCTGGAGCGACTGATTGATATCCACCTTCGCATGCAATTGCTGTCTGCAGCTCAACATGCGTAAGCGAAAGTCTGTGGAAACCGCTTTTCATTCTTTAGTACGCAGTATCGAATACTCTCTCCATCACAAGGAGTATACCATGGTGGCTTTCCTTGACATAGAAGGCGCCTTTAACAACGTTAACATATCTGCAATCGCAAATGCACTTACAGAACTGAATGTGGATAGCTCGCTTGGTGAATTGATCAATCTACTGCTCACTAATCGGATTATCAATTCAAAACTGGGCGTAACATCTGCTAGGAGGTCTGTCAGTTGAGGGACGTCGCAAGGCGGTGTTCTTTCTCCCCTTCTCTGGAACTTGGTGGTGAACAAAATACTGATAAACCTGGAAGGGCAGGGCTGCAAAGTGATTGCCTATGCGGATGATATTGCTATTGCCGTCTCTGGAAAATACCTCAACACCATTAAGAAACTCCGCAAAACGCTCTTAACAAGCTAACGAGATGGGCTAATCGGTGCGGACCGGGCGTTAACTCCCACAAAACCGAGCTTGTCCTCTTTTCCAGGAAATATAAAATCCCATATATTGACCCTCCCTCTATTAACGGTACAAGCTTAACTTTTTCTGACGAACCAACATGTTTGGGCTTAATCTTCGATAGGAAGTTAAGCTGGAAACCCAATATATAAAAAAGAGTCAAGAAAGCTACAGCAGCACTTTTCTCTTGCAAAAAAGCCGTTGGCAACAAGGTATACAACCCCGCATTACGCATTGGCTATATATACATCGGTGGTAAGACCAATTCTTACTTACGGGGTGGTTTTCTGGTGGATTGCTCTAGAAAAAGCTATAAACCGCGACAAGCTGGGCAAAGTCCAGCGTTCAGCGTGTCTGTGCATTAGCGGAGCACTCCGTACTACCCCCTCCGCTGCACTGGACATTCTGCTACACCTGATACCTTCCGACATCTTTAGCATGCAAACAGCGGCCTGTTCCGCTGTCCGCTTAAAAGCTACCTCACAGTGGACCAATAAGAATATTGTCCACTCCATTATTCTAGACTCCTTTAAGTCTCTACCCAGAAACATAGACTACACCATATCCCGTTTGCAGTTCGGAAAAAACTTCCAAATCACCATTCCTTCCAGATCATTCTAGGATGATGATGCATTTGCGGAGGATAAAGCGATCCACTTCTATACCGATGAATCAAAAACTAGCGATGGGGTAGGTGGTGGCGTTTTCTCAGAAAAGCTAAATCTTAGCCTCTCTTTCCGTCTTCCTGATTACTGTAGCGTGTTTCAGGCGGACATTTTGGCGATAAAAGAAGCCCTGACGTGGCTAAAGAAGAATGTGATATCCTCAAAGGATATCCGTATCTTCTCAGATAGTCAGGCCGCGATTAAGTCACTGGACTCAGTCTCTTCAAATTCCATCATAGCCCAAGATTGCCGTTCATCTCTTTCGGAGATGGCAGAGCAGTTCAATATTCACCTCTGTTGGGCACTGGGACATAGGGACATTCCAGGTAACTGTAGGGCAGACGATCTCGCCAAAAAAGGAACCACATTACCTCTTTTACCTGATAAAAGGTCTCTAGGTATACCAATCGCTACTTGCAAACTCTTGTTCAAGCTATCCGCAATCGAGAGAACAAACCTTAGGTGGACAAGTAGCAATACATGTCTAGCGTCTAAGCGGATCTGGCCAAAGCTGGATCTGCGCCGCTCTAAGTGTCTAATCTCATTAAACCGACTGCGTTTTAGCTCCACTATAGGTGTTATCACAGGACACTGCTTAATTGGCAGGCACGCATCCAGACTCGGTGTGTTCTCAAACGACTTCTGCAGAAGCTGCATGGACGAGGAGGAGGAGACTGTACTTTACCTTCCCTGCACGTGTCCTGCGCTCTCTCATAGAAGAAATCTCCATCTAGGGGACATCTTGTTCAATGACACAAGCGACTAAGCCAACACCGGAGTTAGAAGTCCTTCGCGCTTCATAAGAAGCTCCTAGTGGTTCAACGAGCAGTGAGGGTAATCCCCAGATCTGTGTGGTACCACAATGGACCTATCATTGGTCTAAGTGTGTTGGCTTTAGCTGACAGCCACGTCTACCTAACCTAACCTAATAATGCCAACGGCGATTGTGTTCATATGAAACCCAACCGTCAATGGAAGCCCTAACCGAGGACGCAGGCAAACAAATCGCTAGTTCAAGTCCTGAGAAGTCCCGCTCTGAGCCCTGTCTAGCAAGTTCATTGGAGATCTCATTTCCCGTTATCCCGTTATGACCCGGGACCCAGAGAAGTCTAAGTGAATTCAGAGATATCTTTCATTCACGGACTATTTTGGAGGTGGTTAAGGGGTTGAGCAAGGTCTTAAGCGCAGCCTGACTGTCGCTACAGACGCAGATACTTCGCCCCCTCCACCTGTTCCTCGCAACATAGTCCATGGCCATTAGGATAACATAAATCTCCGTTTGGAAGACTGACGCATGTTTGCCTAACGTGTAATAGGTCTATATATGGATAACAGAGGGCGTTGGGAGCAGATTAATGAAAAGGAGAAGTGATGTGGATGGGACTTGAAGGAGATGGTGTGTCAAGTGTGAGGCTGTGTTCGCCGGATGGGGTGGTTCTTTTCCTACACACTTAACGAACCTACTACAAAACAATAAACATGCCAGATCTTACCTTACCATATGAAAGCGGACGGACTTCCACCGCACTGAGGGGACTGCTGAAGTTATTGCAGTCTGGCCAGTTCCCTCCCTTCCTGGAAGTTATCGGCCGGTTTTAAAACTTCCCCAATTTTGAAGCCGTCGCCAATTATCGGCCAATTTTCGCCGAAAGGACCGTATCAAACCTTACCGCACCCCTCGAAGTCTCAATCTAAGAAGCCATATCAGTTTCGTGAACGAAATTAAATTAAAATAGTTTTCGAAACATATGGCGTGACTAACAAAATTATTTTTTTTTATTAAGAGGGCAAGAAAATAACATTAAGAATTATGACTTAAGCTAACAAAATTCAACTTTAACATGGCAAAGAACTAAATCTATAAATAATAAGCACAAAAAAAAAATTAAACCAAAAAAAAATCCAAAACAAAAGCAAAAGCGAACTGACTCATTAAATCTTGTTTCTCTTTTCATCGTTTATCAATACTAGATGTGGTACTAAACTTGTTCTCCCCAGTGTACCTGTTATAATCTCCACTCAAATTAGCTTTTCCTACCTAAAGAGAGCTTATTTAGGGGTCAATTAAAATATAGTAATATTAATAGTAATACTTGTGAGATTTCCCAGAAATACCTCACGAGCAAAGGGAAACAAAACTTATCACAACAAAACAAATCCGCTAACCAAAAAAAAAATAAAGGAAAATGAACAATAAAAAAAAATCAAAATAAATTATAACAAAATTCTCGCCACATTTAAAGACATTTGTCCGACGATTCTTGTAATTTAATTATAAAAAAAAATGATAATAATACTGTATCCGGTTCAGCATAAACTCTTCGCAAAAAAACAACTTTTTTTTTCTTTGTGTTGTAATACTTTTGCCAGCCACTGTTCTCCTGCTTTACTGACAAAGAATTTCTGTCTAAGAAATTAATTTTAGACAATGACTGCTAACGTGCACTTTTACCCTTGACTGTATGGGGTGCACGGGAATGATGATTTTTTTTTTTGTCGGGGTGTGTGATTCTTTCTGCACTGGAGCTCTCAGACTCAATACTGGTCCATTGTACTACCAGGCAGACACACCACATTTTACTGTGCGAATTTACTCGTTTTTCTAAGAAAAACGTGAAGGCACTTCAATGATAAGGAGCTTAGGTTTACAGCACTCACCATATCCGCACCAAATACCTGCCACCTGATACGAGCAAAAGCAGGACAATCACAGAGGAAATGTTCCGCAGTGTCGTCGCTTTCTCCACAGGCTTCGCAGTTGGTGGTGTCGCTTAGGCCTAGCACCTTAAGGTTTTTGGCAAAAGCGTAGTGTCCCGTAAGAACGCCAGTAGTCTGTCTGCAGTCTTTTCTGTTGAGAGAAAACAAGAATGCCACGGATTTCCCACAGACGTCGGGGAGCATTTGCTTAGTCTGTCTGCACCCTGGAGAGTCATACCAACGGGGATTGTGTTCATAGGAAACCCAACCGTCAATGGAAGCCCTGACCGAGGACGCAGGCAGACATATCGCTGGTTCAGGTCCTGAGAGGTCCCCCTCTAGCAAGTTCATCGGAGATCTCATTTCCCGTGATCCCGTTATGACCCGGGACCCAGACAAGTTTAAGTGAATTCAGCCTTCCGACCGAATTCAGAGATATCTTGCATTCACGTACTATTTTGGAGGTAGTTAAGGGTTTGAGTAAGGCCTTAAGCGCAGCCTGAGTGTCGCTACAGACGCAGATACTTCGCCCCCTCCACCTGTTCCTCGCCCATCTTCCTGGTGTCGCAATAGTCAATGAGTTCAGCAATTGCCCTCGGTGGTGGAGGCACTACCGAATCATAGGGGAGATAAGCTGACGCCACGACGAAGGTCTTCCAATTTCCATTCGTTTCGTAGCTAATGGCTGCAGCAACCAAATCTTAGCCACAAAATTGTCCAAGCTTAGTCGCTGAGAGAAGGTTCGACACAGCAAGACAAGCCCTTGGTCTCTCGGACCGCTCGTCACAGAGTATCGTAGTGCCACGGACACCTCCAAGGCCACAGATGCGATTTTTCCACACCCATTCCTGTATGAATGTTATGTGGGCTTTTGTATTCAACACAGAAAGCTTCTTACTGATGAGTGCAGTAGCAGCCTTGGAGTGTTGAAGGTTAATCTGAGTAAATCCAATCATTGGAAATACATCAGGTGGAAGTGTTCTAGTGGAAGGGCACGCAGAAGGTGCGCGCGCAGTTCCACCGACAGGAGTGCTTGAGGTCTTCCAAAAAAAAATCTAAAACAAAAGCAAAGGCGAACTGACTCATTAAATCTTGTTTCTCTTCTCCCCGTTTATCAATACTAGATGTGGTACTAAACTTGTTCTCCCCAGTGTACCTGTTATAATCGCCACTCAAATTAGCTTTTCCTACCTAAAGAGAGCTTATTTAGGCGTCAATTAAAATATAGTAATATTAATAGTAATACTTGTGAGATTTCCCAGAAATACCTCACGAACAAAGGGAAACAAAACTCATCACAACAAAACAAATCCGCTAACCAAAAAATAAATAAAGGAAAATGAACAATAAAAAAAAATCAAAATAAATTATAACAAAATTCACGCCACATTTCAAGACAAATGTCCGACGATTCTTTTAATTTAATTATAAAAAAAAATTGATAATAATACTGTATCCGGTTCAGCATAAACTCTTCGCAAAAAAAAACTTTTTTTTTCTTTGTGTTGTAATACTTTTGCCAGCCACTGTTCTCCTGCTTTACTGACAAAGAATTTCTGTCTAACAAATTAATTTTAGACAATGACTGCTCACGTGCACTTTTACCCTTGACTGTATGGGGTGCACGGGAATTATGATAATATGATATGTATAATTGTATATATTTCTTCACACGGAAAGTAGAAATTTTACTAGTTTAAAATTTTTCTACCCCATACGGTACAAAAGATCTTTTAGGTCGAAGTGCCCTCCCTATTAAATCGCATTGTCGAGCCAGAAGTGAATAAAAAAAAATACTCCGGTTTCGTTTTTGCGCCGACACCCATTTTTCGAAGTTTGAGAAAATTACCAATCGAAATCGAAATAACTGAAAGAACCCTGATACTGGGTTCCGCAGTGGCTCTGTATTTGAAGAGCTCTACTGGCGCTTCAATGATAAGGAGCTTAGATTTACAGCACTCACCATATCCGCACCAAATACCTGCCACTTGATACGAGCAAAAGCAGGACAATCACAGAGGAAATGTTCCGCAGTGTCGTCGCTTTCTCCACAGGCTTCGCAGTTGCTGGTATCGCTTAGGCCTAGCACCTTAAGGTGTTTGGCAAAATCGTAGTGTCCCGTAAGAACGCCAGTAGTCTGTCTGCAGTCTTTTCTGTTGAGAGACAACAAGAATGCCGCGGATTTCCTACAGACGTCGGGGAGAATTTGCTTAGTCTGTCTGCACCCTGGAGAGTCATGCCAACGAACTACAAATGTCAGCCGATATCATCCTGCCTGTGCTGGAGATGATCATGAAAAGCTGTCTAAATCTGGTTCATATCCCCCGGCCTTGGAGAGAAGTAAAAGTGGTTTTTATATCCAAGGCTGGAAAATATTCCCATGTAAGTCCAAAGGACCTTAGACCTATTAGTATATCTTCATACCTCCTCAAAACGCTGGAGCGACTGATTGATATCCACCTTCGCATGCAATTGCTGTCTGCAGCTCAACATGCGTAAGCGAAAGTCTGTGGAAACCGCTTTTCATTCTTTAGTACGCACTATCGAATACTCTCTCCATCACAAGGAGTATACCATGGTGGCTTTCCTTGACATAGAAGGCGCCTTTAACAACGTTAACATATCTGCAATCGCAAATGCACTTACAGAACTGAATGTGGATAGCTCGCTTGGTGAATTGATCAATCTACTGCTCACTAATCGGATTATCAATTCAAAACTGGGCGTAACATCTGCTAGGAGGTCTGTCAGTTGAGGGACGTCGCAAGGCGGTGTTCTTTCTCCCCTTCTCTGGAACTTGGTGGTGAACAAACTACTGATAAACCTGGAAGGGCAGGGCTGCAAAGTGATTGCCTATGCGGATGATATTGCTATTGCCGTCTCTGGAAAATACCTCAACACCATTAAGAAACTCCTGCAAAACGCTCTTAACAAGCTAACGAGATGGGCTAATCGGTGCGGACCGGGCGTTAACTCCCACAAAACCGAGCTTGTCCTCTTTTCCAGGAAATATAAAATCCCATATATTGACCCTCCCTCTATTAACGGTACAAGCTTAACTTTTTCTGACGAACCAACATGTTTGGGCTTAATCTTCGATAGGAAGTTAAGCTGGAAACCCAATATATAAGAAAGAGTCAAGAAAGCTACAGCAGCACTTTTCTCTTGCAAAAAAGCCGTTGGCAACAAGGTATACAACCCCGCATTACGCATTGGCTATATATACATCGGTGGTAAGACCAATTCTTACTTACGGGGTGGTTGTCTGGTGGATTGCTCTAGAAAAAGCTATAAACCGCGACAAGCTGGGCAAAGTCCAGCGTTCAGCGTGTCTGTGCATTAGCGGAGCACTCCGTACTACCCCCTCCGCTGCACTGGACATTCTGCTACACCTGATACCTTCCGACATCTTTAGCATGCAAACAGCGGCCTGTTCCGCTGTCCGCTTAAAAGCTACCTCACAGTGGACCAATAAGAATATTGTCCACTCCATTATTCTAGACTCCTTTAAGTCTCTACCCAGAAACATAGACTACACCATATCCCGTTTGCAGTTCGGAAAAAACTTCCAAATCACCATTCCTTCCAGATCATTCTAGGATGATGATGCATTTGCGGAGGATAAAGCGATCCACTTCTATACCGATGAATCAAAAACTAGCGATGGGGTAGGTGGTGGCGTTTTCTCAGAAAAGCTAAATCTTAGCCTCTCTTTCCGTCTTCCTGATTACTGTAGCGTGTTCCAGGCGGACATTTTGGCGATAAAAGAAGCCCTGACGTGGCTAAAGAAGAATGTGATATCCTCAAAGGATATCCGTATCTTCGCAGATAGTCAGGCCGCGATTAAGTCACTGGACTCAGTCTCTTCAAATTCCATCATAGCCCAAGATTGCCGTTCATCTCTTTCGGAGATGGCAGAGCAGTTCAATATTCACCTCTGTTGGGCACTGGGACATAGGGACATTCCAGGTAACTGTAGGGCAGACGATCTCGCCAAAAAAGGAACCACATTACCTCTTTTACCTGATAAAAGGTCTCTAGGTATACCAATCGCTACTTGCAAACTCTTGTTCAAGCTATCCGCAATCGAGAGAACAAACCTTAGGTGGACAAGTAGCAATACATGTCTAGCGTCTAAGCGGATCTGGCCAAAGCTGGATCTGCGCCGCTCTAAGTGTCTAATCTCATTAAACCGACTGCGTTTTAGCTCCACTATAGGTGTTATCACAGGACACTGCTTAATTGGCAGGCACGCATCCAGACTCGGTGTGTTCTCAAACGACTTCTGCAGAAGCTGCATGGACGAGGAGGAGGAGACTGTACTTTACCTTCTCTGCACGTGTCCTGCGCTCTCTCATAGAAGAAATCTCCATCTAGGGGACATCTTGTTCAATGACACAAGCGACTAAGCCAACACTGGAGTTAGAAGTCCTTCGCGCTTCATAAGAAGCTCCTAGTGGTTCAACGAGCAGTGAGGGTAATCCCCAGATCTGTGTGGTACCACAATGGACCTATCATTGGTCTAAGTGTGTTGGCTTTAGCTGACAGCCACGTCTACCTAACCTAACCTAATAATGCCAACGGCGATTGTGTTCATATGAAACCCAGCCGTCAATGGAAGCCCTAACCGAGGACGCAGGCAAACAAATCGCTAGTTCAAGTCCTGAGAAGTCCCGCTCTGAGCCCTGTCTAGCAAGTTCATTGGAGATCTCATTTCCCGTTATCCCGTTATGATCCGGGACCCAGAGAAGTCTAAGTGAATTCAGAGATATCTTGCATTCACGGACTATTTTGGAGGTGGTTAAGGGGTTGAGCAAGGTCTAAAGCGCAGCCTGACTGTCGCTACAGACGCAGATACTTCGCCCCCTCCACCTGTTCCTCGCAACATAGTCCATGGCCATTAGGATAACATAAATCTCCGTTTGGAAGACTGACGCATGTTTGCCTAACGTGTAATAGGTCTATATATGGATAACAGAGGGCGTTGGGAGCAGATTAATGAAAAGGAGAAGTGATGTGGATGGGACTTGAAGGAGATGGTGTGTCAAGTGTGAGGCTCTGCTCGCCGGATGGGGTGGTTCTTTTCCTACACACTTAACGAACCTACTACAAAACAATAAACATGCCAGATCTTACCTTACCATATGAAAGCGGACGGACTTCAACCGCACTGAGGGGACTACTGAAGTTATTGCAGTCTGGCCAGTTCCCTCCCTTCCTGGAAGCTATCGGCCGGTTTTAAAACTTCCCCAATTTTGAAGCCGTCGCCAATTATCGGCCAATTTTCGCCGAAAGGACCGTATCAAACCTTACCGCACCCCTCGAAGTCTCAATCTAAGAAGCCATATCAGTTTCGTGAACGAAATTAAATTAAAATAGTTTTCGAAACATATGGCGTGACTAACAAAATTATTTTTTTTTATTAAGAGGGCAAGAAAATAACATTAAGAATTATGACTTAAGCTAACAAAATTCAACTTTAACATGGCAAAGAACTAAATCTATAAATAATAAGCACAAAAAAAAATTAAACCAAAAAAAAATCCAAAACAAAAGCAAAAGCGAACTGACTCATTAAATCTTGTTTCCCTTTTCATCGTTTATCAATACTAGATGTGGTACTAAACTTGTTCTCCCCAGTGTACCTGTTATAATCTCCACTCAAATTAGCTTTTCCTACCTAAAGAGAGCTTATTTAGGGGTCAATTAAAATATAGTAATATTAATAGTAATACTTGTGAGATTTCCCAGAAATACCTCACGAGCAAAGGGAAACAAAACTTATCACAACAAAACAAATCCACTAACCAAAAAAAAATAAAGGAAAATGAACAATAAAAAAAAATCAAAATAAATTATAACAAAATTCTCGCCACATTTAAAGACATTTGTCCGACGATTCTTGTAATTTAATTATAAAAAAAAATGATAATAATACTGTATCCGGTTCAGCATAAACTCTTCGCAAAAAAAAAACTTTTTTTTTCTTTGTGTTGTAATACTTTTGCCAGCCACTGTTCTCCTGCTTTACTGACAAAGAATTTCTGTCTAAGAAATTAATTTTAGACAATGACTGCTAACGTGCACTTTTACCCTTGACTGTATGGGGTGCACGGGAATGATGATTTTTTTTTTTTTGTCGGGGTGTGTGATTCTTTCTGCACTGGAGCTCTCAGACTCAATACTGGTCCATTGTACTACCAGGCAGACACACCACATTTTACTGTGCGAATTTACTCGTTTTTCTAAGAAAAACGTGAAGGCGCTTCAATGATAAGGAGCTTAGGTTTACAGCACTCACCATATCCGCACCAAATACCTGCCACCTGATACGAACAAAAGCAGGACAATCACAGAGGAAATGTTCCGCAGTGTCGTCGCTTTCCCCACAGGCTTCGCAGTTGGTGGTGTCGCTTAGGCCTAGCACCTTAAGGTTTTTGGCAAAAGCGTAGTGTCCCGTAAGAACGCCAGTAGTCTGTCTGCAGTCTTTTCTGTTGAGAGAAAACAAGAATGCCACGGATTTCCCACAGACGTCGGGGAGCATTTGCTTAGTCTGTCTGCACCCTGGAGAGTCATACCAACGGGGATTGTGTTCATAGGAAACCCAACCGTCAATGGAAGCCCTGACCGAGGACGCAGGCAGACATATCGCTGGTTCAGGTCCTGAGAGGTCCCCCTCTAGCAAGTTCATCGGAGATCTCATTTCCCGTGATCCCGTTATGACCCGGGACCCAGACAAGTTTAAGTGAATTCAGCCTTCCGACCGAATTCAGAGATATCTTGCATTCACGTACTATTTTGGAGGTAGTTAAGGGTTTGAGTAAGGCCTTAAGCGCAGCCTGAGTGTCGCTACAGACGCAGATACTTCGCCCCCTCCACCTGTTCCTCGCCCATCTTCCTGGTGTCGCAATAGTCAATGAGTTCAGCAATTGCCCTCGGTGGTGGAGGCACTACCGAATCATAGGGGAGATAAGCTGACGCCACGACGAAGCTCTTCCAATTTCCATTCGTTTCGTAGCTAATGGCTGCAGCAACCAAATCTTAGCCACAAAATTGTCCAAGCTTAGTCGCTGAGAGAAGGTTCGACACAGCAAGACAAGCCCTTGGTCTCTCGGACCGCTCGTCACAGAGTATCGTAGTGCCACGGACACCTCCAAGGCCACAGATGCGATTTTTCCACACCCATGGCTCCTGTATGAATGTTATGTGGGCTTTTGTATTCAACACAGAAAGCTTCTTACTGATGAGTACAGTAGCAGCCTTGGAGTGTTGAAGGTTAATCTGAGTAAATCCAATCATTGGAAATACATCAGCTGGAAGTGTTCTAGTGGAAGGGCACGCAGAAGGTGCGCGCGCAGTTCCACCGACAGGAGTGCTTGAGGTCTTCCAAAAAAAAATCTAAAACAAAAGCAAAGGCGAACTGACTCATTAAATCTTGTTTCTCTTCTCCCCGTTTATCAATACTAGATGTGGTACTAAACTTGTTCTCCCCAGTGTACCTGTTATAATCGCCACTCAAATTAGCTTTTCCTACCTAAAGAGAGCTTATTTAGGCGTCAATTAAAATATAGTAATATTAATAGTAATACTTGTGAGATTTCCCAGAAATACCTCACGAACAAAGGGAAACAAAACTCATCACAACAAAACAAATCCGCTAACCAAAAAATAAATAAAGGAAAATGAACAATAAAAAAAAATCAAAATAAATTATAACAAAATTCACGCCAAATTTCAAGACAAATGTCCGACGATTCTTTTAATTTAATTATAAAAAAAAATTGATAATAATACTGTATCCGGTTCAGCATAAACTCTTCGCAAAAAAAAACTTTTTTTTTCTTTGTGTTGTAATACTTTTGCCAGCCACTGTTCTCCTGCTTTACTGACAAAGAATTTCTGTCTAACAAATTAATTTTAGACAATGACTGCTCACGTGCACTTTTACCCTTGACTGTATGGGGTGCACGGGAATGATGATAATATGATATGTATAATTGTATATATTTCTTCACACGGAAAGTAGAAATTTTACTAGTTTAAAATTTTTCTACCCCATACGGTACAAAAGATCTTTTAGGTCGAAGTGCCCTCCCTATTAAATCGCATAGTCGAGCCAGAAGTGAATAAAAAAAAATACTCCGGTTTCGTTTTTGCGCCGACACCCATTTTTCGAAGTTTGAGAAAATTACCAATCGAAATCGAAATAACTGAAAGAACCCTGATACTGGGTTCCGCAGTGGCTCTGTATTTGAAGAGCTCTACTGGCGCTTCAATGATAAGGAGCTTAGATTTACAGCACTCACCATATCCGCACCAAATACCTGCCACTTGATACGAGCAAAAGCAGGACAATCACAGAGGAAATGTTCCGCAGTGTCGTCGCTTTCTCCACAGGCTTCGCAGTTGCTGGTATCGCTTAGGCCTAGCACCTTAAGGTGTTTGGCAAAAGCGTAGTGTCCCGTAAGAACGCCAGTAGTCTGTCTGCAGTCTTTTCTGTTGAGAGACAACAAGAATGCCGCGGATTTCCTACAGACGTCGGGGAGAATTTGCTTAGTCTGTCTGCACCCTGGAGAGTCATGCCAACGAATTACAAATGTCAGCCGATATCATCCTGCCTGTGCTGGAGATGATCATGAAAAGCTGTCTAAATCTGGTTCATATCCCCCGGCCTTGGAGAGAAGTAAAAGTGGTTTTTATATCCAAGGCTGGAAAATATTCCCATGTAAGTCATAAGGACCTTAGACCTATTAGTATATCTTCATACCTCCTCAAAACGCTGGAGCGACTGATTGATATCCACCTTCGCATGCAATTGCTGTCTGCAGCTCAACATGCGTAAGCGAAAGTCTGTGGAAACCGCTTTTCATTCTTTAGTACGCACTATCGAATACTCTCTCCATCACAAGGAGTATACCATGGTGGCTTTCCTTGACATAGAAGGCGCCTTTAACAACGTTAACATATCTGCAATCGCAAATGCACTTACAGAACTGAATGTGGATAGCTCGCTTGGTGAATTGATCAATCTACTGCTCACTAATCGGATTATCAATTCAAAACTGGGCGTAACATCTGCTAGGAGGTCTGTCAGTTGAGGGACGTCGCAAGGCGGTGTTCTTTCTCCCCTTCTCTGATAAACCTGGAAGGGCAGGGCTGCAAAGTGATTGCCTATGCGGATGATATTGCTATTGCCGTCTCTGGAAAACACCTTAACACCATTAAGAAACTCCTGCAAAACGCTCTTCACAAGCTAACGAGATGGGCTAATCGGTGCGGATCGGGCGTTAACTCCCACAAAACCGAGCTTGTCCTCTTTTCCAGGAAATATAAAATCCCATATATTGACCCTCCCTCTATTAACGGTACAAGCTTAACTTTTTCTGACGAACCAACATGTTTGGGCTTAATCTTCGATAGGAAGTTAAGCTGGAAACCCAATATATAAGAAAGAGTCAAGAAAGCTACAGCAGCACTTTTCTCTTGCAAAAAAGCCGTTGGCAACAAGGTATACAACCCCGCATTACGCATTGGCTATATATACATCGGTGGTAAGACCAATTCTTACTTACGGGGTGGTTGTCTGGTGGATTGCTCTAGAAAAAGCTATAAACCGCGACAAGCTGGGCAAAGTCCAGCGTTCAGCGTGTCTGTGCATTAGCGGAGCACTCCGTACTACCCCCTCCGCTGCACTGGACATTCTGCTACACCTGATACCTTCCGACATCTTTAGCATGCAAACAGCGGCCTGTTCCGCTGTCCGCTTAAAAGCTACCTCACAGTGGACCAATAAGAATATTGTCCACTCCATTATTCTAGACTCCTTTAAGTCTCTACCCAGAAACATAGACTACACCATATCCCGTTTGCAGTTCGGAAAAAACTTCCAAATCACCATTCCTTCCAGATCATTCTAGGATGATGATGCATTTGCGGAGGATAAAGCGATCCACTTCTATACCGATGAATCAAAAACTAGCGATGGGGTAGGTGGTGGCGTTTTCTCAGAAAAGCTAAATCTTAGCCTCTCTTTCCGTCTTCCTGATTACTGTAGCGTGTTCCAGGCGGACATTTTGGCGATAAAAGAAGCCCTGACGTGACTAAAGAAGAATGTGATATCCTCAAAGGATATTCGTATCTTCTCAGATAGTCAGGCCGCGATTAAGTCACTGGACTCAGTCTCTTCAAATTCCATCATAGCCCAAGATTGCCGTTCATCTCTTTCGGAGATGGCAGAGCAGTTCAATATTCACCTCTGTTGGGCACTGGGACATAGGGACATTCCAGGTAACTGTAGGGCAGACGATCTCGCCAAAAAAGGAACCACATTACCTCTTTTACCTGATAAAAGGTCTCTAGGTATACCAATCGCTACTTGCAAACTCTTGTTCAAGCTATCCGCAATCGAGAGAACAAACCTTAGGTGGACAAGTAGCAATACATGTCTAGCGTCTAAGCGGATCTGGCCAAAGCTGGATCTGCGCCGCTCTAAGTGTCTAATCTCATTAAACCGACTGCGTTTTAGCTCCACTATAGGTGTTATCACAGGACACTGCTTAATTGGCAGGCACGCATCCAGACTCGGTGTGTTCTCAAACGACTTCTGCAGAAGCTGCATGGACGAGGAGGAGGAGACTGTACTTTACCTTCTCTGCACGTGTCCTGCGCTCTCTCATAGAAGAAATCTCCATCTAGGGGACATCTTGTTCAATGACACAAGCGACTAAGCCAACACTGGAGTTAGAAGTCCTTCGCGCTTCATAAGAAGCTCCTAGTGGTTCAACGAGCAGTGAGGGTAATCCCCAGATCTGTGTGGTACCACAATGGACCTATCATTGGTCTAAGTGTGTTGGCTTTAGCTGACAGCCACGTCTACCTAACCTAACCTAATAATGCCAACGGCGATTGTGTTCATATGAAACCCAACCGTCAATGGAAGCCCTAACCGAGGACGCAGGCAAACAAATCGCTAGTTCAAGTCCTGAGAAGTCCCGCTCTGAGCCCTGTCTAGCAAGTTCATTGGAGATCTCATTTCCCGTTATCCCGTTATGATCCGGGACCCAGAGAAGTCTAAGTGAATTCAGAGATATCTTGCATTCACGGACTATTTTGGAGGTGGTTAAGGGGTTGAGCAAGGTCTAAAGCGCAGCCTGACTGTCGCTACAGACGCAGATACTTCGCCCCCTCCACCTGTTCCTCGCAACATAGTCCATGGCCATTAGGATAACATAAATCTCCGTTTGGAAGACTGACGCATGTTTGCCTAACGTGTAATAGGTCTATATATGGATAACAGAGGGCGTTGGGAGCAGATTAATGAAAAGGAGAAGTGATGTGGATGGGACTTGAAGGAGATGGTGTGTCAAGTGTGTGGCTCTGCTCGCCGGATGGGGTGGTTCTTTTCCTACACACTTAACGAACCTACTACAAAACAATAAACATGCCAGATCTTACCTTACCATATGAAAGCGGACGGACTTCCACCGCACTGAGGGGACTGCTGAAGTTATTGCAGTCTGGCCAGTTCCCTCCCTTCCTGGAAGTTATCGGCCGGTTTTAAAACTTCCCCAATTTTGAAGCCGTCGCCAATTATCGGCCAATTTTCGCCGAAAGGACCGTATCAAACCTTACCGCACCCCTCGAAGTCTCAATCTATGAAGCCATATCAGTTTCGTGAACGAAATTAAATTAAAATAGTTTTCGAAACATATGGCGTGACTAACAAAATTATTTTTTTTTATTAAGAGGGCAAGAAAATAACATTAAGAATTATGACTTAAGCTAACAAAATTCAACTTTAACATGGCAAAGAACTAAATCTATAAATAATAAGCACAAAAAAAAATTAAACCAAAAAAAATCCAAAACAAAAGCAAAAGCGAACTGACTCATTAAATCTTGTTTCTCTTTTCATCGTTTATCAATACTAGATGTGGTACTAAACTTGTTCTCCCCAGTGTACCTGTTATAATCTCCACTCAAATTAGCTTTTCCTACCTAAAGAGAGCTTATTTAGGGGTCAATTAAAATATAGTAATATTAATAGTAATACTTGTGAGATTTCCCAGAAATACCTCACGAGCAAAGGGAAACAAAACTTATCACAACAAAACAAATCCGCTAACCAAAAAAAAAATAAAGGAAAATGAACAATAAAAAAAAATCAAAATAAATTATAACAAAATTCTCGCCACATTTAAAGACATTTGTCCGACGATTCTTGTAATTTAATTATAAAAAAAAATGATAATAATACTGTATCCGGTTCAGCATAAACTCTTCGCAAAAAAAAAACTTTTTTTTTCTTTGTGTTGTAATACTTTTGCCAGCCACTGTTCTCCTGCTTTACTGACAAAGAATTTCTGTCTAAGAAATTAATTTTAGACAATGACTGCTAACGTGCACTTTTACCCTTGACTGTATGGGGTGCACGGGAATGATGATTTTTTTTTTTTGTCGGGGTGTGTGATTCTTTCTGCACTGGAGCTCTCAGACTCAATACTGGTCCATTGTACTACCAGGCAGACACACCACATTTTACTGTGCGAATTTACTCGTTTTTCTAAGAAAAACGTGAAGGCGCTTCAATGATAAGGAGCTTAGGTTTACAGCACTCACCATATCCGCACCAAATACCTGCCACCTGATACGAGCAAAAGCAGGACAATCACAGAGGAAATGTTCCGCAGTGTCGTCGCTTTCTCCACAGGCTTCGCAGTTGGTGGTGTCGCTTAGGCCTAGCACCTTAAAGTTTTTGGCAAAAGCGTAGTGTCCCGTAAGAACGCCAGTAGTCTGTCTGCAGTCTTTTCTGTTGAGAGAAAACAAGAATGCCACGGATTTCCCACAGACGTCGGGGAGCATTTGCTTAGTCTGTCTGCACCCTGGAGAGTCATACCAACGGGGATTGTGTTCATAGGAAACCCAACCGTCAATGGAAGCCCTGACCGAGGACGCAGGCAGACATATGGCTGGTTCAGGTCCTGAGAGGTCCCCCTCTAGCAAGTTCATCGGAGATCTCATTTCCCGTGATCCCGTTATGACCCGGGACCCAGACAAGTTTAAGTGAATTCAGCCTTCCGACCGAATTCAGAGATATCTTGCATTCACGTACTATTTTGGAGGTAGTTAAGGGTTTGAGTAAGGCCTTAAGCGCAGCCTGAGTGTCGCTACAGACGAAGATACTTCGCCCCCTCCACCTGTTCCTCGCCCATCTTCCTGGTGTCGCAATAGTCAATGAGTTCAGCAATTGCCCTCGGTGGTGGAGGCACTACCGAATCATAGGGGAGATAAGCTGACGCCACGACGAAGGTCTTCCAATTTCCATTCGTTTCGTAGCTAATGGCTGCAGCAACCAAATCTTAGCCACAAAATTGTCCAAGCTTAGTCGCTGAGAGAAGGTTCGACACAGCAAGACAAGCCCTTGGTCTCTCGGACCGCTCGTCACAGAGTATCGTAGTGCCACGGACACCTCCAAGGCCACAGATGCGATTTTTCCACACCCATGGCTCCTGTATGAATGTTATGTGGGCTTTTGTATTCAACACAGAAAGCTTCTTACTGATGAGTGCAGTAGCAGCCTTGGAGTGTTGAAGGTTAATCTGAGTAAATCCAATCATTGGAAATACATCAGCTGGAAGTGTTCTAGTGGAAGGGCACGCAGAAGGTGCGCGCGCAGTTCCACCGACAGGAGTGCTTGAGGTCTTCCAAAAAAAAATCTAAAACAAAAGCAAAGGCGAACTGACTCATTAAATCTTGTTTCTCTTCCCCCGTTTATCAATACTAGATGTGGTACTAAACTTGTTCTCCCCAGTGTACCTGTTATAATCGCCACTCAAATTAGCTTTTCCTACCTAAAGAGAGCTTATTTAGGCGTCAATTAAAATATAGTAATATTAATAGTAATACTTGTGAGATTTCCCAGAAATACCTCACGAACAAAGGGAAACAAAACTCATCACAACAAAACAAATCCGCTAACCAAAAAATAAATAAAGGAAAATGAACAATAAAAAAAAATCAAAATAAATTATAACAAAATTCACGCCAAATTTCAAGACAAATGTCCGACGATTCTTTTAATTTAATTATAAAAAAAAATTGATAATAATACTGTATCCGGTTCAGCATAAACTCTTCGCAAAAAAAACCTTTTTTTTTCTTTGTGTTGTAATACTTTTGCCAGCCACTGTTCTCCTGCTTTACTGACAAAGAATTTCTGTCTAACAAATTAATTTTAGACAATGACTGCTCACGTGCACTTTTACCCTTGACTGTATGGGGTGCACGGGAATGATGATAATATGATATGTATAATTGTATATATTTCTTCACACGGAAAGTAGAAATTTTACTAGTTTAAAATTTTTCTACCCCATACGGTACAAAAGATCTTTTAGGTCGAAGTGCCCTCCCTATTAAATCGCATTGTCGAGCCAGAAGTGAATAAAAAAAAAATACTCCGGTTTCGTTTTTGCGCCGACACCCATTTTTCGAAGTTTGAGAAAATTACCAATCGAAATCGAAATAACTGAAAGAACCCTGATACTGGGTTCCGCAGTGGCTCTGTATTTGAAGAGCTCTACTGGCGCTTCAATGATAAGGAGCTTAGATTTACAGCACTCACCATATCCGCACCAAATACCTGCCACTTGATACGAGCAAAAGCAGGACAATCACAGAGGAAATGTTCCGCAGTGTCGTCGCTTTCTCCACAGGCTTCGCAGTTGCTGGTATCGCTTAGGCCTAGCACCTTAAGGTGTTTGGCAAAAGCGTAGTGTCCCGTAAGAACGCCAGTAGTCTGTCTGCAGTCTTTTCTGTTGAGAGACAACAAGAATGCCGCGGATTTCCTACAGACGTCGGGGAGAATTTGCTTAGTCTGTCTGCACCCTGGAGAGTCATGCCAACGAATTACAAATGTCAGCCGATATCATCCTGCCTGTGCTGGAGATGATCATGAAAAGCTGTCTAAATCTGGTTCATATCCCCCGGCCTTGGAGAGAAGTAAAAGTGGTTTTTATATCCAAGGCTGGAAAATATTCCCATGTAAGTCATAAGGACCTTAGACCTATTAGTATATCTTCATACCTCCTCAAAACGCTGGAGCGACTGATTGATATCCACCTTCGCATGCAATTGCTGTCTGCAGCTCAACATGCGTAAGCGAAAGTCTGTGGAAACCGCTTTTCATTCTTTAGTACGCACTATCGAATACTCTCTCCATCACAAGGAGTATACCATGGTGGCTTTCCTTGACATAGAAGGCGCCTTTAACAACGTTAACATATCTGCAATCGCAAATGCACTTACAGAACTGAATGTGGATAGCTCGCTTGGTGAATTGATCAATCTACTGCTCACTAATCGGATTATCAATTCAAAACTGGGCGTAACATCTGCTAGGAGGTCTGTCAGTTGAGGGACGTCGCAAGGCGGTGTTCTTTCTCCCCTTCTCTGATAAACCTGGAAGGGCAGGGCTGCAAAGTGATTGCCTATGCGGATGATATTGCTATTGCCGTCTCTGGAAAACACCTTAACACCATTAAGAAACTCCTGCAAAACGCTCTTCACAAGCTAACGAGATGGGCTAATCGGTGCGGATCGGGCGTTAACTCCCACAAAACCGAGCTTGTCCTCTTTTCCAGGAAATATAAAATCCCATATATTGACCCTCCCTCTATTAACGGTACAAGCTTAACTTTTTCTGACGAACCAACATGTTTGGGCTTAATCTTCGATAGGAAGTTAAGCTGGAAACCCAATATATAAGAAAGAGTCAAGAAAGCTACAGCAGCACTTTTCTCTTGCAAAAAAGCCGTTGGCAACAAGGTATACAACCCCGCATTACGCATTGGCTATATATACATCGGTGGTAAGACCAATTCTTACTTACGGGGTGGTTGTCTGGTGGATTGCTCTAGAAAAAGCTATAAACCGCGACAAGCTGGGCAAAGTCCAGCGTTCAGCGTGTCTGTGCATTAGCGGAGCACTCCGTACTACCCCCTCCGCTGCACTGGACATTCTGCTACACCTGATACCTTCCGACATCTTTAGCATGCAAACAGCGGCCTGTTCCGCTGTCCGCTTAAAAGCTACCTCACAGTGGACCAATAAGAATATTGTCCACTCCATTATTCTAGACTCCTTTAAGTCTCTACCCAGAAACATAGACTACACCATATCCCGTTTGCAGTTCGGAAAAAACTTCCAAATCACCATTCCTTCCAGATCATTCTAGGATGATGGTGCATTTGCGGAGGATAAAGCGATCCACTTCTATACCGATGAATCAAAAACTAGCGATGGGGTAGGTGGTGGCGTTTTCTCAGAAAAGCAAAATCTTAGCCTCTCTTTCCGTCTTTCTGATTACTGTAGCGTGTTCCAGGCGGACATTTTGGCGATAAAAGAAGCCCTGACGTGGCTAAAGAGGAATGTGATATCCTCAAAGGATATCCGTATCTTCTCAGATAGTCAGGCCGCGATTAAGTCACTGGACTCAGTCTCTTCAAATTCCATCATAGCCCAAGATTGCCGTTCATCTCTTTCGGAGATGGCAGAGCAGTTCAATATTCACCTCTGTTGGGCACTGGGACATAGGGACATTCCAGGTAACTGTAGGGCAGACGATCTCGCCAAAAAAGGAACCACATTACCTCTTTTACCTGATAAAAGGTCTCTAGGTATACCAATCGCTACTTGCAAACTCTTGTTCAAGCTATCCGCAATCGAGAGAACAAACCTTAGGTGGACAAGTAGCAATACATGTCTAGCGTCTAAGCGGATCTGGCCAAAGCTGGATCTGCGCCGCTCTAAGTGTCTAATCTCATTAAACCGACTGCGTTTTAGCTCCACTATAGGTGTTATCACAGGACACTGCTTAATTGGCAGGCACGCATCCAGACTCGGTGTGTTCTCAAACGACTTCTGCAGAAGCTGCATGGACGAGGAGGAGGAGACTGTACTTCACCTTCTCTGCACGTGTCCTGCGCGCTCCCATAGAAGAAATCTCCATCTAGGGGACTTCTTGTTCAATGACACAAGCGACTAAGCCAACACTGGAGTTAGAAGTCCTTCGCGCTTCATAAGAAGCTCCTACTGGTTCAACGCGCAGTGAGGGTAATCCCCAGATCTGTGTGGCACCACAATGGACCTATCATTGGTCTAAGTGTGTTGGCTTTAGCTGACAGCCACGTCTACCTAACCTAACCTAACCGAATAATGCCAACGGCGATTGTGTTCATATGAAACCCAACCGCGAATGGAAGCCCTAACCGAGGACGCAGGCAGACAAATTGCTAGTTCAAGTCCTGAGAAGTCCCGCTCTGAGCCCTGTCTAGCAAGTTCATTGGAGATCTCATTTCCCGTTATCCCGTTATGACCCGGGACCCAGAGAAGTCTAAGTGAATTCAGAGATATCTTGCATTCACGGACTATTTTGGAGGTGGTTAAGGGGTTGAGCAAGGTCTTAAGCGCAGCCTGACTGTCGCTACAGACGCAGATACTTCGCCCCCTCCACCTGTTCCTCGCAACATAGTCCATGGCCATTAGGATAACATAAATCTCCGTTTGGAAGACTGACGCATGTTTGCCTAACGTGTAATAGGTCTATATATGGATAACAGAGGGCGTTGGGAGCAGATTAATGAAAAGGAGAAGTGATGTGGATGGGACTTGAAGGGGATGGTGTGTCAAGTGTGAGGCTCTGCTCGCCGGATGGGGTGGTTCTTTTCCTACACACTTAACGAACCTACTACAAAACAATAAACATGCCAGATCTTACCTTACCATATGAAAGCGGACGGACTTCCACCGCACTGAGGGGACTGCTGAAGTTATTGCAGTCTGGCCAGTTCCCTCCCTTCCTGGAAGTTATCGGCCGGTTTTAAAACTTCCCCAATTTTGAAGCCGTCGCCAATTATCGGCCAATTTTCGCCGAAAGGACCGTATCAAACCTTACCGCACCCCTCGAAGTCTCAATCTAAGAAGCCATATCAGTTTCGTGAACGAAATTAAATTAAAATAGTTTTCGAAACATATGGCGTGACTAACAAAATTATTTTTTTTTATTAAGAGGGCAAGAAAATAACATTAAGAATTATGACTTAAGCTAACAAAATTCAACTTTAACATGGCAAAGAACTAAATCTATAAATAATAAGCACAAAAAAAAAATTTAACCAAAAAAAAATCCAAAACAAAATCAAAAGCGAACTGACTCATTAAATCTTGTTTCTCTTTTCATCGTTTATCAATACTAGATGTGGTACTAAACTTGTTCTCCCCAGTGTACCTGTTATAATCTCCACTCAAATTAGCTTTTCCTACCTAAAGAGAGCTTATTTAGGGGTCAATTAAAATATAGTAATATTAATAGTAATACTTGTGAGATTTCCCAGAAATACCTCACGAGCAAAGGGAAACAAAACTTATCACAACAAAACAAATCCGCTAACCAAAAAAAAATAAAGGAAAATGAACAATAAAAAAAAATCAAAATAAATTATAACAAAATTCTCGCCACATTTAAAGACATTTGTCCGACGATTCTTGTAATTTAATTATAAAAAAAAAATGATAATAATACTGTATCCGGTTCAGCATAAACTCTTCGCAAAAAAAAAAACTTTTTTTTTCTTTGTGTTGTAATACTTTTGCCAGCCACTGTTCTCCTGCTTTACTGACAAAGAATTTCTGTCTAAGAAATTAATTTTAGACAATGACTGCTAACGTGCACTTTTACCCTTGACTGTATGGGGTGCACGGGAATGATGATTTTTTTTTTTTTTGTCGGGGTGTGTGATTCTTTCTGCACTGGAGCTCTCAGACTCAATACTGGTCCATTGTACTACCAGGCAGACACACCACATTTTACTGTGGGAATTTACTCGTTTTTCTAAGAAAAACGTGAAGGCGCTTCAATGATAAGGAGCTTAGGTTTACAGCACTCCCCATATCCGCACCAAATACCTGCCACCTGATACGAGCAAAAGCAGGACAATCACAGAGGAAATGTTCCGCAGTGTCGTCGCTTTCTCCACAGGCTTCGCAGTTGGTGGTGTCGCTTAGGGCTAGCACCTTAAGATGTTTGGCAAAAGCGTAGTGTCCCGTAAGAACGCCAGTAGTCTGTCTGCAGTCTTTTCTGTTGAGAGAAAACAAGAATGCCACGGATTTCCCACAGACGTCGGGTAGCATTTGCTTAGTCTGTCTGCACCCTGGAGAGTCATACCAACGGGGATTGTGTTCATAGGAAACCCAACCGTCAATGGAAGCCCTGACCGAGGACGCAGGCAGACATATCGCTGGTTCAGGTCCTGAGAGGTCCCCCTCTAGCAAGTTCATCGGAGATCTCATTTCCCGTGATCCCGTTATGACCCGGGACCCAGACAAGTTTAAGTGAATTCAGCCTTCCGACCGAATTCAGAGATATCTTGCATTCACGTACTATTTTGGAGGTAGTTAAGGGTTTGAGTAAGGCTTTAAGCGCAGCCTGAGTGTCGCTACAGACGCAGATACTTCGCCCCCTCCACCTGTTCCTCGTAACATAGTCCATGGCCATTAGGATAGCATAAGTCTCTGTTTGGAAGACTGACGCATATTTGCCTAACGGAAAGAAAAGTCTAACGTTATCGCTCTCCACGAAGACACCAGCACCAGATCCTTGATCGGTTTTGGAGCCATCCGTGAAGATTCGACTGCATTCCCTTCCAGGTTCAGAGTCCGGCCAGAGGCAGTCCTGGACGCGAGGAAAGTCGACCTCGTATTTGCGCTTTAGCCGAAGTTCCGGTGTCATCGCATCAGACGGCATATCCATAAGACAGGAGTCGAAGGACAACCGTTGCGCAAGTTCATCAAAACTCCAGTGCGAGTTATACCAAAAGCCACCTCTTGTAAGACGTGAGATAGCCTTGATTGTACAGCCCATGATGTAAATATCAAGGGGCGGAAGGTTCAATAGTGCATCTAGGCCGGAGCCAGGCGTGCTGGGGAAGGCCCCGGTGCAGCCGAGACATACCTGCCTTTGGAGTTTGGCAAAAGCAGCAGTGACGTATTTACGTGAAAGCTTATTCCACCAAACAACCGATGCGTATGCTATAAATGGTCTTATCATAGCCGTATAAATCCATAGGACTCTTTTCGGTGATAAGCCCCATGTCTTGCCGAAAATGCCTTTGCACTGCCAGAAAACAGAGAGCGCCTTGGCAGTCTTCAGCTCAACATGTTTGGACCAAAGAAGTTTGCTATCCAGGATGACTCCCAGATACTTTGCTTCATTGGAGAGTTGGATTGTGACGCTGAGACGAAAGCGGAAACTCTTAGTTATTTGCTGGAATCTCACTTTCCGGGTAACCAGATTAGAATTGGTTCACAACCAGCCCCAATTACCGAGACTATGAGTGAGCCAAGACAAACAACTCGGCGTAGCTGGTATATTGCGAAGGCCGTGGTGACGGACGAGGCCATTAAATATGCTTTTGCGTCTTTTGACGGCTTCAAGTCACCTGGTACGGACGGAATATACCCAGCCATGCTGCAGCAATGTACAAACCAGTTGCTACCGACTATGAAGAAAATCTTCATCGCTGTCCTAGCACTGGCATATATTCCAACACCCTGGCATACAGTTAGAGTGGCATTTATACCTAAAATTGGCAGAAGTGACTACTCACTCGCCAAGAGCTTCAGACCAATAAGTCTAACTTCCTTCTTGCTGAAAAGCATGGAAAGGCTGGTCGAGCTTCACGTGCGCAAAACTGCTTTGCGATTGCACCCACTATCTCAGATGCAACATGCCTATCAACGCGGAAAATCCTGCGAGACTGCGCTCCAAAATCTAGTTGGTAGAATTGAGGGCGCGCTTGACAGAAAAGAATACGCGATGGGCATTTTCATCGATATTGAGGGTGCTTTTGACAATGCGACTTTTGATAGCATGTGCAGCTCCGCCAGACAACACGGCGTAGACGAACCATTGGTGTTGTGGATTAAAGCAATGCTAATGAATATAACGTTGGTTGCGGATGCGGATTGTGGCCGCTATGTTATGGCGGGGGTAAACAGAGGCTGCCCGCAAGGCGGCGTCCTGTCTCCATTGCTGTGGTGTATGCTGGTCGACTCTCTGTTGAACGCACCCAACAGTTCTAATATTTACGCTCAGGTGTACGCGGATGATGTTGCCGTGCTTTCTGTTGGATCATGCCTAGCGACTGTATGCGCCAAGGCGCAGGCGGCCCTTGACGTGATCGACGAATGGTGCACTAGGAATGGGCTCTCGGTCAATCCTCTTAAAACTGAGGTTGTTCTCTTTACGAGAAGGAGGAAGCTGGTCGGGTTGACTCAGCCAGTGCTAAAAGGAGGAAGAAGGCCTCTAGCACTCCTGTCGGTGGAACTACGCGCGCACCTTCTGCGTGCCCTTCCACTAGAACACCTCCAGCTGATGGAGGTCCCTGCGCCCAAAACCTGAGTGAAACAGCTGCTGCAAGCAGAAATGCTCGCGGCGGCAGTAGGCAGAAAATGGCTGTCGCGGGAACATCTGTCAGCAAGAAAAAGACGGTATCTTACAAGAAAGCCGTTACCTCTTCTCTGGTGTTACTCATCAGAAAGGCTGGCGAAGACAACAGCATGACCGACGCAGAGTGCAAACACTGTGAAGATCACCTGTGGGAGCTGGCAAAAGCATCCAATGAATGCATTCAAATGGAGGGCAGTGAACTGAAGAACAGAACCTTAACGGTGAAGTGCTCAACACAGCAAACCTTTGAATGGCTTAGTAAGACGGTGCCGAAAATTCCCCCTCTGGGAACCACAACTTTCGAGGTTTTCAGACCCCCCAAAAAAACGCGCGCCATCTGCTGGATCCCAGGGAAACTTAGGAAGACGGCGGATGTGCTAGCGCGCCTACACACCCAGAATCCTGGGCTTGATACTAGCGACTGGACTGTTCATTCCCACAGGGAGAGTAGAAACAAGGATGATAAGGAAGGATCTACTCTCGTTATTGGTTTAGATAAAAGTTCTGTCGAGACTATCAGGTCCGGGTATGGGATGCGTCCTTATTTGCACCTTGGAAGGATTCAATTCCGCTTTATTTCCAAGTGAGTGCGAGTAACGGACGAAAACCCCTAGTTTATACCAATGATTGTATTTACTCAGATCAATCTTCAACACTCCAAGGCTGCTACTGCTCTTATTAGTAAGAAGCTTTCCGTGTTGAGCACAAAAGCCCACATAACATCCATACAGGAGCCATGGGTGTGGAAAAATCGCATCTGTGGCCTTGGAGGTGTCCGTGGCACCACGATACTCTGTGACGAGCGGTCCGAGAGACCAAGGGCTTGTCTTGCTGTGTCGAACCTTCTCTCAGTGACTAAGCTTGGACAATTTTGTGGCCAAGATTTGGTTGCTGCAGCCATTAGCTACGAAACGAATGGAGACTGGACGACCTTCGTCGTGGCGTCAGCTTATCTCCCCTATGATTCAGTAGTGCCTCCACCACCAAGGGCAATTGCTGAACTTATAGACTATTGCGACACCAGGAAGATGGGCCTAGTTATATGCTGTGATGCCAATGCTCAAAACACTGTTTGGGGCAGTAGCAAATGCAACATGCGAGGAAACCATCTCCTGGATTTCATTCTATCATCTGATCTTACTATCAACAATGTTGGCTCGCAACCAACTTTTGTGACGTCAAGAAGACAGGAAGTGATCGACCTAACTTTATCAAATAGATACTTTAAGGCGGTTACTAACTGGAGGGTCTCTTCGGAGGCATCCCTCTCAGATCATAGATATATCGAATTCCAAATCGAATGCGAAGCCATGACTTTGCAGGAGAGGAGGAATCCAAGAAAAACCAACTGGATACGCTTCAGGGAGGAAATGTGAAAAACTCTCAAAACTCCAACCAAACTCAGGACGAGACAAAAGGTAGAGGATGCTGTTCAAAACCTGAATAGTGCCATTACTAGCTGTTTCGAACTGACGTGTCCAGTAAGTAAACCCCCTGGCAGAACGCCGGTTCCCTGGTGGAGCTCGGAACTGCAAAGAATTCGTAGAGAAGCTAGAAAGCTTCTAAATAGGTCACTCAAGACTGATTTAGAGACAGACTGGAATCTCTACCGATCGAAGCAGAAGGAATATAAGAGGCTAATTCGGGTATCGAAAAGTGCTTCTTATAGGAATTTCTGCGAAAAGATTGAAACACTGGGTGAAACTAGTAGGCTGGTTAAAGTTCTGAAAAAGGGCAAACCAGCCAAATTGGACTCACTTAGAAAACCTGATGGCACCTTCACTGAGACGAAAGCGGAAACTCTTAGTTATCTGCTGGAGTCTCACTTTCCGGGTAACCAGATTACAATTGGTTCACAAGCAGCCCCGATTACCGAGACTATGAGTGAGCCAAGACAAACAACTCGGCGTAGCTGGTATATTGCGAAGGCCGTGGTGACGGACGAGGCCATTAAATACGCATTTACGTCTTTTGACGGCTTCAAGTCGCCTGGTACGGACGGAATATACCCAGCCATGCTGCAACAATGTACAAACCAGCTGCTACCGACTATGAAGAAAATCTTCACCGCTGTCCTAGCATTGGCATACATTCCAACACCCTGGCGTACAGTTAGAGTGGCATTCATACCAAAAATTGGCAGAAGCGACTACTCGCTCGCCAAGAGCTCCAGACCAATCAGTCCGACTTCTTTCTTGCTGAAAAGCTTGGAAAGGCTGGTCGAGCTTCACGTGCGCAAAACTGCTTTGCGATTGCACCCACTATCTCAGATGCAACATGCCTATCAACGCGGAAAATCCTGCGAGACTGCGCTCCAAAATCTAGTTGGTAGAATTGAAGGCGCGCTTGACAGAAAAGAATACGCGATGGGCATTTTCATCGATATTGAGGGTGCTTTTGACAATGCGACTTTTGATAGCATGTGCAGCTCCGCCAGACAACACGGAGTAGACGAACCATTGGTGTTGTGGATTAAAGCAATGCTAATGAATAGAACGTTGGTTGCGGATGCGGACTGTGGCCGCTATGTTATGGCGGGGGTAAACAGAGGCTGCCCGCAAGGCGGCGTCATGTCTCCACTGCTGTGGTGTATGCTGGTCGACTCTCTGTTGAACGCACTCAACAGTTCTAATATTTACGCTCAGGCGTACGCGGATGATGTTGCCGTGCTTTCTGTTGGATCATGCCTAGCGACTGTATGCGCCAAGGCGCAGGCGGCCCTTGACGTGATCGACGAATGGTGCACTAGGAATGGGCTCTCGGTCAATCCTCTTAAAACTGAGGTTGTTCTCTTCACGAGAAGGAGGAAGCTGGTCGGGTTGACTCAGCCAGTGCTAAAAGGCGTCACAATCCAACTCTCCAATGAAGCAAAGTATTTGGGAGTCATCCTGGATAGCAAACTTCTTTGGTCCAAACATGTTGAGCTGAAGACTGCCAAGGCGCTGTCTATTTTCTGGCAGTGCAAAGGCATTTTCGGCAAGACATGGGGCTTATCACCGAAAAGAGTCCTATGGATTTATACGGCTATGATAAGACCATTTATAGCATACGCATCGGTTGTTTGGTGGAGTAAGCTTTCACGTAAATACGTCACTGCTGCTTTTGCCAAACTCCAAAGGCAGGTATGTCTCGGCTGCACGGGGGCCTTCCCCAGCACGCCTGGCTCCGGCCTAGATGCACTATTGAACCTTCCGCCCCTTGATGTTTACATCATGGGATGTACAATCAAGGCTATCTCGCGTCTTACAAGAGGTGGCTTTTGGTATAACTCGCACTGGAGTTTTGATGAACTTGCGCAACGGTTGTCCTTCGACTCCTGTCTTATGGATATGCCGTCTGATGCGATGACACCGGAACTTCGGCTAAAGCGTAAATACGAGGTCGACTTTCCTCGCGTCCAGGACTGGCTCTGGCCGGACTCTGAACCTGGAAGGGAATGCAGTCGAATCTTTACGGATGGCTCCAAAACCGATCAAGGATCTGGTGCTGGTGTCTTCGTGGAGAGCGATAACGTTAGACTTTTCTTTCCGTTAGGCAAATACGCGTCAGTCTTCCAAACAGAGACTTATGCTATCCTAATGGCCATGGACTATGTTACGAGGAACAGGTGGAGGGGGCGAAGTATCTGCGTCTGTAGCGACAGTCAGGCTGTGCTTAAGGCCCTACTCAAACCCTTAACTACCTCCAAAATAGTACGTGAATGCAAGATATCTCTGAATTCGGTCGGAAGGCTGAATTCACTTAAACTTGTCTGGGTCCCGGGTCATAACGGGATCACGGAAAATGAGATCTCCGATGAACTTGCTAGACAAGGCTCAGAGGGGGACCTCTCAGGACCTGAACCAGCGATCTGTCTGCCTGCGTCCTCGGTCAGGGCTTCCATTGACGGTTGGGTTTCCTATGAACACAATCGCCGTTGGCATGACTCTCCAGGGTGCAGACAGACTAAGCAAATGCTCCCCGACGTCTGTGGGAAATCCGCGGCATTCTTGTTGTCTCTCAACAGAAAAGACTGCAGACAGACTACTGGCGTTCTTACGGGACACTACGTTTTTGCCAAGCACCTTAAGGTGCTAGGCCTAAGCGACACCACCAACTGCGAAGCCTGTGGAGAAAGCGACGACACTGCGGAACATTTCCTCTGTGATTGTCCTGCTTTTGCTCGTATCAGGTGGCAGGTATTTGGTGCGGATATGGTGAGTGCTGTAAACCTAAGCTCCTTATCATTGAAGCGCCTTCTCGTTTTTCTCAGAAAAACGAGTAAATTCCCACAGTAAAATGTGATGTGTCTGCCTGGCAGTACAATGGACCAGTATTGAGTCTGAGTGCTCCAGTGCAGAAAGTTTCACACATCCCGACAAAAAAAAAAAAAAAAAAAAAAAAAAACCTACTATTTTCACAAAGCGTTTCAATCTTTTCGCAGAAATTCTTATAAGAAGCACTTTTCGATACCCGAATTAGCCTCTTATATTCCTTCTGCTTCGATCGGTAGAGATTCCAGTCTGTCTCCAAATCAGTCTTGAGTGACCTATTTAGAAGCTTTCTAGCTTCTCTACGAATTTTTTGCAGTTTCGAGCTCCACCAGGGAACCGGTGTTCTGCCAGGGGGTTTGCTTACTGGGCACGTCAGTTCAAAACAGCTAGTAATGGCACTATTCAGGTCTTGAACAGCTTCCTCTACCTTTTGTCTCGTCCTGAGTTTGGTTGGAGTTTTGAGAGTTTTCCCTAATTCCTCCCTGAAGCGTATCCAGTTGGTTTTTCTCGGATTCCTCCTCTCCTGCAAAGTTATGGCTTCGCATCCGATTTGGAATTCGATATATCTATGATCTGAGAGGGACACCTCCGAAGAGACCCTCCAGTTAGTAACCGCCTTAAAGTATCTATTTGATAAAGTTATGTCGATCACTTCCTGTCTTCTTGACGTCACAAAAGTTGGTTGCGAGCCAACATTGTTGATAGTAAGATCAGATGATAGAATGAAATCCAGGAGATGGTTTCCTCGCATGTTGCATTTGCTGCTGCCCCAAACAATGTTTTGAGCATTGGCATCACAGCATATAACTAGGCCCATCTTCCTGGTGTCGCAATAGTCAATGAGTTCAGCAATTGCCCTCGGTGGTGGAGGCACTACCGAATCATAGGGGAGATAAGCTGACGCCACGACGAAGGTCTTCCAATTTCCATTCGTTTCGTAGCTAATGGCTGCAGCAACCAAATCTTAGCCACAAAATTGTCCAAGCTTAGTCGCTGAGAGAAGGTTCGACACAGCAAGACAAGCCCTTGGTCTCTCGGACCGCTCGTCACAGAGTATCGTAGTGCCACGGACACCTCCAAGGCCACAGATGCGATTTTTCCACACCCATGGCTCCTGTATGAATGTTATGTGGGCTTTTGTATTCAACACAGAAAGCTTCTTACTGATGAGTGCAGTAGCAGCCTTGGAGTGTTGAAGGTTAATCTGAGTAAATCCAATCATTGGAAATACATCAGCTGGAAGTGTTCTAGTGGAAGGGCACGCAGAAGGTGCGCGCGCAGTTCCACCGACAGGAGTGCTTGAGGTCTTCTTCCTCCGTTTTTTCCTGTTCGAGCTATTGGAAGGGGAGGCAGCGTTGATTTCAGTCAGCTGGCTGGTTTCGGTTGGGGTAATCTCTGCCGACCTGCATCTCTTTGCCGTCGCCGCCGGGGAAGTGCCGTTCTCAGCGCTTGCGCCTTCAACTGGCAGTGCAGTTTCTTTGCGCCGCACGATAGCCGCCTTTCTGTTTTTCCTCTTTCGCTGGCTCTTAGATGGACGCTGACCAGTGGACGCCGCCTCTGTGGCGCGTTTCACCTGTTCGGTTTCACAGGCCTCGTCGGCAGCATCGCACCTATCGGCTGTCTGTCTATTGGTCTGAAGATTAAGCGTATCAGGTTGAACCTCACCGCCACTTTCTCCATTTTTCCAGCCTAGTCTACCGAACGTGTCGGAGATAGAGCTGCAGGAATCTTCGGAAGCAAACCTTTTCACAACTCGAAGGTCAACGCCTGTACAGGCGGGGGGTATAAGTATGTCGGTTGGGGCCTCCAGAATCCGTGCCCCGACCGTGGTCGAAAAGACCACGGGTGGATTTTCGCCCATGCGAGTACCACCTGGAGTAGTTATATCTTTTAGTTGTTCCTGCATACTTGTTTTTGGTTTGGTTCGCGATAGAGCTTTGACAGTGTATAAAACGCTGCTATAACTCTAAAACCTCGGATCACGAACGTATCGTACCGAGGTCCCCCTATCCACCACCGGGGGACGCGCCTGGTAGGTAACCAACCCGCAGGACGGGAATGATGATAATATGATATGTATAATTGTATATATATGTAATATAATTTATATAATTTTTTTTTGTTAAAGAAATTTGTATTTATTTTGTCGTTCTCGTGCCCGTATACACTGTGGTTGGTGGATGACGTGGATTACTCCGGTGCGGTTATTTAGATGAGGCTCCGCTGACACCACAAAGTCATTCAGACCTCCGTTTCCTTATTCAATATATGTATTTCGGTACGATTCGGATGGCGTGTACATATTTAAATGTAGGTGTACCAACAAAAAAAATGGTCTTTATAGTTAAATTGCCTTTTTTTTATTTATAAAGTCTCTTGTAGAGAACTGGACTTGACAAGAGTGTCTGTATTAAACTCACGCCAATCGACTATCCTTTGTCTTCAGATCATACATCGTAATCTCATTTTATTCTTTCGACTTATTTCCTCCATCAATCGGATGATCGTTCCGTTTTATTTTAGTTACTATTGCTTGATTTGCTGTTATTGCTGTTAATATCGGATCGTAATGATTTTATCCGGTCGTATGTCGTAAAGCTATACCCTTTCTTCTCCTACCATTCTAGTACCAATTAGTTTTGTGCAAAGTTCTTTGGTACTTCGAATTCGAACTTCTAACAAATGTCAGAATAAAAAGAAAAGGAGACAAACAAAACAAATGGAACTATAAACGACGGCGATCACTACTGAAGGTAATTCGTTATTTTTTTGATTTTATTTATATACATAATTTGTACCATTTTCAGTCGTTCTTTACAGCTCGTCCCGCCGCTATTTGTGTACCACTCGAGGACACTAGAGTGATCTGTGATCACTGTGAAATCCATACCTTCGACATAGGGTCTGAATTTTTGAAACGCCATGACGGCAGCTAAACACTCTTTCTCGGTGACACTGTAATTTTTTTCACAGGCGTTTAGTTTCTGGGAAAAGTATGACGTCGGAGTCATTTTTCTGAAAGAGGACTGCTCCTATTCCAGACTCGGACGCATCGCACTGGATGAAGAAGCGTTTTGCAAAGTCCGGATGTGTTAGCACTGGGGCGGTTGTCAAAGCTTTTTTCAGATTTTTAAATGCTTCCAATGCCTAATCAATCATTTTAAATTTCTCCCTCTTTTTCAGAGTATCCGTGAAGGGGGCAGTCAGGCTGGAGAAATCTCTTATGAACCTCCTGTACCACCCTGCAAGTCCAAGAAGTCTGCGTACTTGCTTCGGCGTTTTTGGGATTGGAAACTCAGCAATTGCAGCTATTTTACACGGATCCGTTTTAAGCATCCCACCACCAACAATGAATCCTAAATATTTCAATTCTTTGAAACAGAATTTCGATTTGTTCACGTTAATGGTGAGATTCGCTTTACGGAGACGCAGAGCTACTTCGTCAAGCAGGGCTATATGAGTTCTGAAGTCCGGAGCAACGACGAGCAGATCATCTAAGTAATCGAAGATGCGGTCCTTTAATCGTGAGGGAATAACCTTGTCCATCAATCGGCACATCCTTTGGGCTGCATTACACAACCCAAAGGGCATGACTGTAAAATGGTACAAGGGTCTTCCCGGCACTGTGTAACGTTTATAGACCCCCTTACGACAGTACCCTACAGCGCTGCCATCTTACGGCTGGACTTAGCCGAGCCGAGATGTCTGGGCGGATGGTTGAACCCATTCAATGACGTTTGCCCCACCTTGGCAGCTCCCTGTACCGTCGCTTCCCTCCTTCCGAAAATAACCACCATGGAAAACAATAATTCCTGGAAGCCGGAAAAACAACACCAAAAAGTATATTTTCCAAACATTGACCGAAATGTCGATCCCCGAAACCTATCAACAGGCCCCCGCTTACAGGCGGCCAGGACGCTGTCGATCGGCCTGAGGGGCGGGGGTTGTCCGACCACTCGCAGCTAGGCATGACAGCATCCCGCGCTAGCTCGTCGGTGGGAGCGGGTACTTGCTACGAGCTCGGACTGGGGTTACATTATTTTTACATGCCTATGTTCGTACTTCCTCGCTTCTACCGGAGTCAGCCACTCGATGACGCGGGCTGGTAACCTCTACTTTACTCCGAAGAAGCCCCGGTCTACCTTACGGTAGACCCCGGCCCGAAGAGGAACCTACCTTGACTTAGACAGTGACTCCCTGGACCACCAGGGTATCCGAAAAGGATGAGAAACTCAAAAGTAAAGGAATCAACCGAAGAACCTCGAGAGAGAGAGAGAGAGAGAGAGTGTGTGTGGGGGAGGTGACGCTGTAGTTTCTCCCCCTGAGCTGGCCCACCCCGCCGCTAAAACAAAAGAAAACTAGCGGACGCCATGGCCACCGCCTCGCTATACTAGCGATGACCCCAAATCTGAAAAGGGACGCATGGTCCCGTTTAAGCCTTGCGGCTATATGATCCCTTCTTCTTCTTCCTCCTTCCTCCGACTCCTTGTCCTCCCCTACCCACGACTTTAGCGAGTCATTGTTTGACTTCTAGGAAAAACCTCCAAAAATAAATATGTATATTCTGCTGATGTATAGGATCCATTTCCTTAAAAATTAACAATTTATTTTATTTACCTACAACCATAATCTCTACAATCAAAAAAAGTTTATCAACCTCCGAATACTCGGCTTCTTAGAAGAATTGGAAGGTCTGCTTGCTTAATTCTACTTAGGGTACTACTGGTCTCACAAGATGTGAGAGAATTTATAAATTTAAAAATGAAATATAAAATAAGGAAATCACCGATTTACTGAAATTTTTGCCTACAAATGCGATACATAAAGCGGACATTTGATCGTTGTCGCGTTCATAAAACGGATGAGAAAGACAAAACCCAAAAGAAACTCGCACGTCGAAATTTATGCGTCACTGAATTACTCGCCTATGCAAGTGTACCGGACTCGAGTGTGTATCTGAAAGCTGAAATCTAATTCGACGACGAATATCCCTCAACAGAACAAAAAAAAAACAAATAAATATCATTTATAAACCCCGGTTACCGATTATGTTAGCGAGAAATATGAGGTCATATAGTGCAACTTGTAAATATAGTTCATATAAAAAGAAATATAAGGAAAGATAATAATAATGACTTACTTTGACCTCCATCCTGATGTGCGCACATAAAGATGACTCGTCCTGTAGGAATTATGTTAGTATAAATATCCTTATATGTATATGTATAAATACGAGAAGCACCGTGTGTAACCCTGCGCCGTCTCCACCGACTCATTTACTTACGAAGAGGAACAAACAAAATTAATTTTCTTCGACATCCCTTTGTAAGGGTTAATGACCTCTGCCCCAAGTGGGTGGGTATCGTAGCCGAATCGTAAGGGTATCAACACCCTATCGACCGCGGTGAGTGACTTCGCTTTCTCGAAGATCGTTTGTCGACCGACTTTCTTATGGCAGCTGGGTTCGAGGGGTCGACTCAAACTAATGCCAACCTCAGGAATGCCTGGAGAGTTTAGGTAGATGCGGGGAAAAGTAGTGCAAATTGCACTTCGGTACGACGTGAAGGCGTCACTGAGGAAACTAAGCAAAATGAACATAAAATAACATAAAATCTAAATTTATAAAGAAACGATTTATGAGACTTAGAACTCCAAGAAAAAAAAATGAAAATAACCTACACAAATAAGGCTTATGCTAAAATTTACTACCCGGGATGGCTATTCCGCGCCCGGTCTACCACTACACTAAGTCTGCTGCTGTTGAGGTACGCTGGGCTGGATGAATGTGCTGGTGACGGAGTGGAACTGTCGTTTGTACCGACGCTGGTGCTTCTAAGACGCTGGTGTCATTGACGTCGTACTGGTGCTGCTAGATACCGCTGGCCCTAGCCGCTTGTGACTGAGGTACGGATGCTGCTGCTGCTTTGTCGAGCTGTGTGAACTCTGGCTCCGCTTGCTTAACTCGCGAAACCCTGTGGAAAACCATACGGTGTCAGCATGTGCATTCCTATGGAGGATGAAGCCCTTCATGCCCATGGACTTCTAAATTCGAAATTCAAATAATTTCTTACCTGTGTCTGCTGTGTCTAGGTGCACGTGGAGTAAATGCGCGCTGCCGCGTGCTGTTGCTTCCACTGCCGAATTCCCGGCCGTGTCCGCCGGCCACTTGACTGCCGATCGTCGGAGTAATTTATGGTGTGTCGCGTATGTACGCCTGTAATTCCGCTGCTGCTGCCTAAAACGGGTGAACGAGGAAATAGGAACGAGAATCGCCGTTTGGTTCCCTCTCCGGCGCGCATATGCCGCACTTACCTCGTCTGCAGGGCGTTGCCACTTGTTTTTCCTCCTTTTAATGAGTCCGCGTCACTTCTTCTCGCGTTCTGCTCCTGTGGGATTTCCTTTCTCCCACGTGTTCGGGAGTTTTCGGGGAATCTTGCCCCGGCGACTTGTTGCACGTCCGTAGGAACGTCAGCCAAATCGCCTCCGAGGAGTCAAATCCCTCTGCTATGCAGAGGAACGTCTCGACTCGGGAAACGTGGTCCGCACTAGTCCTTGGATTGGCAACCCATTTATCGAGGTCAGTACTCCGACGTCGTCGTTTCCCTTCGGAAATGGTGGCACTGCCGCTGGAGATATCGTTGGGTGCCTTCTCCTGCCTGAGAATAAAGTTTAAATTCCTTGCCTAGGCCCGGATGTCCTTGGATTCTTTGGAGGTGACTCCTCGTGGTTTTCTGGTCGTTCCTCGGAATGCGTGGGATAGGTGCGACTGCTTATCATCCGATCAACCTCTTCTTACAAAAGGGCTTGTATCGCTGGAGAAACAAGGTAGTGAGGCTGTTTCACTGTTGCCGCATCTCCTGTATCGATCGAATGTTCCTCCAGCTCCGTCCTTCCGAGTCCATGCTGGGTGTAACAGAGAAATCTCTGCCTCACCGCCTCCAACTCGGACTGCTGTTCTGAAGAAAGTTGGTGGGTGTTTGGATCACCTGTATTATCCGAAATAGTCAATGAGCTGATGATATTTGGCGCTAACTGGAAAGCCTTCCAGAAGTCAACTCCCAAATACAACTCCTGGTCTAAGGTGGGTACCAGGTAGAACGTTACGACTTCCCATCTGTTTTGGTATTCGACTGGAGCTTTTACTCTACCAACTATGTTTTGACTATTTCCATCTGCCGTTTTTACATCGGACTCAAATGTATGGATCGGTAGTGCTAAAGCTTTAACGAAGTCGAAGCAGTTCCTACCCAGAATACTGATGCTGGCCCCGCTGTCAAGCAGGCCGAAAATTTCAGTTTTACCTATTTTTATTTTTGCATATGGTCTGGGATCATTTCCTATATTTATGACTGAGAACAATATGCGTTTCCTAATTTCTTTTCTAACCTTATATCTATCCCTGGTTTTCTGAATTCGCTTGGACAATGTGTTACCTCCGTTGAATATCCTATTACGTGCTTTATAATAATTCTTAATTCTAACATGCAAGGGTTTAATTTCAAATCTATTTCTTTTTTTATCTACTTCTAGGTCCTTATTTCAAACTAATATCTTAATGTTGCAACTTTCCGCTGTCGAATTATGACTTATTAGTTCATCAGTTTGCAACTCAATATCTCTATTTGCTACTATTCGGGGTGCTGGGTGGAACGCAACTCTCCCGACGACATCGCGTTCATCGGTCGGTTTCCCGGAGTGCATCGACTACATTTAGGAGTTATCACCCCCTTCTGGCCACATTTGTAACAAAATATGTTATGAATGCTTGAGGGGCAATCAACAAATGAGTGACCTTCAACTCGACAATTCCAATATATCAGCTGTTTAGGCACTGAATACCGCGGGGGAACACTAGAGCGAACTCCTCCATGTTGCATTGCGGCTATTTGCTCATCTGGTAAGTACGCGACCTCTTCATCTTTGTCGTACTCCAATTCGTTTGCCTGTTATCTCCCGGGTTATATCTATGATGCTTTGCAACATTTCTTATTGGAAACGCCTTTTCCGCATCCGCACAGGCATGTCTCAGCTGGTCCAATGAAGAGATTGGCATGGGGTATATCAGTCTCCCGATCCTATCATTCAGATTTCGTTTTAGAATCCTCACCAACTCGGCTTCCGGAATCTGAACTCTAAGCTGAGATCTGAGTTTCTCAATCGACAAGAAAAATTCATCACTAGATTCCCACGAACTCTGCCTGCGGTCCATGATGTCGCATATAATTTCGAAATCCGTTTTTGAGTTTTGAAACTGTCGCGTCAGAGCATCGCGTAGCTTAGGCCAATCCGGTTGGTAATTCATGCGCTGAAACTGCCAATACCACTCGTACGCGGTTCCTGAGAGCAGAAGATGGAAATCCCTCAAGATCTCAGGCCATAAACAGTCGTACTGATTTTTTCGAGGCGGAAAATAAAATCTTCTACGGTAAGTGTTTCCGGCTTACCTTCGAAGTTAATGCCCCATTTGTCTAATTTAATAGGGCCACGTGGATTAGGATGTGAACCGCTCTCTGAAAAACCTGTTGGGGAATTGTAATGCCTATTCGGATGTTGCCATCTCTGCCGGTTTGGCGCATGATTGGCACGGTTGTTGTTATACTGCTGCTGTTGGTATCCCCCATTTTGTGCTCGACCATTGTTATTATTGTTTTCACTGGCTGGGACAAATTGCCTGGATGTAGCATCCGGGTGGGAATACCCGTTTGAAATGGCTTGCTGCTGTGGGATGTTGGCCGGCCTTATCGGTGCAGTAGGCGCGTTGGGCGAATAACTGCATTAATATCTCTCATGAATTCCATCATGCTACTTCTCATCTCATCTCTGAGGACTTGAGAGACATTGTCTACGGCCGAACTCTGGTAAGAGGTGAATGCATTAACTACGGCCAGGTTGATATATGCCTTAATGTCCGCAATTGCGGTTTGTGCTATCGGCTCTGGTTCCTTAACCGTGCCCTTTTTGCTACCACCTGATAAACTTTTGTTGTTATTCTGCTCATTCTGCTCTAGCTGATCTACTATTGTCCTAACGCTATCATTCAGTACCTCTTGTGAAGCTGCGCCTAACTCAGAAATACTACTTTAGGAAGGGGATCTAACTGATTCTTTTGAACTATTGGGGCTACCACCCTGGGCTGAGGCTACTGCTGGGGGAGGAAATGGGTATAGCGATTCTGAAATACTCTGGGGAGGTTGCTTCCCGGGTGGAGTACGTTTTAAAGGCATTGTTTTGGTTACTGATGATTTTGCGGGTTGAGAGCTTACAGATCGAGTTATTCTTTTACTAACTTCGTAGATATTCTCTTCGGGGACGTCTTCAACAAGTATTCCCTGTGCAGAGGAATTCATATTACTTGATGATGTGAAAACAATGGATAGATGACTTCGGAGGACTTAGAATATGAAATGTTATTTGGTAAATGAGGTAATATAATAGTATATAAGGTAATATATGTGGTATAATAAGTGTAATAAATAATATAGAATTCGCGAATTAATATAGGTGTCTGAACTTGTCCAGTGATACTTATAATATTGTTGCATGTTTGCTTGAACTGTGTCATTAATTAGTCAACTACGCCATCTAGTAGAAAGTGGCCATATTACCGATTTTGGCAGCATTGGAATAGCAGTTTGAGTAGCTGTGGTATAACTTGGTATGTTGTTCTCGAACCTTCTGAACTTAACGAACCTTCTCAACGAATCTTTAAATTTCGAGAGGTGTCACTAGGAGATATAAATAGATGTCGCAGGAGCACCCAAGCCATTCGAGTTGTGAACCGCGATAAAGAAGGGCGATAGATGACAGTAGTGAAAAGTATAGAGAATATTGAATAAGAGAAGTGATTGTTTATTTAAAGTGATTAATTGTGAAAGTGAATTGTTGAATTAAATAAGTGAATTATTAGAATAATAATCAAGAAGTAAAAGACATTGAAAGAGAACTAATAAAGATTAATTAAATAGAATTACGTTTTATCTTTTCGAATCCTAACCTGGATATAACATTGGTGTCAGAAGTGGGATAAAACGTATTCAGTGTGAAATTAAAGTGAAGTGAATTTGATTAAATAGAAAAAAGTAGAAAAAAAATGGGCCGCACATTAAAATTACTACAGCTCAGTATACCGCAGTTAAAAGCTGAATTGGAAAAGCGGAATCTCTCCACAGCTGGAGGAAAAAGTGATCTTGTGCTTCGACTGCAGGAATCTGTTGAAAACGAAGGAGAAAACCCCAAGTCCGTTTTGTTCGACGTAGCAGAAGAACAAGTAAGTACAAGCGTTGATATGACTGCTATGATGGAATTACTTCTGGCCAAGTTAGATGAACAGAAGAATTCTATGGACTCTCAGTTCAATGAACAGAAGAATTCTCTAGATTCCAAATTGCAATCAATGGACTCTAAATTTGATGAACAGAAGAATTCTCTAGATTCCAAATTGCAATCAATGGACTCTAAATTTGATGAACAGAAGAATTCTCGAGATTCCAAATTGCAATCAATGGACTCTAAATTTGATGAACAGGAGAATTCTCTAGATTCCAAATTAGAAGAACAAAAGAATTCCATAGTTGCCGCCCAAAAGAGCGCTGTGGAAGATTTTAAAAATGTTCTTGAAGGAAAACTCGAAGAAATTGACCAAAAGTTCGAGAAGGTTGAAACCAAATTCGACGAAATCCATCAGACGTTTTGCAAGCATGAAACAAACTTCGAGAACTTGGCTAGAGAGCTCGAGAAAGTGAAGAAGCAGAAGGCTCGAGAAAATTCTGCGAACTGCCCGAGAAGGAAAGAGATGCAGCCTCCTGTTTTCGACGGTCAAACAGTTTGAAGCAGCTGCAATGGCGAACAGCTGGGACAACCAGGAAAAGTCGATTGCGCTAACGCTCGCACTAAGAGGTACAGCTGCGGAGTTACTCCAAACCGTCTCAGAAGAGAAGCAACACGACTACGACGCCCTGGTCAAGGCTATAGAGATGCGCTTCGGTGATGAGCATATGCAGCAAGTGTACAGGGTCCAGCTACGCAGTAGAGTCCAGAAGCGGGGGGAAACACTTCAACAGCTGCAAGCAGATATCGAACGTCTGGCACATTTGTCATATCCTAATGCTGGTGAGGTTCTCATCAATGAAATGGCTGTGGAGGCGTTTATGCAAGCCATTGAAGATAGACAACTGCAAATGGCCGTAAGAATGGCTGGAAAGAGAACTCTCGCTGAGGCCCTAGCATTTGCCTTGACAATGCAAGCTGCTGATCAGGCATCGCATGTGTTCCACCGCGTAAGGGAAATGACAGCCGTTGAATGTTCATGCCAAAGAGCAGACATCGTAGACCGGAGCAGAGATAACAGAGGTCAAATGCGCTGCTGGAACTGCAACAAAATGGGGCACCTACAGAGACAATGCAGAGCTCCACCCAGACAAGGCAGTTGTCCACATGGCAGATATAGCTTCGCAGAACCAGCAATCGGGAAACGTGTAAGGGGCAGCTTCTCGGAGCAGAAGTGGGTTTCCGTAATCGACGACTCCAGGACCACAATTCAAGTCTCCCAAACCAAACAAGGAAACCAGAGTTTAACAGTGGAAGCCTATATCGGTCAAAATAAGTGCGTGGCAGCCATCGACACCGGTGCCACCGCTTCCATTATAAGGAGGGACATCGTCCGTCAGTCTTGGTTGCACAACACCAGCAGTTACTGTCTGAAAACAGCAACAGGAGCGACAGCGAAAGTGTACGGAGATATCATGCTAACAATAAATTTGGCAGGATTAGCATTCTCTCACGCTTTCTTAGTAGCTGATATATGTGACGAATGCATCATTGGAATCGATTTCATGAAGGCGAATGATGTCGTATTGGACTTTGGTATGCAAGTACTCAAGTATCGAAACGTAGAGATTCCGATGGTGTACGGGAAAGAGAACGCCGCATCCCTGAGGACAGTCACTAGTGAGGACGAGGTCCTACCACCTTCTTCAGAGACAATAATTCGGACAAAGCTGGAAGGTGATCCTGGGGCCCACCGATTCTTTCTAGTCGAGCCAGAAGACAACCACTGCCGAAATTGCGTGGTTGGAAAAGTGCTTGTCGAGCAGAAGAACAATATTGTTCCCATACGAGTTCTTAATGCTGAACACAAAAGCGTCAAATTGAAGCAAGGTGAGGTGGTTGGAAAGTGTGTACCGGGTACTGAAGTCTACCGAAATATTCATCCGATATCCAGCGACCGCATGAAGACGAGGTACGACACAAAAGCAACCACCACAGGATTCCAGGAAGGAGATCTGGTATGGCTATACTACCCTCATCGCCGAAAAGGCATGTCACCTAAACTACAGCAGGATTGGGAAGGACCCTATAAGATAGTGAAGCGCATCAACGATGTTGTCTACCGGATCCAGCGAGGAAGAGGCAAGCTAAAAGTTGTCCATGTGGATCGTCTCCATCGCTACCATGGGGAAAATATTGACGTGCTTGTTCGGGACGAACAAGTTTAAGTGGGGGATATTGTTGCATGTTTGCTTGAACTGTGTCATTAATTATTCAACTACGCCATCTATTAGAAAGTGGCCATGTTGACGATTAACATTAACATTAACGTCACCCTGTCTGAAGAAAGTACTAAACGCACTTACAAAAATAAATTATTTCCCAAAGGGATTTTTCTCATTATGTACATAATACAAATGTCAAAATCATATTGTATAAAAACGCAAGCCGAAAATGAAATTAAATGCATTCTTTATAACGTTTTGAAAGCGGGTGTTTTATTATACATTTTTTTACAGTTTTCTATTAGTTCATAGCCGAACATTTTGGTCCATTCGCGCCGAATCTAAAGTTTTTTTTTCATAATTTAAATTGTAAAAAACGAGTGTTTGCCTTTGCCCGGTGTTGTTGTTGTGCTTTTACTTTGTAATGAGGCAACTAGTGGAGGCTCTAACGATGGCGTTGAGAGCGAATGAGCGTCGTGTGCGAGGAACATGGCACGCTTGCTATGCACAGCTCAGCTCGTCGGATGGGGAGGTTCTTGTCCCCGCACACAACTGTACCTACTACAAAACATATATCGTGCCGATTCAATATTTTTGGACGCAGACGGACGTTATCACATTGAGAGGGCGCTGGAGATGAATGACAGCGCGGCCAATTCCCACCCTACCTGGAAGTTCGATGGCCAATATGGAACTTCCCCTATCATGATGCTGCTCGATCAAGCCATCAACCGAATTAGACTGCTCCTTCCTCTGCACCCCTCTGAAAATTGTTTACAAATCCATCAGGTACTTTCGTACTTGATTAAAACACTCGGACCTCATCTTGGGCGTGGATAAGCACATTTAATCTTCTTATAAAAGTACAAGAAAGTATAAAAATTGGCAACGAGATTAAAATAAATTAAAAGATACATAGAAAACATAAAAGATACAAGGAAATTTCAAAAGATACAAAAATGAAAAATATAAAAGATATATAAAAAAATATGGAAGAACGATAAAATATAAAAGATATAAAAAAATATAAAAGATGCAAAAAATTAGTTATCAAATGAGAACTTTAAGATAACTTGTGATCAGAAATCCCTTCCAATTAAATTCCCGACGGTCATGGCCACAGCAAAATTACCACTACCTAATTCCCTTCTTTCTACTACCCAGATCGAGCTCAATATGGGAGGGGTGGGGAGAATTAAACCAACAAAAACTAACGATGCAACAGACCACGGAAATAAAACTGATTTGCCACTAAAATGTCACTTAAACACTAAAAGTAAAAAAAACTACAAAAACTTCACCCACGCCACTTAACACTTAAAACTATGACATAGAATAAAAATAATTTCCGCTGAAGGTTGTCTCCGGATCGCCGATTTGAATATAACAATGTTGGTGGGATTCTGGGGGTGGGTTCGAAATCACCCCACTGCTCCTTATACTTTTCCACTCTTCGCGCACGCTTTGAATAACTTTTATAAAACTTAGCCTAGCAAACCTTAATGCGACTTTATAGTTGCTTTGGAACCTCTGAATCGCTTTGTAATTTTTCCTCTTAAAGACAGGTTGGCACCACAGACACGGTGGAAATTTGTTGAAAGTCCTTCAAATATTTGTAGGTCATCACATCACAAAAAAGCTGGAACTCATCACATGGATATTGGAGGTCACCAAATAATTTTAGGTCATCAAATATAAGTTGGAGGTCACCAAGTTTAAGTTGGAGGTCACCAAGTTTAATTTGGAGGTCACCAAGTTTAATTTGGAGGTCACCAAGTTTAATTTGGCGGTCATGACTTTTTTCGTTCACATATGCGGATACGTAGTCAATGACCGCCACTTGACCTTTATTCGGGACGTCTAGATTGGCAAAAAAAAACTATCAAATCCCTACCTTTACCAAAACTATAATTAAAAACTCACCACTATATATAGAAAAACTAATTTTTTTCAATTCTTCCTATTTAGGATTTCGAATTTGCGAATTCTCAAACAAAAATTTTCACACACCTTGAAATTTAAAATATGTAAGACCTTGTTGGTACTATGACCATTACACAACCGAACTCTTCTTTGTTCGCACCACAATTCTCACAATGGAACAACTCTTGGCCATCTCGAACTACCAATGCCCCATAGTTTCTCTCTATCATGGCCACTAACACTTGTCCAATCTTTGGAGTAGCCGCTAGAGAGATCGTGCTTCCTTCTCAGACAATCCAACGTCCTGCTCTTTGAAAATTCAAATTCACTCAACAGATACCTAGTGTATATCCGACCCCAACTGATTCACCTACTAAACAATCTAGTACTTTTGTTTTTCTGACGTTTCAGCCTGTCAACCAAATATAAACGAACAAAATTTGCAAGCATTTGCCGGAGTGACGAGTGAGTAATATTTTCGTATTTTATCATGTATTTTCCTATATTGCGTTTTGTTTACCATCACTAATATTCGTTTTATGTTTTAGAATAATTATATCCATCGTTCGGAGTATCGGTGACACTGGGGATACCAAACATACCCTAGGCAATCGGAATGTTTTCGCATTCGCACGAAAACACGATGTAATACGTATGGAGATAACTAGATAAGTACACTTTCTTTGCATTTACTATGCCCTTTTCTGTCGACAGGTGCTAATATTTATTTATATTTCAGACAAAACACATTCTATTCTTGGACTATTGACGACGAAAGGGACTCTGCTGGCATTTCGGGTATAGCAGCCAGTCGCACGGGAATGTCAGCTGAAACGATCTACATGTTCGTTTCTCCACCAGCACGCAAACGATGGTTCTATTGTTTGCCTATGAACGGACTGCTCGATGTTTGTGCTGATGGAACACCACGCATTCGGATTTACGATTCGAGGTAGGTAGTGTCAGTTATTTTCATCTTTTTTTTTTTTTTTTGAATTTAATTTTCGTAATTTTTTTTCTTTTTGACTTTCTACAGATTGCAGATGTTATACGCCGCACAGGTGACTGTAACAAATCTCTGGATTTGGTGAAGTTTCGTCGACACAGAGACAGAGAAGAAGGAACTACTGGGCTGCGTATTCCGCGTAGATAAAAGTGGTGAAGAATCCCACGCTCTGTAAGCCGGGCATAAGTTTACGTAAGTGTAGTCATAAGGTAGTAATTAAGACAAAATATAAGCGTGTGATATATGCATTAGCTTAAGTTAGGAATAATATAACATACAATTTGATCTAACTTAATTAATACATAGTGACATATAGTAGACAAGTTGAATACATATATAATAACATAAATAAATAGATACATAAGTGACAATCATGATAAATAAATAAATAAATAAATAAAACAATATAGCTATAGGGCAATTAATATGACTACAATATAGATAACATGCATATCACAGTGAGAGTGAACATGAAGGTGAATAAATAATCTGTAGGACATCATATACATAAGTAATAAATAACATATACCAAGTAACTACTTAATCTAGAATAATTTAACATATAGGTGAAAGAACGAGTGTAAACAAATACCAATAAATCTCTATTTATGCCTACAAATAGTCAAGGGGACTTGCACTGTATAAATAATAATATATCTCTAGTACCTAATGCCTACAAATAATAATAAATAACATAAATATCACAGTCAAGGGGACTTGCACTGTATAAATAATAATAAATCTCTATTAATAAATAATTAACAAATAAATAAATAAACAACCTATATATCTCAGTCAAGGAGACTTGCACTGCATAAAATAATGATAAATCTCTATTGATACCTAAAAATTATATTAAATAACATAAATAGTTAGTATATATGGGGTAGGTGAATCCTCTTTTGACAACTAAATCAATGAATAAATAAATAACACATAATTTACTTAAGTATATAGGTACGTAACTAAGATAATTTACGATTACCTATTGCTTTATATCTTTAGAGTGAAAAACTCCTACTTTTTTTCCGGATAAGTTTTCCAGCTCATACATGTTCTTGCCGATTGGTTTGACTATGCGGCATTTGAGATACTTTGGGCACAGCTTTGACGAAAGGTTTTTAGAAGTGTCGCTTAGTATAAAATTCCTGCGAAATACTTCTTGCCCAGGATGGAAATTAGTTTTTCGTGCCCGAATATTATAAGTTGCTGCGCTTTTTCCGCTGGCTTTAAGAATATTTTCCTTGATTTTATCGCGTACACATTGCAATCGGTTTCGTCGAGAGAGTGCTAACATTTCGCTGTCATTTATTGCATTCAACTTTTCTGCAAGCTCATAACAACTCCCGTGTGTGAACATATTGACTCCGAATAGTGCAAAATATGGTGTCACACCAGTTGAAGTGTGTACCGACGACCTCAATTCACACGCTATATCACTTAGGTGCAGATCCCAGTCGCGTTGGTCATCTTTTAGGCATGAACGGATAGCAGCGAGTAGTGTTCTGTTGACTCGCTCCGAAGCGTTTGACTGTGGAGAATAGTTGGCCGTTCGGAAATGTCGAATCCCATATTTCGACAAAAGGTTTTGAAAATCCTTTGACAGGAATTGTTTTCCATTGTCGGAGTGGAGTATTTGTGGTACTCCAAATGTATTAAATAAGTCTTCCTGTAGAAATTTTACAATATTGGCAGTATTTGCGTGCCGCAATGGCTTTAACCACACAAATTTGGACAGATGATCCAGGACAACAAAAATATAGGAATTGCCAGATTTTGATCTGGGATATGGGCCTAAAAAGTCAACATACACTTTTTGCAATGGACGCTCGGTACAGAGACATTGGACATGGGAGGACGTAGCACCTGGTTAGACGACTTGCATTCTTTACAAACACTACACTTAGACACATACTGCTGTATCTGCACTGTCATATTGGGCCAGTAAAAGAATTGACGAACTCTGTGCAAGGTTCTTGCGATCCCACCATGAGACGCCAGAGGGGAATTATGCGCCCGAGAAATTATATCCTCGGTTAGACCGGAAGGAATCCACAATCTCCAGGTATGTTCTACCATAGGTTCGTCTTCAGTTGGTAGCAATGACCGCTTATACACGAATTTCTCTTCTACTTTCAGATCCGGCAGTTCCCTTTGATGTTCCTGTACAGTTGCGATCAGATCGCGATACTCGTCCGATTCGAACTCTTCCGAAGTCAGATCAATCAATGGGACAATATGCTGTAAGTCCAAGGTGTCTATATACGCACGCGATAAAGTGTCTGGCACAACATTTAACGAACCTTTTCTGTGCTCTACTTCAAAGGTAAATGCCTGGAGCTTGAGGCTCCATCTAGCTAATCGACCACTCAAATCCTTGAGTGTCATTAGCCACCGTAAGCTGGAATGGTCGGTTATGATGGTAAATGCCATGCCTTCAACGTACGGCCTAAATTTTTGGACCGCCATTACTGCCGCCAGGCATTCCTTTTCAGTAACGCTATAATTGCGCTGGCACGCGTTTAACTTATAAGAAAAGTATGAAATTGGAGATTCTTCTTCCTTCTCGTTTCTCTGGAATAATACAGCAGCAATTCCTGAATCAGACGCATCACACTGAACATAAAAACGACGTGAAAAATCCGGGTGAGTGAGAACTGGGGCTGTTGTTAAGGCATTCTTAAGTCTTTCAAACGCTGCCATTGCCTCTTCCGTCATTTTAAATTTTTCTTTTCCCTTTTTCAGCGTGTCTGTGATTGGAGCAGTCAGACTTGAAAAGTCGCGGATGAACCGTCTATACCACCCTGCTGGACCGAGAAACCCTCGAACCTGTCTTGGAGTTTTGGGAATTGGGAAGTTGTTGATTGCCTCAACTTTCGACGAATCAGTCTTCAGCATTCCGCCGCCCACTATGAATCCCAGGTATTTTAACTCTTTAAAACAAAACTTAGACTTATCCAGGTTTATCGTTAGATTTGCCTTACGAAGACACAGTGCGACTTCGTCTAGCAGGGTTATATGAGTCTCGAAGTCCGGCGCTATGATGAGCAGATCATCCAGATACACGAAGACGCGGTCCCTCAATCGCGCCGGGATGACCCTATCCATCAAACGGCACATTCTTTGGGCCGCGTTACACAAACCAAAGGGCATAACCGTGAATTGATACAAGGGTCTGCCCGGCACGGTAAACGCTGTTTTTTCCCTACTCTGCTTCTCCAGCGGTATTTGCCAAAACGCGTCCTTTAAGTCGACGCTGCTTATAAAGTACGTGTCCTGTAATCGGCTGAGAAGTCCGTCTATGTGTGGAAGAGGGTATGCATCCTTCTTCGTAAGCGCATTCACCTTTCGAAAGTCTAGGCAGAGACGATTTTTGCCAGGCTTACGAATCAGGACCACTGTTGAGCACCATGGACTTTCGCTCTCTTCCACTACGCCAAGACTAATCATCCGATCGATTTCTTCGTACAGAAGGGCTTGAATCGCTGGAGAAACAGGATAGTGACGTTGCTTCACAGGTGCCGCATCTCCTGTATCAATAATATGCTCTTCAAGCTCCGTTTTTCCAAGACCATGTTGAGTGTGGTTAAGAAATTTCAGTCTGACTGCTTCCAACCTAGACAGCTGATCTAACGACAATTGGTGAGCATCTGTGGGATTCGTGGTATCACACAGGGTGACTGTACTTATTATGTTTGGCGCTAATTGGAACGCCTTCCAAAAATCAATCCCCAAGTATAATTCCTGATCTAGGTTTGGGACTAGAAAGAACGTTATAAGATGTTTTTGTCCTTTGTACGAAACTTCTGCTCTTAATCTGCCTACTATGGATTGGCTTTTACCATCTGCTGTCTTGACATCTGAATCGAACGGTAACATTGAAACATTTATAGACTTGGCGAATTCTAAGCAGCCTTTTCCCAAAATGCTGATGCTGGCTCCGCTATCTAAAAGACCAAAAACTTCTTTATTGCCAATTATGATCTTAGCGTAAGGCCTAGGATCGGACGAAACATCTAAAACAGTTGACGAAATACTTTTCCTTATTTGCTTTCTTAACGCGTATCTCTTTCTAGCTTTAATTATCTTATTTGAAATCTTGTTTGCACTTTCATTAAATATCCTAAATCTAGCTAACTTATACTCCCTTATCCTAACATGTAGTGGCTTAATAACCAACTTATTTTGACTACTGCATTTTTCTAAACCTATACTATTGTCTCGTTTTCGGATCTTAATGTGCTTGGCACTTGTTGGTAGAACATCAGCTTCGGTTCCACATGCCTTTTCTTGAGTTAATTTTCGGGTAACTGGGTGGAACGCGACTCCCCCGATGACATCACGTTCTTCCCCCTGTTTTCCGGATTGCATCTGCTGCACCTTGGTGTAATAACATTTTCCTGCCCGCATCTATAACAAAAAATATTGCGAATAGACGACGGGCAGTCAAAGAAAGTATGGCCTGCAGCCTTGCAGTTCCAGCAGCTTAATGCCCTTGGATCTCCATATTTTTTTGTTGACTGTGGCCGAATACCGGTCTGGTGCAACGCAGAAATGTGATCTTCGGATACATACGGCTCATCCTCAATATACTCGACTTCATGAGCCATGTATTTTGTCGGTAATCTTTGGGGCTTAGGTGCCTCAATTTTTGGAAATGCGTTTTCAGCATCCTTACAGGCGTATCTCATTTGATCTAGCGTGAAAAGAGACATTGGGTAAATCAATTTTGCTATTTTATGGTTTAAATTTCTTTTTATAATCCTAATTAATTCAATTTCAGGGATTTGAATCTGGAGCTGAGATCTCAACTTATTTATTGACGTCAGGAAATCGTCAAACGACTCCCAGGCACCCTGCCTGCGGTCCATGATATCGCGCATTATTTCAAAGTCGGACTTAGAGTTCTTAAACTGCTGCAATAAAGCCCTGCGCAGCATCGTCCAGTCCGGTCGCTGACTTGATCTTTGAAATTGCCAATACCACTCATAGGCCGTTCCTGAGAGTAATAGATGGAAATCTCTAAGGATCTCATCCCAGGCGCAGTCATATTGACTTTGAAGTAATTCAAGTCTAAAGATAAAATCCTCAACGGTAAGCACTTCCGGTTTGCCTTCAAAAACAATTCCCCATTTATCGACTTTGATGGGACCACGAATTCTTTGAGGGGAGTTGGGTCTGAAGGACTGACCCTGCTGATGCCTACCGTTTGAATTTCTTCCATGATGATGTCGCTGATTATGATGGTGAGTAGTTTGGTGACCCCCACCAAGAGAGCCTAAATTGTCTTGGTTATAATTTAGCTGACAGTCGACCTGTTCGAAAGCTGCTCTATCTAAATTTGATCTCCAGTTTTGACTGGTTTGATGTTGTGGCGGTGGTTGCATATTGGCTTCCTTTAAAGTTGAAACTGTCTTCGGAATTGCCCCCCTTGCTTGATGTGTCGATGCTGATTGGGTAACTATGTTTAATTCCTTCATTATATCTGTTAAATTTGTTTTTATTTCCGCCCTTAGGCTACTGACGATATCTTCCTTCAAAGAAAGAGTGTGAATCGCCACTGCATTGCCTACCGCAATATTGACTTGGTTTTCTAAAATCGAAGGTAAACTATTTTGTTCTTTCAACATTTGTTTTGGTATGTTGACAGGTGTATGACTAGTGTTTTGTTTTTCAGTCAGGCCGATCAGGGTACGGATACTATCTTGAGCAGAGAAAGAAGTTGCACCCAAATTGCTGAGCATACTGTAGCTTGGAGTTGCTATGGATTCAGCTGAACTATTGAACTCGCTATCAGGCAGTGGAGCACTGGGACTCCTGGAGTCTGCTTGATCGCACGATATCGCTAGGGGCTGTGTCACTGGTTTCATAGGATCACTAGCACCAGCAACAGGCCAGTTCGAAGATTCTTGAGGAGTCGGAGGCAACTTGTTTGATGGTGGAGTACGCTGCACGTTAGACATTGTGTTAGTGTTTTCCGCTATCGTGGATCTACTAAAGGATCGAGTGATTATTCTGTTTCTGTTGAATATTTCGTGCCTTAAACTTTTCTTTTCTTTATATTTTTCAGATATGTCCATCAGTAGACGAAGACGAGACAATACCTACAACGACTAATCGAAGCGAAAACAAAATGCGACGCTGAACTTCAATAATTTTTAAAACAATTTGCTGAATTAAAGTAATGGATGAATGGTGACTGTTTAGAGTTATATGGGATATGGTAATGTATGTAATTTGATATAATTGAATAAATAAATAAAATTAACTTAAATTAGTTGAGATTGTTTGTTCATTGATTGTTTTTTGATACTACGATGACAGGTATGTAAACAGTAAAAATGCTGACGCTTTTGAAATTCAAGTGTGGGGGTGCTTTGGAAGGTTAACTTCGGCGGCTGTGTTGGCGTGAGGAAACGATGGCATGATCAGCTTACAGCAAGCTAAATAATGGACTGCGGACGGACAATATTCTTGATCTCTCAATGTGGTAAGTAACGAAATAAAATAAAACTAAAAACATGGACACACTACGTTGACTTTCATGTTATTCCCGCAGTTCCATTACATACTTGCGCGATCTTGCACTGGAAGACATGGACCGACATGAGTAGCAACACACAAAAGAGAACTAAACTAAAGATGGAGTAATGCTACGTGCTATGACAACACTTATCAAACACGGCCACTACATTCATATATAAAGAGACAAGACACTGAGAAATGGAAATGTAAAGTTATGGATAGAAAAGTAAAATGCACATAAAAAGATGAGAGTAAGAGAAAGACGGGACAAAACAGATTCTAATTGCTTTCGCTGTCAACAACAAAGCTGCTCGTCGCAATTCAAAACTGGCTATTATATCCGGTTGGAGACTTACGAGCTTTTTGTTGTTGACAGCAAGAACAATTGTGGACAGTACTACATAATGGACGAAAGACTAGGACAACAAATACGTTGGGCGCCATTTGTAATGAGGCAACTAGTGGAGGCTCTAACGATGGCGTTGAGAGCGAATGAGCGTCGTGTGCGAGGAACATGGCACGCTTGCTATGCACAGCTCAGCTCGTCGGATGGGGAGGTTCTTGTCCCCGCACACAACTGTACCTACTACAAAACATATATCGTGCCGATTCAATATTTTTGGACGCAGACGGACGTTATCACATTGAGAGGGCGCTGGAGATGAATGACAGCGCGGCCAATTCCCACCCTACCTGGAAGTTCGATGGCCAATATGGAACTTCCCCTATCATGATGCTGCTCGATCAAGCCATCAACCGAAGTAGACTGCTCCTTCCTCTGCACCCCTCTGAAAATTGTTTACAAATCCATCAGGTACTTTCGTACTTGATTAAAACACTCGGACCTCATCTTGGGCGTGGATAAGCACATTTAATCTTCTTATAAAAGTACAAGAAAGTATAAAAATTGGCAACGAGATTAAAATAAATTAAAAGATACAGAGAAAACATAAAAGATACAAGGAAATTTCAAAAGATACAAAAATGAAAAATATAAAAGATATATAAAAAAATATGGAAGAACGATAAAATATAAAAGATATAAAAAAATATAAAAGATGCAAAAAATTAGTTATCAAATGAGAACTTTAAGATAACTTGTGATCAGAAATCCCTTCCAATTAAATTCCCGACGGTCATGGCCACAGCAAAATTACCACTACCTAATTCCCTTCTTTCTACTACCCAGATCGAGCTCAATATGGGAGGGGTGGGGAGAATTAAACCAACAAAAACTAACGATGCAACAGACCACGGAAATAAAACTGATTTGCCACTAAAATGTCACTTAAACACTAAAAGTAAAAAAAACTACAAAAACTTCACCCACGCCACTTAACACTTAAAACTATGACATAGAATAAAAATAATTTCCGCTGAAGGTTGTCTCCGGATCGCCGATTTGAATATAACAATGTTGGTGGGATTCTGGGGGTGGGTTCGAAATCACCCCACTGCTCCTTATACTTTTCCACTCTTCGCGCACGCTTTGAATAACTTTTATAAAACTTAGCCTAGCAAACCTTAATGCGACTTTATAGTTGCTTTGGAACCTCTGAATCGCTTTGTAATTTTTCCTCTTAAAGACAGGTTGGCACCACAGACACGGTGGAAATTTGTTAAAAGTCCTTCAAATATTTGTAGGTCATCACATCACAAAAAAGCTGGAACTCATCACATGGATATTGGAGGTCACCAAATAATTTTAGGTCATCAAATATAAGTTGGAGGTCACCAAGTTTAAGTTGGAGGTCACCAAGTTTAAGTTGGAGGTCACCAAGTTTAATTTGGAGGTCACCAAGTTTAATTTGGAGGTCACCAAGTTTAATTTGGCGGTCATGACTTTTTTCGTTCACATATGCGGATACGTAGTCAATGACCGCCACTTGATCTTTATTCGGGACGTCTAGATTGGCAAAAGAAAACTATCAAATCCCTACCTTTACCAAAACTATAATTAAAAACTCACCACTATATATAGAAAAACTAATTTTTTTCAATTCTTCCTATTTAGGATTTCGAATTTGCGAATTCTCAAACAAAAATTTTCACACACCTTGAAATTTAAAATATGTAAGACCTTGTTGGTACTATGACCATTACACAACCGAACTCTTCTTTGTTCGCACCACAATTCTCATAATGGAACAACTCTTGGCCATCTCGAACCACCAATGCCCCATAGTTTCTCTCTATCATGGCCACTAACACTTGTCCAATCTTTGGAGTAGCCGCTAGAGAGATCGTGCTTCCTTCTCAGACAATCCAACGTCCTGCTCTTTGAAAATTCAAATTCACTCAACAGATACCTAGTGTATATCCGACCCCAACTGATTCACCTACTAAACAATCTAGTACTTTTGTTTTTCTGACGTTTCAGCCTTTCAACCAAATATAAACGAACAAAATTTGCAAGCATTTGCCGGAGTGACGAGTGAGTAATATTTTCGTATTTTATCATGTATTTTCCTATATTGCGTTTTGTTTACCATCACTAATATTCGTTTTATGTTTTAGAATAATTATATCCATCGTTCGGAGTATCGGTGACACTGGGGATACCAAACATACCCTAGGCAATCGGAATGTTTTCGCATTCGCACGAAAACACGATGTAATACGTATGGAGATAACTAGATAAGTACACTTTCTTTGCATTTACTATGCCCTTTTCTGTCGACAGGTGCTAATATTTCTTTATATTTCAGACAAAACACATTCTATTCTTGGACTATTGACGACGAAAGGGACTCTGCTGGCATTTCGGGTATAGCAGCCAGTCGCACGGGAATGTCAGCTGAAACGATCTACATGTTCGTTTCTCCACCAGCACGCAAACGATGGTTCTATTGTTTGCCTATGAACGGACTGCTCGATGTTTGTGCTGATGGAACACCACGCATTCGGATTTACGATTCGAGGTAGGTAGTGTCAGTTATTTTCATCTTTTTTTTTTTTTGAATTTAATTTTCGTAATTTTTTTTCTTTTTGACTTTCTACAGATTGCAGATGTTATACGCCGCACAGGTGACTGTAACAACTTATATTGGACTGGATTTGGAATCTGAGAATTTTCTGGACATTCTGAGGAGACCTGGATTTGTGCTGTTTGTGCTGGAATTTTATTGTGTGCTGCAATCATCAGCCCCGTTACGCTGCCTGAATTTGATTTTGACTGGGAACAAGCGGTGGACTTTGGACTCTGCAGTGCAACTTCAACATTTTACAAGTAAGTGCATTTTTTCTTACTTTTTTGCTGTTCTTGGGTTACAAATAAAATAAAATTAAATAAAAAAAATATGAGGGCATGCAAATTGAATCGAGTACTTACCCAGCTTGAAAAGGACATCGTCAACTTTTCCAAAAGGGTCGCAACTACGCGGACTGCTAATTATTTATCAGGCCGTTTGGCGCTTTCAGAAAATGCAATTGTGTCGGCATCGGATATTTATGAAAAATGCATAAGTGAACTTGGTGATGAAGAGCAGGAAGATAAATTTCATGAAATCGAGGGAATCTATGAAAAATATCGTGAGTCATACTTTGATTATAGGGGTGATTTACTCGACGCCATGGACAAGGTCAGGATGAAGGTCAATGACAACGAAGACTCTTTTAAAACGGAATCAAGTCAACAAAACGCATCTCATAATGCAGACATACGTCTGAAAAATATCCCAGTTCCAGTCTTTTCGGGGAGTTACGAGTCATGGCGAGGTTTTCGGGATTTGTTCATTTCCTTAGTTCATCATAATGCTTCCTTATCCGAAATCCAGAAGATGCACTACCTTAAAACGAGTGTGTCCGGCGAAGCTGAAAAGCTTTTGGCTCACTTAGTCATTGCGAACGGAAACTATATCAAGGCATGGGCTATATTGCAGGATAGGTACGATCATCAGCGTTTCCTCGTCAATACCCAACTCAAGTGTTTATTCAGCCAAGCAGTTATAACTCAAGAGAGAGCTGATTCTATCAAGGAGCTATTGGACACGTCAACAGAGGTGATACATAGCTTGGAAAATTTAAAGGTGCCTGTTGAACATTGGGACGTATTGCTGGTTTACATCCTGTTGCAGAAATTACCCGCAAAGACGCAACAGCTTTGGGAAGAGAAGCTGGGAGCCAAAGAAAACAGCAAGGAGTTGCCAACGTTTTTGGAATTTTCTCAGTTTCTGGAAACAAGGTTCCGTACATTAGAAGCCGTGAACTACCAGCAGGGACGGACACCACCTGAATCATCGAAAAAGGTACCACAGCGAAACTCTTTCCATGCTCATGCCAACGCCTCCAAGTTCACCTGTAAAATCTGCAACAAGGGTCAGCATGCGATTCGTAAATGCAATCGTTTTCTGTTAAATGAACATTACTGATAGGTGTCAAAACGTAAACAAGTTAGGTTTATGTGGTAATTGCTTAGCTTACAGTCATACTTCCAATCAATGTCCAAGTAACCGTAGGTGCTATTATTGCCAACAGCCTCATCATTCACTGTTGCATTATACATTAAGTAATGCTTCTCATTTACCCAATAATATTTCGCACTCTCATCCTCCAAATTCATTCAATGCACCTGAAAATACACCTCATATTAATTCACAGCAACCAAATCGGCAAACTCAAACCAATGTTACCTCGACGATTAACGCCAATGCTCCGAACTTCCGACACGCTAATGCACAACCTTCAACTAGTACTTCTTCGGCCAATTCATATCACGCCGTACACCACATAATCACTCAAGTACTGTTAGCCACAGCTATCGTCAAGGTACGAGCATTGACAGGAGAAATCTGTTCACTTCGAGCACTATTGGACTCAGGCTCTGAAGCAACATTCATAACCGAGTCAGCAGTTCAAACTCTACGATTAAGGCCAAGATCGACTCACGTTGAAGTGTCCGGGTTAGGGTTGGTCAACAGTGGCACTTGTAAAAAGGTCGTCGACATTGCGATTTCATCTCGTCATTCTGACTTCGAAATGACCACAAATGCTTTCGTGTTTAAGTCACTGTCTGGGCATCTCCCGGCCCGAGTCCTCTCCGTGGGCGATTGGAAACATCTCGACGGGTTACTTCTAGCTGATCCTTCATTCCATAGGCCAGCCAAGATTGATCTTTTACTAGGCAGCGAGGTTTTAGCAGATATTTTGTAAAAAGGCCACATGACAGTTCCATGCCGGTGATTCAAAATACCAAACTAGGTTGGATTTTATTTGGAAGAGCCCCGTCTGAGCCACAACCCATTAGGACGTTTCTCCAAACGACTGACATCGATGCCCAGCTACGCAAATTTTGGGAACTTGAGGAGACACCGTTCCAACACTACGAAACATCCAGCGACATAGAATGCGAAGAGCATTTTGTACGAAATGTAAGGCGTCTGTCTGATGGGCGTTTCCAAGTGGCATTGCCATTCAAGGGAAATGTATTTCCTGTTTTAGGTAGGTCACGGGAGGGTGCTTTTCAACGCTTTCGGTCACTGGAAAGGCGTCTCGCTAGCAACAATCAGTTGCGAGAGCAATACTCCGCTTGTATAGAGGAATATCGGAAACTGGGTCATATGTCGGAAGTTGAAGAAAATTCAATTAACAACTCCGCACATTACTTTTTACCTCACCACGCAGTGTTTAAGGAGGGCAGTTCATCGACCAAGCTACGCGTTGTTTTTGATGCTTCTTTTCGGACAACGGATGGAGCTTCGTTAAACGACCACTTGATGACAGGTCCGGCTCTTCAGCGCAACGTAATTGATGTAACTCTTCGGTGGAGGCTTTATCGGTTCACCTTCTCAGCTGATGTCGAAAAAATGTACCGGCAGATTTGGGTGACAAAGCAGGACTCCAACTATCAGCTCATATTCTGGCGGAAACACGAATCAGATCCATTGAAGGTATTTCGTCTGAAAACAGTGACGTTTGGAACCGCTGCGGCACCATATCTCGCCATCAGGACGATGATGGAAGTTGCGAGGGAGGCCGAGGAGACGTACCCAAGAGCGGCAAAGATGATCCGAACTGAAATGTATGTGGATGATCTGTTTTCCGGCGCAGACACTATCGAAGAAGCTGCAATGAAAAGAAAAGAGGTTAACGCAGTATTAGACGGAGCTGGCTTTAAATTAAGGAAATGGACATCCAACGCAGAAGAACTTCTCCAAGGGATTCCCATTCAAGATCGCGAGTCTTCACTTGCATTACCCTCGGAAGGATCAGACAACATCAAAATTTTAGGCATCCAATGGCTTCCCAGTGCTGACAGCTTCTGTTTTCAGTTCACCTCTCCGGTCGCTCCAAAGCCAACAAAGAGGTTCATTTTATCGACGATCGCCCGACTGTTTGACCCCATGGGATGGATCTCGCCCTGCATTCTGAAAGCAAAACTCTTTATGCAGCTACTCTGGATCAACAAATTATCTTGGGATGAGCCGATTGAGATGAAAAGGCTGGAAGAGTGGGATACGTTTTACACTGACTTACACTTCATCAACGAAATACGCGTACCAAGGTGGGTTCAAACAGTCGGAAGCTCAAAACGCATCGAGTTGCGATTTCCAAGACTAAACTCGCACCCATAGCAGCAGTCAGTCTTCCTCGCTTGGAATTATGCGGTGCGGTGATGCTGGCCAAACTACTTCACCACGTAGCAGAAGTCATGGAGCTAAAGGATGTCATTCAGTATGCGTGGACAGACTCGATGATCACTCTGTCCTGGATTACCGCTCCAGCCTCAAGATGGGAAACATTCATCCGAAACCGAATCGGGGAAATTCAGCGTCTTACCCAGACGGATATGTGGAAACACGTACCATCCCAACAGAATCCTGCAGATTTGGCCTCACGAGGAATGCTACCATCAGCATTAGTTGGGAATAATCTCTGGTGGAAAGGACCATCATTCCTTCAATCGGCATGGGACTTCCAACTCCCGAGTCAGCCGTCTAATCCGACAACAGATGAAGGAAGAAGAAAGGCAAAGGTCTATCGGGCTGAAGTATCCAACGATGCAGTTATGGAGTTAATCCAACGATCCTCAAATCTAACCCGGCTTATTAGAATATTGGCTTGGTGCAAGCGCTTCACCAACAATTCAAGGAAGAGACGAGCTGACAGGATTTTGGAACCATTACGATCAACGGAGCTTTACATCGCTGCGAAAAAGGCTGCCCTATGTGCCCAAAGGGAAATGTTTGCCGAGGGTATCAAGTCAAGAGGTATGGGATGTCTTAATCCATTTGTGGATGCTGAAGGCATTCTTCGAGTTGGCGGAAGGCTCAAGCACGCTAACATCCCATACGATCAAACGCACCCTATAATTCTGGAACCGAGTCACCATTTCACCGAACTGGTTATCCGCGATTCCCATGAAAGGACACTACACGGAGGAATGCAGCTGATGATGACGTTAATTAGGAATAAATATTGGATTTTTCAAATAAAAAGAGCAGTTAAAAAGTTCATTCACAGCTGCACTATTTGCTTCAGGTTTAGGTGTAAACCGTCCCATCAACTAATGGGACAGCTACCAGCCCCTCGAGTCGAGATATCAAAGCCTTTCTCACACACAGGGGTCGACTACGCAGGACCAATCAACATTCGAGCGTGGAGAGGTCGTGGAGCCAAATGCCACAAAGGGTACCTAGCCATTTTTATATGCCTAGCAACCAAGGCAATTCACCTGGAAGCAGTAAGCGACCTAACCACCCAGGCATTCTTAGCCGCCTTCCGAAGATTTGCTGCGCGAAGAGGAGTCTGTGGACAAATCTATAGCGACTGTGGCACAAATTTTGTGGGAGCAGATGCGGAGCTGCATCGCCTTATGCAAGGGGCTGTGCACGACTGGAAGGAGATTGCTGAAGTATTAGCTTCAGAAGGAACATCGTGGAACTTCATTCCACCGGCTTCTCCCCACTTCGGAGGATTGTGGGAAGCAGGAGTGAAGAGTGTAAAGTTTCACTTCAAAAGGATTGTTGGGAACGGGACACTCACTTATGAGGAACTCGCCACGCTTCTAACGCAAATCGAAGCGTGTTTAAATTCGAGGCCTCTTTGCCCCCTAACTGAAAATTTCGATGATTTCCAACCATTAACTCCAGCACACTTTCTAATAGGAACAAATATCTTCACAATCCCTGAACCAGATCTTTCGCTAGGGAAGCAGAACTATGTCGACAGATGGAAGGCAATTCAGTCGCACTTACAAACTTTTTGGAAGCAGTGGAAACAGGAATATCTTACTCGCTTGCAGCAACGACCGAAATGGTTAAAACCACAGATTCAACTGAAGGTTGGAGATCTAGTGCTGCTAAAGGACGAACGACTCCCACCAGCAAAATGGAGCCTAGGCCGTATTCAGGAAACCTACCCCGGAAAAGACAACATCACACGAGTAGTAAAATTAAAAACACAACATGGAGAATTACGGCGCCCTATCACTAAACTTTGTCCACTACCAACGAACACACCAGAACCACTAACAATTCATCAGTCTTAAACACAAAGAAAATAAACCCTAAACAACCCAACAGTTCCGACTCGTATCAATTCAGCTAATGCATATTAAACATTGCTTCATACCCAATAGCAGTTAAATAATACTCAAATCACAACCCCGCAACAAATACTAATCACTCGCACTAATCATACTTAACACTATTTTATACGCATTGGCAACACTCGCACTCATTTCATTTTCACAAAAAAAAAAAACTGTCATACTAATAATCATAAAATACAATACAGTCCACATATATACACACATACACCCATTGCGCGTGCTCAGCTCAAGCTGTATAATATGCACCAGCTTTGTTGTAGCAAACCCTATTGTGCAAATCAATCGAAGAAATTTCATTCATCACTGCACACACACACACACACATGCACACAACAACGCGTTTGTCAACAAAATTGTTTACCCACACGAACCCCAACTCACAATACATAATTTTAAAACAAATAAATCAATTAATAATTTACTCACCCGAATTACTGGATCAACCCGTCAATTTAATATATGAAGTAAACTCACAAAATATAAACAATCGAATTAATCCACGCACAAAATAGTTTCGTTCACCGATGACTTACGAGTTACGACACTGAGCATCACCAACAACAACACTGTACTCTAGCGTCTAGCTGAACTCATCGCGATCAACAACAACAGAGCAACGGAAAACGGAAAAGAAGAGCATAGAATATGATAGCGACCCATTGACTGCATGTTTATGCAAGGCTACGACAACGGGAACTTGTGTAGTATTAACTGCAGGAGTAATTTGCATTTTTTTGTCATTGTTGTCTTTCGTTGTTTGGTTTTTATTGTAATTGTTAACAAACGTTACTAATCACTCTTCTCTTTTCATGTATTGAAACGCATGGACATTTTTATGCATATAATCTTGAGAAAGTCACTTACACCGCAGCAGCATAGGAAAAACTACAGTGGGGCAAAGGAGTACTGAAACCTGGAAGAAGACAATTTGATGATCTACGTTCATCGGTGGGGGGAGAATGTTGACGATTAACATTAACATTAACGTCACCCTGTCTGAAGAAAGTACTAAACGCACTTACAAAAATAAATTATTTCCTAAAGGGATTTTTCTCATTATGTACATAATACAAATGTCAAAATCATATTGTATAAAAACGCAAGCCGAAAATGAAATTAAATGCATTCTTTATAACGTTTTGAAAGCGGGTGTTTTATTATACAGTTTTTTACAGTTTTCTATTAGTTCATAGCCGAACAGGCCATATTACCGATTTTGGCAGCATTGGAATAGCAGTTTGAGTAGCTGTGGTATAACTTGGTATGTTGTTCTCGAACCTTCTGAACTTAACGAACCTTCTCAACGAATCTTTAAATTTCGAGAGGTGTCACTAGGAGATATAAATAGATGTCGCAGGAGCACCCAAGCCATTCGAGTTGTGAACCGCGATAAAGAAGGGTGATAGATGACAGTAGTGAAAAGTATAGAGAATATTGAATAAGAGAAGTGATTGTTTATTTAAAGTGATTAATTGTGAAAGTGAATTGTTGAATTAAATAAGTGAATTATTAGAATAATAATCAATAAGTAAAAGACATTGAAAGAGAACTAATAAAGATTAATTAAATAGAATTACGTTTTATCTTTTCGAATCCTAGCCTGGATGTAACAATATGCAGTTGCGAGACTGACGGTGAAGGCAGGTAAGAGAATTTTTCTTGGTGTTTGGTAGGGTAAATAATGGGAAAGATTTTCGTTTATAAATAAGGAGTTAGATATACAACGTTATGTATTGTTGCATGTTTGCTCAAACTGTGTCATTGAGCATCAATTAGTCAAGTTGCAGCGCCATCTAGTAGTAAGTAGCCATATTACCGATTTTGGCAGCATTTGAATAGCAGTTTGAGTAGCTGTGGAATAACTAGTACATACATAGTTATGTTGCTCTCGAACCTTCTAAACTCAACGAATCTGGAAATTTCGAAAGGTGTCACAAGGAGATATAAATAGATGTCGCAGGAGCACCCAAGAGATTCGAGTTGTGAACCGCGATAAAGAAGTGCGATAGATGACAGTGGTGAAAAGTATAGGGAAAAAGTATAAGTATTGAGTAAGAGAAAAGTGATTGTGTATTTAAAGTGATTAATTGTGAAAGTGAATTGTTGTGAATAAATGAATTATTAGAATAATAATCAAAAATTAAATTGAAAGAGAACTAATAAAGATTAATTAAATAGAATTACGTTTTATCTTTTCGAATCCTAGCCTGGATGTAACATTGGTGTCAGAAGTGGGATAAAACGTATTCAGTGTGAAATTAAAGTGAAGTGAATTGGTTTAAAAAAAATTGGCCGCACATTAAAATTACTACAGCTCAGTATACCGCAGTTAAAAGCTGAATTGGAAAAGCGGAATCTCTCCACAGCTGGAGGAAAAAGTGATCTTGTGCTTCGACTGCAGGAATCTGTTGAAAACGAAGGAGAAAACCCCAAGTCCGTTTTGTTCGACGTATCAGAAGAACAAGTAAGTACAAGCATTGATATGACTGCTATGATGGAATAACTTCTGGCCAAGTTAGATGAACAGAAGAATTCTATGGACTCTCAGTTCAATAAACAGAAGAATTCTATGGGCTCTCAGTTCAATGAACAGAAGAATTCTCTAGATTCCAAATTGCAATCAATGGACTCTAAATTTGATGATCAGAAGAATTCTCGGGATTCCAAATTGCAATCAATGGACTCTAAATTTGATGAACAGAAGAATTCTCTAGATTCCAAACTGCTATCAATGGACTCTAAATTGGAAGAACAAAAGAATTCCATAGTTGCCGCCCAAAAGAGCGCTGTGGAAGATTTTAAAAATTTTCTCGAAGGAAAACTCGAAGAAATTGACCAAAAGTTCGAGCAGGTTGAAACCAAATTCGACGAAATCCATACAAACTTCGAGAACTTGGCTAAAGAGCTCGAGAAAGTGAAGAAGCAGAAGGCCCAAGAAAATTCTGCGGACTGCCCGAGAAGGAAAGTGATGCAGTCTCCTGTTTTCGATGGTCAAACATCATGCCCAATTTATAAGAAACAGTTTGAAGCAGCTACAATGGCGAACAGCTGGGACAACGAGGAAAAGTCGATTGCGCTAACGCTCGCACTAAGAGGTACAGCTGCGGAGTTACTGCAAACCGTCTCAGAAGAGAAGCAACACAACTACGACGCCCTGGTCAAGGCTATAGAGATGCGCTTCGATGATGAGCATATGCAGCAAGTGTACAGGGTCCAGCTACGCAGTAGAGTCCAGAAGCGGGGAGAAACACTTCAACAGCTGCAAGCAGATATCGACCGTCTGGCACATTTGTCATATCCTAATGCTGGTGAGGTTCTCATCAATGAAATTGCTGTGGAGGCGTTTATCCAAGCCATTGAAGGTAGACAACTGCAAATGGCCGTAAGAATGGCTGGAAAGAGAACTCTCGCCGAGGCCCTAGCATTTGCCTTGACAATGCAAGCTGCTGATCAGGCATCGCATGTGTTCCACCGCGTAAGGGAGATGACAGCCGTTGAATGCTCATGTCAAAGAGCAGACATCGTAGACCAGACAGAGGTCAAATGAGCTGCTGGAACTGCAACAAAATAGGGCACCTACAGAGACAGTGCAGAGCTCCACGCAGACGAGGCAGTTGTCCACATTGCGGGCCTAGGAGGGGCAACGAAGAAGCATCTGGCAGGGATAGCAACCATCCTGCAGATATAGCTTCGCAGAACCAGCAGTCGGGAAACGTGTAAGGACCAGCTTCGAGGGGCAGAAGTTTGTTTCCGGAATCGACGACCCCAGGACCACAATTCAAGTCTCCCAAACCAAACGAGGAAACCAGAGTCTAACAGTGGAAGCCTATATCGGACAAAATAAGTGCGTGGCAACCATCGACACCGGTGCCACCGCTTCCATTATAAGGAGGGACATCGTCCGTCAGTCTTGGCTGCACAATACCAGCAATTACTGTCTGAAAACAGCAACAGGAGCTACAGCGAAAGTGTATGGAGAGGTCATACTAACAATAAATTTGGCAGGATTAGCATTCTCCCACGCTTTCCTAGTAGCCGATATATGTGACGAATGCATCATTGGAATCGATTTCATGAAGGTGCATAATGTAGTATTGGACATTGGTATGCAAGTACTCAAGTATCGAAACGTAGAGATTCCGATGGTGTACGGGAACGAGAACGCCGCATCCCTGAGGACAGTCATTAGTAAGGACGAGGTCCTTCCGCCTTCTTCAGAGACACTGATTTGGACAAAGCTGGAAGGTGATCCTGGGGCCCACCGATTCTTTCTAGTTGAGCCAAAAGACAACCACTGCCGAAACTGCGTGGTTGGAAAAATGCTTGTCGAGCCGAAGAACAATATGGTTCCCGTACGAGTTCTTAATGCGGAACATAAAAGCATCAAATTGAAGCAAGGTGAGGTGGTTGGAAAGTGTGTACCGGTTACTGCCATCACGAAACTATCACAGGAAGGTGTTGCGAAGCCTCGTTCACCAATGGGAATGACTGAGGTGAAAAGAACTTTATTCCAGCACTGCGATCTGAATCGGGAGCAGTAAGCCATGGCAGGGAACCTTATCAACGAGTTTGCTGATACATTCGCTTCGCGGAACTGCGATTATGGCCGAACACACTTTGTACAACACCGGATAGACACTGGAGATGCGAGACCGATTCGTCAGCCTCCCTGACGATTACTAAGCAGACGGAGGTTGCAGAGATGGTGTCGACGATGGAGAAGGAAGGAGTGATCGAATGCTCTAAAATCCCATGGGCATCTCCAATTGTTCTAGTCAAAAAGAAAGATGGCAGCACTCGGTTCTGTGTAGACTATTTCCAACTGAATAATGTCACCAAAAAGGATAGCTACCCTCTACCAAGGATCGACGATACGCTGGATACACTGTCTGGAGCCCGATGGATCTGAAGAGCCCGATGGATCTGAAGAGTGACTACTGGCAAGTGCAGATCCATCCGGAAGACCGTGAGAAAACGACTTTCACAGCAGGAAACGGGCTCTGGCAATTCACAGTAATGCCATTTGGACTGTGTAACGCGCCGGCAACCTTTGAGCGTCTAATGGAGCGTGTTTTGTTGGGGCTAACATACAAAACGTGTTTGGTCTACTTGGACGATGTCATCGTTGTTGGAAAAACGTTTGAAGAACATCGAGATAACTTGAAGGAAGTGTTTCAGAGACTACGAAGTGCGCAATTAAAGCTTAACCCGAAAAAGTGTGATCTCTTTAGATCTGAGGTAAAATATCTGGGGCACATCATCTCGTCCGAGGGAGTAAGGACTGACCCAGTGAAGGTCGATGCGGTGAAAAATTGGCCCGTTCCCAAAGACAAACACCAACTGAGAAGCTTCCTGGGACTTGCAACTTACTACAGACGGTTTGTGAAGGACTTTGTAAGGATCGCAAAGAGCTTGCATCAACTGACGGAAAAGAGAAAACCATTCAAATGGTGAGGTGAATGCGAAACGAGTTTCAAGAGTCTCAAACACCAACTGTGTGATGCTTCAATTCTAGCGTACCCTACCCCAGGAAAGACATTTGTTGTAAATGCCGACGCTAGTAATGTTGGGATCGGAGCCGTTCTTTCGCAGATCCATGATGGCCAAGAGAGAGTAGTTTCCTACCTCAGTAAAGTGCTATCCAAGCCGGAGAGGAACTATTGTGTAACCAGGCGGGAACTCCTGGCTTTGATCCTGGCAACAAAGCACTTCCACAAGTACTTATATGGGCAGAAATTCATCCTGCGTACAGATCATGCGTCTCTAAAGTGGCTGCTGCAGTTTAAGAACCCTGAAGGACAAGTCGCGAGGTGGATTGAACGACTGCAGATGTATGACTACGAGATACAGCACCGAAAGGGAACTCTTCACTCCAACGCAGATGCCCTCTCCCGGCGACCATGCAAGGCTGATTGTAAACATTGCGTACGCCAAGAGGAAAAAGATAAAGTATCAGTCCAACGGTTGAGAGCTGAGCCCATTAGCGGCTGGAGTGCACGGGAGATCCGGAATGCTCAACAGGAAGATCCGGATATCGAGCCGATTCTCGCCTGGAAGGAACATGAAGGCAAGCCGGACTGGCAGCAGATCTCCAATAAGAGTCCGGAACTGAAGGCATACTTGGCACAATGGGACTCACTTCATGTTCAGGATGGCATTTTGAAAAGAAAATGGGAAAGTTAAGATGGAAAATCAGCCGTGATGCAACTTGTGGTACCCAGATCGAAAGTCAACGATGGGCTTAGGGAACTGCATGATGGAGTGTCCGGAGGTCACTTGGGAGTAAATAAGACACTAGAAAAAGTGCGAGAACACTTTTACTGGATCCACGCAAGAGACGATGTCGAAAACTGGTGCCGAAAATGCGCCACTTGCGCAGCCAGTAAAGGCCCGAGAGTAAAAATGCAAGGCAAGATGCATCAATACAACGTTGGAGCGCCCTCTGAAAGGATTGCAGTTGACATCGCAGGGCCGTTTCCAGAAACCAACAGTGGAAACCGCTATATCCTAGTAGTTATGGACTACTTCACTAAATGGCCTGAAGCATTTGCGATACCTAACCAAGAAGCTAAAACCGTGGTAGAGCAGATTTTCCACAACTGGGTAAGCAGATTTGGCGTACCAGTGGAATTGCACTCGGACCAAGGTCGCAACTTCGAGTCGAAGATCTTTCAACGAGTATGCCGGCTACTAGGGATTAAGAAGACAAAAACAACCCCGCTTCATCCACAATCGGACGGAATTGTGGAACGCTTTAATAGAACCTTAAACGAACACCTTTCTAAGGTTGTTGGCGACTGCCAGCGGGACTGGGACAAGCAGATCCCCATGTTCCTATTAGCTTATCGAAGCGCAGTTCATAACACAACAGGACATACTCCATCCGAAATCCTTTTTGGTCGAACCATCCGGTTACTTAGTGAATTGATGTTTGGATCTCCGACTGATGAAGCAACGAATGAAGATGATTATGTTGCGGATCTCAGAGAAATCATCAGATACATTCATCGAAAAACTAGAGATAAGATTCGGATATCCAGCGACCGCATGAAGGCGAGGTACGATACAAAAGCAACCACCACAGGATTTCAGGAAGGAGATCTGGTATTGCTATACAACCCTCATCGCCGAAAAGGCATGTCACCTAAACTACAGCAGGATTGGGAAGGACCCTATAAGATAGTGAAGCGCATCAACGATATTGTCTACCGGATCCAGCGAGGAAGAGGCAAGCTGAAAGTTGTCCATGTGGATCGTCTCCATCGCTACCATGGCGAAAATATTGACGTGCTTGTTCGGGACGAACAAGTTTAAAAGGGGGATATTGTTGCATGTTTGCTCAAACTGTGTCATTGAGCATCAATTAGTCAAGTTGCAGCGCCATCTAGTAGAAAGTAGCCATATTACCGATTTTGACATCATTTGAATAGCAGTTTGAGTAGCTGTGGAATAACTAGTACATACACAGTTATGTTGCTCTCGAACCTTCTAAACTCAACGAATCTGGAAATTTCGAAAGGTGTCACAAGGAGATATAAATAGATGTCGCAGGAGCACCCAAGAGATTCGAGTTGTGAACCGCGATAAAGAAGTTCGATAGATGACAGTAGTGAAAAGTATAGGGAAAAAGTATAAGTATTAAGTAAGAGAAAAGTGATTGTGTATTTAAAGTGATTGTGAAAGTGAATTGTTGTGAATAAATGAATTATTAGAATAATAATCAAGAATTAAATTGAAAGAGAACTAATAAAGATTAATTAAATGGAATTACGTTTTATCTTTTCGAATTCTAGCCTGGATGTAACAGTATATACGACGTAAACAAATTATTGGTTTTATATCATAAATCATGCGGTGTGTTTCAGGATTGCTTTCTCCGGCGGCTGTGTTTTTGGATTATTTGTAGACAGCGGACGGACTATAAGATGGATCTCTCAGTGTGGTAAGAAAAAGTTTAATATACGGGGATTGACGAGGAGGAACAAAGTTGCGTTCAGAAAGTTTCCACAATTCTATTAGAACCTTGAGGCTTTTGATGGAAGACTTGAAAAATTCTGGACTGCAACACATATGAAAGAAGAAAATAAGTACGGACCCACCAGTGCAACTTGACTGGACAAAAGACTAAAAAATCAGATGGATGGATATCAAAATAAGAGGCAACGTCAGGAAATGAAAAGTTAACGCCCGCGCTGTGTAGCTAATACATTATAAGGGTCCCAACAAATCCTTTTAGTGCGCGCTTATTATAAAAAAAAAAAAAAAAAAAAAGAAGTAAAATTTGGGATAGAAAAGTAAAACGATTAACAATGAAAAGGTGGATAGAAGAAGAAAACTGGAACATACAAGGTGGCAATTGTTGTCGCTGTCAACATTGAAAGTTTTCGTCGCAATTCAAGATGGCATTCCGACAGGCAATCCACTCGAAGACTTACGAGATTTCGATTTTGACAGTAAGGACAATTATGAACTTTGACTTTTAAATTCATTTTTATTAATTATTAGCTTATATCAACTTATATACTAGACAAAAATGAGTAAATCTAACTTAAAATTAACAGGATACTTATTCTAGATTATTGATCCTTATGCGGACGCCCTAAACTTAACTCTATCTTATAATTATTGCCTTTCGGCCTAAAAACTATTTTACGAACTAATCTTACATATTATGTTTTCATCGAGAAAATTTTTAAGAAAACTCGACATCTTTATCAAATGGACAATTATGAACGTTTACGATATGAAGAACATTGGACACACAAAAGAAATACGTTGGGCGCCATTTGTAATAGGTCTATATATCGATAACATATATAGTAGTAGTGTACATAATAACTACACTAACAAATAGCCTCATAATCAAATGCAATTCTCCCAGCAACACAAAAACATAGACACACATTCCACATTTCTCACAAGACAGACATTTCCCACCAAATCCGCTCGACACCCGATACAGAGCTAATGCTCGCCATAGAGTCAAGGCCAATGACGATTTGCACATTTACGTGTCGCAGCAAATTGTGCTGAGTAGTTAATTTTTAAAACCTATTCTAAGGGTATATTAATTTTGACGCATAGTTTGTAATATACCTTAATATTGCCCGTAGACCCCTAAAAGTTACTGTATTTATGATCAGCATCGATAGTAATGTCGATCTAGCCATGTCTGTCCGTCCGTCCGTCCGTCTGTCGGCAAAAATTAGGCCTTTAAACTGGACCTAGAGAGCTGAAATTTTAACCATATACTCTCTAGGGTCCCGAAATAATCAAGTTTACGAATTTTTGAAATCCGCCCACAGACACGCCCACAAACTAAAAAAAAAAAAATTTTGGAAAAAATCGAATTTTGAGCTAGAAAGCTGAAATTTTTTATATATGATCTATGACACCTAAAACTGCTCGGGATAAAAAATTTCAAAATCCGCCCACTGACACGCCCACAAATAAATAAAATAATTTTTTTATACCCTATTCTAAGGGTACCTATATTAATTTTTGAAAATCCAAAGTTTGAGCTAAGGAGCTGAAATTTATAATATATACTCTCTATGGGCCCTTTATGCTCATGTGTAAATATTTTCAAAATCCGCCCACTGACACGCCCACAATTATTTTTTTTTTTTTTTTTTTGAAAATTCAAAATATGCGCTAGGGAGCTGAAATTTATAATATATACTCTCTAGGGGCCCTTTATTCTCATGTGTTAATTTTTTTTAAATCCGCCTACTGACACGCCCACAATTAAATAAAACAATTTTATTGAAACACCCAAGTTTGAGCTAGGGAGTGTTTTTTTTTTTTGATAAAATCCTTTAAATGTTATATAACAAAATATGTAGAGCGTTCTTAACAATTTAACCATACTTAGACTTTTGTCACGCCCACTTATGAGGGATAGGAATAAGAATAGGGTATCCAACAGTTCGCCCAAGCGGACTGTAGCTCGTCCCAATGTTTTTACTTTTTATTTCTGTCTTCCTTTATCATATTATAATGTAAGTAGCATGTAAGATATTTTTGTATAAATAGGCTAAGATCTTTGAATAAAAATTAATTACTATCTGACTTATGAAGGGTATGCTTGGCTTCTTAGCTATTTTATATTTCAGCTCGGCTCTTCAGCCATATAACAGTTCGGCCCTTTTTAACCATCAACTTTTCGGCTTTGGGATAGCCAATAACCCCCACAGAATTTATTAGGGAGGTAGTAAATAAATAGCAAACATTACATGGCGATCCTGCCACTGACCTGAAACACATAAATATTATTTAAAAAACAAATACATTAAATATGTATTTGCGTATCAGGAAGGTTTCGGCTGACTTATAACATCTTCAAAAATCATGCGAAAGTTAGCTCAAAAATTTGCCATATAAAATTAAATACAATGGCGACATTTGACATTGTAACAACACTAAAAGTCATTTCGGAATACAACGGAGAATTCGACAAATTAAATAATTTTGTGAACATGGCAAACTTTATAGCGAGCACACTTACGACCGACACAGAAAAAAACAAACTATTTAAATTCATACTAGAAACTAGACTAACAGATAAAGTAAGAAACAAACTAAGTACAGTAACTCGACCAACAAACTTATCTGAACTGATAGAAACTTTGAAACTTATATTTAGAAGCAAGAAAAATGCACTTCAATTACAGTCTGAATTAGGAAAAATTGTTCAGGGACCTAGAAATATTAACAGCTATGCAGAAAAACTTGACGGCCTAGTAGCAGAATTAAACACATTGCAAATAGCTGAGCAGGGAGAAGACAGTAGAGAAATTATAGCTAAGCTCAACGATACGCTTGGTTTAAATGCTTTTAAGAATGGTCTGAACGGCCTGAAGCAGTACAACTCGCTTCTGAAATAGAAGCAACATATGACACGGCACATATAAGCCACTTTGTCCATTCTAATAAAAGAAATTCTAATTACAGAAATAGAGATATGAGGTACAATAGCAGCAATTCAAATAGGGAGTATAACAATAATAATAACTTTACAAACAACAAGAATAACTTTAGAAACAACAATAACAACTTTAGTAACAATATAAACTTTAGGAGCAACAGAGGTAACAGTAACGCTAGAAACAATAACAGAAATATTAATCATTTAGGTGTTTCGGAAAACGGGCAGCAAGTCTCCGAAGACCTGAGAGACTCAGAATACCATGTAGGGAACCAACAATAAGATCAATTTTTCATCTCAATCAAGATCTTACAAACTATATTCTTGCAAGTACTAATGTCACACCCTCAAACAATACTTTTTTAATAGATACAGGTGCTGACATAAGTATATTAAAATTAAGCTCTATTAAACCCAATGTCATTTTGGACAATAAAAATAAAATCAGAATCACTGGTGTAACGAACTCAGAAACATATTCACTGGGATCGGTTATAGCCCAAATAAATTTTGAATCTGAAACAGTAAAGCAAGATTTCCAGATTGTAGATGAGAATTTTCCGATCACAACAGATGGTATTTTAGGCAGGGATTTTTTAATAAAAACTAGTAGTAAAATTGATTATGCCAATTTTACAATATCCATATTAGTCAATAGCAATGAGTTAGTATTACCACTTATTACTAAAATACCAAGAAACAAAGAGATAACATTGGCAGGAAGAACACAATCACTTCACCCCATCTCACTAGATATAGTAGAAGATAGCATTGTTTTAAACCAAGAGGTCCAAAAAGGAGTATTCATAGCGAACTCCATTATTCCATCCAAGGGAATGACACAAATTGCATTTCTGAACACACTAGATCATGACGTGGAAATAAAACAATATACACCGGAATTAGTACCACTAAGCAACTATCATGTAGTGAATCTTAAGGCCAATTATGAGAAAAATAAGAAAGATGACCAATATAAAAAACTGCTAAAGGAATTGGACATCAAAATAGCTGATGTCAAAGCTAGAAAATCAATATTGGAAATATGTGAGGAATTCGCAGATTGTTTTAATCTGCCAGGTGACTCGTTGACAGTAAATAACTTCTACAAACAGAATATACAGATGACTGACAACAGCCCTGTATACATAAAAAACTATAGACTTCCTAACACGCAGTTGAACGAAATTAATCAACAAGTGGACAAGCTCTTGAAGGATGATATTATAGAACCTTCAGTAAGCCCATTCAACTCACCCTTACTTGTCGTACCCAAGAAAGATGTAGAGGGAGATGGTAGATTTTCGCCAACTAAACAAAAAGATAATGGATGATAAATTTCCGTTAACAAGGTTAGACGATGTTCTAGACACGTTAGGACGAGCAAAATATTTCTCCACTTTGGATTTAAGTAGTTCCTTCCATCAAATAGAACTGGACGAACATTCCAGACCAATTACTGCATTTTCAACGAATCAGGGACATTTTCAGTTCAAAAGACTACCGTTCGGTCTAAAAATTTCCACCAATAGTTTTCAACGCATGCTATCCGTAGCCTTAGCAGGGCTTAACGCAGAAGCATTCCTTTATGTTGATGACATTGTTATATTTGGTTGTAGCCTTAATCACCACAACCAAAATCTAGTGAAAACATTACAGAGACTGAGAAAATATAACCTCAAGCTCAATCCTCAAAAATACAATTGGCTACAGACAGAAGTAACATATCTAGGGCACTTGATAACAAACCAAGGGATAAAGACAGACCCCACTAAATATGAAACTATCAAGAAATACCCATGCCCAACGAATGCAAATGAAGTGAAGCGATTTGTAGCATTCTGCAACTACTATAGAAGATTCATCAAAGATTTTGCAGAAATAGCAAAACCTTTAAATACACTATCAAAGAAGGGTATAGAGTTCAAATGGACAGATGATTGTAAGAAAGCTTTCAATACGCTTAAAGAAAAGCTCATAAATCCACCCATTCTGCAATACCCCGACCATGAACAACCTTTTATAGTAACAACAGATGCTTCCAATACTGCACTTGGAGCAGTGTTATCTCAAGGTGAAATAGGAAGAGACCTACCTATTTCATATGCTAGTAAAAGTCTCAATAAACATGAGCTCAAGAAACCGATTATAGAGAAAGAATTACTCGGTATACATTGGGCCATTAACCATTTCAGACCATACTTATATGGAAAAAGATTCGTAGTAGTAACTGATCACAGACCGTTAGTAAGCTTATTTACTTATAAAAATCCATCTTCAAAATTGACAAGGATACGGCTGGATTTATCAGACTACACTTTTGATAGAAAATATAAAAAAGGCTCGATGAACACAAATGCTGACGCTTTGTCACGTATAAAACTAGATTCCGAGATACTCAAGGAAATGATACCTAACGAAAACATAGGGACGGGCTACAATCAGCTTGGTCGAACTGTTGGATACCCTATTCTTATTCCTATCCCTCATAAGTGGGCGTGACAAAAGTCTAAGTATGGTTGAATTGTTAAGAACGCTCTACATATTTTGTTATATAACATTTAAAGGATTTTATCAAAAAAAAACACTCCCTAGCTCAAACTTGGGTGTTTCAATAAAATTGTTTTATTTAATTGTGGGCGTGTCAGTAGGCGGATTTAAAAAAAATTAACACATGAGCATAAAGGGCCCCTAGAGTGTATATATTATAAATTTCAGCTCCCTGGCTCAAACTTTGAATTTTCAAAAAAAAAATTAATTGTGGGCGTGTCAGTGGGCGGATTTTGAAAATATTTACACATGAGCATAAAGGGCCCATATAGAGTATATATTATAAATTTCAGCTTCCTAGCTCAAACTTTGGATTTTCAAAAAAATTGTTTTATTTATTTGTGGGCGTGTCAGCGGGCGGATTTTGAAAAAATTGTATCCCGAGCAGTTTTAGGAGTCATAGATCATATGCAAATATTTCAGCTTTCAAGCTCAAAATTCGATTTTTTCCAAAATTTTGTTTTTTGTGGGAGTTTGTGGAGGACACAGACACTGTGGGCGGAATTGAAAACTTGATTATTTCGGGACCCTAGAGAGTATATGGTTAAAATTTCAGCTCTCTAGGTTCAGTTTAAAGGCCTAATTTTTGCCGACGGACGGACGGACATGGCTAGATCGACATTACTATCGATGCTGATCATAAATATAGTAACTTTTAGGGGTCTACGGGCAATATTAAGGTATGTTACAAACTATGCGTCAAAATTAATATACCCTTAGAATAGGGTATACAAATAAAAGTCATGCCAAGAGCGATGACTAGAGAAATAAATAAAAATAAAAGCAGCAGGGAGACACCCAAAAGCAATGCTTTAAAAGTAGAGCCTGATCAACTTTACTCATGGGAATGTATCTCATTAGCAGACATAAAAAACGTACGTACGCTAAAATTTAAAAAGATGCTCAACAAGAATTTATAGAATTATAAATTGCCGAAAATAACTGTCGACAGTATTAATAATACAATTATAGTAGAATTTAGTGATAATCCTAATCTGGATTTAGGTCTGATATTGGAGAAGCTTATTTTCGAAATGTATAGGCAAAATATTGCAAAACTAGCAATTGAAAAAAGTGATGAAATATTTGAGCACATAACTATGAATAAATTCAAAGAAATAAATAATAAGCTGCAAAAGAAACGAAAGAACAAAGAAGGTAGAAAACTTGAAATTTTAAATTATCAACAACCGAAAAGAATCTTCGAACGAGAAGAAATGGACAAGATAATAATGGACTTCCACAATTCACCACATGTAGGAGGACACTCAGGTGTCAGAAGAACAATATGTACAATAAAGCAGAGATATATCTGGAAAAATTTAAGCAAAATGGTGAAGAGGTATGTCAGCAATTGTGAAGAATGTGCTAAGAACAAGCAAATAAGGAATACTAAAGAAAGATTAGTAATAACAGAAACACCATCTAGTAGTTTTGAAATAGTATCAGCTGACACAGTAGGACCACTTCGACCATCAGGTGAATTTAGATATACCCTAAACCTGCAATGTGAATTAACAAAATACATAGAAGCGATTCCAATGAAAAGCAAAGATGCAAAAACAGTAGCAAAAGCGTTAGTAGAACATTTTATACTTAAGCATGGTAACTTCAAGATTCTGAAAACAGACATGGGGACAGAATTCCTCAACGAGGTAATGAAAAATATCTATGAACAATTTCGAATAAAACACATAACATCAACACCCTACCATCATGAGACGCTAGGTTCAATAGAGCGTAACCATAGAGTACTAAATGAGTATCTTCTGGCTTTCGCGAAAGAAGATAACTGGCATGATTGGATACCATATTTTGTATTCAGCTATAATACGACACCACATTCTAGTATAGGTATATCACCATTTGAATTGATATATGGCAGAATAGCAAGACTACCAGAAAATCCCGATGAAATTGCAATAAACCCAATTTATAACTTAGAGAATTACAGCTTAGAATTAAAATTTAGATTAGGGCAGATGGCCAAGATAGCTAAGGACTTGTTAATAAAAGCTAAGTTAGAACGTAAAAACATAGTAGATAAAAAATCTAATCCTCTAAGAATTAAGATAGGTGATTTTGTATATTTGAAAGTAGGAAATAAGAAAAAGTTAGATGTACCGTACAAAGGTCCATATGAAGTAGTAGAATTAAAAGGTGTAAATACTAGAATAAAAATAAATAACGAAATAAAGGAAGTACATAATAATAGATTGAAAAGATTAAATCACTTTCCCATAAAGAGTGAGGATGTAGTGTACATAATAACTACACTAACAAATAGCCTCATCATCAAATGCAATTCTCCCAGCAACACAAAAACATAGACACACACTCCACATTTCTCACAAGACAAACATTTCCCACCAAATCCGCTCGACACCCGATACACAGCTAATGCTCGCCATAGAGTCAAGGCCAATGACGATTTGCACATTTACGTGTCGCAGCAAATTGTGCTGAGTAGTTCATTTTACTTTTTATTTCTGTCTTCCTTTATCATATTATAATGTAAGTATAGTCCGTACCAAAACAGTTGGCCAACGGTCGATTGCGCAGAGAGAGGATTTAAGAGAACAAAAATGACGCGAAAGAGATTTAATCACTAAGCGTTTTTGCCTGTAATTTACAATGCGTAACCCAACTTTACAGTGCTTAGAACTAAAATGCTGTTGAATATCTAAATAAACTTAATTTTTTATTATGAGGTCGACTTTTATACATTTCTACCTAGAAGTCCGATTGTATTTGAAAGGGTTCCCAACCCTTTTTATGGTTGAACATATCGTGGTTTAGCGCTAGGTACCTGTATGGGTGGTGTGCTTGGTTAGCATTAATTTTATGATGTTTGATTTTACCTGTTTGACTTAAGTGTAAAAGTTTTACGACATGATTAGTGTTTGCATTTGGTTACCTGTAGGGGCAAGGAATAAATTTGTTGCTTGGTTTTTAGAGTTTTTTATTTTAAGATAACGCATATATATTATGGATTTCCTATTTGGAATTCACTTTCACGAAAACAAAAGCATTGCTAGGACATAAGTTTATTAAAATAAAATAAATTGTCATGGATCTTTCAAGAAAAGGAAAACCAATAGGAAGTCTAGGACGTAAGATCGTTGTTAGGATATATTACAAAAAAATTGAAGAAGCTAGGAATTTATGTATAGATAATCCCATCACATACGCAAATTCACAGACAGAGGAGTTTACGGGAATTTCGGCCCGAACAATAAGAAGGATAATTAAAGAATATGAGAAGAAAGGCGCTATTGAATCTCCAACTAAAAGAGTACCACATACAAAATGGAAAACTGGATTGGACGAATTTGGTATCACAGCTGTTCGGCGAATTATATACAACTTCCACATTGAAGAAAAAATGATGATAACATTAAAAATGTTAAGACAACGGGTGCAGGAAGATTTGGAGCTGAACCTAAGCAATATGTCGCTACATAGGATTTTAAAAAGAAATGGATTTTCTTATAGGAAAACGGAGAACAACCGTAAATTTCTTTGCGAAAGAAATGAAATCAAACTTTTACGAGTGAAATATCTGAGGAAGGTGCGGGAGTACAGGTCAGAAGGATATGAGATTATTTATTTGGACGAGAGCTATATTCACAGCTCTCACACAAGGCCAAGGGCATGGACTGACGGCACCAGTCAAGGTTTAAAGGCGCCAATTTCAAAAGGCCAAAGGCTGATAATGGCGCATGCAGGTGGAGCGAAGGGCTTCGTGAATAATGCCTTGCTTTTATTTAAATCTGGGTCGAAAACAGGAGATTATCACGATGAGATGAATTTTGAAAATTTCTCCAAATGGATGAAGGATCAAGTTTTAAATAACCTAGAGGAACCATCGGTTATTGTAATGGACAACGCATCATATCACAACAAATGGGAACACAAGCAAATCACTTCTGCTTCCGTTAAATCGGAGATGTTAGAATGGCTTTCCTTCAACAATATACCGCATTCTTCAAAAATGCCCAAAGTCGAACTTTATGACCTTATAAAGCGACATCGGACTAATCACCACCCCAAGCATAAGATTGACGATATGATTCACGGCGCGGGACACGAAGTACTACGATTGCCACCCTATCATCCAGATCTCAACCCTATTGAAAAGATCTGGGCAACAGTCAAGGGAAGAGTCGGAAGCCGAAATACAACTTTTAGATTATCGGATGTTCAGAAACTAGCTGAAGAAGAATTTTCAAAAATAACAGTTGAAGATTGGCGCAAAGTTTGTGAAAAAATTATAAGGACAGAGGAGGAATACTTTTCACACGAGCAGATGTGGGACACAATGTCGGATGCAATAATTATCAATCCAGGAGATGATTCTTCAACCGATTATGAAACTGACAGTTCTTCGAATTCAATTTAATATACATTAATATTAACTATTTCATATATAGGTAGCAAAATCAATAAATATTTTTATCTTAGTACTAAAACGTGTGTGTTTTTACTTCTTAATTCAAACCAAACCGAACCACCCATTTGGTATACTGGTGCTTTGTTTTGCTGCTCGCTGTAAATCTGTTTTATATTTGCAATTCATCGTCAATTTTATCTCGCTATAATTTACACTTTTAATCAAGGTTACAAATTTAAAAGTGGTGGGTAGTTCAAAAAGTTTTAAAAACTGCATTTCTTAAAAAAAATTATTGAAGAATCAAGAACGTTCACCATTTTGTCTTTAACGAACCGTTTAATACCCCATCCTCTTTTTTGTGACAGAAAATCGTGCCTATTGTTATTGGGCATAAAATCGTTTACGTTTCCAAAAAAATTCCCAAATTGTAAATTTTTTATTAAATTTACCTACCTCGCCCAAATTCAATGATATAAACAAAAAAAATTTGGTGTGACACTGCAATTTACTTTACTTTGCGTGCCAATATCAGTACCTACATGATCAATATGCACGACACAATTAATAATGATCAACGAAAGCATAATGAGCAAATAGGGTTTAAATCTAAAACCGTACACCTTCATACAGACACAGTCACACAATCAATTCATGTGCAATGTTTTGCTTAATCTATCCGACCGTGATCACATCATACTCCTACAAAGAACCGACAAGACAAAAAACGAAACAATATATTTGCCTCCAAGTAAAGTTGACATATAATGGTCTATATTTTTCCTCCGCTCCTAATTTCAGTATAAAAGAAGGAAAATGAAGAAACCACCCTCAGTGAGATCGCGACAGCGATCTTGAACACAAGGCAGGGTATACGTCGTTTTTTATTATGGCTCCGCCCATTTTCGTCTATTTATGCTTGTTTTTGCAATTTAAGAGATTGTAAAACACATTTTAAGAGACCTGCGCAGTAGAATGGCCAACTGTTTTGGTACGCACTATAGCATGTAAGATATATTTGTATAAATAGGCTAAGATCTTTGAATAAAAATTAATTACTATCTGACTTATGAAAGGTATGCTTGGCTTCTTAGCTATTTTATAATTCAGCTCGGCTCTTCAGCCATATAAACAGTTCGGCTCTTTAGCCATCAACTTTTCGGCTTTGGGATAGCCAATAATCCCCACAGAATTTATTAGGGAGGTAGTTAATAAATAGCAAACATTACAATGGATAACAGAGTGCGTTGGGAGCAGATTAATGAAAAGGAGAAGTGATGTGGATGGGACTTAAGGAAGGAAACAGAAATTGAAGGAGATGGTGTGTCAAGTGTGAGGAGAGTGGCATGCTGGCATAGCACGGCTCTGCTCGCCGGATGGGGTGGTTCTTTTCCTACACACTTAACGAACCTTTTTTTTTTTTTTTTGTCGGGGTGTGTGAGACTTTCTGCACTGGAGCACTCAGACTCAATACTGGTCCATTGTACTACCAGGCAGACACATTGTACTACCAGGCAGACACACCGCATTTTACTCCACGAAGACACCAGCACCAGATCCTTGATCGGTTTTGAAGCCATCCGTGAAGATTCCCTGCATTCCCTTCCAGGTTCAGAGTCCGGCCAGAACCAGTCCTGGACGCGAGGAAAGTCGACCTCGTATTTGCGCTTTAGCCGAAGTTCCGGTGTCATCGTATCAGACGGCATATCCATAAGATAGGAGTCGAAGGACAACCGTTGCGCAAGTTCATCAAAACCCTATTGCGAGTTATACCAAAAGCCACCTCTTGTAAGACTTGAGATAGCCTTGATTGTACAGCCCATGATGTAAACATCAAGGGGCGGAAGGTTCAATAGTGCATCTAGGCCGGAGCCAGGCGTGCTGGGGAAGGCCCCCGTGCAGCCGAGACATACCTGCCTTTGGAGTTTGGCAAAAGCAGCAGTGACGTATTTACGTGAAAGCTTATTCCCCCAAACAACCGATGCGTATGCTATAAATGGTCTTATCATAGTTGTATAAATCCATAGGACTCTTTTCGGTGATAAGCCCCATGTCTTGCCGAAAATGCCTTTGCACTGCCAGAAAACAGAGAGCGCCTTGGCAGTCTTCAGCTCAACATGTTTGGACCAAAGAAGTTTGCTATCCAGGATGACTCCCAGATACTTTGCTTCATTGGAGAGTTGGATTGTGACGCCTTTTAGCACTGGCTGAGTCAATCCGACCAGCTTCCTCCTTCTCGTAAAGAGAACAACCTCAGTTTTAAGAGGATTGACCGAGAGCCCATTCCTAGTGCACCATTCGTCGATCACGTCAAGGGCCGCCTGCGCCTTGGCGCATACAGTCGCTAGGCATGATCCAACAGAAAGCACGGCAACATCATCCGCGTACACCTGAGCGTAAATATTAGAACTGTTGGATGCGTTCAACAGAGAGTCGACCAGCATACACCACAGCAGTGGAGACAGGACGCCGCCTTGCGGGCAGCCTCTGTTTACCCCCGCCATAACATAGCGGCCACAATCCGCATCCGCAACCAACGTTCTATTCATTAGCATTGCTTTAATCCACAACACCAATGGTTCGTCTACGCCGTGTTGTCTGGCGGAGCTGCACATGCTATCAAAAGTCGCATTGTCAAAAGCACCCTCAATATCGATGAAAATGCCCATCGCGTATTCTTTTCTGTCAAGCGCGCCCTCAATTCTACCAACTAGATTTTGGAGCGCAGTCTCGCAGGATTTTCCGCGTTGATAGGCATGTTGCATCTGAGATAGTGGGTGCAATCGCAAAGCAGTTTTGCGCACGTGAAGCTCGACCAGCCTTTCCATGCTTTTCAGCAAGAAGGAAGTCAGACTTATTGGTCTGAAGCTCTTGGCGAGTGAGTAGTCACTTCTGCCAATTTTAGGTATAAATGCCACTCTAATTGTACGCCAGGGTGTTGGAATGTATGCCAGTGCTAGGACAGCGATGAAGATTTTCTTCATAGTCGGTAGCAACTGGTTTGTACATTGCTGCAGCATGGCTGGGTATATTCCGTCCGTACCATGTGACTTGAAGCCGTCAAAAGACGCAAAAGCATATTTAATGGCCTCGTCCGTCACCACGGCCTTCGCAATATACCAGCTACGCCGAGTTGTTTGTCTTGGCTCACTCATAGTCTCGGTAATCGGGGCTGGTTGTGAACCAATTGTAATCTGGTTACCCGGAAAGTGAGACTCCAGCAGATAACTAAGAGTTTCCGCTTTCGTCTCAGTAAAGGTGCCATCAAGTTTTCTAAGTGAGTCCAGTTTGGCTGGTTTGCCCTTTTTCAGAACTTTAACCAACCTACTAGTTTCACAAAGCGTTTCAATCTTTTCGCAGAAATTCTTATAAGAAGCACTTTTCGATACCCGAATTAGCCTCTTATATTCCTTCTGCTTCGTTCGGTAGAGATTCCAGTCTGTCTCCAAATCAGTCTTGAGTGACCTATTTAGAAGCTTTCTAGCTTTTCTACGAATTTTTTGCAGTTCCGAGCTCCACCAGGGAACCGGTGTTCTGCCAGGGGGTTTGCTTACTGGGCACGTCAGTTCAAAACAGCGAGTAATGGCACTATTCAGGTCTTGAACAGCTTCCTCTACCTTTTGTCTCGTCCTGAGTTTGGTTGGAGTTTTGAGAGTTTTCCCTAATTCCCCCCTGAAGCGTATCCAGTTGGTTTTTCTCGGATTCCTCCTCTCCTGCAAAGTTATGACTTCGCATCCGATTTGGAATTCGATATATCTATGGTCTGAGAGGGACACCTCCGAAGAGACCCTCCAGTTAGTAACCGCCTTAAAGTATCTATTTGATAAAGTTATGTCGATCACTTCCTGTCTTCTTGACGTCACAAAAGTTGGTTGCGAGCCAACATTGTTGATAGTAAGATCAGATGATAGAATGAAATCCAGGAGATGGTTTCCTCGCATGTTGCATTTGCTGCTGCCCCAAACAATGTTTTGAGCATTGGCATCACAGCATATAACTAGGCCCATCTTCCTGGTATCGCAATAGTCAATGAGTTCAGCAATTGCCCTCGGTGGTGGAGGCACTACCGAATCATAGGGGAGATAAGCTGACGCCACGACGAAGGTCTTCCAATTTCCATTCGTTTCGTAGCTAATGGCTGCAGAAACCAAATCTTGGCCACAAAATTGTCCAAGCTTAGTCGCTGAGAGAAGGTTCGACACAGCAAGACAAGCCCTTGGTCTCTCGGACCGCTCGTCACAGAGTATCGTAGTGCCACGGACACCTCCAAGGCCACAGATGCGATTTTTCCACACCCATGGCTCCTGTATGGATGTTATGTGGGCTTTTGTATTCAACACAGAAAGCTTCTTACTGATGAGTGCAGTAGCAGTCTTGGAGTGTTGAAGGTTAATCTGAGTAAATCCAATCATTGGAAATACATCAGCTGGAAGTGTTCTAGTGGAAGGGCACGCAGAAAGTGCGCGCGCAGTTCCACCGACAGGAGTGCTTGAGGTCTTCTTCCTCCGTTTTTTCCTGTTCGAGCTATTGGAAGGGGAGGCAGCGTTGGTTTCAGTCAGCTGGCTGGTTTCGGTTGGGGTAATCTCTGCCGACCTGCATCTCTTTGCCGTCGCTGCCGGGGAAGTGCCGTTCTCAGCGCTTGCGCCTTCAACTGGCAGTGCAGTTTCTTTGCGCCGCACGATAGCCGCCTTTCTCCTTTTTCTCTTTCGCTGGCTGTTAGATTTACGCTGACCAGTGGACGCCGCCTCTGTGGCCCGTTTCACCTGTTCGGTTTCACAGGCCTCGTCGGCAGCATCGCACCTATCGGCTGTCTGTCTATTGGTCTGAAGATTAAGCGTATCAGGTTGAACCTCTCCGCCACTTTCTCCATTTTTCCAGCCTAGTCTACCGAACGTGTCGGAGATAGAGCTGCAGGAATCTTCGGAAGCAAACCTTTTCACAACTCGTAGGTCAACGCCTGTACAGGCGGGGGGTATAAGTATGTCGGTTGGGGCCTCCAGAATCCGTGCCCCGACCGTGGTCGAAAAGACCACGAGTGGATTTTCGCCCATGCGAGTACCACCTGGAGTAGTTATATCTTTTAGTTGTTCCTGTATACTTGTTTTTGGTTTGGTTCGCGATAGAGCTTTGACGGTGTATAAAACGCCGCTATAACTCTAAAACCTCGGATCACGAACGTATCGTACCGAGGTCCCCCTATCCACCACCGGGGGACGCGCCTGGTAGGTAACCAACCCGCAGGACTTAACGAACCTACTACAAAACAATAAACATGCCAGATCTTACCTTACCATATGAAAGCGGACGGACTTCAACCGCACTGAGGGGACTGCTGAAGTTATTGCAGTCTGGCCATTTCCCTCCCTTCCTGGAAGTTTTCGGTCGGTTTTAAAACTTCCCCAATTTTGAAGCCGTCGCCAATTATCGGCCCATTTTCGCCGGAAGGACAGTAGCAAACCTTACCGCACCCCTCGAAGTTTCAACCTAAGAAGCCATATCAGTTTCGTGAGCGAAATTAAAACAAAAATAGTTCTCGACCCATATGGCGTGACTAACAAAATTATTTTTTTTATTAAGAGGGCAAGAAAATAACATTAAATATTATGACTTAAGCCAACAAAATTCAACTTTAACATAGCAAAGAACTAAATCTATAAATAATAAGCACAAAAAAAAATTTAAAACAAAAAAAAATCCAAAACAAAAGCAAAAGCGAACTGACTCGTTAAATCTTGTTTCTCCCTTCCCCGTTTATCAATACTAGATGTGGTACTAAACTTGTTCTCCCCAGTGTACCTGTTATAATCTCCACTGAAATTAGCTTTTCCTACCTAAAGAGAGCTCTATTTAGGGGTCAATTAAAATATAGTAAGTATAATCCCGTTAAATCGTAGTGTCAAGGGACCTAGAGTTTATTGCGAATTATAGGGGTTTTCGAATTAGCGAGATTACGAATTATTGAAGGTTTAAAAAATAAAAATACCATTTAAAGGGATTTTATGTTTTAAATTCAAATTCAATATTTAACACAATATATTGGATATATTATGCACAAAAAACCAATTTTTCTATAAAGGTACTTAGTTACCTACATAATATGTATGTACAAAAAACATAAAAGTTACAATCTATTAAATTTTTTTTCACAAATGGACAGACACTTATGTATACGGTTAGAACTCCGTAATGTCATAGGAAATTTACGTTAGCATAACGGTAACCATTTTTGCCAGAAAGTCTGTGAATGCACGTGTTTACATTGAAACAGAAACAGCTGCCTTTACCTGCAGCTGCACTCATTTGCAAGGGTGAGTAAATCCCCTTTCGCCCCCGGATGTTACTCCAAGTCCTTTCTTTGTGATTAAACATAAACATAATGTAACAAACGTGATTCAGAGAATTGAAGATGGCGAATGAGACTTTTTTTCGAATAAACGGGGTTATCACCAGAGACTTACGAATTATAAGACGTTTTATATGACTTTGCATATGAAAATTATTGCGAATTACCGAGGGGACCGAAATGCACTGTTTTTTTACGAATAACCGGGATTTTTTCAAGGGACCTGCAGTTTATTTCGAATAAGAGGGGTTTACGATTTAACGGGGTACGAATTATCGAGATTATACTGTATTAATATTAATACTTGTGAGATTTCCCAGAAATACCTCACGAGCAAAGGGAAACAAAACTTATCACAACAAAACAAATCCGCTAACCAAAAAAAATAAAAATAAAGGAAAATGAACAATAAAAAAAAATCAAAATAAATTATAACAAAATTCACGCCACATTTAAAGACAACTGTCCGACGATTCTTTTAATTTAATTATAAAAAAAAATTGATAATAATACTGTATCCGGTTCAGCATAAACTCTTCCCAAAAAAAAAACTTGTTTTTTCTTTGTGTTGCAATACTTTTGCCAGCCACTGTTCTCCTGTTTTACTGCCAAAGAATTTCTGTCTAACAAATTAATTTTAGACAATGACTGCTCACATGCACTTTTACCCTTGACTGTATGGGGTGCACGGGAATGATGATAATATGATATATATAATTGTGTATATATGTAATATAATTTATATAATTTTTTTTTTTTTTTTTTTTTGTTAAAGAAATTTTTATTTATTTTGTCGTTCTCGTGCCCGTATACACTGTGGTTGGTGGATGACGTGGATTACTCCGGTGCGGTTCCTTAGATGAGGCTCCGCTGACACTACAAAGTCATTCAGACCTCCGTTTCCTTATTCAATATATGTATTTCGGTACGATTCGGATACTACATTTAAATAGGCGTGTACATATTTAAATGTAGGTGTACCAACAAAAAAAAATGTAGGCGGCCACGGGCATGGGACTCCTACTGCCTGACCGCCAAATTCTGGACCGGCAAACTGACTGCCAATATTCAACAATCAATTTTCCTAAAAATTACCACGTCACCAACCGTAAAAAAAACTTGTTTTAATTCCTCACTTACCCCTTTTACAATCAATGATTTCAAAATTCTTTTTATAAATTTTTTTATTCTTTTTTTTTTGTGATATTCACCGAAATACTTTCTTAACACAATGAAAACTGCCTTTCTTTTACTAAAAAAGGCCTTTATAGTTAAATTGCCTTTTTTTTTATAAAGTCTCTTGTAGGGAAAAATCCCTACATGTAGGGATTTTCGTTCTAAAAATGACACCGTAGGGAAAAAAGGACAGATTTGAATAACGTAGGGATTTTTATAAAAAAAACAATTCAGTCGATTTTTACAAAAATCGTACCCACACACCCTTAATGCAATAATGTGTTATCATCTTAATGTTCGAAACTGAAATTCGGTGTCAATTAGTCTTTCTCTTTTTCGCCTGCGCTCGGTATACCTAACGCACGGTCGAGGCGATAAACAAAAAAATACAAAAAAAATTCTTTTCTTTGAGCACCCTCGTTTGATTTATATTAAGCATTGCAAAGGTCTCTTGATATTTCATTTAACAATTTTTAATTTCCGACGAAACATTTTCATCTTATTTGTAAGTAAATTGCACCAGAATCAGATGACAAGGGCAGCAAACAACTACGCCGCGAACCCACCATAATAAAAAGTTTAAAGTTTTGTATAAACAATAAATTTATGGTAAAAATAAAGCATTTTTATTACACAATTTTTGGTTAACCTTCGAGTAACTTACTTAAGAAAGAAAAATTATCGTAGGGAAAACCGTAGGGAAAATTTAGGACACCTGTAGGGAAAAGTAGGGAATTTTATAGGCTGATGTAGGGATTTTACAAAAAATCGTGTACTATCACTGACTCGCCGTCGTTTATAGTTCCTACTGAAGTCACTACTGAAGGTAATTCGTTATTTTTTTGATTTTATTTATATAATTTGTACCATTTTCAGTCGTTCTTTACAGCTCGTCCCGCCGCAATTTGTGCACCACTCGAGGACATTTATCGGAATTTCGGGAGGAAGTATTTTGTTTGGGTTCTCAACCATATAATCTATTTCTAACACAGACATTTTTTCTTCCCCAGGTGACCGCAACAAACGAGAAGAAAAGTCTAATGTTGTCACTCTCCATGAAAACACCAGCACCATTCGACTGCATTCCTTTCCAGGCTCAGAGTCTGGCCAGAGCCAGCCCTGAACACGAGGAAAGTCGACTTCATAGTAGCGCTTCAGCCGAAGTTCCGGTGTCATTGCATCAGACGGCATATCCATAAGATAGGAGTCGAAGGACAGCCGTTGCGCAAGTTCATCAAAACTCCAGTGCGAGTTATACCAAAGGCCACCTCTTTTTAAACGTGAGATAGCTTTGATTGTGCAACCTATAATGTAAACATCAAGGGGCGGGAGGTTCAATAATGCATCCAGGCTGGAGCCAGGCGTGCTAGGGAAGGCCCCCTTGCAGCCGAGACATATAGCTTCCTTTGGAATTTGGCGAAAGCAGTAGTAACGTATTTACGCGAAAGCTTATTCCACCAAACAACCGATGCGTATGCTATAAATGGTCTTACCATAGCCGTATAAATCCATAGGACTCTTTTCGGTGATAAGCTCCCTGTCTTGCCGAAAATGCCCTTGCACTGCCAGAAAACCGACAGCGCCTTGGCAGTCTTCAGCTCAACAGGCTTGGACCAAAGAAGTTTGCTATCCAGGACGATTCCCAGATACTTTGCTTCATAGGAGAGTTGGATTGTGACGCCTTTTAGTGCACCATTCGTCGATCACGTCAAGGGTCGCCCTCAATTCTACCAACTAGATTTTGGAGCGCAGTCTCGCAGGATTTTCCGCGTTGATAGGCATGTTGCATCTGAGATAGTGGATGCAATCGCAAAGCAGCAGTGGCGTACTAAGCCCGTCAGAGGCCCGGGGCGGCAAAGCTGAATGAGGCCCTACAGCTTTAAAAAAAAGTAGCTTTACAAGATTTTGATTCAATTCACATTTGTATGTAATGTAATAAGTGTTTATTTCGTTAAAATCTGGTAAGTGAAATTTAAATTCGAATTAAATTATTTAGGCTAAATAAACATACATACCTACAATATGGAATAGATACATATGTATGGGTGAGGAAAATAAAATACGAATCGATCGACAAAAAAATAAAATAAAAACGTGTTGCACTCGGGGACTGCTGCGGTAAAGCTATTGCATAGATTTTTTTATCTTTTTCTTTTTAGCCCTTTAAGTTTTTCTTCTCTATAAAACGAAAATAGCTAGGTGTAAATAATAGGTATAAATAATTAGGTATAAATAGTGTAATTACACACCAAAAAAATTATTCATTCAAAAAATTTGAACAAAAAGAACATTATTAAGAGTTTGATCATGGAATTTCGCGCGATGTACATTTATATAGATACTAGCTGACCCGGCAAACGTTGTTTTGCCATATAAATTATTTCTTAGTGAATATTTTCGTAGGGAAATGAAAAATAACTAACTTATTGTAAGTGTGTGGGGATGTGGTCAATGACTGAAAGAGGAATTGAGCGTTGTGAACGTTTTTTCCCTTTCAGAACATTAGCGGATATTGGAGAGCGTCGTATGAACGGTGTGTATCAGCAATGAACTCAAGATTATTCATGCTAATTTTGACATTCGAATTCGAACGATAGTTTGTCGAATTAGAAGAATTTGTATTTTAAGATTCGATCGAATAGAAAATTTATTTGAGGAAAACCGGTATAATTCGAACGAGAATAGACATCCGAACGACTTGACTATTCATTCGAATCTCAAAATAAGCAGGATTATTTCTTCTTCAAATCACGATTTGTCGCGTCGCTGTACGGTCGCCAACCATGATTCCAGAAAAGTCGTCAACTAAGAAGGAGTATCCTAACCACGTTTTGGAATACTAAAAATCTAACAATATATTAAGATTCTGTACGAAAAATAAAAGTGAAACCATGACAATCGCGTTGTGGCAAAAAAATATTTTTGTTTGGAAGCAAATAAGTTGAAACGTTTTCTAAACAAACATTTTAGATATCTAAATACAATTAAACAGGGTTTTCGGTCATCATAATAACTGTCTTTATACCCTATTCTAAGGGTATACTAATTTTGAGGCGAAGTTTGATATTGCCCGTAGACCCCTAAAAGTTACTATATATCGATAGTAATGTCGATCTAGCCATGTCCGTTCGTCTGCCGGCAAAAATTGAGACTTTAACCATATATACTCTCCAGGTCCCCGAAATAATAAATTTTAAGAATTTTTGAAATCCGCCCACAGACACGCTAAAAACTCAAACTAAAAAAAAAATCAAATTTATCGAAAAAATCGAAATTTTAGCTAGAGAGCTGAAATTTTTTATGATCTTCGACTCATAAAACTGCTCGGGAGATAAAATTTCTAAAATCAGCCCACTGACACGCCCACAATTAAATAAAACAATTTTATTGCAAAGTCAAAGTTTGAGCTAGGAAACTGAAATTTATGATATAGACTCTTTAGGTGTCTGATGGGAATAAGAATAGGATAGAGGATAGTTTATTGTTTGTTTTGCTTTAACATACTTTCTCACGTTTTTTCTCTATAATTTGTTACTTTTTACCCTTCAATAGCTTCTGTTTGCACTTTCATATTCAGTTCATTAACAATCACAATGATTATTCCATACGATTTGTGCAAATTTCTGCAATTTTATCATTCAATTTGTTTCTGTTGTTTAAGACAGGGATTGCGCACTTCACAAAGAGATAGCTTGGTGAAAATGTCTATAGAGCATCCAGCTCGCCGAAGATGCGTCTGGCATATGGTGAATTGAGGTTATTGTAGCCGTGTCACGTGCATCCACGTGAGTCCCCACCGCCCATAAAGTAAATTTGTAAAAAAATATGTGGTTCATTCGGCATTGGCAGCAATGAGCCCACTTTGTGATAAACTTGGCCTTTGATTTTGAATTTTGAATTGAATTGTTGACCATTTGCAGCATTATTTTTAACTATTTCTGTTGCTCCGAACGATGTCATTTGGAAACATGAATTAAATGTTGACTTCAGAAACAGGTTAGAATCTGGATCCGTACCGATAAGTAAGCCGTTCAATCCAATTGTCTTTGTTGATTTCGTTCAGCTCGTGCCTCTTGTGATTGTGATTTACGAAATTGTGCCATGCCATGCCTTTTTTTAAATGCAATTTCGTGTGTCACTAAACATAATACTTACCGGCTCGCTAATACGTTTCGCGAAAAAATACAAAATCGCGTGTGTGCGTGTGTGAAAAAAGGAAAAAAAATCCACATAGAGCCAGTACCGGTGGCCGGTGTCAGTGCTGATAATAAAAAAAGCGTAAAAAAAGCAAGAGCGTAGGGTTTTCCTTCTGTCCCCCATCCCACTTCATCACTGTTGCTCTTTCTTGACTATTGCATGTGTCGTTCGTTTATCGTTTGTGCACTTGCAATGCTTGGGTAAAGGCAGCATCGGGCGAATAGCGGGTCGTGAGTTGTTGATTTTGTTGGTGGACCAAAACAAATGCTTCCTCGACAGCGACGTGGATGCTGCTGCTAATATGATCACTTTTAACAGGATTAAAAGTATCAAACCCAAGGTTAACGCGTGGTGTGACTCGAGCTGCAAAGAGGCTATCAGGTTAAAAGAGGTAAGTTTTCGGCTAAGCCAACCCATCTAAGGAAAGCAGTAAAAAGTTTAAACGAACCAGAAATGACTGCAATGCCCACATTAATCTTGTCAAATTCTCCTATGACCAAAAGTTGAGGCAAAAAAATACTACAAAGTCCAACTGGTAGTAAAAACTTTTGGTCATTTGTTAAAAACATCAAGAATTCGGCTTCGTCATCTATCCCGACGCTCATTCAGATAGTATTTGCCCTATCGTTCTGAAGAGGTGTTCTTCTTCGCTGGCAAAACCATTGCGTAAGCTTTTCCATCTGTCCTATTCTTCAGGACTCTTCCCGGGAAGATGGAAAACAGCATTTGTCCAGCCTGTACCAAAAAAAGGCGAATCTTCTTCTCCCTCCTCCTACCGACCAATTGCACTTACGTCCCTTCTTTCTAAGGTCATGGAAACGCTGATAAACCGTCAGCTAATGAAATATCTTGAATCGCGAAAACTTCTCAATGACCGGCAGTATGGTTTTCGCAGCAATAGGTCCACTGGTGATTTGATGATATATCTAACCGAAAAGTGGAACCAATCTCTTCATTAGGGTGGTAAAGTAAGATTGTTCCGCTTGATATTTCAAAGGCATTTGACAGAGTTTGGCATCAGGCTCTCTTGTCGGAAATGCGTGCATTTGAAATCGATGATATCCTTCTTCAATGGATTAGAAATTACCTTTCGGACCGTTCAATTCAAGTTGTTTTGGACGGCTTCAAGTCTGCAACTCACCAAATAAATGCTGGTGTCTCCCAAGGCTCTGTTCTGTCCACGACTCTCTTTCTCATTTTCATAAATGATCTACTGTCTGTTACTTCTAATCCAATCCATTCCTTTGCTGATGACAGTACCCTCAGCTTCTCACATTCGTTTCCTGGGTCACGCCCCTCATCTTCGGGTGTGGAACTGGAACGGCAACGTATGTTAAGCTCATTAAATTCCGATCTTAACAGCATAACTCGGTGGGGTAAAACCAATAGAGTGGAATTTAATGCTTCCAAAACTCAATGCTGTCTCCTGTCATGAAAGCAAAACCCACACACACTGCCATTATCTATGAATGGCACTTACATCGTTGAAACCGAAAGACTTTCCATTCTCGGTATGTGTGTTAATGACAACCTTCGTTGGAATGACCACATATTCGGTGTCGCCAAGAATGCCGCGAAATGTCTAGGCTTCCTTAAGCGTTGTAAGAAATATTTCACCCCTTCTGATCTGGCTACAATTTATAAGGCGTTTATTCGCCCGAAACTCGAGTACAACGCTCATATCTGGTCCGGTGCACCAATAACTTATTTGGAGTTACTTGACAGGATCCAACAACGCGCGATAAAACTCATTGGCGGCCGAGACATCGCGAGATCGATTGACTCTCTTAGTCATCGTCGTAATGTCTCCGGCCTTTCATTGTTTTATCGTTATTTCGACCATAAGTGCTCAAACGAAATAGCCAGAACATTTCAACCGCAACACCCGTGATGCAAGGAATGCTCATCAGTTCACACTCAAGCCTGTGTTCGGACGCACAGTGAAGTTCAAAGAATCTTTCCTCAGTCGTACAACACGAATGTGGAATGCTCTTCCCCGCTCCATTTTTCCTACACATTATAACCTACAAACATTCAAAACCAACGTGCATCGGCATCTCTGCTTTACGTCTCACCCTAATTTCCTTAACGCCCGCGCTGTGTAGCTAATACATTATAAGGGTCCCAACAAATCCCTTTAGTGCGCGCTTATTATAAAAAAAAAAGTTTGAGTGGCTATGGAATACTTAATACATCTGTGTTCTCGAACCTTCTGAACTTAACGAATCTGGAAATTTCGAGAGGTGTCACTAGGAGTCATAAATAGATGTCGCAGGAGCACCCAAGACATTCTGAGTTTATATCAGTGCTTCAACCAGTACAGTCGTGCGCGGAGAAATATTGACTTAAGCTTAACAAAAATACCCGCGAGTTATAAAAACTCAATAACAAAGGGTTCAGCAAAGGTTTACCTGCGCTACCTGTTCCCAGCAAAAATAAAAGAGGTTTTTCTATTGTGGATTATAAAACCAGAACATATTACCTGAAGGTAATAAACAAATAAAATACAGCAACACCCGGAAATTCAATCAATCATCCACAACAAGGCACGTCGACCTTTCTCCCAGTACCCATGGGTCAAAAGGAGAAGGTGAAAGCCGCCAGGGAGCAACTCCTAAGTACCATCCAACGGGAGGTCGTCATCCTAAGAAATTATTATGGAGAGGAGGTCTCAACTGACTTTGCCGTAAGATTAAATTACGAGGTTGACCAAATCCTCCATCAATTCACCGACAAGGACGTCAGCGACAACGAGGGCATGGAAACTTGCCAAATACCAGCAATCCATGCCAGTGACACAGAGCTTATAAAAGAGAAAATGAGTCAGCAGACTGATCCAGCAGCCGATCCCAGCAAAAGGCAGAAGTTAGCCAACCCCAGCGAAGACCAGGGTGAAGACGATGGCTTCACAAAGGTAGCCACAGCGAAAAGGAAGACCCCGACCAACCAATCGCCAACAACAGCAACAACATCACCAATCCCATCTACCTCAGCAACAACAAGACCAGCGACAATAAAAGAGCCAACTAACCCTGGAAGGATGCAACCACCGATTGTGTGCTACAATCTAGCAACGGCAGAAATGTATCGGCATTTCCGAAACGAAGACCATACTAAAGCCATCAACGAAGGAAGATAGCGAAGCCATCAAGCAATACCTGGTGGTGAAGAAAATTCAACATCACTCATTTACTTCGAAAGAGGACAGGAAGTGCATTCTCTTACTAAAAAAGATACACTTCTCTCACCAATCAGGCGACATCACGAGCTACCTGGGAACTCTTGGTTTCAAAGACATAAAAGCATCGCCATTCCGTTCCAGAAGGGACAAGACATCCGTGTTCAACGCCTTCGTCGTGGAATTCGACAAGAACACTGACCTGATTGCCGTAAGCAGAACCCGGAACCTGCTGGGCGAAGCAGTAAGGTGGGAGAAACTACAGCCGCACACAACCACTCAATGCCGGAACTGCCAAGCATTCGGGCATGTCAGCGTCAACTGCCAGATGAGGCACCGTTGTGTGAAATGCAGCGAGGAGCACGAACGAGGCCAGCGCAAGAGGACCGATCCTAAGGTTGGCAAACCTTACTGCGTACTCTGCAAAAGCGAAGGACACCCAGCGATCTACGAAGGATGTCCCTACAGGAAGAAGATCCTCCAAAAAAGAGAAGGAAGCAGCTAGAATAGCGGCAAAGCAGACACCATGACTACCAACATCTAGGAAATTTACACCCGGTAAGTCTTTTTCCGATGTCCTTAAAAGTAACACATATATTTCCACCAATATCCCCAAACCCAAACCCGTAAGCAAACCCCAAACAAAAACAGCCCCTGCTGCTCATCCAGAGAGAATTAAACCACCAAAACCAGCCCCCCAAGTAGTGTTAAAACCAGAAGTGATGCAAAAACCACAGCGAGTTGGTTCTTGAACGACTCGCAGAAATTCTTCGGTTGTGACTTCGTCACGCTCCTCTCAAAAATTTCCGACTTTCTCCCTCTCTACGAGGCCTGCCCCGATGAAACCGGTAAGAAACATATGTTTCTCGACTTTTGTTTTAAAGTATGTCTAGGACAATAAACCAATTGAACGTTATCTCGTATAACGTTGGATCCCTAGTTTCCCATCCTAAACGTATATCCTTCCAACATTTTCTAACGAAAAACAAACCCGACGCCGTTTTGCTCTCAGAAACTAAATTAGTCTCGAGACATAAACTTTACTTTGATAAGTACACCCTTTTCCGCACGGACAAAGATTTTGCCAAAACTGGCACTGCCATTTTGTTAAGATCATCTTTTCAATGCCAAAAGGTATTTATCCCATAGGTTTGGTTACATTTGCGGTAACCTGTGTAGTCATCGCACTTGAGAACAACGAAAATATCCTTCTGATATCTTTGTACAATCAGTGCGGAGCTTCCCAAGCTGACATAAAACACGACCTGGACCTGCTTAACGCCTTCTGCCTTAACTTCACACAATTTATAATTGGTGGAGATTTCAATGCGCGCCATCAATTATGGATGGATACTTTAAGCTCCCCGCAAGGAGTAGCTATCTCCGACTGGCTCCTTGCCAATTCACACAACCACTCCTTCGAGATTGTATCTCAATCAATCCCCACATTCCCCAGAACTCCTTCGACACTCGACTTTTTCATGTGCTCCCTTCAGCTCATTTGTAGAATTCCTACACTTTGTAACTTCACCTGTACTGCAATAGTATCAGATTCTGACCACTTAGCGGTAAAATTAGTTCTTCGTCTTCGGACAAATCTTAAAATTCTTGCTACTCCCCAGCAAGAATTCATCAATTACAAAAAAATTAATTGGGAAGTATTCCAAAGCTCCTTAACGGAAAAGCTATGGAACAACATGCCCAGCACATCGACAAATCTAAGTAATCAAGAAATCGACACCGCAATCGATACCATTGAAAACTCAATCTCTGACACTATTGCTGAACAAGCACAACCACGGATTTCCAAGTCCAAATACAACGACCTACCCCAGCATATACAAAATATGTATAAGTATAGGCAAACGCTTCGGAAAATTCTGCAAAGAATTTTTCACCGTACTCTTAGTATACACGGTGATGATTACCAGAGTGTTCACTCCCAACTCAGGTGCCTCAATACTCTCATCGACCAAAACACCAAAACATTTATAGACTCCCAGTTCAGGAAAAGACTTAACGTCATAAAACCTGGACCGGACACATTTATGCAAATTAACGAAATTGTTGGAAAGAAATCTACCATACTTGGCCAACTGCAATACAACGCAGCCTTTCTAACGTCGGACCAAGAGAAAACGAATGCTTTTGCGGACTTCTTTGAAAGTAATTTTAAACCAAATCTCCCCACCCATCTACCCGACTTTTTCTTAAACGTGAATTTTTTTTTTTTTTTTTTTTTTTTTTTTTTTTTTTTTTTTTTTTTAATTTAATTGTTTATTAATTCAAAAAGATTCTAAAACATATGTTATCATTGACCTGCGAAGCCAATTGGCTTATCTGCAGGAGATTATTAACAAGATTTAGTTCTAACAAAAGGTTACTTACTATCTATATAGGAATTTATAAGTGTCTTATTGCAACTAACATGTTAGTTAGAGGTTTAATATCTCAGAACGCTGGCCACCTTACCACATTCTCTGAAGAAAATTCATCAGTCTTCACGACAACCGATGATATGTTCACAAACCCACTACACCTTCACGACACAATCCACTACGGAAACTCAAAAAAATCCTCCGGACCTGACAAGATCTCCAACTTCGTAATTAAATAATAATAAAAAAAAAATAGCTGAGATATTTCCAATCCCGAAAAAACCAGGGGCAAACTGTATAAGCAAATTTCGGCCAATTTCCCTCCTCCCTAACCTCAGCAAACTCCTCGAAACAATGATTCTTGCCAAACTTCGCTCACTATGCTCTTCAATGGGAATAGTGCAGTGTAACCAATTTGGGTTCAAACCATACCACTCTACCTTTGACCCGTTGTTGAAGCTTCACGCTGATACAACTCTGGCTCTAAATAAAAAAGAGACCACCGTGGCATGTCTGCTTGATATTGAAAAAGCATTTGACACTGTTTGGATAGATGGTCTTGTTCGCAAGCTGATGTCACTTCACTTGCCTAATCATCTTATCCGTATCATCCATAGTTTCCTCACTAACCGCAAATTTTACGTACGCGTGGGGAATACTAATTCAAACATTAAAAATATCCTAGTCGGAGTCGCCCAAGGATCACGCCTTGGACCCGACTTATTTAGCCTCTATACCTCTGACCAACCAACAAACTCGTCAATGACAAAAACCCTGTTATTCGCTGATGACTCCATCACATATAGCTCATCGCTTAGCCCAGAAATAGCCCTCCGCAGAGTTAAGGCGCACATCCTTAGAGTCTGGGAATATTACCTACAATGGGGAATAAAAATCAATCCCACTAAAACAGAACTCATCTGTTTTAGAAATCCGTCGCATAATGGCCTAGCCACGAAATGCAAGAACCTAACGCTGACGCTCCCTAATAACACAGATGTCACAACCAGGCAAAGTGTTAAATACCTCGGAGTTCACTTTTTCGAGAGGTTCAAATTTAACCAACATGCCAAATTCACCCTTCGTAAGGCAAATCATGCCTTATCTCTTCTACGTCCTCTTATGAAAGTAAGAGGCGGTCTACAAACTAGAACGAAACTTCTGCTTTACAAGCAACTTATTCGTCCAATTTTAACATATTGTTTCCCAATATGGTATACGATAAGCCCCACTTACATGAAAAAAATAAAAATTTTCGAGCGGAAAGCTCTCCGCCATTGCACCTCCCTTCACCGTAAGCCCAACTCCTACCGCTATTATAGCAATAAAAGGCTTTACGAAAAAGCAAGAATTGTCCCGATTGACAAACACATACATTACCTCAGCACCAGGATGTTGAGAAAAACCCCAACCCATCCCAGCCCTCTTATTAATTTAATTACAGGTAATCCAGCCACAGACGATCGAATAGCAGGATCTGACAGCTTTGGGAACTTCTACGATGCTGCAGGAACACAGCACAACAGAGGTTGAAGCCACTAGACGACAACCAGCAAGGACCACCAGACGACCATGCCAACCAATAAACACCAAGGACCTAGACATAAACCCTATCAATTTCCCCATACCAGCCAACGACCGTCAGCAGTACTCAAGCCGACGTTAAAATCCCACATCCTAAACAAACAAAATGTTAGACTTAAGGAACTTTTAATTACAAAATGTAAAAGTAAATGTAATCACTAGAACAAAGTAGAGCCCCTTCTGTGCTCACCGATAAAAATTATTAGACTTAAGACATTATTAATTAATTGTAAATAGCAATAATAGACAATGTAACACAATTTGAGTACAAATAAAAATATTGTATATATATATATACCCTAGACATTCTAGTTTTGAACCGCGATAAAGAAGTGCGATAGATGACAGTAGTGAAAAGTATAGAGAAAAAGTGGAAGTATTGAATAAGAGAAAAGTGTTTGTTTATTTAAAGTGATTAATTGTGAAAGTGAATTGTTGAATTAAATAAGTGAATTATTAGAATTAGTGAATTAGTACTATAAAGATTAATTAAATAGAATTACGTTTTATCTTTTCGAATCCTAGCCTAGATGTAACAATATCAAAAAAAAACATAGGGACGGGCTACAGTCCGCTTAGGCGAACTGTTGGATACCCTATTCTTATTCCTATCCCTCCTAAGTGGGCGTGACAACAGTCTAAGTATGATTGAATTGTTAAGAACGCTCTACATATTTTGTTATATAACATTTAAAGGATTTTATAAAAAAAAACGCTCCCTATCTCAAACTTGGGTGTTTCAATAAAATTGTTTTATTTAATTGTGGGCGTGTCAGTAGGCGGATTTAAAAAAAATTAACACATGAGAATAAAGGGCCCCTAGAGAGTATATATTATAAATTTCAGTTCCCTAGCTCAAACTTTGAATTAAAAAAAAAAAATTAATTGTGCGCGTGTCAGTGGGCGTATTTTGAAAATATTTACACATGAGCATAAAGGGCCCATAGAGAGTATATATTATAAATTTCAGCTCCCTAGCTCAAACTTTGGATTTTCAAAAATTAATATACCCTTAGAATAGGGTATAAAAAAATTATTTTATTTATTTGTGGGCGTGTCAGTGGGCGGATTTTAAAATTTTTTTATCCCGAGCAGTTTAGGAGTTTAGGAGTTTCAGCTTTCTAGCTCAAAATTCGATTTTTTCCAAAATTTTGTTTTTTTTGAGTTTGTGGGCGTGTCTGTGGGCGGATTTCAAAAATTCGTAAACTTATTTCGGGACCCTAGAGAGTATATGATTAAAATGTCAGCTCTCTAGGTCCATTTTAAAGGCGTAATTTTTGCCGACAGACGGACGGACGGACGGACGGACATGGCTAGATCGACATTACTATCGATGCTGATCATAAATATAGTAACTTTTAGGAGTCTACGGGCAATATTAAGGTATGTTACAAACTATGCGTCAAAATTAATATACCCTTAGAATAGGGTATAAAAACAACGAAATGCAGTTGTTCTCAAACGGTCCTCCATCTACATCGTACTAACCGCGCCCAACGTCGTTTAATTGCGGTGATCTGACGAGAACCGATTAACTCATGTGGATAGATACCTATACACCTATATACTTTCTCACATATGCTATGTTTGTGAGAAAGAATGGGCTGTTAGGTTTTATTTTCGTTACGGAATTTTTTGATTCGGTCGGCGCGCTCAAAGCCCGTAATAAAAGCTATGCAATAGCATAAAAATTTGATAAAATAAATCCGAGATAGTTTTTTTTTTTGTGGCGTGTTATATGTGTTTTCGTGCCTTCAATTTACTAAACTCCTCAATAACTTCTGTGAAATCGATTTCTTTGGAAATTTTTCTTTCTATTTAAAGCACGGCTAGATTAACCAGTCGCTCTTGATCCATTGTAGATCGAAGATAATTTTAAATTAGTTTAAGTTTCGAAAAACTCCTCTGGCATGATGCAACCGAGATGCAAATGGTCAAGAAGTATTGAAGTATGAGCGATATACAGGGTAACGATTCCCGAAGTCCCATTTTATTATAAATTGAAAATTTTGGGACCGCCCAAGACCCGAGTTGGCATCGTCCCAGTCTTGAGTGACCTATTTAGAAGTTTTCTAGCTTCTCTTCGGATTCTCCGCAGTTCCGAGTTCCACCAGGGAACCGGCGTTCTGCCAGGGGGTTTGTTTACTGGGCACGTCAGTTCAAAACAGCGAGTAATGGCACTATTCAGGTCTTGAACAGCTTCCTCTACCTTTTGTCTCGTCCTGAGTTTGGTTGGAGTTTTGAGAGTTTTCCCTAATTCCTCCCTGAAGCGTATCCAGTTGGTTTTTATCAGATTTCTTCTCTCCTGCAAAGTTATGGCTTCGCATTCGATTCGAAATTCGATATATCTACGGTCTGAGAGGGACACCTCCGAAGAGACTCTCCAGTTGGTAATCGCCTTAAAGTATCTATTAGATAAAGTTAGGTCAAGCACCTCCTGCCTTCTTGACGTCACAAAAGTTGGCTGTGAACCAACACTGTTGATGGTAAGATCAGACGATAGAATGAAATCCAGGAGATGGTTTCCTCGCATGTTGCATTTGTTGCTGCCCCAAACAATGTTCTGAGCATTGGCATCGCAACATATAACTAGGACCTGGCATCCGCGATGGCATGGTTTTTAAAACGGAGGTTCGGTCTTCGTTGCCTTCTCGAACCTTTGATGTGCATTCGCTCAATGTAGTCGACGTGATTTAGCGTTTAGTACAGCTCATAGAGTTCGCGGTTGTATCTTCTCCTCCATTCGCACTCCTCACACTCCTCGCACACAGGACCAAATATCGAACGGAGTATTTTTCTTTCAAAATCCAGCATTCGGCACCATAAAGCAGGACTGGCAGTGGCAGGATTAAGGTTCGATAGAGCATGCATTTTGTTCTCCGAGTGAGGAGTTTTGTACCCAGTTCTTTGGCCAAAGCGAAGTAACAGCAGTTTTCTAAGGTAATTCTCCGTCGGATTTCCACTAAGGTGTCATTTGTGGAGTTGATGTTTACTCCAAGGAAGGTGAGCTCTTTTACTACCTCGAAGTTATTACTATCAATAGTGAAGTATTGTCCTAGGCGGTAGATATTTTTTGGTTAAATCAACTTCAGGTAAAGGACCAGTAGATTTCTCTAATGAGAGAAACATAAATTTACAGTACAGAAGTAAAAAAACATCACTTGATTCATTAATAACACAGACTTTAAGCTAGGTACTAGCAAAAACGTAAAAAAAAATGTTTATTTTCTTATTAAGAAAGTGAGAAAGTAAAATGCACTCAGCATAGCATGTTGGCTATTGTTTGACGTATGGAATGAAAGGTCAAGGTTCCTGTCTCGCGGTAGGGATTAAGATTTTTTAAGATTTTTGTATTTCTTTTGGTACGACAATTATGCAACACGTATTCGTAGAATTCTTTTGGGAGGAAAAACGTGCTATTTATTTGGGCTTGAACATTTTTGGGTTGTAATTTAAAAATTCAATCTGAAATTTATTAAGATTTATATGAAAATGCGTCCAATTGTCGCCCGTTTTTGAGAAAAGGGTCCAAAAAGCACTTATTTTGAAATATCGTCGCCATGCGTCAAGAGAGCAGAAATGTCGCCCATCGGTAACCTTGCTTCGGTGACTACGTTTCCGTCGCTGTTTCGAAGAGGCTACGTCCGGGTCTTAAAGCCAGCAGCCAGTTGCTTCGCTCTCTTGTAAAATCTCCGAATGTCGTTTCGATCGCGAGACTCTTCTATATCCTTAAGCTGGGGGACTGCGTACGCCCCCTTATTTCTACGCAGGATCTTCTTCTCCTCCCACCTTCTAGTTTGGATGGTGCCGGTGTGGTGGCTTAATGATGTTGATTCAACGGGCTATGCTGTCGACGACTATTGTCGTCAGAAGGGGCACCAATTTCAGGCAGGCCGTTGTTTGAGCGTCAACTAAGAACTGCCCATAGGACATTTCGTTCTGCCCCCATTCTCCCCCACCCTCTCACTCACCTCCTTTCTTCCCTCTCCTCATTTCCTCCCTTTCATGCATCCTTTCCTTCTCCTTTTCCACTATCGCCTGGGCTGGACTTAAGGTGTCAGACGACCCGTGCCGATAGTCAACCTGGCAGAGGACCCAGTTCACTAAATAGCTCTGTCGCGAACGGAGTATCCGGATACCTGGCGACCTCCGGATTAGCCAGCCTTACCATCACTCCCGCATCACTCAGTGGCTATATGTATCGGTCGTAAGACCAATTCTTTCATATGGGGTTGCTGCCTGGGGGACTGCCATAGGTAAAGCTACACATTATGATAAGCTGGGCAAAGTCAAACGCACAGCTGGTATGTGCATAAGCGGAGTACCTACTCCGACCCACTCGCTGCGCAGCACTAGATACTTTTGCTACATCTGATACCCCTCGACATTTGTAGCAGGCAAACAGGGGCCTGTTCTACTGTCCGCCTAAAAGCTACCTCGCAGTCGGTTAACAACAATATTGACCACTCCATTATTTTGGACTCATTCGAGTCTCTACAAGGAAACATAAACTAAACCATACCTCAATTACAGTTGGGAAAGAACTTCCAAGTCACTATTCCTTCCAGATCATTCTGGGATTACGCTGTATTTGCGGAAGATAAATCGATCTACTTCTACACTTATGGATCAAAAACTACTGTTGGGTTGGTGGAGGCGTTTTTCTCCGTTGTGTTTTAGTCTCTCTTTCCATCTTTCTAATCATTGTAGCGTATTTCAAGCGGAAATCGTGGCGATAAAAGAAGCCCTGAAGTGGCTGAAGAGAAATGTGATATCCACAAAGGACATCCGTATATTCTCAGACAGTCAAGCCGCGACTAAGCCCGTTGATTCAGTCTCAGGGAGATGGCGGAGCAGTTTAACATTCACCTCTGTTTGCCGGGGCATAGAAACATTCCAGGAAACTGTGGGCTAGATGAACTCGCCAAAAAAGGAACCAAACTACCTTTTTTTACCTGAAAAGTGTTTTCTGGGTATACCAATCGTTACTTGCAAACTTTTATTCAAGCTGTCCGCAATCGAGAGGTTTGTTATCTAGGTGGACAAGTAGTAATACATGTCTAGCGCTAAGCATATATGGCCGAAGCTGGACCTGAGACGCTCTAAGAGTCTAATCTCACTAAACCGACTGCATATTAGCTCCACTATAGGTGCCATTACAGGGCACTGCCTGATAGGCAGGTACGCATGGAGGCTTGGCGTTTATTTAAAAGACTTCTGCAGAAGCTGCATGAATGATGAGGAGGAGGAGACTACACTTCACCTTCTTTGTACATGTCCTGCTCTCTTCCATAAAAGTAATCTCCGTCTGGGAGATTTCTTGCTTAATGACCTAAGTGACTTGGGTAACACTGACGTAAGAAGTCTATCGCGCTTTATAAGAAGCTCCAAATGGTTTAACGAATAGTGAAAGAAACCCCTAGATCCGAGTGGTATCACAATGGACCTAACATTGGTCAAAGTGTGTTGGCCGTAGGCTGACAGCCACCCCAAACCAAACCTAACCGAAGCTAGCTCTGCAGCGACAACTAAACCGGCGGAACCCCGCCTCTTCCAACACATCTTCTGCTGATGATGACCCATCATCTCCAGAGGACTTAGTTGCAACCATTGTGGAGAGATCTGTACCAGTAAGCAATGATTCTGAAACTGGTGCAGATTAATCTCCATCACTCCAAGCTAGCGTCCGCTAACTCGCTGCTCCGCCTCAACGAAAGAGGCTTCGACATTATCCTCATCCAGTAACCCTGGATAGTAAATGACATCGTCACGGGATTGAGGATGGATAAGAGGCTACATCTTGGCCAAAACATCGCCTAACTTAATTTCTCTACGTCACCGTAACACAAATGACCTTGCAGTAACACTGCTCAAATCTGACGCCTTTAACATCTGGCTGGCATCAAATCATATTGCGTGAGGAACCTTGTTCGAGATGCCGAATTGAAAAGAGAGGCAATTGTGCTAGGGTGTGACACCAACGCGCACTACGTACTATGGGGGTGACACCAACAGTCGAGTTGAGTTCATTTTCGATTTTATTGTTAGTACTGACCTCGTAGTCTGCACAAAGGTATAGCCCTACCTTTTAAACAATACCCCGACAGGAGGTGATATAGTTCACTATCGTCTCACACTAACTTTACTCAATTCATTTCAATTCAATTTATTGGCAAAGTAGAAGTAAGAACAAGTGTCTTTAGTACATTTAGAATTTAAATACATAGAAAATACATACTAAGAAAAGTTAAGGTTTAAAATATTAAATGAATATTAAATGAATATACCATTTAAGAAATTTGTATATTTAGAGAAAAGAAAGGAGGGGCTGGTTTAACAAGAAGAAAAAAAGAGGAGAAAATTAGGATAGTACATAGGGGCGGGCTACAGTCCGCTTGGGCGAACTTTTGGATACGCTATTCTTATTCCTGTCCCTCATAAGTGGGCGTGACGAAAGTCTAAGTATGGTTGAATTGTTAAGAACGCTCTACATATTTAGTTATATAACATTTAAAGGATTTTATCAAACAAAAACGAAGCTTTTGTAAAAAAAACGCTCCCTAGCTAAAACTTTATTTTTCAATAAAATTATTTTATTTAATTGTGGGCATGTCAGTAGGCGGATTTTGAAAATATTTACACATGAGGTTAAAAGGCCCCTAGAGAGTATATATTATAAATAGCTCCCTAGCTCAAATTTTGGTTTTTCAATAAAATTGTTTTATTTAATTGTGGGCGTGTCAGTGGGCGCATTTTGAAAATTTTATCTCCCGAGCAGTTTTAGGAGTCATAGATCATATATAAAAAATTTCAGCTTTCTAGCTCAAAATTCGATTTTTTCGAAAATTTTGTTTTTTTTGAGTTTGTGGGCGTTTCTGTGGGCGGATTTCAAAAATTCGTAAACTTGATTATTTCGGGACCCTAGAGAGTATTGGTTGAAATTTCAGCTCTCTAGGCGCAGTTTAAAGGCCTAATTTTTGCCGACGGACGGACGGACGGAAGGCTAGTTCGACATTACTATCGATGCTGATCATAAATATAGTAACTTTTAGGGGTCTACGGGCAATAATAAAGGAATGTTACAAACTATGCGTCAAAATTAATATACCCTTAGAATAGGGTACAAAGAATATAAAGATTAAAGAGAATTACGCGCGACGAATTCAAATATAGTTGGAAGGCAGCGTTATAAGCTTCAATGTCCGCTGCTACGAACTAATTGCAGTTTCTAGAAAAGATAAAGCGGTAAATGGTTTCGTATAATCTTGTGCATGAACACACAGCATTTTATTTTCCAAAAATTCTGAAGTGAACAGTCACGGACAAGTTTGTGGTAATTGGATATATGATCATACCTTCTTATAACAAAGACATATCGCACCATATCATTAAAAGCAACAAATAGTTTGTGCTGACAACGGGAATCAAATTTGGGATACACAATGATGGCATAGACAAAGATTGATGGACTTAGCCAACCCTAATTTAGTATCCACAGGTGAAAACTTGAAAATAAGTACAGCTTACGTAAACCTGCATAAATACGTGACACAATATAATTTGCATGGTCAAAAGCAGGAAAGAGATTTATTCAATTTGTACCCAAGGTTTGTTACTGTATCTGAAAACTTAAGCATCGTGGAATAGACGGTAACTCGTCATAGTCGTGCAGTTTTTTTTCCTTTCATTGGGTATAAGCTCAGACCAATATTTTGAGACCATTTCACTATTAAAGAAAGATCAGAAATAAATCTACTCATTAGATCCTCTACCAGTTCAATTGGTCGTGAAAGGTATATACGTGCGTCGTTAGTATAGAGATAAATAGATGCATTGCAGCTTGCTTGAGGATAGGAATGTCATTAATATATGTACAAAACAGGATTGGACCAGGGATTGAACACTGAGGTACTCCAGCAAGTATATTTGTTGGTCTAGAGTATTTTTGTTCAACAAAAACCCTTTGTGAACAATTCGAAAAATATTTTTTTTATTAAACACACCAAGTAGGTACTCGCTGAAACCAAGGTAAAATCTCAATTTCATACATAAAACGCCATGATTTGCCGTGTCAAAGACTTTAAAGAAAGTAAGCAGAGCAGCGCAAGATAGTCCTTATCAAAGACTTTGATCAAAGCCGTGGAGCAGTTATGTTGGTCCCCGAAACCGGACTGCACATGCGTCAATAAATTGAAACTAAAAACTTAAAAAAATCATACCTGAGCTTACTGGTTCCATAGAAAAAAAATGTTTGATACAAGTAAAGGGTAATACGATCTGCTGAAGATCACGTGATCCAAATGACTCTTCTCTCTCTCATTTCTAATTCTCTATCACATTTGAAAGTGAAATAAAACGTTAGTTTCTTTAAGACAAAGCTTAACTTCATAATTTGATATTCTGCCAGCTAAAAGGGTATTCTGCTCCTTTGTAAGTTGGTGCAAAAACTATTTTCATTCAATACAATTTGATCTTCGCCATGGTTGATGAAAAGGTTTGTAATGACATCACCGAAAACTCTTCCTAACAAAAATGTTAAAGAAACGATACAAAGACGAGTTAATACTGAAAATTTGCAATTTGGTTTATTGGTGTTACATGGATGGATTGCCGAAAGAAAAAAAGACATTCAGCGGCAATTTCGAGACCGGTTGGGTTTAAATGTTGATAAACCAAATCCCGGTTTGGAAACACGGCATGGAAAGACTGATTTGTATTTGATTAAAAAAATGCATTTGTTGTTTCATGCTGCCGTGAACTCGATGCTCCAAAATTTATAGCATATTTTAAGTATCCCTGGTACAATATACCATCCACCGTCCACAAATACTTGATTCTTGGCAATGACATAATTTCATCGGTTTTTTTTACGCTGAGCTGAGCGAAGAAGCCCAGGAAGCCCGTACTGAGGACTTTAGGAGATAATAAATAACCGAGAAAATACGAATGTGGATTTTCAGTTTTTTTTTTGCTGTCATCAGATTCGGTGCTAACAAGTATGCGCAGGATTCTAAAAAAAAAGATCTTTCACTTTTAAATCAATTTAATTTCACTTAATTGGGTTTTTGAAACTCAGACATATATTTATATCATATGTATAATTTTTTTTTTCAAAAAACTGGGCATTTAAGTAGGCGTGTCGGAAATCGGCTCTGCAATATCTTGGAAATGGTCCTAGAAGCAAACGTGCAGAAGTTTAGGTTACTAACGGTAGCCGCTGATTTGATGCCAACTTTTGGGGTACTCTGCCCCACTGTGCGTCGTAAGATAAAGTGGGAAAACATAAATCCATCATTTCTGATAAGAAGCAAGAACTGGATAAGCTTAACAATGTTCTTACCTTCGCTCTCAAAACAGCATTCAGCGAATACGAGCTGGTTCACGACCACCGTGATAGAGTACAGAACTCAACAACCTTCGCTTCAAGAGCAGAAATAACTTCAACACAGCCAAATGAACAAGACAGAGACTGGGAGATCTACAAAGAAAGCCTATCTCTTTCCAAAACTCAGGTAAGAAAAGCGCAACGTAGATCTTGGCGCCATTATGGTCAGTGCATCGAGAACACATCTCAATCAGTCAGACTGCGCAAAGTCCTTTCCAAAACACCCTCTACACCTTTCTCTTCCTCCTTTATGACGAGGTTATGATCAGTATTAAAGGGATCATAAACCTCCTACTTTACTGCATCCCTACTGGCCGCCTTTGGGGTTCACCGATTTGACCTCAATAAAAATTGGCAGCTGTCCAGGTTTCGAATCATTTCATCAGTAAGGTAATTCAAACGCTGGTGCAATTGCATTTGTGTGATCCAGTAATGACCTGCATATTTTGTACCCTCTACACATAGTTTCCTAATAAATCCGAAGGAACATCGACGGAATCCAAAGAGGACTCGCTCAACTATTAATGGACACTCATTTACCCGGCTGTACGCCTATACCTAATCAGAGACCTGCCTCAGATTGTACTGTTCGCTCATAGAACTTGCCTTAACTTGTCAGTGATGAGAAACTTAAGTGGGCAGTTGACAGTTTCGAACCGGACAAATCCTCGGGATGGGATTTTTCCGCTCAGTATCAGATCAAATTCGAAACAATACGGCAGAGCCTGACGTACATTCTGGCAGGCTGCCTGTTACTGGGAACCATACCCGACACCTAGTCCGATGTAAAAGTGGTATTCATACCAAAGGCTGGCAAGACCTCACACACAACTCCCAAAGATCTAAGGTCAATCAGCTACGTTCAATTAAATTCGATTATGCATGCCCTTCGAAGAGTCAGCATTTGCGAATCAGTCTGCTCTTGTGGAATTGATACTTAAAACCATAGTGATAAATGCTTCATGTAGTCCTATGGGGGGACAAGTACAGCGGGACCCCTCCAAGGGGGATTTCTCTCCCCATTACCCTGGAGCCTTGTTCTCGATGAAATCCTGGCGGAAATATAGAAATATGATTTAAGACTCAAGAAGAAGTCGGCACCGCAGTCTTTGTATATAGAGTTCTATAGTAGTCTCATCAACTCGAATTTGAAAACGGCAAACTCGACAGAGGCGGGAGAAAAAGTGGTGGCGTTTGAAGGTTTGTGTCTTAAATTTTGTTCTCTCTCTTTATCGAATCATTCTAATTTTATGTAGGTATTTATTTTTCTGTGTAACAGCCGAATACTTTTGATGATTTGTATTGTTGCGTCGCTTCGGCAAATAGTATGTAGGATGAGAGGGATATGATGGAAAAATTAGAAATCTGACTTTGTCGTCTGCGAGTAGAATGTATGATGAAAGAGGCGATTCGTTTGAAAGGAAAAATTGAATAAAAGCTAATTTCGGTATTTTCCATCAAATAAGGAATTATGAATTTATGGATTTTTAGACTTTTGCTATTTTCGCTGTATCTCGTTCAAAAATGTACCGATTTATATCATTTCTTCAGTATTTGATTCGGAAATATTCAATTTGTGTTGTATCAGCCGTAATTCAAAGAAATGGTTGTTGGATAGGTATATTTACCTATTAGCGAATTGATGACCTACATTAATATTCAGACAGGTCACCTGTCGTTTTGCAGTTTTTTGTAATATATTCGTGGTCAGCATCGATAGTAATGTGTATCTACTATGACCGTCCGTCCGTCCGTCCGTCAACCCGTCGGCAAAAATTAATTCATTTACACTGGAGCTAGAAAGCTGAAATTTAAACCAAATACCTACTATAGGCCCGAAATAATAAATTTTAAGAATTTTTAAAATCCGCCCACAATTTCAAAAGAACAAATTTGTGAGCTAGAAAGCTGAAATGTGGAATATATTGTCTTAAGGCGCCCAAAATGCTGTGGGGGTTAACATCGCATCGTCGCCTCGGCAAGTAGTATGTATGATGAGGGGATGATGGAAGGCACGAAAAGTTTTGAAATGAAAAATTTAATAAAATCTGGTTTCAGTCTTTTTCCTCAAATAAGAAATTTTGAGTTTATCGCTTTTTAGACTGTTACTATTTAGGCTATATCTTGTCGAAAAATGTTCGGATTTGTATCATTTCTTTTGTAATTGATTCAGAAATATTCAATCTAATTTATAAAGAGATGTCATGTTACTTTTAATAGGTTTCTACCTATACGATCAATATTTATTTTATTCAAATTTTATTATTTATTTATTTTCTTCTTAAGACAATTGGAGCTGGGCGAACGTCTGCCATTCCTAAAGAATTTGAAGATGAAATAGCTCGAAACCTAATAGCACGTTGAATGGTTCCTTCTGACAGAATAGAAATGCCAGAAATAGGCGGGGGAGTTCATCTGACCATGCAGGGACCTGCTTAGAAAATCACTACAGCGCCCTCCAAACAGCGTTTGTCGTAAAAGTATATGTACTAAGGGGGGAAATCACATCTACGCAATTTATACATCCAGATGAGCCCAGCGACACATTTAATAGCTTGCTCATTGCAGGGACGTTTGAACCTCGCTAATCCATCGCCAGCAAAGAATAACTGATACCAATTAAGGTCCGTCACTTTTTCTTTAAGCAGATAATCAAAGGCAATATGATTAGACTTAGGACGATTCCCTGGTGTACACCTCTTTGATTGCGAAATATTCGGTGACGCCAACTGTACATCTTACTCTTGTCTTTACTCGCTCATACATGTATACATGTCCATGTCCATCCGTACGTAGATTTCTGTAACTCCTCGTTGTCTTAGCGCTACCCATAACAGATCCGTTGGTTGTTTATTATAGGACGTTCCAAAATCAACCAACACCATATGCAAATCCTTCAAAGAATCACGATGTTTTTCTATCATGATCATTATACTTTGGATTGCATTTGTGGTTGATTTACCTGCGACAAACCCGTACTGGTCTTCAGATAGCCGTATTATTTTACGGATTCGGCTATTTAATACCCCCTGAACGATCTTCGTGGTGTGTGACATCAGCTTCATTGAACGGTATTTATCAGTCTCGCGTATCGCCTTTTTCTTTGTACAAAATAAGAAGAAAACTCCCTCCACGGGGTAGGCATTGGATCGCCACTCATCAGTTTGGAGATAAGAATCATGAGCCATTTGCACCCGATATCTGCCATCTTTTTCAAGAACTCTGAGGGTTTCTTGTCCGGCCCAACTACTTTCCGATTTTTGGAGTCTTTGACCGCCTTCCTAACTTCTTCAACAGTAATGTCGTGTACTTCCTCAGTGTTAGAAACGGCTCTCGGAAAATATATCCGATGAAATTGGTTAATTAGTAGTTTTTCGTCATCCACAAGAAGCAGCCCTTGAGCATTGTTGATGAACTTTGGCGAACGGATTTCCTGGGCATTCCTCCTTCTCTCAGCGGCAAATTTTGAAAATAGTTGTTTTTCTGTTCAAGCTGCTTTGTTGGAATTCGTGGACAGCCTTCTGACACTTTTTTGTCACTAATCACTGCTTTAGCTTCATACCATGTTTCTTTGCTGTATTGACAACTTTGTTGATGATGCGATGGAGATAATTTTTCATATTTGCAATAAATGCTTGACTTTTTTTGTCCAGGTTGTACCATTTCATTTTCACAAACACTTTTCTGTGAGGAGGAGGCGGTTTTGTTGGGCGATTGCCTCTTCCAGGATGGGTGTTTTCATAAACGTCTGACTAACTAAGGCCTGCGTTAGACGTGTTCATAAAGTCAGATTTTTGATAGAACTAACTTAGATGAATTGAAGACCTTATGACTTGCACATGCTTAGGCTACCCGCGAAGGGTAGTCACCTTGTCGAGTGCAACATCCTTTGATGGTGCCGGTGTGGAGGCTTAACGATGTTTCATACATCCACTAAGAACTGCCCAAGGACATTCCGTCCTGTCCCAATTCCCCCTTTTTCTCCCCTACCCCTCTGTCTCCTCTCTCCTGATTTCCTCCCTCTGATTCTCTCACTCCTTCTCCCTTTCATTATCCGCTGGGCTGGACTTAAGGTGTGATACGACCCGTGCCGAAAGTCGGCCAGGCTGAGGGCCCAGTTTAAAAAATAGCTCAGTCGCCCACGGAGTATCCGGATACCTGGCGATCTCCGGATTAACCAGCCTTACCTGCATACTGCGGATCTCTGTGCAGGCGGACCTCCTTTCTCCGCTACTCGTGGGTCCAAAATATGAACAAACAAAACAAAAACAAAAACAAAAATAAAAACATCGAGACCGGTATCTCTTCTAAACCGGGCGGTAGTACGGCGACCTTGCTGTCTACTGACGCGGCTCCTGCAACAAAGAGTAGCACTGCGACTGTGAGTAATCGTGGTCCAGTTGCTGCCAGCAGCAGTGAGCCTAATATAGGCAAAGCAATTCCTAGCAGCGGTAGGATTGTGGCACTTCATGGCCCTTCCGTTGCTAGCCTTACAAATCCTAGTACGTCTCGTAGTGGATGTTCGCGACAACGCACTCCCTCGAGGGCGTACTACAAGGACAGGCGAAATGCCATAAGGACTCTGAAGGTCTTTGGAGATATTCTGGAGACCAACAGAACACCACAGCAGATCGCCAAATTAAAATGGGCCCAAGGCTTCCTAGAGAAGGACAAGAGCGCTAACAAGGACTTCACGTCCAAGCGCCAGAGATCGGTGGAAGAAACCACTTCGGTTTCCAAAAAACCCAAGGTGCATAACACCAGCACCACCTCACATTCTGCCCCCAAATCTCAAAAGTCCTTCAGCGATGTCCTAAAGGACAAAATCGTGGTCGCGGTGATCGACCGCAGTGATCCGGAGGGAAGAATTTCCCCCGAACGATGGCATAAGCTGAGGAACAAGCTACTTAGCCTCTATCTGGCCTTCATGAAGGACCACCCTGGACCAGCTCCAGTAACTGAGGATGCCGGACTACACCAAGGGCATATCCGGCTCGTCGCCTGCGACAATATTAGATCGTTGGATCTGTATAAGATCGCCATAGGCAAACTCGGGGAGGTTTGGCCTGGAGCGAAGCTTGAGGTTGTTGCGAAGGAGGACATCCCTAGCAGACCGAGGGCTCGTGCTTGGATCCCTGCTGAACCCCCCTCCGCAGAAGAAGTATTGTCGGTTATTAGACTGGGCAATCCCTCACTCCCAACCCACGACTGGAAAGTTGCGAAGCTGGAAGAGCATAGGGGATCCTTCAGATCAGCTATTATAGTGATCAACCAAGAATCCCTGGCTCCTTTGGCGAAGACCAACGGCGCAATCCAGTTCGGTTGGGATAAGATTACACTTCGGGTGTACAAAAAGGATGACCCAGAAGCTAATAAGCCTACGCATCCCTCTGATACAGGACTCAACACCCCTGATCCTGGAGCATCAATCTCCCTTCCATCCATGGAAGATGATGAACCAACTGTGGCTGCTCCCACTCAGCCCTCTACGTCCACTGCTAACACCAACTCTAGTATGGACACGGAAGACCTCCTCAGCAAAGTCCTTCTCAGCGAGGACGAGCTCTTAGGCTCGTCCTCTGACTCTGACTCAAATTCAAACAACACCGTGGTGGAGACTCCTCTGCCTGATTGCGACGATCAATGTTGCGATTAGTACAGATCAACCTCCACCACTCCAAAAAGGCTTCGGCCTCCCTTCTTATCCGTCTTTCTAGAGATGGAGAAGATATGGTCCTGATCCAAGAGCCATGGATTGTTAACAACCTGGTTCGAGGACTCCGGACTCATGGATACAAATTGTTGTATGCAACTGACAAAGGTAAACCTAGAACTTGCATACTTGCAAAAAGTAGCTTAAATGTATTTTTACTCCCTAATTTCAGCGACCGTGATGCAACCGTCGTGAGTCTAGAGACTGTTCGAGGCACCTATTGGATAGCCTTGGCTTATCTGGCCCATGACCACGTAGGGTCCTTGCCTGGTGTCAACCTAGAGGGACTGATCGCGGCAGCTGAACATCAAAAAACTGGTCTCATTATTGGATGTGATGCCAATGCGCACCATTCAGTATGGGGCAGTTCTGACATCAACGACAGAGGTGAGTCTCTTTTTGATTATATTCTTAATACTAATCTCATTGTGTGTAACACTGGTAGTGAACCTACCTTCATTACAAAAGATAGACAGGAGGTTCTAGATATAACTCTGGTCTCCGACTCAATCCATCAGGAAATTGTAAACTGGAAAGTCTCGGCGGAACACTCTTTTAGTGACCACCGTTACATTCAATTCAGCTTAGCCAATGACCCCCCCAGCCAGCCAGTTTTTAGAAATTATAGGAAAACTGACTGGCTCAAGTATAGAGAAGTGCTGAAAAGTTCAATGAAATCTGAACTCCTTAGTCCTCCCCGGAACACCATAGAGCTAGATAAGAAGGTCAGGGTACTCACCTTGGCCCTCAATAAGGCTCTGACCTCTGCCTGCCCGCTCACACGGCCTAGAGGCAAAAAGAAGCCGGTTTGGTGGACCCCAGCACTAGGACCTCTGAGAAGCAGTTGTAGAAAACTGTTCAACCAAGCCAAGTCCACAAAAGCTGTAGCCGACTGGGCTTCATACAAAGCATCTCTCAATGCTTACAAAAAGGAACTGAGGAAAGCCAAACGCTCGTCTTGGAGACTCTTCTGTGGAAAAATAGAGGAATCTTCGGAGGCATCTAGGCTAAGAAAAATCCTCTCAACCAACCCAGGTATGCCCAGCTTTTTAAAAAAGGCGGACGGCTCCTGGACCACTTCCAGCGAAGAATCGCTCAATCTACTACTGGATACACATTTCCCAGGTAGCTCCCACGTTACTAGCAATATAAACCTGTCTAGGTCAATTGCACGTACGACTAACTTTAAAGGTCTGATTACTAGGGACAAACTGCTCTGGGCGATACACAGCTTCAAACCATACAAATCCGCGGGGCCAGATGGCATAATACCAGCTGAAATGCAAAACACCTCGGATATCATCTCGCCTTTGCTTGAGATAATCCTGAAAAGCTGTGTAAAAATGGCATACATTCCGCTGTTATGGAGAGAAGTAAAGGTCGTATTCATACCCAAAGCCGGTAAATGTTCCCATGTAAATCCTAAGGATCTCAGACCCATAAGCCTATCGTCATTCCTTCTAAAAACATTAGAAAGGTTAATTGATATCCATCTACGTACTAACATAGATACAAGACTTTTGTCTACGGCTCAACATGCATATTGCAAAGGCAAATCTGTTGAAACAGCCTTACATACGTTAGTACGCTCAATCGAATACTCCCTTCACCATAAGGAGTACACTATGGTTGCATTCCTGGATATTGAGGGTGCTTTTAATAACGTCAATACATCCGCGATCGCAAATGCACTGTCAGATCTAAAGGTGGATGACTCACTTGGTGAGCTTATTAATCTACTTCTCACAAGTCGGATTATAAACTCGAAACTGGGTATGACATCGGCCAGAAGATCTGTCAGTAGAGGCACGCCACAAGGTGGAGTCCTATCTCCCCTCCTTTGGAACTTAGTGGTGAACAAGCTGCTGATGTGCCTAGAAAAGGAGGGTTGCAGGGTGATTGCCTATGCAGATGACGTTGCAATTGCCGCCTCAGGGAAGCACCTAAACACCTTGAAAGAACTTCTCCAAAACGCTCTTAATAAGCTAACTACATGGGCAGATCGTTGTGGGTTGGGTGTTAACCCCCACAAAACCGAACTTGTTCTATTCACTAGGAAACATAAAGTTCCATACATTGATCCCCCCTCTATCAGGGGCACAAGTCTAGTCTTTTCAGACGAGGCAAAATACTTGGGTCTCATTCTGGATAGAAAGCTTAGCTGGAAACCTAACATTCAGGAAAGAGTTCGTAAAGCTACAGCAGCACTCTTCTCCTGCAAAAAAGCTATTGGTAACAAATGGGGGCTCCAACCCCGCATTACCAACTGGCTATACATCTCGGTAATTAGACCGATACTTATGTACGGGGTGGTTGTTTGGTGGACTGCCCTTGATAAAGCGATAAATCGCGATAAGCTAGGCAAAGTCCAACGTACAGCTTGTCTCTGCATGAGTGGTGCACTGCGCACTACCCCCTCTGCTGCAATGGACATTCTGTTTCACCTGACACCCCTGGACATCTTTAGCAAGCAAGTGGCTGCTAGTGCGGCTATCCGCCTCAAAACAACGTTTCAATGGTCCGAGAATGAAATCGGCCACGCTTCTATTCTGAAAAAATTTAGAATCCTCCCCAGTAACATAGATTACATCATCCCTCAGACCCTTTTTGACAAAAACTTCAAGGTCAAGATCCCTCCCAGAACATTCTGGGAAGGGCCACTCGTCGAAAATAAATCGATCCATTTTTATACCGATGGATCCAAAACCGACGAGGGGGTAGGAGGTGGTGTGTTCTCTGACAGGCTGAATCTCAGCCTCTCCTTTCGACTCCCTGATCACTGCAGTGTGTTCCAGGCAGAAATCTTGGCTATTAAAGAAGTCCTGTCGTGGCTGAAGAAGAACGTGATATCCGTTACGGATATCTGGATCTTCTCAGATAGTCAAGCTGCATTAAAATCCCTGGATTCTGGGTCCACAAACTCTATCGTAGTCCGTGACTGTCGGTCATCTCTAGTGGAGATGGCGAAGCATTTTAACATCCACCTATGCTGGGTGCCAGGACATACAGACATTCCAGGGAACTGTAGGGCGGATGAACTCGCCAGAAAAGGAACCACACTGCCCCTTTTACCTGATAAAGGTTCACTAGGCATCCCAATCGCTACATGCAAACTCATGTTTATGAGACAGACCATTGAGAACTGTAACCTTAGGTGGACAAGCGGCAACACTTGTCTAGCGACAAAGCAGATTTGGCCAAAGCTGGATCTGAAACGCTCTAAGTGTTTGATTTCTCTAAACAGACTTCACATTGGTGCTATAATTGGTGTGATCACCGGACACTGTCTCATAGGCAGACATGCAACAAGGCTTGGCGTCCATGCAAATGACTTCTGCAGAAGCTGTATGGACGAGGAGGAGGAGGAGACGGTTCTCCACCTTCTCTGCACGTGCCCTGCTCTTTCTCAAAGACGTAAACTCCATTTAGGATCCTTCTTTTACAATGATCTTAACGATCTCATTAACACCGGCATAAAAAGTCTGTCAAGCTTCATCAAAAGCTCCAAATGGTTCAACGAGTAGGAGGATGATACATCCGTGTGGCATCACAATGGGCCTGTCACTGGCCTAAGTGTGTCGGTCTCGACCGACAGCCACTACAACCTAACCTAACCTAACCTAGGCTACCCGCACCCGGAGAGTTCCTGGTGCCATATCCCAGTCCTCCGTGGCAGTTCTCATAGTCTACGTTTGACTAACCGACAGTACCGTTCAAATCTCCACCAACAAACAAAAGTCCCGCAGTAGAACATCTTGAAAGCTTTTGTCCTAACGTCCAAGAAACGTGCCCGATTTCCGGTGTTTTCGACCCGAGCATTTCTGTCCGTCACAGGATTAACATATCTTATAGACGTCTATTTTTCATGTATGTGAAACATACCTAGCGGTACTTAAAATTGTAAACAAAAGAGGAACACATGGAGAGCGTCACTAGTCACTGTAAGTAGATAAACTCTGATATACACCTCCTTGACAAAACCTACCCTAATTTACCATCAAAACAAACAAATAAATATAGGTATATAAATAAGTGAAAATGAAGACTTATTCTTAGCTTAAAGATGGATAATTTCTTTTAATTTTCCTGAAATGGACAACTCCCTTAGGCCCCGCACCATTGATGTCCGCTCAAGTAAGATTTCACTGTATATACCTATCTACGAAACTTATATTATTTCTGGGGTATGATACAAAATGTGTACTTCTTTAAAATGTGTTAATATGCCTAACCATGCGCTTGACGATGTTCAATACTTAAAATTTTGTGCATATGGGTGCTTACCTATAAACATTCTGTATTGTACCTTCTTCAAAAGATAAATTTAAACTACGTATACATACTTAATTTCGTTGGTACTTGGTCTTCCTGAAACTGAAATTTGCATAATATCGGGCGCAAGTGGTCAGCCACCCCATTTCTAGCACTGATACTATTTTTTCTAATCGTTGAATCACTAAAAAACAACCTTACTATCTGAGTTTTAAACCCTTTTACCAGCTAAGCGATCCACCCAGGTACTATCATGGGATCAGGAGAAATTTTGTTTGTATAGGAAATTTTGCGGGATGATATTTTCCTGTGATAGACTCACAAAAATTAAAACTCTGGACACCTCTTCGACTCACAAAAAAGGATATTCTGAAGGTGGGATATTTCAACCGTGGATATTATAAAAAAGAATATAAACTACAGTAATTATTACATATTATTGGAGTTGAAGTGGCCAACCGCTAGTGCTGGTTCCCTACCTACTCCACACACCCATCAACGCAAACAACTTAGAGCATTCTTCAATATAATTCGCGTTAACATCTCGAAATGATTGCATATCTTGTTATGCAGTGTTTAAATATTTTTCCCGCCTTTATGCATAAATCCTTATTCATAAAACAGTGTAAAAAACATATAAGTTATGCACAGTTTGTGTCGATTAAAGTATCAAAAAGAATAGATTAATCAATTACATTTAGCTGTCCAAACTATCGAAATCAATTGTTTGTGGAAAACCAAATGAAAAAATTCAGCTTATACATAATATTCGGAAATTTATTTGTGCAAGATAATGCAATACTGCACCCCTCTCACCTACACTACATATCACCATCATGAGAAGTAAAAAAAAAATAAATTCGATAAATAAACGACAAACCACACACTTATGAAAAACTGCCATTAAAAACAACAAATAATTTACCAACCATATCCCGCACCCCTCTCACCAACACATCATATCCCCATCATGAGAGGTAAACAAAATAAATTCGATAAATGAGGAGAATGGAAGACAACAAAAATAACTACGAATATGCATATTCAAAGGTTCTACAATATGGTTATAAATGTAGCTATTTTTAATGACATACTTAAGTCGTAAGATGGTGTGTAAGTCGAATACTCGAAGTGAGACTACTATAGAACTCTATATACTGCTACGGTCGCATATGTTGATGCCTGAAAACAATAAAACTACCTTAGGTAGAAATGTGTAAAATAAAAATACCTGTGCTCGAGCTGCCGCGTCCCTTGTCTCCCCTGCTCAATTGCTGCTGCGGAGCATGGACCAGGTTAGTGAAAATAACCTGGATGCCATTCTTTACACAACCTTTAATAAATCAAAAAAAAAAAAGGATTTGTACATTAATAACACTTTGTATACCCAAAAATGCATTCAGAAAAACTTATTTAATAAATGCAGCAAGCACATAATGCCGGGATTTATCTTCCTTTTGTTTTTGTTGACATGTCAGTTATTTGACAGCAATGGTTGGAAAATAAAGGAAAGTAATAGATTCCTGGAAAAAAACTCTTTGGCTGAGGTTGTGGAATGCATTAGCAAATGTTTCAAAGAGTAGGACGTTGGGATTATTCGAAAAGGGTAGCATGATCTGGGTAGCGGGTTACTTAAAAACGGGTATGGATACATAGGGTTTTTGGGATAGTGGTAGTGGGAGAATGATGGGGCATTATTGTCTAGCTATATTTAAAAGGGAATACCATCGCGCACTAGAAGTTAAAAGTAGCCACGACTAAACGTCTTTGGTTGTACCGGAGTGATATTATACGTACATAGATAGAACATATATATTTAAAGGTGCCTTTCTAGAATTTTCGTTGTTTTTTTGAATTTCTTAACGCTTTTTTTTAGTAAAAGAAATTAAATTAATCAAATAAGAAAAGACAACAATGTTAGAGTCAGTGTTAATTGTGTTAAATTTTTAACTGGTGAGTCGTTAACAAATAGGAAATAATAGTATATAATGAGACTATCGTCTCTTAGGTGAAAGTCTTTGGTGAACAAAGAGGTCAATCGGCGGGCAAAGGCAATCCAAGCGAATAGATTAAGGAAGTCTTGGCCGCCGCATTTTTTGGATTCCTCCGATTGCTTTATGAAGACTCCGCTACAGTAACGTACCTTCATCACAGACCGAAGGCGCTAAGAGATCCGCTATCCGCTATGGAGCGCTTCATCTATCGTGAAGATACATTAAATTAGTTTCTTATAAATAACCACACATATACACGCAACTATATCTACGACACACAATTTTTATTTAAACCTATGTACGTTACGCCACGAAACCGGCAATACAGATGCTATATGTTATAAAAAAAAAAAAAAATATACAACAAATCAATATTTCATGTCTATATAAATTTACACTTAGATTTAAAAGTGAAGACACATAGTGATCATTTCTAATAGATTATAGCGTAATTTGGATTAGTTCTTTTGTAATAAGTTAAGTTTCCGATGCGTCTTCTCTGTCAATCTTTCGCGATCTCGTTTAGAGTTAATCGTTTCGTACCCCTATAGAGAGCTCATTATAGGTAGGCTTACCGTAATATTTAAGTGTAGGATCTACCGCGTCGGGGAGAAAATACCTGAATTACCGTCCCCTTGTCTGTTCGTATTGGAGACAAAACTTAACAATTAATATTTCCTGTGAATTGTAATTAATTGTATCTTTAGTTTTTTTGTTTCTTTTATTTATTTATGGTGGTCAAATTAAAGTAAAATCAATCGTAATAAATATTATATACTTCTATGTTCAAATGAAGCGGAGGTCTTTTGTTTTTTTTTTGTTGAGCCATAAAGGCTTAATGGAGGAATCATTTTATTTTTCAGGGGGTGGAGTAAGGTGAGCTAAAGCACTTCGGTGGATGGCTTGATCCGGCTGAGGCATCCGCCTTTTTGGGGAAGTTCTTCTATGGCCAAGGAACTTCCAGGTAGGGTGGGTAATGGCCGCGCTGGTTCCATCGTCAGCGCCCCCTCAATGTGACAACGTCCGTCTGCTGTTAGTAAAAATGACCTGTAAGTCTTGGCACGATATATGTTTTTGTGCATAGGTACTCGTTGTTGTGCGGGGACAAGAATCCCCCCCAGTCCGGCGAGCTCGGCCGAGCAACGCAAGCGTGCCATGCTCCTCGCACACAACACCTTCCTTCCAATCACGATTCCCTTCCAATAGTCCCATCCCCATCCGGTCTCCTGTCATTTTCAAATCCCAACCGTCCAAACTCCTGCAACCTACCTATCACAAATGGCGCCCAACGTTGTTAGTCCTTGTCTTCTGTCCTACACCACCCTTAGGCATTAAATGTCTCTGTTGCCGGTATCAGCGGAATCATAAGTCTTCATTTGAAGATTTTTTTTTTAATTTCATAATGAATTGCGATGAACACACTGATTGTGGCATCAGAGACCTTTGATGCCTGTAACAGTCCTTTCCTCACCCTCTCCATTTAAATACTTATCCTCTTTTCTGTAATTTTCACTTTTCTATCTATTCTCAATTCTTATTTTCAATTTCCTTTCCAACTATACGGATTCAGTGGCCTTGTTAAATGCGTATCATCTTGACACGTTGCACTGTAACGTCTTAAATTAATTTATTCCTATTTTCATTAAATGTGTTGCGACTCTACCCATCGTAAGTCTTCCAGCAAAGCCCCGCAGGCAGATTGGAAATGCGACGATGGAAAAGAAATGCAACGGTGTGTGTCCTTGTTCGCTTCCTTAAACCCTAATTTGTCACATTGAAGGATAAATCTTTTATAGTCCGTCCGCAGTCTCATTTTTCAGGATGCCAAAGCAGATCACGCCAATAAAAGCCAACATGAAAAAGCCACCGAAGATAGACACCTGAAACACCCCCGATCAGAAACTTGGTACACAAAAGCAAATCTTTGTTCATAGACAATTATTTTTATTGTATTTTTTTAAGATACCCTTTTCTTCATACATTTATTTTATCATTATCATTCAACATAGGTACCTATTTATTTATTTATTTTTTGTTTTTTGCATACTTGTGTTCGATTGCATTAGGCGCTTCAATTAAAAATTTATATATATAAACATATACCTGCATATATTTATTTATATTCTTGTCTTAAATATTTTTCAATTCGTTTAGTAGCTAGTTCCATCAGATTTTTTTTTGTTTTTTTGTTTTGCGCTCACCTGTTAGTTTGTTTGTAGTGTTCAATCCTTTTGCTGGTCTCTATTATTCATTCAGTCGTTCCTTATTTAAGATGAGTTCGACTGGAAAGAAGGGAGAAAAGCAACAGCTTCTTAAAGAAAGTCAAATAGATAGCCATAGGGTACATACGCGTTTACATTCCAAAGTTGATAGCAGTAGCATAATAATGCCTCCTGTTAAACGCACTCCACCACCTGATAAGAAGCCGGTACAAGTTCAACCCGACCCGTCTTTTGAGATGAGATTACAAAAATTAATCAAATAACAAAAGATACGAACCCAACTGATTTGAATCCCTCATAAATCTGGCGGTCGGAAAAACATGTGCGTCGTTCCAAACTTCTCTTAGGGATGAAATTTCCCATTATTTAAGGAGAGATATGAAAGAGAGCCTAATAGAGTTTATGCGAGAAATTAATTCAAGCAATAGGCCAACTCCCTCACACGAACAGTCCATTCCAAAGCAAACCGTCAGTACAGGTGCGGTACGCAAGCAATTCACTCAGCAGCCGTCTAACAATCGCTCTGCTCATTGCGAGCCACTCAGCTGGATCCGACAGCTAGTGCATTTATTCCTGTAGACACACAGCGCAGACCGAACATAAATGCATATAGATCTAATGGGAGATCCCAAAATTATTCGTACCATCAAAATCAGGCACCATATCGGCCTGCTTCCGGTGGACACTATGTTGCTCCACACGTTCATTCCTTTGAGGTTAACTCCCACGCCTCTATCACAGGGCCTATAAAAATAGATAAGTGGGGAATTAATTTCGAATGGAAGCCAGAGTCTCTAGACGTTGAGGATTTTATTTTCCGGCTGGAGGCACTCCAAAATAACTACCGGTGTTCGTGGATGGAGATCCGGAGAGATTTTCATCTACTGCTATCAGGTGCTGCCTATGAATGGTACTGGCAATACCAGCGTTCCAACTATCGTCCGGACTGGCCTACACTGCGTGAGGCATTACTCCGACAGTTCAGAAACCTGAAATCGGATTTGGAGATAATGAGAGATATTAGGATCGTAGGCAAGGTACCTGGGAGTCCAGTGATGAATATTTCTCAGCGATCTCCAAACTCAAGTCACAACTGAGAATGCAGATACCGGAAGTAGAGCTGATATAGATCCTGAAAAGAAATTTGAATGAAAGGATAGGTAAATTGGTATATCCTATGAGCATATTTACCTTGGACCAGCTGAGGTATGCTTGCAAGGATGCTGAGAACGCGTTCCCAGTGAAGGAGCCACTGCGGCACTATAGAGCTCAGCCAAAGTACGCTGCGAATGAACTGGAACATACGGCTGAAGATAGTTACCAGTCAGACTATGTTGCAACCATGCAACATGTGGGTGCTCGGCCGAAATCAGTTCGGAAAGCAATCGATCCGAAATCATGGACTTGCTGGAACTGCCGTCTTGAAGGTCACTCCTTCATGGATTGTCCATCCCCAGCTCGTAATCTTTTCTGCTACCGATGCGGACAGGAGGGGTAATAACCCCTAAATGTAACCGTTGCAATCCGGAAAACCGAACTTCGAACGAGACGTCGTCGGGGGAGTCACGTTCGACACAAGTCCCCGAACACACCCAACAGGCGACCGCCAGGCGAGTGTAGATACCTTTGATGATTACACGACAACACATGAAAAGGGAATTCAGATCACGATCTTGAAAAGAGAAAATAACAAAAAGATAGAAAATAATAGTCAAAAGACAATAGTCAAGCCATTACATGTTAGGATTAAAGAATATTATATAACGAGGAATAGAATTTTTAGAGGTAACAATATGTATACGTCAAAGGCAATCTTGAAAGCCAGAAATAGATATAAGATACGTAAGGAGATCAGGAAAAGCATAGCAGCTACCATAATAGATGCGTCAATTGATATAAGACCGTATGCCAAAATATCGATTGCGGGAAAAAGTCTTCTAGGTTTATTGCATAGCGGTGCTAGTGTGAGCATTTTAGGGAAAAATTGTATTGAAATGGTTAAGTCTTGCAAATTACCAGTGCATACATTTAAATCGGAGGTGAAAACCGCCGACGGTAAAAGACAGTCGATTATTGGAAAGATACGAGTTCCAGTATTGTACAAGAACGAAGAAAGGGAGATTACCTTCCATCTCGTACCAAATCTCGACCAAGAATTATACTTGGGAGTCGATTTTTGGAAGACCTTTCAGCTGGCCCCAAATGTAATCAGCAGTCCGAGTTGGAGTCGGTAAAGCTGAAATTCTTGTGCTTCACCAAGCACGGGCTTGGAAAAACGCCAATAGAGGAACACTCAATTGATACCGGAGACGCGACCCCGGTGAAGCAGCGTCATTACCCTGTGTCTCCAGCGATCCAAGCCCTCCTTTACGAGGAAATAGACCGGATGATTAGCCTTGGCGTTATAGAGGAAAGCGAGAACCCTTGGTGTTCACCGGTAGTCCTTATAAGAAAGCCCGGGAAGAATCGCCTGTGCCTGGACTCTCGGAAGGTAAATGCCTTGACCAATAAAAACCCATATCCGCTTCCTCATATCGACGGGCTACTCACCCGGCTACAAGACACACATTTTATAAGTAGTGTCGACCTCAAGGATGCCTTCTGGCAAATACCGCTGGAGACGCAGAGCAGAGAGAAAACTGCATTCACGGTGCCAGGGAGACCCTTGTACCAATTTACAGTCATGCCGTTTGGGTTGTGTAATGCAGCCCAAAGGATGTGCAGGCTGATGGACAAGGTGATCCCCTCACGACTGAAGGACCGCGTCTTCGTTTATTTGAATGATTTACTCATCATAGCTCCGGATTTCGAGACGCATGTTGCCCTGTTAGGCGAAGTAGCGCAGTGCCTCCGGAAAGCAAATCTCACCATCAACTTAAGCAAATCCAAATTTTGTTTCAGGAATTGAAATATTTGGGTTTCCTAGTTGGTGGTGGAATGCTGAAAACTGATCCATCGAAGGTCGAGGCGATCGTCGATTTCCCGATCGCTAAAAATCCGAGGCAGGTGCGTCGGTTGCTTGGTCTAGCAGGGTGGTACAGGCGATTTATAAAGAATTTCTCCAGCTTGACTGCCCCAATAACGGATACGCTGAAGAAGAAAAATTTAAAATTTATAATGTCTGATGAGGCCATAGAAGCATTAAAAAACTTAAAAAAAGCGCTATCTACTGCACCGGTGTTGACTCATCCAGATTTATCGAAACGTTTCTTCATCCAGTGCGATGCATCTGAGTCGGAAATAGGTGCGGTTTTGTTACAGAAGAACGAAGATAGTGAGGAGTCTCCGATATCGTACTTCTCTCAAAAGATGAACGCATGCCAAAAGAACTACAGCGTTACAGAGAAGGAATGTCTGGCAGCTGTTAAGGCGGTACAAAAATTTAGACCATATGTGGAAGGGATGGACTTTACCATCATAACTGACCACTCTAGCTTACGGTGGTTAATGAGTTTGAAGGACCTGAGCGGACGACTAGCCAGGTGGAGTCTCAAACTTCAGGGTTTTACGTTTGACGTAGAACACCGAAAATGGTCGTTAAATGTTGTACCCGATACTCTTTCTCGAACCAAAATGTTGATTTAACGTCCAAGTACAAAGTTTTCAACGCGACAGTAAATGCATGCATGGCATATGGCGTCCAAGTCTTCGGATACACACACTTCGAAGCTTTTGAAACTGTACAAAGGAACTTTTTTAAGAGGATATTTCGTTTGCCTAACTCAACACCCAACTACGCCATATATGTAGAGTCAGGAATAGTCCCTATATATATACAATATTTGAAGGCAAGTGCGAACTTCATTACTAGAGGGATGAAAAGAAGTGAAACTTGTCTTCACAAAATCATCTTAAGAAAATTACTTTGAGTGAATGCTTCCCCGTTTAAAAACTGGATCGAACTAGCTTTAGCTTACGAAACAAGTTTAAACTTAACAGAAACTAATGTGACCGATTGGCAGGCTCAGTTTTCTGATGTGATTGCTAAGGTGGATCACAAAATGTTTCTGGATAACCTTTCCAGAGCATCTTCGTCTACTTCAAGAGCTATTTATAGTCATTTAAACCATGAACTGCCCTCGGAAGTCTCTTACTTTAGTAATGAATTTTCAGCCTCGGTTATAAGTATTATTTTTAGAGCAAGAGTTGAAATTTTAAATTTGAACTTTATACCTCATCGATCAGACTTGCCCCAGCTATGTGATCTATGTAACGGAAGAGCGAATGAAGATATATACCATTTCGTTGCTGCTTGTCCTATTCTACAAGAAATTCGCCGGTTGCATTTTGGGGAAAGTTTTATATCTTTGGACAAACTTTTTGTAATTTTAAATGGAGCTATGGGCTGGCTCAGCCTCTTTAAATATTGCCAACATGCTCTTTCTTACCGTAACAGTTTCACATATTAAACTTAGTCGATTACCCGCTTATTGCAGTTTTGACCAAATTTTATACCTAACTATTTATTGTTTTGTTGCTGATCATACTAAATTTGATAATATCTCTTTTGTGTTTCAAATCACGTTAAAATTGATAATATTGTATAAACAGCTATTTCTAACCAAATTGTGTATTATTTTGTGTTACAAATCATGTTAAAATTGATAAAATTTTGTATAAACAGCTAATCAAATTAACCAAATTGTATAATATTTTGTGTTTCAAATCACGTTAAAATTGATATCATTGTTTTATATAATAATATTTCTTCATATCTTTTGTTAAACATTTTTTTTTCTCCTTTTCTTTATATTTTAAAATTTTTGCTTTTTATTATTTTTTTTTTTTTTTTTAAATCATATTATGAAATGTCATCTCAGGCAGACGGCAGTATTGCCATGTCCTCATTCTTAAGTATACCAATTTGTAAACTTTATAATGGAAAAAATAGATAGATAGATAGAATCTAATCTAATCTACTCTTTCTCGAGCTCACCTGGATAGTCTTGATATCCCAAACCTTGCGCCATGGATAGATCTGGATTCGATAGAGTTTAAGCCAGACGAATACAAAGAACTAATTACTACCGTAACTGAACACCAGGAGGAATTGCCTGACCTAAAGGTTGAAGACAATCTCTTATACATGCGTTCCTTGCCACACCCCGGAGACGAAACAACCGAACACTCCTGGAGGCTGTGGATCCCCTCAGCTTTAACTGAGGATATCATTTCTCGGGCTCATGATCCACCCCAGGCGTCTCACGGTGGTGTTGCAAGAACGCTGTATCGAATTCGTCAATACTTTTATTGGCCGAACATGACAGTGCAAATTCGACACTACGTGTCTAACTGTTCATTCTGTAAACAGTGTAAGTCTTCAAATAAAGTGCTCCGTCCACCAATCTCGTCTAGTTATAGTACCGACAGGCCATTTCAGAAACTCTATATTGACTGCTTAGGTCCATATCCAAGATCCACGTCTGGAAATTGTTATGTCTTCGTCGTGTTAGATCACCTGTCGAAATTTGTTTTGTTGAAAGCGTTTCGAAATGCAAGTAGTATAAATGTCGTCAGATATCTCCGTAGTGATGTCTTCAATATGTTTGGTGTGTCCCAAATTATCCATTCCGATAATGGAAGGCAATTCGTCTCACAGAACTTTCAAGATCTGTTAAAAACATACGGGATAAGGCATTTCAAGACTGCACACTATGCTCCACAGTCAAACGCGTCGGAGAGAGTCAATAGAACACTACTCGCTGCGATTCGTTCGTACCTCAAAGAAGACCACCGTAATTTGGATTGCCACCTCAGTGATATTGCTTGTGCGCTAAGAAGCGCTGTCCATGCTTCAACGCATGTGTCTCCATACATGGCTCTCTTTGGGATAAATATGATGACACATGGCAGTGGCTACGAACTGGTAGAGAAACTAAACGCAGTAGAGGACGGTGAGACACACTATCAGCTCTGTGTCGTGGAGTGCTTAAAGCAAGCAACTATCACGAGCAGAAATTGCCGGCACAAAAAGTGCTCTCACAGGCTCATCATTTACTGCAGGTGTTAGTAAGGACAAAACAATTAAAAATACAATAATTATGTACCTACAAAATACTAACACAGACACAAAATAATGCAAACAATTTAAGACATTAAAGCATTATTACGCAAAATATTTTTTAGCTTAATTTTACTAACATGCAAGTCAATCACATGATCATTTAGATTATAGATTCTACTCATGAGACTAGTAGGCTCATGCGTCCCATAATTCGTTCTATGATGGGGGCTAAACAATAATTCAACACTGCGCAAATTATGGGCACCACCACGAAAATTAAAGCCAATAGACGACAGCAAGTCAGGTGCATCTATTTGACCGGGTATAAGCTGCTGTAAAAAAATGATATCGCTATTAAGCCTTCGTTGAGAAAGGGGTAACATTTGAAGAAGCTTGATACGTTGACTTTAGGGAGGAAGGTTAAATGGATCATCCCATGGAGGTCCTCTAAGTGCAAATCGAATAAATTTACGTGGAATGGCCTCTATTCGATTTGAATGAATGTTGTAGAACGGTGTCCAAACTTGAGAGGCATACTCTAGAATCGGAGGGACGAAACAATTGTACAATGACATAGAAACGTAAGGGTCATTAAATTCTTTGGCCCACCTTTTTACGAAGCCCAGCATAGAATTAGATTTATTAATAATAGAATTAATATGCTTAGCAAAAACCAGTTTGGGGTCGAAATAAACCCCAAGATCCTTAAAATTATCAACATTACAAAGAATATGTTGAGACAGAGAATATTGAAAGGTGGAAGGGATAGTCTTTCCAGAGAATGTCATATGTTGACATTTAGTTGGGTTCAGGGATAAACCATTTTTATCACACCAATTTGCGAAGCTATTATTGTCAGATTGAAGAAACATTCTGTCTTGCTGACTAGTGATAGATTTATATATTTTCATATCATTAGCGTAGATCAGGATATTACTGTGATTTATACATGCCTTAACATTATTAATGGCAAGTAAAAATAAAATTGGTCCGAGGTGACTTCCTTGGGGAACTCCAGACTGAGCTGTGAAAGATACAGATAGTGATCCTCTAAATTTCACTTGATAAACCCTTGATCTAAGGTATGAATTAACCCATTTTATGAAACATGGTGGGAAGCCAAAAGCCCTAAGCTTAAATTCGATTATTTCATGGGACAGCTGGTCGAAAGCCTTAGAGAAGTCAGTGTATATGCAATCCATTTCGCCCTTATTCACCAAGGCATTAGAACAATCATGCAAGAAACTTAATAGATTAGTGACAGTGGATCTGTTTCTTACAAATCCATGCTGTTCATTACAAATTATATTGCGACAAAGAAATATTAGCTTTTCACAAACAATTTGTTCAAAAAGCTTAGGGATACACGAAAGCTTTGAAATGGGCCTAACCACGTTCGCCTTTTTTAAATACAGGTGTGATAAAAGCACTTTTCCATAGATTAGGGAATTTAACTGTACTAATGGACAATTCAAACATATACTTAAGATATGGAGCAATTGCATGACTGCATTTTTTAAGAACAATCGGTCCAATGCCATCAGGACCTGATGAATAGTCATTCTTCAGAGAAGAGATACATTTTAAAATTTTAAAACGGTGAGCTAATGACTCTCTCCCGACAATCCCGCTTGCAGTGTTTGCGAAGCAAAATAAAGGAGAACATATGCCAAGCCAACGAAAGAAGTGCAAAAACATACAACACGCGCACTCGGAACATTCGTTTCATACCGGGGCAAGAAGTAATTAAAAGAAACTTCGTCCTAAGTGATACATCGAAATACATTTCCGCAAAACTGTGCCCGAAATTTGTTAAATGCAGAGTAATAAAACCGGTCGGCAACAATATGTACGAGTTAGAAAACTTGGCAGGCAAAAGAATAGGACTGTTCCACGCAAAGGACATAAAACAGTAGGCATAAGTATTGAAACACTCATTATGTATGTTAAATGTATGTCATCACACGTATTTCTGGCCTTACGAGTGTCTTATCCTTTTTTTTATATTTATGTCCATATTATATAAATTCTATGTTAACTTATTTCGTATTTTGTATCTTATTGATCTAGTTATTTATGCTGATATGTTTCATGTAGGTATACGGAGTTAAGTATGTGTTAGTTAATTGATTGCATGCTATTTATTTATCACCGTCGATTTATTTATTATCTATTTATTTGTGTGATGTTTCTGATACATACTAGTTTCGTCATACACTTAAATACCTGAATGTAGTCATTTATGTTTTCATTGACTGATTGACATAGTTTTAAGTTAGATATCTAGCCTTGAATACCATTCCTTTATTTATTATTTCCTCTTATCTGTGATATTCACTTAGGATTAAGCTAATTTAGTATATTTATGTTAATTTATTCATTTTGATTATTTATTTATTTATTTATTTTGATAAGTCCCATGTCCCTTACTTATTTTATTGACGATTTATCTTGATTTATTTATTTATTGGTAGACCTGAATGTTATCTCTATTTGTTAATTTATTCTTAGGTTAAGATTAAACATTTGTTATCATTAGTGTTACGTATACGTCCTAATACTACCAATTGCATTGCATCGGTACTAACCTATTCTTGCCCGGCTAAGCATAGCGTGGGTTCTTCACCACGTCCCAAGGTTGAACACCCTCCTACTGCTGAACGACCCATCCTCTGACCCTGTTGTCGATGAACGTCCACCAAATCCAGAGTTTTGTTACGGTCGCATATGTTGATGCCTGAAAACAATAAAACATATTACCTTAGGTAGAAATGTGTTAAATAAAAATACCTGTGCTCGAGCTGCCGCGTCCCTTGTCGCCCCTGCTCAATTGCTGCTGCGGAGCATGGACCAGGTCAGTGAAAATAACCTGGATGCCATTCTTTACACAACCTTTAATAAAACAAAAAAAAAGGATTTGTACATTAATAACACTTTGTATACCCAAAAATACATTCAGAAAAACTTATAAAGCCAGCAAGCACATAATGCCGGGATTTATCTTCCTTTTGTTTTTGTTGACATGTCAGTTATTTGACAGCAATGGTTGGAAAATAAAGGAAAGTAATAGATTCCTGGAAAAAAGCTCTTTGGCTGAGGTTGTGGAATGCATTAGCAAATGTTTCAAGGAGTAGGACGTTGGGATTATTCGAGAAGGGTAGCATGATCTGGGTAGCGGGTCACTTAAAAACGGGTATGGATACATAGGGTTTTTGGGATAGTGGTAGTGGGAGAATTATGGGGCATTATTGTCTAGCTATATTTAAAAGGGAATACCATCGCGCATTAGAAGTTAAAAGTAGCCACGACTAAACGTCTTTGGTTGTACTGGAGTGATATTATACGTACATAGATAGAACATATGTTGTTGTTTGCCTCCCGTCGCGTGCGGACGCGTTGCCTCTTTTAAACGCAATTTCGGTGCCACTAAACCGTCAAACATAATACCTACCGGCTCGCCAATACGTTTCGCGAAAAAAAATACAAAATCGCGTGTGTGTGAAAAAAGAAAAAAAAATCCACATAGAGCCAGTGCCGGTGGCCGGTGGCAGTGATAACGAAAAAAGCGAAAAAAAGCAACAGCGTAGGGTCTTCCTTCCGTCCCCCATCCCACTTCATCACTGTTGCTCTTTCTTGACTATTGCATGTGTCGATCGATTATCGTTTGTGCACTTGCAATGTTTGGGTAAAGGCAGCATCGGGCGAATAGCGGGTCGTGAGTTGTTGATTCTGTTAGTGGACCAAACAAATTACCGTACGGGCATAACACCTGCGGTAGAGTGTTTTGGAAATCTAACGTATATTTTCAATTCACGGCCTATGCTTAGTTAGCGTCGGAGTTGTGTTTTTTTTTATGTTTGTTTTTTATAATGTGGAGGAATTTCGTTGTGGATATCAGCAACATTCGTGGGTTGAGAAAGAATTTTTTTTCATTATACGCCCATGTTTTTCACAACAAACCAGCTGTTTTGGCACTTAGTGAAACCCAGGTTAGCGTTGGCTCTGATTTAACAGAGTTTAGTCTACCTGGGTACAACTTAGTGCCTTTATTCTTTGCCCATCGCGGTATCGCCGTTTATATACGTAGTGAAGTAGCCTACCAACTTCAGTCTCAATATGGCCAATGTGCCAACCCAGAATTTAATTTCATTTGGCTAAAACTCCATGTCCGTAGGCAATTAATACACTACTGTTTTATTTACAGAAGCCCCAACTTGGACAGACATTCAACTTATAATGAGTTTGATGCCCTGTCTGATTCTATTACAAGAATTGTGACCCTTCATCCTCGTTCTGAAATCGTTATTGCGGGCGATTTCAATATACACAATTCAAGCTGGCTTCGACATTCTGGTCAGACAACACCCGAAGGAAGGTACGTCGAGATCTTTGCTGAGGTAAATAACCTGACTCAGCTTGTAAATGAGCCGACACGAATACCGGACATTAGCAGCCAAACTGCCAACACATTGGACTTGTTTCTTACCTCTCACCCTGATAAATACGCTTTGAACGTATTATCGCCTCTAGGTTCGTCAGACCATTGCATCATATCAGCAAATTTCTCGTACTCCAACCACATAGGTAAAGAACAAACTCCTAAAAGAACCGTATGGCAGTACGAGAAAGCCAATTGGGAAAAATTAAACGGTTTCTTTAAGATTTTTAACTGGTCGCTGTGCTTCCTCGACAGCGACGTGGATGCTGCTGCTGATATGGTCACAAACATAATTCACCTGGGTATGAAGACTTTTATCCCTAACAGGATTAAAAGTATCAAACCCAAGGTTAACGCGTGGTGTGACTCGAGCTGCAAAGAGGCTATCAGGTTAAAAGAGGTAAGTTTTCGGCTATTCAAAGCCAACCCATCTGAGGAAAGCCGTAAAAAGTTTAAACGAGCCAGAAATGACTGCAATGCCCACATTAATCGTGTCAAATTCTCCTATGACCAAAAGTTGAGGCAAAAAATACTACAAAGTCCCACTGGTAGTAAAAACTTTTGGTCATTTGTTAAAAACATCAAGAATTCGGCCTCGTCATCTATCCCGACACTCATTTACAACGACATTCCAGCTGTCAGCTCTACAGATAAGGCCAATCTGCTTGCTGCTCACTTTGCAGTCAGCTCAACGCTCCCAGATTGTGCTTTGTCTCCCCCTGTACTCGAGCGCGTAGAATTCTCTATGGGACCAATCCACTTTCGCACTCGTACAGTGGCTAGAGTACTTCAAGATCTTGACGTTCACAAATCCGCTGGTCAAGATGGTATTTCCCCTATCGTTCTGAAGAGGTGTTCTTCTTCGCTGGAAAAACCATTGCGTAAGCTTTTCCATCTGTCCTATTCTTCAGGACTCTTCCCGGGAAGATGGAAAACAGCATCTGTCCAGCCTGTACCAAAAAAAGGCGAATCTTCTTCTCCCTCCTCCTACCGACCAATTGCACTTACGTCCCTTCTTTCTAAGGTCATGGAAACGCTGATAAACCGTCAGCTAATGAAATATCTTGAATCGCGAAAACTTCTTAATGACCGGCAGTATGGTTTTCGCAGCAACAGGTCCACTGGTGATTTGATGACATATCTAACCGAAAAGTGGAACCAATCTCTTCACCAAGGTGGTGAAAGTAAGATCGTTGCGCTTGATATTTCAAAAGCATTTGACAGAGTTTGGCACCAAGCTCTCTTGTCGAAAATGCGTGCATTTGGAATCGATGATACTCTTCTTCAATGGATTAGAAATTACCTTTCGGACCGTTCAATTCAAGTTGTTTTGGACGGCTTCAAGTCTGCAACTCACCAAATAAATGCTGGTGTCCCCCAAGGCTCTGTTCTGTCCCCGACTCTCTTTCTCATTTTTATAAATGATCTACTGTCTGTTACTTCTAATCCAATCCATTCCTTTGCTGATGACAGTACCCTCAGCTTCTCATATTCGTTTCTTGGGTCACGCCCCTCAGCTTCGGGTGTGGAACTGGAACGGCAACGTATGTTAAGCTCATTAAATTCCGATCTTAACAGCATAACTCAGTGGGGTAAAACCAATAGAGTGGAATTTAATGCTTCCAAAACTCAATGCTGTCTCCTGTCATTAAAGCAAAACCCACACACACTGCCATTATCTATGAATGACACTTACATCGCTGAAACCGAAAGACTTTCCATTCTCGGTATGTGTGTTAATGACAACCTTCGTTGGAATGACCACATATTCGATGTCGCCAAGAACGCCGCGAAATGTCTAGGCTTCCTTAAGCGTTGTAAGAAATATTTCACCCCTTCTGATCTGGCTACAATTTATAAGGCGTTTATTCGCCCGAAACTCGAGTACAACGCTCATATCTGGTCCGGTGCACCAATAACTTATTTGGAGCTACATGACAGGATCCAAAAACGCGCGATAAAACTCATTGGCGACCGAGACATCGCGAGATCGATTGACTCTCTTAGTCATCGTCGTAATGTCTCCTGCCTGTCGTTATTTTATCGTTATTTCCACCATAAGTGCTCAAACGAAATAGCCAGTTGCATTCCTCCCCTTGAACATTTCAACCGCAATACCCGCCATGCAGGGAATGCTCATCAGTTCACCCTCAAGCCTGTGTTCGGACGTACAGTGAAGTTCAAAGAATCTTTCCTCAGCCGTACAACACGAATGTGGAATGCTCTTCCCCGCTCCATTTTTCCTACACATTATAACCTACAGACATTCAAAACCAACGTGCATCGGCATCTCTCCTTTTCCTCTCACCCTAATTTCCTTAACGCCCGCGCTGTGTAGCTAATACATTATAAGGGTCCCAACAAATCCCTTTAGTGCGCGCTAATTATAAAAAAAAAAAAAAAAAAAAAAATAGATAGAACATATATATTTAAAGGTGCCTTTCTAGAATTTTCGTTGTTTTTTTTGAATTTTTTAACGTTTTTTTTTAGTAAAAGAAATTAAATTAATCAAATAAGAAAAGACAACAATATTAGAGTCAGTGTTAATTGTGTTAAATTTTTAACTGGTGAGTCGTTAACAAATAAGAAATAATAGTATATAGTGAGACTATCGTCTCTTAGGTGAAAGTCTTTGGTGAACAAAGAGGTCAATCGAATAGATTAAGGAAGTCTTGGCCGCCGCATTTTTTTGATTCCTCCGATTGCTTTATGAAGACTCCGCTACAGTAACGTACCTTCATCACAGACCGAAGGCGTTAAGAGATCCGCTATCCGCTATGGAGCGCTTCATCTATCGTGAAGATACTGTTACATCCAGGCTAGGATTCGAAAAGATAAAACGTAATTCTATATAATTAATCTTTAATAGTTCTCTTTCAATTTAATTCTTGATTATTATTCTAATAATTCACTTATTTAATTCAACAATTCACTTTCACAATTAATCACTTTAAATAAACAATCACTTTTCTCTTATTCAATATTCTCTATACTTTTCACTACTGTCATCTATCACCCTTCTTTATCGCGGTTCACAACTAGAATGTCTTGGGTGCTCCTGCGACATCTATTTATATCTCCTAGTGACACCTCTCGAAATTTCCAGATTAGTAGAGAACGTTCGTTTAGAAGGTTCGAGAACAATCTAATTATGTATGTACTAGTTATTCCACAGCTACTCAAACTAATATTCAAATGCTGCCAAAATCGGTAATATGGCTACTTTCTACTAGATGGCGCAACTTGACTAATTGCTGCTCAATGACACAGTTTGAGCAAACATGCAACAATACATTAAATTAGTTTCTTATAAATAACCACACATATACACGCAACTATATCTACGACACACAATTTTTATTTAAACCTATGTACGTTACGCCACGAAACCGGCAATACAGATGCTATATGTTATCAAAAAAAAAAAAAAAAATATAGAACAAATCAATATTTCATGTCTATATAAATTTACACTTAGATTTAAAAGTGAAGACACATAGTGATCATTTCTAATAGATTACAGCGTAATTTGGATTAGTTCTTTTGTAATAAGTTAAGTTTCCGATGCGTCTTCTCTGTCAATCTTTCGCGATCTCGTTTAGAGTTATGGGCCATTTACATGGTCACACATTCCTAACATGTAAGATTAAAGGGATGCTAAATACTAAATATCCGTGTGACTGAAAGGGACAGCATTACCTAACATGCAAAAAAACGTGACACGTATTCAGGTCGGTCATCTTGTTTACGTGGTAGGAATTATGGGAAAGCTATGCATGTTGATATTTTTATAGCGATGGCTTACGAAATTTCGATTTCTTATAAAACAAAATGGGCGCTGCTATCATATGTTTTAATCGCCATAATACATTTTTAACATTTCTCTGCTTCACATCGCCGATTGTACCTACTCAAGATGGAAAACACGATTGATGGTAATTAATTACGGATTAATACCGCAGCCTTTACAAGATCCATGTTTTTATTTATTTTTTAATTCTACCACAACAAAACCGATGAAAATAAATTTGTTTGTTTACATGTGATCTGTCAAATCTCCATAATAATGTTATAGCAAGTTAAATTCAGATGCTAGGTAAGTGATCTCACTCTTACACCTTATTAGCATTGACTGCGGATAAACGGATCTCTCTTTTCGGTTTTGTTGCAAAAATGCGCGTGCGTGATGGTGTAAATGCGCTATTAATCTTTTCGTACCCCTATAGAGAGCTCATTATAGGTAGGCTTACCGTAATATTTAAGTGTAGGATCTACCGCGTCGGGGAGTAAATACCTGAATTACCGTCCCCTTGTCTGTTCGCATTGGAGACAAAATTTAACAATTAATATTTCCTGTGAATTGTAATTAATTGTATCTTTATTTTTTTTGTTTCTTTTATTTATTTATGGTGGTCAAATTAAAGTAAAATCAATCGTAATAAATATTATATACCTCTATGTTCAAATGAAGCGGAGGTCTTTTGTTTTTTTTTGTTGAGCCATAAAGGCTTAATGGAGGAATCGTTTTATTTTTCAGGGGGTGGAGTAAGGTGCGCTAAAGCACTTCGGTGGATGGCTTGATCCGGCTGAGGCATCCGCCTCTTTGGGGAAGTTCTTCTATGGCCAAGGAACTTCCAGGTAGGGTGGGTAATGGCCGCGCTGGTTCCATCGTCAGCGCCCCCTCAATGTGACAACGTCCGTCTGCTGTTAGTAAAAATGACCTGTAAGTCTTGGCACGATATATGTTTTTGTGCATAGGTACTCGTTGTTGTGCGGGGACAAGAATCCCCCCCAGTCCGGCGAGTTCGGCCGAGCAACGCAAGCGTGCCATGCTCCTCGCACACAACACCTTCCTTCCAATCACGATTCCCTTCCAATAGTCCCATCCCCATCCGGTCTCCTGTCATTTTCAAATCCCAACCGTCCAAACTCCTGCAACCTACCTATCAAAATACAAAGCCGCAGTCTTCTCAGAAGACCTGGACAAACACCTCTCCTTTAATCTTTAAACTATTGCCGCGTCAGCCAAGCCAGTCACAGGGATTCGCTAAGCCGCTGACTGGCTGATGGTAAATTAAGGTAGGTACAAAAGTCTTTTGCTAGGTACCTCATCCACGCCAATGCGATTAGCCAGTGCAGCACCGCTAGACCTACTTTGGTCTAAGTGTAGGGTGACATGGTCATAGATGCACCACCCCTTTTTCAAACGTTCATAAGTCTTTTAAAATAAACTCTTGGTGCTCGGTTTTTTTATATTCATTCGATGGGTTATTTAAGTAGAAACGTACAAACTTAAATTTTTGATAGCGTCTGTCTTCTGAGAGTTAGCATACATTTTTTGGAAAATGTGAAATGGTGCATGGTGCACTATGGTATGTACTGAATGCACCAACCGCGTGTGCAGAATGCACCAGGAGGGTGCTTATTGCACCACGGATTGATTTTAATAACTAAAAACACATAATTTCAATTAATATATCGAGTTTTATTGGAACAAAAATAACATATATGGTAACTAAAACACAATAAATAGAAAAATTGAAGTTTAATTAACATTAAGAAAATTAACAAAAATAAATTATTACCTAAAAAAAAAAAAATACATATTGTTGCATGTTTGCTTGAACTGTGTCATTAATTAGTCAACTACGCCATCTAGTAGAAAGTGGCCATATTACCGATTTTGGCAGCATTGGAATAGCAGTTTGAGTAGCTGTGGTATAACTTGGTATGTTGTTCTCGAACCTTCTGAACTTAACGAACCTTCTCAACGAATCTGGAAATTTCGAGAGGTGTCACTAGGAGATATAAATAGATGTCGCAGGAGCACCCAAGACATTCTAGTTGTGAACCGCGATAAAGAAGGGCGATAGATGACAGTAGTGAAAAGTATAGAGAATATTGAATAAGAGAAGTGATTGTTTATTTAAAGTGATTAATTGTGAAAGTGAATTGTTGGATTAAATAAATGAATTATTAGAATAATAATCAAGAAGTAAAAGACATTGAAAGAGAACTAATAAAGATTAATTAAATAGAATTACGTTTTATCTTTTCGAATCCTAGCCTGGATGTAACATTGGTGTCAGAAGTGGGATAAAACGTATTCAGTGTGAAATTAAAGTGAAGTGAATTTGATTAAATAGAAAAAAAAAATGGGCCGCACATTAAAATTACTACAGCTCAGTATACCGCAGTTAAAAGCTGAATTGCAAAAGCGGAATCTCTCCACAGCTGGAGGAAAAAGTGATCTTGTGCTTCGACTGCAGGAATCTGTTGAAAACGAAGGAGAAAACCCCAAGTCCGTTTTGTTCGACGTAGCAGAAGAACAAGTAAGTACAAGCGTTGATATGACTGCTATTATGGAATTACTTCTGGCCAAGTTAGATGAACAGAAGAATTCTATGGACTCTCAGTTCAATGAACAGAAGAATTCTATGGACTCTCAGTTCAATGAACAGAAGAATTCTATGGGCTCTCAGTTCAAGGAACAAAAGAATTCTCTAGATTCCAAATTGCAATCAATGGACTCTAAATTTGATGAACAGAAGAATTCTCTAGATTCCAAATTGCAATCAATGGACTCTAAATTTGATGAACAGAAGAATTCTCTAGATTCCAAATTGGAAGAACAAAAGAATTCCATAGTTGCCGCCCAAAAGAGCGCTGTGGAAGATTTTAAAAATGTTCTTGAAGGAAAACTCGAAGAAATTGACCAAAAGTTCGAGAAGGTTGAAACCAAATTCGACGAAATCCATCAGACGTTTTGCAAGCATGAAACAAACTTCGAGAACTTGGCTAGAGAGCTCGAGAAAGTGAAGAAGCAGAAGGCTCGAGAAAATTCTGCGGGCTGCCCGAGAAGGAAAGAGATGCAGCCTCCTGTTTTCGACGGTCAAACATCATGGCCAATTTATAAGAAACAGTTTGAAGCAGCTGCAATGGCGAACAGCTGGGACAACGAGGAAAAGTCGATTGCGCTAACGCTCGCACTAAGAGGTACAGCTGCGGAGTTACTCCAAACCGTCTCAGAAGAGAAGCAACACGACTACGACGCCCTGGTCAAGGCTATAGAGATGCGCTTCGGTGATGAGCATATGCAGCAAGTGTACAGGGTCCAGCTACGCAGTAGAGTCCAGAAGCGGGGGGAAACACTTCAACAGCTGCAAGCAGATATCGATCGTCTGGCACATTTGTCATATCCTAATGCTGGTGAGGTTCTCATCAATGAAATGGCTGTGGAGGCGTTTATCCAAGCCATTGAAGATAGACAACTGCAAATGGCCGTAAGAATGGCTGGAAAGAGAACTCTCGCTGAGGCCCTAGCATTTGCCTTGACAATGCAAGCTGCTGATCAGGCATCGCATGTGTTCCACCGCGTAAGGGAAATGACAGCCGTTGAATGTTCATGCCAAAGAGCAGACATCGTAGACCGGAGCAGAGATAACAGAGGTCAAATGCGCTGCTGGAACTGCAACAAAATGGGGCACCTACAGAGACAATGCAGAGCTCCACCCAGACAAGGCAGTTGTCCACATTGCGGGCCTAGGAGGTGCAACGAAGAAGCATCTGGCAGATATAGCTTCGCAGAACCAGCAATCGGGAAACTTGTAAGGGGCAGCTTCTCGGAGCAGAAGTGGGTTTCCGGAATCGACGACCCCAGGACCACAATTCAAGTCTCCCAAACCAAACGAGGAAACCAGAGTTTAACAGTGGAAGCCTATATCGGTCAAAATAAGTGCGTGGCAGCCATCGACACCGGTGCCACCGCTTCCATTATAAGGAGGGACATCGTCCGTCAGTCTTGGTTGCACAACACCAGCAGTTACTGTCTGAAAACAGCAACAGGAGCGACAGCGAAAGTGTACGGAGATATCATGCTAACAATAAATTTGGCAGGATTAGCATTCTCCCACGCTTTCTTAGTAGCTGATATATGTGACGAATGCATCATTGGAATCGATTTCATGAAGGCGAATGATGTCGTATTGGACTTTGGTATGCAAGTACTCAAGTATCGAAACGTAGAGATTCCGATGGTGTACGGGAAAGAGAACGCCGCATCCCTGAGGACAGTCACTAGTGAGGACGAGGTCCTACCACCTTCTTCAGAGACAATAATTCGGACAAAGCTGGAAGGTGATCCTATGAGCCACCGATTCTCTCTAGTTGAGCCAAAAGACAACCACTACCGAAACTGCGTGGTTGGAAAAGTGCTTGTCGAGCAGAAGAACAATATTGTTCCCGTACGAGTTCTTAATGCTGAACACAAAAGCGTCAAATTGAAGCAAGGTGAGGTGGTTGGAAAGTGTGTACCGGGTACTGAAGTCTACCGAAATATTCATCCGATATCCAGCGACCGCATGAAGACGAGGTACGATACAAAAGCGAGCACCACAGGATTCCAGGGAGGAGATCTGGTATGGCTATACAACCCTCATCGCCGAAAAGGTATGTCACCTAAACTACAGCAGGATTGGGAAGGACCCTATAAGATAGTGAAGCGCATCAACGATGTTGTCTACCGGATCCAGCGAGGAAGAGGCAAGCTAAAAGTTGTCCATGTGGATCGTCTCCATCGCTACCATGGGGAAAATATTGACGTGCTTGTTCGGGACGAACAAGTTTAAGAGGGGGATATTGTTGCATGTTTGCTTGAACTGTGTCATTAATTAGTCAACTACGCCATCTAGTAGAAAGTGGCCATATTACCGATTTTGGCAGCATTGGAATAGCAGTTTGAGTAGCTGTGGTATAACTTGGTATGTTGTTCTCGAACCTTCTGAACTTAACGAACCTTCTCAACGAATCTGGAAATTTCGAGAGGTGTCACTAGGAGATATAAATAGATGTCGCAGGAGCACCCAAGACATTCTAGTTGTGAACCGCGATAGAGAAGGGCGATAGATGACAGTAGTGAAAAGTATAGAGAATATTGAATAAGAGAAGTGATTGTTTATTTAAAGTGATTAATTGTGAAAGTGAATTGTTGGATTAAATAAGTGAATTATTAGAATAATAATCAAGAAGTAAAAGACATTGAAAGAGAACTAATAAAGATTAATTAAATAGAATTACGTTTTATCTTTTCGAATCCTAGCCTGGATGTAACAATATCATATAGAAAAAAATAACAAAAACAAGTTGTTCGAACATAAAAATGCTTTAAAATAAATAGAATTAACGAATATTTTAATTGCCGAAATATTCGGCAAATTTGTACGATGATTGCTGCCGTTTAGTTAGCCCCAACACATCAGGATCTTTCAAGGCGTAATTTATATCATCCTCTTTAACCACTTCTTTTTGATTTGAGCCGCAAAAATGAAATGAACCATTTATTACAGCTTTTGTTGAAGGATTTTAAATAGGCTGTCAAAAAACATTTCAACTGAATATTTGTTGAATGATGTCGCTCGTGCTAAGCTGCATGCTTCAGGTTTTTTTAACGACAATTCTGGGTGCCTTCCCGGGAAGCCCCGAAGCCAATCTAGTCCAGCAATTGAATTAGTTTTCCAGCTGGCTGGTACCTATATTTTACATCTGATTAACGGATGCTAGTTGAAAAGCTAACTTGCGGCATTCGGTTGCTGTGGTTCCACAAAAAAATTTGGCGCAATAATTAATAGAGGATTTTAGAGATTCCTCCTGCCGGTCAGAGAAAACTTTCGTATATTTTGCAGTCAACGATATTGTTGAAGCTGGACAACTCTTACATTTTTTGTAATATCGTCGAAAAGTATGGTACGACAGACCAACTTCTTTTGCAGCTCCTCGGAGAGACATTCCGCCATCGATTTTTGTGAGTGCTGCTCTCATCTGGTCTTTCGTATGAAAGCCTTTTTTTGCGTAGTAACACTGGTTTTCGCGGCATCCTAAAAAAAGTTTGCTTTTAAAAAAAGTTATTCTTCGCAAAATCGCTAAGGCGCACAATGCACCATGGTGCATTTAGCACTATGCTTATGTGGAGCATTGTGCACCAACATGTATTTTTTGATAAAAATTTGAATATTGAGAAAAAAAACACAACAAAACTATTAACTTCTTATTTAAAATATAAACGAAATGTCCCAATTAAGCGATTTAATAATTTTAAGTGAAGAAAAATTCGATTTACAAGCAAATATTAAAAAAGTAAACTCACCTCGATTTGTTTGGTTTTCACTTGAATTTCACAAACCACTTTGCACACTTGCGCCAACAAGCACGGACACGACCAGACTGAATCCTAACGCAGTTGCTTAATGTAACGGGCACATATAAATGAGGTAGACACCAATACAGCTACCAGGTTGCTGGATATAGCTGTGGTGCATTTTGCACCGCTGGTGCATTTATAACCACCTCACCCTACTTCATCGGGGGCCATTTCTAACCAACCACCAACCAATTTGAAGCTCTTTATAGATATTGCCGTGCTGCCTTTTTTTATATCCTAAGCAAACTTGTTGCCTGGAAACTAGAAAAATAAAAAATAAAAGTCAATAGACGCTGTTGCTAGGAGCTCACTTCAGAAAATTGAAAAGGAAAACATCGTTTAGATTTTAACTTCTACAATTAATGATAATAGGAAATATAAAAATTGTAAACAGAGAAAAATTTAAACAGAATGTCAAAAGAGGTATAAGTAACAAACTTCGGTTGAACTTACTATTTTCTAAACCGTTCTATTTAAGGAGGAAGTGCGCTCAACAGGGAAACGGCAGCGAAATATTTTGTATCTAATCGAAAGGTATCTCAGTGATAATGGCTTATATGAAAGTTATGAATCTTTGAAAAACGAAGCCAGGCTTCGAGATGACTACGAAATTTGTGACAATATTGATCTGGATTCGATCTACCTAGAGTATTCCAGTTTCTATCAAGTGAAGTTTGGCAAATATCCAAAAATATTAAAAAAAGTACCGATGGGTATCAAGATGCAACTAAACACGTTTTCTAAGAAGCCCTCTACAAGCATATTAACTAATAATAAGAAACACGAATCGACCAAGCAATGTGATACAATCCATGAAAGTCTACAAATTAAACAAATACCGAATAGTAGCAACGAACTAACGATAAATCCAATGCACTTTGGTGTTAAAGTCGACAACTTTAACCTGGACGATGAACCAGCAGTAAACGGCTGGAAAGATTTAGAACAGTATGCTAAAGTGTAGGTATTCGAAATTCAAGTAGATGATCGGTTTAGTATGTTAATCTGGGATATTCTTTTTAGAACAATTGTCAATAAGGATCTTGGATTCCGTTGGGCAGATGTGTATGGAAATAAAAATGCTGTGGAAACTATCAAAGAAGCTGTTATAATGCCACTTAAACATCCAGAGTTATTTTCAGATAAGCTAAGGCCTTGGAAATCGTTGCTGTTACACGGACCACCAGGAAATGCTCATTTTACTTTTTTTTCCAGTACAATAAACATTATAAATTGCATTTCAGGGGGTGGGAAAACGTTACTGGCGAGGATACTTTGCTCTGAAACAAACGGACAAATTACATTTTTCAATGTCACTTCCAGTTGTATCACTTCCAAATGGAGAGGGGAATCAGAGAAAATAATTAAGGTGAGTATTTTCACCATCTTACGCTCGGTTGCTGATGGGCGACTCGTAAGAATTTAAAATCCACATAAGCAACTAAATTCTGCTCATTATAAACAAAGTATGGGCGGGAGAAAGAAGCCTGATGACCTTTTTATTATACCTCATCTACAAGAAAGGCTTTCATTTTTCTTGCAATAACTATTGAGGCATACCTCTGCTAAATGTCACATAAAAGGTCTTGAGTATAACGACGACAAAATCAAGTCCACCGGCTAAAATTAAATGTCGCTGTCGACAGCAGTAACTTTGAAGTAGTAAGTAAACATCAATTTCATGAATGATACCAGTGGAGATCTGAGGAAGAATTACCATTAACTGACGAGTTAAAAACTTCTTACCAAGAAGACTAAGAAGTACAAAGCTGTGTATGTAGATCAAAAAAAAAATTAGTTACATTGGCTTGGAGTGGAGGGGATGTTCAACGGCCAGCCGCTAAGCTCGAGACCACAGGGAAAGCTAAACATTGACTTCAAAGACCAAAATGTCGAGGAAATAGCGTGACCGGAGCTGCAGTGTAAGCTAGACTGCAGTGTCTAAGGCAGAACCTATCCAAGGGCCGGGAGAAAAAAGTCCTCCTATTTAAACCCCGGTGAAGTTTCGGCAAAGCTAGTTTTATGTTCATATTGCTCTGCTCGTGCCAGTCTTATTTAAAAAGCGATTACTCGGGCTTTAGCTACGATAAAAAATTTTAAGTTGAGAGCTAATTATACAGTTGTGCCATGTTAAGCCAGGTTTTTTTCTACCATTATTAAGAACTATTATTTTTTAGGTCTTATTCCATTATGCAAAGTTACGAGCACCTTCCGTAATATTCATGGATGAAGTAGATGGTTTAACATCTGGACGTGATCGTTCTTCGGATCACGAGGCTTCAAAACGTTTTAAAAATGAACTCTTACAACTACTCGATGGATTGGAAGATAATACATCGAACATTTTTATTCTTGCAAGTACTAATATTCCCTGGTAAGAAACTCGTATTTAAATTAATATATTTCATTATAGAATGATCTATTTTTTTTTTGTATAGGGATATTGATGCAGCTTTTCTCCGGCGTTTCGAGAAGAAAATTCTAATAGGACTTCCAAATAATGACGAACGACGTGCAATGATTGAACATTATCTTCGCAAGACAAAAAAGTTTTCATCCGATATACTAACAGAATTGACTGACTTGAGCAATGGATTTACCGGTAGGACATTTACATTTTTACGTTAGTCTTTCAAAGATTCAATCAGCTAATTCGCTAGATTTTTTATAGGCGTAGACAAGGTTATTTTGTCAAATTTGCCGCCAGAGTCAACTATGTAATGACAAATTGAGCATTTTACTACTTACTTACTTAATGGGCTACCGATCCGTGAAGAGTCTCTGCATGAGGAAATTATTTATTGAACATTTTATTTGCCATAAATAATTTTGAACGAAAAATCACTAATCATGGAAATATGTAGCAGATTCTTTAAACAAAATTAGTAAAGAACTTCGTCTAACAATATGAAGTTTCTTTCGTTCTAAGTTTTAAGGCCTTGTTAGGCATAGAAATTTTCAATCTTAATATGTATTAGAAAACGTTATTATGGGCGCTTAAGGTAGCGCGTTGGATTACTGCGACAGACTCGCGGTTCGAATCGCACATAGGAACACCTGACATTTTTTCCACTGCCCCACATCTTAATTTATTGGTCCCAGAAGCTAGATTTAAGGTCCTATATACTTACACCTAGGCCTTTAATGCAACAAAAAAAAACCGAAAATGTTTGCCATGGAACGCTGCAGTAGTTTAAACTCGTTTGGTGTTCTCCAGAAACCAAATAGATTTCGACGAAAACAAAAATTGATACCTACCTTCCCTTTGCTTACTTCTAGGAGATCAAATTCGCCTTGCATGTAAGGAAGCTGCCATGAATCAAATACGAAATCTAACCGCACCAGGCACTCAAGTTAAACAACTAACGGCCAGTGACGTCAAGTTGGCGTTCAAAAGCATAAAACCGCTCGACGAGAAACTAGTCCAAAAGCACATTGCCTGGAGCAACATCAACGGAATATAGAAAACCTTCAACTTATGTCATACATTATTTTGTGTTTTATTTATAAGGTCTGAATGTTATACAACTAACAATTTTCGTGGCAAAACATTAATAAAAAAATAAGCCTCGCTCGAACTCGGTACTACTTCTTCGGCTTAGAACTCATCTTAGCCATTTGCATGCCCTGATAGATTCCTGTGTAGTACCCGCTCATGTACCAAGACATCAACATGGCAGAAAGATGCTCAGAGTCTTCACATTGACCCTGGCCCAACATTGGAGGCATCGGCGGTGGAGGAGGAATTGCACCCAGTGGCAGTCCACCGGGTTGAGGAATAGAAAATCGTGTTTTGTTTTTCTTATTGTCTTGGCCACTTGGCGCAGCGATTCCATCGCATTCTTGTTTGGCACGAGTGAACTGCAGACGGCGAACTTTTTTCCCCCATGAAGGCACCAAATCGCAAATACGAACCTCTTGCTCGTTTTCATATCCAATGTAGCGAACTCGACACATACCCTGCTCCTCGTCGACCGAGATGATCTTTCCTTCATAGTCGACTCCGTCATCGTAGGTAGCTCTGGCATAGTCGCCAATCTTAAATGTTGAATTTTCCTCTTCCGTATTCTTTGAATGAGATGGAAACGCTGCGTTGCTGCCGGCAGCACAGTCTCGCTGCTTTACAGGTGATTTCTTACCATTTGTGGAACGAGCAATGCGTCGGGCCAGCTCTTCCTTTGCCAACTTCAGTGAGCTGTCGTACGCCTTGATCAATAATGTGTCATCCCAGACATTTTCGTCTTCCAAAGACGCCTTATCAGTCTTTAAAATATAAAAATGTTAACTAAGCTTTATTTACGCAAAATATATATCTTACAATGCAGCTCATAGTTGTAAGGCCTCTATGTGTAATTTATGCGTTAAGTATAGTTTCAGCCGATTTATTTGCTTTTGTTTAAATCTTCTGATATTCCTTCCCAAATAAGCGTTTGTTTTTTCGCGACTGACATTCGATTCTGTTGAGTTCAGTCAAACAGAATTTTAATTTCAAACGCGTCCGGCGTCACCTTCAACTATTGGCCGCATTCAGTATATCTTTTGCCTATCAAACCACACCTAGGTCTGGCCAATTACACTAAGATCTTAGGAGATGTCAAACGAGTTCATATATACTTAAATACAAAAAAATTATTACTGCTGTTTTTACATTAGATGCTGATAAGTTTTAAGTAATACTGAAGATTAAGAATAATTAATGTTTTTTAATGGATAATATTGAAGATGAAATTTAAAGAAAGTGTGCTTCACACATGAATTCATTTTGCGGCGTGGAAAAATGTTATTTTTTATTATTTTTTTATGTGTGCTGTAGGCTTTTAAAGTCCGAATCAGTTGAAATTCATAGTTTTCGTACTGTATTGTGAATTTTATACTCAAAACAAACCAAACTCGGAATAAGTACAACCACGGCGTACAATGTTCGCTTGTCCTAACGCAGTTGTGAAATATCGCCATTTCAATCAATCAGCGCGCGGTCGAGCCTAAAGTCCGTTCGATAACTTTATGTGTAGAAAAATGAAAAGTCTCAAATCGAGGGAGAATCTTCTCATTTCAAAGAAAAGTACGTGAATGCTTTTGCGTAAAAAGATGAAAAATTTCAAAGTTTAGCCGTTCTTGTGCTGGAAAACTCATAGAAATTCATTATTTGACAGTTTTCTTTTATTACCAGCTGACATTAGGTCCGTTCGCGAACTAATATGCAAACGTAAATTTATATAAACTTTCGTACAAAACTACACAAACGCGTTCGCGTACTGAGAAAATGGTAAGAAGATGAAGGAAAGAAAAATGTTCCTTCGTTCATTTTTCTTCACACAGAATTTCAGCTGGTAAGAAAATGAAAACTGTCAAATGATGAAATCCTATGAGTTTGCCAGCCAAAAAAAAAAAAAACAGCTGTTGCTTCTTTTCAAGCCAAACTAAGACGTTTTTTACCTTTTTACACAAAAGCGTTCGCGCACTTTTCTTAGAAATGAGAGGATTCTCTCTCGATTTTGGAGATTTGACACTTTTCATTTTTCTACACATAAAGTACGCGAACGGACCTATTCTGTGTGAAGAAGAATGAACGAAAGATCATTTTCCTTTCGTTCATCTTTTTACAATTTTCTCAGTACGAACGAGTTTGTGTAGTTTCTGAGAAAATGGTAAAAATTTGAACAAAAAAAAATTTACATACTTTCCTTCATTTTTCTTCACACGAAATTTCTTTTAAAAAATGTCAAATGATGAAATCCTATGAGTTCGAAAGCAAAAAAAAAATAGCGGTTGTCTCTTTTCAAGCCAAACTTTGATGTTTTTCATCGCGCAAAAGCGTTCGCTTGCTTTTCTTTGAAATGAGAGGAGTAAGTAAAAGGTAAAGAGTTTGATATTAGGCACATTGTATTGGAAACTTATTTCCAGCTCAGCAAAGGAAATCCCAAAAAAGCGTCATGATCATTTTTATGACCACCTTTATTTCAAATGTCATTTCTACTCTTTTATGAAACAGCTGATTTTCAATGAAATTTAAAAGGTGTTTTTAGATGTACATTCACCAAAGCAAGTCTCAAATTTATTATTCCTGTACATTCGATTTAATTTTTGCTTTCCAAATAAAATTGTCCTTTCAACCTGTGAGAGAATTAGTGTGAATTGTTGCGGGGTAGTACCTAAATTTATTTAACTTCCGCAATTTAGCTTAAAAATTAAAAATCTTAGTAAAGGCTTCGACAATTAATATCTAAATTAAGGTTCGGACGCCCGTTTATGTGTCATTCCGTTCAAGAGCTTCCAGCTTCCAGTTTATCTTCACTTTTGGTTTGTTGTTGTTAAAGAAGTAAAATGTTTATTATTATTCGGAATATCCAATTAGAAGAATTATCCGAAGACTAAAGAAATTTAAACGAAGACTGGTACTCAATTAAAATTTAGGCTAGACTTTTATAATTTTTAATTCAGTTTTATTCATTTAAATCTATTGTTTATTCGTAAATTACAAATTTATTTTAGCTTTCTTCTTGGTTCTCACCACGTTGGTCGTCTCGTGCTTTTTTTCTTTTTGACAGTTGTAAAAGCCGATGTCAGAACTCAGAAGCAAGAAACTTGAAATTCAGCTTCCTCACAGGTTACGGTCGTTTGTCAGGCTGTCGTTCAACAACAACGGTATTGCTCAAAGATTAAACGTCCAAATTAATCCTAATCCAGGACAGCTTTTGGTTAATCAGCTTGAGGTCAATCCTGGAGACATTTTTTGGTCACTGAAAAATCCGGACGTAATTAAAGATGGAGAAAAAACTAGCATTAATCGCACCAATTGATGTTACAAAGGAGGACATTGCTACGAGCAATCTAGGTTCAACAATACAACATATTGAATCCAAACACACTCAGTCAAGCGTTTTCAAATTGCTTTATTGAGCAAAATATTTTTTGCTGAAAATACAATAATGATAACAACAAATAACAATATAGACACGATATTAGCAGACAACAATTAATACAAGATAATAATAGACTACAATATACACAAGAAAATAATAGACAATATAATGACAGAACAGGGATACAATCCCACCAATAATTAGTAGCCAAATTTAGACCAGTTCCAAGGGAACAACGAAATTGGTAATTCAAATTGTTTTCAACAAACATAATAGACATAAAAATACAAGGCAACAATCTACTCTTTATCAATATCTCCTCACCTTCTTCAAACACTTTCTTGTGCGAAGTGGAAGGCAAATCCGAACGGCAAATTTAAGAAGCTTCTCATGACAATTGATACTCTTGGATGTTTATCAGATGTTTGCAAGAGGTTACTTGGCCCGGCGGGAATTGAACCGAGGACTTTTCGATTAGTAAAGATAGGAGCCCAAATTGATATAAATAAGCAACAATTAATAACAATTAAATAAAAATATTCCGCTATTCCTCAAACCAAGTTTAACCTCACTCGAATACGTTATACCAGCATATTCGAAAATAACAGAGAAACTTCCCGTCGACATTTCCGACGAAGATATATTAATTGAACCAATAGTACTTAAATCCAAACTATTAATACCCGAAGGGATTTATCACGCAGAACACTGGTTTAGTTTTATCGAAATTTTTCAGGACCAAACCTTTCTTTTAGATCAGGCACTCACAAAAACAAAATATGAAAATTGCAACAATAACCTTAATATAAACACAACTTGTAAAAAAGAAAATACATATACAAAATACCATATTTTAAACCCAAAAAAAACAATCCTTAAGATTTGCCATGAATTCGAGGTTGTATTTTTTCAATAGGGAACAAAACTAGCATTTACAAATAAAATTAGACACAAGAGCAAGACTAACGACGACTTGCCTATTATATACAAAGTCGTACAGGTACCCTTTTATACATAAAGAGAAAGTGAGAAAACAAATAAATAAGATGCTTAACAACGAAATTATTCGGCCAAGTTATTCGCCATGGAGCTTGCTGGATAGTACCTAAAAAACTCGACTCCAGTGGCAAAAGGAAATGGCGACTTGTCGTTGATTACGGGAAGGTAAATGAGAAAACTGTTAGTGGCAGATGTCCTCCGCCTAACATTAACGAAATATTGGATAAATTCGGCAGATGGATGTTTTTCTCTACACTTGATCGAGCCAGCGGCTTCCATCAAATAGAGGATACCGCTGACATCCAAAAAACAGCCTTCACGGTTGATGGTGGCCACTTTGAATACGTCCGAATGCCTTTTGGGCTGAAAAATGCCCCTTCAACGTTTGAATGGCTCATGGATAACGTACGAAGAGAACTTCTGGGAAAAATATGCTAAGTACCTACAAGATATCATTGTCTTTTCAACTTCACTCCAAAAGCACATAGAAAAAATAAAAAAAATATTAACCAGAATACGTGAGGCTAACTTGAAGGTGCAGTTAGGCAAGTGCGAGTTTCTGTACAAAGAAAATGCAATTCTAGTTAAACCAAATCCAGACCGTATAAAAGCAATCAAGAATTTCCCAATACCCAAAAAGAAGTTAGGATTTTTCTTGGCCTAGTCGGGTATTACCGTAAATTTATAAGCAATTTCGTACGATTAACAAAACAGAATGCCTGAAGAAGAACAGAAAAGTCCTTCACACTGAGGATTATTAAAACATTCGAACAATGTCGAGACAACCTTTCAAACGACCCGATACTACAATATCCAGACTTTGAAAAACCCTCCGTTTTAACCACAGAAACAAGCAACAGTATAGCAATATTATCGCAGGGTACTATTGGAAACGAACTGCCAATATGTTATGCCAGCAGGACGTTAACAAATGTGGAAATCAATTACTTAACAGTGGAAAAAAAACTTCTGCCCATACTATTGTTACATCCAGGCTAGGTTGCGAAAAGATAAAACGTAATTATTCTATTTAATTAATCTTTATTAGTTCTCTTTCAATTTAATTCTTGATTATTATTCTAATAATTCACTTATTTAATTCAACAGTTAATCACTTTAAATAAACAATTACTTTTCTCTTATTCAATACTTCCACTTTTTCTCTATACTTTTCACTACTGTCATCTACCGCACTTCTTTACCGCGGTTAACAACTAGAATGTCTTGGGTGCTCCTGCGACATCTATTTATATGTCCTAGTGACGCCTCTCGAAATTTCCAGATTCGTTAAGTTCAGAAGGTTCGAGAACAACATAATTATGTACTAGTTATTCCATAGCTATTCAAACTGCTTTTCAAATGCTGCCAATTATCGGTAATATGGCTCTCTACTAGATAGCGCTCCAACTTGACTAATTGATGCTGAATGTCACAGTTTGAGCAAACATGCAACAGTATTGAGTCTGTCAGTCAATACAAATATCTAGGGGTGTTGATTAATTTTAATTTGAATTGGAGAGGTCATACGGAGTCAGTTAAATCTCAAATGCTGAGGTGGTACGCAAACTATATCTTCTAAGATCTTATACTGTTCCAAAAAAATGTTAACTATGATTTATTATGGTCTTGCAAACTCTAAGTTACAATACGGTATTACGAGTTGGGGAGGTTCCTATGAGAATACCATTTGCCTTTTACTTATAGCCCAAAAATATTTAATTAGAATAATATGTGGACGAAATCGAATTGCTCATAGTTGGCCTCTGTTCAGGGAGTTACGAATTTTGCCTTTAAGACATCTTTATGTTTTCAAAGTTCTCAGTGAATTTTTTAAGCAAAGTGGTAACACTCCTAATAGAATATCAAGATTCTATAGCCTACGCGTTAATAACTTATCACTAGTTAATGTTCCGATCGCATATAAAACCAAATTTTCTCATTTTTTTACTTTTACTACTCCAAATATGTTTAATAAACTACCGATTGCTGTGAAAAGAACATACAATTTTCACTCATTTTAAAATAAAGTAAAAGATTGGCTTTTTACTATCGAATATAAAGATATTGAATCATTCATTCGCTATGTGTCGTAGAAGTATTCACATTTTTATTTCCTCTGCTCTAAGCTTGTATTCAAATTCTTTCCTAATTTTCAAATGTATCCTAATTTGTTATCTACCCCACATCAGTAGTATGAATTATAAAATGTTCACTCTTACGTGTCATTCAACACTAACTTTAAATAGTTACAGAATTATTACTATTATTCATCCTCTATTATTTAACTGAACTATTGTAACAATATAAGTTTTTAACATGGTATGAATAAAACAATGCAATACAATACCAATACAATACAATATGGGCAACAAAGAATTTCCGTCCATATTTTTTATGGAAATAAATTCAAGATCGTAACAAATCATAAGCCTCTCACCTGGCTAGTGAAACTAAGAGAGTCGCACTCAAAATTATTAAGATAGCGGTTAAAACTCGAAGAGTTTGACAATGAAGCCATTTAAAAAAAGGCAAATTATATCTGAACGCTGACGCCCTCAGCAGGGTCGTTATCAATAATGAGGAAAACAGAACCAACATAAATCCACAAATACAAAATACCGTAGAGATAAACTCTAATGAACAAGGAACTGGTTGCCCCACAGTCCAATCCGCTCATGAAGATCTTAACGATCACATTTCCATTTTCATTAGAAAAAAATAACAAAAGACCCAACAATTCTTTTGAATTGATTTGTAGGAATAAACAAAGGAGAACTGTAAGATTCCAAGAATTCACAGAACAAGACATAATACATAGATATTGTTGCATGTTTGCTTGAACTGTGTCATTAATTAGTCAACTACGCCATCTAGTAGAAAGTGGCCATATTACCGATTTTGGCAGCATTGGAATAGCAGTTTGAGTAGCTGTGGTATAACTTGGTATGTTGTTCTCGAACCTTCTGAACTTAACGAACCTTCTCAACGAATCTGGAAATTTCGAGAGGTGTCACTAGGAGATATAAATAGATGTCGCAGGAGCACCCAAGACATTCGAGTTGTGAACCGCGATAAAGAAGGGCGATAGATGACAGTAGTGAAAAGTATAGAGAATATTGAATAAGAGAAAAGTGATTGTTTATTTAAAGTGATTAATTGTGAAAGTGAATTGTTGAATTAAATAAGTGAATTATTAGAATAATAATCAAGAAGTAAAAGACATTGAAAGAGAACTAATAAAGATTAATTAAATAGAATTACGTTTTATCTTTTCGAATCCTAGCAGGGATGTAACATTGGTGTCAGAAGTGGGATAAAACGAATTCAGTGTGAAATTAAAGTGAAGTGAATTAAAAAAAAAATGGGCCGCACATTAAAATTACTACAGCTCAGTATTCCGCAGTTAAAAGCTGAATTGGAAAAGCGGAATCTCTCCACAGCTGGAGGAAAAAGTGATCTTGTGCTTCGACTGCAGGAATCTGTTGAAAACGAAGGAGAAAACCCCAAGTCCGTTTTGTTCGACGTAGCAGAAGAACAAGTAAGTACAAGCGTTGATATGACTGCTATGATGGAATTACTTCTGGCCAAGTTGGATGAACAGAAGAATTCTATGGACTCTCAGTTCAATGAACAGAAGAATTCTATGGACTCTCAGTTCAATGAACAGAAGAATTCTATGGGCTCTCAGTTCAAGGAACAAAAGAATTCTCTAGAACAACAGAAGAATTCTCTAGATTCCAAATTGCAATCAATGGACTCTAAATTTGATGAACAAAAGAATTCTCTAGAACAACAGAAGAATTCTCTAGATTGCAAATTGCAATCAATGGACTCTAAATTTGATGAACAGAAGAATTCTCTAGATTCCAAATTGCAAGCAATGGACACTAAATTCGAAGAACAAAAGAATTCCATAGTTGCCGCCCAAAAGAGCGCTGTGGAAGATTTTAAAAATGTTCTCGAAGGGAAACTCGAAGAAATTGACCAAAAGTTCGAGAAGGTTGAAACCAAATTCGACGAAATCGATTCAAACATCGAGAACTTGGCTAAAGAGCTCGAGAAAGTGAAGAAGCAGAAGGCTCGAGAAAATTCTGCGGACTGCCCGAGAAGGAAAGAGATGCAGCCTCCTGTTTTCGATGGTCAAACATCATGGCCAATTTATAAGAAACAGTTTGAAGCAGCTGCAGTGGCGAACAGCTGGGACAACGAGGAAAAGTCGATTGCGCTAACGCTCGCACTAAGAGGTACAGCTGCGGAGTTACTCCAAACCGTCTCAGAAGAGAAGCAACACAACTACGACGCCCTGGTCAAGGCTATAGAGATGCGCTTCGGTGATGAGCATATGCAGCAAGTGTACAGGGTTCAGCTACGCAGTAGAGTCCAGAAGAGGGGAGAAACACTTCAACAGCTGCAAGCAGATATCGAACGTCTGGCACATTTGTCATATCCTAATGCTGGTGAGATTCTCATCAATGAAATGGCTGTGGAGGCGTTTATCCAAGCCATTGAAGATAGACAACTGCAAATGGCCGTAAGAATGGCTGGAAAGAGAACTCTCGCTGAGGCCCTAGCATTTGCCTTGACAATGCAAGCTGCTGATCAGGCATCGAATGTGTTCCACCGCGTACGGGAAATTACAGCTGTTGAATGCTCATGTCAAAGAGCAGACATCGTAGACCGGAGCAGAGATAACAGAGGTCAAATGCGCTGCTGGAACTGCAACAAAATAGGGCACCTACAGAGACAGTGCAGAGCTCCACCCAGACAAGGCAGTTGTCCACATTGCGGGCCTAGGAGGCGCAACGAAGAAGCATCTGGCAGATATAGCTTCGCAGAACCAGCAGGCGGGAAACGTGTAAGGAACAGCTTCTCGGGGCAGAAGTGGGTTTCCGGAATCGATGACTCCAGGACCACAATTCAAGTCTCCCAAACCAAACGAGGAAACCAGAGTTTAACAGTGGAAGCCTATATCGGTCAAAATAAGTGCGTGGCAGCCATCGACACCGGTGCCACCGCTTCTATTATAAGGAGGGACATCGTCCGTCAGTCGTGGTTGCACAATACCAGCAGTTACTGTCTGAAAACAGCAACAGGAGCGACAGCGGAAGTGTACGGAGATATAATGCTAACAATAAATTTGGCAGGATTAGCATTCTCCCACGCTTTCTTAGTAGCTGATATATGTGACGAATGCATCATTGGAATCGATTTCATGAAGGCGAATGATGTCGTATTGGACTTTGGTATGCAAGTACTCAAGTATCGAAACGTAGAGATTCCGATGGTGTACGGGAAAGAGAACGCCGCATCCCTGAGGACAGTCAATAGTGAGGACGAGGTCCTACCACCTTCTTCAGAGACAATAATTCGGACAAAGCTGGAAGGTGATCCTATGAGCCACCGATTCTCTCTAGTTGAGCCAAAAGACAACCACTACCGAAACTGCCTGGTTGGAAAAGTGCTTGTCGAGCAGAAGAACAATATTGTTCCCGTACGAGTTCTTAATGCTGAACACAAAAGCGTCAAATTGAAGCAAGGTGAGGTGGTTGGAAAGCGTGTACCGGGTACTGAAGTCCACCGAAATATTCATCCGATATCCAGCGACCGCATGAAGACGAGGTACGACACAAAAGCAACCACCACAGGATTCCAGGAAGGAGATCTGGTATGGCTATACAACCCTCATCGCCGAAAAGGTATGTCACCTAAACTACAGCAGGATTGGGAAGGACCCTATAAGATAGTGAAGCGCATCAACGATGTTGTCTACCGGATCCAGCGAGGAAGAGGCAAGCTAAAAGTTGTCCATGTGGATCGTCTCCATCGCTACCATGGGGAAAATATTGACGTGCTTGTTCGGGACGAACAAGTTTAAGAGGGGGATATTGTTGCATGTTTGCTTGAACTGTGTCATTAATTAGTCAACTACGCCATCTAGTAGAAAGTGGCCATATTACCGATTTTGGCAGCATTGGAATAGCAGTTTGAGTAGCTGTGGTATAACTTGGTATGTTGTTCTCGAACCTTCTGAACTTAACGAACCTTCTCAACGAATCTGGAAATTTCGAGAGGTGTCACTAGGAGATATAAATAGATGTCGCAGGAGCACCCAAGACATTCGAGTTGTGAACCGCGATAAAGAAGGGCGATAGATGACAGTAGTGAAAAGTATAGAGAATATTGAATAAGAGAAAAGTGATTGTTTATTTAAAGTGATTAATTGTGAAAGTGAATTGTTGAATTAAATAAGTGAATTATTAGAATAATAATCAAGAAGTAAAAGACATTGAAAGAGAACTAATAAAGATTAATTAAATAGAATTACGTTTTATCTTTTCGAATCCTAGCCTGGATGTAACAATATATTAAAACAATTTGCTTCCCTAAATAAACTTAGTGCTATCTTTACGGACGTTTCCCGACTTAAGGTAATAAGGTGTATCGAAAAAGTCTGAGACGTCGTTTATGAGGATGACCAAGATAAAATTATTCTAGACTACCACCTAAATAGCAATCACAGAGGCTTCAACGAAACAGTCATGAACTAAAAGAGAACCCTTAATTTTCCATTCATGAGAATTATCAAAATAATAAACAACTGCAACACCTGTCAGATGCTAAAATATATTCGTACCCCTCCTAAAGTTGAGTTTAGAATTACGGAAACACCAGAAAAATCATTGGACATAGTTCATGCAGATATTTATTGCATAAGCCATAAGGAAATATTAACAGGAGTACAATTTTTTTCTAAATTCGCGGCAACCTATACCTTAACTAATAGAATCAGTCTCACAGTTATCACATCCTTTCAACATTTTATAAGTCTTCACGTCATTCGTAAGACATTAATCACAGACCAAGGTAGTGGATTCAGACACCATATTTGCAGAATTCTGTAAACAATATAGTATAGATCACCACATAACGTCTCTTCAACAGAGAAGTAGTAACTCCCCTGTTGAAAGAATGCACTCCACTTTCAGAGAAATATATAGAATAATTCACAAAAACCGAACAACGAAAAATCATGACAAGATTATGAATGAAACATTAACAACATTTATTATAACAATGCCATTCATTCTTCGACAAAACTCACCCCACTCGAACTATTCTACGGCCGTACATAAAAATTTAAAAATGAACAATATAATAACGTCAATAAATATTTAGTCAAAGTTAATGGATTCCAGAATAGATTATATCCGGAAATTAAAAGTACAATAGAAAAACACAAAAAACATAACATAGAGAAACTCAATAGGAAAAGAGATAAACCAACAGGTTCAATAATTTTCCGTAAGGAAAACAGGAGAAACAAAATCACCCCCAGATTCAGCACTCACAAAATAAAGAAAAATAATCGATTCAGAGTTGTTATGGACGCATATGGTGAACACAGGAATGCCTAAAAAAAAAAAAAAAAAAAAAAAAAACAGAAAAATATAAGATTACAATAGGTAGAAAAACACAAAAATAAAAATACCTGTCCTCGAGCTGCCGCGTCTCTTGTCTCCCCGGCCCAACGTCAGATCTCAATTGCTGCTGCGAAACATGGACCAGGTTGTTGCAAATAACCGGGATGCCATGTTTGTTCCAATCTAAAAAGAAATAAAATAAAATGGGATGGATTAATTTCCTTTTTATACCCAAAATATATAAAAAAAAAAAAAAAACTTATCTCATGAAGGCAGCATGCACAAAATGTTGTCGGCACGGAATTTATCTTTCTTTTGTTTACATGTCAGTCAATTGACAGCAAAAGTTGAAAAGAAAAGTAATAGATTCCTGGAAGAAAGCTCTTCGGTTGAGGCTGTGGAATGTGGAAGCATTTTTTTAAAGAGTAGGACGTTGGGATGTTTCGAAAGGGGTAGCATGATCTGGGTAGCGGGTTACTTAGAAACGGGGATGGATATATAGGGTTTTTGGGATAGTGGTAGTGGGTGATGGTGGGAGTATAATTGGGCATTATTAGCTAGCTATGGACTTTGTTTAAATCACAATTACGAGAATAGTGTAAAAAGTTAAAAGCGAAAGACGTGCGTGATATAAATCCGAAACACAAGATAAAGTAAAAGGTTGTACACGTGCAATTTCAAAAATAGGAAGCAAATTAATTTTAAATAAAAATATATTTGAATATCGCTGGTTTGTACGGGCTGTGCAGTAACTGGGATCAATCGGCGGTCAAAGAATATTTCTAATATAATTATAATAAGAAATTCTTGGCCGCCGCAATAAATTGGTTCAGATCCAGACATTTTTGTTGCTGGAGCGGTTGGAACAAAAAGAAGGTTCCGGTTCCCAGCTTTTAACGGCACAACATCCCGCTGCAGAACGCCTTAGTACAACGGCAAATATGAACAAAGACGACACATAAGACATACATAGTTTATATAATAAAGAATAGAACCGACAACAGATTAACGCTAAATATACATATTACAATAAAGAAAAGTTTAATACATAGCCTTTCAAAAAGGAACATTTTAACGTTAAGTACATAATACGATAAATTACACAAAGAAGCCATAGGGAGAATACATAAACGCTCCGTGAGGTTTCATAAAGATTTTTATTAAATATTTTGATATTACATACTAGATTTAAGTAGATTTAAGTTACATACTTATTTATTTAAGTCATTACTTGATTCTTGATTATAGCGTACATCTTATTCGTTCTTTTGCTTTAATTTTGTTATATTTTTTTTTGTAATAAGTTTAGTTTCCTGTCCGTCCATAATTCGCGTTTTGATCAGTGCATATCTTATCTACATACAGAGAGCTCCTTGTAGGTAGGGTTACCGTTTTTAGTCGTCATAGTGTCCTTTTCTTTGATAAAATTTCGTGTCAGGTAAAAACTCCTGAAGTTGCGTCTGTTTTGTTTTTTTTTTGGAAACAAAATTTAATTCAACGTTTTTTTGTTTGTTTTTAAATCTTGGAAATTTTGTTCAGTCTCTTTAAGTAATAAATCATCAAAAAAATACATAATGTTCAAATGAAACTTAACCGTGTTATGAAATTTTTTGTGAGTTTTTTTCTTTTGCTAAGCCCTTAAAGGCTTAATGGAGGCCTAAATTTTATTTTCAGGGGATGGAGTAAGGTGCGCTAAAGCACTTCGGTGGATGGCTTGATACGGCTGAGGCATCCGCCTCTTTGGGGAAGTTCCGATATGGCCAAGGAACTTCCAGGTAGGGTGGGTGTATTGGCCGCGCTGGTTCCATCTTCAGCGCCCTCTCAATGTGACAACGTCCGTCTGCTTTTTGGAAAAACACTCTCTAAGTCTTGGCACGATTTTTGTTTTGTGCATAGGTACTCGTTGTTGTGCGGGGACAAGAATCCTCCCAGTCCGGCGAGCTCGGCCGAGCAACGCAAGCGTGCCATGCTCCTCGCACACAACACTCCTCCTCCCACCATGATTCCCTTCCCATAGTCCCATTCCCATCCGGTCTCCTGTCATTTTCAAATCCCAACCGTCCAAACTCCTGCAATCCACCTAACACAAATGGCGCCCAACGTATTGTCCTTGTCTTCTGTCCCCTAAAGTCCTTAGGCCGTAATTGTCTCTGTTACCGGTATCAGTGGGCTCATATGTCTTTGTTTGAGAAGTTCCTGAACGTATCATAATGAATTGCGATGGGCACACTGATGTTGGTATCAGAAACAATTAGTGCCCGAAACCACCCTCCTTTTGCTATTTCCTTTCTAGTATACTTATCCTCTTTTCGGTAGTCTTCACTTTACTATCCTGTCTCAACTTTTATTTTTCAATCTCCATTTCAAACCATCTCTTCAAACTAAACGTGTTCAGTGGTCTCGTTAGATATCATATCTTCTTAACATGTTGCACTGTTACGTCGAAATCCATTCATTTTTTTTTACGTGTGTTATGATTCTATACATCCCAAGTCTTCCAGCAAAGCCCCTTTAGGCAGTTTGGAATTGCGGGGATGGGAAAGAAATACAACGATGTGTGTCCCTGTTCATTACCTTCAACCTTAATTGTCACATTGAGGGAGACAAATCTCAATTAGTCCGTCCACAGTCTCATTTTTTTTAGGATGCCAAAGCCGATCAGGCCACAAAAAGTCAACACCAGTAAACCACCGAAGATAGACGCCCGAAACACCCCCGTTTATCATAAAACTTATTAATTTTTTTTTATATTTTCTTTATTTATTCACTTTCTTATCTAAGTACCTATTTAAATTTATCTAAGTTATTATATTTATAGACACCTTTCCATACACTAACCACATATTATTTTTATATTTCAATTTTAATCATATGTTTTTTTTTTTTTTTTTTTTTTGAAAATTTCTGTTTTGATTCTTTCATTTGATTTCTTTAGTACTCACCTGACCGATAGTTTTGATGGTATTTGAGTTTCCTTTTGTTGGTAATTCACGTTGTTTTCTCTATTTTTCATTCAGTCCCGTCCTTCAAAATGACTTCGACTGAAAACAAGGGAGAAAAACAATTAATATCTAAAGTAAATCAATTAGGGAAAAGTAAAATACATACCCGTTCTCAAGTTAAAGTTGACGGGAGCAGCTCAATTATGCCACCCATCAACCGCACTCCGCCACCTCCTAAAAAGTCCTTACTGGGTCAACTAGATCCGTCTTTTGAGTTTCCCGGCTATTCAGATAGCAACACCTCGTCAGAAACGATCTTAGCTCCTTCATACAGCAGCCTTAGCAACTACGGAGCTGCGTCAGTCGATGCTCAGAATGAGAGCACCGTAACTCTAACCGACATATCTGAGAAGGGGGACAGTATTATTACAAATCCAATCAGCGAGAATATACAAAAAGAACCCGGTATAACAGATTTAAAATCCGTTATAAACCGGGCAGTAGTAAATGCTTTCTCTTCATACCAAATGTCTCTTAGGGAAGAGATTTCTGCAGATCTGAGGAAAGATATGAAGGACAGCCTCCAAGAATTTATGCGAGAAGTTCGGTCAGATACTCGACCAACTCGTTCAGCTGAACGAACGTTTCCGAGGCAAAACTTCAGTACAGGTGCGGTGCCTAAGCAACAAGCTCAGCAGAACTTGAATCATCGCTCGACTCATCGCGACATACCTCAGCTAGATCCGACAGCAAACGTATTTATTCCTGTAGAGGAGACTCAGCACAGACCAAACATTCAGGTCAATAAGCCAAATGAACAATTCCCAAATAATTCGATCCGTCAAATTCAGGTCCCGTATCAGTATGCTTCTGGTAGGCCGTATTCGGGTTCTTCCGGTCATTCCTTTGAGGTTAATCCTCGCTCGTCAGTCCACGGGCCTATAAAAATAGATAAGTGGGGGATAAATTTCGAAGGAAAACCAGAGTCTCTAGACGTAGAGGATTTTATCTTCCGTTTAGAGACTCTACAAAGTAATTACCGATGTCCATGGATGGAGATCCTGAGGGATTTTCATTTACTGCTTTCAGGTACCGCCTATGAATGGTATTGGCAATACCAGCGAACCAATTATCGTCCAGATTGGCCAACACTTCGTGAGGCCTTACTTAGACAGTTTCGAAACTCGAAGTCAGATTTCGAGATTATGAGGCACATCATGGACCGTAGGCAGGGTACCTGGGAGTCCAGTGATGAGTATTTCTCTGCGATCTCCAAACTCAAATCGCAACTCAGGATGCAAATACCAGAAGTAGAGATGATACGGATCCTGAAAAGAAATCTAAATGAGAAAATAGGCAGATTGATATTCCCAATGAGCTTATTTACCTTGGACCATCTCAGGAATGCATGCAAAGATGCTGAGAATGCCTTCCCAAGCAGAGAAGCACCCCGACATCACAGACCCCAGCAAAAATAAGCGGCAAACGAGCTGGAACACAATGTCGAGGAAATATACCAACCGGAAGAGGACATTGCGGCCTTGCAGTACGGAGGTACTCGCCCGAATCCAGCTCGGAAGCAAGCAGACCCCAAATCCTGGATTTGCTGGAACTGTAGGGTCGAGGGTCACTCGTTCATGGATTGCCCATCTCCAATTCGGAACATTTTTTGCTACCGATGCGGGCGAGAAGGAGTAATAACCCCTAAATGCATTCGATGTAGTCCGGAAAACCGGACATCGAACGTGATGTCGTCGGGGGAAGCGCGTTCGACACAGGTCCCCGAACATACGCCACAAGAGAATCGCAGACGGTCGTAAGTGATGTCGGAAAGCTCCTGACAACAGATGGTGAACTTAATCAGATCACTATATTAAAAAGAGAAAGCAAATCAAATTCAGCAAATAATATTAAACAGTCAGTAGTCAATCCATTACATGTTAGAATTAAGGAATATTATATAGCTAGAAATAGGATTTTTAATGGTAAGAAGTTTTTAACGTCAGAAGCAATATTGAAAGCTAGGAACAGATATAAAATACGAAAGGAAATTAGAAAAAGCATAGCATCCACCATAGTAGATACAACAACTGATTTAAGACCATATGCCAAAATTAACATCGCCGGAAAAAACCTTTTGGGACTCTTAGATAGTGGTGCTAGTGTGAGCATATTAGGAAAAAATTGTATAGAATTTGTCAAATCATTGAACTTGCCGATGCATTCATTTGAATCCAAGGTTAAAACAGCGGACGGTAAGAGTCAAACTATCATCGGTAGAATACGAGTGTTGGTAAGGTACAAAGAGGAAGAAAAGGAGATTACTTTTTACCTCGTACCGAATCTCGAACAAGAGATATACTTAGGAGTCGATTTTTGGAGGACGTTTCAGCTGGCTCCAAGTATAATCAGCTCGATATCGATGACCGAAGCTGCAGATCCCGATATTCATCAGCTATCCGCTAAGCAGCAGTCCGAGTTGGAGGCGGTTAAGCTGAAATTCTTATGCTTCACGAAGCATGGGCTCGGAAAAACGCCAATGGAGGAGCATATAATTGATACCGGAGACGCGGCCCCAGTGAAGCAGCGTCACTACCCCGTGTCCCCAGCGATACAAGCCCTCCTGTATGAGGAAATAGACCGGATGGTTAGCCTTGGCGTTATAGAGGAGAGCCAGAGTCCGTGGTGCTCACCAGTAGTCCTGATACGGAAGCCAGGAAAAAACCGTTTGTGCTTGGACTCTCGTAAGGTCAATGCCTTAACGAAGAAGGACGCATATCCGCTCCCTCATATTGACGGGCTACTCAGCCGGCTACAGGATACGTATTTCATTAGCAGTGTTGACCTCAAGGATGCGTTCTGGCAGATACCACTGGAGACACGGAGTAGAGAGAAAACTGCATTTACGGAGCCGGGGAGACCCTTGTACCAGTTTACAGTCATGCCGTTTGGGTTGTGTAATGCAGCCCAAAGGATGTGCAGGCTGATGGACAAGGTGATTCCCTCACGACTGAAAGACCGCGTCTTCGTCTATCTGGATGATCTCCTGATTATAGCTCCAGATTTCGAGACCCAAGTAGCCCTGTTAGATGAAGTAGCACAGTGCCTTCGGAAAGCAAATCTCACCATCAACTTAAGTAAATCCAAATTTTGTTTCAAGGAATTGAAATATTTGGGTTTCATAGTTGGTGGTGGGATGCTGAAAACCGATCCATCAAAAGTTGAGGCTATAGTAGATTTTCCGATCCCCAAAAATCCGAGGCAAGTCCGTCGGTTGCTTGGTCTAGCAGGGTGGTACAGGCGATTTATTAAGAATTTCTCCAGCTTGACTGCCCCAATAACAGATACTCTTAAAAAGAAAAATGGTAAGTTCATCATGACTGACGAGGCCATAGAGGCATTTAATAATCTAAAGAGTGCCCTAACCACTGCACCAGTGTTGACTCATCCAGATTTTTCGAGGCGGTTCTTCATTCAATGCGATGCCTCCGAATCTGGGATAGGTGCCGTATTATTCCAAAAGAATGACAACAATGAGGAGTCACCCATATCATACCTCTCACAAAAGATGAATAATTGCCAGAAAAACTATAGCGTGACTGAGAAGGAATGTCTGGCAGCAGTCATGGCTGTGCAAAAGTTTAGGCCATATGTGGAAGGAATGGATTTCACCATCATAACCGACCACTCCAGCTTACGGTGGCTAATGAGTCTGAAGGATCTAAGCGGGAGGCTGGCCAGGTGGAGTTTAAAGCTCCAGAGGTTCACATTTGACGTAGAACATAGAAAAGGGTCCTTGAACGTCGTACCCGATACCCTTTCCCGAGCTCACCTGGGTAGTCTCGACATCCAAGAGATTGCGCCGTGGATAGATCTGGATTCGGAAGAATTCCAGTCAGACGAATACCGAGATCTTGTTACCACCGTAACTGAGCACCAAGAGGAATTGCCAGACCTAAAAGTAGAAGACAATTTTGTGTATATGCGTTCCTTGCCACACCCCGGAGACGAAACAACCGAACACTCCTGGAGGCTGTGGATCCCCTCAGCTTTAACTGAGGATATCATTTCTCGGGCTCATGATCCACCCCAGGCGTCCCACGGTGGTATTGCTAGAACACTGTACCGAATACGTCAATACTTTTACTGGCCAAACATGACCGTACAAATTCGGCGTTACGTGTCTAACTGTTCTGCATGTAAACAGTGTAAATCGTCCAATAAAGTACTTCGTCCACCTATGTCGTCTAGTTACAATACGGACAGACCATTCCAGAAGATTTATATCGAATTCTTGGGTCCATACCCAAGAGCCAAATCTGGAAATTCGTACATTTTCGTCGTTTTGGATCACCTGTCAAAGTTTGTGTTGTTGAAAGCGTTAAGAAACGCTAGTTCTTTGAATGTCGTCAAATATCTCCGTAATGATGTCTTTAATATGTTTGGTGTTCCCCAAGTTATCCATTCAGACAATGGGAGACAATTCCTTTCTCAAAATTTTAAAGACCTGTTAAAAACGTACGGGATAAGGCATTTTAAGACTGCGCACTATTCTCCACAATCTAACGCGTCGGAGAGAGTAAATAGGACGCTATTGGCCGCAATTCGGTCGTACATAATAGATGACCATCGCACTTGGGACTGCCACCTGAGTGACATAGCGTGTGCATTAAGGAGTTCGGTTCATACCTCAACGCATGTGTCTCCATACTTCGCTCTCTTTGGGACAAACATGATGACACATGGAAGTAGTTATGAGCTGGTACAGAAGCTGAATGCTGCTGAAGACGGCGAACTTATGACACTCTCCCGACATTCACGTTTGCAATGCTTACGCAACAGAATAAAGGACAACATAGCCCAAGCCAACAAAAAAAGTGCGAAAACATACAATACTCGGATACGAAACATTCGCTTCTTACAGGGGCAAGAAGTATTTAGACGGAACTTCGTCCTAAGCGACACGTCCAAATATCTTTCTGCTAAGCTATGCCCTAAATTTGTGAAATGCCGCGTAATAAAACCAGTCGGCAAGAATATGTATGAGTTGGAAAACCTGGCAGGCAAAATGGTAGGTGTGTTTCATGCAAAGGACATTAAACAATAAGGCCTATGCATTCAGAATGCTACTTTGGTATTAAGTGGTATATATTTATGTATGTAATTGCAAGCATGCCCATGCACGTATCATAGTTAACTTAAGTGGACGTATGCAATATAATCCTATGCTAATTAATTTCGTTATGTTTAGTATCTTTATAATTATGTACCTATTAGAATTAAAGTTAATGTTAATTTATTGATTGCATGTTATTAAGTGTTGTTTATTATTTATTCGGTTATCGTGCTATTAATTCATGTGCTTTATGCTAGTTATTTATATTTCTTGTTAGTCACTCAAACATCTTTATGTAGTCATTTATGTTATTTATTGACGTTTATCTATTTATCTAAGTATTTCTATTTATTTTTATCTAGTTATATTTATTTTATTATTATCTGTGATATTCACCTAGGATTAAGCTAATTTAGTATCTTTATGTCAATTGATTCATTTTGATTATTTATTTATTTATTTATTTTGATAAGTCCTATTGTCCCTTACGTATTTTATTGACTATTTATCTTATTTTATTTATTTATGTGTAGACTTGACTTTCATCTCTTTTTGTTAATTTATTCTTAGGTTAAGATTAAATATCTATTATTAATGCTATATATACGTCCAAACACTACGAACTGCATGAGTACTTACCTATCATTGCCCGGCTAAGCATAGCGTGGGTTCTTCACCACGTCTATAAGTACAAGCATCCTCCTATTGTTGCACGACCTATCCTCTGTTCCTGTTGTCGATGAACGTCATCCAAGACCAGAGTTTTGTTATGGACGCATATGGTGAACACAGGAATGCCTATAAAAAAAAAAAAAAAAAAAAAAAAAAAAAAAAAAAAAAAAAAAAAAAAAAAAAAATATAAGATTACAATAGGTAGAAAAACACAAAAATAAAAATACCTGTCCTCGAGCTGCCGCGTCTCTTGTCTCCCCGGCCCAACGTCAGATCTCAATTGCTGCTGCGAAACATGGACCAGGTTGTTGCAAATAACCGGGATGCCATGTTTGTTCCAATCTAAAAAGAAATAAAATAAAATGGGATGGATTAATTTCCTTTTTATACCCAAAATATATAAAAAAAAAAAAAAAACTTATCTCATGAAGGCAGCATGCACAAAATGTTGTCGGCACGGAATTTATCTTTCTTTTGTTTACATGTCAGTCAATTGACAGCAAAAGTTGAAAAGAAAAGTAATAGATTCCTGGAAGAAAGCTCTTCGGTTGAGGCTGTGGAATGTGGAAGCATTTTTTTAAAGAGTAGGACGTTGGGATGTTTCGAAAAGGGTAGCATGATCTGGGTAGCGGGTTACTTAGAAACGGGGATGGATATATAGGGTTTTTGGGATAGTGGTAGTGGGTGGTGGTGGGAGTATAATTGGGCATTATTAGCTAGCTATGGACTTTGTTTAAATCACAATTACGAGAATAGTGTAAAAAGTTAAAAGCGAAAGACGTGCGTGATATAAATCCGAAACACAAGATAAAGTAAAAGGTTGTACACGTGCAATTTCAAAAATAGGAAGCAAATTAATTTTAAATAAAAATATATTTGAATATCGCTGGTTTGTACGGGCTGTGCAGTAACTGGGATCAATCGGCGGTCAAAGAATATTTCTAATATAATTATAATAAGAAATTCTTGGCCGCCGCAATAAATTGGTTCAGATCCAGACATTTTTGTTGCTGGAGCGGTTGGAACAAAAAGAAGGTTCCGGTTCCCAGCTTTTAACGGCACAACATCCCGCTGCAGAACGCCTTAGTACAACGGCAAATATGAACAAAGACGACACATAAGACATACATAGTTTATATAATAAAGAATAGAACCGGCAACAGATTAACGCTAAATATACATATTACAATAAAGAAAAGTTTAATACATAGCCTTTCAAAAAGGAACATTTTAACGTTAAGTACATAATACGATAAATTACACAAAGAAGCCATAGGGAGAATACATAAACGCTCCGTGAGGTTTCATAAAGATTTTTATTAAATATTTTGATATTACATACTAGATTTAAGTAGATTTAAGTTACATACTTATTTATTTAAGTCATTACTTGATTCTTGATTATAGCGTACATCTTATTCGTTCTTTTGCTTTAATTTTGTTATATTTTTTTTTTGTAATAAGTTTAGTTTCCTGTCCGTCCATAATTCGCGTTTTGATCAGTGAATATCTTATCTACATACAGAGAGCTCCTTGTAGGTAGGGTTACCGTTTTTAGTCGTCATAGTGTCCTTTTCTTTGATAAAATTTCGTGTCAGGTAAAAACTCCTGAAGTTGCGTCTGTTTTGTTTTTTTTTTGGAAACAAAATTTAATTCAACGTTTTTTTTTTTGTTTTTAAATCTTGGAAATTTTGTTCAGTCTCTTTAAGTAATAAATCATCAAAAAAATACATAATGTTCAAATGAAACTTAACCGTGTTATGAAATTTTTTGTGAGTTTTTTTCTTTTGCTAAGCCCTTAAAGGCTTAATGGAGGCCTAAATTTTATTTTCAGGGGATGGAGTAAGGTGCGCTAAAGCACTTCGGTGGATGGCTTGATACGGCTGAGGCATCCGCCTCTTTGGGGAAGTTCCGATATGGCCAAGGAACTTCCAGGTAGGGTGGGTGTATTGGCCGCGCTGGTTCCATCTTCAGCGCCCTCTCAATGTGACAACGTCCGTCTGCTTTTTGGAAAAACACTCTCTAAGTCTTGGCACGATTTTTGTTTTGTGCATAGGTACTCGTTGTTGTGCGGGGACAAGAATCCTCCCAGTCCGGCGAGCTCGGCCGAGCAACGCAAGCGTGCCATGCTCCTCGCACACAACACTCCTCCTCCCACCATGATTCCCTTCCCATAGTCCCATTCCCATCCGGTCTCCTGTCATTTTCAAATCCCAACCGTCCAAACTCCTGCAATCGACCTATCACAGAGTCCTAAGACTTAAGAATCAAAAACTTCACAAGAGTAAACTAATAAAAAAACGAACATTTGAAACTTCTAACTCCAGGCCTGGCCCTAGTAGTGGAAATTCAAGACCTAACAACAGCAATGGATTACTTCCCCTAGGTTTTTGTTTTTTTAACTTCTGGCTCCCCCAAGGCGATTTAAAAGGCACTTCGACCTAAAAAGATCTTTTGTACCATATGGGTCAGAAAAACTTTAAACTAGTAAAATATCTACTTTCCGTGTAAAGCGGATAATTTTACCATTTTGTTTAGATGATATCTTAAACCATGGTGACCAGTAAGGTAACCTACTAAGTTTTTGATATCATGCGTGCCTGCTTAGCTTTAGTCATTTGCTGGCATTATTATTGAAAGGCCGAAAGGCTCGTTTGGCCTGTCTTAGACCTGGGATGCTTTCCCAATAATAGATACATTTTCTATGTTCCCAGCTTTTTATTGCTGCCGCTGCTGCTGCTAGGAGTGCAGCCTTAGTACTCATTTTATAGTTAATGAACAGTTCGCATTTTAAAATGAATTAGCACCATTATGGCGTTAGTTCATATGACCTTAGTTCATGGCACCGTGACACACTACTAGCGAACAAAAATAAAATTAAGACAAAAATAAATGAGCCGATGATTAAACGCTTTGGGAACATTACGAAACACATAAACCAACTACAGACTCAGATTAGCAATTTCGTATAAAATTCACAAATCAATATAGGGAAAGAATTATCATCTCAAACTATTACCATACAAATCCTACAACATTTTTATACAATAAATTACAATATTGAAATTCTGAGAAACTATATGTTTGATATTGTTACATCCAGGCTAGGATTCGAAAAGATAAAACGTAATTCTATTTAATTAATCTTTCAATGTCTTTTAATTCTTGATTAATGATTATTACTCTAATAATTCACTTATTTAATCCAACAATTCACTTTCACAATTATACTCTATCCAACAAAAACTGTCAGTACAGGCCTTATGGAGGAGCTTTTTTTCTACCAGTGGTGCCTGTAGATACTCTCACGGCACTCAAACACAAGAATTGCCACTGAAATAAAAACCAAACCACTGTCATACCAAGGAATTGTTGTTGTAATTTTCCTAAAATTCGCATACAACCCACCACGACCAGTCTCCCACACAGCCGAATGGGAATGAGCATGATCGTCTAATGTTCGCTTGCTATTATCATCCACCAAAATAAGCAGTGTGTGTGACAGAAGCACATCAGAAGAGTATTACCATCTCTACAATGAAGCATATTATTATACCCTATTCTAAGGGTACTCGTATATTAATTTTGACGCATAGTTTGTAACATACCTTAATATTGCCCGTAGACCCCTAAAAGTTACTATATTTATGATCAGCATCGATAGTAATGTCGATCTAGCCATGTCCGTCCGTCCGTTCGTCCGTCCGTCCGTCCGTCTGTCGGCAAAAATTAGGCCTTTAAACTGGACCTAGAGAGCTGAAATTTTAACCATATACTCTCTAGGGTCCCGAAATAATCAAGTTTACGAATTTTTGAAATCCGCCCACAGACACGCCCACAAACTCAAAAAAACAAAATTTTGGAAAAAATCGAATTTTGAGCTAGAAAGCTGAAATTTTTTATATATGATCTATGACTCCTAAAACTGCTCGGGATAAAAAAATTTTCAAAATCCGCCCACTGACACGCCCACAAATAAATAAAATAATTTTTTTATACCGTATTCTAGGGTATATTAATTTTTGAAAATCCAAAGTTTGAGCTAGGGAGCTGAAATGTATAATATATACTCTCTATGGGCCCTTTAAGCTCATGTGTAAATATTTTCAAAATCCGCCCACTGACACGCCCACAATTTTTTTTGTTTGTTTTTGAAAATTCAAAGTTTGAGCTATTGAGCTGAAATTTATAATATATACTCTCTAGGGGCCCTTTATTCTCATGTGCTAATTTTTTTTAAATCCGCCTACTGACACGCCCACAATTAAATAAAACAATTTTATTGAAACACCCAAGTTTGAGCTAGGGAGGGTTTTTTTTTGATAAAATCCTTTAAATGTTATATAACAAAATATGTAGAGCGTTCTTAACAATTCAACCATACTTAGACTTTTGTCACGCCCACTTATGAGGGATAGGAATAAGAATAGGGTATCCAACAGTTCGCCCAATCGGACTGTAGCCCGTCCCTATGTTTAAGGGTTTTTTTTTATGGATTTTGTCAAAGAACTACGGTTTTGGTGCTTTTGAGAACGAGTTATTACGTGGGGTGTTGCCATTCGGTTTTAATTTGATTGTATTTGTATTGCACAGCTGAACAAGTGCAGTTTTTTTTTACCATCTGCTTAGGTATATGACATTGCGTCGTGGTTATATAATGTTGTATTCTAATTGCCTGATTGTGTCTACCTTTCACAATATACAATATACATATAGCGGAAAAGACTGGGAAATGTTTTTAGAAAATCTTGCTGATTGAGTTTATGTCGCAAACTGTTTAACAAAAAAAAACATAAATACATCCTTTCATCTCATTATGTACCTGTTTGTATGATGTCTTTGTTTTTCCGATGAATGACGCCTGTTTTGCCAATGAATACAAGAATTCCCAAAAGGAAGATCTCAAGTAAGGTAGGGATGTAATCATACAACGGGTTGCTTGAAATCGTTAAACGCTACAAAGCCAGGTATGAAACATACATCGTGGATGAAATGGCTCAAAATGCGGGAGATAAAGTGCTTCGCTTGCCGCCTTATCACTGTGACCAAGCCAAGTATGGAACATACGTCGTGGATGAAATGACTCAAAATGCGGGACATAAAGTGCTTCGCTTGCCGCCTTATCACTGTGACCTTAATCCAATAGAATTGGTTTGGGCTCAAGTGAAAGGGTTTGTAGCAAGCAAAAACAAGTCATTTAAAATAGCTGAAATAAGAGACTTACCAACGACAGCACTTACAAGGGTTGACAAGGAAAAATGGCATCGATGTGCCTAACACGTTGAACCGGTTGTTGAGCCAAATATGTGGGAAATGGACGTTTTTGCCGAGGAAGCAGTTGAAAGGTTAATAATAGACCTAAATAACGAGAGCAGTAGCAGTAATTACTCATCGGATTAGTTGCATAGTGATATTAGAAATTAGTATTTTTTTTTTTACAATATTTATAATGAATAAATTGGAATACAGTGATATATTTTCCGTTTTGATTTTTTTTTGTGTTACGAAATTTATATATTTTGTTGGTCTACTGGAGATACCCTTTAAAAAAACGCGCCTATTAATATCTTACCAGAAAAGGAAAAAGATAAATGGAATTTATTTCGTTCCACAATATTTTTATTTTAAATTGGAAGATGGTAACCCTAATAGAATTGCTCTCTGAGTTATGGCGAATTATCATACACACTACCGCAACCCTGTGAGAGCTTTAAAGAGGGACCGATTCATATTCATATTCATAAGACATTTATTCATAAGATACGAATTATAATTGTTGTGTTATCTGCAAAGCCTGAAAGGCTTGTCTGCAGAAGACTAGTTACAAAATTAGGTTATAAATATTGTTGAGTCTCTTGTATGTGCTGGTATTATTTTTTACTTATTATTATTAAATACATTAAATTACTATATTGAACTTAGATAGAAATCTTTAGCTTTTTTCACAAATTGCAATTTATTTAGGTTGCGAATTTCATTCGGAAGTTCGTGTAATATCGTCGGTATCGTTACGTTGTATCTTCTCCTGCCATACTCGTTCCATGACCTGGGGATGGTATATCGCTGCTGTTCTCGTCTTCTGGTGTTGAACGCGTGTTGTGTTGGTATTAGCAAGGTATTATTGTTACAGAAATTTGTCAATATCTCTAATTTATGTAGTTGTGAGATATTTAGCAATTTCATATCGTTCGTGATTTATTGTCCTTCGTATTGTTGTCCAAAAGTCTCTGGACGTATAATTCTTTGAGTTCGAGTTTGAAGTTTTTGTAAAGGTTGCATTTGCTTCGCTCTCTCTCAGATGGGATTCAACCAATCCAAAGTAGCATTGTCGTAGCACCGTTGGTGGGCAATGATATCTTAGATGTGCGAGAGCAAAAGTCGCTTGCCTCAACTTTTTGCTTAACGCGTCTATATGGTATCCCCATTTAAGATTATAATCCACCGTAACGCCCAGATACTCGTATTTATACGTCGATACATTTTCGATATACATAGAACAACTATCTCTGTCTCTGAAAAGTTCATGGCATCTGCTACGGTGCAAGCAGGGTACGTCTTGCATCTTGATTTTTATATGGGTTTTCGGGATATGTAGTGGTCGAATGTGCGTGACCTTTGTTTTTTGTGCATTTATGACCAACCCATGATCATGACACCAAGCTACTACCGCGTTGACTTCTTTTTGCGTTATATCAATTGCCTCTTCCACATTTCTATGACTAACTACAATGGCTGTGTCGTCCGCATATGCGTAGCCTGGTTCAGGACTGAGAATAGATCGTTCATGTAAATTATGAATAGTAGCGGGCCCAGTTTTGAACCATGTGTAACGCCGTATTTAATAGCTTCTTCATCGCTGGTATGCTCAGCTAGGTTAGGTTAGGTTAGGTAGACGTGGCTGTCAGCCAAAGCCAACACACTTAGACCAATGATAGGTCCATTGTGGTACCACACAGATCTGGGGATTACCCTCACTGCTCGTTGAACCAATAGGAGCTTCTTATGAAGCGCGAAAGACTTCTAGCGCCAGTGCTGGCTAAGTCGCTTGTGTCATTGAACAAGAAGTCCCCTAGATGGAGATTTCTTCTATGGGAGAGCGCAGGACACGTGCAGAGAAGGTGAAGTACAGTCTCCTCCTCCTCCTCGTCCATACAGCTTCTGCAGAAGTCATTTGAGCACACACCGAGTCTAGATGCGTGCCTGCCTATTAAGCAGTGACCTGTGATAACACCTATAGTGGAGCTAATATGCAGTCGGTTTAATGAGATTAGACACTTAGAGCGTCGCAGATCCAGCTTTGGCCAGATCCGCTTAGTCGCTAGACATGTATTGCTACTCCTCCACCTAAGGTTTGTTCTCTCGATTGCGGATAGCTTAAACAAGAGTTTACAAGTAGCGATTGGTATACCTAGGGAACCTTTATCAGGTAAAGGAGGTAATGTGGTTCCTTTTTTGGCGAGATCATCAGCCCTGCAGTTACCTGGAATGTCCCTATGCCCCGGCACCCAACAGAGGTGAATATTGAACTGCTCTGCCATATCCGAAATAGATGATCGGCAGTCTTGGGCTATGATGGAATTTGAAGAGACTGAGTCCAGGGACTTAATCGCGGCCTGACTATCCGAGAAGATACGGATATCCTTTGAGGATATCACATTCCTCTTCAGCCACGTCAGGGCTTCTTTTATCGCCAAAATTTCCGCCTGGAACACGCTACAGTAATCAGGAAGACGGAAAGAGAGGCTAAGATTTAGCTTTTCTGAGAAGACTCCACCACCTACCCCATCGCTAGTTTTTGATCCATCGGTGTAAAAGTGGATCGATTTATCATTCGCAAATGCATCATCATCCCAGAATGATCTGGAAGGAATGGTGATTTGGAAGTTTTTTCCGAACTGCAAACGGGGTATGGTGTAGTCTATGTTTCTGGGTAGAGACTTAAAGTAGTCTAGAATAATGGAGTGGCCAATATTGTTATTTGTCCACTGCGAGGTAGCTTTTAAGCGGACAGCGGAACATGCCGCTGTTTGCATGCTAAATATATCAAGGGGTATCAGGTATAGCAGAATGTCCAGAGCAGCGGAGGGAGTAGTTCGGAGTGCTCCGCTAATGCATAGACACGCTGAACGCTGGACTTTGCCCAGCTTGTCGCGGTTAATAGCTTTGTCTAGAGCAGTCCACCAGACAACCACCCCGTAAGTAAGAATTGGTCTTACCACCGATGTATATAGCCAGTGCGTAATGCGGGGTTGTAAACCCCACTTGTTGCCAATGGCTTTTTTACAAGAGAAAAGTGCTACTGTAGCTTTCTTGACTCTTTCTTGTATATTGGGTTTCCAGCTTAACTTCCTATCGAAGATTAGACCCAAAAATTTTGCTTCGTCAGAGAAAGTTAAGCTTGTACCGCTAATAGAGGGAGGGTCAATATATGGGATTTTATATTTTCTGGAAAAGAGGACAAGCTCGGTTTTGTGGGGGTTAACGCCCAGTCCGCACCGATTAGCCCATCTCGTTAGCTTGTTAAGAGCGTTTTGCAGGAGTTCCTTTATGGTGTTGAGGTGTTTCCCAGAGACGGCAATAGCAACATCATCCGCATAGGCAATCACTCTGCAGCCCTCCCCTTCCAGGTTTATCAGTAGTTTGTTCACCACCAAGTTCCAGAGAAGGGGAGAAAGAACACCGCCTTGCGGCGTCCCTCGACTGACAGACCTCCTAGCAGATGTAACGCCCAGTTTTGAATTGATAATCCGACTATTTAGCAGTAGATTGATCAATTCACCAAGCGAGCTATCCACATTCAGTTCTGCCAGTGCGTTTGCGATTGCAGATGTGTTAACGTTGTTAAAGGCGCCTTCTATGTCAAGGAAAGCAACCATGGTATACTCCTTGTGATGGAGGGAGTATTCGATTGTGCGTACTAAGGAATGAAGAGCGGTTTCCACCGACTTTCCCTTACGGTACGCATGCTGAGCTGTAGACAGCAATTGCGGGTTTATGTGCATACGGAGGTGGATATCAATCAATCGCTCCAGCGTTTTAAGGAGGAATGAAGATAGACTAATAGGTCTGAGGTCCTTTGGACTGACATGGGAATATTTGCCAGCCTTGGGTATAAAAACCACTTTTACTTCTCTCCAAGCCCGGGGGATATGTACCAGATTTAGACAGCTTACCATGATCATCTCCAGCACAGGCAGGATGATATCCGCTGACATTTGTAGTTCGGCAGGTATTATGCCGTCTGGTCCTGCAGACTTGAAGGGTTTGAAGCTTTGTAGCGCCCAAGTCAGCTTGTCCCTAGTTATCAGACCGTGAGGGTAAGTTACCTGTGCATGTGACCTGTTAAGGCTATAATTGCCGGTAATATTAGAGCTACCTGGAAAGTGAGTATCAAGTAGCAGATTGAGCGATTATTCGCTAGATGTCGTCCAAGAGCCGTCTGCCTTCTTAAGGCAGCTAGTCATAGTAGGATTTGAAGCAAGGATTTTTCTTAGCCTAGATGCCTCAGAGGATTCTTCTATTTTTCCACAGAAGAGTCTCCATGACGTTCTTTTGGCTTTCCTTAATTCTTTTTTGTATAATTTGAGGGATTCCTTGTAGGAGTCCCAATCGTTTATAGCTTTTGAGGTTTTAGCAAGATTGAAGAGTCTCCTGCACTCCTTTCTAAGTGGTCCCAGCTCAGTGGACCACCACTGAGGCTTCTTTTTCCCCTAGGTTGTACGAGGGGACACGATGCAGACATTGCTTCGTTAAGGGCCAGAGTAAGCTCATCGACTTTATTGTCGAGCTCGTTGGAGTTACAGGGGGGACTTAAGAGTTCAGAGTTAACACGTTTGTATAGAGTTTCTCTGTATAATGGCCAGTTGGTTTTCCGAGGATTGCGGAAGGAAGGTTGGCATGGAGGATCAACGTTAAGGTTGAATAAAAGATATCGATGATCAGAGAACGAATGATCAGCCGATACTTTCCACCCCGTTATCATGTCGTTGATGGTATCGGAGACAAGAGTAATATCAAGGACTTCTTGTAGGTTTTTGGTAATGAATGTGGGTTCATTACCTAGGTTACAGACAATGAGGTTAGTACTTAAAAGATATTCAAAAAGTGACTCACCTCTGTTGTTAATATCTGAGCTGCCCCATACGGTGTGATGAGCGTTAGCATCACAACCGATTATGAGTTCAGCTTTCTGCCTCCTTGCTTCATCGACCAGCCTCTCTAGGTTATCACCAGGGAGAGGCCCCACGTGATCGTGGGCGAGATAAGCTGATGCCAACCAGAATGATCTGCCTGCAGTCTCCAGGCTTGCCACAGTCATATCTCAGCATTAATATTACTTTTCACTAGTATGCACGATCTGGGTTTACTTTTATCAGTCACATACAGTGGGTAGTATCCGGGAGTCCTGAGTCCTCGAATCTGGTTGTGTACAATCCAGGGTTCTTGGATCAAAACGATGTCTTCCGCGCCTTTGGCTAGACGAAGAATGAGTGTGGCCGAAGCCTTAATGGAGTGTTGGAGGTTAATCTGTACTAACTGCAGCATTTTCGCTACAATCAGGCAGAGATACCTCCACCACGGTGTTGTTCAGGCCTTCCAATTCCGAGGATGAGCTGAGAAGCTCGTCTTCACTCAGAAGAACCTTGTCTAGATAATCAGTCTCCATATCTGACAGGACGTCGGAAGTGGATGGTGATTTTTTGGGCAAAGAGGGTTCATCATCCTCCAGCGAGGGGAAGGAGATTGAAGCTCCAGGATCAGAGACTGCGATCATAGAGTCAGAGGGAGGAGGAGGAGGAGGGGGTAGTTTACCCGCATCCATTTCGTCCTTTTTATAGACCCGCATTTTGACATCGTCCCATGCGAATCTAATCATGTAGTCGTTCTTGGCCAGAGGAGCCAAGGTTTCTTGGTTGATTACAACCACGACACATCTGTAATCGCCCTTCAGCTTTGCGCCAGGCCACACCTCTCCAAGCCTGCTTATTGCAAGCTTGTAGAGATCGGCCGATCTTTGGTCATCACACGCGACCAGTTTGATGTGACCTTGATGCCACCCGCCTTCATGCGTAAGCGGAAGAGGTCCGGGATGATTCCTTATGAAGGTGGAGAAGGAGCGCGAAAGCGCTCTCTTAATCATAACCCACTTCTCCTGGTTGATGGACCCGTCAATGTCGTTGCGATCGATGACTGCGACCACAATCTTGTCCTTCAAGATGTCGCTGAAAGACCTGAGAGGTGTGATGGTGGGAGAGATGCCGGTGTCAGATGCCGGCGCCAGGTATCCGGATACTCCGTGGGCGACTGAGCTATTTGATGACTGGGCCCCCAGCCAGGTTGACTCTCGGCACGGGTCGTATTACACCTTAGTCCAGCCCAGGTGGTAAAGGAGGGGAAAGGGGAAGGACGTTTTGTCCTGTGGAGGTCACATAGTAGCACGTACACGTTCTTAACTTGCGCCTTGAAAAGAAAAAGAGGAGAGGGGACGTAGAGTCCGGGTCAGTACTTGGTTGACGCTTGTCAGCAGCTTGTCTGTCATGGGTGGCCCTTAGACAGCATAGCCTATTGAACCTGCGCCGTAAGCCTTCGCACCGGTACCATCGAATGCAATGATGGTACACACGTCAAGGTGACTGACCCCCGCGAAGGCAATGCTCAGCTACCTTGACTTTAAATTTTCTGTTGCTAAGGTAGCTTTCGAACCATGGTAACAAATTACCCCGCACACCTATTTTATCCAGTTGCCTTAGAATCTGTTTGTGATTTAAGGTATCAAACGCTTTCTTAAAATCAATAAATAAAACAATTGAGTTGTGATTTTTATCTAGACTGGTGTAAAGTGAGTTTGCGAAATCTCCAAGCAACCTGTTTATGCTTTTATTTTTCCTGAATCCAAATTGGTTCTTATGCAAAATTGAGTACCTTTCGATATAATTCGATAGTCTCTTAGCTACTACTTCTTCAAGTACCTTATCAACAGTTGGGAGGATTGAAATCGGTCTGTAATTTAAAACATCATCCTTCTTTCCACTCAATGCTAATATTAATGAGGTTGGCTATCACAGGGGACAGTGTTTCCGAATTAAATTTAAGGTCTTTAGGTGTTATTCCATCTATTCCAGCTGATTTGCCGATTTTCAATGAATTGAGAATGTTCATCACTTCTGTAGTAGATGCTTGTTCTACATATATTGATCGTTCAATGCTATTACCTGAGTGCAGATACGTTCGTTGATCACATTCGTGTACGGTGTTCATAACTTCGGCTGTCAATACTCTTGCGAATTTGTTGGTCACGTCCTTTACCCTAAACTCGTTCGGAAAGTTCTTCTTAATTACGTCATCGAGGTTTATTGGTTTCTTCCCCAAGATTGTATTCACTAGTTTCCAAGTTTCTTTCGGATTGTTTTTTGCGTTTAGAAATAAACGTTTATAGTAATTAGCTTTTGTATTCAATATTTTTTTGTTGAGCTCGTTTCGAGATCTTTTTAACTCGCTTTTGTAGTCTTCATTTTGTTGATTGTTTTTGTATCTCCTGTATAGTCTGTCTCATTCTTTGCATGCATTTTTCAGTTCAGTGATTATCCATTTATGTTCAGTGCTTCTTTTTTTTACAACAGTTGATGACGAAACTATTTCGTTGATTATTTGTTGGAATCGGCCATAAAAAATATCGACGTCTGTGCAAGTTCATTCCAGTTGTAGTTGTTGATTTTTTGTGAAACGATTTGGCTTATGATTTGGTGTTCTTTTTCATTTGGTTTAGTGTGTTTTTCTCTATTCAAACCGATCCCCGTGTATATAGCATAATGGTCCGAAATACTAAGTTCGATTACCGCGGATTTGATGTTTGAATTTCGTAATCTTACTAAACAGTGATCAATAAGCGTTTTCGTATTTCGCGCTGTATCCACTCGTGTGTATGAGAATATTGTGTTCTGCAGTCCTTTTGAAGCTATCATTCCTAAGTAGTTATTGACGTAGGAATTGCCTGTATCTTTTGAGTTGAAGTTCATATCATCTATGACTATCATATTCTTATTTGATCGGAAGATATCGATATGATCACTTAACTCCTCAATAAATTCATTAATATTTGTTTTCGGCGGCTTGTAGACACATATTATGGAGGCCTAAAAGCTTCCACGTTTTATATTAACAGTGTAATTTTCGTACGATGAGCTGATCCATTCTAGTGTGTGTAGCTCTATGTTATCTTTTAGAAATATAGCTATACCTCCTCCTTTTTTGCCCATTCGATTATGATATCTGCTGTTAAAACCCTTTATTTTGTAAAAATCATTTTCCTCTTTTTTAATGTTTGTTTCGCAGATTACAATAATGTCGAGTTCAGACACATATTCATCTATAAACAACTTAAAAGCATTCCAGTTTGTTCTTAGTGAAGTCAGGTTTATGATAGTTCGCAGTTATTTTGTATATATGTCATCGTTTCATATGTTGATTTAAGATTCTTAAAATTTATGTTTACTAATTTATCTAATTCATTATTTACTAATTCATCTTTCATAATGTGGTGTGTCACTTTTGTGCACGAGTGTTTTTACGATATTAAGAGAGAGTTAGTTCATTCTCTCATTGCCACTTGACGTTTCTATTTCCATAATACGTTCGCCTTCACCTTTCCTTACGAGAACTTTATAATTTCTAAACCAAACATATTTCCAATTAACCTCCTTTGCCTTTGTTTTTGCTTGCCATAAAAGATTCTTGAAGTGGGCGGTTAATTGATCGTTTATATAGATGTTTTGATTTGCGTATATCGGATTGGGTTCTCTTTTTAATGTTGTACATAATTCAGCATACTTTAGAGTTCTTTTTTGTTTAGCTTTTTCAAAGAAATTGTTTTTTTGTTTTTTTTCTTGCACAGCTTATCACAATATTTTTCATTTGTTTATTTTTTCGGTCTGTGTACGCGTATATCTCTTCTATGTCGTCGTCGGATATGTTGGTGTTTAAAGTTGTACACACTGCGCGCACAATTTCGTTTGCATTATTATCATTGTTCACTGGAATATTTTTTAGTTCTACATTTCTATCGATTTGTTTTTGTTCTAGTGTATTAATTTGTGTTTGCAGATTTGTGACTAATGTATCTTTTATTTCAATTTGTTTTTTCAATTCTAATATTTCTTTCGTTAGACTTTCCATTAAGATATTGTTTTTGTTTACCACAAGGCTCAATTCATCATATTTTGATGCTGTAAATTCGACTGCCTTGGTATAGTCTTTTAGCAAAGTTTTTATTTCTTTCAGTTCTTTGTTTATTTCATAATTTCCGAAAGCTGTTTCTATGGGTATTGTTGTTTCTTCTTGAAGTGCTGTGCTGCGCAGACATCTTCCTGTAGGAAGTTCTCGCGAGAGGGGAACATTCAAAATGCAGACCTCCTTTGCATTTTCCACATACAACAAAGTCACCGTCATTGGGTAACGGATCCTCACATCTCGTGCAATTATTCATTATATACTTGAAAAAACTATGTAAAAGTAGAAAACTTACAGTTTCAATAAAGCAGTTTTCAGAAGATTATGTGGACTCTAATAAAGAAACTTTAATATTTGGATTCACTAGTATATCTTTTAGTTTATAAAGAAATTGCAAAAAAGAAAAAACACGACTGTTCACTCAGAGAGAGACTGTAAGTCATTGCAACCAGACTGAGAGACAAACATCCTATTTTCCCTGTACTGACAATTTTTGTTGGATATAGTATAATCACTTTAAATAAACGATCACTTTTCTCTTATTCAATACTTCCACTTTTTCTCTATACTTTTCACTACTGTCATCTATCGCACTTCTTTATCGCGGTTCAAAACTAGCATGTCTTGGGTGCTGCTGCGACATCTATTTATATCTCCTAGTGACACCTCTCGAAATTTCCAGATTCGTTGAGTTCATTAAGGTTCGAGAACAACATAATTATGTACTAGTTATTCCATAGCTATTCAAACTGCTTTTCAAATGCTGCCAAATATCGATTATCTTATAAGGTAATATGGCTCTTGACTAGAGATGTCAGTTGACTAATTGATGCCGAATGTCACAGTTTGAGCAAACATGCAACAATATCATCGAAGCAATATCCCAAGCTAAAAAAACTCTTTTTTCCAAAAACATCCTTAGCCTAGAGGAATTGGCTTAGATTGAAACCATTCTACATTTTTTTTGATGAAAATCTCGAAAGACACAATAGGGTTAAAACCCAGAGTAGTGTGTGACTATAACCGCACCAGAAACACCTTCTTATCATGACCAATCTAAAAAGATCGATACATGATTTTAGTTTCAACGTTCAGATGCGTTTGAGCAAGTATTCTAATTTAAATACGGGTTCTTATATATTTTCAGATCATGAGTTCGTGAGGTTTAGTTCTTCTTAATCTGCGACGAATTGCGTACTTTTTATACCCTATTCTAGGGGTATATTAATTTTGACGCATAGTTTGTAACATACCTTAATATTGCCCGTAGACCCCTAAAAGTTACTATATTTATGATCAGCATCGATAGTAATGTCGATCTAGCCATGTCCGTCCGTCCGTCCGTCCGTCCGTCCGTCGGCAAAAATTAGGCCTTTAAACTGGACCTAGAGAGCTGAAATTTTAACCATATACTCTCTAGGGTCCCGAAATAATCAAGTTTACGAATTTTTGAAATCCGCCCACAGACACGCCCACAAACTCAAAAAAACAAAATTTTGGAAAAAATCGAATTTTTAGCTAGGAAGCTGAAATTTTTTATATATGATCTATGACTACTAAAACTGCTCGGGATATAAAATTTTCAAAATCCGCCCACTGCCACGCCCACAAAAAAATAAAACAATTTTATTGAAAAACCAAATTTTGATCTAGGGAGCTGAAATTTTTAATATATACTCTCTAGGGGCCCTTTAAGCTCATGTATAAATATTTTCAAAATCCGCCCACTGACACGCCCACAAATAAATAAAACAATTTTTTTGAAAATCCAAAGTTTGAGCTGGGGATCTGAAATTTATAATATATACTCTCTAGGGGCCCTTTAAGTTCATGTATAAATATTTTCAAAATCCGCCCACTGACACGCCCACAAATAAATAAAACAATTTTTTTTGAAAATCCAAAGTTTGAGCTAGGGAGCTGAAATTTATAATATATACTCTCTAGGGGCCCTTTATGCTCATGTGTTATTTTTTTTTTAAATCCGCCTACTGACACGCCCACAATTAAATAAAACAATTTTATTGAAACACCCAAGTTTGAGCTAGGGAGCGTTTTTTTTGATAAAATCCTTTAAATGTTATATAACAAAATATGTAGAGCGTTCTTAACAATTTAACCATACTTAGACTTTTGTCACGCCCACTTATGAGGGATAGGAATAAGAATAGGGTATCCAACAGTTCGCCCAAGCGGACTGTAGCCCGTCCCTATGTTTTTTTAATTACTTCCGTTACAAGATTAATCTGCAAATCACCAAATTTCAATATACCATGGGGCATCTACTATTCCTTTGAAATACTTGTATTATTTGTACATTCGTTTTCTTTGTACAACCCCATAATTGGACACCATACGTCCAAACTGGTTTTAGTATCTGATTATAAATATAATAGGATTTTATTATAAGTCGACATTTCCGAATTATGTCCCAACAACCAATAAAGTTCTCTACATCTAATTTTAGCTCTTCTACTTTCTTTTTCACATGTTCCTTCCATTATAGTTTAGCATCCAGATTCATACCCAGATACTTAACTGTATTAGAATAGGGAGCTACTTGATTATTAATAACCAAGTTTTGGAACAGGAACATTTTTTTTTTTATTTGTAAGGTTTATATGAGTAGACTTTGACTCATTCAGTTTAATTCGCCATCGTTGCGCCCAATCACATATCTCATTAACTGCTTTTTATAGCTTTTCTGTTACCCTAGCCATCTATCAGTTGATAGAAGGGCAGTTGATAGAAGGGCAGTGCCGTCTACGAATGTGGCTATGATCGTACTATTAGCGTGTGGTATATCACTACTATATAATAAATATAGGGTGTGTCCTAGAACACTTCTCTGGGGAACGCATGCTTGCAATTCTTTGAGTTCAGAATAAGCTGTACCATAGCGAACTCTAATATATATGCTATATAAGATTTAAGTATCTCATAGTACTGTCGACGTAGATCCCTATGAAGTTTATACTCTATACCAAACTTTATTAAAAGCCTGTGCAACGTTTAAGAATAATGAAGAACAAACTTGTTTTTCTTCTAGTGCTTTTTCTATAACATTAGTTATACATGCAGTTGGTTTATTGTTGAATGTTTATTTCTAAACCCAAATTGATGGGTGGGAATAAGCCTTCTTTGCTCTATGATTCTAACTAGTCGTCTAAGGAGCAGTTTTTCGAAAAGTTTTGATAATACAAGCAAAAGTGAGGTTGGACTGTATGAGGCGACTTCTGATAGGGGCTTACCTTCATTAGATATCACTATAATTTCTGCTATCTTCCAGTGATATGGAACATATCTTTGTTTAAAGCAAGCATTAATTATCAGCTTGAGTTTGTACAATGCTATGAAGGGTAGTTCCTTCAGGATTTGGGCAGTTATTAGATCATAACCTGGTGATTTTCTATTAGATAGCTTGTGAATATTTGTGCTGATCTCTTTAAAGAAGACATAAGGGATTATGTCTGGCAAACGCTCCGAAAAGAGTTTGACTTTTATTTTGGGTACCCGATCCATTTCCCATCAGGTGATTTTGATGGGGGATCTTGTGCTTGAGGTCTTTTTAATTGTATTGCAGCCTTCCAAAGGGAGTAGTCTGTGACTTTATCAGCAGTTAGGTTACGAAGATATTTATTTTTAAATTCACCTATGTATACTTTTTTGAAGATTGTTATTTAGTCTATTAAATATAGTTTTATCGCCTGGATATCTTGTTATTTGCCATTTCTTGCGAGCTCTTCTCTTTTCTAATATTAGTTCCCTAATTTCTGTGAAATATTTTACCGATGCTTGCTTTTTTTGTTGGCAGGTCGGCGTACTCTCTTCTGCTGCCTGTTGTATGTCGGCAATGAATTGTTCCACTTCGATGTCAATATGGCTTGTTGTGACCAATGGAGATCTAACGTTAATAAATCCTTCGAGTATTTCTTTAAATTTACGCCAGTTCGTTCTTTTGTTTGTAATTCTTACATTTTTTTATCTGCTGTATAGACATGCCGTTGACTGTTAGAATTACGGGTGTGGTTTGAAAAAATTGGTCTAAACTTTTTTTTCATTTCTTTTTATATAATTTAATTTAAATTTAGGATTATAGAACAGATTTCTGGCTTTCAAAACCGGTATAGTACTTTATTGTAAGTGTTGCCGTTGTTTTTTTTGCGTGTAGCTAGGTACAAATCGTGAAAGAAATCGCTTGCGAGCTTTGCGACAGTGTGGGACTTGAAACACCCAGGGAAGGCATGATGTTACCATCCTTCCAGTAATCGCGCCTAGTCTACAGACTAATCAGCAATTTTGTTTTAATATTTGCTTATGTACTTATGTACTGTTTTTAGGAACTAACTTTGGTTTGTTACTTTTTTTTTCTTAATTCATTATCACTTTGTTCGTGTGATTTTGTAACACATTATATTTCTTTCCTTTTTACCTAATTAACTAGTTCAAAAGGTTTAACTCTACGTAATCTTCTAACTAAATTGTTGTTATTGTACATAGTAGTTGAACTACTTCTAAATTAGCATGGTTGCGAAGCCTAACTTCATGTCTTCTTGCGACCTTCCGAACCTCTTCCTCTACCATTTCAATTTTTAGATCCCTATGTAGATCAGCATTGCGTATGTACCACGGCGCATTAACAATATTGCGTAATACTTTGTTTTGAAAGCATTGTATGCTTTGAAGATTTGTCTTTCTTGTGCACCCCCATAACTGGAGCCCATATATCCAAAATGGTTTTAATATTTGCTTGTAGAGAAGCAGTTTGTTGTAGATTGAGAGGCATGAATTCCTCCCTATGAGCCAATACATTTTATTGCATTGTATATTTAGTTCATCTTGTTGAGTTAGATGTGCCTTTATTGGGGCAATAACAAGCGATTGCACTTGATTGCGAAGGCAGATACCAAGCGATTGCACTTGATGGTAAGGGTAGATAACAAGCGATTGCACTTGTTAGTCTTGTTGCGAATTGTGAGCCAAGCACTTGAACTTGTTCACGCTGAAATTGAAGTGTAGGACGTAAAAAGAAAAGCGACGATCAATGAGTGGTGATTGATTGTGTTTATTGGTGGGCCAAGCGCCTCTTTTTATACTTAAAATTAATTGCTTAACTGCTAACTTAGTGACATAGTTCTTAGTGACATTATATTGCTTAATGTTATAATTGAAAAGTGCTAACCTAGACGACATAGTTCTTAATGTTACTTGCTTAACTATATATGGTGCGTCAGCACAGCACGCGATTGTTGTTTCTGGTTTGCTGAGGTTTCTTTTTTGTTGGTTGTTTCTGTTTGTGACTGAGTAGGTCACAAGGTGCGGAGTTTGTTGCACTCGATGTGTTACTTAACATTCTCCCCGCGTTGAACTGCGTTGCATTCAATTAAACTCTCATGTTTCGCTGACGTTGTATTGCGTTCGAGTTTTGGGAACAGGTGTGGATCCTGTAGCTGACGTCATTCGGCTGCGCAGGTTGTAGATGATTAAGAATCCGACGGAAACTGACAGTAGCAAGGCCAAGTAACTAATTGCATGGTGATGAATACTGTTTGAGAGTACGGTGTCGTGTAGGTCTGGGAATTCTTGGGTTTTTAAGTCTGCGAGTTGCTCTTGAAGATTGTTCAAGGCTTCTGACGTGGTGTTGGTAGCTGCTGGAGAGGAGAATTTCAGTGCGGCATGCACCTCGTTCTGTTTGGCAATTGAAGAGAGGTTTCCAGAACTGATGTAGGAGGAATGTAGAGTGTTGGTCTTCATCTGACGGCCTTGGATGGTGATTAGATTGTTCCTCATTACGCAGTTGTCTTCGAGTGAGAGTAGTCCAGAGCCACTAAGTTTGAATTGATTGGCTTCTGTTTTACATACGGCAGTGAGTTGAACGTCTTGGAGCGTGCCGAAAATCCACTGGTTACTGTTGCTCAACTGTGTCCATATCATGTTGTTGGTTGGTTGCATCAGGTTGCATGATGGTACTGTATTGTTGTTGAAGAGATTGAATTCACAAGTATATGCTTGGGAACCAGCGTGGTGTTTTGCTCTTTTGTTGACGCAAATGAAGTGAGTGTCCTTTCCCTTGTCGCACTCCTTAAGTTCGGCTGTTGTCATCTCGAAATACTGATCCCGGTGGCGGTTTATTGCCAGAATTTCCATCGATGGATTGATGATGAGGAGTGTGTTATTGACTGTGGCCGGGAATGGTATTAGTAGGAACAGATTAAAGGGTTCTTGTTCGACTAGTGGAATTTTAATGACAAACACCAGATGATTGTCAGTGGCTCCTCCTTGAGTTGTTAGGATCTTGTAGAAGTGAATCAAATCTTCTTGATCAAACGGTAGTTTTTCCGACAGAGGCAGATGATTTTTGATATTGTTGATTTCGGCTCGTAGTTGAGTTGGGGTCAGCAGAAGTGGGCTGATGGTCCCATAGTGGGCGTCTGTTAACGTATTTATGATTGCTGTTTCAATTCGTTGCAGGTTGGTAGCCATAAGCATTAGTTGTATTGTTAATGACGTGAAAATTTGGAAGATTTTGGTTTGTTCAGAGGCCTCTCCAATCCGAGCGATGATCTGTTTGGTTTGATTTTGAAGGGAGTTCATGCGTTCTCTGACCTCGATTTGATCTTGTTTCACGATGTTAATTGTGGAATCTATGATAGATGTCTGGTTCTTTAACATTGTCCATAAACGTGCTTCATTGCCCTTTACTTGGTTGATGGTTTGGGATATCTCTTCTGCGTAGTCGGAATCAAGAAGTCCAAACAACGTATGTGCCATGTTGCCGACTATGTTGATGGCTGCCCGAGGTTTTCGGCGTTTTGAAATTATGTTGGTATCTGCTTGTAACCTATTTCTGATGATGATGAAGTGAGTTACTAGTGAAGAGCATGCTGCCTTTTGTTGTAACTGCTTGCATAGGTGTTGAAGTGCCATTGTTCCATTGTCAAATGCTTCTAATTCCGACTGAATGGGTGCTAAGTCATAGTAGACAATGATTTTCCATTCAGTTGCAACGAGATTGGTAGATCCAAGAGTTTCGAAATAGATTCCTGGATTGTTAGCGAATCTTGTAATGTGTACTGGTGAAGCGCAAACTATCGGCAATAATAATAAGGACAACATTATGGTGGTCATTAGAGAGCTGTATGATGTTTTGCTTCGTTTTGTGGGCGTTTCCGTTGAGTCAGTCGACGTGGTTTGTGTGGATGTCCCTGGCGCTTCAGCTGTACTCGTGTTGCTATCATCTGGTTCATTAAATAGTGGGGCTAGACGGTGGATTGGTCGCTTCCATATTCCAGATTTGGTTCTGACGTTGACTACTCGTACCATACTGTCATCCCCCTTGAAGATTTGAATCACTCTTCCGAGCGGCCATTGCAGGGTTGGCGTGTTGTCTTCCTTGATTATGACCATGTCGCCAACCTTGATATTGTTCTTTTCCTGATTCCATTTGTGCCTATATTGTAGTTCATTCAAGTACTCCGTTGACCATCGTTTCCAGAATTCGTATTTTAAATGACTAATCGCCTTCCAGTGGGTTAGCAGAGATGCCTTTGCTGGTGCGGTATCACTATCGACTTGAGCAACCAAAGGCTCGCCAATAAGAAAGTGCCCAGGTGTTAGTGCAGATAGGTCGTTTGGATTTGATGACACTGGGGTGAGTGGTCTTGAATTCAAAATGCCTTCAATTTCGACGACTATTGTTTCCAATTCTTCGTGTGTCAATGAGGCCGGTGAAACTGTTTTTACCAGGAGGTGTTTTGCGGATTTCACTGCCGCTTCCCATAGGCCGCCAAAATGAGGAGCTCGAGGTGGGATGAACTTGAATGTTATGCCTTTGTCGCTGCTGGCCTTGATTATGGCCTCTTTTGCTTCTGGGACATGGAGAACGTCGAGCAGCTGATTTCTTGCTCCCACAAAGTTGGTTGCATTGTCACAGTAAAGTGTTTGAATGCGTCCGCGTCGGCTAATAAACCTTCGAAGGGCTCCAATAAAGGCTTCTGTTGTTAGGTCAGTGACAATCTCTAAGTGTACGGCCTTGGTTGTAAAGCAACAAAAGACTGCTAGGTACACCTTGTGCGGCTTTTTCCCTCGGATTTTGTAGTGCACCCACAGCGGTCCACAAAAGTCAACACCGGAAATCATGAATGGTCTGTTTGGTGAGACGCGATCCGCTGGGAGGTTTCCCATTACTTGATTCATTAGTTGTGGTTTAGTTTTGGTGCACTTAACGCAGTTGTGAACTGTGTGACGAGCCATGATCTTTCCCTTGATAGGCCAGAATTGTTGTCTCAGGATCGACAGGAGCGTCTGTGGTCCACAATGGTTGTGCTCGTCATGTTTCATTTTGAACAGCATTTTTGTTACTGATTCATTGTATGGCATCAGTATGGGATGTTTGGCATCGAAGGAAATGGGAGCGGCTTCTAGTCGACCTCCGACTCGTAAAATACCCCTTTCGTCTAAAATTGGTGCTAGGGTGATTAATGTATTAGATCTGCATAATCCCTTGTGGCTCTTGAGGTCTTGGATTTCCTTCCCGATTTCAGATCCTTGTACTTGCCTTATGATAGCAGTGAGAGCTTCGGTGAGTTCCATAGGTGATAGTGCTGTATGGGTTACCTTAGGTTAGGTTAGGTTGAAGTGGCTGTTAGCAAAAAGCCAACCCACTTAGACCAATGAGGTCCGTTGTGATGCCACATGGATCGGGTTTTTCGACCCCTACTCGCTAAAACCATTTGGAGCTTCTAATGAAGCGCGATAGACTTCTAACATCTGTATTAGCTAAGTCACTGAGTTCGTTGACGAAGAAGGCTCCTAGGTAGAGATTTCTTTTATGGGAGAGTGCAGGACATGTGCAGAGGAGATGAGACGTAGTCTCCTCCTCCTCCTCATCCCTGCAGCTTCTGCAGAAGTCGTTTGAGTAAACGCCGAGCCTTGATGCGTGCCTGCCTATTAGACAGTGTCCTGTGATGACACCTATGACAGAGCCAATGTGCAGTCTGTTGAGTGAGATCAAACTCAAAGAGCGTCGCAGATCCAGCTTTGGCCAGATCTCCTTAGTCGCTAGACATGTATCACTACCTGTCCACCTGAGGTTTGTACTCTCGACTGCGGATAGCTTGAACATAAGTTTGCAAGTAGCAATAGGCATACCTAAAAAACCTTTCTCAGGTAGAAGAGGTAATGTGGTTCCGTTTTTGGCGAGTTCGTCTGCCCTACAATTCCCTGGGATGTCTCTATGCCCCGGCACCCAACAAAGGTGAATATTGAACTGCTCTGCCATCTCTTGCAGAGATGAACGGCAGTCTAAGGCTACGATGGAATTGTGAGAGACTGAGTCCAGGGATTTTAGCGCGGCTTGACTATCCGAGAAAATGCAGATATCCTTAGCGGATATCACATTTCTCTTCAGCCACGACAGGACTTCCTTAATCGCCATGATTTCCGCCTGGAACACGCTACAATGATCAGGAAGACGGAAGGAGAGACTGATATTTAGTCTTTCTGAGTAAACACCCCCACCTACCCCCTCGCTAGTTTTTGATCCGTCGGTGTAAAAGTGGATCGATTTAACTTCCGTGCAACCAGCATCCTCCCAGAATGATCTGGTGGGGATAGTGATTTGGAACTTCTTTTCGAACTGTAGTTGGGGTGTGGTGTAGTCGATGTTTCTAGGTACGGACCCAAGTGAGTCCAAAATGATAGAGTGGCCAATGTTCGAATTGATCCACTGTGAGGTGGCTTTTAGGCGGACAGCGGAGCAGGCAGCCATCTGCCTGCTAAAAATATCCAGGGGTGTCAGATGCAGTAAGATGTCTAGTGCGGCGGAGGGGGTCGTACGGAGTGCTCCGCTGATACACAGACAAGCTGTACGTTGCACCTTGCTTAGCTTATCTCGGTTTACCGCTTTATCAAGAGCAGTCCACCAGACAACCGCCCCGTATGTCAGAATCGGTCTCACTACCGAAACGTATAGCCAGTGAGATATGCGGGGTTGAAGGCCCCACTTATTACCGATGGCTTTTTTGCAAGAGAAAAGTGCTACTGTCGCTTTTTTTACTCTTTCTTGTAAGTTGGGTTTCCAGCTTAACTTCCTATCGAGGATAAGACCCAGGAATTTGGCTTCATCGGAAAATGTTAAGCTCGTACCGTTAATGGAAGGAGGATCGATGTGAGGGATTTTATATTTCCTGGAGAAGAGGACAAGTTCGGTTTTATGAGGGTTAACCCCCAACCCACATCTTCTTGCCCAACTTGTCAGCTTATTGAGAGCATTTTGAAGTAGCTCTTTTAGGGTGTTGAGGTATTTCCCTGAGACGGCAATAGCAACGTCATCCGCATAGGCAATCGCCCTGCAACCCTCCCCCTCCAGGCATGTCAGTAGTTTATTCACCACCAAGTTCCACAGAAGGGGGGAAAGGACACCACCTTGTGGCGTACCCCTACTGACAGACCTCCTAGCGGATGAATCGCCCAGTTTCGAATTGATAATCCTGCTTGAGAGCAAAAGATTGATCAGTTCCCCAAGCGAGCCATTCACATTCAGTTCTGTCAGTGCATTTGCGATTGCAGATGTGTTTACGTTGTTGAAAGCGCCTTCTATGTCTAGGAAAGCAACCATAGTGTATTCCTTGTGGTAGAGGGAGTATTCAATAGTGCGTACCAAGGAGTGAAGGGCGGTTTCCACCGATTTACCCTTATTGTACGCGTGTTGGGCCGCAGACAGCAGTTGCGGGTTTATGTTCATACGAAGATGGATATCAATCAGACGCTCCAGTGTTTTGAGGAGGAAAGATGATAGACTGATAGGTCTGAGGTCTTTGGGATTAACATGGGAGTATTTGCCTACTTTGGGTATGAAAACCACTTTTACTTCTCTCCAAGCCTGAGGAATGTGGATCAGCTTTAAGCAACTTGTCAGAATCATCTCCAGAGTTGGAAGGATGATATCCGAAGTCATCTGAAGTTCGGCTGGTATTATGCCGTCAGGTCCTGCAGACTTGAAGGGCTTGAAGCTTTGTAGCGCCCAAAGAAGCTTGTCCCTAGTTATCAGACTCTGACACTGAGAATTTGTTACCTGTGAAAACATAGGTGACCTGTTTAGGTTGCTATGATCGGTAATATTAGAGCTACCTGGGAAATGTGTATCAAGTAGCAGATTGAGCGATTCCTCGCTAGATGTAGTCCACGAGCCATCTGCTTTCTTTAGGCAGCTGGGCATAGTTGGATTTGAAGCAAGGATTTTTCTTAGCCTTGATGCCTCCGAGGATTCTTCTATTTTGCCACAGAAGAGTCTCCACGATGATCTTTTGGCTCTCCTAAGTTCTTTTTTATATATTTTGAGGGAAGTCTTATAGGAGTCCCAGTCAGTGTTGGATCTTGAGCTTTTGGCGCGATTGAAAAGTCTCCTGCAATCATTTCTCAGTGGTCCTAATACAGGTAACCACCAGTGAGGCTTCTTTTTCCCCCTGGGTAATATGAGGGGGCAGGAAGCAGCCATCGCTAGATTAAAAGCCCTGGTGAGCTTATTAACCTTGTCGTCAAGCTCGCTAGGATTGCAAGGGGGACTTAATAGTTCAGAGGTAATATGTACACGCATAATATCCCTGTATTTGGGCCAGTCTGTTTTCCGAGGGTTTCGGAATGCTGATTGGCGAGGGGTGTCCGCGTTGTCAAGATTGAAAGTGAGATATCGGTGGTCGGAGAAAGAATGGTCAGCCGAAACTTTCCAACTCGATATCGTTTTGAGGATGCTTACGGAGACAAGAGTAATGTCTAAGACTTCTTGCCGATTTTTAGTTATGAAGGTGGGTTCATTACCCGTGTTGCACACAATGAGGTTAGTTCTTAAAATATATTCATAAAGCGACTCACCCCTATTGTTAATATCAGTGCTGCCCCATGCAATGTGATGCGCGTTAGCGTCGCATCCGACGATGAGTGCAGCTTTTCGCCTCTCTGCTTCCGCGATAAAGCTCTCCAGGTTACCACCAGGGAGAGGTCCCATGTTGTCGTGGGAAAGATACGCTGATGCCAACCAGTATATACCACCAGCAGTCTCTAGTTTGACAGCCGTCGTATCTCGATCGCTGAAATTAGGGAGCAAATATGCATTAAGAGTACTCTTCACCAATATGCACGATCTAGGTTTACCTTTGTCGGACACATATAGTGGGTAGTATCCAGGGGTCTTAAGTCCACGAACCAGGTTGTTGACAACCCAGGGCTCTTGGACCAAGACTAAGTCTTCTCCAGTTTTTGTTAACCGGAGAATAAGGGCGGCCGAAGCCTTAATGGAGTGTTGGAGGTTAATCTGTATGATCTGCAGCATTGTTGCTACAATCTTGCAGAGAAACCCCCACCACTGTGTTGTTGAGGTCCTCCAATTCAGAGGACGAGCTGAGAAGCTCATCCTCACTCAGAAGATCCTTGCTGGACATGTCTTCCAATACAGAGGACGAACTCAGGAGCTCGTCTTCCCTCAGAAGATCCTTGTCAGGAGTTTCGTCCGTCTCCATGACCGACAGAGAGTCGATCACAGGGATTGAAGACGTGGTAGGTTCTGTAGAGGGCTCGGGAATGTCAACCTCTAAGGGGGGGAAGGCGACAGGTGCGCTAACACCCGACACAACAGTTTCCGAGGGATGATGAGGTCGCTTGTCAGCGTCTACATCGTCCTTCTTGTAAACTCTCAGCGTGATGTCGTTCCATCCGAACCGAATCACGCCCGCAGTCGCCGCCAGAAGAGCAAGGGATTCCTGATTGATGACAATGACAGCACATCGGTAGGAACCCCTTTGTTCCTCCAGTTTAGCGACCTTCCAATCATGAGTCGGAAGGGATGGATTGCTGATTTTGATCAGATGGAGAATTCTTTCAGGGGATGAAGGGCTCACTGGGATCCAGGCACGCGATCTAGGTCGGCAGGGGATATCCTCTCTCGCAACAACCACCAGCTTGGCCCCTGGCCATAGCTCACCAAGCTTATTGATCTCGAGCTTGTAAAGATCCAGTGATCGTTGATCATCGCAGGCGATGAGTTTTACGCGGCCCTGATACCAACCGCCATCGTGAATTATTGGCGGTGGTCCGGGGATGTCCTTATAAAAGTCGGCGAAGTTTTCGAGTAGGGTGAGCATGATGAGATCCCACCGTTCAAGTGAGATCCTGCCGTCGGCGTCACTGCGGTCGATGACTGCAACCACAATTCCTTTTTTGAGGACATCGCTGAAAGACTTGTGAGGTTTAACGATGGACGCGTTAGGAGGAATGCTGGTGTTGTGCATCCTCAGGCGCTTGGAGGCCGAAGCGACCTCCTCCACCGATCTCTGTCGCTTTGACGCAATGTCTCCGCTGGTCTTGTCGTCACCTGAAATGATGTTTTGTGCCCAGGCTAGTCTGCTGATCTGTGCAGGGGATCTATCTATCTCAGGGATAGCGCCGATGGAGCCAATTATACGATTGGCATTGCGTCTGTTTTTGTAATGCAACTTGGAGGGGTTGCGGTGAGGAGCTCCTCTACTGCAAGACGCGCCAGTGGAAGCCGGACCATGTTGCACAGTCCCACTAACACTAGGAAGGTGTTTATGTTTGGTAGCATCCGTGCGTATACTGCCAGTGGAAGGACCATGCATTTCCACAGTCTTGCCCCTGACAAGTGTAACAGGGGTGATACCAGGGGGCAGCTTAGGAGCACTGCCTGGGGGGGTGCTGCCAGCAGAGGTGGGACCATTATGCACAGTCCTGCTTCTGCTGGAAAGATTTTTGTTTTGCTCGCAAGTACTGACGGAGGAACCACGATTATCCACAGTTCCGCTATCAGCTGCCATATGAGCATATCCGGTAGACAGCTTCGTCGCCGTACTACCGTCCGGTTTTAAAGGGATACCGGCCTTAATATTTTGTTTTTGTTTTTGTTGTTTTTTGTTCATTATTATGTTCCCACGAGTAGCGGAGAAAGAAAGGTCCGTCTGTACAGAGATCCGCATTGTACAGATAAGGCTAGCTGATCCGGAGGTCGCCAGGTATCCGGATACTCCGTTCGCGACTGAGCTATTTATTTAACTGGGCCCTCAGCCAGGCTGACCATCGGCACGGGTCGAGTGACACCTTAAGTCCAGCCCAGTGGATAAAGGAGGGGAGATTGAGAGGAAATGAGAGTGAGAGGAACAAGAAAGGAGAGTGAGAGGGAGCTAGGGGAGGGAAAGGATGGGGGTAGGGGGAGTGGGATCGGACGGAATGTCCTATGGGCAGTTCTTAGTAGATGCTGATTCAACGGCCAGCCTGCCATGGGTGACCCTTCTGACGACGGAGGTCGTCGACATTGTAGCCCGTTGAATCCGCATCCTTAAGCCTCCACACCGGCACCATTCAGAAGGAATGGTACTCTCGACAAGGTGACTGACCCTTCGTGGAGGGATGGGTTACCTTATTTGTGTCTATTTTTCTGGATCTCTTGATGAACCGAAGAACGTAGCCAATAGTGTGCTGAAGGAACTTGAAGGAATTTCGATGATTGATGTGGTAAATCATTTGATCTGTGCTGTTTTGTGTCAATGCTACCGCAACTGTATGCTTTCTCTTTCTTTCCAGGTCGGAATGTGGGTCTTGTTCCTTTACGAAAGGTTGGGGCCATGTTGATTCGTTCCCGTGCAAGAAGATTGGTCCGTAAAGCCACATACTGCATGACATAAAGCTGGCTGCTGATATTCCGCGAGATAGTAGATCTGCTGGATTTTCCTTTGATGGCACGTGGCGCCATTGGGGTGGAACGGATAATTCCTGAATTTTTGCCACTCGATTTGCCACAAAGGTGTGGAGCGATGAGGAGGTTGAATTAATCCACGATAATACAATTTGTGAATCGGTCCAGAAGACAATTGGAGTGTCTTGGAATCTTAAGTCTTCTCGGACTCTATTTGTGAGTTCAGCCCCTAGTACCGCAGCACACAATTCAAGTCGGGGTAGGGTTTGTTGTTTTACCGGAGCTATACGTGATTTTGCGCAGAGTAGTCTAACGAGACTTGTTCGATCTTTATAGGTTGACCGCAAATAAACTGCTGCTCCATAGGCTTGCTCTGATGCATCCACAAATGTATGTATTTGTACGGATGTTGGAGTCCCTTGATTAAACATGTGTCTTGAAACCTTGACCTGATTGAGTGTTGAAAGGTTGTTTCTAAACGCTATCCATTCTTGTCTTAGGTGTTCGGGCAACTCGTCGTCCCACGACAGTTTCAAGTGCCACAGTTGCTGCATAAATATTTTTGCTTTAACAACCACAGGGCCAAAGAGTCCTAGTGGATCGAAGATGCGTGCAATGTCGGAGCTGACTGATCGCTTCGTGAGTATGGAAATGTCGGATAACTGGGCTCTTCCGCACAATTGGTCCGACTTTGGCTGCCAAATTAGACCCAGTGTTTTTATTGCGCAGTGAATTGATTCGCTGAAGTCAAGGCTGATTTCGTGGTCCTCCGCTGGGAGATCCTGAAGTAATGCTGGATGGTTTGCACACCATTTGCGTAGTTTGAATCCTGCGCTGTGAAGTAGTGCAGTGACTTGAGCTTGGGCTTCCTTTGCCAGTGGGATACTATCTGCTCCGCTGATGCAGTCGTCGACATAAAAATCATCTTGAAGTAGTCGTGCTCCAGCTGGATGTGTAATCTTATTTTGGAATGCTAGATATTGTAAGCATTTGGTGGCCAGGTAGGGTGCTGATGATGTTCCGTATGTTACGGTTTTTAGTTTGTAATACTTGATCTCATCAGTTGGTTGCCTTCTCCAAATAATGAGCTGGTACATTTGATCATCTTCCTGGATGAGGATCTGCCTGTACATCTTCTCGATGTCGGCTGTAAAAACGTACTTGTGGAGTCGGAATCGAAGGAGTATGGAGAATAGTTCACTTTGTATTGTGGGCCCTGTATGAAGAATGTCATTAAGCGATAACCCAGATGACGTTTTTGCGGATGCGTCGAACACCACCCGTAGTTTGGTTGTGCTGCTGTCTGGTTTCAAGACGCAATGGTGTGGTATGAAGAAGTGACATCCTTGGATGACTTCCTGCTTGACCTCTTCCATATGCTTCAGGGATTCATATTCATCCATAAACTTAACGTACTCCTCCTTTAATTTTTGGTTTTTGCTGAGTCGTCTTTCAAGTGCTAGGAATCGATTGAAGGCTGTCCTTTTGGAGTCACCCAACGTTGTTCCATTTTCTCGAAAGGGTAGCCGTACGATGAAACGGTTGGTTTCAGATTTCGACACAGTTTGGGTGAAGTGTGTTTCGCAGTACCTTTCTGTTGCCGTCAATGGTCGCGAAGTGGTTTCGAAATCGTCGATCCTCCAGAATTTTTCGATTAATTCATTTGTAGAGTCGTCTTCGCAGAATATCCCACATGTTGCTGTGTTGGGTGTGACGTCTCCAATTTTCCCAGCTACGATCCAACCTAAAACGGTGTTTTGGAGGATAGGCATCCTGTCTCCAATTTGTATCCTCTCTGGTCGCATCAGCTGATGGTAAAATTCTGCTCCCAGTAGAATATCGATCTTATCCGATCGGTGGAAGTTTGGATCAGCTAGCTTGATATTATCCGGTAGGCTCCAGGTGGTAGTATCCAGATTTTGAGTGGGTTGAGGTGAAACAATGCTTGGAAGTATGAATGCTTCTACCCTGCATTCAAAGTTTCCGCTTGTTGATCGTAGTCCAATATTTACTCGCTGATTTGAGCTTCGTGTTCTCCTGCCAATGCCTTCGATGCAGAGTGAAGATGGTGTTGGTGATAGAGAGAGACGTTTGATGAGTCTCTCCGTTATTAGATTTATCTGTGAGCCGGAATCCAGCATAGCTCGTACCTCACATCGTTGTCCGTTGTTTGCGATGATGGCCACCCTTGCAGTGGCTAGAAGTACGTAACCTTGTTTGTTATTTACTTGCTGGATCGTGGCTACAGTTGTCGGAGGTAGCCCTTCGTTAGGAGGTGTTGTGGTTGCCCGTTCAAGATGCAACAGGGTATTGTGCTTCCCTGAGCATTTGGTGCAACATCGTGCAGAGCATGTTTTAGCTGTGTGGTCGGTTTTGAAGCAGTTGACGCAACGACGTCGTTTTTGGGTCCATTTGAGCCGTTCTGCTGCTGACATCCTGAGGAATTTTTCGCAGTAGTACATAGGGTGGCCCTTGGTTCCACATACCTTGCATCCTTCGATATTGGAGGTGGCTACGGTTGTTATTGCTCTGGCCTTGTCCTTTCCTCCCACCGCTTCTAAGGCTTCGAACCGGGATTTCAAAAACCTTAAGAACTCATCTATTGTTTGCAGTTCTCGTGGGTTTCGCAGAGATTGTTCGTATAGAAGATGGGTAGATCGATCTAATTTTTTGATTAGTAGGTGTATGAGGAGTGGGTCCCAGGAGTCTGTCTCGATGCCCAGCGTTTTGAGTGCTGCTAGGCATTCATGAATGGCGTCATGAAACTCTCGGATTGCCTTCATCTCTGAGTTTATATTTGGTAAACCGGTAAGTCGTTGGATCAGTGCTGATGTGAGGGCCCTTTTGTTGCTGAATCGGTCCTGTAGCGTTTTCCAAGCTATCTGGTAATTATCCTCGGTTAACTCAAGGTGTCGCAATAACCGCTCTGCATCACCTGATACGTTTGCCTTCAGATACCACATTTTTTGGATTGGTGGTAATGGCTGATCATGAATCATTTTCTGGAAGATGTCAGAAAATGTCTGCCATTTCAAATGATCTCCGTCAAATTTGGGTATCGTCATCTTGGGCAGTTGAATTGCCGGATGGTCTGCTGCTTGTCTTGACGTTTTTTCGTTTTGATTGTTTGCCGTTGCTCTTCTTAATAGAGCTTGATTCCTTAGAACCTCGGCTTCTAATTCGATGTATAAATCGATATTATACCCCTTGGCCACTGGATCGTCATCTGTTTCACAAATTGAGTAGTGGATCTCTTCAATTTGACTCCACAGTTTATTCATGGCCTGTAGGCATTGGGATGGTGCTTCTTCCTTGGCCGTTCCGTGGATGATACGGGCCAAAGAACTCATCATTGTCTTCTGTCGTCTTTGAAGAACCTCCCAGTCTTTATTGTCCTCTTGATTAGGGACTAGAGGAAGTTTCTTGATGATAGGAGATGATGATCGTGGGTTGCTGGTTGACGATTGTGTCTCGTCTGGCCTTACTGTCGGTTTTTGTCCGAGCACAGCTTTTTCGTTGGTGCTGGACCTAATCTGTGCCAGAGAATCACTCAAGATCTGTCTATACTTGGTGTATAGCTGCTTGATCTTGGTGTAGTAATCGGAGGAGAAATATTCATCCTCTAGTGGAACCGTCGTGAGAGAACGAATACTGGTGTCAGTGGTTTCGAATGTTTCCCATATGGCATCCAGTCGGTTTAGTCTGGAGGTGAAATATTCTTCCGTGGTTTTTCGGGTAGGGGAATCCTTCGTGAAGTTCCGGATGATCTGCTGGATCTCTTCACCCAGTCCCCTTTGACTCGAAGTCAATTGCTCCATGTTGTGTATATCTTCCTTGTCGGGTCCTCAAACGATGTGTAGAAGTTCCACGCTGAAGATCACGTCGGGGTCACCAAAAATGTTGAGTTAGATGTGCCTTTATTGGGGCAATAACAAGCGATTGCACTTGATTGCGAAGGCAGATACCAAGCGATTGCACTTGATGGTAAGGGTAGATAACAAGCGATTGCACTTGTTAGTCTTGTTGCGAATTGTGAGCCAAGCACTTGAACTTGTTCACGCTGAAATTGAAGTGTAGGACGTAAAAAGAAAAGCGACGATCAATGAGTGGTGATTGATTGTGTTTATTGGTGGGCCAAGCGCCTCTTTTTATACTTAAAATTAATTGCTTAACTGCTAACTTAGTGACATAGTTCTTAGTGACATTATATTGCTTAATGTTATAATTGAAAAGTGCTAACCTAGACGACATAGTTCTTAATGCTACTTGCTTAACTATATATGGTGCGTCAGCACAGCACGCGATTGTTGTTTCTGGTTTGCTGAGGTTTCTTTTTTGTTGGTTGTTTCTGTTTGTGACTGAGTAGGTCACAAGGTGCGGAGTTTGTTGCACTCGATGTGTTACTTAACACATCTGTTTTTTTTTTTTTCTGAAATCTGTTTTCCAACGCAACTTTTCGTCAAAAGTCAAGCCTAAATACTTATCTGAATTCGAATGCAGTACTACTTTATTATTTATGTACACAGGTATGCGTTGTACGTTTTTATTTGTAAAGCTAATATGAACCGACTTCCGTTCATTTAATTTTATTTGCCAATTTTTGGTTCATTTGGATATATCATTTACTGTCCTTTGCAGTTTTTCTGTAACTTCCTGTGCGGTTCCTACTGTAAGTACAGCAGTATCGTCTGCAAAAGTGGTATCAATAGTTTCGTCATTTTGTGGTATTTCATTCGTGTATAGGAGGAGCAGTACTGGTCCCAACACACTACCTTGCGGTACTGCAGCTTTGATGTGTTTCAATTCGGAGTACCCATTCTCTTGCTTATTTCTAAATAGTCGTTGCATTATATACGACTCTAGTATTTTATGGTACTCTTTTGGAAGATATTTTTGTAGCTTACGGATTAATCCTTTGAGCCAGACTTTATCAAAAGCCTGTGTTACATCAAGGAAGATGGCAGAGCATATTTGTTTTTCTTCTAAAGCTTTTTCTATTATATCAGTTATTCTGTGGACCTGATCTATTGTTGCGTATTTATTTCTGATTCCAAACTGATGGTTTGGGATCAGTGTCTTTTCTTCTAGAATGGGATGGAGTCGTTTTAGGAGCATTTTTTCGAATAGCTTAGACAGGATTGGCACCAATGATTTCGGCCGATATGACGTTACTTCACTGGGCAATTTTCCCGGCTTAGGTACAATGATAACTTTTAATATTTTCTTGATTGTGAAAGGAGAGCATAGAAAGATGAAGTTTTCTATTTCTTGTAGTTGGTACCCCAATTTTTTAATTAAGTTTTTGGCTTCCAAAATTTTGAATTTTTTAATAGTCAAGTCTTTACCAATATCATGTTCATCACACGAGGAGTGAAGAACTCTGGCGACTACTCTAATTAGTCTAGTCGCCTTATTTTCATATGAGTGCCACTCCAACTTAATTTTTGTTAGCCCATCCGTGTCATCGACACTTATTTTCAATGATTATTTTTAACTCACCAAGTCTGTCTACTCCAGAGATCATCATTGGTGGTGGTAATAGCTGTCTTTTCAATTTGGGAATACGATTTATTATTTCTCACTAGCGTGTTTATTTTAGCAGCACTTGGAATTTTGTCTACCTACTTTATTGTTTTCAACACTTACTTGTTGCTGGTTTTTATTTTTGAGTAGGTTCTGTTGATGATTGGTAGTAAATCAGTTTTTTTTTTCTTTATATCCTTTTGCAACTCGACAGCCTCTATAATTAGCTGGGTGGTTGCCATGACAGTTGATAGATTTCACTTTCTCATCCTTTTTTAGTTTCGATCATGTTCTTTTTCGGCTGCTGCCGGCCAAATTTTTAGAAGTCGATAAAAAAAAAATAATGCTCCGCAGACACAAATGGTTGGAGAAGCCAGGTTTTAGGTAATGTCGAATATTTATTTTGATTTTATTAAGCAGTTCATGCCAAGGAAATCCTTACAAATAAAAAAATAAAGGCTCTCATGCCATGCTTACTTTGGGGGTTAGTTATATGGATGGGAAAGAAGGCGATTTTCATGCCAAGCCGAACTTGGCGAACGTTGTTTCACCTAGCCTTCATTCGTAAATATATCTTTTGCTTTGTTTTTGTTTGGATATTAATTCTTTATTCACTAAATTGAATTGAAGTAATATTGTGTTACCATTTAAGGGAAATGCCTATGAAGCTTTCTCCCAAAATAACTTAGATGAGCTCAATCGGCCAATTAGTATAGAAGTTATATTATGGTGCCACCTACCAGTGTCACACCTAACTGTGAACCATTTCCGCAACCTAACTAACATTATATGTTGTGAATATCAAGTGGATTGGCTACGCCCAAGTATAAGCACCAACGATTTTATATTTGTTAAAAATATTTTTAAGATAGCCTTTGTCTTAATAGCTACTTAGCAACCTTTATTCCAATCGACTTCGTCTATAATTTTTTTTTAATAGTGGGCTCTAGCAATCTTATCACTTTATCATTTCGAGCCCCTAAAAAGTAGGTATATGTTCTAAATTTCTGTTTTCTAACTCGAGGGCCCCACAATTAGTGACGGACGAACGCGTTTTCTAGTCTGATCACTAATATATCACCTTTCAGGGGTCTACGACCAATATTAAGGCATGTTACAAATTATGAGTCGAAATCAATACTCTTAGGAGAGGGTATGCACATTGAAAACTCCTCATTCCCCGAAACTCCCATTTTTGTCAATCACAGTTTGTTATCACCGACCGAACTTCAAATAAACTTATTTGAAAACATTAATTGAATACACAAAAGAAAAACAATCAAAAAAAAATCTTCTGAAAAAAGAAACAAGAAGCAAATAAGTACCCCAACGAATGCCCTTTCAAAGGGCCCTAGTTAAAATTCTCCCGTACATTTAAACTCTGCAATCCGCACCTGTCAATTGCGTGGATATGGCATGCTTGGATAAGCTCGAGCAGACGTTAAACGTGATATTAAGCAAAGTGTTACCTGACAGAGTGTAGATTTGTATACTTAAAATATATTTAATATAAAATAAATAATAAACCGAAGACAATATTAATTTTAAACATTGACTGGTGAACTTAACAATGGGCCTGATAAAATGGATAAAAAGGTAAAGTGGATAATTTATGCAACTCTGTCTAATATAAAACATTTGAAACTGTAATGTTCGAATCGTGCACTATCAGGTTCAATGACTGTGGTACACACACTTGCTGAGTCATTGGTCAAATTTACAGTGACAGTGGTCCTTCATGCGTGTCTCCTCTTTCTCTATTCATTGCAACATAAGCTGGGCTCATGTGTCATCATCTCTTGTGTAGACGGTTTTGGATATTTTGATAGTTGTGGTTTTCGTTAGTTTAATTGCGCGGCAGGAGGAAGAATTGGTTCACCCGGCGAATTTTTCTGAATGGATGAAAAGTGTTTGAAATTACCTAAGTGGCTTCTGAGTTGTGATCAGTTTTATGTGAATTTATCAAGTTTATCAGTTATTTGAAAAAAAGTGTTAAAAGTCGATCCTCAAAATAATCTTGGATACATGAAAAAAATGCATATTTCATAATTTTGTATATAAAGCGGGTTATTTAACGGGTATTTGCGGACACTTTGTGGAAGAAACTCTATTGTGAACACATAACCTAATAGAATTCCCTAAGCTAAGCTCTTAGTATCGTGTTTGGTCTTGATAGTTCGAATCGATTTATGTTTTCTACATTTTGTGCTGTTACGTGGGAGAAGTGAGTACATACATATTTACAAAATATCTACATAAACAAGTACCTATTATGTATATTTAATGTCTGTCGAAAAGACTCCTTCAGAAAATGTCTAGCAAGGTAGGTACATAGCATGTTTTTGTTTGTTTGCGTTCCTTAAAGTTTTAAAATAACTTTAGGTCCGTTCGCGTACTTTATGTGCAGAAAAATGAAAAGTGTCAAATCTCCAAAATCGAGAGAGAATCCTCTCATTTCTAAGAAAAGTACGCGAACGCTTTTGTGTAAAAAGGTGATAAACGTCTTAGTTTGGCTTGAAAAGAAGCAACAGCTGTTTTTTTTTTTGCTGGCAAACTCATAGGATTTCATCATTTGACAGTTTTCATTTTCTTACCAGCTGAAATTCTATGTGAAGAAAAATGAACGAAAGTACATTTTTCTTTCGTTCATCTTTTTACCATTTTCTCAATACGCGAACGCGTTTGTGTAGTTTTGCACGAAAGTTTATATAAATTTACGTTTGCATGTTAGTTCGCAAACGGGCCTATTATGTGTAGTTCAAAGCATCAAAGTGATCCTTTCACTGTCTTCGTGATTTACCTATGGAAAGCGAACCCGTTGGGCCAAAATGGCAGACAAAGTTACTTCAGCTGTAGTACCTACATAAGCAGCAAAGACATTTCGGTAAAGATGCGTTTTGGCGGTTGTTAAACTGTTTGACGTCAAAAGATCGATTTTCTATTGAATAGTTCGTCTAAATATCGCATCCATTGTTTAGTCAGTGTGTTTTTAGAAGAATATGAAAACTCAAATTCATCACACATGTCTTTATGTACCCATTTTAGTACCGGCATTCAGCTATTAAGCTTTCAATTACCACATCTATGCCAATATTTCAAGAAATATGGGAATGTTGAGCGAATGTATTATTTAGTATTATTTTTCTTATATATGTACGAGTATATGTAATAGCAGAATTGGCAATATTAGTGTTTTGTAGCTTACACTTGGTCTTGCGGGCTCGGAGTTTTGACCCCATTTGTTTTGCTAAACCGAAATATTAACGGTTTCCTAGGTATTTCTTTGTCGGATCTTCACTAAGATGTCATTTGTGGAGTACATATTTACCCTGTGGTGGATGAACTACCACCTCGAAGTGGCTGCTATCAACAGTGATGTTTTGTCCTAGTGGGTGGATAAATGTTTATTTCTTTGTTGAAATCTCGGATTGTCATTTTTCGGACTTCAACCAATTTCGTCTGCTATTTAATCGCTGTATAAGCTTCTATATATAACGGCACGTAGGTTGACGACAGTGCCTACGGTGTTGGCGAGCGCAATCGAATTATCGGCTCCAGAACAAAACTGAATAAGCCATATGATAGTGCACATCCCTGTCCGAATCCGTCGTAGGTTTGATATAGTTCGCAAGACCCTTTTCCAAACTGCACATTACATTGCGTGTTATGAAACGTCAAACGTGTTATGAAACAAAAACAACGTTTCTAGAAAATATCCATCTAAACAACTCGCCCATACAACTTTATTTGTTACGCACACTTTTAGGGGGCGTTTTGACCAAATTTTAAATTGATCATCATTTGTTTGTTCCAAACCCTTATATCCATCTGCAGTTAAAAAAGAAATTAATTTTCTATCGAATGGCCAATTCTACTATTTCAAGTTCGTCGTTGTTCACGAAATAATTTTATACTGTAATACATACATATACAATATACGAAATCCTTGTTAAACAATGACAGCCGTATTTATATTTATATAATTTAAGGCGTGCCTTACTCTTAAATTCCTCTAAGTAGTTCTTTAGTTCAAAATCTGTCTTTATAATCGATTTTCATATCAAAACATCGTTTTTAAAGGCCGCTAAACTTAAACGCCATCGAGCGCGTTTAGAGCTTGCTGAATGCTTATTTATGTCGTTTTCTATTGGACCACTCGGAGCACTCTTTCTATTTCTGGGAGAGAAAAAACACTTCCAAAATATTTTCGAAAGACGAAAAGAGTACTCAGAGTGGTCCGTTGGGAAACGACATTAAAAGGTCCGTTCGCGTACTTTATGTGTAGAAAAATGAAAAGTGTCAAATATTCAAAATCGAGAGAGAATCCTCTCATTTCTAAGAAAAGTACGCGAACGCTTTTGTGTAAAAACTTCTTAGTTTGGCTTGAAAAGAAGCAACAGCTGTTTTTTTTTTGCTGGCAAACTCATAGGATTTCATCATTTGACAGTTTTCATTTTCTTACCAGCTGAAATTCTGTGTGAAGAAAAATGAACGAAAGTACATTTTTCTTTCGTTCATCTTTTTACCATTTTCTCAGTACGCGAACGCGTTTGTGTAGTTTTGCACGAAAGTTTATATAAATTTACGTTTGCATATTAGTTCGCGACCGGACCTAAAGATAACCGATGACAGTTTTCTCTCATTTTCCCATCGACCAATGACTCTCAATCTCACTTTAATGTGAGAATGAGCGAACGTCAATACATGAAAACTCTCAACTAACGAAGAAGTCGTTATTTCAAATTTAAGCTGTCAAAGGGAATGTAAATGTAGTCGAATCTTAGGTTTTTGGTACTATAGATTTTCCTAATCCATATCTCAGATGTTGTTTAGCTAAGTTTGCCTTATTTATAAACAATTTCCTTCTGTCTGTTTACTAAGCAAGATATGTGTCGATAAATTAAGGGAAATGAACACTCTAGTACCAAAACCATAAGATTCTACTACATTTTGTTTAAGTCTATTTCTTTTAAAATATTGTTTTTGAAATAACGACTTTTTTGTTAGCTTTTGAGCTTTCACACATTATAGATCCTCCCATTCTCACATTTAAGTTCACATATTTATACCCTACTCTAAGGGTATATTAGCTTTGACGCGAAGTTTTCAACGTACCTTAATATTGCCCGTAGACCCCTAAAAGTTACCATATTTATGATCAGCATCGATAGTAATGTCGATCTAGCCATGTCCGTCCGTCTGTCGGCAAAAATTAGGCCTTAAAAGTGAACCTAGAGAGCTAAAATTTTAATCATATACTCTCTAGGGGGCCGAAATAATCAAGTTTAAGCATTTTTGAAATCCACCCACAGACACGCCCACAAACTCAAAAAAAAAAACAAATTTATCGAAAAAATCGAATTTTTGCTAGAAAGCTGAAATTTTTTATATATGTTCTTTGATTCCTAAAACTGATCGGGAGATAAAATTTCTAAAATCCGCCCACTGACACGCCCACAATTAAATAAAACAATTTTATTGAAAAGTCAAAGTTTGAGCTAGGAAACTGAAATTTATAATATAGAATCTCTAGGTGCCCTTTATTGTTTAAATATTTTTTAAATCCGCCTACTGACACGCCCACAATTAAATAAAACAATTTTATTGAAAAACCAAAGTTTGAGCTAGGGAGCGTTTTTTTTACAAAAGCAAATTTTTTTCGATTAAATCATTTAAATGTTATATAACAAAATGTGAACAGCTTTCTTAACAATTCAACCATACTTAGACTTTTGTCACGCCCACTTATAAGGCATATAAATAAGAATAGGGTATCCAACAGTTCGCCCAAGCGGACTGTCTCTATGTTACACAGTGGAAATGTGTTCTGGTTAAAACATTGAGAAAATGGGAGATAATTATCATCGGCCATTTCTAAACAAGCCTTAAGCAACCACTAAACGCGTTCAATTGCATTAAAGTTTAGCGGCTTTAAACAAAATTATTTGAACTTCAAGTTTGCACTTAAGTGCTACTTACAGGTATTTAAGGTCTAGGCCCCCTATAAATTATCTTAATAAATACGACTGAATATTTTTACACAGTGCTGACAGCTCTCTTTTCAGTGTCAGCGTCAAGTCGACCTTAACGGAATAACGCCTTATCATAAATGTTTGGACGATTTATCACTATGACATGTTTATAGTATCTTCTGACAATTGAAAAAAATAGAAAATATTGACGGCAAATTTTAATTTATTTTCTTATATGTGTGTACATATAAGGGAAGAAACGATTCCGATTCAGATACCGATATATCGGCATCGACGATCATTTACCAACCGATATCAAAGAGTTCGAATAGCGCACGAAGCGACGTGGCAACACGGCAGCGTTTGCCGAGCTTTGTTATTTCGGCGCTTGTTTCACCTGGACGCCCAAGACGTTGCGCAACAGACTATCTGAAAATAATTTGAAAAAAAATAATTTTAATTTTTGACTTTACGTATCGGTTTAATACTTTGTGTAATGATAGTTATCTGCTTAATCACTTAGTTTGCTTGACAATTATTTTTATCTTAGTAAATATTTGAATTTTGATTTGATATTTTTATTTATTTAATTTAAATTAACTGTGTAACTGCGTATGTTTTATAAGTTTTATGCAAAATAGATTTATACAAACTCCCGAGGTACATATTCTATTGTTTTTTTGATTTTTTATCTACTAAGCTATCGATATCGGATATTTTTAACTACTAATCGGTTTCGTTTCGGCGAAATTATGTAGCGTTACATCCCTAGTAAATATGTATAAGTATGTACATGTACATCTATATACAACTTTTTACATGCATTTACTTATTGTACGCATCTGCTTCCAACATTTACTTAGCAAAAACAATAATTGATAGCTATTCAAGCAACTGTTTTTATATTTCAAATAATTAGTATCTATTAAAAAAATTACAATAAGCTAGATGTTTTTTTGGTATAAAGACTTATGCGAGAAAAGTTATCCTTGCGTCTGTTAGCTATCTTCATAGAAGGGCCATATCCCTATAACTTATTTTTTTAAAGATCTGTTCCTAATAAAATTATTTCCTTCCTTCATGAGAGAATTAGTTAAGTAGCAATCTACAATATATAAGTAAAATTGCACCAAAATAGAGTGGCTCTGTTGCTATCAATGTAAAGAAGCGCAATTGAACCTTTAGAACTACTCGTACCTTGAGGTTTTTATGAACAGATTTTTCACTGTTTTTAATCAGATCTTATAATAATTGGCTTTACAACACTAAATTTACTCTAAGCCATTCACCTAGGTCTGGTGATTGTAAAATTGTAAACCCAAAAACAGAACTTAAATCAAACGCATTCAGTTCAGTTTTGTTAGTTAATTCAAATCAGTCCAATGTCAGTTGGTATTGTTGTCGGCAAATGAGTGAAACAATTCCAGAAAAAATTAAATGCATAAGGAGAATTAAAAACTTAAAATGAAAAAAAAATTAATCTTCATTTGAAGATCTTTAATAACATTCTTAATAGATAAATGAGTCGACAAAGGGTAATATTTGTTTCATATTAAGAGGAGTCAAACACAGTGCTGAAGGAGAAAAGCGAAACCCAACAAATGCGATCTTAACAGCAACTCTCTAATGAGTAAATCAAAAGAAAAGTCCGCAGTCCGCTTGGGCGAACTGTTGGATACCCTATTCCTATTCTGTTCCCGCAAAAAGTGGGGCACACAACTTGGTTTGGGCGAATTGTTGAAAGGGATGTTGTCTAGACATTTTGTTATACATAATTAGTTTTTTTTAAGGATTTTATCGAAAAATCAATATTTTTGTATGGCATGGCCATCAACGTTGTTTGGAGGAATCGTTAAGAATATCTTTATCTACATACTTTGCGAAGAATAGGACTTCAATAAAACGCTTTTTCTTTTTCTTTTTGAATAGTGGGAGTGGACAGACTTTAAAAATCTTTACACCTAATCATTTTTTAATTATTTTAATACCTTTAAATTATAATTATAATACCTCGAATAGTGTATAATTAGACGACGGAAAGCGTGTTATCTGTTTCGCAACAAAGCTGATGTTAAACAAAGAGGAGTCATACCCGGAACTAAGGGATAATAAAGGATACACAAAACAAACATATTTGTTCTCAACTGCAATTCTCCATTCTCCAATGAGAGATTTTATAACACAACATATTTTTGGTTGCTTTTGCTTTCCCATGACGAGAGTCTGTGGATGAAGATATGAACTCACACAATATATTCGATTTTTTTTCCTTATAAAAACGAAATTCAAATCCCAGAGCACTTAGACTCAGTAACGGTCCATTGTACTACCAGGCAGAATCCTCTTTTTGGTGTAGAGGTAGGAGAAAACAGGGTATCATTCATATCTCTCCATTAATGGGTGGCGTATGTTGTTGTTCCCCATGGGGATTGGACTTGCACCGCACGGATCATACTCGTCTTTCTACGGTCTTGGATATAATGATGTTACCCATCTGGGCCTGAATTAAATCACCGCTAACCAGGGTATAACCTTTTCCAAATTCTTTTGCAGCATTATCGGTAAAATCCCATCGAACTCTGATGACTAAAGGGAACAGCTGCCTATAGATCATGCACTATTTTCGTTGGTGATGATTGACTTGAGGAGCTCCAAGGATTCTTTCGTGAACTCCGCCCAAACACCATTAGCACGTTTGGCGAATGATGGCTTGAAGCGTGTTTTAGACAGGATTTTGTTAAGCCTAACAGCATCTTTTAGGGTTTTAATCCACTGGCAGTACTCTGCCCGGGCTTGCGACTTGGCATTTCTGATTGCCGTTTTATATACCTAAAGACAATCTTTGTAAGGTTTGTAGAATTTGTATACATGGCAGATGTTAAACATTTCTCTGGTAATTTTTCTAGGGTCAGAGAGATTTTCATTCTATTTGCGGTGTTTTACTGGGCACGAGCCCTTGAAGGCTGTCCCAATGACTTCTTCAAAGGTCCTTTTTCTCGCGTCCAGTACTTCGACCGTATCAATATATGGCTCATGTGTGCTGGTTGCTGTGCTTCCTTGACAGCGAAGCGGATGCACCTGCTGATATGGTAACAAAAATAATTCACCTGGGTATGAAATCTTTCATCCTTAACAGGATAAAAAGTATCAAAACTAAGGTAAACGCGTGGTGTGAGTTGAGCTGCAAAGAGGCTCTCAGGTTAAAAGAGGTAAGCTTTCAGTCATATAAGGCCAATCCATCTGAAGAAAGCCGAAAAAAGTTCAAACGGGCTTGAAATGACTGCAGTGCCAACATCAATCATGTCAAGTATCTCATTTACAATGACATTCTAGCTGTCAGCTCTATAGATAACCCTAATCTGCTTGCTTCTCACTTGCAGCTGCTCAACGCTCCCAGATTGTGCTTTATTTCCCTCTGTACTCGAGTGCATAGACTACTCCAACGGACCAATCCATTTTCGCACTCGTACAGTGGCTAGAGTACTTCAAGATCTTCAAGTTCCGCTGGTCCAGATGGTATTTTCCCTATCGGTATGAAGATGTTTTTCATCGATTGCAAAACCATTACGTAAGCTTTTCTATCTGACCGCTTTCCGAGAAGGCGAATCTTCTTCTCCCCCCTCCTACCGACCAATTGCACTAAAGTCCTTTCTTTCCAAGGTCATGGAAACGCTGATAAACTGTCGGCTCGTGAAATATCTTCAATCCCGAAAACTTCTTAATGACCGGCAGTACGGTTTTCGCAGAAGCAGGTCCACTGGTGATTTGATGACTTATCTAACCGAAAAGTGGAACCAATCTCTTCACCAGGGTGGTGAAAGTAAGACCGTTGCGGTTGATTTTTCAAAGGCATTTGACAGAGTTTGCCACCAATTTCTCTTTCGAAAATGCGTGCATTTGGAATCGGTGTTTCCAAAGGCTCTTTTTTGTCTCCGATCCCCTTTCTCATTTTTATAAATGATCTCTTATATGTTTCCTCTAATCCAATCCACTCCTTCGCTGATGACAGTACACTCAGCTTCGCATATTCGTTTCTTGGTTCACGCCCCTCATTTTCTGGTGTTGAACTGGAACGGCAACGTATGTTAAGCTCGTTAAATTCTAATAGAGTAGAATTTAATGTTTCCAAAATGCATTGCTGCCTTCTGTCATTAAAGCAAAACCCAACACCCTATCATTGCCCATGAATGGACTTGCATCACTAAAACCGAACGGCTTTCCAGTCTAGGTATGTGTGTTAATGACAACTTTCGTTGGAATGATCACGATGAACGCTGCGAAATTAATAGGCGGCTTCCTTAAGCGATGCAAGAAATATTTCACCCCCTCTGATCTGGCTACGGTTTAAAATTGAAAATTTTGTAAACCCCGGAAGATTTCTTATTATTCCGAATGAATAGAATCAACTTGCTCAACTTGCGAATTCATCTTCTGCTGGGTCATCCGATCTGTTGGCCGACGAGAAATTGGAGATTTTGAAGTTGTGATTACAAGACACGAAAGCTCTTTTCCGAATTACCACTGATAGTGATTGCAGCATTGACATTGAGAGTTCGGGCAGTGTAGAGGTAGAGTAGTACGTTGGAAGGAAAACCATTCTTCCTCATCAATGTTGGAGGAACCAGGCCTACCGGAGTTTTTTCTGCCTGTTATACGATCTATTTCTTTAAAGACAGCCGGCGATGGTCTTAGAGATTTGAGTTTTTATCTAAACTGGAAATTAAGAGAGATTTTTATGGTTGGGTTAAGGATTGGTTACGTGAGAATGCGAGTTGAAACAGCTAAGGAGCGACGCAGACAGAAGGCTAGATAAATCTCATCGTTTAAAAGATTTGTTCCACAGGGGTAGCTAAGTTCATAAATTCATTATCGAGATTCAGTAACTCCCAGTTATTTTTTTTATAGAAGGTGAAGACGGATTCTTGTGATGAAAAGGGTGACAGATTGGTTGAATTTATTACATGGAAGACTGAGAACTGGTCTGAAATGCAAATCAATGTGACGCATCTTTAATTCCGTGAGGAGTGTTGTGCAGCAATAATATTAGAAGAAACTAGAAATAAATCTAAGTAAGAGGAGGGACATGGAATAAGTGGCCTTGGTGGATCGCTTGGGGTAATAAAATGAATGTCTACACCGAAAGAAAAATCTTGGTAAAATCAACCACGTTTCTTGTTTGTTTTTGCGTCAGCAATGGACGTGCTCAATTTTAACAATGCGGCGTGATCAATTTTTTTAAATTTTTTTCGTACAACGCTACAACGTTCGTTCTCACTTTCGTGCTTAAACTATCATAGTCGTACATAAATTAGTTTGTTCATGTTTAAACAAACATAATTTCATGTTCAAAAAAATGTTAAAACTTTAAAAATAAAAGTGCTTGCGGTAAAATTTTTGTGTTTGCACAATCATTGGAGACTGATTGATTGAACACAATCATTGTTTGGCAACAACGTTCATCATACATGAAATATGACAAACGTGTTTCTTTGTTAATCCTTGTGCTTGCTTGAACATGAAAGCCTTGTTGATTGAGCACGATCATTGTTTGGCAACAATGTTTGTGATGTTAGAAGTATGAGAAACGTGATTCTTTAAATACGAACGTACTTACTTTAAAATGCAAGCCTTGTTGACTGAGCATGATCATTGATTGGCAACAATGTTTGTGATGTTAGAAGTATGACAAACGTGATGCTTTAAATACGAACGTACTTACTTTAAAATGCAAGATTTGTTGATTGAGCATGATCATTGTTTGGCAACAAGGTTTGTGATGTTAGAAGTATGACAAACGTGTTGCTTTAAAAATTAATTTGTTTCTATTTAAATTCTTGTGCTTACTTTAAAACGATAGGCTCCTTGATGCACTATTATAATTGTTGTTGTTTCACCACCATTCATCGTCAGTTGAGAATACTTTACCTACTCACACTGCAACTTTTCCACCTGAAAATTCTGAATGAACCTGGAAATTACATATATTCAAACGCTAACACGATTTATTTATTTTTTTTTTTATTATTAATATAATATAATTATATAATATAATTCAAATTAATGTACAATGAAATTTTTTTTTTTTTTTGAAACATTTGGCATTTTTGTAAATCGTTCATTTATTATTCAGTATAATTAACTTAAATTTTTTTACATAAAAACATTTTTCAAATAAATATTTTTTTTTCGTTTTTTACTACATAATAAATAGTCAACATTTTATATTTATCAATTTAACAGTCAAATCTCTTTTAAATCATTTGTTTTTATTTTAAAGTTTTGCATTAAGTCTTAAAAATTGGCCTTTATCTTATGAACAATGACAAAGCGACTTAGATTAGGTTTTACCTTTTAGCCGACGAGAAAAATAGAAAATTAGAAAAGATACATTTTGCAAATGTTAAACCACTGTAAGTATATATATAGTGCGACGTGACGATAAAAAAGATAATTTATTTTAAAAATATTTTACATATGTAAATTTTTTTCCGTTAGGATTAGAAAAATGGGAAACGGGTGGACCGGTCTTAGTCTTTTAGTTTATAACCATAAAATATATCTATACCATTATAAATTTCATATGAGCTAAAATGGTCTAGATATTCTGAAGTACTCATCTTTTCACAAACGTCATAAGGACAGTCTTCAAAATTAAATAAACACTCTATTCTATAAATATTTGTTATTACAGGTGATGTACTAACGTATTCGTTGCGCGTATACCGTACTTTACAGTAAGTAAGGCTATTGTAACAAACTAGTGTATCAAAACACTCTGTTTCAAAAAGATTTTGAATTTTTGGAAAAAATGGTTGATTTTTTAAAAATATTCCTGGTTTAGATAACTTGGATATCATTACCGGAATTCCTGCTTCAGATATTAATCTTTCAGAAAAAACTAAACATGATTTTATTCCTAAGGATAAAGGTAAATTTCTTCGAGATGTTGTGTTATTACAATAACTTTTCAAGACTTTATGCTTTGACTCAAATCTAAAAGACCAAAAGTGTTTTAATGGTCCGATCATTTGCATTACATATGGATAATGAACCATAAAATGAAACTTGGGCTTCAAATTTGTTTTAAAAAGTTCAATGTATAGTTCGTGGTGCTTAGAAATAAAATTTTCTAATTTCAAAAAATCAGTTTGTTGAAAATCCGACTTTAAGGCAATATCTATAATTTTGTTGAGAATTATTAATAATTCCCAATGTTTGTTTTTTTGAGGAACAAGGTCACCAATTATAATTGGCAATAAACGACAAAACGTCCATGTTTCCCTTGCTGACATATTTAATTTATTCTTTTTAACGTGTTCCGGTTTTATTACAGTAGGTTTATTTCCATTTTCGGACTCACCATAAATAAAAAATTGTGTCCTATTATTAAGTACATCAAGTGAAAAAATTCATCTTGAATAACAAACTGATTAATAAGAGCACATAAGTCGTAATGACACACCCCCTCAAACAAATCGTGCATAACATCTACAGTTAAATTTTGAACTACGTGAAAAGATGGAACGTTACTGAACATTGATATTTCTCTAATACCGGTGTTTGCGATTCTTTCATTTATTCTGGTATATTGCATAATGTCACGGTTATAATTTTCAATATTTCTGTGAAGGTTGCTGTCATCATTACAATTTTTGTAAATTTCAGATTTGCTGCACTTACAAATACGACAACAAAATTGCGGGTTAAAACTTTTTGTGAATCCCATGATCGTATTAAATCCAAGGTTGTCACCTGTAGCAACACCCAGTACAAAAAAAAGTTGACGAGTCTCACCAGAAAGTAATTTAATGGTAACTCCGTTTTCTTCTAGTTTTGTAATTTCCTTTATAAGCTCGCAAAATATAGCATTTTCCCCATAACTTTTATATTTTGAATAAAACAACATAGCAACAAATATATTGTTTAGTTCTGAGCAAGTCCACTGTGGAAGACTAGGGAAATTATAATAAACGGCCCCAATAGAATGGCATCCGCCATGGGATCCCAATGGATTGTTTGACTCAAAATCGTCAAAATATAAATTAAAGGGAATAATGTTTTCTTGCTTTGTTGAATTGAAATTAGAAATTCTTTCTTTCCAAACGCGTGTTGTTATTAAATGAGGAACAGAGTTTGAAATTATGTTCTTCATATTTTCAGTTACTGATTTATACACACCAGGTAACTCAAAATTTTTTTGAAATTGGAGGTATAAGGGTAAAATTATACCATCTGATTGAACGACATCTACAGATGGAGTCAAACTACTAATTACACATACTTCGTTGTTGAGTCGTTGGGTCCCTGAACAGATTAAAGCTTTTCGCTATTTCAATAAATTTGTTAAAACGTTTACACTTTGAAAAGGATTTTGCAAGTAAGTTAAGATATTTTTAAAATGCTGTACTTTAGACACGTTTATGAAAGCTGAAAATTCTTCAAAAAATTGTTTAAATATAATAGTAAAAAATCCACCCGTTAGCTCATATATTATTTCTTCCACCAACTTTCGAGATAGATTCGGTTTTCCATATAAACTACAGAGAAAACTTATAGCGGATTTTTCAACTGTTTTCAAAATGTTACTATTATATAATTGTGTTTTTTTGTCGCTTTGTGATAACTTTTCAGAATTGTTATGACTAGTACTAGTTTTAAGGACAGGAAAAATATTATCAGCAACCGAAGGATTTGAAAAATTTTCTCTACTCAAATAAATATCTTTGCAAGAGCGTTGAAAGTGTCTCTTGAAGCTTTTTAAATTGTAAACCTGTTTGCAATTAAAACACTGATAATCATCAGTTGGTTTTAAATTATGAGAAATTTTATAATGCAAAACGAGATTATTGACACAATCAAAACTTGCATCTTCTTTACATATGCTGCACTTAAACATTTTGGCTTTGTTTCAACAAATCTATTAGCACGAGTGAATCTACTGGGATCCGCTCTTTCGAATCAATTTCAAAAAAAAATTTCTCAATAAAAACCTAAACTGACTTGCAACTTATTGGGTATTCCAAATTTAATGCAAAAAATATTTTCAAACAAGTATCTAGGGCTGGTAGCAAAGCACAAAATTTATAACTAATTTGGTTATAATAAACTATAAATGTACTATCAAACAAACAGTGTATTATTAAGGGCTGCAAGCTTTGCCCATGCTCCCTCACCTTACTCGCCAGGCGGTCAATAGCTGGATTAAAATCATTGGCCTCTACAACTTTGTGGATGAATGATTGCTGCGAATCTTTTATTGTGGGCTTGAAATATTTTCTTTTTCTTGATCCGTCTGCTGTTCCGCTTGTGGTTTGACGGGAAGATGGGGGAAGTACAGCGTGCAAAAGTAAACAAATTAGAACATCCTCTGACTCTAAGAAATGAAAATATAAAATAAATAACAAATTAATTAATATACTGTAGATATTTGTAATTTATTTATTTATCAAAATAATTACAAATTTTTTGGGTTAATTTTGTTGCATATTTAGTATTTCAGTTTGTTATCTAGTTTTATTACTCATATTAAAAAAAATTGTATATGAAAGTTTTTGATTCTCGTTCTTTCCTTCAAGTTAAATATTAATATTGTATATAGTTTTCCTTTCATATAAATTCAAATATCAATAGTTCAGTAGAAAGATTTTAATAATGTATATCGAATCTCTGTATATAATTGTAAATTGTGCAATCACAACCAAATGTAATGTTATAACGAAAATAAAATATCTATATATCTATCTGTAGCATAAAAAAATACCTTTGCTAAAGTTTTGCTTGTTGAGATTTCCAAGTAATTTTTGACATTCTTTGTCCTTTACTGTTTCGTTGAAAATTGGAACAATTTTTGATTTAAAATCATCCCACTTTTCCATTAAGCAATTTTTCTTGCCTGGATGAAGAATTTCAAAGTCTAAATCAATCTAGAAAATATATGATTGTTAATTTCTCTTTTTAATAAGAAAGTTCTTAATAAAAAAGTTAAAATTCATAGAAACCGATCAAAGTTTGTATACCTTTTATAATAGATTAAAATCATTTGCTGTTGTTATGATATAGGTAATTTAATTACTAGATATTATGTATTATTATCGTATTATTATTTAAGTTTTCGAGCAATTCTTAACAGTTTTTTTACTCTTGTATTTTACGATTTTAATCTCTCAGTTTAATATCTGTGCTTGCTATACTAATATTTATAATAATTCAGTAAAGACAAAATTTAAAAATACGTACTAGTGTCACTCCAGCTGAATGCTGTAAAAGCGGCCATTTTTTTATAAACTCTGGGAATTTCAATAAGTGCAAATCCTTTTGTCTGATTGTGTGCGCCTTTTTCCACTTTAACTTCACTTCATCCCACGGTTCTTTGTTGAGTTGCAGCCATTTGACATCAGCTAGCATAATGAACAAAAAATTGTATTGGTGGATATAAATCAATAATTTGTACATTCAAAAATATTTGTGAAATTAAAAACCTATCGTCGCGTCGGCTTAGAGACGTCAAGTTCATATTTAGTTAAAACTCTCCACATAATTAAAAGGGATGAAATAGAAACACTTTACCTAAACATACTTCAGGTTCATACTTCCTCAGATTCAATAGTTGAACAGCTCGCTTCCTGAGAAGGCTTGTCTTCTAAAAAGTCGATGCCTATTTGCCTATATCGCCTTTTTGCGTTGTAAAATCGGCTGTAAAGGCGACCCGACGGATTTTGTTGTGTTCCCTTTGGTGGTGGAGCAAAGTATATGATCTATTTAAAAACTATTATACTATTCTGCTAAAAATAGCTTCAAATAATTTTGAAATAATTGTTATTTACTTTATCTTCACCGAAACGTTCTTGTATTTGTTCCGAAATTTGAGAGAATTCCTTTCGGGACACACTTTTGTAATTTTTCAGGACGAAATATAGTCTATCAAAATTGCTCTTGAGGAATCACCGATTCTGTTATTTTTCTTATAATCACTAAGCACGAAATTGCCTGGTGGATGTTCGTTGAGAATAGCGTCAATATCCTTTGAAATTATATGGAAAATTGAATTGGAAAGTAGAAAATAGTACCTACAGGAAATATTTTTGGAACTTAGTTAATTATTTTTAGCCTTTTCAATGGGAAACAACAAATCTTTACAGTTTATTTTTATTTTTAAATAATAAATTAAGTTCCAAATAATAACAGCAAGATAAAAAATAATACAGAAGAATAAAAACATCGTAATAAAAAGTAGGCGTATCATACAAAATTGAAGCAAATTCTAGGCGACGACGCGGGATTTGAATGACAGGAGGAGGATGGTGATGGTGCTCTTGAACTCGTTGGTGTTACAGTTTTATTTATATTTTTTGAATGCTCTTCTAATAAAAGCTTAATGCTACTAAGAAGCTGTTCAGGTGAATCGATTTGTTTACTAAATCCCTAAAATAAAAAAAATATTGTACTGAATTGTTAAAATTTCGAATCTTTAAAAGTTTACATTTTCTTTTCGCCACTGGAGAAGTTTGTGCTTAAATTCAACTTTTACTCCAATGTCCTTATTGGCAAATACTTCTTTTATATCTTCGTTGTCTATGATTTTTAGCCTGTTTACATTCAGGTTGCAGCTTACAAAATATTCGTACAAATCTACAAAGCCCCATGAAGACAGCAGGTCGTACATCTCGTAGTCAATATTTTGTTGTTCATAAACATTGGTAGCAGAATTGTTTTCTTGTTCAATATTTTCATAAGTTCTAAGCTCTTGAGTGGCCATATCAGCTTCAACGGGATTTGCTTCAATGACAATATTGGAAGCTGTTGCTGTATCTTGAAAAATAATTTCTTGACTGAGTAAATTTCTTAAGTATATGTCTTCCATATTAAAACGATAGATCTATTAAGCAAAGTTAAATTAAAGGTCTAAGTATTAAATAGTTAAAAAATGTTAAGAACACGGAAACTGTTGGCGATTTTGTGGGTAGATTCTAACCTACAAAGAATTTAACCCTACTCAAGGACTATGTAGGATTCTAATTATAGAATTTGAAGCTGCTCGAAAACTGCGGCCGCTAGAAAGCTGATGTACCAACGAACGGACAGGTGGAAATAGCGAGTTCGAAATATGTTCACAGCTGGTCAAAAAAATAGGTGGGAGGAGCTTTGTTGCTAGTTGATTTGTTCTTGCTGCTAAATAACAGTTGTTTTGCCAACAAGACTTGCAACAAAATACATTTTTATTAAGAAATGCTTAGTTCCGTTAAAAGAAAAGCAACTATTTCAGCGGTTAAGGGGTGAGGGTAAAACCTATAAATTTATAGCAGCTGCCCTAGGAAGGTCACAGAACTTTGTAGTCAATTCTCTTAAGACATCATTAGAGATAGAAAATACAGGAAGGCCGAAAAAACCCACAGCTACTACTGACCGCCGAAGTCAAATCCGTTTGTTTCGTCACGGACTATAGGCGCACAAATTGGGGATGGAAAAAAATATTAATAAAATCTATAATTAATGATTATTTAGGAACACACCTATTTTTTTGTCAAAGCGGAAAACAGAACTCCAAACGTTTTTGTTATTTTTTGTTAAATTATTCGAAAAATAAACAGATACCTAACTATTTTTCATATTTCTTAAATAATGTAAATTTTATTAATATAATTGTAAAAGCAAAAAACAAATTGAAAAAATATAAAAAAATCGAGTTTTTTAAAAAATATGTTCTCTCACCTTTTTGCTTTGACTAACTGTGTACATGCACTTTTCTATAGTATAGTAGGTAGACAATAATGTAGTTTTGGTTGATCGAGACACTTCTTTCAAATTGTTTTTTTTTAACTTTATTCTTGTTTTTCATTAAATTGTTTTTTTTCACTTTGTTTCTTTTTCACTTTGTTTTTTCACTTTGTTTTTTGTTCACTTCAACATCCGCACCCAACTAAAGAACTATTGCAACTGACTGACTCAATGTGCATACAAGAAATATGCAAAGAAAGCAAAATATCCGTTTGCGTTTGCAACATGTTAGTTGTTGGTCACTTACGAACATGTTCAACTTCAATCATTGTATATAAACCTTATAGTAGTGCAACCATTGTATATACACTTTATAGTAGTGCCATCATTGTATATAAACCTTATAGTAGTGCAACCGTGCGTAAACGACGATACGCCACCAGTGCGCATTCGCCCGCAACAAATCATGATAGTCTAGTTCTACACCATTCTCGTGCTGGGAATATGAGTACTCAAATAAATATCTTTGCAAGAGCGTTGAAAGTGTCTCTTGGAGCTTTTTAAATTGTAAACCTGTTTGCAATTAAAACACTGATAATCATCAGTTGGTTTTAAATTATGAGAAATTTTATAATGCAAAACGAGATTATTGACACAATCAAAACTTGCATCTTCTTTACATATGCTGCACTTAAACATTTTGGCTTTGTTTCAACAAATCTATTAGCACGAGTGAATCTACTGGGATCCGCTCTTTCGAATCAATTTCAAAAAAAAATTATCAATAAAAACCTAAACTGACTTGCAACTTATTGGGTATTCCAAATTTAATGCAAACAATATTTTCAAACAAGTATCTAGGGCTGGTAGCAAAGCACAAAATTTATAACTAATTTGGTTATAATAAACTATAAATGTACTATCAAACAAACAGTGTACTATTAAGGGCTGCAAGCTTTGCCCATGCTCCCTCACCTTACTCGCCAGGCGGTCAATAGCTGGATTAAAATCATTGGCCTCTACAACTTTGTGGATGAATGATTGCTGCGAATCTTTTATTGTGGGCTTGAAATATTTTCTTTTTCTTGATCCGTCTGCTGTTCCGCTTGTGGTTTGACGGGAAGATGGGGGAAGTACAGCGTGCAAAAGTAAACAAATTAGAACATCCTCTGACTCTAAGAAATGAAAATATAAAATAAATAACAAATTAATTAATATACTGTAGATATTTGTAATTTATTTATTTATCAAAATAATTACAAATTTTTTGGGTTAATTTTGTTGCATATTTAGTATTTCAGTTTGTTATCTAGTTTTATTACTCATATTAAAAAAAATTGTATATGAAAGTTTTTGATTCTCGTTCTTTCCTTCAAGTTAAATATTAATATTGTATATAGTTTTCCTTTCATATAAATTCAAATATCAATAGTTCAGTAGAAAGATTTTAATAATGTATATCGAATCTCTGTATATAATTGTAAATTGTGCAATCACAACCAAATGTAATGTTATAACGAAAATAAAATATCTATATATCTATCTGTAGCATAAAAAAATACCTTTGCTAAAGTTTTGCTTGTTGAGATTTCCAAGTAATTTTTGACATTCTTTGTCCTTTACTGTTTCGTTGAAAATTGGAACAATTTTTGATTTAAAATCATCCCACTTTTCCATTAAGCAATTTTTCTTGCCTGGATGAAGAATTTCAAAGTCTAAATCAATCTAGAAAATATATGATTGTTAATTTCTCTTTTTAATAAGAAAGTTCTTAATAAAAAAGTTAAAATTCATAGAAACCGATCAAAGTTTGTATAACTTTTATAATAGATTAAAATCATTTGCTGTTGTTATGATATAGGTAATTTAATTACTAGATATTATGTATTATTATCGTATTATTATTTAAGTTTTCGAGCAATTCTTAACAGTTTTTTTACTCTTGTATTTTACGATTTTAATCTCTCAGTTTAATATCTGTGCTTGCTATACTAATATTTATAATAATTCAGTAAAGACAAAATTTAAAAATACGTACTAGTGTCACTCCAGCTGAATGCTGTAAAAGCGGCCATTTTTTTAGAAACTCTGGGAATTTCAATAAGTGCAAATCCTTTTGTCTGATTGTGTGCGCCTTTTTCCACTTTAACTTCACTTCATCCCACGGTTCTTTGTTGAGTTGCAGCCATTTGACATCAGCTAGCATAATGAACAAAAAATTGTATTGGTGGATATAAATCAATAATTTGTACATTCAAAAATATTTGTGAAATTAAAAACCTATCGTCGCGTCGGCTTAGAGACGTCAAGTTCATATTTAGTTAAAACTCTCCACATAATTAAAAGGGATGAAATAGAAACACTTTACCTAAACATACTTCAGGTTCATACTTCCTCAGATTCAATAGTTGAACAGCTCGCTTCCTGAGAAGGCTGGTCTTCTAAAAAGTCGATGCCTATTTGCCTATATCGCCTTTTTGCGTTGTAAAATCGGCTGTAAAGGCGACCCGACGGATTTTGTTGTGTTCCCTTTGGTGGTGGAGCAAAGTATATGATCTATTTAAAAAATATTCTGCTAAAAATAGCTTCAAATAATTTTGAAATAATTGTTATTTACTTTATCTTCACCGAAACGTTCTTGTATTTGTTCCGAAATTTGAGAGAATTCCTTTCGGGACACACTTTTGTAATTTTTCAGGACGAAATATAGTCTATCAAAATTGCTCTTGAGGAATCACCGATTCTGTTATTTTTCTTATAATCACTAAGCAAGAAATTGCCTGATGAATGTTCGTTGAGAATAGCGTCAATATCCTTTGAAATTATATGGAAAATTGAATTGGAAAGTAGAAAATAGTACCTACAGGAAATATTTTTGGAACTTAGTTAATTATTTTTAGCCTTTTCAATGGGAAACAACAAATCTTTACAGTTTATTTTTATTTTTAAATAATAAATTAAGTTCCAAATAATAACAGCAAGATAAAAAATAATACAGAAGAATAAAAACATCGTAATAAAAAGTAGGCGTATCATACAAAATTGAAGCAAATTCTAGGCGACGACGCGGGATTTGAATGACAGGAGGAGGATGGTGATGGTGCTCTTGAACTCGTTGGTGTTACAGTTTTATTTATATTTCTTGAATGCTCTTCTAATAAAAGCTTAATGCTACTAAGAAGCTGTTCAGGTGAATCGATTTGTTTACTAAATCCCTAAAATAAAAAAAATATTGTACTGAATTGTTAAAATTTCGAATCTTTAAAAGTTTACATTTTCTTTTCGCCACTGGAGAAGTTTGTGCTTAAATTCAACTTTTACTCCAATGTCCTTATTGGCAAATACTTCTTTTATGTCTTCGTTGTCTATGATTTTTAGCCTGTTTACATTCAGGTTGCAGCTTACAAAATATTCGTACAAATCTACAAAGCCCCATGAAGACAGCAGGTCGTACATCTCGTAGTCAATATTTTGTTGTTCATAAACATTGGTAGCAGAATTATTTTCTTGTTCAATATTTTCATAAGTTCTAAGCCCTTGAGTGGCCATATCAGCTTCAACGGGATTTGCTTCAATGACAATATTGGAAGCTGTTGCTGTATCTTGAAAAATAATTTCTTGACTGAGTAAATTTCTTAAGTATATGTCTTCCATATTAAAACGATAGATCTATTAAGCAAAGTTAAATTAAAGGTCTAAGTATTAAATAGTTAAAAAATGTTAAGAACACGGAAACTGTTGGCGATTTTGTGGGTAGATTCTAACCTACAAAGAATTTAACCCTACTCAAGGACTATGTAGGATTCTAATTATAGAATTTGAAGCTGCTCGAAAACTGCGGCCGCTAGAAAGCTAATGTACCAACGAACGGACAGGTGGAAATAGCGAGTTCGAAATATGTTCACAGCTGGTCAAAAAAATAGGTGGGAGGAGCTTTGTTGCTAGTTGATTTGTTCTTGCTGCTAAATAACAGTTGTTTTGCCAACAAGACTTGCAACAAAATACATTTTTATTAAGAAATGCTTAGTTCCGTTAAAAGAAAAGCAACTAGTTCAGCGGTTAAGGGGTGAGGGTAAAACCTATAAATTTATAGCAGCTGCCCTAGGAAGGTCACAGAACTTTGTAGTCAATTCTCTTAAGACATCATTAGAGATAGAAAATACAGGAAGGCCGAAAAAACCCACAGCTACTACTGACCGCCGAAGTCAAATCCGTTTGTTTCGTCACGGACTATAGGCGCACAAATTGGGGATGGAAAAAAATATTAATAAAATCTATAATTAATGATTATTTAGGAACACACCTATTTTTTTGTCAAAGCGGAAAACAGAACTCCAAACGTTTTTGTTATTTTTTGTTAAATTATTCGAAAAATAAACAGATACCTAACTATTTTTCATATTTCTTAAATAATGTAAATTTTATTAATATAATTGTAAAAGCAAAAAACAAATTGAAAAAATATAAAAAAATCGAGTTTTTTAAAAAATATGTTCTCTCACCTTTTTGCTTTGACTAACTGTGTACATGCACTTTTCTATAGTATAGTAGGTAGACAATAATGTAGTTTTGGTTGATCGAGACACTTCTTTCAAATTGTTTTTTTTTTAACTTTATTCTTGTTTTTCATTAAATTGTTTTTTTTCACTTTGTTTCTTTTTCACTTTGTTTTTTGTTCACTTCAACATCCGCACCCAACTAAAGAACTATTGCAACTGACTGACTCAATGTGCATACAAGAAATATGCAAAAAAAGCAAAATATCCGTTTGCGTTTGCAACATGTTAGTTGTTGGTCACTTACGAACATGTTCAACTTCAATCATTGTATATAAACCTTATAGTAGTGCAACCATTGTATATACACTTTATAGTAGTGCCATCATTGTATATAAACCTTATAGTAGTGCGACCGTGCGTAAACGACGATACGCCACCAGTGCGCATTCGCCCGCAACAAATCATGATAGTCTAGTTCTACACCATTCTCGTGCTGGGAATATGAGTAGGAGGATGATGCAGGTAGTGGTGGTGGTTGGCAAAGCAGGTTTCGTGTAGATTTATGGTATATTTTTTGTTTGCTTTGATGGAAGGGGTATGTTATGTTTTCTGGATTTTAACACAATTGGTATGTGTGTGTATGATCGTTGAAGGAGAGGCGCATTTCAGCTAATGTGAGGATTCTCAAATGATTTTCTTTATAATTCGTATTTGCAAGTGAAAAATCGATATTCATATTTAAAGGCAGGGGCGATGGTGGATAAAGAAAGGTGGGAGAATTGTCGTCGAGTAGTTGATGGTATATTATTTGTTGGCTTTGATGAATTTTTGGGGTAGGTTATGGCATATTGCAATTAGAACAAAACCGTCACATGTAACTTGTTTTCTTTGTTTTTAATACAATTGGTGTGTATGTTCACATCGGTGAAGGAGATTCGCATTTCAGCAATGAGGATTCCCAAATGGTTTATAAACCATATTTGCATGTGAAAAAATATTAATTGAGGCAGAGATAAAAAAAGATAAGACATGTAATAGTGTATTCCCAGCTACATTGCGAACGATCCTTAAGGGTTTCCACTTTAAAAAGAAAATCGTGGATATTTTCGGACCCGTCGAATGCAATTTGCCACTTTTCAATTTTACAAACTGAACTTACTAAAGAAGTTTGTTGACTTATTGGTGGTGCTTGTCAGCGTTGCACAGTGTGACGAATCGCTGATTTAGCTTGGTTTAATAAGGAAAATGACATGCACAAAATTAAACAAAAACCGGTTAAGCCTCCTACGTAATGACTGTGCATTTTTTTTGTTGTTGCTTAGAGCAACAAAAAAAAATCATCTCAAACTCCAAATTGTACCTATATAATTTTTTTTATAAGAAGGTCAATTTGAAGAGAAAGTGTTTATATCGGTTTTAATTGGTTCGCGTATATTTTATAGCTTTTTTTTTATCTTTTCTCAATAAGTTAAAAGTCAATTGATATAAAAGTAAGTTTTTCTTACATAATTAAAGATTTTGTTTAAAAGGTATAAGGGGTAAATGAAAGTAAAATTTATAGATAAAATATGTGTTTTTTGTATTCATTAGACGAAAAGTATAGTTGTTCAGTGTTGTCCAAGTTGGAGACCGTGTTTGTTCTAAAGCCTTGCATGTGCACTGCTAAAATATGTTTCAACTTATTGCGCACAGGTGCGACACTCATACTAAATTTTTCGTTTTTTAGGATCCCCATGGAAATCAAGAAAAAGCAAATTTTCTTCTTAAGTCAAAATTAAGCGCTTAGATGCTGTTTTTGCTTTTCTTATGGGTTACTTTAGCCATATACTATTTTCTGAGGCTGCAAAAAAGTCAATCAAATTAACCTTTAAAACTTTATGTTTAAGATTTGACGAGAGATGGGCCAAAAGTGGTCGGCATAGAGAGCGCTTCGAAAATTCAAATTCTAAATGAAAATCTAACATATCCACAACATATCTTAGATGAAATACCTTCTTCATCTAGAGTAGGAAGACCGAGAAAAAGCTTAAAGATTAGATGTCAAGGTGCGGCAGGTAAAAGACCAAGGCAGTAAAGAAAAAGTCAAAGCCAGAAAATAACTAATCGAAGAAAAATTTACAAGAGAAACAGGCTTATTGGTAGATATGCCAACTCAACAGTCTGGCAATAGGTACTAATGACGGGAACAAGGCTGGACGATTTTTTAGAGATGAGGAAAAGACTGCCCAAATTACAGGTGTAGATAAAGAAATTATGAAAAAGTTTCATATCATCTTAGAAGCTCTTGGGTCTGGGTTCCCAATAGATGCAGATGCTTTTGAAAAGTATGCAAGGGAAACAAGGGAACTATATTTTAAAAATTATGCCTGGTATTTTAAGCCAGTAAGTGTGCATAAGGTCTTCTTTCATGGAAAACAAATAATTTCTACTTGTATACTTCCAATCGGACAACTTTCAGAAGAAGCGCAAGAGGCAAGGAACAAGGAAAATAGAAGGGAACTTCTTACCAGAAAAATATCACGTGTAGATACAAATACTGACCCCTTAAATCGATTGCTTATAACCTCAGATCCATTCTTAGCAAGTCTAAGATACTTTTCGAGAAGAATGAAAAGTGTCATGGAACATGAAGTCTTGCAACTTTTAGATGTGCCAAATAATTAAAAAAAATAAAATATGCTAGTGTTTATGTATTGTGTTGTCTTGAAATTTGTAGTCATAATGTTAAATAAAATTTGTTATATTCTATTCTGTGAACAATTTCAATTAAAAAAAAAACAAAAAAAATAATTTTAATTTAATTCCGCTAAATCAGCGATTCGTCACACTGTGCGTTGGGTCGAAAACGAAACGTTATTTAAAAAATGTTCGAAGTCAGAACGAGCGTTCGAAGGTCTCGTAGGATTCACATTGGGAGTATTTAAATTCAAATTGTCCAATCTTCCAACTAAGGTATCTCTAATAGACTGCATTTCACGAATGAAAAGTCGTTGGTTTGCCTCGAGTATTCGTTGAAATTCTGACGTAATAGCTCTAATGTCAGTGGCCTCCTCTTGAACAGGTGGAGGATGTCCATTAATATCTCGTCGCTCATTATTGTCTTCACTATTGCGGTTACTTGCCTGACCGGATTGCATTGCTGCAGGAGGGTTAGTACCAGCTGTGGTAAAATCTTATCCTGGCTTAAGCCTACACTACCCCCAGGTGGAGTACGACTAACTATTGGCCTGGATTCCATTGCTTCTGAACGGGGAGTTATATTTCGAAAAGTGGACGAATTTCTCAAATTACTCGGTCTTCCTCTAGAACGTGAATGTGGAACTCTATTATCCATAATAGGAAATTTCGGATTTTAAATACAACTTCAAAAACTTTTAACTTTCAATATCTTTTAATAAATCTGTATTAAAAAAAATTAATACCTACATGCATAATTTGGTGTCAGCGCGGTCAGTGCTAAATTCAATATTAAATTTGATAAGATTAGATACAATATGCTTAAGAGCAAGATATCTATGGTAAACAGACGGACTGTGCAAATCAATGCACACAATACGAACAACACTGTATATAATTGGCAACTACAGGTAATATAGTAGCAACATAGTTCACTGTTATAACTACCAGACAATGGACTATACTATAAAAGAATTAGGATTTATATATTATAAAAATATTCATATGCACAACTTATCCTTTCACGAATAAAATTAGACCAATATGAATACAAAAGGCAGTTCAACTCTTTCTGATATCCAATAGTCGCAACGCGGATTACAATTAAAACTATGAATATCCTGGGACTATAGTAATGAAATTCATACTGAACTTGAACCGCCAAGAGACACAATAGAACACTCTTCGATTACTGGAGCTTAGCTAAAAGCTCTAGAGTTAGCCAGCATAATCTTTGTAGTGACGTTCTTAATGCCTCGAAGTATATCTAATGTTAGAACATGTTTAATGCATAAGAGAAACAAGCAAGCAACCTCCATTAAGCAAAAAATAACAACAAGTGACCTTCCTCAATGCTTCATTGAAAAGGTACATGGACTTTGAAATATATACCAACAATTTTACATGTTGATTAAAGATAAATAAACTTGCGCAATACTCCAATTTAGCAATCTAGCAAAACAACGAAAATTCTTATTATCCATATAAATATTCATCGTATTGGTACCTGTTGGCACTTCTTGGTGGTGCGGCATGGCGCAATACTGACAAAAAATAAATTATGTCATTGCTTTATAAATTAGACTGAATATTTCTAAATCAATTACAAAAAGAATGATATAAATCAGTACATTTTTCGACAAGATATAGCCAAAATAGCGAGAATCTAAAATGCGATAAATTCATAATTTCTCATTTGAAAGAAAAATACCCAAATCAAATTTTATTAAATTTTTCGTTTCAAACGAATCGCCCTTTCCATCCAGAGAGTCGATAATGCGAAATCCATTATCCATACAAATAATAACTTACTTGGTTTCCATCATCAACCTCTGCTACTTGCAAAGCATACGTACATGAACATGCTACCTGCGCTGCCTACGCCTATGCTCCTTCTTACAATGAAAAAAAATGCATACACAATGGAATGAAATTCGTTCGGCGGAAAGATTCGAGAGAGACAAACCGGTTTATTTGGTCTTGCTTTCTTCGTTTTCAAAATGAAGATGACAGCAAAAGTTTAGACACAAACATTCTAGCTCAATTCATAACGCCATCTGCATTTAGTCGGCTAAAACAAAAAATTCGACATGATGGCACCATTGTATATAAACCTTATAGTAGTGCAACCGTGCGTAAACGACGATACGCCACCAGTGCGCATTCGCCCGCAACAAATCATGATAGTCTAGTTCTACACCATTCAGGTGCTGGGAATATGAGTAGGAGGATGATGCAGGTAGTGGTGGTGGTTGGCAAAGCAGGTTTCGTGTAGATTTATGGTATATTTATACCCTATTCTAGGGGTAATTAATATTGCCCGTAGACCCCTAAAAGTTACTATATTTATGATCAGCATCGATAGTAATGTCGATCTAGCCATGTCCGTCCGTCCGTCGGCAAAAATTAGGCCTTTAAACTGGACCTAGAGAGCTGAAATTTTAACCATATACTCTCTAGGGTCCCGAAATAATCAAGTTTACGAATTTTTGAAATCCGCCCACAGACACGCCCACAAACTCAAAAAAAAACAAAATTTTGGAAAAAATCGAATTTTGAGCTAGGAAGCTGAAATTTTTTATATATGATCTATGACCCCTAAAACTGCTCGGGATATAAAATTTTCAAAATCCGCCCACTGCCACGCCCACAAAAAAATAAAACAATTTTATTGAAAAACCAAAATTTGAGCTAGGGAGCTGAAATTTTTAATATATACTCTCTAGGGGCGCTTTAAGCTCATGTATAAATATTTTCAAAATCCGCCCACTGACACGCCCACAAAAAAATAAAACAATTTTTTTGAAAATCCAAAGTTTGAGCTAGGGAGCTGAAATTTATAATATATGCTCTCTATGGGCCCTTTATGCTCATGTGTAAATATTTTCAAAATCCGCCCACTGGCACGCCCACAATTATTATTATTTTTTTTTTTGAAAATTCTAAGTGAGCTAGGGAGCTGAAATTTATAATATATACTCTCTAGGGGCCCTTTATGCTCATGTGTTAATTTTTTTTAAATCCGCCTGCCGACACGCCCACAATTAAATAAAACAATTTTATTGAAACACCCAAGTTTGAGCTAGGGTGCGTTTTTTTTGATAAAATCCTTTAAATGTTGTATAACAAAATATGTAGAGCGTTCTTAACAATTCAACCATACTTAGACTTTTGTCACGCCCACTTATGAGGGATAGGAATAAGAATAGGGTATCCAACAGTTCGCCTAAGCGGACTGTAGCCCGTCCCTATGTTTTTTGTTTGCTTTGATGGAAGGGGTATGTTATGTTTTCTGGATTTCTTCCACACCATCATAGTCACCTGTAACTTGTTTTCTTTGTTTTTAATACAATTGGTGTGTATGTTCACATCGGTGAAGGAGATTCGCATTTCAGCACTGAGGATTCCCAAATGGTTTATAAACCATATTTGCATGTGAAAAAATATTAATTGAGGCAGAGATAAAAAAAGATAAGACAAGTTATAGTGTATTCTCAGCTACATTGCGAACGATCCTTAAGGGTTTCCACTTTAAAAAGCAAATCGTGGATATTTTCGGACCCGTCGAATGCAATTTGCCACTTTTCAATTTTACAAACTGAACTTACTAAAGAAGTTTGTTGACTTATTGGTGGTGCTTGTCAGCGTTGCACAGTGTGACGAATCGCTGATTTAGCTTGGTTTAATAAGGAAAATGACATGCACAAAATTAAACAAAACCCGCTTAACCCTCCTACGTAATGACTGTGCAATTTTTTTGTTGTTGCTTAGTGCAACAAAAAAAAATCATCTCAAACTCCAAATTGTATACTCGTATAATTTTTTTTATAAGAAGGTCAATTTGAAGAGAAAGTGTTTATATCGGTTTTAATTGGTTCGCGTATATTTTATAGCTTTTTTTTATCTTTTATCAATAAGTTAAAAGTCAATTGATATAAAAGTAAGTTTTTCTTAAATAATTAAAGATTTTGTTTAATAGGTATAAGGGGTAAATGAAAGTAAAATTTATAGATAAAATATGTGTTTTTTGTATTCATTAACCGAAAAGTATACCTAGTTGTTCAGTGTTGTCCAAGTTGAAGACAAATTTTGTTCTAAAGCCTTGCATATGCACTGCTAAAATGTGTTTCAACAAAATTTTTCGTTTTTAAGGATGCCCATGGAAATCACGAAAAAGCAAATTTTTTATGTTTGGATTTCTTAATTTAAAATTAATCGCTTAGATGCTGTTTCTGCTTTTGTTGTGGGTTACTTCAGCCATGTAATATTTTCTGAGGCTGCAACAAAGTCAATCAAATTAACTTTTAAAACTTTATGTATGTTTAAGATTTGACGAGACATGGGCCAAAAGTGGTCGGCATAGAGAGCGCTTCGAAAATTCAAATTCTCCGTGGCTAAATGAAAGTCTTACATTACCACAACATATCTTAGATGAAATACCTTCTTCATCTAGAGTAGGAAGACCGAAAAAAGCTTATAGATTAGATGTCAACTTGCGGCAGGTAAAAGACCAAGGCAGTAAAGAAAAAGTCAAAGCCAGAAAAAAACTAATCCAAGAAAAATTTACAAGAGAAACAGGGTTATTGGTAGATATGCCAACTCAACAGTCTGGCAATCCTAATGACGGGAACAAGGCTAGACGATTTTTTAGAGATGATGAAAAGACTGCCCAAATTACAGTGATAGTTAAAGAAATTATCAAAAAGTTTCATATCATCTTAGAAGCTCTTGGGTCTGGGTTCCCAATAGATGCAGATGCCTTTGAAAATTATGCCTGGTATTTTAAGCCAGCAAGTGTGCATAAGGTCTTTTTTCATGGAAAACAAATAATTTCGACTTGTATACTTCCAATCGGACAACTTTCAGAAGAAGCGCAAGAAACAAGGAAAATAGAAGGTTTAGGAAACTTCCTACCAGAAAAATATCACGTGTAGATACAAATACTGAACTCTTAAATCGATTGCTTATAACCTCAGATCCAATTCTTAGCAAGTCTAAGATACTTTCCGAGAAGAAAGAAAAGCGTCATGGAACATGAATACTTGCAACTTTTATATGTACCAAATAATTAAAAAAATTAAAATAAGCTGGTTTGTATGTATTGTTTTGTCTTGAAATTTGTAGTCTTATGTTAAAAAAATTTGTTATATTCTATTCTGTAAACAATTTCAATTAAAAAAAAAAACAAAAAATTTAATCTTAATTTAATTCCGCTAAATCAGCGATTCGTGACACTGTGCGTTAGGTCGAAAACGAAGCGTTATTTAAAAAATGTTCGAAGTCGGAACGAGCGTTCGAAGGTCTCGTAGGATTCACATTGGAAGTATTTAAATTCAAATTGTCCAATCTTCGAACTAAGGTATCTCTAATAGACTGCATTTCACAAATGAAAACTCGTTGGTTTGCCTCGAGTCTGTGGCTTCTTCTTGAACAGGTGGACGTTCGTTAATATCTCATCGCTCATTATTTTCATCACTATTGTGGTTATCTACCAGTTGTGGTGAAATCTGATCCTGGCTTAAGCCTACACTAGCCCCAGGTGGAGTACGACTAACAATTGGCCTGGATTCCATTGCTCCTGAACGGGGAGTTATTTCGAAAAGTGGACGAATTTCTCAAATTACTTGGTCTTCCTCTAGAACGCGTATTTGGAACTCTATTATCCATAATAGGAAATTTCGGATTTTAAATACAACTTCAAAAGATTTTAAATTTCAATATCTTTTAATAAATCTGTATTAAAAAAAAATAATACATGCATAATTTGGGGTCAGCGCGGTCGGTGCTAAATTCGATATTAAATCAGATATTAAATTTGATAAGATTAGATAAAATATGCTTAAGAGCAAGATATCTGTCTTGGTAAACAGACGGACTGTGCAAACAATGAACACAATACGAACAAGACTGTATATAATTGGCAACTATAGGTAACATAGTAGCAACATAGTCCAGTGTAATAACTACCAGACAATGGACTACCTATACTAGGTATAAAAGAATTAGGATTTATATATTATAAAAATATTCATATGCACAACTTATCCTTTCACGAATGAAATTAGACCAATATGAATACAAAAAGCAGTTCAACTCTTTCTAATATCCAATACTCGCAACGCGGATTACAATTAAAACTATGAATATACTGGGACTATACTAATGAAAGTCATACTCAACTTGAACCGCCAAGAGACACAATAGAACACTCTACAATTGCTGGAGCTTAGCTAAAAGCTCTAAAGTTAGCCAGTATAATCTTTGTAGTGACGTTCTTAATGCCTCGAAGTACATCTAATGTTAGAACACGTTTAATGCAAAAGAGAAACAATCAAGCAACCTCCATTAAGCAAAAAATACCAACAAGTGACCTTCCTCAATGCTTCATTGAAAAGGTACATGGACTTTAAAATATATACCAACAATTTCACATATTGATTAAAGATAAATAAACTTGTGCAATACTCCAATTTAGCAATCTAGCTCTACGCAAAACAACGAAAATTCTTACTATCCATATAAATATTCATCTTATAGGTACCTATTGAACAAGAAGTGGTGGTGCGGCATGGCACAATACTGACAAAAAAAATTATGTCATTGCTTTATAAATTAGATCGAATATTTCTAAATCAATTACAAAAAAATTATAGAAATCGGTACCTTTTGCGACAAGATATAGCCGAAACAGTCAGAGTCCAAAATGCGACAAACTCATAATACCTCATTTGCTGAAAAATACCGAAATCAAATTTTATTCAATTTTTCCCTTCAAACGAATCGTCTCTTCCATCATTTCTACTCGCAGACGAAGAAGTCAGATTTATTATTTTTCCATCTTCTCCCTCTCATCAAACATACTACTTGCCGAAGCGAAGGCAACATTGCAAATCATCAATTCCACAGAAAAATAAATACATACTTATACTTACAGTGTTGTCCAAGTTGGAGACCGTGTTTGTTCTAAAGCCTTGCAAATGCACTGCTAAAATGTATTGCAACTTCTTGCGCACAGGTGCGACACTAATACTAAATTTTTCGTTTTCGAGGATGCCCATGGAAATCACGAAAAAGCAAATTTTTGATGTTTTGATTTCTTAAGTCAAAATTAAGCGCTTAGATGCTGTTTTTGCTTTTCTTATGGGTTACTTTAGCCATATACTATTTTCTGAGGCTGCAACAAAGTCAATCAAATTAACCTTTAAAACTTTATGTTTAAGATTTGACGAGAGATGGGCCAAAAGTGGTCGGCATTGAGAGCGCTTCGAAAATTCAAATTCTCTGTGGCTAAATAAAAATCTCACATTACCAGAACATATCTAAGATGAAATACCTTCTTCATCTAGAGCAGTGGCGGATTTATGTTCGATGTCGCCCTAGGCCCCGTGAGATATGCCGCCCTTTTTGCTGTATGGAGAAAAAATTATTAACAATAAATATAAAATTTTTAAATATTTAAAATATTATGAATTCAAATTTATTAACTTCAATACAACGTTTAATTAGTTAACATAGCTACAACTTTTCGTATAAAGTCTTAAATATAAATTATTAATTTGAATATAGCTTTTTTGAGTTCACATTTTCTTCTTTCTGGCTTTAGTTCGTGCGAAAACGTCAATTATATCATCGTAATCCAGTTCTTGTACCAACTGAGCTTCAATAGATAATAATGCAAGGGCATTAAGTCGGTCTTGGCCTATACTTGCACGTAAATAATTTTTTACCCTTTTCAGAGTTGAAAAAGATCTTTCTCCAGAACAATTTGTTGCTGGGATGCTCAAAAAAATTCGTAGAGCAATATCTAAATTAGGGTAAACATCACAAAGATTTTGTGAATGCAATATATTGCATATATTTTTCGCAGAACTTACATTTTCAGAATTTGCCAATGAATCTTTAAGTTGATAATAAAAGTGAATACATTCATTTCCTAATGTTTCTTCTAAATCGTCAGGATACTTATTGATTAGTTTATTTGATTCATTTTTCAACTCATTCGTATCAATTTCAGATAGATTATCAAATAAATTGAACTGTGCATAAAGCTTATCATATACATTTTTACGTTCAGCTAATTGTGTACTTAGAGTATCCAAAATAGGGTAGTAAATATTTGTACGAAAATTTTCTTCGCCAGAAATAGGTGCTCTTTCATTTACCCGTGACTCGTCTGGCTGAAGTTTTCTGATTTTTCTGCGGCGAGTACCATAGCGATAATAATCTTGAACTCCAGACAGCGCTTTAGCTTTTTCTTCATATTCTTAAAATTGTTTATGTCTCATATCCTGAAGAAAAGAGGCCAACGAACCGTAGAGTCGGACTACGGATGATAAATCAATTTGGGAACCCTGAAGTTTCTTACTAACAGCATTAAAACGATCTAAAATTACATTCCAAACTATGACTAGTATTGCTGTTTCTAAATGCTGTAATTTCTGTTTTAATCCAATAGCTTCAGATCGTGTACTCGGTTTCTCGTCATTGCTTTCTCCAATAAAGTCCAATGCTTCAATTATTGCACACCACTCTTTTTCTAAAGCATAGCATGCATCATGTCGAGCAGACCATCGAGTTTGAGAAAGGCTTTTGAGTCTTAATCCCATAGATGTGTAGATATCGTAAAAAAATTATACAGTTCTTGCAAAGTAGAAAAAAAATCAACTGCTTCAGGTACAGATTCAGCTGCACAAATGCCTACTAAATTTAGCGAATGGGCAGCGCAAGGAACGTAATCTGCTAATGGATTGATTGTTTTCATTCGTGCTTGAACTCCTGAATATATCCCTGACATATTACTTGCATTGTCGTACGATTGACCACGACAGTTCATAATGTCCAAACCATTTTTTTAATGAGTTTAATACAGCATCTTCAATATCCTTTGCTTTATGACCAGTACTAGGTATAAATTCTAAAAATCTTTCAACGGGTTCACCATTTGCACGTACATATCTAATAATTATATTTAGCTGGTCGACATGAGCAATATCAGGCGTAGAATCTACAATAATACCAAAGTACTTAGCGGATTGCACTTCAGTAGAAATGTGCTTTAATACTTGACTTTGAATCAGTAATATAATTTCTTCGTAGATTGTTTTTGATAAGTACGATATGTTGCCACTACCAGGATGCGCACACGACTTTAAATGTTGAGATAGAAATGGATCGAATTCAGCAACAAGTTCTACTGATGCTAAGAAGTTTCCATTACGGGGATCTCCAATTCTCTCTGAATGCCCTCGAAACGGCAGTCCTCTTATTGCAAGGGTTTTATGAACGTCAGAGTTTTCGTGACCTTCAACGCGTGCTTTTGAGTTTTTCCAGTCTCGGAACCCTTCGCAGGTGAAAGCATTTGTTTCACCACATCTACTAAATAGTAAGCATGGAATGCAAAATACGGATCCTTTAGTTTCTGAATACATCAACCACTCACGGCGTTGAATCTCTCCATTCTTCAAAGTTCGTTGAAATAAATTTTTCGAGCAATATCTTGTTTTATCACTATAAACATTTTAAGAATTTTTAAAATCAATAATATGAATATTATTTTGTGGTGCACCGTTTAAAATGATATATTCTTGAGTTTCTTCGTTTAAATTCCATTAGAAGGGATCACTACTGATTCCTAAAACATTACCTGCAATTGAACTGTCACCTAATAAATTAGTTGAAGGAGAACTTGACTGTATTTCTTCAGTATCTTTTGGTGAAGGAGGGCTTAACTGTCTTTCTTCGATATTTGGTGTTGAAATCTCGTCTATTTTCTGCTGAAGAAAAATACATTATTTTTAAACAACTGATAACTCTTTTTCTTATTCTCTTATTTTCTTAAGCCGGAACCACGCTTGAAAGGTAACGTGTGGTGTGTCCTGTCGCGTTCTGTGCACACTTGGATTGTGTGCTGTGGTTTTTATTTAAATGAATTCTGATTTCTAGATCTTTCACATACCCAATTTCAGATAGTATATTTGTCTCGTTTTATTGCCCCATAGATCGTTGTGGTGTGGCGCAGTCGTAATAGGAGCGATATCGACTCAACGCGCCACACTGCACCACACGACAAAAACATGTTTCTACGCATATGAAATTCATTGGAGTGATAGCAACAAACCACACGTTACAAATGTGATTCCGCCCTTAGATTAAGAACAACGTTACATTCAATTTAAAAAAAATGTTGATAATTATAGTAAAATACTTACAGTAGATGAACATAATGGCTGTTGATCATTATTAGAAGTTTTTGACGAACTTGTTAAAAAATTAGATATTTTTGGGATTTTCTTTAGTAAATTAAATTTTTTCGTAGATTCTTCTGCCTTTCTTTTACGATATTCAGCACAACTGAGTTTATTTCGATATGCACTCATATTTGATTATAAATTTATATCAGAATTGCGACAATTTTACTTGTAAATTTGAATTTGTTTTAAACTGATGAACAAAAATTTTGCATTCCGCAATCACTTCACTGAAAAAAACTTAGAAATTCACTGCCGATTTTTTAGTGTATTATTTTCAACGGCCAATAATATTGATCTAAAAAAAAATTGTATTGCACCGGCAAATTAAAGGGTAAAGTCGGAATTACCTATATTCAAAATTTTTCATAGATATAAAGGTAAATTAATCCACAAAAATTATCAATTTCAAATTACAGTCAAACTTGGACAACCTTATTTTTTTATAACTCGAACAAAATTATGTGGCAACAACGTTTAGAGTTCAAATCCCATACATTTTTTTCCCTGATAACTCGAACAAAAAAATCGCATATGCATCAAGCAAGTCGAACTTTTTTAGGGGAATTCCCATTTAGTGAGAAGAAATAACAGCATCACGTATGCATTTTAAATTCGAATTTTTGAAGCGAATTTTCATTTGAAAAGAAAACGAGATACTTACCTACATACACACAAAAATAATTATGTAGGTTTAAGAAATTTGATACCGACATGTTTCGTTGCTGGTTGGAAGTTGTAAGTACATACATATATGCACATACAGGCAATAATTTTATGTATGTTGTAAATACTTATGTACTACATTAATGTAAAATGTGTTAGACTTAATAAAAGCACAAAATGTGTGTGCATATGTATTTCAGATACATATTGAATTGTTTGATTATTTTAATTTTGAGGAACAATTTGGATAAATCGAAGTCTTGATAAGTCGAGCTTTTATTGTGGATAATAGTAGTTTGAGTTATCGAATTTTGAGTGTATTCTAACATTTTACGGTTCTTGATTTTCAGAGTTATCAAAATTTTGCCGCCCCTAAAATCATGCCGCCCCAGGCCCGGGCCTTACGGGCCTAGGCGTAAATCCAGCACTGATCTAGAGTAGAAAGACAGAGAAAAAGCTTATAGATTAGATGTCAAGGTGTGGCAGGTATAGACCAAGGCAGTTAAGAAAAAGTCAAAGCAGGAAAATAATTAATCCAAGAAAAATTTACAAGAGAAACAGGGTTATTGTTAGATATGCCAACTCAACAGTCTGGCAATACTAATGACGGGAACAAGGCTAGAAGATTTTTTAGAGATGAGGAAAAGACTGCCCAAATTACAGTGGTAGATAAAGAAATTATCAAAAAGTTTCATATCATCTTAGAAGCTCTTTGGTCTGGGTTCCCAATAGATGCAGATGCTTTTGAGAAGTATGCAAAGAAAACAAGGGAACTATATTTTAAAATTTATGCCTGGTATTTTAGGCCAGTAAGTGTGCATAAGGTCTTCTTTCATGGAAAACAAATAATTTCTACTTGTAAACTTCCAATCGGACAACTTTCAGAAGAAGCGCAATAGGCAAGAAACAAGGAAAATAGAAGGTTTAGGGAACTTCTTATCAGAAAAATATCACGTAGATACAAATACTGACCTCTTAAACCGATTGCTTATAACCTTAGATCCATTCTTAGCAAGTCTAAATATTTTCCGAGAAGAAAGAAGAGTGTCATGGAACATGAAGTCTTGCAACTTTTAGATGTACCAAATAATTAAAAAAAATTAAAATAAGCTGGTTTATATGTATTGTTTTGTCTTGAAATTTGTAGTCGTATTTTAAAAAAATTTGTTATATTCTATTCTGTGAACAATTTCAATTAAAAAAAAAACAAGATATATACATTTATTGTTTCAAGGAAAAATTACATAGTTTACAATATTTTTAAGTCATTGCACAGAACAGAAATTTGATAACAAATTGTATCTTACTACTGAAAATCAATATTAGGATTCTGATAAGCTTGTATTTCAAAATTAATAGATTTGAAGAAAAATAAGAAAGAAAAATCTTCATTTAAATTTTGTTTATAGTTATATCACAGATATTGCTTAAATCTAATGGAATGAACACAAATACTTATATTATTTCATAGATAAATAAATAAATGAATAAATAAATAAATACATTAACAAATAAATAAGTAAATAAATAAATAAATAAATTATCAAATAAATAAGTAAATAAATAAATAAATAAATAAGGAGATAAATAAAATAAATATACTAATAAATAAAAAGATATGTGTGGGTTATAATATATGTATGTATTGTAAATGTATTAATTTTAAATAAGTACAAAAGAAAAGTAAGAATGACAAGAATAATAAATAACAAATGGATAACAAATTTAATAACAATTTCAATTAAAAAAAAAAAACAAAAAATTTAATTTTAATTTAATTCCGCTAAACCAGCGATTCGTCACACTGTGCGTTGGGTCGAAAACGAAGCGTTATTTACAGAATGTTCGAAGTCAGAACGAGCGTTCGAAGGTCTCGTAGGATTCACATTGGAAGTATTTAAAATCAAATTGTCCAATCTTCTAACTAAGGTATCTCTAATAGACTGCATTTCACGAATGAAAACTCGTTGGTTTGCCTCGAGTATTCGTTGAAATGCTGACGTAATAGCTCTAATGTCTGTGGCCTCTTCTTAAACAGGTGGACGATGTTCATTAATATCTCGTCGCTCATTATTATCACCACTATTGTGGTTACTTGTCTGACCGGATTGCATTGAGGCAGAAGGGTTATCTACCAGTTGTGGTAAAATCTTATCCTGGCTTAAGCTTACACTAGCCCCAGTCGTACTCCACGACTAACTATTGGCCTGGATTCCATTGCTCCTTAACGGGGAGTTATATTTCGAAAAGTGGACGAATTTCTCAAATTACTTGGTCTTCCTCTAAAACGTGTATTTGGAACTCTATTATCCATAATAGGAAATTTCGGCTTTTAAATACAACTTCAAAAGTTTTTAACTTTTAATATCTTTTAAAAATCTGTATTAAAAAAAATTAATACATGCATAATTTGGGGTCAAATTAATACATGCATAATTTGGGGTCAGCGCGGTCGGTGCTAAATTAGATATTAAATTAGATATTAAATTTGATAAGATTAGATACATTAAGCTTAAGAGCAAGATATCTATCTTGGTAAATAGACGGACTGTGCAAATCAATGCACACAATACGAACAAGACTGTATATAATTGGCAACTATAGGTAACATAGTAGCAACATAGTCCTGTGTAATAACTACCAGACAATGGACTATACTATAAAAGAATTAGGATTTATATAGGTATTATAAAAATATTCATATGCACAATTTATCCTTTCACGAATGAAATTAGACGAATATGAATACAAAAAGCAGTTCAACTCTTTCTGATATCCAATAGTCGCAACGCGGATTACAATTAAAACTATGAATATACCGGGACTATACTAATGAAAGTCATACTCAACTTGAACCGCCAAGAGACACAATAGAACACTATACAATTGCTGGAGCTTAGCTAAAAGCTCTAGAGTTTGCCAGCATAATCTTTGTAGTGACGTTCTTAATGCCTCGAAGTATATCTATTGTTAGAACATGTTTAATGCAAAAGAGGAACAAGCAAGCAGCCTCCATTAAGCAAAAAATACCAACAAGTGACCTTCCTCAATGCTTCATTGAAAAGGTACATGGACTTTAAAATATATACCAGCAATTTCACATGTTGATTAAAGATAAATAAACTTGCGCAATACTCCTATAAAATATGTCGTTCATCGAATTTAGTAATCTAGCTCCACGCAAAACAAACAAAATTCTTACTAGCCATATAAATATTTATCGTGTAGGTACCTATTGACCAATAAGTGGTGGTGCAGCATGGCACAATACTGACACAAAATAAATTATGTCATTGCTTTATAAATTAGACTGAATATTTCTAAATCAATTACAAAAAGAATGATATAAATCGGTACATTTTTCGACAAGATATAGCCAAAATAGCGAGAATCTAAAATGCGATAAATTCATAATTTCTCATTTGAAAGAAAAATACCCAAATCAAATTTTATTAAATTTTTCGTTTCAAACGAATCGCCCCTTCCATCCAGAGAGTCGATAATGCGAAATCCATTATCCATACAAATAATAACTTATGCCCAAAATACATGTGCTGAATTTTTCATGCAGTGGAAATAGAACACACACGTTTAAATGGGAGAGAACACATGTAAATTCAGCATGCCTTGCAGTACTGCAAGTTGTCTCTATTTCTAAATCCACTGCAAAAGATAATGCCACCACAACACAAAAAAAAAAAACTAAATTTGAACGTGTTTGGCATCATTGTGTTTTGACGTTGATTTCAAATCTTCAAATCAAATAAAACCGCTGAGTGACGAAATGGAGGAAAAACTAATCGAATTTGTCAAGGAAAATGATTTATTTTATAATAAGCGCAATAAATATTATAAAAACATTTATGTGAAGGACAAAAAAATGGAGGAACTTTCAAAGAAAATAAATGTTCCAGGTAAATATGAATGTTTTTACGAATTGTACGTTTACCACATTTACCTATTTTATTATGCTTTAAATCAAGCCAAGAAATTAAAAGACCGGTGGAGAAGCCTTAAGGATAAATTCTACAGGGACATAAAGGCAATGAAGCTTCCATCTGGAAGTGGGGCACTTACTCCCAAGAAAAAATGGAAATGGATGGACAGTCTGATGTTCCTCAATGATGCCGACTATATGAACGAAAAGTGAGTTTATTCCTATGAGAAATGCATGCATATATCTTTATTTATAAACTAGAATTAGTACCTATATTAAAGAGTGCTATAAATGTTTTTTTTTTCTTTCAGTACTTCAGGAAACTTTCCACAGTTAGAGCCATCGTACGAAGAAGACCATTTTCATCCGGAATTCGAGGAAGATAACGTACAATCCGAAGTCCTTTTTTGTCCGCCAGGTATAGACGAGGAAACGGCAGCATCATCCACATCCATACCAAAAACCAAGAAAAAAGAAAGTTCGATTGAAAGGATGATGTATGAAGCCCAAAAAGAAATGTACGATTTGGTAAATTTGGCCAAAGAATCTTTGGTTGACTCAGCAGTCGACCCGCCAAAGACGTTGGCTGATCTATTCTTTGAGGGCCTTGCAAGACAAACGAACGAGGCAAACCTGTCGGCAAAACAAATTTCTGAGCTGCAGCTGGAAATTCTCCAATGTTTTCATACATTTATGTATAAAAAATAAGTACCTGTTCCTTTTTATAATAATAAAAGCTTTATTAATTCAGGTAATCTTTTAAAAAATCTCTCATGTTAAATGCGTTTCGCGAGGCATTAAATCTTGTAAAGAGCCTGCTCTGATCTAATGGGTTAACTTCCAGCCGCCAGTTTCCTCTAATTATTTCACCTGCTTCCGTTATTTGGTCAACGTAATTTTCAGGGCAATAAATAGAACCGTCATGGAATTTGACAAAATTGTGAAGAACAAGTGTAGCTTTTACGATTTTTTCAGCGTTTTCTGGAACCATGTTTAGTGAATTAGTCAAAATTCTCCATCTGGCCGCAAGAATTCCAAAGGTGTTCTCAATTCTTACACGGGCTTTAGACAACGTTTTGTTGAAATTCTCTTTATCGGGAGAAAGATTTCTTCCCGGATATGGCCTCATTATGTTGCATTTCAATGGAAAGGCTGCATCCCCAACAAAATAAAACGGAAATTCATGATTTGAATTCGGCAACAGTTTTGGTTTGGGAATGTTAATCGTTTCAGCTAAAATGCGGCTTCCAAATCCACTTGCCCTTAGAATACCTCCATCGCTTTGGCTACCGTAGGCTCCAATGTCGACTGCGGTAAAGGCATAGTTGCTGTCACATGATGCCAGCAGGACGATACTGAAGTACTGCTTATAATTATAGTAAAGTGATCCGGAATTTGGTGGACACTTTATTTGAAGATGTTTCCCATCGATTGCTCCTACAACGTGGGGCATTCCCGATTTAATAAAAAATGCATCTCCTATTTTTTCCCATTCAGCTTCATTAGGTGGAGCCAAGTAAATGCCATTTAGTTCATCCCAAATCGCTTCACAGGTTTCCAGAACTATCTTACGGATTGTTGAAACTCCAACTCGAAATGACCACGCCAACATTTGTCGACAAACACCATGTGCCAAATATCTGAAAGAACGAATCAATTACCTATTTTGTTTTCAATAAACTAAAGATGTAGGTATTCTACACCAAAGTAATTGCTAGTCGGCATTCTGAGCTAATGGATTCGCGTATGAAATCTTTTTTCTGTATGCGTTTCTCTATTAACTGCTTGAGTAACATGAAAGTTTTAACATCCATTCGCGTTGCTTTTTTAAATTCTTCAGTGTCTTGATTTTTTATCACAGTGAATAATTTAGTGAAGAATCCATGGAGTTTCCTTTCGTGCTCTGAATATATGAACCTAGTCCATATGCGCTTTCTTTTTTTCCTTTGCGCTAGGCTGCACAAATACAAAAACTTCCAATACGATTGGAAAGCAGGTAGCAGCGAAATAATTTTTCGAACTTTATTGTATTTCACAATATTCATTGAAAAATGTAATAAGTATTTAAATCAAAATTTCACAAAACACAACACAGCTGTCAGCAAAAGAATGACGTTTAGGTATTGAATGACAGAACTCACTGCAATTACGTCAAATAAAACTTCTGTTCGTGTATCTTGCTTGCTGTACTGCGCGCGTCACTGCGTCCAGAAATTCAGCACATGTATTTCAGGCATTACTCGGTTTCCATCATCAACCTCTGCTACTTGCAAAGCATACGTACATGAACATGCTACCTGCGCTGCCTACGCCTATGCTCCTTCTTACAGTGAAAAAAAAATGCATACACAATGGAATGAAATTCGTTCGGCGGAAAGATTCGAGAGAGACAAACCGGTTTATTTGGTCTTGCTTTCTTCGTTTTCAAAGTGTGTATTTAAAATGAAGATGACAGCAAAAGTTTAGACACAAACATTCCAGCTCAATTCATAACGCCATCTGCATTTAGTCGGCTAAAACAAACAATTCGACATGATGGCACTACTATAAAGTGTATATACAATGATGGCACTACTAAAAAGTGTATATACAATGACTTACGAACATGTTCAACTTCAATCATTGTATATAAACCTTATAGTAGTGCAACCATTGTATATACACTTTATAGTAGTGTCATCATTGTATGTGCAACCGTGCGTAAGCGACGATACGCCACCAGTGCGCATTCGCCCGCAACAAATCATGATAGTCTAGTTCTACACCATTCTCGTGCTGGGAATATGAGTAGGAGGATGATGCAGGTAGTGGTGGTGGTTGGCAAAGCAGGTTTCGTGTAGATTTATGGTATATTTTTTGTTTGCTTTGATGGAGGGGTATGTTATGTTTTCTGGATTTTAACACAATTGGTATGTGTGTGTATGTTGTATGATCGTTGAAGGAGAGTCGCATTTCAGCTAATGTGAGGATTCTTAAATGATTTTCTTTATAATTCGTATCTGCAAGTGAAAAATCGATATTCATATTTAAAGGCAGGGGCGATGGTGGATAAAGAAAGGTGGGAGAATTGTCGTCGAGTAGTTGATGGTATATTATTTGTTGGCTTTGATGAATTTTTGGGGTAGGTTATGGCATATTGCAATTAGAACAAAACCGTCACATGTAACTTGTTTTCTTTGTTTTTAATACAATTGGTGTGTATGTTCACATCGGTGAAGGAGATTCGCATTTCAGCAATGAGGATTCCCAAATGGTTTATAAACCATATTTGCATGTGAAAAAATATTCATTGAGGCAGCGATAAAAAAAGATAAGACATGTTATAGTGTATTCCCAGCTACATTGCGAACGATCCTTAAGGGTTTCCTTTTTAAAAAGAAAATCGTGGATATTTTCGGACCCGTCGAATGCAATTTGCCACTTTTCAATTTTACAAACTGAACTTACTAAAGAAGTTTGTTGACTTATTGGTGGTGCTTGTCAGCGTTGCACAGTGTGACGAATCGCTGATTTAGCTTGGTTTAATAAGGAAAATGACATGCACAAAATTAAACAAAAACCGGTTAAGCCTCCTACGTAATGACTGTGCAATTTTTTTGTTGTTGCTTAGAGCAACAAAAAAAAAATCATCTCAAACTCCAAATTGTATATAATTTTTTTTTATAAGAAGGTCAATTTGAAGAGAAAGTGTTTATATCGGTTTTAATTGGTTCGCGTATATTTTATAGCTTTTTTTTATCTTTTCTCAATAAGTTAAAAGTCAATTGATATAAAAGTAAGTTTTTCTTACATAATTAAAGATTTTGTTTACAAGGTATAAGGGGTAAATGAAAGTAAAATTTATAGATAAAATATGTGTTTTTTGTATTCATTGGACGAAAAGTATACCTAGTTGTTCAGTGTTGTCCAAGTTGGAGACCGTGTTTGTTCTAAAGCCTTGCATATGCACTGCTAAAATGTGTTTCAACAAAATTTTTCGTTTTTTAGGATGCCCATGGAAATCACGAAAAAGCAAATTTTTTATGTTTGGATTTCTTAATTTAAAATTAAGCGCTTAGATGCTGTTTCTGCTTTTGTTGTGGGTTACTTTAGCCATGTAATATTTTCTGAGGCTGCAACAAAGTCAATCAAATTAACCTTTAAAACTTTATGTTTAAGATTTGACGAGAGATGGGCCAAAAGTGGTCGGCATAGAGAGCGCTTCGAAAATTCAAATTCTCTGTGCCTAAATGAAAATCTAACATTACCACAACATATCTTAGATGAAATACCTTCTTCATCTAGAGTAGGAAGACCGAAAAAAAGCTTATAGATTAGATGTCAAGTTGCGGCAGGTAAAAGACCAAGGCAGTAAAGAAAAAGTCAAAGCCAGAAAATAACTAATCCAAGAAAAATTTACAAGAGAAACAGGGTTATTGGTAGATATGCCAACTCAACGGTCTGGCAATCCTAATGACGGGAACAAGGCTAGATGATTTTTTAGAGATGATGAAAAGACTGCCCAAATTACACTGATAGATAAAGAAATTATCAAAAAGTTTCATATCATCTTAGAAGCTCTTGGGTATTGGGTCTGGGTTCCCAATAGATGCAGAACCTTTTGAAAATTATGCCTGGTATTTTAAGCCAGTAAGTTTGCATAAGGTCTTCTTTCATGGAAAACAAATAATTTCGACTTGTATACTTCCAATCGGACAACTTTCAGAAGAAGCGCAAGAGGCAAGAAACAAGGAAAATAGAAGGGAACTTCTTACCAGAAAAATATCACGTGTAGATACAAATACTGACCCCTTAAATCGATTGCTTATAACCTCAGATCCATTCTTAGCAAGTCTAAGATACTTTTCGAGAAGAATGAAAAGTGTCATGGAACATGAAGTCTTGCAACTTTTAGATGTACCAAATAATTAAAAAAATTAAAATAAGCTTTTGTTTATGTATTGTTTTGTCTTGAAATTTGTAGTCATAATTTTAAATAAAATTTGTTATATTCTATTCTGTGAACAATTTCAATTAAAAAATAAAAACAAAAAAAATAATTTTAATTTAATTCCGCTAAATCAGCGATTCGTCACACTGTGCGTTGGGTCGAAAACGAAACGTTATTTAAAAAATGTTCGAAGTCAGAACGAGCGTTCGAAGGTCTCGTAGGATTCACATTGGGAGTATTTAAATTCAAATTGTCCCATCTTCCAACTAAGGTATCTCTAATAGACTGCATTTCACGAATGAAAACTCGTTGGTTTGCCTCGAGTATTCGTTGAAATTCTGACGTAATAGCTCTAATGTCAGTGGCCTCTTCTTGAACAGGTGGAGGATATCCCTTAATATCTCGTCGCTCATTATTGTCTTCACTATTGTGGTTACTTGCCTGACCGGATTGCATTGCTGCAGGAGGGTTAGTACCAGCTGTGGTAAAATCTTATCCTGGCTTAAGCCTACACTATCCCCAGGTGGAGTACGACTAACTATTGGCCTGGATTCCATTGCTTCCGAACGGGGAGTTATATTTCGAAAAGTGGACGAATTTCTCAAATTACTCGGTCTTCCTCTAGAACGTGAATGTGGAACTCTATTATCCATAATAGGAAATTTCGGATTTTAAATACAACTTCAAAAACTTTTAACTTTCAATATCTTTTAATAAATCTGTATTAAAAAAAAATTAATACCTACATGCATAATTTGGTGTCTGCGCGGTCAGTGCTAAATTCAATATTAAATTTGATAAGATTAGATACAATATGCTTAAGAGCAAGATATCTATTGTAAACAGACGAACTGCGCAAATCAATGCACACAATACGAACAACACTGTATATAATTGGCAACTACAGGTAATATAGTAGCAACATAGTTCACTGTTATAACTACCAGACAATGGACTATACTATAAAAGAATTACGATTTATATATTATAAAAATATTCATATGCACAACTTATCCTTTCACGAACAAAATTAGACCAATATGAATACAAAAAGCAGTTCAACTCTTTCTGATATCCAATAGTCGCAACGCGGATTACAATTAAAACTATGAATTTACTGGGACTATAGTAATGAAAGTCATACTCAACTTGAACCGCCAAGAGACACAATAGAATACTCTTCGATTGCTGAAGCTTAGCTAAAAGCTCTAGAGTTAGCCAGCATAATCTTTGTAGTGACGTTCTTAATGCCTCCAAGTATATCTAATGTTAGAACATGTTTAATGCATAAGAGAAACAAGCAAGCAACCTCCATTAAGCAAAAAATAACAACAAGTGACCTTCCTCAATGCTTCATTGAAAAGGTACATGGACTTTAAAATATATACCAACAATTTTACATGTTGATTAAAGATAAATAAACTTGCGCAATACTCCAATTTAGCAATCTAGCTCTACGCAAAACAACGAAAATTCTTATTATCCATATAAATATTCATCGTATAGTGCCAATAGGTCACTTCTTGGTGGTGCGGCATGGCACAATACTGACAAAAAATAAATTATGTCATTGCTTTATAAATTAGACTGAATATTTCTAAATCAATTACAAAAAGAATGATATAAATCGGTACATTTTTCGAAAAGATATAGCCAAAATAGCGAGAATCTAAAATGCGATAAATTCATAATTTCTCATTTGAAAGAAAAATACCCAAATCAAATTTTATTAAATTTTTCGTTTCAAACGAATCGCCCCTTCCATCCAGAGAGTCGATAATGCGAAATCCATTATCCATACAAATAATAACTTACTTGGTTTCCATCATCAACCTCTGCTACTTGCAAAGCATACGTACATGAACATGCTACCTGCGCTGCCTACGCCTATGCTCCTTCTTACAATGAAAAAAAAATGCATACACAATGGAATGAAATTCGTTCGGCGGAAAGATTCGAGAGAGACAAACCGATTTATTTGGTCTTGCTTTCTTCGTTTTCAAAGTGTGTATTTAAAATGAAGATGACAGCAAAAGTTTAGGCACAAACATTCTAGCTCAATTCATAACGCCATCTGCATTTAGTCGGCTAAAACAAAAAATTCGACATGATGGCACTACTATAAAGTGTATATACAATGGTGCCATCATGTCGAATTTTTTGTTTTAGCCGACTAAATGCAGATGGCGTTATGAATTGAGCTAGAATGTTTGTGTCTAAACTTTTGCTGTCATCTTCATTTTAAATACACACTTTGAAAACGAAGAAAGCAAGACCAAATAAACCGATTTGTCTCTCTCGAATCTTTCCGCCGAACGAATTTCATTCCATTGTGTATGCATTTTTTTTTTCATTGTAAGAAGGATCATAGGCGTAGGCAGCGCAGGTAGCATGTTCATGTACGTATGCTTTGCAAGTAGCAGAGGTTGATGATGGAAACCAAGTAAGTTATTATTTGTATGGATAATGGATTTCGCATTATCGACTCTCTGGATGGAAGGGGCGATTCGTTTGAAACGAAAAATTTAATAAAATTTGATTTGGGTATTTTTCTTTCAAATGAGAAATTATGAATTTATCGCAGTTTAGATTCTCGCTATTTTGGCTATATCTTGTCGAAAAATGTACCGATTTATATCATTCTTTTTGTAATTGATTTAGAAATATTCAGTCTAATTTATAAAGCAATGACATAATTTATTTTGTGTCGGTATTGTGCCATGCTGCACCACCACTTATTGGTCAATAGGTACCTACACGATGAATATTTATATGGATAATACGAATTTTCGTTGTTTAAAGTCCCTGCACCTTTGCAATAAAGCATTGAGGAAGGTCACTTGTTTGTGTTTTTTGCTTCTAATGAAGGTTGCTTGATTGGTTCTCTTTCGCATTACCCATGTTGTAACATTAGATATACGTGTTTTTAATCACCGAGCTTTAATCAGACGGCCTACTCCTCGTTTCGTTCTATTATTAGTTGTCATGCCCTGTGGTAAATGGTTCTGCTGAAATTTGCAATATATTTTTTTTTTAGCTTCTGGTTCGCAAAGGCGAAGAAAAAGGTACTGCGACCTATGAGGTCGTTTGTACCGTCTGGGCCAGAAATATGTTAAGCTAGTAGTATTTCTTCTTTCCGTATAAAGCGGATAATGCTACCAGCAGACCACTTCTTTATATCTTCGGAACTCAGTTGTTCTCTGAGGCCGGACATTCACCTAGAATGTGTTCAGCTGTTTCGTCTTCCTCAAGACATAGCCGGCATTCTGCAGAGTCAACTATTTTCATTATGTTTAGGTGATATCGCAACCCGTCGTCGGCCTTTTCGTTGCCTTTAAAACCTTCGTGGCCCGGAATCCACCACAGTTTGGTCTTGTTCCTTTACTTTACCTACTGAACATGTAAGAAGTAAAGAAATTATGAGTTTATGGTTTTTTAGACTCTTGCTATTTTGGGTATACGAGGGCGGGTCAATAAGTCCGTGACTTTTTGAATTTCTGACCTCTTTACTGAAACGGCAATACTGCTCCTGTCAACAGGCATCTGTCAGTTGACTCCTGTCAAAATTTAAACTTGCTGCGTCAGTTAGTTTGTGTTTGACAGCTATTTTTATCAGACTACTCACTAATTTGAGGAGAAAATGGAAAAAAGTTAATTTCGTGTGCTTAGTAAGCATTATTTCTTGCGAAAAAAAACCATTACCGAGACCAAGGCTAAGCTTGAAAAATACTGTGGGGACTCTGCACCATCGATTTCAATGGTAAAAAAGTGGTTTACTGAATTTCGTTGTGGCCGTACAAGCACTGAAGATGCCGAACGTCCTGGACGCCCAGTTGAGGTCTCTACACCCGAAACAATCGAAAAAATTCACGATATGGTGTTGGCCGACCGAAGATTGAAAGTGCGAGAGATTGTGGAAGCCGTAGGGATCTCGCATGGCTCAGTGGTTTCAATTTTGAATGATCACTTGGGCATGAAAAAGCTTTCCGCAAGATGGGTGCCGCGTTTGCTCACAGTCGACCACAAACGCAATCGTGTAACAACTTCACAGGAAGGTTTGGCGTTGTTTAGTCGCAATATGGAGGAGTTTTTGCGCCGTTTTGTAACCGTGGACGAAACATGGATCCATCACAACACACCAGAGACCAAACAACAGTCAAAACAGTGGGTTTCTAAGGGTGAATCGGCGCCAAAGAAGGCCAAGGTGGGTTTGTCAGCCAATAAAGTTATGGCGACTGTTTTTTGGGATGCACGCGGGATAATCCACATTGACTACCTTCAAAATGGAAGAACAATCAATGGGGAATATTATGCCAACTTATTGGACCGATTCAATGACGATTTGAAAAAAACCGACCTCATTTGGCCAAGAAAAAAGTTCTTTTCCACCAAGACAATGCAAGGGTGCACACATGTGCAGTTGCCATGGCAAAAAACCATGAATTGGGCTATGAATTGCTCCCTCATCCACCCTATTCTCCAGATTTGGCTCCAAGCGACTACTTCTTGTTCCCAAACCTGAAGAAATGGCTTGGTGGAAAAAGATTTGACTCCAATGATGAAGTCATCTCGCAAATAAAGGCCTATTTTGAGGACCTCGACAAATCATTTTTTTTGGAAGGGATAAACAAAATTGGAGAAGCGTTGGACAAAGTTTATAGAGCTCAAGGGAGACTACGTTGAAAAATAAAAAATTGTTTTTATCAAAAAATCTGTGTTTTATTCCAAAAGTCACGGACTTATTGACCCGCCCTCGTATCTCGTCCAAAAATTCACCGATTTCTATCATTTCTTTTGTAATTGATTCAGAAATATTCGATTTGTTTTTTATCAGATATTTATAAGCGAACACGTTGTTATACGTATATCTGTTAGAGGCAGCTCACCTGTCGATTTACATTTTTTTTTTTATTATTTGAATGAATGTCAAACAAACCACCTACCTATTTAGACATGCAAAAATATATGTTTTCATTGCTTTCTTAAAAGAAAAAAAACAAATACTGAGAATATTATGTATGTAGTTTAAAGATAAAGAAATGTTCATTTAACCAATTTGGATATTCGAGGCATAGGTACCAATCACAGCATTGAATATTTTATTTAAATTTTTTTTAATGCTGTGGTTGGTACTAAAAAAACACAAGTCTGTTCTCTTCCGCATCACCCAGGAGGTGGAACATTTGATGCGTTTTTTTTTTCACCGAGGTATCCCCATTAGGCCTACTCCTCGCGCATAGTTCATAAATAAATAAATAAAATATTACGTAACATAACAACGCATAGGGTCCTTTAACCAAAAGCGCATACCTAAAGTATATATAAAAAATAAATAAACTATATATTAATATTACCATAACTAAAAGCAAATAAAAATAAATATGAGTACATATAAATATTTATATATGCAAATCAGAAAAACACACCCATTCATTTATTAAAATATAACTTTATTTATAGATATTTATTTACATGATGCTTATCCTTAAAGTTTGGCAGCCTTAAATCCTTGTTGTTTTTTTTATTGTAAATTTAATCAGTCCGATTAAAATAAATTTAACGATGTCTTCGTTGTGTCCATAATTGCTACACGTCATGGTTTCTGTCACTTCCAACTGGTTTATCATCTCAGGCATGAGGTTTTCAACCAAGTTTGCTTGTTTGCGGTCCTCCGGAAAAACTGTTTCGAATATCGCCTTCATTCTTTTCGCAGTATTTTCGAAGCTTATAGTAGGCACCGTAAGCTTCCCAAACTCTGACACAGTTTGTGTGGTCTCATAAGCCTTGAGACGTATTAACAAGGCTTGTTCTCGATAAGAATTTGTCTCATCGATCATAAATTGCGTGCAGGCTTCGCAATTAATCTTGTTCCGTAACTTAAACGCTGTAAATCCTGCGTAGAACGTCAAAGCTCCTTCCTGTAGCTTCTCTGAACATCCTTTCGTTAGTACTGTTTCTATAGTGTTGTTCCTTGCGTAGTCTTCATCTGCGTCATCGTACTCGATATTGTTTAAAATATCGGTCTCCATGATGTGGTCTTCTAATGGGACTTCAACTGAAAATTCTTCATTCGCTGCCCGCTCAATATCCAGTTCTTCGCAATCTGCTTCATCCAGCAATAGCTCTGCTCCAGAATCTTCATAGCCCGAATGATCTGAAGATTTTAAATTTTTAAATATAATTTGCTTAAGATTTCTTATGAATCTGTAAACCGAGGAGTTTTTCTCATACGATCCCCTATTTGTCCGCACCATCGAAAATAAGTTCTCTGCTGGATCTGTGTTAAGATGCGCAGTCAGGAGAAACTTCTGCTCAGTACTCTTAAGATGTGTCCACATCATCTCAATTCCTAGCAGTGTCTGCTCCAAGCCGAAAAAGCCAGGAGGTTTTTGCAGTCTTCCGGTATATTCCCACGTTTTTATCCACTGGCGAGCATTTCGTATTGACTTAAGTGTGTCGGTCGAATCTGAAATTGGCTGACGACTTGGATTCCTGGAACTCAGTCTGTCGCTATTCAGGTTGTCGAACAAGTCATTCATTTTTTGTATGAAAGTTGCTGTTGATTCGGCAACTTTCTGTTCCTCAACTGTTTTGTAGCAGTTTGCTTTCACTGCATACAAAATTCCGGCAGCTACATTAGCGCTGAATATTTGTATTGCCAGTTTAACCGATAGTTTTTCAAAACCATTTGGGCAAACATGGCTCTTAGTAAGCTTGAAGAGGACTTGCAAAACTCCTTTCGAGTCTTCTTCATACAGCTTAACAACTACGTTCCAATCTATAATTTCTCCTGAAATTATGATTTTGTGCTGTAACAATATATTCCGCACGCTCTTGAAGAGATGCGGATAATCGTACAGCATGAAAACCCTTTCATTCCCAACATCGTAATAAGGCTTTTCTACTGACACTCCTAGCAGTTTGTAAGCCAGTACGTTGTTTGATCCTTGGTCGCAGCTTGTCGCGACGACATTTAGGCCGCATGCCATTATTTTGCTGATGTTTATTTTTAACATCTCTGCAATATCTTTTCCTTTTGGGCATCCCACTTAGTAGGAAACGGTTTGCTTCCAATTTCCATTAAGCCCTCTTAACGTAAATACCATCACTTTGGTGGCTACTGTGGTCGTCCTGCCAAGCTCTCCAAAGTCGGTAAATCCATAAATTAGGTCGTCCTTAATATTATAATCGAGTTCGGGTTTAATTGCCATCTCGTCGAATAATAAAACGCATTTCCTGTCCATCGCTGTCATCACTTTAGCTTTATTGCTTAGCAGGCAAAATATTTGCCGGCCGGCAAGCTTAAAGCCGAATGCCAATGATAAATAGTTCTTACAGCTGGCAATTTGAATCCCGTACTCAACAAATATGAGTACGCAGATGGAGACCTATAAAAGAGTTTTAAACAAACGTCTTTTTCGTCATTTGTCCAATGACTTTTGGGTTTATGGAAGGCTTGCGCAAAGATGAACGTCTGCACGTCAGCAGGCAAACCTTCCAATTGACGATCTAACTGTTTACGCAAGTTATACTCCCTGTCCATCTTCAGTCTTTTTGGCGTTTCAAAAATGTGTTGGGGAATGTTCCTTACTTGCAACAATTTGGGTTGCTCCATTCTATATGAATGGAGTCCCGGAGAAGGAAATTGACTGGGTGAAATGTGGGAAGAATGAGGAGCTAAATCCCGTAGAGAATAATCTCTTATATAAGTTATGGGGTCCGATGGCCTTCTTACAATGAAAGGAGTGAAAGGAGACGAAGGTGGCTCATTCGGTCGGCGAGAAGATCCCGATGGCTCAATGGGCTGATCAATTTGCCCCGACGTGACCGTGGAAGTCGGCTCATGTCGGGGCATGGACGAATTCATGATCCGGAAGCACGAATAATCAATAGCAATTTCGGAGCAAATTCAGATTAAAGCCAATGATATCGGCAAAGCATCTGCATCCAGTTGCTTCCGATTGTCCCTATATCTTATGTTAATATCATAAAAGTGGTTTTCGCAAAGAAAGACAGATTTGAAAGACATCACACTGCGCGTGCTTAAGCCAAATTTGCCGCCTGTGATCTCCCGGGATCTTAAAAAAGGAGCAACTACCCGGTCTTTTAACGGTGTTGCATCCTTTATACGCACATAGAACCATTATATAATTATATGTTATACGATATGTAAAATGATAAAAAATGTGTATGTAAATAAATGTAAAATCTATATGTAAATTAATTAAATTGAGTCTTAAAAAAAACTATTTGTAATGTAATATGAATAGTGAAGTGTAAAATAATATAAAATTTATATGTTATAATAAAATTAGTAAATGAATTAAAAGTATTTTTAAATAAAATTTGTGAATAAGTTGGTACTTAACAAAATTTTAAAATGCGTTTACTCCTTCTGACAATCTTATTTAATTCACAAGAAAATCCTTAAGCACATCAGAACAGAAATTTTGAACTTCTAATTGAAAAAATTGGTTTTGGTCATGTATTTAAGTTAAATTGGCGGGTATTTCTAATTTCTTAACTGCCACTACCTCTATCAAAGATTACCATTCCAACATACCTACGCTTTGTGTAAATCATTCATCAATCGCACACTTCCAGCTGCTACTACTACAAGAAAAACCTACCTACCTATTAATGAATTTTTTTTACCCTTAGTTTTTGTTTCTAAGAAATTATGTTTTGAACTAAGGTCCCTGTTACTCTTAATGCCTTTAATTTTATTTAAAATATGATAACAGGTAGATATGGTTACTTTTTGTAATCAGGTGCGACGAAAAAAAGGACTAATTTTATAACCTTTTTGGGAAAAGCATGAATAAAATCGAATTTATCTACCTAATCCCAATTTTTTTTTACAACATAAACTTAATATAGCCTTCTTTCATATTGCATTTGGTTTTTCCCATATTATCGAAGGAGTTAAAAAATTTCGTAAAATTAAATCAAGAAACTACCTGTTCGTAATCAGGTGAGACGGAGGTACATACCAATTGTATTAAATACCAGCAAACATCCTACGGCCTCCTCGCAATATGCCATAACCTACCCCAAATTTCCATTAGAGCCAACAATTAATATACCATCTTTGTATATACATACATAAGTGAATATGAAGACTTTTCTTTTTAGCTAAAGATGGATAAGTTGTTTTAATTTTCCTTAAACGGTAAACTCTCTTAAGCGGACAAAAATGTGCACCATTAATGTCCCCTCAAGGAAGATTTCACTGTATGTATATACATACATATGAAACTTATATTTTTTCTGGCTGAGGTATTAACGAGGCTAGAATAAAAAATGTGGGTTTCTATAACATGCGATACGTCTAACCATGCGTTTGATGGAGTTCAATATTTTAATGCATTTGGGTACCTACCTATAAGATTTCATAATTGTACCTACCTACTTCAAAAGATAAATTTAAACTATACTTCATTTCTTTTACCTTTTTTTTTTTATAATTTGCGTGCGCTAAAGGGATTTCTTTTTTCTGTAGTGACACAGTACCCTTATAATGGTAAAACCACAGCGCAGGTATTTTTAGTTTGTTGCGCAAGTAGCTCCCAGCAATTCATTGCCTATTTTTGGGTGCTACTTACTGAAAGAATAGAAGGTTAGGAAAGAAGTTTGGTGCGATGGGATTTTTTTTTCTCAACAGGTGGCGCCTAAATTGCTTTAGGGAGATCAGTTTTTGTTGTGTGTATTCAATTTATAAAAATCATTACCCGGTCGGGATTCGAACGCACGACCTGCCTGTCACTTTAGTGAATACACTACCATCGCACCATTGCCACCTACTGGGACATCCTGAACCGAAATTTGCATTAAGTATATCGGCCGCTAGTGGTCGGTATGACGGTATCAAAAGAATTACGAGGGCGGGTCAATAAGTCCGTGACTTTTGGAATAAAACACAGATTTTTTGATAATTTTTTTTTTTTATTTTTCAACGTAGTCTCCCTTGAGCTCTATAAACTTTGTCCAACGCTTCTCCAATTTTTTTATCCCTTCCAAAAAAAATGATTTGTCGAGGTCCTCAAAATAGGCCTTTATTTGCGAGATGACTTCATCATTGGAGTCAAATCTTTTTCCACCAAGCCATTTCTTCAGGTTTGGGAACAAGAAGTAGTCGCTTGGAGCCAAATCTGGAGAATAGGGTGGATGAGGGAGCAATTCATAGCCCAATTCATGGTTTTTTGCCATGGCAACTGCACATGTGTGCACCCTTGCATTGTCTTGGTGGAAAAGAACTTTTTTCTTGGCCAAATGAGGTCGGTTTTTTTTTCAAATCGTCATTGAATCGGTCCAATAAGTTGGCATAATATTCCCCATTGATTGTTCTTCCCTTTTGAAGGTAGTCAATGTGGATTATCCCGCGTGCATCCCAAAAAACAGTCGCCATAACTTTATTGGCTGACAAACCCACCTTGGCCTTCTTTGGCGCCAATTCACCCTTAGAAACCCACTGTTTTGACTGTTGTTTGGTCTCTGGTGTGTTGTGATGGATTCATGTTTCGTCCACGGTTACAAAACGGCGCAAAAACTCCTCCATATTTCGATTAAACAACGCCAAACCTTCCTGTGAAGTTGTTACACGATTGCGTTTGTGGTCGACTGTGAGCAAACGCGGCACCCATCTTGCGGAAAGCTTTCTCATGCCCAAGTGATCATTCAAAATTGAAACCACTGAGCCATGCGAGATCCCTACGGCTTCCACAATCTCTCGCACTTTCAATCTTCGGTCGGCCAACACCATATCGTGAATTTTTTCGATTGTTTCGGGTGTAGAGACCTCAACTGGGCGTCCAGGACGTTCGGCATCTTCAGTGCTTGTACGGCCACAACGAAATTCAGTAAACCACTTTTTTACCATTGAAATCGATGATGCAGAGTCCCCACAGTATTTTTCAAGCTTAGCCTTGGCCTCGGTAATGGTTTTTTTTCGCAAGAAATAATGCTTAATAAGCACACGAAATTCACTTTTTCCAATTTTCTCCTCAAATTAGTGAGTAGTCTGATAAAAATAGCTGTCAAACACAAACTAACTGACGCAGCAAGTTTAAATTTTGACAGGAGTCAACTGACAGATGCCTGTTGACAGGAGCAGTGTTGCCGTTTCAGTAAAGAGGTCAGAAATTCAAAAAGTCACGGACTTATTGACCCGCCCTCGTATGTATCAAAAAGAATACCTAAATCAATGATATTTAGCTGCCCAAACTGAGGCACTCAGGTGCTTGTGCAAAACCAAATAAAAAATTCTGTTTATATTCGGAGATTCGATTGTGTAACATAATGCAAACGAAATATGAACCTAATATGATTTTGAATACCGATTATGAATGAATGCCCTTTTTATTTGATGAACCAATAAATAAACCAATTTGAGTTGTTCATGAATAACCTACGGCAGCTATTATTACAAGCAGGGCACGCGCTCGTACACACACTCTAACTTGCCTTATCTTATCTCTGCCTCAATTAATTTTTTTCACATATGCAAATATGATATGCCTCACTGCTGAAATGCGAATCTCCTTCGCCGATCTTAACATATACCGTAAGCCGGGGGTACTTTGCGCCTGCGGGTGTAACTTTGCGCCACAGTCGTCAAGAGTTTCATATGTGACGGTTTTGTTCTAATTGCAATATGCCATAACCTACCCCAAAAACTTTGATCAGAGCAAACAAATAATATACCATCAATCTACCCAACTACAATTATCCCACCTCTCTTCATCCACCATCGCCTCTACCATTAAATATGAATATCTGCTTTTCACTTGCAAATACTCGTATGAATTATAAAAAAAAACATTTGAGAATCTTCACTGCTGAAATGCGACTCTCCTTCAACGATCATACACACACATATCAATTGTGTTAAAATCCAGAAAACATAACATACCCCTTCCATCAAAGCAAACAAAAAATATACCATAAATCTACACGAAACCTGCTTTGCCAACTACCACCACTACCTGCATCATCCTCCTACTCATATTCCCAGCACGAGAATGGTGTAGAACTAGACTATCATGATTTGTTGCGGGCGAATGCACACTGATGGCGTATCGTCGTTGTTACAAACGTTGTAAAGGAACCATGAATGTATTTAAGTTGAAAAATGTCCATGGTTGGTTACCCAAGAACTGGTAGACATAACTGTATTTTGCTTTAAAATGTTTTCGTTGTAGAAGGAGCAAAATAATTATGAATGTATTACGTTTGTTGTTAAATAAGCACAAACGTTGTAGAAGAATCACGAATGTATTTAATTGAACAATTTTCATGCTTCGGTAACCAAGAACATAACTGTATTTTGATTTTTGCATGCAGCAGATAATTCTTTGCAGTATGGAATGTACTCGTAGTTAAGGAAGCAAAATAATTGTTAAAGTATCACGAAAATTGTAACAAACATTGTTAAGGAAATCTGTGCATTTAAATACGTTCGGAATTCTTTTACAATGTTTGTGTTCAATCTCGCCCCGCTTAGGACGTAGGGGCAATTTTAGAAAAGAATGACTTAAAATTGTAAAAGAATCACGAATGTATTTAATTGAAAAATGTTCATGCTTGGCTAACCAAGAACTGGTAGACATAACTGTATTATGATTTGTGCACCCAGCAGATAATTGTAAGCAATAACAGTTTGGATACATTCATGATTCTATTACAACGTTCATGTTTATTTAAAAACTTTCTTGTTAAATTAACAATTATTTTGCTTCTTTAACTATTCTCATTTTCTAAATATCTGATTTGTTGTTGAATAACAATGAAAACAATAAAACCGTTGTTGATTCAAAATTAAATTATACTTGAATCAAGTACAGACATAGTTAATAAAATATTTTTATGACATTTAGTGAAGGAATAATCATCAATAATGATTGATTTGTCGATTAAGTACGGAAATTTGATTGCTTAAGCACGAACATATTTAATTTAACAAAATTGAGTCCTATTTTTTATTTACCATATTTGTGGTTGAGTTACAATTAAATCAATTAGGTATTCATTGTTGATTCAAAATGAAATCATACTTGAATCAAATACAAACATGCTTTATGAAACATTTTTGTGATACTTTGCAAAAAAAAAATTGTCATCAATGAATTAGTTGTTGATTAAACACGAAACTTTGTTTGCTTCAAATTCAAACGTATTCAATTTTACAATTTTAAGGCTAATTTCTCGAAAATCACATTTGTGGTTAACTAACAATGAAATCAACAACGGCATTGTTACTTCGACATCAAATCATACTTGAATTGAATACAAACATGTTCAAATCAAGTATGTTTGTGATACTTTTTGAAAAATAATATCAACAATGCAGTCATACTTGAATTGAATATGGAGCATTGCTTGATTCAAGCACAAACCTATTCAATTCTACAATTTTCAGTGGATTTTCAGTTGATCACGCGACATGTTAGAATCAAACAAGCTTTTTTCTTTCGGTGTAGTAACCTGCCGTTTTGAGGCCAAGATGGTTGAAATTGGTATAAGACGTGAAATCGCCCCAGTAATTGTGCCTCGCATTGAATGCTCCACCTTTTATGAAAAGATGACAGCCAGGTAACGACAGAAAAAGATCATCTAGTGCTGAATGATTTGTGCGGAAATATTACAAGGAACGTGTATGAAGACATCCAAAAAAATGTGTGAGCCACGCTGCACTCACGGCATAGTTGATGTGTAAACATGTAGGCACAGTTGCGCGTTAGCTACCTAATTTGTTATCTAGCTGACGCCATAACTAAGTAACTAACGTAGTTAAATTAGCTGCGCTAAAAATGCAATCATGACAACTAATTTTTGCTATTAGCTATTAGTTGCAGGTTGTGTACCTAAGCTCGTTAGGTTGCCAAAGTTAGTTGCGGATGACAACTAAAAGTTGATTAGTTTTTAGCTGTAGCTTTTTAGCTGCCTAGGTAATAACTAATAACTACTCGTAAATCAAAATTTTTTATTTTGCTATAATGTTGATAATTTATTGGGATTTATTATGCATATTGCGTTTAAAATAAAAATTGACTGAATGTCCCTTTTATTTTACATCAGGTAATTTTACAAAGAGGTCATTGGACCCACAATAATTAAACCCAAAAAAGGATATTTTCGCAAAATGTCTTTAGAAACGGCACGCTATATATGAGTTCAATGTTATTTGAATGTGCTAGGAACAACAAACATTTTGGTAAAATATCCTTTTTTCGACTTTTAAGGACCTTTTTGTTGTTCCAAAGACCTCTTAGTCAAATAACATTGAACGCAGATATACCGTGCGGATTCTAATGGCATTTTGGAAAAATATCCTGTTTTCGACTATTAAGGACCTTTTTTGTTGTTGCAAGGACCACTTAGTCAAATAACATTGAGCAGAGATATACCGTGCGGATTCTAATGACATTTTGGAAAAATATTCTGTTTTCGACTATTAAGGACCTTTTTTGTTGTTGCAAGGACCTCTTAGTCAAATAACATTGAACACAGATATATCGTGTGGATTCTAACGGCATTTTGGAAAAATATCCGTTCTTCGACTTTTAAGGACCTTTTTTGTTGTTGGAAGGACATTTTAGTCAAATAACATTGAACACAGATATACCGTGTGGATTCTAATGGCATTTTGGAAAAATATCCTTTCTTCGACTTTTAAGGACCTTTTTTGTTGTTGCAAGGACCTCTTAGTCAAATAACATTGAACACAGATATACCGTGTGGACTCTAACGGCATTTTTGAAAAAATATCCTTTCTTCGACTTTTAAGGACCTTTTTTGTTGTTGCAAGGACCTCTTAGTCAAATAACACTGAACACAGATATACCGTGTGGATTTTAATGACATTTTGGAAAAATATCCTTTTTTCTACTTTTAAGGACCCTTTTGTTAAGGACCTTATTTGGTTCTAAAAGGACCACTTGGTAAATATCCTTATTACAACTAAAAGTGACATTATTAAATCGGCCATCGGTTACCGAAGTACAAATCGATATTTTTCCTCTTACCTTCAACTGATGTACAACAAACTTCAAGCTATACAACCTCAATTATTCAAAACAAATCTACTTCCACACAACTTCCCGGTGTCTCGTAAGGACATAATTAAACTTCAAGCTATACAACCTCAATTATTCAAAACAAATCTACTTCCACACAACTTCCCGGTGTCTCGTAAGGACATAAATATCTCTAAAATTGAACATAATTAAAACTGGAAAATGTATAACGAAATAAATAAAATAAAAAAAAAACAACGACACGCGGTTGTTCTCAATCGGTAATCCATCTACGTACTAACCGCGCCATACGTCGTTTAATTGCGGTGATCTGGCGAGCAGCGATTAACTCACGTGGTATGAAAATCTGACGGTGACGGGAAAATCTGACGCTGACGCTCGATATTTCCAACTAGCCCCTACCGAGAAAAAATATATTTACACATCAACGAAAGCAAAAATGCTTACAAATTAAAAAGGCTTGAGGGTGAACGGCTGTGCACTTCTGGCATGACGGGTATTGCAATGAAAATGTTGTAAGGGTGGAATGCAGCTGGCTATTTTGTTTGAGCCTTTGTGGTGGAAATATCGGTAAAACTGCGATAGTCAGAAGACATCGCGACGATGATTAAGAGAGTAAAGCGATTTTGCGATATCTCGTTTTCCTATAAGTTTTATCGCGCGTTTTTGAATAACTCAAGTTTACGGCGAATAAATACCTTGTAGCCAGTCAGAAGGGGCGAATAATTTCCTACATTGCTTGAGGAAGCCTAGACATTTCGCAGCGTTCTTGGCGATATCAAGTATGTGGTTATTCTAACGAAGGTTGTCATTAAAACACATACCGAGAACGGAAAGCTTTTCGGTTTCAGCGATGCCATTCATATATAATGACCGATAGTCTGGTTTCGTTTTATTTGCTTTGTATGCACCGGTATGCGCCGGTCAGTTATTGGCGGCAGGGATGTTTGTGAATTGCCCCTAACTTAGTTAGCTGAAGAGAACATTTATTAGAAAGATAAAGCGATCCACTTCTACACCGTTGTATCAAAAACTAGTGACGGGGTTGGTGGCGGCGTTTTCTCCAAACGGCTAAACCTGAGTCTCTCTTTCCGTCTTCCTAATCACTGTAGCGTATTCCAGGCGGAGATTATGGCGATAAAAGAAGCCCTGACGTGACTGAAGAGAAATGTCATATCCACAAAGGACATCCGTATCTTCTCGGACAGCCAAGCCGCGATCAAGTCCATGGATTCAGTATCTTTAAATTCCATCGCAGTCCTCGACTGCCGTTCATCTCTTAAGGAGATTGCGGAGCAGATTAACGTTCACCTCTGTTGGGTGCCGGGGCATAGAGATATTCCAGGAAACTGCAGGGCTGATGAACTCGCCAAAAAGGAAACCAAACTACATTTTTTACCTAAAAAGGGTTCTCTGGGTATCCCAATCGCTACCTGCAAACTTTTGTTCAAGCTATCTGCAATCGAAAGAACAAACCTTAGGTGGACAAGTAGTAATACATGTCTAGCACACCTGGCCAAAGCTGGACCTGCAACGCTCTAAGAGTCTGATCTCACTAAACCGACTGTATATTAGCTCCACTATATATGCCATTACAGGGCAATGTCTGATAGGCAAGCACGCATCGAGGCTTGGCGTTTATTCGAATGATTTCTGCAGAAGTTGTTTGGACGAGAAGGAGACTATACCGCACCTTCTCTGCACATGTCCTGCTCTCTCCCATAATATAAATCTTTATCTTGGCTAACGCTGACGTTAGAAGTCTATCGCGCTTCATAAGAAGCTCTAAATGGTTTAACTAGTAGCGGGAGAAACCCCTCGATCCGTGTGGCATCACAATGGACCTAACTTTGGTCTAAGTGTGTCGGCCTTACGCTGACAGCCACTTTAACCTAACCTAACCTAACCTAGTTAGCTGAAGACCCTAATAAAACAATTCCGATTAAATTTATATTTGTTTTGACATACAGGAATGCTTTTCCTATCGGTCAATATAGTTCAGTCTTTTGACACAATCGCTTATATTTGCGAGATGTCCACCTCCTTAATGTTAGTTTTAAACGTGAGTAAGCATTTTACGCACCTTGGTGTAAAAGCGCGATTCGCTCTTACAACTCCGAAGCGCTGTCAGTAAAAGCATTGGACTGGACTTTTCCTTTTAAAGGCATTCCAACGAATCCTTTGCTGAAGAATATGTTTCTGCTTTTGTCTTTAAATACGCACACCAAGACTATATTATGTTATACTCGTTTTCCCTCGACCAACTGGTAGTAATAGACTTTACCACCATCTTCAACGAGGGGTCACGTTTGAGAAAGGCCTCTTGAATTCCCCCACTAGAGAAACCACCCAGCAGTCCCTTCAACATAAAAGTTGGATTGCGTAGTTGCTTTTGAATAAATTTCCTTTTTTAGCTGCAAACAATTCCAAATAGTTCAACAGAAAACCATGGAACCTAAAACACTTAACATTTGTGTTAAGTCTACCTTGCCCCCGATTTAAAAACGCATATTATCCGCTTCACTTGAAAAATTCTTTAGTATATAATCTAATAAAGATTAAGAGCTTACATTTTTATAAAGATAGATGGGCACCATACCTCCTTCCACGCTAGCGGGTCGGTGTTGGGGTTATACGAGTATGTAACATTTTAGACCGTCTTTGGTGATTCCGCTACAGCATCGTCTGGTAACGCGGGAAATCTGTTAATGTACATTTTCCCTCAAATGCCGCCTTCTTGGGATGATAAGGGGCGGAAGTTACATTTAATCTTCTTTTTTTAATATTCCAGAAAGTGATTTGATCGTTTTCCAATATCTTTTCGAATTCGGCATTTGCTGGCACTGATGTAATTTCTAGATTTAATTTTTGCTCCCTATTTGGCATCATGGGAACATTATTTGCGGCGACTGTATTTAGAAATCCAACGCGACTTTCAATAGTGTCTATATTAATACCTACCGTGATTTCCCTCAAATTGAGCTTAATTGTTGAGTGAAATGACTATATGTTGTTTCTGGTCAGGAGGTTTGGTCGGCATAATTTTCTTCTGCTGAAGCTGATCCATCGCTTTCGTGTATTATTTAGCACTTTACGCACAAATTTAACTCACTAAATATGTATTTCACTAGTTGAATGTAAGAAACTATTTAATTTTTAATTATATTTCGATCACCATACTCAAAAAGAAACACGTCGTTCTCTGACGAAGAACATCAAGCTAATCCAATATCCAATCCTTGAATGAGTATAATTTGGCGAAGTGCTGCCGTGCTTTAAAGAATAGATAACACTTAAATGCAAAAGAAACTTTGCATACACCCAACCACGCACCTACCCCTACAGTGAGCCTAAGCAGGGGGGTTGCAGGGGGGCAGCATGCCCGCCCATACATAACCCCACTGTTTATACGCCGTACCGTAATGCTTGCATTCTATGTAACGCCAAATAACTTACTGTTCTCTACTTATTATAAGGATATCATTATTTATTCAATGACGTCAAGGAAAAAAAGTCCATAAATAAAAATTTAATAAAAATTAGGTTTGGTAATTTTCAATTTTCTCGAAAACTAGTAGACTTAAAACCATCTAGTTTTCAGTATTCGATTACAAACTAATAACAGGGAAAAAAATAGTAAAAAAAGTTAGTATGTAGTCTCACAATTTGGAATAAAGATAATATATTTTTTTTTCCGAAATTTTGAGTTTGAAATTAATTTTTTTGAAAACTATTAGGTAATGGAAATTACTTGACTTAAAAACAGTTAGATAGAACCAACTTTTAGCTTTAAAAAAATGTGCAATACTTAGTTTTTAAGTTTTACCGTTATTTTTAAATATTTTTTCCCCCATTTGAAGTGTTTTTGGAAAATCGCCCCTCCCGCCCAAATGGGGCGAGATAGACCCCACCTCTCATAGATTGTATCTAACTGTTCTACACGAAACCGTTATTTTTTCGTGTCGCCTGAGTTATTGTACTTTTGCCAAAACATGCATTTAAAAAAAACCGATTTAACGATTTTGATATGTAAGGTAAGAACTTGGCATAGTTTCTTAGGACCCAGTCGTGCATTTTATTTTAGTTAAAGTTCGTCCTTAAATCATGTTAATATTGAATTTTTTTTAAATTATCACATAACTTTACTTGCAGGGAGCTAGATTCATCAAATTCATGCAAGAGGCGCCAAAGTGAGCCCCCACTTTCAGGAAATAGTTCACAACTACCCCGTGACGAATCATACGTCAAAGCTTTGTCAAAGTTTAATGAATGGCGACATCGTCAACTATTTGGAGGTACAGCTCGCAGTCGGAAACAGAGTACAAAACAACTCGAAAAGAGAGGTCAAAGTGATAGGTTTTCGCAAAAAAGAAACGTAATCAATGACAAAAAAATCATTTCTAAGAACGTGACAAGCATAAACAATAGTCTCTATGAGGAAATTCAAGTAAATAATTTTTTGGATAATCAGGAAAACGACCTAAGTTCGCCTAAGTCGCCACTGAGAAACCCTTTTGATATTGTACCAATCCGTCATTCATATCCCGCTCCTGAAACCCCAAAGAGAAAGACACGCCAAAACTCGTCCCTTATAAAACCCAATGATCTGCAAATTTATGAAAACACGTTTATTGAATTGTTTAACCACTTCGATCAAAGTCCAGACATTCCTTACATCGGCAAAGATATACTCAGCCCCCCAGGGAAGTTCTTCAAAGAGAACTCAAATCCATTCGCAAATGTTCGTACACCCATCAGAGATCAACCAATTAAAGAGCAAACGGATGATTTGATCTACGAAAGCCCCAGCGATTTGAATGGATTGGATACTCGAAGAGCAATATTCAAACCATTTGAGCCAGAAGAAGAAATCCGTAACTCGCCTTCTAACAAACGGCGAACACACAGAAATCCACTATATCAAACGGTCATCAATAAGCACGGTGATGAGGTTGAATATGCCCTTCCATTGAACGAAAAAGGAGACGACGACGGCGAGGACTATTGTGTTGAAGATTCGAAGGAGAGTGAATTTAGGGTGGTTGCACTTAACCATACTTCCAGCTATCAACAGTACGTGGAAGACAATTTTCAATTTCTCAACGAAAAAGAATGTTTCGGAATTTTGCATACGCCGCCGGTGTCTTTTGGTAGAAACCACTTTCATAGGGAGGATGTACTAGTTACGGATCTGGACAAGACAAATGGTAGCTCATAAATATTCAATAATATGTTTTTTTTAAAACAGACAAAATTTTTATCGCAGGGACTAAAACCACCGATGATCAAAACAATTCAAAAGAACGCGAAATTATTCAAGAATTGGAATCGTTAGAGGTGTGGAGCCGAAATATTAGCGAGAATATTGAAATGATTTCCACTGAAAAATCAATGCAATCAAACATGGTGAGTACAGGCCATTAATTCCAATATGTCTAGCGTTAATGTTTTGGGTGAGTGAAAAAACAAACCATTACTTTCACTATGTTCTGTCCAGCGTTGCCATAATTACGATTGGAAAATATGTCATGCGACGCCTGGTGGATAAAAATGGAATGTGTGGTGACCTATGGCAGTATTTTGTGAAAGACATACAAATAAATTCATCTGCGTAAAACAAATTATTACTTAGGCAGAGAGTGTGAATTGTGAAAGACGTGTGGATATACAGTCAAAATCGGTTAAAGAATTTTGTCGTTATAAGCGATAGGTCGCTATAACCGATATCAAGCTATATATATACCAATTGTAAAGATTTTTCTTTTTTGACTTATTTTCCGATAAGAAGGTACAACTTTTCGCCTTACAAAATTAAATTAAACTTCTACAACCACTTGTCACACTGAAAAATTTGCACTGAGTAAAACTTCTCCAACGTAGAACAAACTCAATAAACGCAAAAGCAAAAAAATAACGTCTAAAAACGGTAACTGTAACATATCCCAGATTCTACGAACTTAGATACATCGCATCTACAGAGAATCAGTTTACCGCTCTAGAAAAAAAAATAGTTGCGCCAACAGCTGCTTCGATTTTAGTCGTATATATAACCGATATTAAATTTAAAAAAAGGGTAAAATCGGTCGTTGTAAGCGATATGTCGTTATAAGCGATGTCGTTATAAGCGATTGTCGTTCAATGGAATTACAATGGCGCTGATTCGGGACCTGAGAATTTGGTCATTGTAACCGATACGTCGTTATAACCGATGTCATTATAAGCGATTTTGACTGTATTCGATTGCTATTTCGCCACTTCAATCAGTAGATGAAGTAATAAGGTCATAGCTGTATCATCAATTCCATCAGAGGTTAAAATATCTTTAATTTAGTAAATTAATGATAAATAATTATTTGCATAAGAAAAACGTGCTTAGTAAAATCCTTCACAAAATAAACAGTCGTCTAACTGTAATCGGTCGCCACACATTCCATTTTTATGCACCAGGTTCGCATGGCATCTTTTCCAAGCATCAATATGGCAACGCTATTTCGTACTTCCATGTTGCACCTATTTTGCCACTGAAATCATTAGCGCCACTGGTTGGTTATTTTGGGACACAAAGTACTCCAGAGATTGCATGCAAGTGACAGTCCTTTGGGTTGCCATGTACGAGTATAATAGCCGTGTTTCTTTGCACACGGATATAGGCATGGCATTAAAAAACGACCATCGCCACTTAAGAATTCATCAAAAAAAACTTGGCAGCACACATGCACCTATGACGTTTATTAGTGACACAGCTGGAAGTTGAGTTAAGAAATTTGTATTGAAAATCGTGAAATTCAAAAATATTAATTTCCGACAGTTGTAATGCCAAACATATTCTAAAATTATAAAAAACAGTTTCACATTGACAGATTTACTAAATTTTGAAAAAAAAAAAAAAAAAAAATCCCGAACAAAATATCCGGCGGGATGTGCCACTGGCCGGCGGGATGTCAAACTTTGACATTTCCTGAAAAATTCATCGCAACAATTTATCAGAAACGAAGAAAATATGTTTTGGAAGCACTGTTTATCCCCGCTAAAGGACTTAGCGGCGATAGCTATCCCCACTAAAGTTAGCGTATATAGGATAAGTTGTTGTTGTAATTTAAATGCAAATTTCAAATGATCCCTATGTCCGCGTGCAAAGAAACACGGCTAGTATATCAATGATCCAAACATACGAATATATTCCTCGGTCCACCATGTATGCCCCACAGAAACTTTCATTCATTTTTTTCAGTTTGCATGATTATCGTCCTCATCAAGCGGATTTCAGAAATAATTGGTAAACAGATAAGCTCAAGTATACAGAGAAATAATAGAGTTGTTAGTGTCTATCCTCTTTGTTACTCTAGTGGCTTAATCGCAAAGTGAAGAATAATGGTATTCAAATAAGCGCTATGTTCTTTCTGGCTATTTTCGACAAATTGGTAAAAAGAAATTCGCATTCGTTTCGCCTCAGTACTGAGAACGGGGTTGCACACTTCGACATAAAAGATCTTTTGTACCGTATGGGCCAGAAAAAGTTTATAAACTAGTAGAATTTCTACTTTCCGTGTAAAGCGGACAATTTTACCAGTAGAAGAATTCTTTATGTCCTCGATGCTCATTTGTTCCCTGAAAAAGATCTTCTTTCTAATTCCATTAAGGGCTGGACATTCACATAAAAGTGTTCAGCTGACTCGTCCTCTTCAAGACAAAGTCGGCACTCAGGAGAGTCTGCTATTCTCATTTTGTTTGGATGATATCTTAAACCATGGTGATCAGTAAGGTACCTTACTCAGTTTTTGATATCATGCCTGCTGTTTAGGCATTTGCTGGCATTTTGATTGAAGGGCCGAATGGCTCATTTGGCCTGTCTTAGAAGACCTGGGATGCTTTCCCAAAGATAGATACATTTTTTATGTTCCCAGCTTTTTATTGCTGCCGTTGCTGCTGATCTAGGAGTGCAGCAGAAAGGTTCGGGGCCTAAAAAAGGTGTTTCTAAACCTTTTCTGACCAGTTCGTCGGCGTTTTCGTTACCTTCTACTCCGACATGACCCGGAACCCACCATAATTTGGTCTTGTTTCTTAATCTGAATGTTTGAAGGGTATTGAAGCAGGACATGACTGATTTGGAGTCAATGGTATGAGAGCTAAGGGCGTTTATAGCTGCTTGACTACCCGGCTCTATGGTTAGTGTGTCGGACTACTAATCGAAAGGTCCCCGTTTCAATTTCCGCCGGGGATAAGTAACATCTAGAGTTTTTTCCACTGCCCCGCCTCAATTGTCATGAGAAGCTTCTGAAATTTGCCGTTCGGATTCGGCTCAAAATTGGAGGTCCCTTCCACTTCGCAAAGAAAGTGGTTGGAGAAGCTAGATTTTAGGCACTGAACCTAATATTTTTTATTTATTTTTAATATTGTATTTTGCTCTTCCCTGCCACACCATTCTTCTACAACTCAAGAAATTAGTTCTCTTACTAGGGAAACAGCTTTGAGCTGTCAGAAAAATGTACAGAAAAAATCCACAAAATCCGTGACAGCCCAGAAGGAGCAAGAAATTTGAATAATAAACAAAATAAAAACAAAACATTCAACTAGAATAGATAATTTGGAAAATTTTGCTATTTTTATAAAATGAAAAAAGATGGCAAACAAAAACACCATAATAAACGGAGTTTGTCCGTAGATGTTTAAAATAGATAGCCGACCATTGTAGGTGTTGAAGGAGCGTCAAGTTGAAATTGGTGTGTGTACAAATATGTATTTTTTTTGATAGGTAAGTATTGTGAAATAAATGGGAGTCGGACAGAATCCCGAATTCCAAAAAACTATATAAAATGAAAAATGTGCCCTTTAAATTTGCATTTATCCCCTCGCACCTACTCCAAATTCGTTTATGGGATCTACTTGTGATACTTGGGTATTTTGGATTTTCGGTATTTCTGATTTTGGGTTTTCCGGATTGTGACCCCAACCCGAAATAAATAGAGCAATGCCATTCCTTTTTCTATCATTTCTACTTATTTCCAACTTAACTCCAAATTCATTTTAACTCATGAGCCGAAGGCCTGCATGGAGATTTTCAAAGCTTCTCTACGAACGAAGCAATCGAGATTCGTGTATGTTAAATCGTACCAACATCAAAGAACGAACCGACCAAAAGTTCATTCGATATTCGTTATAATAGTCGAAAATTGTCTACTTTTATCAGCAGTACTCGCAGTGGGATGCCGTATTTATAATGAGTATTTATAACCGCTCGAGCGAACTATTGGATATATTATTCTTATCGCTCATAAAGTGGTCGTGGCAAAAGTCCAAGTATGGGTTAATTGTTAAGAACTCTCTAAATAGTTTGTTCAATGGATTTTATCGATAAAACTAAGTTTTTGTAAAAAAAACGCCTCTTAAAACTGGGTGTGCCAAAAATATGTGTAGACAAATTGTTGAAAACGGCTATCTAAATACTACGAAGAATAGGACTTTCGTTTACAATGATTTCTTCAATAAAACGGTTTTTTATAATGGGCATGTTAGTGGGCGGATTTTAAAAAAATTTAAACATGAGCATTACGGAACCCTAGAGAGTATAATTATAAATATAACAAATTGGAGCTTCCTAGCTCAAACTTTGACTTTTAGATAAAACTGTTTTTTCTTCGATAAATTAGGTTTTGAGATTGCGTGTCAGTGGGCGTATTTTAAAAATTGTTACACTTGATTATTTCGGGGCCCTAGACTGTATATGGTTAAAATCTCTGCCGACGAACGGACGGACATGGCTACATCGACATTACTATCGATGCTGATCACGAATATAGTAACTTAAAGTGGTCTACGGGCAATATTAAGGTATGGTTGAAACTGTGAGTCACAACTAATGTACCCTTGGAATAGGGTATACAAATCCTGGAGTTGTTTCAGGTAGAGTTTAACGATATTTCTACCACAAGTGCTTAAACGAAATAGCCAGCTGTATACCACCCTTAGAACATTTCAACCACAATACCCGTCATGCCATGAATGCACATCAGTTTACCGTCAAGCCTTTTTCGGACGTATAGTGAATACAATGAATCTTTCCTTAGTCATTCAATACCCATTGTTATTTACAAGCATTTACAAACAATTCCTGTCGATCTAGCCATGTCCAGACGGAAGGAATCCGTCATCAAATTCGAGGCCTTAAAATTAATTAAAATATACTATTTTGTATAAGAACCAAGTGTAGAGATATTCAATTCCGGCCCCAAGCCCACGATAAAAAATATTGAACAACTTTATGGCGCCTGTAATGGCAGGCGAATATAATTGCAGCAACCCTCCAAAAGACAGTGTTTGTCCTAAAAGGCGAATAAGGGGCGAAATCACATCTATAGCCAATTGTATCATTCAAGTGAGTCTAGCTACACTTTTAATATCGTGAAACTGTGTGTGTGTATGCAAATCCTTGGGTTGAGACAACTGGAGGCAACCGGTGCGTAAAATCAAACAATAATCAATAACGGGAACATGTAGGCGTCGAAATCGAAAAAAGATAGGCAGGCAACATCACCAGCATTTGATTGACCCCAGATATGAAGTGATCCGAAACCGGGAGGTCTACCAATCTTCATTTAGGTAGAACTGGCGAACCCCGCATGCGGACAAATAGGAATGCAGCAAAGTGGGAGGGTTATGATTCATTTAATCCTGATCATAACCTCGCCGTGAAGGAAGAGGATGTGCTCAGTTTCCCTTTGAATTTTGATTGAGCTAGTGACCTTTCTCTTATCCAGAAATTTTCGGATTAGCGCCTTGTAGTGTGATTCAGTGCAAGTACACGAAACGTGAAATCCATTACATAACATGGAATCTCCCCCGTATAGCATTGAACGTGTCGTATGACATTCATTGGCTATCGGCAGTGATTCATGTTATGTGAGGGTTCACCTCAGTTCATGTGCTTGTCATTGTTTACAACTTCATTCTTTGCTTCCTCCATTCCTAATGTGGGCCAGATGGGTCGAGTTACCGTTGTGAACATTTGAGGCATTGTTCGTAGGGACCAAATTAATGATGAGTAATTGTAAGTGTAATTTTTATTGCTTAGAGATGTAATTATTAGATGTAAGAATTTGTATAAATAGCAAGTAAGAACAGAATAAAATTAGTCTAGAATCAACTCTTGACTCATTATTAACTGCGGCAGGAATTTGCCATCTAGTGAAGCGAGCTGTGCTTTAAACAGCATAGAAGAGCGTGCTACGCTACATATAGCTTAGGTGGTAGGCTCCGGCAAGAAATCTAAGAGGACATCACATGGCGATCCTGCCAAACTGTTGTTGAAATTCTAAGAATTCCAACCGGGAGGGGACCAAAATGAATATATTTGCCTCATTAACAAAGCTGAACATTAAATTTGTGAATTGATTCGCTCGGAAAGTATAAAGACGATCCGAACATATTTGCCTCACTAATAGAATAGTTAAAAAATAACAAATGCAATACGCGCAAGCAATGTACGACAAAACGTACCTAGACGCGATATTAAATATGAGTTTGAAGCAGTACGATAAAGTCAAAAACGAATAGAAGAGGAGGCAGTGACGGCGAAGATGATGACTCCAACAGTCAGACAAATGAAGAGGAGATGGAAGTGGACATACAAGAAGATGCATACAAAAAGAAACTACCCTTCGGAACAACATTTCCAAGCTTTAGGTTTCCAAATAATGGACTTTTATTAATAATGGAACATTAAATGCAAAAAAAAATATATTTTTTTTAAGCTATTTTTTTATATTGTAAATGTAATCTTAATTTTAAGCATTTTGTAATTGACTAATGTATAGAACGATGATTTTAATTTTTGTTTGAATAATCAATACTATTACAAAATATGTTAGGAAGCAGGTTATTCGCAATAGAATAAACCATGTCTAATAAAATTAATATAATCAATTATGAAACAGTGTGAGTATATAATAAAGTTACTAAAGAACCTAAAGAAAATCCAACTAGGGAATGCTCTGATGAATTTATAGCGGAGAAAAAACAAGAAATCCAAGAGATTTGGGATGAAATTTGTAATAATCCAGACATAGAGCATAGCCGTGTTTCTTTGCACGCGGATATAGGAATGGCATCAGAAAACGACTATCGCCGCTTAAGATTTCATCAAAAAAACTTGGCAGCACACATGCACCTATGACATGCACCGTGACACAGCTGTACGTTGTAGTTAAGAAATTTGTATTGAAAATCCTGAAATTGAAAATTATTTACTTCCGCCAATTGAAATTGATGCCAAGCATATTCTAAAATTATGAAAAACAATTTCACATTAACAGATTTGCTAAATTCAATTACCCTTAAAATGAAGTTTGAAAAATAATAATAATAAAATCACGAATAAAATATTCGGCGGGATGTGTGAGTGGGTTGGTGGGTTGTCAAACTTTGACATTTCCTGAAAAATTCATCGGAAGGATTCATCAGAAATGAAGAAAATGGATTTTGGAAGCACTGTTTATCCCCGCTAAAGGACTTAGGATAAGTTGTTGTTGTATTTTACATGCAAATTTCAAATTATCCCTATATCCACGTGCAAAGAAACACGGCTTATATACACGAAATAAAAACAAAATTCGATCAGATAGTAGAACAAATCTATACTTTGCTTAGACCAAAAATTACAGATCTACCAAATATAAAGTTAGCATCTGAAAACAGTGAAATATCAAAATTTGAGGTACTAGTAGCTGCCAAGCTCATAACAGAATTTAGTGTTCTAAACAACTGTCAAACTTTTTAGGACTAAAGGAATTTTATTATGACACATTAGAAGATGAAACTGAAAAAAAAAATTAATAAAATTTGTAATAGCGACAAAACTGACTGACCAGGTAAGAAACAGGCTACTTACACTAGAGAGCCAACCTGAAAAATTGACAGAATTTAAGAATATTTTGACATAGATTTATAAGCCAACAATTAACCCACTAAAAATATACAATGACTTAGCCAGACTACAGCAAGGGATTCAAGAAGTTAACCGGTTTGCAGAAAAGATAGAAATACTAGTTTCGCAGTTAAATGAGATCCAAATAGCAGAACAGGGGCAATGCAACAAAAAGGTAATAGTTAGTCTAAATGACCGGTTAGGACTTAATACTTTTAAAAGTGGACTAAATGAAGCAAGCAGACAAGTAGTGCAGGCATCAAGGGTTACGACTTTCAATGAAGCCGTAAAAATAGCCATTGAAGTAGAAGCTTCTTCCAATCAAAACACTGTAATGAGCTTCAGAACCAATTTTAGAGGTAGGTACCAACACAATCATGGTAACTATAGACCAAGATTTACAAACCCTAGAGACGCCAATACAAAACAACAACCAAAATTACCATGACGATAACAATAGAGGTAGAGGTGTTACAAGAGGGTACCACAACAACAATAGGGGTATTACAAGAGGGTACCATAATAACAATACTATGTCGGGAAACAGAGGTGTCCCCGGTCAGCAGAATCGGGGGAACCAAAGAAGGTATTAAACTCCTACGGGGAGTACGACACAAATTTCGTTACCATACATGTACAGAATTTAGGAAAGACTTTAAAAATTTTAATTGACACAGGTGCAGATATTTCAGTTTGTAAGAAATATCTGGTGAAAGAAATAAACAAGAACTCAGCATGTCAAATAAATGGCATAACAAACAAAGCAATATTCTCGAAAGGTGTATCAAAGTTAAAACTTGCACTAGGAGAAAAAGGTATCGAACATCAATTTCATGTGGTAAATGAAGACATAAATATAACAACGGACGGAATACTAGGAAGAGATTTTCTCAAAACGTACAATTGCAAAATAGACTACGAGACTTGCGTACTCATAATTCCATTGCAAGATGAAGAAATAATATTACCAATGAACATGGCAATGAGAAGTATCGGAAAATTGACAATTCCACCGAGGTCAGAAATAATCACAAGCATCGAAATAGATTTGAATCAAGACAGTGTCTTAATCGGCAATGAATTAAAAAAAGAAATCTTTGTATCAAACGCAATATTACCAGCTAGTGGAATCAAGCATATAAGAGTACTAAATACGGGAGATAAGGAAGAAATAATTGAGAATGCGATGATTGGTGTAGAACCGTTAAATAACTATAAAGTATTATCGAATATCATAAAACCCAAAGATAAAAAAAGGTTGCTGATTGCCCCCCGTCGCGTGCGGACGTGTTACTTTTTCTATCGCAATTTCGGTGCCAGTACATCGTCAAACATATGCACACCGGCCAATACAGTTCGCGAAAAAAAACAACAACAAAATCGCGCAGTGTGTGAACAAGCAAAAAAAAAAAATAAATCCACATAGAGCCAGTGCCGGTGGCAGTGGTGAAACAAAAAAATCAAAAACAAAAGCGAAAAAAGCAACGGCGTAGGGTATCCCTCCGTCCCCCATCCCACTTCATCACTGTTGCTCTTTCTTGACTATTGCATGTGTCGTTCGATTATCGTTTGGGCACTTGCAATGCTTGGGTAAAGGTAGCATCGGGCGAATAGCGGGGTCGTGAGTTGTTGATTTTGTTGGTGGACCAAAACAAATTACCGTACGGGTAGATTGTTTTGGAAATCTAACGTCTGTTTTCAATTCACGGCTTATGCTTAGTTAGCGTCGGAGTTGTGTTTTCTTTTATGTTTGTATTTTCTAATGTGTAGGAATTTCGTTGTGGATGTCAGCAACATTCGTGGGTTGAGGAAACATTTTTTTTCATTATACGCCCATGTTTTTCATAACAAACCAGCTGTTTTGGCAATTAGTGAAACCCAGGTTAGCGTTGGCTCTGATTTAACAGAGTTTAGTCTACCTGGGTACAACTTAGTGCCATTATTCTTTCCCCATCGCGGTATCGCCGTTTATATACGTAGTGACGTAGCCTATCAACTTCAGCCCCAGTATGGTCAGTGTTCCAATCCGGAATTTAATTTCATTTGGTTCAAATTTCATGTCCGTAGGCAATTAGTCCACTACTGTTTTATTTACAGAAGAACTTGGACAGACATTCAACTTATAATGAGTTTGATGCCCTGTCCGATTCCATTACAAGAATTGTGACCCTTCATCCTCGTTCTGAAATCGTTATTGCGGGCGATTTCAATATACACAATTCAGGCTGGCTTCGACATTCTAGTCAGACAACACCCGAAGGAAGGTACGTCGAGATCTTTGCTGAGGTAAATAGCCTGACTCAGCTTGTAAATGAGCCGACACGAATACCGGACATTAGCAGCCAAACTGCCAACACCTTGGACTTGTTTCTTACCTCTCACCCCGATAAATACGCTTTGAACGTATTATCGCCTCTAGGTTCGTCAGACCATTGTATCATATCAGCGAATTTCTCGTACTCCAACCACATAGTTAAAGAACAAACTTCAAAAAGAACCGTATGGCAATACAAGAAAGCCAATTGAGTTAAGAGTTTTAACTGGTCGCTGTGCTTCCTCGACAGCGACATGGATGCTGCTGCTGATATGATTACAAACATAATTCACCTGGGCATGAAATCTTTTATCCCTAACAGGATTAAAAGTATCAAACCCAAGGTTAACGCGTGGTGTGACTCGAGCTGCAAAGAGGCTATCAGGTTAAAAGAGGTAAGTTTTCGGCTATTCAAAGCCAACCCATCTGAGGAAAGCCGTAAAAAGTTTAAACGAGTCAGAAATGACTGCAATGACCACATTAATCGTGTCAAATTCTGCTATGACCAAAAGTTGAGGCAAAAAATACTACACAGTCCCACGGGTAGTAAAAACTTTTGGTCATTTGTTAAAAACATCAAGAAGTCGACCTCATCATCTGTCCCGACACTCATTTACAATGGCATTCCAGCTGTCAGCTCTATAGATAAGGCCAATCTGCTTGCTGCTCACTTTGCAGTCAGGTCAACGCTCCCAGATTGTGCTTTGTCTCCCCCTGTACTCGAGCGCGTAGAATTCTCCATGGGACCAATCCACTCTCGAACTCGTACAGTGGCTAGAGTACTTCAAGATCTTGACGTTCACAAATCCGCTGGTCCAGATGGTATTTCACCTATCGTTCTGAAGAGGTGTTCTTCTTCGCTGGCAAAACCATTGCGTAAGCTTTTCCATCTATCCTATTCTTCAGGACTCTTTCCGGGAAGATGGAAAACAGCATTTGTCCAGCCTGTACCAAAAAGGCGAATCTTCTTCTTCCTCCTCCTACCGACCAATTGCACTTACGTCCCTTCTTTCTAAGGTCATGGAAACGCTGATAAACCATCAGCTAATGAAATATCTTGAATCGCGAAAACTTCTTAATGACCGGCAGTATGGTTTTCGTAGCAACAGGTCCACTGGTGATTTGATGACATATCTAACCGAAAAGTGGAACCAATCTCTTCATCAAGGTAGTGAAAGTAAGATTATTGCGCTTGATATTTCAAATCAAATCATACTCTTCTTCAATGGATTAGAAATTACCTTTCGGACCGTTCAATTCAAGTTATTTTGGACGGTTTCAAGTCTGCAACTCACCAAATAAATGCTGGTGTCCCCCAAGGCTCTGTTCTATCCCCGACTCTCTTTCTCATTTTTATAAATGATCTCCTGTCTGTTACTTCTAATCCAATCCATTCCTTTGCTGATGACAGTACCCTCAGCTTCTCATATTCGTTTCTTGGGTCACGCCCCTCATCTTCGGGTGTGGAACTGGAACGGCAACGTATGTTAAGCTCAATAAATTCCGATCTTAACAGCATAACTCAGTGGGGTAAAACCAATAGAGTGGAATTTAATGCTTCCAAAACTCAATGCTGTCTCCTGTCATTAAAGCAAAACCCACACACACTGCCATTATCTATGAATGGCACTTACATCGTTGAAACCGAAAGACTTTCCATTCTCGGTATGTGTGTTAATGACAACCTTCGTTGGAATGACCACATATTCGATGTCGCCAAGAACGCCGCGAAATGTCTAGGCTTCCTTAAGCGTTGTAAGAAATATTTCACCCCTTCTGATCTGGCTACAATTTATAAGGCGTTTATTCGCCCGAAACTCGAGTACGACGCTCATATCTGGTCCGGTGCACCAATAACTTATTTGGAGCTACTTCACAGGATCCAAAAACGCGCGATAAAACTCATTGGCGACCGAGACATCGCGAGATCGATTGACTCTCTTAGTCATCGTCGTAATGTCTCCTGCCTGTCGTTATTTTATCGTTATTTCCACCATAAGTGCTCAAACGAAATAGCCAGTTGCATTCCTCCCCTTGAACATTTCAACCGCAATACCCGCCATGCAAGGAATGCTCATCAGTTCACCCTCAAGCCTGTGGTCGGACGTACAGTGAAGTTCAAAGAATCTTTCCTCAGCCGTACAACACGAATGTGGAATGCTCTTCCCGCTCCATTTTTCCTACACATTATAACCTACAGACATTCAAAACCAACGTGCATCGGCATCTCTCCTTTTCCTCTCACCCTAATTTCCTTAACGCCCGTTAAGACGTTCTCCATGACGAAAATGAAAAACTAACCATGAACAATTTCTATAAGCAACATATCTGTACAACAGATAATAATCCAGTTTATATAAAGAATTATAGACTACCCAATGCACAGCTAGAAGAGATACAAAAGTAAATGGCTGAATTATTAGAGAATGATATAATTGAAGAATCAGTCAGTCCTTATAATTCACCATTACTTATCGTGCCAAAAAATAGTCTCAACGAACTAACTAAATGGAGACTGGTAGTAGACTTTAGATCTTTAAACAAGAAAGTGATAGACGATAAATTTCCACTCACAAGATTAGAAGACGTACTAGATAAACTGGATAATGCAAAATACTTTTCTACTTTGGATATGACAAGTTCTTTTCATCAAATCCCTTTGAATAAAAATTCCAGGCCATTAACAGCATTTTCGACAAATGAAGGCCATTACCAATTCAAACGACTTCCTTTTGGTTTAAAAATATCAACAAACAGCTTTCAAAGGATGCTCTCGAGCTCTGAGTGGTTTACAAGAGTCAGCATTTCTTTATGTTGATGACATAATTATATTTGACAAAAACTTAAAAGAACACAATGAAAATCTGATAAAAGATTTAGGAAGACTGCGCAAATATAATTTAAAGCTTAATATAGAGAAATGTGACTTCTTAAAACCAGAAGTTATTTATCTAGGACATTTGATAACATCAAATGGAATAAAAACAGACCCAAAAAGTATGCAACCATAAAGTGGTATCCCTTACCAACAAACGTAGATGAGGTCAGGAGATTTGTAGCTTTTTGTAATTATTACAGGAGATTTATAAAAAAACTTCGCAGAAACTGCCAGGCCACTGAACCAAAGAAAAAGAAGCAAATATTCGCTTGGACAGAAGACTGTGATAAAGCTTTCAAGACATTAAAGCAAAATTTAATGGAGCCACCTGTACTTAGCTATCCAGATTTTAAAAAAACCATTCATACTAACTACAGATGCTTCAAATTTTGCTCTAGGAGCAGTACTGTCACAAGGTGATATTGGAACAGATAGACCTGTAGCATATGCAAGCAAAGCCCTTAACAAACATGAACTAAACAAACCAATCATAGAAAAAGAACTCCTAGCGATACACTGGGGAATAAATTATTTCAGACCCTATTTGTTTGGGAGAAAATTTATAGTTTACACGGATCACAGACCATTAGTAAGTTTATTCACGCACAGGAGTCCTTCATCTAAACTGACAAGAATACGCGTAGATTTGATAGACTACGATTTCGAAATAGTATTCAAGAAAGGAAAAATGAACACAAACGCTGATGCGCTGTCAAGGATAAAAATTGATTCGGAGATCCTAAAGGAGATGATACCAAACCACGCCATTGACGTACTAACAAGAGCAATGAAGAAAAATAAAGACGAGAAACCAGTTGAGAATTGTGCAAAAGCCTTGGACTCAAATACGGAGACTAGCTATGTACCTTCATATTTGGGACTGTACATCAATATCGGACATAAGGCGACTAATGAAAATAGACTTCAAAGAAAATAAAAGTAACGTTACAGAAAGAAGGAGAAATAAAATTAAAATAGCAGCAAACACTGTGATTGTAGAATTTAGCGATAAATCTTTATCAGAGATAAAATTGATTCTGAGGAAGCTAATATTCAATATGAACAATGCAGGTGTTAAAAAATTTGCGCTACCAGGAGATAGCCAAATATTTGAATATGTATGCATACAAGAATTTAAAGAACTATTTAACAAGCTGCAGGAAAATATGAAAGAAGATAAATGTCTGGACATAATATTATTTGAACCTCCAAAACAAATAAGAGATGAAAAAGAAATGCACAAATTGATAGCAGCTCATCATAATTCAAAGCTGGGAGGACATTGTGATATAAGGAGATGCGTCAATAAACTAAAGCAAAGATATGTGTGGAAAAATATGTACAAATTGGTAAAAAGATACATAAATAATTGCAAGACCTGTAATGAAGTTAAGGTAACAAGATATACTAGAGAGATTATGGTAATGACTGACACACCGAATACACCATTTGAGACAATCACTGTAGATACGGTAGGACCTCTGAGACCATCGAATGGTTACAGGTACATTCTGACCGTACAATGTGAGCTAACAAAATTTGTGGAAGCTTTCCAAATGGAAACTAAAGAAGCAACTACAATTGCGAAAACTATAGTTGAGACATTTATTTCAAAATATGGATGTTTTAGGAGACTTAAGACAGATAAAGGAACAGAATTCACAAATGAATTACTGAAGAACATTTGCAAACTCTTAAAATTAGAGAAAATAGTTTCAACCCATTTTCATCATGAGCCGTTAGGATCAGTTGAAAGAAACCATAGAGTCTTCAATGAATATATTATGAGCTTAGGTAACAAAGATAACTGGGAAGAGTGGCTACCTTATTATACATATTGTTACAATTCAATGCCACATAGTAGTACTTCATACTCACCATTTGAACTTATATTTGGTAAATTATGTACATTACCTTGTGAAATCTTAACAAATAAAGAGATAATATACAACATAGACAATTATCTGAACGAATTAAAATGTAAATTAAGATATTCGCATGAACAAGCTAAGAATAATCTGATACATGAGAAAATTAAAAGACAAAAAAGTCAAAAGAATGTAAATAAATCTAATTTTAAGGTAGGAGATTATGTGTACTTAAAAACTCAAAACAAAAGAAAATTTGACAAACCTTTTAAAGGACCCTTTAGAATAATTGCACAAAATGGCGTCAATAGCACAATACGACTAGAAAATAAGGAATGTGAAATACATAATAATAATTTAATTAAAGCTATAGACTGAATTAAGATCAGATAAAATAATTAACAATACAATATAAGTCTACCGTAAAGCAAACTTACACTAAGCCAAATGACATTTATTTAAATTTTAAGAAATGTAAACAAATATCATTTAATTTTTGGGGGAAGGATGTAGTGTGATTCAGTGCAAGTACACGAAACGTGAAATCCATGTCGTATGACATTCATTGGCTATCGGCAGTGATTCATGTTATGTGAGGGTTCACCTCAGTTCATGTGCTTGTCATTGTTTACAACTTCATTCTTTGCTTCCTCCATTCGTAATGTGGGCCAGATGGGTCGAGTTACCGTTGTGAACATTTGAGGCATTGTTCGTAGGGACCAAATAAATGATGAGTAATTGTAAGTGTAATTTTTATTGCTTAGAGATGTAATTATTAGTTGTAAGAATTTGTATAAATAGCAAGTAAGAACAGAATAAAATTAGTATAGAATCAACTCTTGACTCATTATTAACTGCGGCAGTAATTTGCCATCTAGTGAAGCAAGCTGCGCTTTAAACAGCATAGAAGAGCGTACTACGCTACATATAGCTTAGGTGGTAGGCTCCGGCAAGAAATCTAAGAGGACATCACAGCCTGTTGTACATTCTGAAGAGAAGCTATCGCCGATAATGCCATGCTCCTTATGCGTTCTGTATCACAAATTCGGCATACACGCTGACATATAAGCAGTATTTGTAGACTCGTTAATTAGGTTAGGTTAGGTTAGGTTTATGTGGCTGTCGGCAGAAGCCGACACACTTAGACCAAATTAGGTCCATTGTGATACCACGTATGTATTTATCTACCTCAACTCTGTAGATGGGACTGGCCAACGACACGCGGTTGTTCTCAAACGGTCAACCATCTACGTACTAACCGCGCCCAACGTCGTTTAATTGCGGTGATCTGACGAGAACCGATTAACTCGACGTGGTATGGTCGTTGGTTAATGGTTCGTTAATTACTATCATCTCAATCCTTACCAGATCATTGATTTGGCTTTTTTATACATATCATTATTTTTTGCAGCATTTTGCAGAAATAATCATTTGCAATTCGAATGAAGTCACCGAAAAGGATCCACGAGAAGTTTTTGCAACTTTGAATGGTACCCTACATTCAGGTACCTTTCACTGTGTACCTGTAACTCAATTTAAACCACACAGACGTGATCCACTCTATTGTGAAGATTGTTCACTTCAACTAAATTATGAAGTTTTGCGGTAAGCTAAATACCCTATTCTTATTTTAACAAAACAGTTTATTATGTATTTGCAAATTCGTTTAATAGAAAAATCCGGCACCCTGGCATAGCTCTTTTAATGGGTATAACAGTTGATAATAAGTGCGCTTTGGATTCTTTAATATTGGAACCATTGAATTATTCACTAAATCACTTCATACATAAAGAGGTAAGACAACGTTATAAGAAAACAATTATGTTTACATAATGTCCAGAGATTAACAAATAAATTTACCGTTGTTATTAGGGCGGCTGTATACCGACCTCAGTTTGCCTGCAGTACACCTATCAGATAAATAATGCAGTGACTTATTTACATAAACATGGACTGGTCCATTCAAATATTTCAACACATAGCATCGCAATGTGTCACTTATCAAAAGCAGTCAAACTAACATCATTTGAACTTACAACAACTCTCAACGGAGACTTGCGAGACGAGTTATTGGCCGTCTTTGAGAATGGTAAGTAATGCCTTTATAAAAACTTTTAGTAATAGCAAACTTGTTTTAATGTAAATGCACTCCACGACCACGATAAATAAAACAGAGGTGTTAATTATCCTTTCCAAATGATGCAAGATGAATTAATTTTAGACTACCACTTATCTCTAAATGCTGTATACCACATCAGATGAGCTATAAGAGAAAGTTAACTTCCACATTCCCCGCCCCCTAAGCAGGGTTGACGTTGGGTACCCCAACGGGTCAATTTCCGTCTATTGGACACCGTGTCTCCACTTTTGCAAAAAAAAATGTGAATTTGACAATTTTTAAAATATGGGACCCTTTTTCCCACTCTGAATTTGACCGAACTACCTGGTCCTGAACACGGCCCGCATGCATGCGTTAGCTTTTGTATATGCCAGTATGGAAATCTAGTGGAAATAAATCTTACACCCCGACAACTACCAAATATTATCTGTACACTGCACTCGCTGGCGTTTTGCCATAGGTGTGTTTCTTTGAGAAATGTATCCACAGGAGTGCTCGAATTTACACGTTAAACAACAACAACATTGTATCGCCAGCAATACTGGGGATAGCTGTCGATAACATCCACAGCAGGAATGCATTAGATACATGCTGCAAATAAACACCATAATTTGTGTTGCAAACAAAAATGTATGGCTGCTGGCAATATATTCTCGTAATCGTTCTTACATAATCGGAGACTCATTCTTTGGGGTTATAGGAGGATTCTCCATTTCACTTTTATTATTATTAAGGATCAGAGCAGCAGACACGCTGCTGTAATCTGTTTTTTTAATTTATTTTTTGGGAAGGCGTTTGTTGGTTTTTATTTGTTGCGATCCCCCCATGCCATCATGCGGGGCTGTGGTGATGGGTACGGTTCCTAATGAGCTTGTTTTTTTTTATCCACGAACATTCCGTGCAATCGTAGAAATTTTTGCTAAACTACTTCCTGGCAGTGGCGTGGCGTGGAAAATGTTAAATGGTAAGTCGGAAAAAATATGCACCTGCAAACGCTTTCTGAAATTATATTGTGTACTGCAAATCGCATAGAAGTAAAGCAATTCAAGCCAATTTTTTATATTTCAAGTCATTTGAGCTTAAATTTACAATGAACCTAAAGTATAATAAAAGTGGCTTCGAAAGAAACCTTTTTGGCAGATGCAAATGCTGTACCTTAAAGAAAATTGATAGTAAGTAATAAAAAAAAGGAACTTCATAAATCACGGTTTGTTAAATAAATAAATACATAAATAAAAATTTAAATTAAAAAGCTTCACGCATAATATTTACAAAAATGTATAGATTTTATATCTATAATATATAAAAATATTTTAATATATAAAAATATTTTAAAAATAGATTTTGTTCAAAGTTAAAAAGAGAAAATATTAATGATTAATATTTTTTAAAATCAAAAACAGTAGAATTTGGAAAAAAATGTGAAAAGTTTTGTTAAATATTTTTTTTTAATTGTACTCTAAGTCTATTCTTCTACCTTTTTTTACGTATTCTGCAAGAACTCTTTCATAAAAGTTAGGCCTACTTTTTATTTTTAAAAGGAGTCGCTTTTCTATGGATAAAAGTTTTAAATCAGAAAGCCTGTCTTCTCCTTGAGAATTTCTCAAATATGTATGAACTCTTTTCAGAGTGGAAAAAGATCTCTCCACGGAAGCAACAGTCATTGGTAGTGTTAAAAATAGTCCACTTAATTTTAAGATTTGGGGAAATGTTTCACACAATATTTCACTTCTTAAATGTTTATAGAGGGATAAAACGTCAAGTGGTTGAAGTGAAGACGTAGTATAGAGAACTTTCAGCTCATTTTTTAAACCTGCAAAATCGAAAATTCCAGGGAAAAATTAATCACCGAAGATATTTTATCATCTGGGCTTGACTGAGCAAAACGACTGTATTTTGATTTATTGAGTAAATCCAAAAAAATTAAATCCGTGAAAGATTTATATCGTGTCTTAATTTGAGATATAATATTGTCCTTCATTTCTACAAAAAGGCGCTTATAGTGAGTCTTTAAATCAAAATCAAGTAATCGGCGTTTCCGTGGAGGTTCAGCACAATCATTTATACTTTCAAAAATTAAATCAAATTTGTTTAGAAACTCAGTAGAAAGCCAATACTCAAAACACTCGATTTCTCGCTTAGAAACTTCAACATCTGTTTGTTTATTTTGTATTAAATTAAACAATACATCGGTTTTAGCAAATATTTCGGAAACCGCGTGCAGTAAAAAGCAAAAATCTTTCCCTTCTAACTTAAGCAATAAACTTTCGGCCATTGAATGTGCGTCAGTGTCCCATTCTTTTGGATGGTCTAATATTTGCTTAAAAGTTTCAATAATATCTAATCTACAGTTAAAAATAACGTTAACTATTCGAGAATGGTAATGCGAGCGAGTTTCTGATACTCCCGGCATGCGTCCGTTTGCTATTTGTTTTAAAATATTTGAACGTTTAGTTGATTTATTAAAGAAGCGTACTATTGTGTTTATATTGGCAAAAAAAACTTTCAATTCAGGTATATTTTCCAGTGATTGAGATAACACCAAATTTAAAACATGTGCGTAGCAAGAAATAAAATAAGCCATTGGACAAGCATCCAGGATTTTTTTTTAACACCACCTACTTCCCCTGACATAACTGCGGCCCCATCGTAAGATTGCCCAACTAATTTCTCCTTGCAACCGTATACATCAAGTATATTGAAAATGTGTTTTGAGAGCTCATCGGCATTTCGACTCTCACTCACGTCAAAAAACCCAAGAAACCTTTCCTCTACTCCTTCCTCCGATTAGTAATGCATAACGGCACTAAGTTGCTCCCTATGGCTCATGTCTGGTGTTTCATCAATCATGTTGGACACAAATCGCGTTTCACTTATTTCTACTTTAATTTCGCATTTGATCACTGCGGCTATACTTTATATTAAATCGTTTTGGATGTCATTTGATAGACCCGAAAAAACCGGATTACGTGCACTTGAACACTGTTCCAAATGAGAGTCCATTAACTGGTCATACTTACTCGTAGATAAGTATAAAAGTGTTTCGACATAATTGCCACTATTATTAGAATCTGGCTTTTCATTATGACCCCGAAATGCTTGTTCCTGTTTGCCTAAAAGAACTACCGTATCTATAAAACGTTCCATTAGTTTACGGTTTCTATCAACTTTTTTGTTGTGAGCTACAAAGGAATTACCTAACGAGGTTTCAATACGATCAGTACCGAATTCGTGGAAAGATAAACAGCTACGAATGTGTTTTTCCGTCTTGACATGTTTATTTGCCGAATTAATTAAATTGTTTATGTCAGCGTAGGCCGTGCGACTCCAAACACTAGGAGAATTAGAAAAAAGGAGGCAAGGAAAACAAAACATTTTATTGAGCTTACAACTACCAGTCAACCAAGTATATTTTTGATATATGGATGCGTTGAAATGCGAAACAAAACCATCCTTGCGCTTATAATCTATTTTCATAGAAGGAGTAGAGCGTCCTATCTCTATAACTTTTTTTTTTTTAACAAAACTCAACTTACAAAAATAATTTTCTTCTTCCAAAAGCAAATCTACTAAACAATAATTTACTGTTAATAATGCCATTTTCTCCTTTGCTGAATCTAACTGAAAACAAAACAATTTAAACTTTTCACACTTCTCACACTTTTCACTGTTTTCGATCACTTTAAATAATTATATATTCAGCCAGGTTCCACATTTCACTTTCACTCGAAATGAAATCGAAATCGAGCGAAAATAGATTTTGGTGTTCTACATTTCACTTTTATCGTTATCGATTTCAAATTTTTCGAAATTGAAACAAAGTGAAATTGGCAGGTTCCACAATTCGATTTTATCGATTTGAAAGTGATTTCAAATCGAGCATTTCCATCAGTGTGAAATAGTGGAAAAAGACGATAGACGTGTTTGAAAATGTAAGTAAATAATAATAATAATTACATTAGAGTAAAATTCTTTCCATACATTTTTTAAAAAATTACATATTTAAAAAGGGGAAAGCATAAGAATACTTCACAGGATGCAATATTCATTAAATTTATGTCGATAAATAAGGACCTTTCTAGAGGATTCATGAAAGGCGATCGTGTTGTTGCAGATGGTCTTTGTAACGAGCTAAAAAACGATCTTAATTGCCACGGTCCACCCCAGAAGGACGTAATTGACTGAACTGAGTTTTTGTTGTTTTTGTATAGCCTTTTCAAATAAAGAGTATACCATTAGCAATATGGTTTCTTATTTGGCTGGCTTTATTGAAATTTGCAGCTTCTTCCGTAAATTCGTCGTCTTCTTCAATTTCACTTGCCCCTACCTCAAAACTCTCTTCTTCTTCATTTTGTAGCTTAAAGTGTCTACAAATGTTGTGCAACACCACGGCAATTACCACAGCACTCATTTTTTAAATAAATCGCGAAAACGAGACGAAATTTAAAACAAACAAACTATTTATTACAAAAAATATATTTTTGCGAGGTTCCAAATGACAGATAAGCTGTTTTTAATTTCACTTGAAGTGATTTCGAAAAAGTTTCGAATATTATAAAATGTGTGAAATGTGGAACACGGAAAACAAATTCACTCGATTTACAATTTCACTTTCGATTTCATTTCACTCGTTTTCTGGAACCTAGCTGATTGCACAACAATAATTCCACTCAATATTACTTTAAGTTACACATCGCAGTCTGTTTCACAACTGAATTTTTCAAACAGAACTCACCTCAGCTACATACAAAACTCGCCAAATAAGTCGCTGAAAAGCGGGTTATATTTTTGCATAAGGAAGCGTGTATCAAACAGAGAGGAGTCAAACGCGGTGAACGATAAGGGGAAAACAAGGAAAGAAAGCCAATTTGTTCTAACCAGCCACATATTTCATAACGCGAAAATTTCCGGGTTACTCAGCCAGGTTCCACATTTCACTTTCACTCGAAATGAAATCGAAATCGGTCGAAAATAGATTTTGGTGTTCTACATTTCAGTTTTATCGATATCGATTTCAAATTTTTCGAAATTCAAACGAAGTGAAATTGGCAGGTTCCACAATTCGATTTTATCGATTTGAAAGTGATTTTAAATCGAGCATTTCCATCAGTGTGAAATAGTGGAAAGCAGACGACAGACGTCTTGGAAATGTAATTAAATAATAATAATAATTACATTAGAGTAAAATTATTTCCATATATCGATCATACTATCAGAAAGCTCCAAAAATTTGTGGACAACATACAAAGTATTTTGGAAACAAAAAATGAAGAAGCACAGAGGCACAATATTGAAATGGAGAACTGTCATCAAGAAGAAATTCTAATAAAAAAAAGGAAATTAGAATCAAAAGAAATGAAGCTCGATATTTATAAGAGCTAAAACGTAAATGGCGAAAGACTTGCATTTTTAAGAACTTATAATCACTTTCATGTTCCTTTTTTTTATTTATCTAATATTTGTACTGAACTGAGTTTTTTGTTGTTTTTTTATAACCTTTTCAAATAAAGAGTATACCATTAACAGTATGGTTTCTTATTTGACTGGCTTCATTGAAATTTGCAGCTTCTTCTGTAAATTCGTCGTCTTCTTCAATTTCACTTGCTTCGTTCCCTACCTCAAAACTTTCTTCTTCTTCATTTTGTAGCTTAAAGTGTCTACAAATGTTGTGCAACACCACGGCAATTACCACAGCACTCGTTTTTTAAATAAATCGCAAAAACGAGACGAAATTTAAAACAAACAAACTATTTATTACAAAAAATATATTTTTGCGACGTTTCAAATGACAGATAAGCTGTTTTTAATTTCACTTGAAGTGATTTCGAAAAAGTTTAGAATATTTAAAATGTGTGAAATTTGGAACACGGAAAACAAATTCACTCGATTTACAATTTCACTTTCGATTTCATTTCACTCGTTTTCTGGAACCTAGCTGACTATGCTTTGTTTTGCTATCGCTTTGCGTATGTGTTTCTTATGGGGTATGGAGAGGAGTATGTGATGTTGGAGAATAGGCATGCAATGGTGTGAGTATTCGTGTGCGTAGAGCAGTAGAACGATATGAGAGCAGGTGAATAGCAGGTGGTGGGTTGGTAGAATTTGTTGCTTGCAAGTGCAGGTGTAGGAAACATACAAATCTTCAGTCATATTAATAGAAAAACACTATCCGCTCCTTAACACACGAGTTAGCTGGCACACGGATAGCGAACTTGTCTATAGGATAACTTTTCTGATTAATAAAAATATTTGTCCCCTGTGTTAGATGTTTGCTCATCGCCTACAATACGGCAGCACTTAACCAAATTATATTCAAAAATCGAGTGTATCTGTCATATTTCATCAGTTGACACTCATTTCTGTGTATTCCATTCCAATATGATGGGACTACTATGGAGTAAACGCATTATGAAAGAGTAATATTCCCAAATGGGTGACAGTGTTCTCTCTCATCCTCTCATTGTTTCTACACATACATGCGCATCCTCTCAATTTGTGAATGCATGAACTACAATCTGAGAATGTGTGAAGTTATTCGCTGCTTATACGCCGAATTCAGTGAGTTAAGTTATCCACTCGTTATCACATGTCAGTGAAAGCTAACACACGTTTATTAATCAAAATTAAGAGTTAACAAGTGTGCTAGTGCTAACTCGCCGCTATCCGTTGTTTATTAATACGGGGGCTTATGTTTATATACACACATTAAGATGCATGTTGCTTGTTGGATTGAAACATTGTTGAAAGGTAGAATTTTAAAAGGTAACCCGGCGTGAATCGAGTTATATGGGCGTCTCGCTACTGCTTCTTGGTAATATGTCGCTAACTTTTATCTTTTTATCAATTTGTTATTTTGGTTTTTTTTTTTTTCTTTATTAACTTTGTTCAATTATTTTTGTTTCTCGGAATTTTTTGCCCGTATTCGAGTCGTCAACATCGGAGATCGCGAACGCAGTTATGTCCGTCGGAGTCTGCTGTCATACTTCTCAAAAGAAAGGGACTATTATGCCCTTCCCGTTCGCCCTAGCGGACAATTTTTACCTCTCTGTTAACGTGCAAACTTTCATACCAAAACGAATGGCGGTTTTGAAGTTTCTTTTCAAAAAAATAAAAAAAAAAATTACCTAGCCGTAAAAGGCAACATTAAAACATAGGGACGGGCTACAGTCCGCTTGGGCGAACTGTTGGATACCCTATTCTTATTCCTATCCCTCATAAGTGCGCATGACAAAAGTCTAAGTATGGTTGAATTGTTAAGAACGCTCTACATATTTTGTTATATAACATTTAAAGGATTTTATCAAAAAAAAACGCTCCCTAGCTCAAACTTGGGTGTTTCAATAAAATTGTTTTATTTAATTGTGGGCGTGTCAGTAGGCGGATTTTAAAAAAATTAACACATGAGCATAAAGGGCCCCTAGAGAGTATATATTATAAATTTCAGCTCCCTAGCTCAAACTTTGAATTTTCAAAAAAAAGAAAATTAATGGTGGGGCCAGTGGGCGAATTTTGAAAATATTTACACAAGAGCATAAAGGACCCATAGAGAGTATATATTATAAATTTCAGCTCCCTAGCTCAAACTTTGGATTTTCAAAAAAAATTGTTTTATTTATTTGTGGGCGTGTCAGTGGGCGGATTTTGAAAAAAATTTATCCCGAGCAGTTTTAGGAGTCATAGATCATATATAAAAAATTTCAGCTTTCTAGCTCAAAATTCGATTTTTTCCAAAATTTTGTTTTTTTTTGAGTTTGTGGGCGGATTTCAAAAATTCGTAAACTTGATTATTTCGGGACCCTAGAGAGTATATGGTTAAAATTTCAGCTCTCTAGTTCCAGTTTAAAGGCCTAATTTTTGCCGACAGACGGACGGACGGACGGGCATGGCTAGATCGACATTACTATCGATGCTGATCATAAAAATAGTAACTTTTAGGGGTCTACGGGCAATATTAAGGTATGTTACAAACTATGCGTCAAAATTAATATACACTTAGAATAGGGTATAAAAATGGTGTCTATATTGAAAGTGATAATTTTACTATGCATTTTAAAGTGATAGGACTCAAAATATTTGTATTAAATTTTAGCTCACTTGAATAGAACCCCCCCCCCCCTCCCAATATAATATTAGTTTTCAAATGCAAGCCAAGGCAGGTAGTTATGCAAAAGTTGTCTCTAATATATTTTAGTTATTTTAAAATAATTACAGTCAAAATTGGACGTGGTAAATCATTGACCGGGGACGAGAAAGCTAAAATCAAAGCTTATCGCGAGTGTGACTTGTCTATTCACCAAATAGCTAAAAAAAATGCAGCGAAGCCGCAAGGTAATATCAACATTTCTGCGCAATGAGTCCAACTATGGTAAAAACATGAAAGGGCGAACTGTTTGTGCTGTTACCGCTGCTGACAAAAGAGCAATTTTGGGACTCGCGTCAAATTCGCACGATTCTGCAGTCAAAATAAAAGAAAAAACTAGTGTTATAGCTAGTTTTTCTACGGTAAAGCGGGTTATTTCAAAGGCTAAGCACTTGAAGCGTTTAAAGTTAAAAAAAACCACCGCTTAACCCGTCCCGTAAGGAACAACGTCTTTGTTTCTGTCGCGCTAACATAAGCTGGAGTAAGGAATGGAACCGTTTTGTTTTCTCCGATGAAAAAAAATTAATGATGAGGGTCCTGACGGATTTAACTATTACTTCCATTATTTGCGAAAAAAGGAGCATCAATTGGATCGATTACACAGCCGAGTGGGCGGTGTTATGGTTCGGAGAGCCATGACGTACTATGGCACTTTAGAATTGCAGTTTCTGACTCCCCGTATGAATGCGCAATCTTACATTGGCGTACTCGAGAAGGTTTTCCCTTCTATGAATGAGTTGTTTGGTGACTTGCCGTGGAAACTACAACAGGATAATGCACCAATACACAACGCCAGAGTGGTAAAACTTTACCTTAAGCGCCAAAATGTCTCAATTTTGGACTGGCCATCATACTCGCCCGATTTGAACATCATCGAAAATGTTTGGGGCTGGCTTGTTCGGAAGGTCTACGAATCAGACGAACAATATTCAAATAAAAAACATAGGGACGGGCTACAGTCCGCTTGGCCGAACTGTTGGATACCCTATTTTTATTCCTATCCCTCATAAGTTGGCGTGACAAAAGTCTAAGTATGGTTGTTATTATTATTTTGTTATATAACATTTAAAGGATTTTATCAACAAAAAAACGAAGCTTTTGTAAAAAAAAAACGCTCCCTAGCTCAAACTTTGGTTTTTCAATAAAATTATTTTATTTAATTGTGGGCGTGTCAGTAAGCGGATTTAAAAACAATTAACACATGAGCATAAAGGGCTCCTAGAGAGTATATGTTATAAATTTCAGCTCCCTAGCTCAAACTTTGGATTTTCAAAAAAAGTTTTTTTGTAAATTGTGGCCAGTTTGTCAGTAGGCGGATTTTGAAAATATTTACACATGAGCATAAAGGGCCCCCTAGAGAGTATATAGTATAAATTTCAGCTAAGTAGCACAAACTTTGGATTTTCAAAAAAAGTTTTTTTTTTTAAATTGTGGGCGTGTCAGTAGGCGGATTTTGAAAATATTTACACATGAGCTTAAAGAGCCCCTAGAGAGTATACATTATAAATTTCAGCTCCCTAGCTCAAATTTTGGTTTTTCAATAAAATTGTTTTATTTAATTGTGGGCGTGTCAGTGGGCGGATTTTTATCTCCCGAGCAGTCTTAGGAGTCATACATAGATCATATATAAAAAATTTCAGCTTCCTAGCCCAAAATTTTGTTTTTTTTTTGAGTTTGTGGGCGTGTCTGTGGGCGGATTTCAAAAATTCGTAAACTTGATTATTTCGGGAGCCTAGACAGTATATAGTTAAAATTTCAGCTCTCTAGGCCCAGTTTAAAGGCCTAATTTTTGCCGACAGGCGGACGGACGGACGGACGGACGGGCGGATATGGCTAGATCGACATTACTATCGATGTTGATCATAAATATAGTAACTTTTAGGGGTCTACGGGCAATATTAAGGTATGTTACAAACTATGCGTCAAAATCAATATACCCTTAGAATAGGGTATAATGAACTTATAGAAGCAATTTAATGTAGCTTAGCCTCCATTTCATTGGATTATATCAAGAAACTGTATGATTCTCTGCATAACAGAGTTTTTGAGGTTATTCATAACCAGGGTGGAAGCACCTATTACTAATTTTTTTTATTTTGTTCTTAAATTTAATTAAAATTGTGTTCCTTAATACTTACCTAAACTTAAGAGTGATAAACTATTCTTAAATGCATTTTTTATGTGGGGGTTCTATTCAAATGAGCTAAAATTTAATACAAATATTTTGAGTCCTATCACTTTAAAATGCATAGTAAAATTATTACTTTCAATATAGACACCATTTTTTATTATGTTTTACAAAATTTAATAAACTTGAATTGAAAAAAGAAATTAAGTTGTTTCCTTTATTAGTTTAAAAGTTATTGAACTTGAAAGTCTAAGCAAAGTGGGGGTTCTATTCAAGCGAGCGGCACTGTATGGTGATCATGTTGAAAAAGAAATCCACGGTTAGGTTAATTTTTTTTAATAATATAATTGAAGAAGTCCACGAAAATGAACATTGTTTTCCCGACAAAATCTTTTAAAAACGTATACAAACAGTTATGTAAAACAAAATATATAGACGATGTCCTCCTTAAAAATTCAACCATACTTTTGTGACGTCCACTTTTTGGGGGATGGGAATAGGAATAGGAATAGGAATAATGTATCCAAGATCTCGCCCAAGCGCAGCCTTTCGTTTTGTTTTTTGTATCAGTCGCTTAAGAACACATGCAAAATCTACCTGTTGGACATTTTAAAGACAATAAAAAACTAAAGATTTGTTTTTTTTTTAAATAGCTTCAAACTTTGTTTTTTGACTTTAACGGTGTTTAGTAATAGGTACTGCCTCCCTATTGTTGAATCACTTCAAGTAGTCTGTTATGTGGAGATTCATTAAGTGTCTCTAAATAATTGAAATCTCGGACCATGCTCATTTTATGGCTTTAATTATCTCGTTCGTATTATTATAACGTTGACTTTCCTTAAAAGCCATCCCCACACGTTTCCCAAGATGTTCAGGCCAGGCGAATATAATTGCCACAATAATAGGACTACATTTTCGGTAAGAACACGTGCTTTTGTTGTCCTTACGGTACGTGCAAAGGCATTATGCTGCTGGAAAGTTCATCGTTGCTACCGAACAATTTCAATGTGCAAATGACGACAGCTGTTTCCAGTATAGATTTAAAGGTATTGCAGCTATCTTTGCGCTTGGAAAATCCAATTCTACTATATTTCAAATTTATTCGTATAGACTATAAAGGTAAGATTAGACTGTATGCCGAGTTGGCATTCAAATGACCACAGGCAAATGACAAGATTATCTGTCAAATGACCAAAAGTCAAGTCAAGCGCTGTCAAGTTAGTACATATATTAGACTACGTGACCACAATGGGCATTTTGGTAATTTTTGCCCTGCTGGCCATTAAAGGCATTTGTTGTTATATTATCAGAGTTAGTTGTGGTAACGCCGTACATGTTAAAGATAATCGGAAACATTAAAGTAATACCTAGGTATTACACAACAAATACTAAACCATGCACTAATTAACACTGAACAAAAGTACAATAAAAATGTAATTATTAAAACAATTTACGGCAAATGTTATCCAAAAATGTTATTATTATCATGCAAAAATGTTATTATTGATGTATTAAATAAGTGCACGCTTGGAAAAGATGACAATTTTCAGATGACAAAAATGACAGCAATGCCATAACCAAATTTCAATAAATTGCATATGGTCATTAGGTCATTATACTGGCATTCGTGCTTATTGTCCGATTACACTGCATGCAATTTTGTCATTTTTATCTGTCAAAATCAGCATGGTCATTTGTGGTGTTCATTTGAGATATGCCGATTACACTGCATGACCCTATTTTGACAGCGAGAACTGCCAAAAATGGGCATTAAATGCCAACGTGGCGTACAGTCTAATCTTACCTTTATACAATAAGATGCAATATCTTCTGAAACAGTATAATTAATTGATTCATTTACAAATTGCGTTAAAAAGTTACAACAAGAAAAAAAAAACCAACAGGTTTTGTAAAAATTAAAGTCAATTTAAAGAAATCATAAACTGATGTAATAGAAATTCATAAAAACAATGAAAGAGAAGAAAAAGAAAAAAAGGAAGAACAAGTTTGCATAAGGAAATAAGTAATAAAAATAAGTCATAAAAAAGAACAATCATCATTACATTACATTACATTAATGTCTCCAAGTTCGTATTGAGTTTCATCTCGAATAGCGTTGGACAGCCTATCATCCTTATAGAACGGGGAAGAGAGCTCCACAGACGTATCGCATTTAAAAAAAATGGCGTCCGGATATTAAGAAGGTGGCACAAGGTTTAACGATCTTAGAGAATGCGACTGGCACATCTTATTGTTAAGGTAAGGTGGTTGACGTGTTTGCAATATACTGTCATTGCGGGTGGCAATGGTGCAGTAGTAGTGTATTCGCTTACGGAATGGAAGGTCGTGCGTTCGAATCCCGGCCAAGTCCATTACTTTATACCGAATACATGAAGTCGTTATCTCCCTAAGTAACTTAGACACCACCCGTGGAGAAAAACCCTACAACTGCACCGAAACACTTCTTTCCTATCTCTCTATTCTTTCTAATACCAAGTAGCTTACACTGTGTTCCTAGCATTATAAGGGTCTGTAACAACAGAAAAAAAAATCCCTTTAGCGTAAGCAAATTATAAAAAAAAAAAAAAAAAAAAAAACTGTGAAGACGTGTTAACATTCTTTCAGCCTTATTGCGAAGATCAATCGACAATTGATAATTGACTATTTTCAATGTGTGCTATTGTGAACGAACGATTCATTTGGTATTTTTGTCAATCGCATTTTTTTAATTGACTGCGATTAACAAAATCCTTTAGAATCGTTCGTTTACAATAGCACACATTGAAAATAGTCAATTATCAACTGTCGATTGAGCTTCGCAATAAGGCTCTTTGCTTAAACATATTTTCAAGAGTAATACCATATATTGATTTGGAAAATCGAGAGACGTGATCATGCTTTCTTAATCCGAAGATAAACCTGGCTATACCATTGTACGCAACATTAAGTTAACGCTTGTGCTCATAATCACAATTGTAAAAAAGTTCACATCCGCAAAGCATATAATAGGGATAAGTAATGTTTTGGCTAAGACGATTCTTGTTTTTAAGGGCGTAATTTTATGGTTTGTCCAAAGCATACGAAGTCCTCCATAAACTCTCCTGATTGTCAATCTGATATCCTTACCCCAAGAAAGTAAAAGTTATACCAAGGTTTTTAGCAGAATCGACAAACGCAATTTGATTGTGTTCAAGGTATATTTTGGGAAAGTCAGGCGTATCAATGGAATTTCTGGAAATAATCAAGCACTTTGACTCAAGTGGATTTAAGCATAGTCCATTTTTTGTAGATCTTCATTAACCTCAACTGTTGCATTTTTGACCAAACCTAGTGGAAAGGTTTTCGTATCTGAACATCATCAGCGCACATATCTACTTCAGTGTTTTGCAGACAATTTGGTAAATCATTTATGTGCATAGAAAACAAAAGAGGTCCTAGTATTGAACCCTGTGGGACTCCTCGGCTGAGATGAGAAGTTTAGATACGGAGCAGTTTGCTACGACTGCCTGAGATCTGCAATAAAGATAGGACTGTATTAACCTTGTCGAGATAAAGGAGAAATTAAACTGATTCATTAGCTTACTACACAGGACATTATGGTTGACTGTGTAAAACGCCTTAGGCAGATCTAGTAAGATGAGAAAAGTTACATTGCCACTGTCGATAGCTTGTCTTATGTTTTCAACAACATGAATAAGAGTTGTGGTACAGCTATGTTTGGCACGAAATCCGGACTATATTTGCGGAAAATATTTGCGTATCTGCGTATTTAATATCCTTTCCAAGACTTTTTAAACAGAAATGGTAGAACAATTGGTCTAAACTCTTTTTTGATTTTTTGCAATTGGTATAATCTTAGCTTGTTTCAAAGCAGAAGGAAAATATTGGAAATAAAGATTGTGTTTTAAAGATGTGCTATGTATTTTAAAATGTATGGAGTACATCTTTATTGGAAACCGGATGAATTTTATCAAGTACAAATGAATTTGATTTTATTGAAATGTAAGGTAGGACAAATCATGACGCAAAAAATCAGTAGCTGCGATTTGATTGAAGTGTAGAGCTTTGCACAAGTGGCTGACAAAAAAGACATCAATAAGTGTACTACTATGATTGATTGATGATTTGAAGTGTTCATATCATGAACAAGAGATGAGTCATCAAGTATGTTGCTGTTAAAGTCGCCAACAACAATAAAAAAGGGTGATATGAAAAATAATTGATCTATAACTCTCATACGAATTGATGTGTGCCTAGCAAGATTTTATTGTCGTTACATGTTATTTCTATGAAGACATAGTCAATCACGCTTCCAAGTTCAGCTTTCTGTATAAACTTACAATTTAATTCTCTACAGACAAAAATAGCAGCCGCTCCACATCTTCCAATACTATCAGAACGAAAAGGCTTATGAAATCCATTCAAAATACACAAATCATGCCCTTGGTCACTTGATAGCCAGGTCTCTGAGCAGGGTTAATAATAATAATAATAATATTTGGTTAGGGTATATCACACTGCGACCTATTGGTCTATTGTGTCCCCTTGCTTGTGCCTCGGAGAGGTGCATGCCCTCGTTCAGAGCTCTCTCTAGATACTTCTTTGTGAAGCGTGTCGAGGTATTGCTCTGATTTATCATTGGCAGGTCACACTCCTTAGAGCACAGCGTCCAGTCCAGCTTCTTTGATGAATCTGAGAATGAGCTGTGGGTCCATGGTTTGTATGTCCTTGTCTGTTATTTGGTGCCTGCCCAAATGTTGCATCCTTTTGTGGGTCAGTGCCCCACAGGATTCCAGTATATGGTCTGGAGTTTCGGCGGTTTCACTGCAGAATCTGCAGAGCCCGTCCTCCGATATGCCCATTTTCCTCACGTGCTCCTTGAGTCTGCAGTGCCCCGTGAGGAGGCCTGTTAGGATTCTAAGGTTGTTTTTGTTAAGGCCGATACAAACTTTGAATCTCTTTTGGTTGTAATTTCCTAAGAGTTTCTTTGCTTGCCTCAGACCTTGGAGGTTGAGAAAGGTTTTGGCCTTTATTTCTTCCTCCAGTCTCCTGAACTCTTCGCGTATAGTGTGTTCTCCTATCCCGCAGAATGGTTCAGGTCCTATGAAGGGTTCCTCTGCCCCTTTTCTTGCCAGAGAGTCCGCTGCCTCATTGCCCGTAATGCCAACATGGCCAAGCACCCAGCAGATGGAGATTCTGTTATTCTTGCCTAGTCTATTCAGTCCTCGTAGGCATTCCCACACGAGTTTTGACTTGATAACGTAGGCGTCAAGAGCCTTTATAGCTGCTTGGCTGTCAGACATTATTGCTATGTTGCAATTTCTATAGTTTTTCTCGAGGTTGATTCGGACGAACCTGTCTATGGCACATATTTCTGCCTGGAAGATGCTGGTACATTTGCCCATGGATTCGTAGTGCTTAGTTCCCGGCCCAAAACACTCCTGCACCAGTTCCCTCCTCAGTCCTCGAGCCGTCCGTATACCACTTTGTTGTGTGGTTGCTCAGTCCATAAGTTATGGATTCGTTGCTCCAGTTCTCCTTATTGCTGAGCTTTATCTGGAAATTCTTCTCGAAGTTGAATTTCCTGATGCTGTCGTCCCTAGGTATGGCAAGAAGTGGGAGTTTTTTGAGTAAGTCACCGTGTTCTTTCGAACCGATGCGTTTCCCTCTCCCAATTCCCTCCTTTGCCATCCTAAGGATTGTTTTGTCTGCCTCGTTCATCACCATGATGTGTAGAGGGGTCAGTTCCAATAACACCTCCATGGCTGCGGTTGGGCAGCTACGCATTGCTCTGGTAATGCACAGGCACGCCAGTCTTTGCACTTTGCCGAGTGTCTCTCGCGTTGTGACTAGACTGATTCGTTTCGCCCATGCTACCGCTCCGTATGTGATCATTGGTCTCAGGATTGCAGTGTACATCCATCGCAGGATGCTTGGGCTGCATCCCCATGCCTTCCCCGCTAGGCTCCTTCATATCATGAGAGCGCGGGTGGCCTTCTTGGATATCTCCTCTGTATGTTTTCGCCAGAGGAGTTTACTATCTAGATGGAGTCCTAGATATTTTACTTCTTTGACTGGTATCAGTGTCGTGCCTGATAGGTTTATGTCCCTAAGTCTTTGAAGTTGTCTTTTCCTTGTGAATGGTACTATCGTTGTTTTCGCCGGATTGATATTAAGTCCGACATTATGGCACCATTCCTTGGTTACTTTAAGCCCCTTTTGTATGATGTCTCCAAGGGTTTCTTCGAACTTGCCCCTGGCAATCAATACAATGTCATCGGCGTACGCCTGACAGTTGATGCCATGGTTGGTTAATTTTTCCAGCAGTTCGTCTACAACTAGGCTCCATATTAAGGGTGATAGTACCCCTCCTTGTGGACATCCTCTCGTTGTGTTTACTCTGATGGTTCCAGCTCACACATCCAGTTGGATACTGTACTGTTAACTCCTTTCCTATCCAGGGATCGTTTGATCGCATCATGTGAGGTGTTGTCAAATGCTCCCTCTATGTCTAGGAAAGCGCACAGTACTATTTCTTTTGCCTCCAGGGCACTTCGAATTATCTCCGTCAGCTGATATAGGGCGGTCTCTGTTGATCTGCCCGCTCTGTATGCATGCTGACGATGATGTAAGGGGGATGTGTTCAGAACATCTTCCCTTAAATAATTGTCTACAGCCTTTTCTGTCATCTTCAGAAGAAATGACGTAAGGCTGATGGGTCTGTACGATTTTGGCTGTGTGGGGTCTTTTTCCCCGCTTTTGGTATAAACACAACCCTTGCTCGTCTCCATTGCATTAGTATGTGGCCCAAGGCAATACTGCTCCTTGTTATCTTTAGCAGGTGTGGTATTAGTACCCTTTGCCCTTCTTGAAGAAGGGCGGGTATAATGCCGTCCACTCCGGCAGATTTGAAAGGCTGAAAGGAATTTATTGCCCATTTCAGCCGTCCCTCAGAACAGATGGTTGATGTTGTTTCCCAGTCTTCCCTCCGAGGTCTGATTGAAGTGGTATTGATTCCTGGCTCAGTACAAGGCGAGCTGCCAGGAAAGTGAGTTTCTAGTAGCAATAGTGCCCTTTGATCCTCATCTTCCGTGAACTCGCCATCTGGTTTCCTCAGAGACATCGGCACCCCTCCTGACTTCGCAAGAGCTTTGTGTAGCCTTGCCGCAGTAGGGGTGCTGGTGATTGTCTCACAGAATTTTCTGAAGCTATTTCTTTTAGGTTTTCTTATTTCCTTATTATATGTAGTAAGGGCCATTTGGTAGCTTTGCCATTCTCCGCTGCGCTTTGCTTTATTGAAAAGCTTCCGCACCTCGGATCTTAATTTTGACAAGTTATTGCTCGCCATGGTGGTCTGTTTCCTGTCCCGTTCTCTACTTAGAGGACAGTTTTCTTCGAACGCAGTGATGATGGCGTTTGTTATGCCTTCCACTGCGCTCTCTAGCTCTAGGGGGTGTCCCGGAGCCTTCCTCACACTAAGGCGCCCCAGATTGCTCTTTAGATCAGTTCTATAAGTTTCCCAATTGGTTTTCCTTGGGTTTCTTACTGGATTTCTCGTGATACTTGTGCTGTCCAGGTCGAATACTATTATTCGATGGTCAGACAATGACGGCTCACTAGATACTCTCCAGTTACTAATTAATTTACTTACGCTTGGGCTACCAAGCGTGAGGTCGAGTACTTCCTCCCTGACACTAGTTACAAAAGTGGGGGTATTTCCCACGTTTATAATATCAAGTGACGAACTCATAATAAATTCTAGTAGGTACTCACCCCTGGTGTTGGTGTCGGTGCTCCCCCATATGATGTTGTGGGCATTTGCATCACACCCTATAAGGAGCGACATGCGGAGCTTGTTGCAATGCTCCACCAGTCGCTGCATTTGGGATGATACAACCGGCTCATCCCCTGCACAGTACGCCGATACGATGACAATGGTGCGGTGACATCCGTCAACATCCAGATGTACCTGAATTGGCACCATATCTCGTGTCGCGTATTCTGAAAGTAGAATAAATTTATATTTGTTGTTTATTAGAATGCAAGCTCTCGGTTTCTCGGCCCGAGTGTCCCATATTACCTTTGCATCCTTGTTCGCCAATCCTTTGACTTGTCCTTTCAGGATCCATGGCTCCTGGATCAGTACTAGCCCTAGGCTTTGGTAGGTAAACATCCTAGATATAGTCGCCGAGGCGGCTATAGCATGATGAATGTTCACCTGTGCTAGTTTAATTTTTCTGTTGGCGGGGTTCATCGAGCTATTGCTCGCGCGGGGCAATTGCCCCGTCCTCCTTCAGCAACGAATCTTCCTCCTCCTGGGTGATTTCCTGGAAGAGGTCGATGACCGTGTTGTCCATTTCCCCCTCAGAGATCGTGCTCCCCGAGACGGACAGAGACTCCTCGGTCTCCTCAGGAGCCTGCTCCGACGATTGGACAACGGAAGACGGTGCTTCAGTCTTCGGAGGAGCAGTATGCTCTACCTCTGACTGCGCGCTCTGCGAGTTCAGATTCGACGCTGGCTGGGCTGTCTGCCCAGAGATCTCGTCTGACCTCTTGAGTCCGCATACCGCAACCCTGCCGAATCGGTAGCTCAGGGATCCTTTTTGGGTTTTTATGGCGTCGAAAGATTCTCGGTCGATGCCAAGAGCCAGTACCTGCCCGGTTCCCTCTTTTCGACAATTGAGAATCCTCCACGCCTGGTCGTTACGTCCCACATTCTGTGCTTCCAGCAGTGCCAAGGAGGTTTTAGCTTCTTGCTCTGTACTGCGTGGAAGGAAGATTGTTATGGAGTAGGACCGTGGTTTATCTGTCCCACTGCATGCCATGAGGCGTGTCCCCTTCCATTTCCCCAGCATTGGGGCTACTGCCTTTAGCCACTCAGCTGTCTGCGGAGTCTCGCAGTCAACTAAGAGCATTCCATGTTTGAAATGTATGCCCTAGAATTTGAGCTTATGCTCCTATCCCAAGGCCATTTTCAACACAATGGCGTCTTCAAGTACCGTGAGGTCTGGGTTGCTGAGGATCTCCTGCGGATATTTCACCGGGAGAACAGCAACCTGCTCAGCAATCGCACCTTTCTCGTGTCTACCGCTAGCCGGGACGGTTTTCACCGCCGTAGCATAGCTTCGACCGACCACGGTGGCGCTCGCTTTTGCAGGCTTTCCCGTGGCCCTCTCGGTGCCTTCATCCACCTTCTGTTTCTTGGCTTTATTTATTGTGGGGGGGGGGGGGGGGGTGATGTTGTTGTTCCCCCTTTTTCCCGTCGCCACTTTTGTACTTCCAGGCTTGGCCCGATGTTCCTCAGCCCTCCTTTTGGCTTCCTCAGGCCCGAAGCCTTTATTGAGGTAGCGGAGGTACCATTTAGTGCCAGCACCACTAAGTCCCCTTCGTAGTGGGTCGTCCCTCGCGCCTGGTTTCCCAGGTGGAGGTAAGGCTGGCTTATTCCTCTTCCTTCCGGTGTTGTTGTCGGGGGGGTACAGGGGCTGGTACTTGAGCTATGCTCGTTCCCACTGCCCTAGTTCCCTTCACCATTACCTCCCCGGACAGGGAGGGGATTAGGATTTGGGTCCTATCCCCACTGCAAGCACCTATCGGTGCTACCGGGCTTCTTCCCGGGCCTTTTGGCACCCCCGTGACTTGTCGTGAGGTGACGATGGTTCCTTGACTGGTGCTGGGTTGCACCAGTTTAGAGCCTCCCTCTCGACTCGTTCCGGGTCTATCTTGTGCCAGGCGGTCGTCATGGATGTCCTTCTCCATCCGACCAATGGCTTCGTCTGCGGTCTGTCCCCGCACTCTGTTGAGTTTGTTTTTGTTTTTGTTTTTTTGTCTGTTTTGGTTCATATCCCACGAGTAGCGCGGGAAAGCCGGTCGACCACGCCAGAGCCCCGCATTAGTGTGGTAAGGCCTTGGTTACTCTCTGAGGTGGCCCGGTATCAGAGAGGCTCCGCAGAAATACAGCCGGATACCCCTGGCTGCAAACCATCCAATAAGCACGGGTCGCATGACACTCTGGATTAGGGGTGGATGGACGTTAAGTCCTAGCCAGTTCTTGGTTGGCGCTCATCAATCGGCCTGTCTGCCATGGGTGGCCCTTAGACAGCATAGCTCGTTAAATCTTTGCACCGTAAGCCTCCGCAGAGGTACCATCGAATGCATTCATGGTACACACGTCAAGGTGACTGACCATCGCGAGAGGCTGAGCAGGGTTGCGTAAATGTCAGATTTCTCGAATTTTTTACATTTTACTGTAAAAAAAAACGTATAAAAATGTATAAAAGCGTATAAAAGTGTATAATAGTGTATAAAAGTGTAAAAAACAGTATAAAAATGTATAAAAATGTATAAAAGTTTACATGTATTACTTGATTAGTGCATATTCCCTTTCTCAGCAAGAGAAACAGACCAGAAAACGCAGCATGCCTATGCCTAGCCATACGTGAAATTTGAATGTTTTGTTCTCATTTACATAATTATTTTAATTCATTTCAAAGGTACCTTACCTACCTACCTACTTAGTTTTGTGTTGTGCATTGTGTTTTGTGTTGAACTGTTTCCACTGTATTCAAAATTCAGTGTAACACTCGAGTGATTCATTGAATTATAATAAGTAATCGATTAGATATTGAGAAAGGAAGGAATGAATAAAAAAGGAAATGGTAAGATGTGAAAAATTTATATTTTGTAGAAGTTCAAACTTCACCGACATATGTATCTAAGTAAATAGTAGTTACTTCTGCTGCGTATTTATTTTACCAATTGTATGTACATTGCTAACAGGAACATATGTAAACAGAAAAAACCAGTAAAATACCATGCTACGCGTTCTACCTCTGAATCCACATCCGGCTCAATCTTCCCAAGACTTAATATCTGATTCCGACCCAGATTTAGATGCCGTTGATATTCCTGAATCTGTTAATACATCTGAGACGCAATGCGTTGAGTTCCAGGTTGACGACACAGAAATCTCTGAGCTTGATTTAAACCGTGCAACAAGTTCTGATTCTGGGTATACTGTCCTCGCAGGTGTTAATGTAAGACTCGATTAAAAGTGTATTTTTATACTTCTAGGGGTATATTAATTTTGACGCATAGTTTATAACATACCTTAATATTGCCCGTAGACCCCTAAAATTTACTATATTTATGATCAGCATCGATAGTAATGTCGATCTACCCATGTCCGTCCGTCCGTTCGTCCGTCGGCAAAAAATAGGCCTTTAAACTGGACCTAGAGAGCTGAAATTTTAACCATATACTCTCTAGGGTCCCGAAATAATCAAGTTTACGAATTTTTGAAATCCGCCCACAAACTCAAAAAAACTAAATTTTGAGCTAGAAAGCTGAAATTTTTTATATATGTTCTATGACTCCTAAAACTGCTCGGGATAAAATTTTTTCAAAATCCGCCCACTGACACGCCCACAAATAAATAAAACAATTTTTTTGAAAATCCAAAGTTTGAGCTAGGGAGATGAAATTTATAATATATACTCTCTAGGGGGCCCTTTATGCTCATGTGTTTATTTTTTTTAAATCCGCCTACTGACACGCCCACAATTAAATAAAACAATTTTATTGAAACACCCAAGTTTGAGCTAGGGAGCGTTTTTTTTGATAAAATCCTTTAAATGTTATATAACAAAATATGTAGAACGTTCTTTACAATTCAACCATCCTTAGACTTTTGTCACGCCCACTTATGAGGGATAGGAATAAGAATAGGGTATCCAACAGTTCGCCCAAGCGGACTGTAGCCCGTCCCTATGTTTAATTCTCCATTGGATCAGGTGGACATTCGGTGTTGTTAATTGACGGCTGGAAAAATTCATCGGCTAATACAAAGAATATCGTCACTATGCTCCACGCAGCTGGTGCTCAGGGTCACAGTATTTTCCTAGAAAGTTTCGACTTTTCGGAAATCAGAGAAACTGGTGAAGAATTGCGCATCGTTTGTGAGAAATCGGTTGAATTAGCAAAGCAACGATATAATGTCGACTTTTTTGCGGTTGTCAACGACAACGCTAGTAACATGATCCGGATGGGGAGATGTGTGGACATTATACACACAACCTGCAATAACCACATCGGTAATCTTCTCGTTAAAGATTTGTTGGCTGGGGATGTGCAAAAATTAAGAATCCATCAAGTTACCAACATACGCAAGGAATTCAAGAAACCAAACTTGGAGTAAAAGCTTATTAAAAAAGGAGGAACAAATGTAGTGCTACCAAATGAGACAAGGTGGACGTCACAAAGGAGTGCAATTGATAGCTTTTTGATAAATTTGCCCATCATGAAGCAGATTGTAGCAGAGCCCCTAAGCAGTGACAATGATGTCGTAGCTGGAGCCTTGGTTAGTTCTTCCGCTGCTTAACTTCTTTTTAAAGAAGAATTTATTGAAGACCTTAAAAAGCTTCACACAGATTTGGATCCGATATGCAAACTTATTAACAAAGCACAGGCAAGTGATTTTTCAATAGCAGATGCAGTCGAGGAGTGGAAAAAAGTTTTAAACAACGCTTTGCAGAATGGACATGAGCAATATCACGAAAATATTTTGGAACGGACGGTCAAAAATAGTGTATTTAATGTGTATTCATTAAGAGCAAATTATTTGCACCCCAAATAAAGAGGGCAGCTTTTGTCCTCTGAAGAGCGGTTCCAAGTAGATAAAAACCTTATTTCCGTACTCAGCGCAAAGGCAATGGATTCAATATTTGCTTATGATAGCAAAACGGGCATTTTTTCTTTACTATGTCAAAAGCTCGAGGACGGCGACTACAAAGTAGCCACGTATTGGCATTTCGCTAAAAGGCATCACACGGAGCTTGCAAAATATGCCCAAAAACTTTTAAGCATCCCAGCTTCTTCGGCACAGTTGGAAAGGGTGTTTTCCAATTGGTCCATGATCCATTGCGATTTAAGAAATCGTTTGGATTTCAACAAATCAAAAATGGTGCTTAACATTCATTATTCGCTAAAAATAAAAGACTCGAATAAATCAGAGCTATACTAAAAATCTAAATTTTTTCCATTTCCATTTTTTTTCCAGTTTTATACCTTTTCTTTGATTTTATACACTTTTATACACCAGCTAAATTTTTCAGATGTATAATACACACTTTTATACACGTAAAAAAGTGTGTATAATACGCCGAGTTTTATACGTCTACAACCCTGTCTCTGAGACACATATAACGTCAACCTTCGACCCTTCAAATAAGTGTCTAAACTCATCAAGTTTTGGAAATAAACTTTGAGCCTTGATATGACATATATGCAAACCTGCACGCTGATTACAAATAACATTCACCATCGCACGCGTAGCACGATTTTGGTATATAGCATCTGTGGAGTCTCTGTATTCTATATCATTGGAATCAACAATTTCTAGAAATTAAGACAAATCCTTTCATTCAAGGAGAAAAACAATTCACAAGAAAACAAAAAGTATGATGAAAAGTATTTGTGACACAAAAACATTGGAGAAACCCTATACAAACTTTTAGATTCAAATAGAAATAGAAAAAGAAGGAGAAAGAACAGAAATATGACAGAAATAAAAAATATGAAAAAAAGATTTTATGATATGAATTTGCTCATGTTTTGTTGTCATTTGTTAAAGCTGTATTTGTTGCTGCTCGTGACGTTGGGGCAAAAACGTTAAAAGATCATCACCAGTCCCAATTAGTTTTGCATCCTCTTCTTCGGTCTTGTTGACGTAGACGAGTCCACGAAAAGTAAATACTGTCGTAAGTTGTTTATCTCGCTTTGATTGGCCGTAAAAGCTAACTGCTCCTCATAGCATTACACTGCCTGCCTTGCTGTGTCTTTTCCTCCAAGGCCGTTTCATCCTCTCTCAAAACATGATAATAATTGTATCCATCAGAGGTCCTTCCAAATTAAACTATTTTTCGTCGCAAAAGACGGCGAATCGCCACTCTCTAAAACACCTGACGGGTTTTATTGCAAATTCAAGTTTCTGACTTCTGCAGGTTGCATTCAGTGGTGGCGTCATCTTCATTTTTTTGTGCTGTAAACCTCGCGCAAAAGCGTTTCCCAGATTAGTGAATTATTTTTAAAACATCATTAACATTATAAAAAAAATTGCCTGTCCTTATGCAAGTAGTACAGTGTATGTGGGAATGCAATGTGTATCGACGATTGTATCTGTATCGTAAAGTTGACCAACTTTCAACTTTGCGAACGAAACGAAACCAGGTATCCAGCACCAAATATAAGCTACGGATACAAGATTCTGTTCCAGCATTAAGTTAGGTTAGGAATCGGCTTTCTGACTACCAGTGCGGGTTTGTCACAGGCCACCACAGATGCAATCCTAGGTGTAAGAATCATGATGTAAAAACATCGTGATTCCTTAAAGGGAATATGGTGTTGGATGATTTTGAAAAGGTATTTGATAGAGAACCAAGAGATCGGTTATGGGTGGCGCTAAGAAAACGACGAGTTCTAGAAACCTACCTTCAAATGATCATGGACATGTATGAGGGAGCTAAGACTATAGTATGATGCCCCGCTGGACTCACCGAGGAGTTCGCAATCAAAGTCGGTGTGCACCAGGGAAGCGTCCTTGGTCCATTAATGTTTATTACAGTCCTTGATTACTTGCTTGACGGAAAAGTGACGAACTCCAAAGTGCATCAATTATTTTTTGCTGACGTTGGAACCATCATCAGCTAATAAAAAAACGTCAATGCACCGAGCATTTGATGTATGGATGGATGTTTAAGAGGGGTTGTTGACGAGAATGTATCCAGTTTAATAATTTGACAACTACACTTTATTTAGTAACAATTTCTTTATTTAAAAAATTGAATTGTTTGAACACTTTAAAAAATTATAGTTTTTCTCGTGGCGTCTAGATACATTCTGGCGGGTTCGCTCATCAAAACTTGCTTTCTTTCTCGTGGTGGATTTCTTCGTTCAGTCTGAGCAGCTGCAAGGTAGTTGATGAGCTGCCATGAAAAAATGTGCTGCCAAGTTCTCAAGTATTTATACTGTACAGTCAGCGTCGCCAACACTCCCCCCGAGTAAGGCAGAAGTGGGATCTGACTTACTACCCCTTTCAGCGGCGTCTCTGACATCCAAAACGGCCAGCTTCACTGCAGGCCTTGTGTAGATTCCGGTTGATGTTCGTATAATTGCTTGTCGCACTTGGTTGTCTTTGCTGAGTACGGTGTCTAAAACTATTCCCTTCGGCCAAGAGCTCCTAGGTAGATTTCGATCGATGATAATGACGACGTCTCCTTTCTCTACTGTCGGAAGATATTCTAGTGTCCAACGCTTCCAAAACAAATTAGCTATTTGTTGAGATCTTGTCCAGCTTTTCCTTAGAACCGCTCCGTCATCCGTGAATTCGCCGACAGGTTTCGCTCCATTTGATGAACCCAACAAAAAATGATTGGGGGTTGAAGCCTCGTCTTCCGCTGAATTGAGTGGCACATACGTAAGCGGACGGGAGTTCACTATCGCCTCTACTTCCAACAGTGCGCTATGTAATTCTTCCTCGAATGGTGTTTTTGATTTGAGTACTTCTGAGAGAACGGTTTTCACTGACCGGACCAGACGCTCCCAGCTGCCTCCCATATGTGCTGATCCCGGTGGGATGAACTTCCATTGTGTGAGAGGATCTGTGAAGTGTCGTGCAATTTCCTCATGTGGTATTTTAAGATGGGCCTCCCTCAGCTCTCTGCTAGCTCCTCGAAAGTTGGTGCCGTTGTCGCTATGAATCAATACCGGTGGTCTGTTACGCGTTGTAACATCGCTCCTCTTAAATCTGGATCTCTAGCTAGCCTTTTTTCCAAACATAGGAATCGTCGTTTGGCCATCTCATAACTGTCCGGCAGATTTATTGATGAGTACTTCCATAAGAGGCCCGTCTCATAGCGACCACCCTTACGCTGTGGTGTGGTTCGAAGAATTTCCAATGCGTGCTGTTCATCTTTGGACATACTCAGCATCTCCGATTTTTCAGCTCCAAAACTTTCGAGCGCGAAGTAGCTCTTTACTAATTGATGTAGATTTTGGTCATCTTCTTGAGTGCATTCGCATAAGTGAAGATGATATTGCTTCGTTACATCTGGCAACAGCTCTTCTCTGCATGGTTCATAGACTGTCCAACCAAGTCTTGTTTTTGAAGCTATTGGCTCATCTGTCCGTCCTTCTATGGATTTGATTGGAAGTCCTAAACGCCAATTATCCAATCCGATGAGAATTCTTGGAATCGCTTTGCTGTAAGATTTTATGGGTATACCTCTAAGATGATGGAATCTTTTGGTTAGACGTTCGACATCGATGCTCTTAACAGGCAAATTAAGATCACGCACGGTGTGAACATTTGCGATCGTATGTTGACAACTCAGGTCTCCAATTCCAGCTATTTGTATGGTCACCTTTCTAGATTCTTTTTCCAGTCGCTCTGTATCTCCGGTCCACTTAAGGCAGATGGGCTGTGGAGTGCCAGCAAGATGCAGTTGCTCAGCAATGTACTCATCCATTAACGTCAAAGAGGATCCCTCATCAATGAATGCGAAAGTCTCAACTTTCAGATTTCCATTTTGGAGAATGACTGGTATTATCCGGAAGAATACACACAACTCGTCATCTTGTCTCGAGTGCTGGTTAACTATTGAAGTTGTTGAAAGCTGATTGGAGAAGTTACGACCTTCTGTGTTTACATTGTGCAACAACGGATGATGTTTTCGATGGCAGCTGTTACCGCCACAACACTGATTGGACTTGCATTCATTTTTCTCGTGGTAAACCAGGCACATCGGGCACAAGTTGTACTTCTTAACCTCTCGCCATCGCTGCTGGCGGCGTAGTTGTTTAAATATGCTGCAAAGTTCAATTTTAATGCAGTTTTTATTGCAGATGGGACAGCTTTTGTTTCCTCTTGTCTCCTGTAGGGCTTCTGCGAATTGAAGATCGACGTCGTCTATGTGAAAGTTCACAAAGTTTCGGTTTTTGGGAAATGTCTTAGTGTTCCTACTAGCCACGTATTCTTTTTCTCCGGGTGGCATTGTAACTTCACTTGCGTCTCGTCCTATTTGAGACATCCATTCACTGAAAGTTGAAATCGTTACTGATTGCATGCGGTTTTTGTACCTGACCCATTCGAGCTTCATTTGTGCTGGTAGTTTTTCAATGAGTTCTTTTAGTAAACTCGGGTTGCAAAGGTGGTCGCGCAACCCTGAACTTTCCATTAGAGCTGTTAGGTACGTTCTGAACGGATTGTGCAAAACGCACAATTGTTTCCAATTTCTCAAGCTTCGGAGGTTGTTCTTGCTTAATGCGACCTACAAGGTCATCTAATAAAAGATCCAGTCGTCCATAAATCTGTCGAAGAGCTTCAATTGCACCTGGTACTCCAGCTGGAGAATTCCACCTGAATCTAACAATATCCAATGCAGCTCCTTTAAGACATCTTTGCAGTCGATCCATGTTTTCTCCATTTGAGTATTCACAGATTTCTGTTGTACTTTCAAACGTTGCTATGAAGCTGGGCCACTCCTCTAAGCATCCACCAAATGGCCGGAGATCCTTTGACATATCTTGTCTAGCAGCGATTTGGTCGGAAGTAAGGCGACGTGGAACCGGGGTTATTAATTCCGATTTAAATGGTTTGCCGTCTGGTGTTGTTTCCCTTGGAATGTTGTCACGGTAACAGTTGTAATGCTGTTTTGTCTGTGCGTTTATTCCTTGGCTGTGATTGGCATGACCATAAGTAGTTGTTTGGTGATAGGTGGAACTCATCAGTATATTTTGTCCGCGATTGATGTTATTTGAAGTAACCATTGCAGTTGCTTTTTGTAGTGTCCGTTCAGCATATGATGTTCCCACAACATGTTGATTGTCTGCCAGCGTTATTGTGCTTGACCTTGTTTGTCTCCATCTGCGACGGCGGGTGTGTTTTGTGTAGCTCATCAGCGTCAGGATTTATGGTTTTGGCATGAAGCCAGGTTTGAACCCTGTTGCCTGTTTCCTCCTCTGACGATGAATCGGACGATTCGTGAAGTTGTCGCATTAGCTAGTACTTCTTGTCGATGTATTCTTGGTTGAACTTTCGCTCTTCATCCAATCGTTGCATTTCCAGTTCGATTTTTTTGTTTCTCGAACGTCTGGAAGAAGTGGACGACAGAGTTTTGTTCTTTCCATTGTTATTGGTTTGCTTGTTAGCAGATGAATAAATAAAGTTCGGATTGATTTAAGAAAGTAAAAAGTATTTATTCAGAATAATAAGAAAGACGCAAAAACAACCACACCGTGTTTGGAGAAAGAAAGAAGACAATCAACAAGTGTGTGTGTTGTTGGCGAAGTAAGTTGTAAGTTGTACAAGAAAGGTCCGGTATTTAATGGGGTGTGTTCATTGTAAACCAACACTCCTCCTCAATGAACAATCGCCTAACTCCCATCAAGTTTGAGCAGCTTACAGAAGCTCCTTTGTTTGATCGGTCCCAGAGGTTTGGTGAAAATGTCTGCCATCATCTCGTTTGTTGAACAATATTTCAATTCGATCTCATTATTTGCACAGAGATCTTGAACAAAACGCTCCTTAGTTTCTATGTGCTTTGATCGCCTACTGATACGTTCAGTATTAACAAATGCTATGCAGCTCTGGTTGTCCTCGTTGATCAATGTCGGTTCGCGCTGAATCTCGCCAAAATCTCGCAGTAGTTTTCGTAGCCATATTACCTCTTGACAGGCGTCACTGAGGGCCACGTACTCAGCTTCCATCGATGAAAGTGTAACGCATTCTTGTCGTCGACTAGCCCACGAAATTGGAGACTCTCCAAATAAAAACACGTATTCAGACGTTGATCTCCTAGTAGTAGCTTGATCACCAGCCCAGTCTGCATCCGAATAACCAACTAGTTTCCACTCCTCAGCACCGCCGATGCATATTTTGTAGTCGATAGTCCCTTTTAGGTAACGTAAGATCCTTTTTGCAGCAATCCAATCAGCTTCCGTAGGATTTTGAAATTTTCTGCCTAAAATAGCAGTGCTTGCCGATATGTCAGGTCTAGCATTCACAGCCAAATACAACAATGCGCCGACTAGACTTCGATATATTGTGCTGCTGTCTAATGAAGCGGTCTTATCTTCAGCTTTCATATAACCAGGGTCCATCGGTGAGTTAGAAACCTTAGCGTTCTCCATACCAAAACTTTTAAGTAGCTTTTTAATGTAATTTTTCAGATGTATTTCAAAAACGTTGTCCTTTCGATATATTTCCATTCCCAGAAAATACCGCACTTCTCCCAGGTTGACTATTTCGAATTTTCTTTGAAGTTCGTTATAAATCGTAATAATCTCACCTTCATCCATGCTTCCCACCAGCAAGTCATCTACATAAACAAGTAGAAATACCTTCTTGCCTCCGGTATCTTTGATGTACAAACATGGATCCGCAGCCGATGCCTTAAAATGCAGCTTCAACAAAAAGTTATGTAATGTCTGGTTCCAGCAGCGTGCCGATTGCTTAAGTCCATAAATACTCTTATTTAATCGGCAGACTAACCCTTCTTTTCCGGAAATTTCATAGCCAGGTGGTTGTCTCATAAAAATCTCCTCTTCGACAACTCCATGAAGATAGGCAGTTTTGACGTCGAAATGTTTAACCAGCATTCCATGCTTTGCAGCAACAGCCAAAAAAGTTCTTAGAGTTGTTAATTTCGTGACAGGAGCAAAGACTTCGTCGTAATCTACACCATACTTTTGCGTGTATCCTTGCGCGACAATTCGGGCCTTATGCCTTGTGATTTCGTTCTGCTCGTTTCTTTTTATTTTATAGACCCATTTCGAGCCGACAACCTTTCTGCCTTCTGGAAGTTTTACGAGATCCCACGTATGATTACGTCGTTGTGACTTCATCTCCTCGTTCATTGCTTCTCTCCATTCAGGTACTTGAACTGCTTCCTTGTAGTCCTTCGGTTCATCCAAAACTAGAGATGCACTGCCTACTACGTACTCATTAAGATGAATTGGTGGTACTCCACGAGTAGTTCGCTCGGAACGCCTTGTCGTAGTTCGCTCTTCCTCATCCTCGGATGGCAATTCTTCTTCAAATCCGAAAAATTCGTCCTCTCGCGAACTCTCGTCATCAACAGAAACATCAAAACTTTCCGTTGGAATCACTTCCCCTTCAGGGATAGAACGGATTTGAACTTCATCAGACACAATATCCATATTAGAGTCTGGAACACCGATATCAGCTGTCCGTGTTTCACTTTCTAGGAAATGAGCATCTCGACTGATGGTAATCTTCATAGTTGAACGATCAAGAAAACGATACCCTTTATGTTGATCAGAGTATCCGACAAATATTAGCTTGTTAGCTTTGCAGTCCAGTTTATCACGTCTAACATCCGGTATATGCACATAAGCTTCGCAGCCAAACCTCCGTATATGCTTCAGAGATGGTTTCCTCTTATACCAGAGTTCAAACGGAGTTTTATCCACTGACTTTGATGGCAAACGATTTTGAATATAAGTTGCCGTAAGCACAGCTTCACCCCAATATCGTTTCTCCAACCCAGCGTCTATTAACATGCACTTTGTCATTTCGATGAGAGATCTGTTTTTGCGTTCAGCAACACCGTTTTGTTGGGGAGAATATGCAGTAGTGAACTGCGGCTTGATACCTTCAGCAATGTAAAAATCTCGTAGATTATTATTGTCGTATTCTCCTCCTCCATCAGATCGTATGACGACTGGTTTTCGTCCAAACTGATTTTGAACTTGACGAACGTACTGTTTTATTCTGTCTGCTGCTTCCCATTTGTGTTTCAATAGATAAACCACTGTATAACGGCTAAAATCATCTATCATAGTCATCAGGTACCTATTTCCAGCTGGTGTTGGTGCTCTCATAGGGCCACATAAATCGGTATGTACTATATCCAATAATTTGTTCGATTTTTGATGAACTATTCCAGGAAATGGTGTTCGAGTAAGTTTTCCTTTTAAACAGCACTCGCAAACAACTTGCAGCCCACAGTTTCGTACATCTAATCCAGAAACCAACTGTTCCTTCATCATCCGCTCTAACACCGCAGTATCTCGATGACCCAAACGTCTATGCCATTGATGTTGACAATTAACATGATGTTTTCCTTCTAAAGCTTTTGATGACTGTTCCAGAACTTGAAGATGGTAAAGATTTCCACATCGATTACCCAGTAAAACAACTTTTCCCTCAGAATTATTTATGCTACAGGTATATTTATCAAACCTAGCAGAAAAACCATTTTCGGCCAGCTTGCTCACTGACATTAGACTTCCTCCTAAATCCGGCACAAATAAAACATCTTGAAGTGTGACTCTGACACGTCTTTTATTGTCGTCAACGCCAACAATTACACCTTCTCCGCGACCAGCTGATGATATTTGTTTTCCGTCAGCCAAAACAATGCTTGCACCGTCAGATTCATTTAAGGAATTGAAAAAATGTTTATCATTTGTCATGTGCGAACTCGCACCACTGTCGATTAACCAAAGCCCTGGTTTATCACGACCTGCAGCAAACGCTATATTTGTTTCCTCTGTGACCTTTGTACTAGGATTTCTTTTTCTTCCACTGCCCCTTTTGTTTGCCAAATAAGAACGACAACTTGAACGTAGATGTCCCGGCTTTTTGCAATGGAAACAAGTTCTAGTTTCCACACTGCGATTCGATTCGGTTTTCATTGCCTTTTCCTGCTTAAAAGACTCACCAGCCCGCTCCAGCCTTCGATGGTACTCGTCGATTAATTTTGACTTGATGAATTCTAATGTCATGTCGTCATTCGAACGACTGTCTAGCGCCGAAACCAAATGCTCAAATGAATCTGGCAGGCTTTGCAAGATCAAACAGATTTTTGTGTCTTTATCAAACACATGTCCAGCAGCAGCCAAGCGATCGAATAACTCCTCGACATCAAACAGATGCTTCTCAACATTTCCTCCTTCTTGTATTCTTGTTGAGCACAACTTCTTGAGAAGTGACACACGAACAGATCTCGAAATTTTTTCGTGAGTATTCTGAAGTGTAGTCCAGACATCTTTTGCATGTCGACAGTTCTTCACCAAAGGCAATTGGTTATCGCTGAGAAAAAGAATAATTGTACCTTTCGCCTTCCTGTCTTCCTTCCTCCACACATCTGTCCTCGAATTTTCGTCTGGGAGATCATCCTCAACTACTTTCCATAGATCTTCTCGAGACAGGAAACTTTCCACTCTAAATTTCCAAACTGTCCAATTTGTATTATTTAATTTCGGGATTGAAAATTTTTCATCCGCCATTTTCCAAAACACGATTAACAAAGTTTCCACACAAAAAACTTCTTCGCATATACAGCGGAACAACAGGTTTTTAAAATGTCTTTAAAATACTCTAATCCACTTTTAACTTTTACTACTGGGCCCATAACCCTGTTAGCAGATGAATAAATAAAGTTCGGATTGATTTAAGAAAGTAAAAAGTATTTATTCAGAATAATAAGAAAGACGCAAAAACAACCACACCGTGTTTGGAGAAAGAAAGAAGACAATCAACAAGTGTGTGTGTTGTTGGCGAAGTAAGTTGTAAGTTGTACAAGAAAGGTCCGGTATTTAATGGGGTGTGTTCATTGTAAACCAACATTGCTTACCTAGTTTGGAGCCCTCTAGACAAGCTCCACAACTCCAATTTTCACCTTCCACTTCCTTCGTAACCCCTGCGCAATCAAAGTGGAACCATTGGCCGCACTGATCGCACTGCACCATATCAGGTGTATCCTTTTCCTTGCAGTGTTTGCAGGAGTTATTCTCCTTTCCTTGTGCCGCAGCGCCTTGCTTCGGTGTTCGGAACATTTTATAATGTAGGTATAGATATACTTTATGTATATTTTTCAAACTTTGATTTTACTTTATAATTGAAGAATATTGACGAGAATGTATCCAGTTTAATAATTTGACAACTACACTTTATTTAGTAACAATTTCTTTATTTAAAAAATTGAATTGTTTGAACACTCTAAAAAATTATAGTTTTTCTCGTGGCGTCTGGATACATTCTGGCGGGTTCGCTCATCGAAATCGAAACTTGCTTTCTTTCTCGTGGTGGATTTCTTCGTTCAGTCTGAGCAGCTGCAAGGTGGTTGATGAGCTGCCATGAAAAAATGTGCTGCCAAGATCTCAAGTATTTATACTGTACCGTCAGCGTCGCCAACAGGGGTATTGGTATCTAATTATCTCAACCTCAAGGAAAACGAAACGCGATCGGCTCCGTTGGTACTGTCATTTTCAGGGAGGGATTCTGCAAACGCTAACAAAAAGGCAATGCCAATCAAAGCTCCATCGCGAAAGAGGCAGGCGTTAAAAATGCCTGGATCACACAAATGCAACAACACCTGTTTTCGATTGTCCTCGGCGACGAAGTATTAAAAATCGGCATGCCGATATATACTTTTTGAGGTCACACCGGCGAAACCCACGGGCGGGCCAGGAGGAGTGCATTGAAGGAAGATGGGTATGATCCCTTTAATCCAGATAACAACGTTCAAGAAAAATATGCAGAAAATAGGCTATGGTGTAATTTTGTAAAATACCGAGATACCTGTTCAATAAACAAACCAACAATAAGTTATCGTGAATTTCAAAATTATGGAAAAAGCGTTCGAAATATTGAATGAACAATTAAAACTGTTAAATATTTGAATTGATAGTTAGATCAAAACTTTGTTTTTTCTAGGCATTCTATAGAAAGTCCTTCGACTTTAGACAATGTAAATCAAACATAACAATATTCATTTAACACCCATAGCACAGACCACTACAGCCACTAAATATATTATATATATTCTAATAAAATAAGCTTTATACTTCTGAATATTTTTTCGTCCATTCGTGATGCGTACCCACAAACATTTAGTGAAGTTATCCGCGAAATGCTTGTATTTTTGTTTTTATTATTTTCAGGGCAGTTATTTTACCATATTTTGCTTTTGTTTTGCAGACAATCAACAACTCCACAAAGTTGCATATATCCCATACAAACTGCGTCCATACAATGTCAATTATAGAAAATTATTCTCCAAACCCAACTATCAAGCACCTGAATTGCTTTCCAGTCGTTTTCCGTTTATCTTTCCGAAGATACAGTGTGATGTGTATGGGATTTGTCTTGCGCTCTGGGAAATGATCAATTGCACCGTTCCTTTTCCTGATTTTGACTATGACGAAATGGTTTATTCAGGATATCAGCAAGCCCGAAGGTTGGCTACCCTCCAGAAAGAGAGGCAAAAGCCATTCGATAGTGTACTACAATTGGGTCTGAATGTCGTGGCGGAGAAACGCATTTCAGACACAATTGAACTTATTGAAGCTCTGAACGAGATATCCGTTGCTCAAGACGGCAACATAAATGCTGCAAATAATGATGATAACCTTTTATCCATCCAGGACAACTCGGATACGATACCAAATATGCTGGGACATAGGACATATGAACCGATGATTTACAAACGCACAAGCACAATAAAGAAAAACAAAACCTCCTTTGGGGGGAATCGCCTGACTGCGCGACAATTATTTGCATATTCGCAACTAGAAAAGGAAGCAAGCTGTCAAACTGACACAATGGTACCTTCGCATACATCGTCTCCCAATAGTCCACGATATGGTTTTGAGATTGGAGAAGTGTCCATACCCGAAACACCGATTGCTCGCAGTAATAAACTTCGAAAGACCGCTTGGCTATCCAACCAGTCAATATCTCCCATTGTGCACCTCGAAATCAAGTCGAATACACATAATCAGATACAAATTGTGGACAAAAATAAGTTAAACGCATGCCCATCTGAAGATACACCTTCGTCGAAGTTATACAATGTGAATATCCGAATTCGACCGAATTCTCAAAAGACAAGAACTACAAACAAAGATGAGGATTCGCTCAATGAAAATAGCTCTTCTGTGACGCAACAAAAGAACTTATCGCAAATATCTGACCATATAAAGTTCTTCAATTTGGTATCCAAATCAAATCCCGAACCGATAGTGACACCGAAGACACAATCTGCAATATATAATCCTGTCAACTACAACAAAAACGCTACGAAAACGATTCCAGTCACAAACAAAGTTTTCAATCAACACCCAGCCACTGTCGTCAGTCAGGAGAGTATTAACGAATTCTTTCGTCGAAATCAACCACTGGCAGATTTCGAGAGCTCATTGTGGCGACGAGAGAAACAGAAATGCGATCAAAGTGTCAAGAGTCAAAGACGGATATCCGTCAAAGATGCTGTCAATAAATTTGAGTCCTTTTCGAAATCGATCCTCAGCGAGTCCAATTCGCCGAAATCACGGACAACCATTTCTTCTGCATCTTTACACTCGGATGAGCAGAAAAACGCCGCCTTAGATTCACAGCCAAATGAAGATGTCACCGAAAAGAGTGTTTCAAAGTTAAATATTGTTCTTCAAAATAAAAGTGAAAGTATCAAAGTGCAAGATGAGGTAAATGTGCAATCGAAAATCTCAGAAACAACTTCGGAGTGCGAAATTCAGCAGAGGCCTATGCTGACATTGAATTTCAAAAAGCTGGATAGACGAGCATCTGATGTGGGTAGCTACTACATCCGTCAAAGTTCAAAAGGCAAAGGACTCACAGCTCGGCACTCAATATATGGAACAGAAATATTCAAACGGTTACGAAAGGCGAAGGCGTGTACCGATACGGAATTTGAAGACATAAACGCAGACAAGGATAACAAAAAAGAATTCGACACAAATGTTTTCGAGGAAAAAAAAAAGAACTTCAAAATCAAAGTTGGTAAACTGACCTGTTTGAACTGTGGTCACAAATTGTTTGTTGTCGATGATATTGGTAAAAAAATCTGTTTTTTTCTTTTTAGTAACCATATAAAATGTTCGTATGATTTTAGTGCCATCGACTGGTGATGATGTCAATGAGGCTTACACGGAATTGCTTCTGACTCCGCTGAAACGTAATCTAGGATCACAGGTAAGTCTTCGAGGAATATTTATAGCAGCATCTAGTTTCTGCCTCTGTCAAGAACAGACGAAGTGAATGATAATTTTATTCATTTGAGTCTTAGGCCCCGATTGCGGTTGCCGATTGCTTGATCGATGAACGACTTTTTTTCGATCAACGATCGCCGATTTCTCTAATTCGTATTGTGATTGTCGATTGTGGTCGACATTTTTCTATTTTACAAAAGATTGCTGTCGATTGTAATTTTCTCATCGACGCGTTATGCACATAAAGATTCACAATATCATGGTAATTTAACATGATAACATTTAAAAGAAGACAACACTTTTTACAATTTCAACCCAATAATTACCATTCACTTTGAAACAACAAACTGCATACATTTCTCTGAGCTTATGACACAAAATAATTCATTTTTAATCCTTAAGTGTTGCTGACTTTTAGATATTAATTTTAAGCGAGCCTTTCACGATAGAGGATTGCTCATTCGATCGCTTACACAATACCAATCATTCGATCCAATCGACAAATGTCGCTTCGATTGGTAATCGCCAACCGCAATCGGGGCCTTAGTCAGCCCTGAAATTCAGTATCGATCGATTCAAACCGAGTAATTAATAATCTTTTTAGTCCTTACATTCCTCAGTCTCTATATAACCTAGCTGTTCATTATTTATATGAAAAGACTATCAGCCTTATTGCGAAGATCAATCGACAATTGATAATTGACTATTTTCAATGTGTGCTATTGTGAACGAATGATTCATTTGGTATTTTTGTCAATCGCATTTTTTTAATTGACTGCGATTGACAAAATCCTTTAGAATCGTTCGTTCACAATAGCACACATTGAAAATAGCCAATTATCAACTGTCGATTGATCTTCGCAATAAGGCTCTATGTGTAGTTTCCTCTACTCCATCAGGTTTCTAAATCCACTGAAGATTTCTACATTGACGACGATTTCTGCGAAGATATTGAGCTGTGCGCTAACATGGAACTTGGTACGCGATCCCATCTTTCTGATTTAATTGATTTTGATATTCTTTCGGCGGAAATTTTCAATCCAACAGAAGAAACTGCGAAACGATTTGCATAGAAAACAAACATAAAACTATTTATTAGTCTTTAGCTTAAACTAAACTAGAAATGTTGTAAAAATATTATTATAAACTTAAGTTTCCCGCTCCTTGTAAGCCCATAATAGCCGCAAGTGTTTTTATTTTATTTAAATGCAAATTCTTTGTTATAAGTGAAAATTCTAAAAAGTTTATGTTTTTATTAAACTAAAAAAAAATAAAATGTTTTTCTTGAAAAAAAAATTTGTTTCCACATTTATTTTATGCTTTCGGACACTTCCTTAGCATTCTGATTTTTGTTGGCAATCTTCGAACCGAATTGTATTGCACGTTTTTTAAATTTTACAGAGCTCCTCAAACCCAACTGATAACCACTTAGTCGTAAAAATAATTTATCACCTACGCCTTGATCGAGCAGAAAACAACATCGCTGTTCGGGCTTCAGAGTTCGAACAAAATGTACCAAATCTTCCTGGATAAAAGGAGCACGTGAAGTCTTTCCACTGTCGGCTATAACTCTATCGTCTCTTCCTAAATTTCTTGAAGGAAGTCGTTGCCAATCCAATTCCAGTTCAGCAGAAAGATTTGCAATCTTGGCATCATGTGAGCCAAGGCATCGTATGAATGCATTTCGGTGTCGAGTGTAGCCTCCAAAGAGCTCATCGGCACCGCTACCAATTATTATTACCTAAAAAAAAAAGGCGAATGTATATTTTTCAAACAACGCACACAACCTACCCTTGCCGTCGATTTATAGCGATCCCCATTGCAATAGCCTTGGCCTTGTGATGCAAACCAAAACGCACAGCCCAGAGATTCATCTAGGACAGTGTTGAGCGGATAGATTAAATGTTTGATGTGCGATTTCAACTTGTCATTTAGTACTTTTCTAGTAACATTCACTTCAACTAATTTCCAGTTTCTAAAAAAAACTCAATTGATTTACAGGTATTGACAGCTTATCATTCATAACAGGTTACCTCGTGGGACATAGCCGAGTTAGTTCTTCGTAAGATTCCTTAGCTGAACAGCGGTCGGGCACATTCCAATTTGGCTGACCAGCATTAGGCGCTTCAAATGCTACATTAATCAAATCAATAGAATCACTTGCGGCCACAAATTTATCGGCAATTATTGCCAAAATGGTGCAATCTATTCCGCCAGAGAATAAAATGCCTATTTTGGAATGACTGCAGTTAGGCGTCAAGCTTTCTATGCATTTACTGCAAAACTTTGGTGTGAATGTTACTCGTTCTTTGACGGAGTTTTGAAGTAAATCCAGAAATGCAGTTACAGAGGCCTTAACACTTTTATCTTCTAGCAGATACATGAAGATGTCTTCGGTGTCAGACCGTGAACTACACAGTTGATAAAAATCAAACGGTTCCTGCAGTAAAAAGTACATAATGTAGATATATGAATAATTTAAAATATTGTATAATTGTGATTAAAATTAAGTATAATTAATGAAAATTTACATGAGCATTAAACTGGAGTTTTCTATGTAACTTTTTTGCTAGACGCGGAAAAGTCACCTTGAGGCTGTACTTTGTATGTGTTACGAACTAAAAGCTGGCAGGTCTTAATCCAGATGGAATCCTTTCAACATAACAAGTACCGACTAAGCCGGTCACGCTCCATTTTCTTTGACGTGAAGGCTTCGGTCTTATATTGGAACTTCTTGTTCAATCAAACTTTATCACTCCTGCTATCATGCGAAGCATCATCGTCTCAGCTGCCGTCAATTTGCTTCCATACTTTTTGTACGCGGTCTAACATTGTGAATCATATGTAAGCGGCGGGCGTTCAACTGCGGTGTAGCCTTCCTTTCAGCTAGGGGAATATTTTTCGGTTCCAGAAGATGGCTGAGTTTTTCCGCCATTTCATCAACTATAAAATGTACACTTAATGTTTGAAGTCGTCATCAGAGGTTGCTTCGCTTTTGATCATAGAACACAGATATTTTAACTTAACGCAATCTCCCATATTTTTTTTTTTCAAAATTTGGGGTCTCGTCCGGCCCAACCGCTTTTCGCTTTTTGACTGCCTTCCCAACTTCTTCGACAGTAATGCCGGGTACTTCTTCATTGTAAGCAACGGCTCCTCTTGGAAAGTATATTAGAGAATTTTTTCCATTTAGAAGTCCTTCAAGTGCCTCCGGTGTAGTATTTTCTCGTAATCCAGAAGAAGCTGCCCTTGAGGACTGACGAGCTTTGGAAAACGGATTTCCTGAGCATTTCTCCTTCTATGAGCATCTACTTTGAAGATAGTTGTGCCCGTGTTCAAAGTCGTACGTCGGTCGGCGTGGATAGTCTGGTTGTTATCAACGACCGAAGAAGGAAATTTTTTCTAACACCCAATATAGGACCTCCACATGCTTTGCTTGAATTTGAGCGCACATTTTCTTTCCGAGTCCCTTGCAAAGTCTGTATTGTTACAAACAAGTAAAGTGGTTTGTGGCAAGGGGACGCACTATCATGCGATTTCTTCAATCTCGTACTGGAGCAGATAGTGCGCAGGGCAGGTGTCAACACGGAAGGCACTATCTTTAACAGGTCCGTTCAGCTACTGGGTTATGCGGACGATATTGACATCATCGGCCGATCACAGCACTCCGTGATAGAAGCTTTCACGGCGATCGAAGAACATTGGTCTTGTAGTAAATGAGGACAAGACTAAATACAAGCTATCAACAAATAAACAATCATCTGTCCGCCGTCTAGGACAAAACGTCACTATTGATAGCAACAATTTCGAGGTAGTTAAGGAGTTTATCTACCTCGGAGTAAACATGAACTCCACGAATGACACCTTAGTGGAGATCCGGCGAAGAATTACCCTACGAAACCGCTGCTACTTCGGTTTGGCAAAACAACTGGGTTCAAAACTTCTAACTCGGAGGACGAAATGTATGCTTTACAAAACCCTTATCCTGCCAGTTCTGCTTTATGGCGCTGAGTGCTGGACGATAAGCAGGAAGGGAGAGCAGCAAGAGGACGTACGGCGGATGAATTCACTAGATTGAATCAACGGTGGAGTCGACAGTCAGGATGACAGTTAACTTACATGAGCTTCTTTGACATATTTGGAGCTGAGGTCTTTTCTTTAAGGATTTTCAAGACTAAGTCAGGGTGTTGAAAAAGAGATGGTTGCGCTCATATTTCCGAAATGGAGTAGTGACACTTCTTCCAGAAGGTGTTCTGGAACTGGCCCTCCAGGTTGGGGGTTGTGCCCTCGGGGTAACTTCCCTATCGCGTAAAAAAAAAGTTAGTTATAAGAGAGACATCAGCTTCGGATATGGACACCCCTCATTTAAGATCACGACCCGGAACGTCAACGACTATGAACTGAGAGAATGGACCTGGAACGTACCTACACTGTACACTCCTGGTGGTGCTCAAAAACTACTATGTCAAGATTGTGCTCGGGGACTTCAACGCCAAAATCGGTAAGTAAAACATCTTTGTGGGATTAGTCGGTAAGCAGAGCCTCCACGACAGGACAACAATATGACCAATCTACAAGAAAGACGATGATATGTCTTGCAAGAACTATCGAGGCATAATGCTGCTAAATGTCGCATATAAGATCCTATCCAACGTACTGTGTGAACGTCTGAAGCCGTTCTGCAACACACTAATCGGCACGTGCAAGTGTGGCTTGCTGCCCGGCAGATGTACACAGTAGACAAAATCAAATCAAAATCAAATCATTACACTAAGGCAAATCCTGGAAAAGACCATTCTTTTTTTTTATAATGGACACGCACTAAAGGGATTTTTGATACCCTTATAATGTATTAGCTACACAGCGCGGGCGTTAAGGGAATTAGGGTTAGAAGATAGGGAGAGATGCTGATGCACGTTGGTTTTAAATGTTTGTAAATCACAATGTGTAGGAAAAATGGAGAGCGGAAGAGCATTCCACATTCGTGTTGTACGGCTAAGGAAAGATTCCTTGTGTTTCACTGTACGTCCGAATACAGGCTTGAGGGTAAACTGATGCGCATTCCTGGCATGGCGGGTATTGCGGTTGAAATGTTCTAGGGGTGGAATGCAGCTGGCTATTTCGTTTGAGCACTTATGGTGGAAATAACGATAAAATAACGAAAGGCAGGAGACATTACGACGATGACTAAGAGATTCAATCGATCTCGCAATGTCTCGGTCGCCAATGAGTTTTATCGCGCGTTTTTGGATCCTGTCAAGTAGCTCCAAATAAGTTATTGGTGCACCGGACCAGATATGAGCGTTGTACTCCAGTTTCGGGCGAATAAACGCCTTATAAATTGTAGCCAGATCAGAATGGGTGAAATATTTCTTACAACGCTTAAGGAAGCCTAGACATTTCGCGGCGTTATTGGCGACATTGAATATGTGGTCATTCCAACGAAGATTTATTATTATTATTATTATTATAATCTTTATTTACTTATAATAAATTACAGAGTTAATACAATTAAAACTAATAGCACTAGCTGCAGGGCTTTCGGCTAAGTCTGGTACATGTTTGAATAGTTAAATGATTTCTTCTAGATTTATTATATTGAAAAGTCTATATGTTTTTTTAATATTTTGTTCGGAGGGAACTGTTAGTAGGTCGGATAGAGTAGCATTAGGATATATTTCCTTTAGTTTGCGCTGGATAGCGTTGCAATCATAGACCAGGTGCTTAATGGACATAGTTTGGTTGGAGTTGCAAAGTTGGCAATAGGGTGGGTTATCTTTGGTGAAGAGGTGGCTGTGTGTAAGAGCAGTGTGCCCTAGTCGGAGTCGGGTGAAGACTTTAATCATTTTGTTGTTGCAGTCAGTTGGGTAAGTGGGAGCTTGGCCATCTGGGTTTAATGTTGCATAGTGGTGGGTGTATTCGTTCCACGTTTCCCTTTTCCTCTCGTCCCAGAAGCGTTGTATTTTCCTTTTGATGTCATTTTTATTAAACGTCCAGTAAGTAATGAGGGGACCTCCCACCGCGTCTTTGGCTGCCTTGTCGGCGTTTTCGTTTCCTTTTATACCTGCGTGGCCCGGTACCCAGAGAAGTTTTAATTTGTTAACGTTGGCGATTAGTTTATCTCTGATACTTTTTATAACTGGGGTATTGTTGTTAATGTTTTGGATTCCCGCGATAACTGAAAGACTATCCGTACATATAATCATCTTTTTGTTGCATGAAAGTTGCGTGGCTTGTTGGATGGCTATAGCTTCGGCAGAGAATACCGAACAAGAATGTTCTAGCAGTCCCTTGCGTAAGGTGATGCCGTTTTCATCGACAACCGCAAAAGCTGTTCCGGATTCAGATTTTGATCCATCTGTGAAGAAAAGATTCCAGTTTTTAGCTTTTTCTGATGTCGTTAGTTCGAGAAACACCTGTCGGTATGTTTCATTGGGAGTTGATGCTTTCGGTAATACGTTAAGAGACAAGTTGATTGAACTTTTACTGAGGGCCCAGGGGGGGAAGTTGATGAGTAACTTACTTTATTTTCTAACGGTATGCCAATATCCTCGGAGAGGCTTATGACCCTGTCTATAGTGGATTGACATTTAGGTACTCGTTTTCGGGCCAGTATTTTGTTAACATCAAGTGCGATTTGCAGTTTTTGTGTGGTGTCCAATTTTGTTGTGACCAGAGAGGTTAGATACTCGATTCGGTGCTTGATGGAGGGTACCCCAGATTCGGTAAGCATGTTTGTTATAGGCGTTGATCTAAAGGCCTTCAGGCTGACTCTTATTGCAGAGTGATACGATGGTTCAATTAGCTTAAGGGAGGATTTGGAACACTTCCCATATATGCATAGTCCGTAGTCAATCTTTGCCAGGATAGTAGATTTTATGATGTTGATTAGGGTGTTAACATGGCTGAAGCTATTTTTAGAGCCTAAATACTTAATAATATTAACCCTGGCAGCTCCTCCGCGTGGTTAGTTACCTTGTCGAGTGCACCATCCTTGTGAGGTTGGTGCCGGTGCGGAGGCTTAAATCGCAAAGATTCAATCGGACCATGTCTGTTTTGATGAGCGATGACTAAGAACTAACCGGACTTGTCGTCCAATTGGGGAGTCAACCCTAACAAATCTCCAACTCCAAGGTTGCATATGCCCATGGATGCATGGCTAGGGGAGTGCCTAGTCACAAGTATGCAAACTCCGAATACCAGGCGACCTTCGGTTTTATTCCAGCCTTCCCATGTCATATCGGGCTCTGGCATGGGCGACTTACTTTCCCGTTTACTCGTGGGTAAAAATTTTAAATAAAACAAAAACAAATATACAGACAGATGCCTCTGAAATCGCATCAACTTCTGGAATTGCTGTCGGGCAACCAGAAGACAACCCAAATCAGGCAGCTATTGGGCTCCCGATGGCTGATGGTTCTTCTGCTACAGAGCAGAACCCGGCCTCCACTTTTCGGCTTGCTGACGGGCAACCGAACCCCCCTAACTCCCAAAGTATGGATAGTGATGTCGTGTGGACAACATCCATACAAAACAGTGCCAGTAAACACAATGCGGAAGCGTCCGCTTCAGATTCTGACACATCCACTCTGGTGGACAATTGTAGCGTGGTCTCCGAGAAATCGGGTTGCTCCTCCATTGGGAAGAGCCTGACTGGGCTACAATTACACAAGCAGAGTGGTTTTGTAAGACTCAGCGGTCTACAAAACAGACGCTTTAAAAGTGCATTGCGGAGAGGCCTAGATAGAGAAAGTGCTCTAATCTTAGCCCAAGCAGCACAATCAGACAAGTCTGACAACAAGCGAGGCAGATCTGAAGATCAGACTCCCTCCAAACCTGCCGCCAAGAAGGTTAGAAAGGGTCCGAGGCCAGAGGTACCCACCTTCAGCCAGGTGGCTAGCCTAGTTAGGCTTGGTATCATACCAGCCGACTTAAGCAAAAACCCTCTTTCTCCAGAGCAAATGGCTGCTGTGAAAGAGGCTGTGATAGACACCTCAATCGAGCTGAGCGACCGTGGCGTGTGGCCCGTCTTCTCTGGCTCGCACCTTAAGACAGGATGGATAATCTTTGTCTGCGCTAACAGCGCCACTGCTGGGTGGATGCGCTCGAACTTCGAGAAAATTAAAGAGAAATGTGGTCTGGACCTGATGCTTGTGGAAGAAGGATCTTTCCCGAAAACACACATCGTCCGCGGACTCTTTCCAGAGAGCCTCGATCTCACAAATGAAAAAGTGCTGGCGTCCATTGGGGCGCAAAATGCCAACATCAGCACCAAATCATGGAGGGTGATACAGCGAGGTAAGGTAGGTGCATTCCTTCACCTCGTAATCTCTATAGACAACGCCTCCCTGACTGAGCTCAATATACTTATGGGAAAGATCGCTTACCGATTCGGCATGATCAGACTGATTCTGAAGAGCACCGACAGAACCTCTAGAGCTGCCTACCTAAATAACGAGCCAGATAAGCTTGTACCACCTATCGGAAATGTGTCTGAAGGTATGGTACCTCAAAAGTCAATCACGACTAGCTGTGTCACCGGACCAGAAACCATTGTACAACCTATCGGAAATAAGTCTGAAGGTAGTGTACCATTGCAGTCCACTTCGACTAGCTGTGCCACAGGGCCAAAAACTTTTGTACAACCGATCGGAAATGTGTCTGTAGGTAGTACAACAACGCAGTCCACTTCAACAGGACCAGCTCCTACTAGCAGCCTAGGCAGCGGTCAGACGACAGTGATGTCAGTTCCTGTGAACCCCCCCCAATCAACCAACAGAGGTAGTAAAAATGCCATTGGGCATGCTACCCCGAGCGGTTCTGGGAGGAGCACTAAGGCAACGGCCACCGCGTCGTCCAATCGTCCCTTCCTGCAAGGAAAGATTACTTTTCCTAGGAGAACCGCCAATTCGGCCGAGAACCCCTCCAACCCGGCCAACGCCGCCACTGGGCGGTCAAACCAGGGTTGGAAAAAAGATGAGTCAGCCAGGCAGTTAACAGCAGGTCGCCCTGGACTGGCTGCTTGCCGAAAAGGTAAGGGCCCAAAAAAAGCCCAATTACTCAGGCAAGCCAGATCCTCGAAGGAGGATCTATGAACACCATCAAGGTGCTTCAGGCGAACCTCCATCACGCTAAGGGTGCGTCCGCCACTTTTAGCAAGCGGTTCGCCGAGGAAAAGATAACCCTAGGCCTCATCCAGGAGCCTTGGGTTATCAGCGGACACATTAGAGGTCTTGGGAATGGGGCAGGTAAGCTAATTTACAAGTGCGGTGAGCAAGTGCCGAGGGCGGCCTGCTTAATCGATATAAATAGCAACTTTCTTCCCATTCCAGAATTCATCAGCAGAGACCTGGTTGCCGTACTACTGGAAGTACCTACACCCAGAGGCACACACAACATCATATGTGCCTCTGCGTATTTCCCCGGAGACGACGACAATATCCCTCCACTAGAGGTTCAGGCATTCATCCGCTACTGCCTGCGAAACAACTTGCACTACATCATTGGGTGTGATTCCAACGCGCACAACATGATATGGGGCAGCAGCGACAACAATAAAAGAGGTGAGTGTTTGTTAAATTTTATAGTAGGAAACAATGTAGATATCATAAACAAGGGTTCCAAACCAACCTTCATTAATTCGATTCGCGAAGAGGTACTTGACCTCACGCTCGCTAGTCCATTTATGGCTAATTTCATGGAAAACTGGCATGTGTCAGATGAGGCTTCGATGTCGGATCACCAACACATTAGGTTCGACCTGCCCGGTCAACTGTCACAGGCCACGATTAGATACGATCCTAAGTCGACGGACTGGAATACGTATCGAGGACTTGTCCTCTCTAAAACGGACATGCTAATTTCGTCAATTGAGTCCACGTGGGACCTTGACGAAGCAGCACACCAGCTCAACAAAGTGTTACTAACCTCCTACCAGAGTAGTTGCGTCATTAAAACCAGCACAAAGCGACGTAAGGTCCCCTGGTGGAATGACAGACTTGCTGAATATAGGAAGAAGGTTAGGAAACTCTTCAATCGAGCCAAACACACTAAAAGGTGGGACGATTATAGGATCGCTCTCACTGAATACAACTCAGAACTGAGAAGATCAAAGCGTGCAACATGGAGGAAGTGCTGTGAAGACATAGTAGATATGTCGGTAGCAGCTCGCATCCACAAAGCATTAGGCAGAGATCATAATAACGGTGTAGGATTACTAAAGAAACCAAATGGCACCTACACGACGGACCGAGAAGATTCAATCAGAACACTTCTTCAGGTTCACTTCCCAGGTTCGTCTATTCGCGACATAAGCGGTAACTCTAACGATGTGGACCCCAAGGTACATATAGATAGCAGAGTAAACAGCTTATCTGGAAAAATGTTTAGTCCAGATAAGGTTAGATGGGCAATTGGCTCATTCAAACCATTTAAAGCCCCAGGTGGTGACGGCATATTTCCGGCCCTTATCCAAAGGGTTAGTGATGTCATTCTGCCGATGGCTATTGCTTTATTTAGAGCTAGTTACAACTGGGGATACATTCCACTTTCCTGGAGACAGGCCAACGTGATTTTTATCCCCAAAAATGGCAATAGGCCAAGTGAACTGCCTAAATCTTACAGACCCATCAGTCTGACATCTTTCTTTCTCAAAACCATGGAAAGACTTATAGATGTTCATATCAGGGAGCAGATAGCAACATCAAGCCCCCTGCACTCAAGTCAATTTGCGTACAGAAAGGGCAAATCCACTGAAGGCGCTCTTCATTGCCTTGTCAAAAAGGTAGAGGAGACTTTCAAGTCAAAGGAAATTGCACTTTGTGCCTTCTTGGACGTTGAGGGTGCCTTCGATAATACCGGATACGACTCGATTGCCAGGGCGATCAGTAATAAAGGGATCGAAGTATCGACGAACCAATGGATCAGAGCCATGTTGGAAAGTCGTATAATTACCTCCTCCTCTGGAGGTAAATCGGTGTCTGTGACGGCAGCCAAAGGCTGTCCTCAAGGAGGAGTACTCTCTCCCCTCTTGTGGTCACTTGTCATCGACAACCTACTGGTCAGTCTACACAGACTAGGCCTCAACGCCATTGGTTATGCTGATGACCTGGCGATAATTATTAATGGTAAGCGTAGCGCAACCATTACTGATAACATGCAAAAAGCGTTGCTACATGTCTCAGAATGGTGTATTAAGGAAGGACTTTCCATCAACCCTCTTAAAACCATCCTGGTACCTTTTACGCGTAAAAGATTGGTTAACTTTGAACCTATCACCGTAAAGGGTACACCATTGAGTTACTCCAATGAGGTCAAATATCTGGGAGTCATCCTGGATAGGAAACTAAATTGGAACTCACACGTAAAGGCCGCCACTGAGCGTGCCACAAGAGCCATGTGGGCCTGTAGACGCCTATACGGCAGAACTTGGGGTCTAAACCCCAGAATGATACACTGGCTGTACACCATGATGGTAAGACCCATCATCACGTACGCCTCCATCGTGTGGTGGCCAAAAGTACTTGAACGTACTACGGCTAACAGACTCCAAAAGCTACAACGTGTGGCATGTCTGGGAATAACTGGTGCCATGCGCACATGTCCTACGACAGCACTTGAAGCCATCATTGGACTGTCACCATTACATGTATTCATTCAGAAAACAGCTGCTAGATGCGCTATCAAGCTTCAGCTTGAATACAAGTATAACTCAAATGACCATGTGGGTCACTTGAAAATACTCAACTCAATCCAAAATTTGGACATGTTTCTCACCATCCCTGACTTAATGGTAAGGGAATATAGCTTCGATAAACTATTTGAGGTGGAAATACTAGACCGTTCTAAATGGGTCTCGGGAGTTCCAGCTGTGGACTCAAAAAGTCTGGTATGGTACACCGACGGATCAAGGATGGAGTCGGGAGTTGGTGCTGGTGTCTTTGGACCCAATACCAGGGTCTCGATACCTATGGGGATGTGCCCCACAGTGTTCCAGGCGGAAATCCATGCCATTGAGATCTGCGCTATCTTAAACTCCAACAAAGGAATTAAGGGCGCTAAGATACATATCTTTTCTGACAGTCCGGCGGCACTTCAGGCACTGTCGTCCAACACAACAGACTCTCTGACTGTAAGAAACTGCTGCGGTGCCTTACAAAAGCTAGCCAAACACAACAAAGTGAAACTCGGATGGGTGCCTGGCCACCGAGGTTTTGTAGGGAATGAATCCGCAGATGAGCTCGCCAGAGCTGGTTCTGAGGCCGCTTTTATCGGTCCCGAACCTTACTGCAGTGTCAACTGGACTACTGCTCTAGGGCTTATCAAAGATTGGGAGCAAGAGACTCGCCTTAAACAGTGGGAAAGCGCCCCCGGTCTGAGACAGTCCAAACGCTTGATTAAGCCCTACTCCTATAAGGAAATCCTTACTCTAAATAAGGAAAACATTAGATTGCTGGTGGGCTTTCTCACTGGCCACTGCGGGCTGAGATACCATCTCAACAAAATGAATCTTAGCCCAACGGCAGAATGTAGATTCTGCATGGAGGACGAGGAAACCTCAGAACACATACTCTGTGAATGCCCGGCTCTGCATTGGTTGAGACGACGCATTCTCCACAGAGAGGTGTTATCACTGGTGGAGCTTCGCAACTCTACCACCAAAGACGTGCTGAGTTTCATTAGGGAAGTCAGTCGCCTCCTGGTATAAGACAACCTTGTGACACAAAAGATCTCTTAGGTCGCAGTGTCGGCCCTTGGGCAAGGGTTATTTAAATTAAAAAAAAAAAAAAAAAAAAACCCTGGCAGCTAGTTTGTTCTTAAGATCTATACAGTGGTTCTTAAAAGTAAATTGACTATCAAAAGTGACACCAAGTATACTTAGGGTACTAACAATGTCCATATTAGAAGAATTAAAACTAACTACGATATTTTTGGTGCAACTGGTTTTCTTACAAATGTGTAGGATTTTGCACTTTTCTAGGGAGATCTTCGACCCTGAGGTCTTACACCAATTTGAAAGATCTGTTAAGATGTTGTAGAAGATGGTAGATACATCGGAAAGGCATTTGTGTTTAGTGAATATAATTAAGTCGTCGGCGTAAAGTGAATGCCCGATAGATTTATATTTATTGAGAATTTCACTAATGTCATTGAAAGCAATTATAAATAAAATAACCGAGAGGGGAGATCCCTGGGGGATACCATTATAAAGGTTATGTACTGAGGAGTAGGTGCTGTTTAGTTTTATGCGAAATTTTCTATTCGACAAAAAAGCTTTTATGAAATTAAACATGTTTGGCCCAATATTCCATCGACTCAGTTTGCTCAATACTATGTGAGCCCCAATTCTATCAAAAGCCTTTTCGAAGTCAATTGACAGAATAGAGACATGATTTTTCGAGGATAAAGCAGACGCGACATACTGGTCAATATGTAGCAGGGCATCGACGGTGCAGCGACCGTGTCTAAAAGCTACCTGGTTAGTGTTGATAAGGTTTTTGGCCTCCAAGAACCAAAGGAGCCTTTTGGAAATTATTTTCTCCAATATCTTAGCAGCACAGGGGAGTAGCGAAATGGGGCGATAACCGTTAACTTCGGATTGACTTTTTCTCGGTTTGGGAATTGGAATTGTACTCGCTGTTTTCCAGTTTTGTGGGATTGTCCCTTGGGTAAAAATTTCGTTATATAATGCTATAATACGGTGTTTGATTATTTGGGGGCTTTTTTGTAGCATTATATATGAGATTCTGTCATATCCTGGGGTTTTGCCTTTTGACCTCATGAGGCTGTTCTCAAACTCTACCATGGTAATAGGGAGTTCAATGCAGATAGCAAACCTGTCAGTATTGATGGAGGGAAAGAGCCGGGTTGCCGAAGCTTTTGAGTATATGAATTCAGATGTGAAGTTGGAGTCAGAGGAGTAGGCCGACCACATCTTGGCAAAGTGCTCTGCAATATCCGGTGGGTTAGCCAGCGTCAGTGTGGGGGTGTCCAGAATACTAATGGATTGGGGTACGTAGTTCCCTGTGAGTTTTTTGACATCAGTCCATAGTTTCTTTGATGAGGCTTTGGGGTTAATGTTGGAGGTAAATTGTTCAAAGCTGGCTTTTTTCGCCGCTTTGGCCGCTCTACGAAATAAGGCATTTGCTTTCCGGTATGTAATTAGATTGGAATCATTTGGACGTTTTTTTAAACTTTTTCCATAAATCTTGTTTGCTTTCCCGGAGGCTGTGAATCTCTTTACTCCACCATGGGACGACTAGTTTTTTTATGCCTTTATGAGATTGTGGGATGGCCAAGTTTGCTGCATATCTTAACGCTCTTAGAATGGTTGCAGATTCTTGGTTAACTTTTGAGGACGCTTTTCGGTTTTCTATGAATGTGGTTGCGTTGGATTGGTAACAGTCCCAATCCGCTCTTTCGGTTTGGAATTTTGGACAGAGTTGTTTGTTAAGTTGAACGGGCCCAGCGTTTATTGTGGTCATGATGGGGAAATGGTCACTTCCGTGCAAATCTGGGAGAACTGTCCAATTTGTGGTAGCACTTAGCTGGGAGGATAGTAGGGATAGGTCAACATGGGTGAATGTTCTATGTGTTGAGAAATGAGTAGGGCGGCCGTCGTTCAGAATGATAAAGTTCGAGTTTAATAAAAAGTCTTCAATGAACTTACCGCGGAGGTTCGTGGATGGGGATCCCCACTGCGGACTCCATGCATTGAAATCCCCCGTGAGTAGAATAGGTGTTTGGCAGCTGATGCATATGTCTTCAATATCCTTTGCTGAGAACTGTTGGTCAGGGGGTATGTATAATGATACCACAGTAATTGTGTATTTAAGGTGTATTTCAACAGCTAGTGCTGCAATGTTTGAAGTGATATTTATAAGTTTGTGGGGTAAGGATTTGTGGACCATTAGCCCTTTACCTTGTTTAGCATATATAATGTCGGGGAAGTTGTAGAAATAAGATGCGTATTGTTTGGGGGCTGTGGGAGTATTGTTGGCGTGTAGGTGGGTTTCTTGTAGGGATATTATGGAGGGGTTGTGATCCTTTATCAAAAGCTGAAGCTCGTGGAAATTATTGAAATAACCTTTGAGATTCCATTGAAGGATCTTTAGAGAGGGTTTGGTTGTTGACGGAGCCTTTGGAACAGTATAAGTTGGGTTATACTGTGCAAAGCCTGAGGTGGATGGTCGAGATGTGGAAGGTCCATGACTCTGCCGCCCAATACCGGAATCAGTTGGGCTCCGTATGGAGCTCCAGTGATTCCGGGCTTGGGCGGCAGAGTCATAAACAGGGGGGGCAATATTATCTTTAATTGCTGTCATCATCTATTTGTAGTGGTTGTATATAGTGGTTTGAGTTTATGAGAGATTGCGTCACTGTAGACATAGGTGAAACGATTGGAATTGTAGTGGTGTTAGTTGGGTGTGTTGGTGAGTTATTTGAATTATCATGTGTGTTGCTTGTGTTACTGAAACTTATTTCAGCTGAGTCATTATTTAGTTTTGAGTATGTGTTGAGTGATTTGGGTGTTTTGTTTGAGTCGATTGGGATTGTTTGAGTGCTAGGCTTGGGGTTTGATGGTTGGTAAGTGGCTGGAGCGAGAGAGCTATTGTTTTGTTTGATTGCGGTTTGAGCATGGCTTAAGTTTTTATTTATGACGGAGGTCGTTGTTGTGGTTGATTGATTGTTTGTAGAGGGAGTGAGAGAGATATTGGGATTAGAGTTGTTGCGGTGATTTAGGTGTATTAAATTTTTTTCCAGATTGGCTTGTTTTGGTTCCGTTCTTTTTGTGAACGTGGGAGTAGTGGTGATACTGGGTGTACATACTGGTTGTGCTTGTGCTGCATTTCTTGCAACCTCAGAGTAAGTGGAGTTCGAAGGGGGGGATGGATTTTGTTCCCGGAATATTTGCTTGGCTTCTCCCATTGTGCATTTTCTTATTGTTTTTATCTTTAAGATTTCTTTGGCTACCAGATAACAATTGCACGACTTGGAGGACGATGGGTGTTCTTCGGGGCAGTTGGCGCAAGACACGCGGGTGCATTTGCTAGGGATGTGCGGGGCCAGGTTGCAGGTTTCGCAAGAGGCATTGCCCTTGTACCACTTAGTGGTATGCCCGAGCAACTGACAGTTCCGACAGCGCATAGGGTTAGGGAAATATTCCTCGACTCGCAGGTTGTACCAACCGATGTTTACTGTAGCTGGGGGGCGGAAAAGGTCGAACGTAAATAGGGTTAGACCAGTGGGGCGTTGGATACCATCCACTGTTTTTTTGAATTTAAACACCTCCGTGACTCCTTGTGCCTTCATCTCGTCGACGATTTCGCTTTCTGGTACGTTGATAAGACATGGGGCGTAAACTGTCCCTTTGGATGAGTTGAGGTTTGTGTGCAATGTTACCGAAATTGGACAGAGGTTGGAGAGAGTTTTTTTTAGCAAGAAATAGATCAGCTATACGCTGAGATTTTACCAGAACTAAGAGATTCCCATCTCGTAGCTGAGATATCTGTTCGTATGAAGTACTAATATTGTCTATTGCTTTTTTTAAAAGAAAAACACTGAAGGATGTCAGAGGTTTTTCCTTATTTGATGAAGAGACTACAATAAATTTCGGGTTGGGGGATGTAGAATGGGTAGGAGGGGTGTAAATAAATTCGGTGGTGGGTGACGCAGGTTTTTTTACGTTTTTTGTGTTTATGTTCGATTAGCGACTCGGAATCCAGAACGCTGAACCGATTCCCTGAAGGGGCGCGTGGCACAAAGGCCATAATGTGTTTTGTGTTTCACTGTAACCAAGATTTTTTTTTTTTGATCACTTATTAGTGGGAAAGAGAAAACCGAAGTTAGTGGCTATAGAAATAGCGGGGATTACACCAACGAAACAAAAGCGAGCAGAGCACAATGCGATAGATCGATGTTGCCGGCTTGAAGGATAGTCGGTGACTGTCCAACGAAGATTGTCATTAACACACATACCGAGAATGGAAAGTCTTTCGGTTTCAGCGATGTAAGTGCCATTCATAGATAATGGCAGTGTGTGTGGGTTTTGCTTTAATGACAGGAGACAGCATTGTGTTTTGGAAGCATTAAATTCCACTCTATTGGTTTTACCCCACTGAGTTATGCTGTTAAGATCGGTATTTAATAAGCTTAACATACGTTGCTGTTTCAGTTCCACACCCGAAGATGAGGGGCGTGACCCAAGAAACGAATATGAGAAGCTAAGGGTGCTGTCATCAGCAAAGGAATGGATTGGATTAGAAGTAACAGACAGGAGATCATTTATAAAAATGAGAAAGAGAGTCGGGGACAGAACAGTGCCTTGGGGACACCAGCATTTATTTGGTGAGTTGCAGTCTTGAAACCGACCAAAACAACTTAAATTGAACGGTCCGAAAGGTAATTTCTAATCCATTGAAGAAGAATATGATCGATTCCAAATGCACGCATTTTCGACAAGAGAGCTTGATGCCAAACTCTGTCAAATGCCTTTGAAATATCAAGCGCAACAATCTTACTTTCACCACCTTGATGAAGAGATTGGTTTCACTTTTCGTTTAGATATGTCATCAAATCACCAGTGGGCCTGTTGCTACGAAAACCATACTACCGGTCATTAAGAAGTTTTCGCGATTCAAGATATTTCATTAGCTGACGGTTTATCAGCGTTTCCATGACCTTAGAAAGAAGTAAGTGCAATTGGTCGGTAGGAGGAGGGAGAAGAGACTCGCCTTTTTTTGGTACAGGCTGGACAAATGCTGTTTTCCATCTTCCCGGGAAGAGTCCTAAAGAATAGGACAGATGGAAAAGCTTACGCAATGGTTTTGCCAGCGAGGAAGAACACCTCTTCAGAACGATGGGGGAAATACCATCTGGACCAGCGGATTTGTGTATGTCAAGATCTCAAAGTACTCTAGCCACAGTACGAGTGCGGAAGTGGATTGGTCCCATGGAGTATTCTACGCGCTCGAGTACAGGGGGAGACAAAGCACAATCTAGGAGCGTTGAGCTGACTGCAAAGTGAGCAGCAAGCAGACTGGCCTTATCTATAGAACTGACAGCTGGAATGTCATTGTAAATGTGTGTCGGGATAGATGATGAGGCCGAATTCTTGACGTTTTTAACAAATGACCAAAAGTTTTTACTACCCGTGGGACTTTGTAGTATTTTTTGCTCAACTTTTGATCATAGGAGAATTTGACACGATTAATGTGGGCATTTCAGTCATTTCTGGCTCGTTTAAACTTTTTTCGGCTTTCCTCAGATGGGTTGGCTTTGAATGACCGAAAGCTTTCCTCTTTTAACCTGATAGCATCTTTGCAGCTCGAGTCATACCACGCGTACCCAATTGGCTTTCTCGTATTGCCATACGGTTCTTTTGGGAGTTTGTTCTTTAACAATGTGGTTGGAGTACGAGAATTCAGCTGATATGATACAACGGTTTAAGCGTATTTATCGGGGTAAGAGGTAAGACACAAGTCAGTGTGTTGGCAGTTTGACTGCTAATGTCCGGTATTCGTGTAGGCTCATTTACAAGCTGAGTCAGGTTATTTACCTGAGCAAAGATCTCGACGTACCTTCCTTCGGGTGTTGACTGGCCATAATGTTGAAGCCAACTTGAATTGTGTATATTGAAATCGCCCGCAATGACGATTTCAGTACGAGGGTGAAGGGTCACAATTCTTGTGATGTAATCAGACAGGGCATCTAACTCATTACAAGTTGAATGTCTGTCCAAATCTGGGCTTCTGTAAATAAAACAGTAGTGGATTAATTGCCTACGGACATGGAATTTTAGCCAAATGAAATTAAATTCTGGGTTGGAACATTGGCCATATTGAGGCTGAAGTTGATAGGCTACTTCACTACGTATATAAACGGCGAGACCGCAATGGGGGAAGAATAATGGCACTAAGTTGTAACCAGGTAGACTAAACTCCATTAAATCGGAGCCGACGCTTACCTGTGTTTCACTTAGTGCCAAAACAGCTGGTTTATTGAGAGAGACATGGGCGTATAATGAAAAAAAAAAATTTCCCAACCCACGGATGTTGCTTACATGCACTACAAAATTTCTACACATTATAAATCACAAACATGAAAAAAAACACAAACTCTGACGCTAACAACCTAAGCAGAGCCGTGAAGTGAAGACGCACGTTGACTTTCCAAAACAAATTACTGCAGGTGTTATGCCCGTACGGCAATTTGCTTTGGTCTATCAACAAAATCAACACCACACGGAGCGCTATCCGCCTGATGCTGTCTTTAGTCAACCATTGCAAGTACACACACGAAAATCGTACGGCACTTGCAATAGCCAAGCAAAAACAACAGTGATGGAGTGGGATGGGACACGATGGAATACCCGACGCTGTGGCTTTTTTTTTGTAAGCACTGACACCGACACTGCGTGTTGTTTTTTTCGATTTTTTTTTCGCGAACCGTATGGGCGCGAAAACTGTTGGCGATGACGGGCAAAAAAATAAGCGCGTGCGTCCGCGACAAGAGACGATCAGCAACTGAATTTCAAGTCGAGGCCCACCATATTTTCATCGACTTTAAAGCCGCATATGACAGCGTTCATCGCCAGGAGCTCTACTTGGCGATGGCCGAATTCGGGATCCCGGCAAAACTGATCCAGTTGTGTCGCGTGACGCTGGAATAGACTATGCAATGTGCAGTACGGAAACAGGTCTTCCGAACTATTCCAAACCTGTATCGCATTCCGGCAAGTAGATGCGCTGTCATGTGACCTTTTTATCTTGTTCTGGAGCAGATAGTGCACAGTGCAGGTGTCAATACAACCGATCCGTCCAACTACTACGATACGACGATATCGACATCATCGGCCGATCTCAGCGTGCAGTGTTAGAGGCTTTCATGGCGATTGAAGAGCAGACAAAATTATTTGGCTTTGAAGTCGACGAGGACAAAACGAAATACTTGCTTTCAACAAACAAACAAACATCTGTCCGTCGACTAGGACAAATCACTGTTGAGAAAGCAATTACTTTGAGGTAGTTAAGGAATTCATCTAACTTGGACTAAACATCAGCTCCACGAATTGAAACCTCTACAAATAGGAAACCGCATCTACTTCGGTTTGGCAAAACCAAACAGCTTAAAACTCCTCGGTGCCGAGTGCCCATAAAATGTAGGTGTTATTGCGTTTGTATGATACCGGTTCGCCTGCTTTTCACGATTTCAAAATTGAATTGAAATTGACTTTTGTTTGATCGTCCTCTTACGACACCGTACCGTCACGTGATACATAATTAAATCACTTAATTAAATAATTACGATGCTGAGATTATTGCTTACGGTAACTCATTTCATAACTACAGCGTTCGTAACCACTGTTAGTCAAAATATGAGAATCAAGCTCAGTACATTCGCATGGCATAGAGAGAAGTAATTTGTACTGCTTGACAAACTTCCAGCATTTCACACACATCTACTCTATCGTTAACAATTTGATACACAATTTGCGACACTTAAACAATAAACAACTAATGTCGTTTTTCATTGGTTTCTGTAGGCTCCACTCGAGAATTTACTCGTTCTGGATTTCAATCGAACATTCGAAAATCGTCCTCCGCCCAATATTTGTGCTGTTAAAAATTTATCTGCAAAAATATGTACGCGCCGTGTCCCACGGCTTTCATTTATAGTCCGATGTACACATATAGAGTTATTTAATTCATCTCAGCGGGAAGCTGGGACATACCTATCCCGGAAAAAAAACAAGAGATCTGGAGGATAGTCTTGATATGTAAGGGTTTATATGCTTTAACGCATTTTGAGTGTCTTCCAAAATAAAATGGCGGAACATTTTTCTCAGTTTTGTATAATAAAAAATCATATACATATGTAAGCAAGTTTAATATAAAGAACCCTTATGTTTCTGAAATATCGCACACTAACTGCTAAGAAAAAAATTGTATTTGTATTTTTAATATTATACTATGTAATGTAGGTACTCACATGCTTAGGTTCCGAAGGTAGGAGCCATTTGGTACCAATGCATTCTTGCACAGCTACTTCCGGAAATATGCTACACAGTTCTTGAAGACCATTCGACTCGTTTAATGGTATCCATGGATATAAGGTAACAGTTTCTGAATCACGTACATTAAGTTTGAAAAGTCCATATGGTGGAAGTTCTGCACACAGTTTCTTCAATTCAGCTTCACAGATGCCTACAAAGAACTACTGAGTTAACCAAATAGAATTTGAGCTCATTAACTTGTTATACATGAATTGCTTAGTATTCTTAAACCTATTGAATCTCTTTCAATAATCAGCGAATTCCGCCCCAATGGATCTCTAGCGAAATACAAACTACCGGAATTATCATCGAACAGAATTAAACTGTAAGGTCCTTTTAAATTCTTCAACAGCAATGCAATATCTTCATCGCATGTACAACTGGAAATTTCCTTTATTAGCCAACTAGTATCGGAATATTTGTCGTCAGTTTTTTTGTTAAAAATGTCGCCATTTAGTAAAAATGTCCAATTTTCAAAGATTACTGGCTGCGGAGTGACAACTGGACCTTGTTGCCAGAGAACAAATCCTGCATATAACATGTTTTTCTTGGAAAACACATTTTGGCTGTTCGGTCCACGATTCTCTAAAAGTTCATACAGTTTCTGAAAAAAAATCATTTTCATTAAACTTCATGTGGTTCAATAGCTATTGTACTCGTATAGCTAGCTACCCCTTCGATGCGCAGCGTTTGATCATTAGCACATACTAAGCAAAATATTCCACACATTTTATACAAAAGTTGATCAAGATATTCTAAGAATTTAGAATTCTTCTGTAGAGAGCTACGTTCATTTCTCTATTTTATGTCTATTTTATTTACAGAAAACGAGAAGTGACATAAATTGAGAGCATGCAGTGAGCTACAGCGAAATCAGTGTTCCTCTGGTGACCCACAACTCGACTGTTTGCACCATGCTTCCACTAGTTATGAATTCAAAGCGTGCTTTATAGATAGAATGCTATGACTTGCAGATCATTATAGCACACAGTTTGGGCAATACAAAACTTCGAGACAACGTGGCTAAGGAAAAAAAAATTAGTAAGTGTATAGCACAGACTACCTACCTACAACTAGACAGTCAACTCTCACTACCCCCGTCCACTGCGCCCCTCAAATAAGAGAGTAGTTTCCTGTCTCTAAATTTCCTATCGGTGAATACATGTGAATCAATAAAAGTGAAGTTAGCCGCTTGAAAATGTTATTCTTCTGTCTGATTGTCAAATATGACAAGTTTGTGTGGTGAGTTTAATGGTGAATTTAATTTTCATTTGACAGAACTTTGTGATTATCTTTTATTCCAAAGCTCACGAAGGTTGGTTTGGCTACTCTGCAGGAGGCCAGTGATGGTTTTGTCGTATCCAATTCGGTTATTTTCGAGTACAAATCTAGTCCACATCCAGAGGCCACTTTCGATGGCACCACAAATGATTGTCTTTATAAATTTGAGCTGTTGAATCGATTGTCATCGATCGATGAGAAAATGCAAATCAAACTGGAGCCCAAGGATTCGGTGAGTTCAATTTGCAGACAAGTGTGATTTATGATAATAATAATTTACATTCCTTTCAGCCTGAAGATGCTCCACTGATGATACAATCAAACTTTGAAGAAAGAATGGTGAACTACTGTCATCAGCTCACGAATAAGTTGTGGCGATCCAATGCTCCCGTCTCATGGTCATCAAGTGGTTTTAAGGGGATGACCCTATTGCACTTGGCAGCTGCACTGGGCTATGCAAATCTGGTGTGTGCCATGCTGAATTGGAGATCGGAGAATCCAAATTTCATTCTAGCCGATCAACCGAAATCGATGCATTGAGTCTAGATGTGTATGGACACACACCAATGGTGGGTGTACTCTATTATTAGTAACAAATTTCTAATAAAAGGTTTTTCTTTTCTACAGACTTGGGCATGTGCGCGCGGACACACCGAGACTGCTTTAATTCTATACAAATGGAAATGGAAAACTTAGCACTGCAGACTGGTCAAGCTTGGTATGCGATTGGAAAGCGGTTAGGCTCAAAATCAGTCGCACTTCAGTTACATACAACCGCCGATCATACGACGATTAAGGGCATCTCTGAAGCTGTTCTCGACGTTAGTGCTTTAAAAATATATTTTCATTAGACAATATTAAACCTTCTTCATAACAGAATAATCGGTGCTCAAAAAGTCTGAGAAGTTCTATATCATTGGCTATTCATTCGGCACATTCATAGCCCTACACATTGCTGGCCTTCTCGAAAAGGCGGGTTACCGTGGAAAACTTTTATTAATCGATGGTGCTCCCCATTTCCTGAAAAAACTAACGCTTGGTCATTTGGGTTAAAACTTTCAGGACGAAGATCTTTATAATTAAATCTTTTCCGGTGTTGTGAACCAAATTTTTCCTGATGAAACAACCGAATCAGCAGCGCAGATTTTCCTACCCTTAAAGACGTACAATGAAAAAATGGACATATTCATGAAATTTGCGGAAAAACAAAAACTTTATAGCAAGGACTATGCTGAAGTTATGGTGCGGCCAATGTTCAATTTCATTTCATACGTTTATCAGTCGGGTTAAGATGGCTGCCGAAATTAATCTCGATAGTTTGGATGTGTTGAACACGCCAATAACATTGATTCGACCATCTGAAATAGTAATGCTGGGCATTGAGGAAGACTATTGCTTATCCAAAATCACTAAGGAAAAGGTGACACTAAGATTTGTGGAAGGAAATCACACAACGATGTTGGACAATCCTTCATTGGCAGATATTATCAACGACGTTGATCCAACGCTGCAGGAAGACAAAACCTTTGGGAAGTACCTCAAAGATTTCACAGAGGGAGCATAGTTGTAGATGTTCTTACAAAAAGTAAACACTTTTTTGTTATTTTGGTCAATTCAATATATATACATATAAATAAATACACAGTTAACTAATTTAAAGTTATGTTGGTGGTGAAATTAAACAAGTGAAACTCAATGTGATATTGATATTGTAACTCGGTAAGATATCTTAATTTGAATAGGACTAATAAGGTCCGCACTCGGTGACGGTCACAATACCAATAAACCCGCTGGGAGTGGGGAACCAGTTGATAATGCGTTCATTAGCAGCATTGCCAGTTCCCTATTGCACAGGTCTCCAGAGTATGCAATTAAACAATAGTTAGCAAGCTGAAAATCGGTGCTTAGCTACGGAATGTCGTTAATTTGAATTTTATGTGGAAGTCGCAGGATATCAATCAATTAATAACATCTTGTTAATGGACGGTCTGAAAAAATTCCAACAGCCACTGATCATAACTTCGTCTTTAATGAAAAATAAGAAATATTAACTTCGTAATGAAGTTAAAAAGTTTACTATGTAAAACTTTCACCTGCTGCCTTTTATCTTATCGAAAGCTTTGTACATCAGATAATTCCTTTCAATAGAGTAATTAATCCAACTTTTGCAAAATGCCAAAGAGGCGAATGATGAGTAGCTTAAATGTTCCGCATTCACCATTTCAGCTCTCAGGGACCCAAGATTTGAAGCGTGGTTGGAGCAAATGAAGTGTAGTCACAAGTGAAATGTTGCTTTAGGTCGTACCTGCGAACCCCACAGGCGAAACAGTAAGGATGCAGTAAAGTAGGAGGGCTATGATATGCTTCGATATGTTAAATTTGTCACTAGGCTCACCTGGATGTAAAGTAAACACGTATACACTGAGCTGTTTTGCATTATTTTCGTCAAGATTTATTGTGTTCGTAATTTTAATAATAAACAATTTTAAAAATTTACTATGAAATCAAGATCTTGTTCATCCGGGAAACAGGCTGGGAAACCAATAACTTGTTTCTTTATCCTGTTGATCTATCCATCATAACCCTAAACAAAGGACCTTTTCAACGCATTGCTTAGCACGATACTCAGTTCACTTGAAGGAAGAACAAATGAAAAATAAGTTCGAAAGTAATATGAATAAACTTCACTCTTACCCCAATTGATCAACAAGCAGTTGGATGGTTATGAATCCTTAAACAGTACTTAAAGCGGCAGTAAGTAACGAGGCTTCGTCTAAACTTAATTCAGTGGGTATTGATTGCACCATATACTTTCCCTTGTCGAAAGCTCCATTGTCTGAGCAAAACCGTTTAGAGGGACGAAATGTTTTCGCGTCATATATCCTGGACATGTTTTCTATGTTTTCGAACATGTAGTCGTTGTTTGCAACACCACCAAAGATAACTTTAGTCAGGGTTTGATCAATTAAAGTCGATTGTTTTTCAAATACAAAAACTACAGCACTTCACTTAGTTGTGAAACACTAGTCGGACATCAATTTACCAAAAGCACTAATTTCCACTTATTCTTTTGTCACATCGGCTGGTAGTCCCTTGACGAAAAGTTTTTTTTGGCTCGAGATCGGCTAAACAATAACAACATTTGATATCATGCAAATCCCCTTGAAGCCAATGCATTTACCTGAAAATTTGAACTCCTGCCTCTTCTCTTTATCGCGAAGTACTCGGTGAACGGAAAGTTTATATTATAAACTGGCCGTGCACTTAGTATTTTCCTATCGAGACGTATAGCTTTTTCCACCTCGGATTAATTTTCCAATTCCACGTAGCCGAACCCTCTGCTTCTACCATTTGATGATCTAATTAGAGTTAGATCTGTTATTCTTATTTTGGGAAGCTGTTCCTTTACATCTTCTTCACTTAAGCTGGAGAGAATATGACAATTTAGCAAAATCAAGCGCAGAAACACCGCAAATATACTTATAATCCAGGTTACTGATGAATATCCTCAAATGGTCCTTGGTAAGATCAATCTCCTGATTCTCATGCTCTTTGAATACTGCTGATTTTGTTTCTTGGCCTTTAAATTGCCGCACAGGTGCATCGTTCTCTCTATGACATTTCTCAAGTGTGATTTCTTGCGAGAGATCAATTGATGACTGTGGTCCACAGCTCCTTGCCCTTTTTGGCATCCTGAAGTAGTCCATACTTGAGACGTCCCCAAAACTGCAAAATCTCGCTATTGCAGTCGGCCGATGCAGTGATGTCCAACACAAGTTGAAATTGTTCCTCAGGATCTCGCATTCCCCTTCGTCTTTATAGTTAGTGAGTCGCCTAAGATAAGTCAAGTACTCCAGCCAAATAGCGACGACTGCATCGGCACTTTGGAACCCAACGGCCAAGGAACTTTCCAGAACTTCTTGGAGAATAGAGCTGTGTCAATCGTGATTGATTCGTTCTTTTTGACCCGATCACAATAAAGTATTGGTGATTGCAATCACAATGCCCGAAGTCAATCGTTTATCGAGTCAATACTTTTGTTCTGTTCTGACTAATTCATTTCTTTATTACTGATTTAACACATATTTGTTCTACAAAAATATCGCTTCTGTGCAATAACCTCCATTTCCTAATTATTCAAAGGCGTTTTGGTATTTTTGAGTGTATTCGGGGGAAGTAGGAGAAAAAAATAAACAAACTACATGTTTGACATTTGCCAAAGTTTTTGATTTTGTGTCGTGGTGAAATTGAGCGATGCACGGGGTGTGTTTACAGTGAATTTGTAAAAACAAATAACCAATGGAAAAGATAAAAATTGTTGCAAATATGTGGTAATTATTTTTACTGATTCAGTTGACTTATGTTATTATCATTTCTTTGTTAATTATTCTTATTTTGTTTGAAAATAATTATTTTCGTACAATTTGTTGACCTCGAACGAACAAAAACCAAATGGCAGGCAAGCCACTTTTAATGCATTTATGAAATATGAAAAAATTGCGCATTTTACTATTCTAATCGTAATATGATAAATTAGTTTATGAATCTGTGACAACAAATTAAAGTTTTTGGTACGACGAAATAGGTTAAGCAAAAGATGTGTAAAAGTTAACGCTGTTTCTTAAGTGACAAGATGATTTAACAAATAAATAGTGAATACATTTGGAGCATTTGGAACTTTGAGAATAATATTAAATTTAACATAACTTCAAAACAGCTTAAGTTGACTTATGCAATCACACTTTGAAGCGTCGTGTTGAAAAATAAATGTCGTTGAAAGTTAGGAAAGCAATGAAATAAAAATGACAAAACTTGTTTTAACAAATTTATAGTTATTTTTTTTGCCGATATTTTCACATTACGATGAGAATAATTTAAAATAAATAAACTAGAACGGCTTATATTGAAACCGCATTGAAAGACGCATCAAGAGTAATAATAGGAAATCAGTAAACCCTACAAAGCTGCATTCTACTTCAATTTTCAAATAGTATTCGTAAAACCAAAACCTTATATTTTTTAATGTTGCTGCCAAGCGTTGTATGTCAATGCGAAGGCAGAGAATAGTATTGACTTAGGACTTGCGTGTTTTGTAATATTTGATACAGGTTGTTTTTCACTCTGTTATGAATGGTCATTAATTGTGTCCCACTCATATCTTTCAACAAAATCATAAACAAAATAAAAACGGTTCGAAATGTTTGCTTTACCGATTTGTTTCACTTTTATATATACGAACGTCAATCAACACACAATAACTATCCAATTATTGTAAGCCATAAATTCAAAATCATTTTCACCGATCATATGACCTGCATTTATAATGACATTGATATTTATAGTGTTGGTGTAACGAAAAGATTAGTAATGACAAACTTATTTCAGATGTTCGGACACATAAAACTCATTTCGTACGAATTACTGAAAATAATAATTTTGTTAGTAAGTAATCAGGCTTTAGTAATGACCGTGGGGAGTGGAGAGTTTCATCATTACTAGCAACAACATTATTTTTGACCATGTAGGAGCAGCCAGTACAAACTTTTATATACATTCGATTTATATACGACAAACGATCCTACTTGCTACTGATTTAGGGGGTACATAGCGGACAAAATTAAACTATTTTCGTTATTGCTGTGATTTATATTTAAGTTTTTTAATTATTTCGCTAAAAAAAAGTATTATACATGATTTAAAACGTTATTATGTACAATTTATACTATATTTTACACTTATTACTAATTCACCACGGAACGAAGAAGTTTGCAGGTAGTTTATTAAAATTCTACAAATCCACCTCGAAAGAAGTCGGTTTGTTAACACAGCGCATTTTCCATCATGTTGAGGTGATTTAGATAGAGAGCTACCAACTTCACACCTGACTCCACTAAATATCATATCTGTGTGCAAGCTTCCCATTTGATTTGCATGCAAATACTAATACAGATGAGCCATTTAGTGGAGCTTTTCAGCTTGTTGGCAATCCGAAAAAAAATCCTTTCAGTTGACTGTCTAGTTAATAGCACAGACTACCTACAACTAGACAGTCAACTGAGAGGATTTTTATTCGGATTGCCTACAAGCTGAAAACAGCTGAAAAACCCCGATAAACGCTTATCTGAATTAGTGTTTGCATGCAAATCAAATGGGAAGCTTGCAGACAGATAGGATATTTAGTGGGGACAAGTGTGAAGTTGGCAGCTCTATCTCGAAATCACCTCAAAATGATGCAAAAGTGCGCTGTGTTAACAAAACTTGTCGTTTCGAGGTGGATTTGTAGAATTTTAATAAAGTTCCTGCAAACTTCTTCGTTCCGTGGTGAATTAGTAATAAGTGTAAAATATAGTATAAATTGTACATAATAATGTTTTAAATCATTTATAATACTTTTTTTTAGAGAAATAAAAATTAAAAAACTTAAATATAAATCACAGCATAAACAAAAATAGTTTAATTTTGTCCTCTTTGTACACCCTAAATCAGTAGCAAGTAGGATCGTTTGTCGTATATAGGTCGAATATATATAAAAGTTTGTACTGGCTGCTCCTACATGGTCAAAAATATTGTTGTTACTAGTAATGATAAAACTCTCCACTCACCACGGTCATTACTAAAGCCTGAATACTTACTAACAAAATTATTATTTTCAGTAATTCGTTCGATATGAGTTTTTTGTGTCCGAACATCTGAAATAAGTTTGTCATTACTAATCTTTTCGTTACACCAACACTATAAATATCAATGGCATTATAAATGCAGGTCATATGATCGGTGAATATGATTTTGAATTTATGACTTACAATAATTGGATAGTTATTGTTTGTTGATTGACGTTCGTATATATAAAGGTGAAGCAAATCGGTAATCCAAACATTTCGAACCGTTTTTATTTTGTTTATGATTTTGTTGAAACATATGAGTGGGACACAATTAATGACCATTCATAACAGAGTGAAAAACAACCTGTATCAAATATTACAAAACACGCAAGTCCTAGGTCAATACTATTCTCTGCCTTCGCATTGACATATAACGCTTGACAGCAACATTAAAAAAATATAAGGTTTTGGTTTTACGAATACGATTTGAAAATTGAAGTAGAATGCAGCATTGTAGGGTTTACTGATTTCCTATTATTACTCTTGCTGCGTCTTTCAATGCGGCTGTTTCAACATAAGCCGTTTTAAAATTTATTTCTTTTGAATTATTCTTGTGGTAATGTGAAAAGATCGGCAAAAAATAACCATAAATTTGTTAAAACAAGTTTTGTCATTTTTATTTCATTTCTTTCCTAACTTTCAACCACATTTATCTTTCAACACGACGCTTCAAAGTGTGATTGCATAAGTCAGCTTAAGCTGTTTTGAAGTTATGTTAAATTGAATATTATTCTCAAAGTTCCAAATGCTCCAAATGTATTCACTATTTATTTGTTAAATCATCTTGTCACTTAAGATACAGAGTTAACTTTGTAACGTATAATAATAATAATAGCCCCCTTACGACCGTACTCTACCGGTGCTGCCATCTTACGGCCGGACTTAGCCGAGCCGCGATGTCTGGGCGGATGGTCGACCCCATCCAATGACGTTTGCCCCACCTTGGCAGCCACCTGCACCGTCGCTTCCCTCCTTCCACAAAAATTATAAACCACCACTGGATGACACAAAGTCACCAAAGCCGGGAAAATGGAGGAAAAAAAAATATTTTTCCTAACCCTGACCGAAAAGTCAATCCATTAAACCTATCAACACGCCCCCGCTTACAGGCGGCCAGGGCACTGCCGGTCGGCCTGATTGGAAGGAGGGTTGGGGGTTGTCCGACCACTCGCAGCTAGGCATGGCAGCATCCCGCGCTAGCTCGTCGGTGGGAGCGGGTACTTGCTACGAGCTCGGACTGGGGTTACATTATTTTTACATGCCTATGTTTGTTCTTCCTCGCTTCTACCGGAGTCAGCCACTCGATGACGCGGGCTGGTAACCTCTACTTTTACTCCGAAGAAGCCCAGTCTACCTTACGGTAGACCCCGGCCCGAAGAGGACACGACCTTGACCTTAGTAATCGACTCCCTGGACCACCAGGGTATCCGAGAAGGATGAGAACCCAAAATAAAAACACCCCAAAGAACCTTGAGGAAGAGAGAGAGGGGGGGGAGGTGAAGCTGAAGTTTCTCCCCCCTGAGCTGGCCCACCCCGCCGCTAAAATACGGTAAATAGCGGACACCATGGCCACCGCCTCGCTCCGCTGGCAATGACCCCTACTTTGAAAAGGGACGTAAAGTCCCTTTAGCGCGTTAAGCGCTCGAATCGCCTACCCATTTCCTCCTCTCCTTCAACTCCCTACCTTCCCCAGACAACGACTTTATTCGGGCATCTCGCCGGAAAAACCTTCAGAGAACTTCCGTAGATGAATGTCTAAAACTCCGATAAGTTCCATGAATTTCGTAACATTTTATTCCAATAAAAGAGAAACCTTAAACATTATACAGGATACTTAATACTACAGTAACCTAATATCGCGATACGACATTACTTTACTGGGGCGTGCCCTCGAGAAGACAACCAAAACCCTTAAGATTATTATAATTAGAAGCACTGAATCCTAGCTTTACTTAAATTCGAGAAAAAAGATCTTAGTGTAATATACAAGAAAAAAAAACCCGAGTTACTTTAAATCTACTACGCGTAAATAGGGTAAGGAGCCTATGCGTACTTTTACTCCGAGACAAAGGTGATCTATAATGATCATCGAGGCTTCACCCGAATGGAGGACACGCGAGAACCCAAAAAAAAGGTAAGCAACTTCCGTTTGAGTTGGTTAGTCCAACCACACAAAAAAAAACAAATGACAATCGCGTGAACACTAAGATACTAAAAATCTTTGCCGCCGAAACGAGAAAAAAAATTTATAAAACACCAAAATCATAAGTGCGACACGGAACTACTTTAGCTCGCTGGCGTATTAATGAGGGGGCAATGATACCTGCTCACTAGGTATGGACCCTCGGGTACGTATGTGAACCGACGGGCTTCTAACGTAGGGGCTGCGACGCCGCCCCGTGGTAACACTCATGAGAAAAAAACAAATTCAACCGACAAGGTCGGGAAATATTACTCCCGAACGGACAAATGCATATAATATAATTTACAACTCAATAAAAAAAAGATATATAGGGCATTTAGTAGCAATATAATTCAAAAGAAGTAAATCAATAAAACTTACGTGGATTTATCCATCCCCCCATGTGCGCACATAGCGATGTATCCAACCTGTGAGAGAAATTTTAGATATACGACTAAGTGCACTACTTATATATCCAGCCCGAACCGTGGCCTGTTGCCCCGAAATAAATCGGAATACCAGAAAAAAAGAAAAAAAGTTTACTACGCCCGAGTCTTCGTTACCTTTAAATACCCCTACTACCCATGTGTGGGTGTCGGTGTGGGTCAACGACCTCGCCACTGAGAGAAAAAAATCGCTTCAAACTCTAGCGATTGTCGCCTCTAAACTCGAAGAAATTAAAGTTAACTACCGCGGTTGCGCGAGACTAACGCGTGAAACGCTCGAAGCCGAGATCGACTGCACCGACTCTTGAGACTACTTTACGAGCGGTGGCACTTTATATTGCCAGGAAGTGGCCGATTATGTCGAAAAAGCGCGACGAAATATGGACACGAACTTAATTACAGCCGCTGGTCGCGGAATGCCGAACTCGATGCGCAATGAAAAGATTAATTTAAAAATTGACGGAGCTGATAGTCAGCAACCGTCTCGGTATTTATATAAAACACTCCTAGGAGCTAAATCTACTTATATATGTCTATCACACTACTCTACAACTATGATGATGCGGTGACTGGGTGGCGGGGTGTGGGTGGTGCGACGGTCCGGTGCCGTCGATATGAAACGCCTGCTGCTGGAACTGATGACTGCTACGAACTTCGCCTGCTGCTGGTGATGACGCTAATGCTGGGGTCGGGTACAGACCGCTTCAACGGCCCTGGTGTCGTTACTGTCGTCCGACTGAGGCACTTCTGCCGACGCTTGAGACGGTGGGCTAGGACGTCTTCGCCCTCCTCCTCTCGCCTGAATGCGGGGATCTATGCCCTATACCTGGACCACTGGAACACTGCTGTGTAAAGAGAAAGAAAAAAATTCCACTGTCAGAGGACGGTTTGTGGTGGTGCTTCGGACGCGGATCCATTCTGGGGTATCCACGCATGCTTACCTGTGCCTTGAAGCCGGGATCTGCGTGTATGCAGGGCTGCACGCTACTCGAGGGTCTACGCCCTCCCTTTTTTTTCGGTTTATTTCTTTTCGCCGCCGCCTGCTATGCGGCGCGAGCGGTATTTTTCCGCCCGGAATTTTTATTACCGAGCTCGGGCTGCGATCGCTTTTCAGGTGGAGAGGCTATGGCGAAGCCAGCTGCCTTCCAGCACGCTTCCGTGTTTCTTGATTCCTTCTTCTTTTCTTGTGGTGTTAATATTTCTTTTTAGTTAGTGTTTTATAGTTATTTTTGCTTTTTATTTCGTTATTCGGATGCGTGAATCCTTTCTAGTTTTTATTTCTTGCACTTTTTAATTTATTTGTCTTACTTTTTTGTTCTCCTTTTCTCGGGGACCGACTGCGTCTTGGTGGTTGCCTTGCCAAATTCAAAATGTCGTCTCGTGGAATATTCGCGAACATATATAAACTGTGGTCGACGTATACATAGCCGACGAGGCCGGATGCCTTCGTTCAGTCAGATTTGACGGGCTACTTTTGTGCACAGCGGTAGGATTCTCTTACGTGGCTACTGCATGGGCTTTTGACGTTGCCAGTGGTTGTGGTTGCCGGGGAAGGTGCTGACATCGCGATTAGACAGTGGAGGGAGTTCGTTACAACTTTTACACATCCTTAGCTAAACCTATTTCGTCGTACCAAAAACTAAAATTTATTGTCACAGATTTATAAACTAATTTAACATAGTAAGCCTAGAATAGTTAAATGCGCAATTTTATTTTCATTAATGCATTAAAAGTGCAAAGCACATTTGGTTTTTGTTCGGTTGAGGTCAACAAATTGTGTGAAAAAAATTATTTTCAAACAAAATATAGGAATAAATAACAAAGTTGCAGTAAAACAGATTACCACACATTTGCAATAATTTTGATTTGTTGCATTGGTTATTTGTTTTTCCAAAGCTACCACTTTACTCAATACCCTGCAAACACACCCATTCTCACCACGACACAAAATCAAGAACTTTGGCAAACGTCAAACAGAAATCGTCATGCCAAGAATTTGTTTACTTTTAGAGTTTGTAGACATGTTTTGGCAAACGCTATTGACTCGCAAATCGCAATAAGATATTCCCTTGAGGTATACAGAATAATTTTTATTTTCAATCATTACAATAGCCAAAAATGGTGATATTTACTTTCAGATATTATACCACCCGGAGCTAGTGTAGAGAACATTCGTAAGGAATGTTTGCATGCAGCCGGTATAGATCACAGCAGTGTAGGAACAATTGCAGTTTTTAGCCAGGTTTTTATTATCATCTAATATAAACTACGAATTTATGCAACGAGAATTCCTTCCTTAAGGTTTACCGATGACTCTTATGGTGGGCTTACGCTATGCAAAGTACTTGGCACGTCAGTACGCCAATAATACCAGTTCATCACATGGAAGCTCATGCCTTAGCAGTGCGGGATTAATAAAAGCAGCAACCAGACATTTATCTAATCGCACAGAACTAGCGCTGGAATTTTGCATACGAATGGGACTTCAATAATGTAAGGCCGACTGTAGTTGTCTCTGGTGGTGTTGCAAACAACGCCTACATTTTCGAAAACATAGTAAACATGGCCAGGATATATAACGCGGAAACATTTCGTCACTCTAAACGGTTTTGCTAAGACAATGAAGCTACGAATGGTTAATGGAGAATCCATTTAGAAGACTGATTGGCTTTTAGTTAAATTTTTCATTAAATAATATATTTTATCGGCTAAAACTAAACATATTGCAGTTAGACCACGAAGACTGCTCATATTACGAATACAATAAATCTTGACAAAAATAATGCAAAACAGCCGAGTCTACATGTTTACTTTTTGCCGTTGCGATTGAATTTCGGCTTTGAGATTTGAGTTCTCCTTTCACATCTTCAATGGTAAGCTTCCATCTAAAAGATGTTGTCTGAGATTCGATATTGCATCGTTAGTCAGCTGTTCATAGTCATGAAGCTTCTAGATAAATCAATTTTTCTATAACAACAACATTAAATATGAATGAAGACACACATAGGTACTTACTTCTCAGACTGCAACAATGTATCTGTCATAGTTAAACCAAAAGCTTTTGATTAATTTACACGTAATTAATTTTTCGTTCACTTTTGATTCAATTTCTAAACAAATTCGTAGGGTAGGTATTCCCAAAAAGGTCCAGTAAATATTTATATTTCTAAGAAGTTCTGTTTTATGTTATGGCAACAAGCGTCTCTATGGATAAATTAAATGTAACTAGGAAACAAGAATATAGTGTATGTATTTTTAAGCCCCTCAGAAATAGCTTGTATAATAAATTAAACACTTTTTGATTTATTCTTTAAAAGTCCGAGAAAGTTTAATAGTTTTTTTTGTGGAAAAATATTTTGTCTATAATGCTATATATTTCAGAATGCCTCTTTTTAATAAGAAATTCGAGTCTAAAACCATTCTTGCGAGGACAGGTCGATGTAATATAGGATGTCCACCTATAAGCGAAGATTTAGACGAATATAACAATGTTTCCCTGATCCTGAGCACAGACTACCTATACTATAATAATAAATAATGTTCTAATGGAGCGGTTTAAGTGCTTAGGAGTAAACAGGAACTTTGTAGAACTAAAGAATAGAAATGATTTTATAAACAGTCTTTTTCAGAGAAAAAATACTTACTTATTATTGCCATATCGCTGGAAATGCATTGCGTGAAAAGTAGGTCACCAGCTAGCTTGTCATGGTTGGTTTTCGCTGTGTGAATGTGTTTGTGAAGGTAGTTTCGTAGCAGATTGTAAGTTGGTGGTTTTAGTTAATGCGAAAATGTATAGATTATCTATTTAAAAGGGAAAAATTAAATTACATGAAAAGAAAGATATGAAAATAGATACTTACACAATTTGTGTTACAATGTAGTCCATCATGAGTGCAATAGGTTGACCCTCGGCCGGAGAATGTGCATAGCTATATCCATGGAATTCAATTCGACTGACAAATAACTGCAGAAATAAATTTATCTAACAGTTTGTACACTTTAGAGTTTCTTACTTGAATCGTCTTATCGAACCGTCGATTACCACCGCACTTCTTGAACACACAGCCAAGAATTAATTATAATTACTATAATCGTAACATCCAATGAGATGGCGAATAGTGATTTTTGGCTCTCCTCTACCAACTCTTGGTTTCATTTTACGGCTAGTAACTCCTTGTTCAAAGACAATGTCCCGATGTAGGGGTTTCAGTGCTTGAGAGCAAACAGGAACTTTGTAGAACTAAAGAATAGAAATGATTATTTACTATTATTTATGTTGCGCTGTAAAATCCACCTTCAAATAAAATGTACACTTTACTAACTTTTACTGTAGGTATTTTATTATCAAGTCTAAATATGACCACACCGGACGACTTCTCAAAATACACTGCCTGTCCGTTTACCGTCGTACCCGTTTGAGCTCTCTCTCTCTCTGCTGGCTTCTCTTTTACTTCCCTTCCTTGACTGAGTTGCCAGCTGCTTCATCCGCCACAGACTCGTCCATCCTGACGTCTTCGCCGCCCTCGTCGAAGTCTGAGTCAAACTCAATCCAGTGTTTCATCCTATCGGCTGCCCATACGGCGGTGTATGTCTTCTGTGTTCTCGGAGCAAACGGCATGTCTGCGATCTGGTAGCGGTCATGTGGGAGGACAGCTACCACCCGGTACGGTCCCTTGTACTTTGCCTCTAACTTCTTTGACGTGCCCGTTGCTCCCGAGCCATCATTAAGAGATATCACCAAATCTCCCACCTCATACCTTCTAGCCTTTTTGCTCCTCTTATCGTGCAAGCGTTTTTGCGCACATTGCGCCTTCCTGATCGATTCAGCTGCTTCGGTACGAGTGCGGTCCACGTCTCTCGGAGATTGATTCAGCTCCACCCCTTGCATCAACGGATCTGATGTTGGATCTCTGGGAGTATATCCCATCAATACCTGATGCGCCGTCTTCCCAATAGCCTCGTTGTGAGTGTTATTGATGCCCCACTGCACTAGCTTTACGTTAGCGTCCCATTTGGTGTCGTCCTCCACCGTTGCTAGCAAAGCACCTAACACCGTTTTATTATAACGCTGGACCTGGCCGTTAGCTCGGGGAGTCCTGGTGGCGTTCTTAACATGTTGAATTGAGTAATTCCTCAGGAAATCTTCGCATGAGTTTGCAGTATATGATGTGCCTCTATCTGACACTAGCCGCCGTGGAGTACCAAAATTGTAGAACACGTCCGTCAGAAAATTTGCGACGGGCTTTGTCCGAGTACTGGGAAGTGCCTTTAATATCGTGTACTTTGTGAAAGCGTCCACGAGGACAATGAGGTAAGTGTTCCCCCTAGTTGACTTGACAAACGGTCCTAGGTGATCTACATGCACCGTATCGAATGGTATGCTTCTCTTCTCTATGGGGAACAACTCACCTCGGGGCTGCACCTCCCTCTTATTGAATGCGCACTCCACGCAGGCTCGCAGGTATTTTTTGACGAACTGCGTCATCCTGGGAAACCAATACCTAGCCCTCAGGTGCTTCAAAGTTTTCCTTTCAGAAAAATGTCCCAGGAGGTCATGGCTACTACGTAAAACGCGATTTCGTACGCCTTTAGGTACGAACAGTCGGACCTCGCCCTCTATCCGTCGGTAGACCCGCCCACCCTTCAACGCATAGTCCACATGAATCTGCTTCTCTGCGCTTGTTGTTGGCGAGTTCCGCAGTAGGTCAGCGATATCTTTGATTTCAGGATCCTGCAGCTGAAGTGAATACAGCCAGTCCGATTCGTCAATCATAACCTTAAGTACAGACATGTCTACTACGTCAGCTGTCTTAGCATACTCGACTGGATTGCGCGAAAGACTGTCCACATGCGCCATAAGCTTTCCAGAACGGTGTTTCACCTCGTAGTCGTACTCTTGCATCTTCAGCCACCAGCGGGCGATACGGGGCACCATTTCCTTCTTTTTCATCGCCGACTTTAATGCCTCGCAATCGGTTATTATGACGAAATGCTTCCCCAGGACGTACTGCCGAAACCGATGAGTAGATTCCACCACGGCGAGCGTTTCGAGCTCGTAGCTATGATAAACACTTGCCTCCCGGGTAGTCTTTCTGCTATAGTAAGCTACCGGGTGCAAACCTTCCTCCTTCTTTTGCAATAAAACCCCGGCAATCCCATGGGCACTAGCGTCGGTGTGCAGTTCGTGCTCAGCAGCGACATCATATAGAGCCAGTACAGGAGCATCCGCGAGGCACCTTTTCAGCGTGTCGAACGCTTCCTGCTCATTTTTACCCCACGTGAAAAGGCAACCTTTCTTCGTCAATTTAGTCAAAGGCAGGGCAATGCTAGCATAGTTCTTGATAAATTTTCGGAAATAACTAGTTAGGCCGAAGAACTGCCGGACCTCACGTTCACTCCTCGGAGTAAGAAAATTGTCCACAGCGAGAGTCTTTGCTATTCCAGGGCTAATCTTACCATCCTTAACAACATGCCCCAGGAATTCAATTTCGGTTTTGAAGAACTCGCATTTCTTCAAGTTTAATGTTAAATTTGCCTCTTTTAACAGCTCCAAAAACTTATGCAGCTTACGCATACCGTCATCCAAAGACTTCACGGGGATCACAATGTCGTCGATGTAGCAGAGTACCTTATCCGGCCTCATCTTACGCACCAAAGTGTTCATCAACCGTTGAAAAGTTGGGGCAGCGTTGACCAGACCAAAAGGCATGCCCAAAAACTCGTACAAACCGTCCGAAGTAATAAAAGCAGTCAAATGTGTGTGTTCGGGCTTTATTGGAATTTGGTAGTAGCCTGACGCCAGATCTAATAGTATGAATAGATCGTGCAACAGCTCCTCGACCAATGGGATTGGATGCCTAATTTTCTTAGTGTTGGAATTCAATTTCCTGTAATCCACACACATCCTATCTTCTCCATTCTTCTTCTTCACTAAAACCACAGGGGAAGCATACTGCGATTGCGACTCTTTTATAATTCCGCTGCTTAAGAGCTCCGCAACCATTGTCGACAGGACTTCCTTCTTAGCATAAGGTACTCGATATGGATTGTAAGCCATGGGCTGGTCCTTGATCACCTCAATCGCCATCTCTACCAGCGTCGTACGTCCCAGTTCCTTAGAGCTCATCGCCACGCATTGGCGGTAACTATTAAGGAGGAGAACAAGAGCCGTCGGATCGTACTGCAGATTCATCCGCAGATCGCCGACCCTCACATCCTCGCGGACCACCTTAATCGTTGGACATACGTCGACTCGCTTCACCGTCAGGCAATCGCCAATCTTGCTCATTACGCACCCCGAGCTGTTCAATACATCTTTGCCGATGAGCACAGGATTAGTCAAACAACTATCGCCTACTACCACGGCCTTAACTGGAAAATCAGCGCCGTCAATGTTCAGGACGCAGGGTACGAATCCTAAAGCCCGACATTTCCCACCCCCAAAACCATGTAGTGTAGCGTCACTCTCGTCCATGCTTGATGCTATTTCCGAAGCCATTGATTGGGAGATGATGGTCTGCTCACTGCCTGAGTCTAACACCGCGGCGTAATTCCTTCCTTGCACGGATATATTTTTGAGGTAGCAATCGGGCTGGCTGCGAACAATGTTTATGCGGTAGTTTTCCTTTGATGGCCTTTCTGCCTTGCTAGGATGGAGACTTGATTCGGCTTTCGGCAAGGGTCTCTTCCGAGACAGCGTGCATTGCCTAGCAAAATGCCCCACTTGGTTGCAATTGTAGCAACTTGCCGCAGACGATGATGCCGTTTGTTGACGCGACTGCCCTTGCCATCTGTCGGTCCTATCCATCGGTGGTCTGGGTCGCCAGTTTGAGTGTACACTGGCTAGGGGTGGCCTGCTCGCACTCACTATTCTTGCTGGACCTCCTGCCGTATTTGCAGAACCTGAGCGAGACAAATTCCCACGGATGGTCTCAAACCACTTAATTTTCTCGCTCAGCTCCGCGATGCTGCTGAAGTCTGCTGTTGCCAAACTGCCACTCAATTGAGGATCATTGAGGCCAGTGAGGATGTAATGCACGATCGTCTTGTCCGACAAGCTTATCCTCTTGCCCAGCATATTCATCTCATAACAGTAGCTCTCTATAGTTTCGGTTGGCCTCCTGACTTTACGCGCAAGTTGCTGATGGATATCCACCACGCTGTGCTCGTGAGGAAAGTTCCGCCTCAGCCCTGTCGCGAACTGCTCCCATGTTGTACACGTTTGGCTTGATGTGTCCCACCAAAATCTAGCCGGACCCTGCATCTTGGAAGCTGCAGCCATCAATAACGCTCGCTCGTCCCACCGGTATATTTGTAGCAGGCCTGCGACACGATCCAACCATCCGTCGGCTGTCATTGACGCAATATCCCCAGGAGCAAATGGTGGCAATACGTCTGAGATCTCTCGGATGCTGCATTGTACCCTGGAGCTGTGGGGTTGGGTCCGTTTGCCCGCATATCAAAAGCCCGCACACGAATGCCCGCATATCAAAAGCCCGCATCCCAAAAGCCCGCATCACAAAAGCCCGCACCACAAAAGCCCGCATGTCATGGGGAAATATGAAGTTCCCCTTAAGAAATCTCTTTTCTGTGATTTTGGAAATTGAAGTAAACCAATCAAAACTCTTATAGAAAATATTTTGTGGCTTCGAAAATGGCGTGAAGTAGTTATTCACCACACTCACCTCTTCCCCTCTTTTTTTTTTTGAAAACGTGTAAAATCTCATAAAAATTTTTTGGTCGTCCTAAAAAGAACCGATTTATTTACCATATCCACCTATACCCCTCATTTCCCCTCCTAAATTGAAATTGGTCAATATCTCTCATTAAATATTTAGTCGTCCTAAAAAGAACGATTTTGGTTCATAGAACCCAATACATAAAATCACTTCGCTTGCACTGTTTTGGGAGCAACCGCACTGCTCCAGGCATCGTCGAAGAATGCGACAATTCAGAAAAATACCACTTCTTATATACACTTTGTCGAAGACATTTCGAATTGATAATATTTTTGACAACCAATCAAAACTCTTGCAGGATATATTTTACACAACTTCCCTCTCCGTGATTCTCATGATTTCTTGCATCTTACAGATGGATTTCTGTGTGAATTCAATGGATTTTAAATGTACATTACTTCTATTTTAACACGCAATTGTTTAGGAAATAACCATAGCCCAAGTGCGGATAGTACATGTGTTGAATAGATGCTCTTACCATTGAAAAATAATAGCATTCCTCCCAATAAAAGAGAAAAAAGTTCATAAAATGGAAAGAATTTGTATACATTTGATTAGGTTAGGTTAGGTTAGGTTTATGTGGCTGTCGGCAGAAGCCGACACACTTAGACCAATTTAGGTCCATTGTGATACCACGTATATTATCTACCTCAACTCTGTAGATGGGACTGGCCAACGACACGCGGCTGTTCTCAAACGGTCCCCCATCTACGTACTAACTGCGCCCAACGTCGTTTAATTACGGTGATCTGACGAGAACCGATTAACTCGACGTGGTATAGTCGTTGGTTACATTTGATTAAAGCAGACCGCAAATCATGCGAGTAAAAGGAGTTCATATTTGGAATTATTCGTTTATTTAGTGGAAAAACCAGTTTAAATCCTAAGATTCCGCGAGCGGGCTACATAGACCCGACATGATGCGCATAAATTCGCCTTATCTTTTCAATTCGGCGCTTATTTGCATTGTTTATATACACTTTTTTTGTTTCGTTTTTTTTCATCCTTTCATCCTTTTTTTCTATTCGAAACTCTGAAAATAATGAAGAAGGAAATCCTTTTAGTAATCATTTTTGCCTAGGTGGCCCGCTTCGCGGGTTCTTAGGATTTAAACTATCTCCCCGCAGGGTTTAGCACGCTCACGCAACTTCGTTGCTCCGCTAAGGGTATAAGCTGGCTGTCTGGCAGGCGCCATAAACACAAACAAATAAGCCCCCAATTGTAAGATAATTATTCGCATCATTTTCGTTCTGGGTGGCCCGCTTCGCGGGATCTTAGGATTTAAACTATCTTTCCGCAGGGTTTAGCACGCTCACGCAACTTCGTTGCTCCGCTAAGGGTATATGCTTATTGTTAAATAAGCGTCAAATTTCATAGATAATGCCATTTAACTCGCATCATTTTCGTTGTGGGTGGCCCGCTTCGCGGGATCTAAGGATTTAAACTATCTTTCCGCAGGGTTTAGCACGCTCACGCAATTTCGTTGCTCCGCTAAGGGTATATGCTTATTGTCTGGCAGGCGCCATAAACATTTACAAATAAGCGTCAAATTTCATAGATAATGCCATTTAACTCGCATCATTTTTGTTGTGAGTGGCCCGCTTCGCGGGATCTAAGGGTTTCAACTATCTTTCCGCAGGGTTTAGCACGCTCACGCAACTCCGTTGCTCCGCTAAGGGTATATGCTTTATGCCTGGCAGGCGCCATAAGCACTATGATATTAGAGCTCAACTCCAAAGATAATGTCCATATATTCGCATCATTTTCATCTTTTACTGTGAGGAATAGTGTCAATCTTCCTTTGAATAGACAACTATTGCACTCATGTACTTACGCACACTTAAGATCAGATTATTTCCAAGATAATTGCGTCTTAACGTCGAAGAAATGTTAAGCAGGCGCCATAAACACTGAAATTAGCGCCAAATTCTAAAGATTATAACCATATATTCGCATAATGTTCGTTCACGCAACTTCGTTGCTCCGCTAAGGGTATATGCTGGTTGTCTGGCAGGCGCCATAAACACAAGCAAATAAGCGCCGAATTGAAAAGATAAGGCGAATTTATGCGCATCATGTCGGGTCTCTGTAGCCCGCTCGCGGAATCTTAGGATTTAAACTGGTTTTTCCACTAAATAAACGAATAATTCCAAATATGAACTATTTTTACTCGCATGATTTGCGGTCTGCTTTAATCAAATGTATACAAATTCTTTCCATTTTATGAACTTTTTTGTCTTTTATTGGGAGGAATGCTATTATTTTTCAATGGTAAGAGCATCTATTCAACACATGTACTATCCGCACTTGGGCTATGGTTATTTCCTAAACAATTGCGTGTTAAAATAGAAGTAATGTACATTTAAAATCCATTGAATTCACACAGAAATCCATCTGTAAGATGCAAGAAATCATGAGAATCACGGAGAGGGAAGATGTGTAAAATATATCCTGCAAGAGTTTTGATTGGTTGTCAAAAATATTTTCAATTCGAAATGTCTTCGACAAAGTGTATATAAGAAGTGGTATTTTTCTGAATTGTCGCATTCATTCATTCACAGACATCAGTCGACAACCGAAGTGTGCGGTAGTGCTCTTGCAAAACGTACATATTTCCAAAACCACCAACTTTTATTACCCAATAAAAACAACAGTGTTAGGTTTTACCTACCTGTTCGAACCCGAAAAGGTGCTACCTGTGCTGAAGTGATTATTATCATATCAGTGAAAGTGATTAAGTGCCAACGAAAAATAAAACAAGAAACAATTGAAAAAGAGACAGTAAGTGATACCCAACACCAAATGGGGAAAAAAGAAAAGAGGAAGGATGACGTCAACTTGGCGCTGTCCAGCCTCGTAGAAAAAATCAAGTCAGGAGTAGCAGAGCATGGAAATGCGTTCCTTGCCTCGCTACACGAGAAACTCACCATTGTTGATGAGCTCTACATCGACCAGCCCGCAGCCGAAGAAGACGAGGACGAAGAGGAATCAATGGAGGTCGCCGATCTTCCAGATGAGGATTCAGAATCTGAATCAGATTCTCCAGCAGAGTCGGAGACAGAGATTTCTTCGAGCGAGGACGAAGAAATTCCCCCATTACAGGAAGATTAATTTCGGAATGTACCAGCTAAAAAGCGGAAAAAATCCGATAGCCCTCCACCAACACCCGTTCCAGCAGCAGCTGCTACAACAACAACAAAACCAACCATATCCAAACCACCAACAACAAAACAACAACCAACTATTCTCCCAACAACACCTTCATCAGCTACACCTTCCACCTCAGCAAATGTGCAACAACAACAACCAAAACAAACAATAATGCCGCCGATTATCTGCTAGAAAGGAAGACAAGAAGACCCTTTTGGTTCTTAAGGGCATCCATCACAGCTATCTGGTAGACGACATAAAAGATGAGTTAATCAGCGCCGGTATACAGGTAATTGAGGTGACCCCTTATAAAACAACAAGGACTGACCGCAAGTTTAATAGCTTCATCGTCAAAGTTGAAAAAAATAGCGACATTTCTTTTATTTTCAGCAAAAATTTATTGCTAAACCAAAAAGTTTATTCGGAGAAATTCCAAACCAGTGGCATTACGCAGTGCAAAAACTGTCAGAAGTTCGGTCACGTTGCCAGCAACTGTGGTATGAAGTACAGGTGTGTCAAGTGCAAGGTCGAGCACCTACCTGGAAACTGCCCACGTATTATCGACAACAAGAAGGACGACGCAGTATTTTGTGCTAACTGCCAGAAGAATGGACATCCAGCGAACTACAAGGGATGCCCCAAATATAAGGAGAAAGTTGCCGAGAGGCTTAAAAACTCGCAAAAGCAGAAGGAACAACGTCAGTTCGCCGTCAACTCAGCCTCGAAAGCGATTAAAGCTGGTCTGAGTTTTGCAGATGTCGCAGCTTTAGGGAGGACAGTGAAACCACAAGGCAATCCAACAACGAAACCAGTGGTCACCAAGCCAGCAGCAAAACCAAGTTTCACCGGCAAGGCTACCAATAAGCCCGCGCCATCATTAACATCAAGGAACACTGTTCCTTCCGGTAAGACTTCGTCTAACATCTTTGAGGATACTGAAAGATTGTTCGGCACTGACCTTTTAACCCTTCTCCAGAAGGCAAGAAAGGTTGTGCCTAGCAACTATGGCATCCTCGACGATAGGGCGAAGACAATTATACTGGGCAAACTTATTTGTGAATTATGTTCCCAATAAATTCGCTCAGTATCTTAACATATAATGTAAATTCTATCTATTCCACAGCCAAACGAAGTTCCTTAAGCTTATTTATTAAGTCTAAGAAACCCGACATTCTTCTCTTACAGGAAACAAGATTGAGCCCAAACAACCCATACAAGCCGGATGGATACAAGACATATCGGGAAGATAAGTCAAGTGACCGAAGTGGGACAGCGATCATCGTCAGAAACACCCTTAAGTGCCAAAAGATACAAATACCAGGACTGACAAGCATGGAAACAACAGCCGCTACCATCAAGTTGTCTGAGGTGGAAAATCTGCTGGTTATTTCGGTCTACAACCAATGCCAGGCGCCAAGAGGAAACATCATGCACGATTTAACTGTTATCCACAACATGTGCAGCACACACACCTATTGTGTGATTGGAGGGGATTTCAACGCCAGACACCAGCTTTGGGGAGACGACGAAATATCACCACAAGGGACGGCAATAGTGGAGTGGCTGCATGGTAATGCACATCAACACTCCCTAGTGGTGATTTCACAACCACTAAACACCTTTCTAAGAACACCATCGATGCTGGACTTTTTCTTGGCTTCATCGAACTTCGTCAACATCCTACCGGACTTTCGGAATTACTCCTGCCTTGCGCACGTAAGTGATTCTGATCATTTGGCTGTAGAACTTCGGATTCGACTGAACCATAGAATAATGGTGGAAAATCCTGCACCAGAGCTGCACATCAAATTCAACCGGATCAACTGGATCCAATACGAGTCGGACATCGAAGCAAATGTGATACTGCCAGCAATGGACGAAAACCTCGACAACAACGAGATTGACGGAGTCATCAATCACTTTGAAGCCGTAGTTAACGCAGCTGTAGACCGACAGAAGACAACCCGAACCAGCAAAGACAGATATGGGCACCTACCTCAACACATCCAAGCAATTCATGCACACAGACAACGGCTGCGAAAAAGGCTACAGAGGATTCTCCACAGAACTTGGAACACCCACAATGACGAGTACAGAAGTGTACATACCCAGCTGGAATGCACCAACGTCATGTTTCGTCGTGCTGTGAAACACTTCAGGGACAACGAATTCAGGCAGAGGCTGGAAGACATAAAACCAGGCCCCGACGCCTTCAAGAAAATCAACTCGCTGGTTGGAAAATCGAGGTCAATGCCTGAAACCATTGAACACGGACAAGATACTGCCACCACCGCAATTGAAAAAGCCGAAGCATTTGCCACCCACTTCGAAAAGAATTTCACGGATCGACCACCAACGCACCTTCCAGAATTCCTAGAAGTAGTGGAAGCACAAGTTCACGAGGCCACAATGTCAACCGATGTCATCACGACTTTCAATACCAGGAATCCAGCAGATGACCCAAATAGCGACGAAGTCTTCACCAACACAGAAGAGGTTGGTAACATTATCCATAGCGGCAACTCAAAGAAGTCATCCGGAACTGACCAAATTTCGAACTTTTTGCTTAAAAAGTTACCAAGCGTGGCCATCCTTCTACTGACCATCATATTCAACAACTGCATTAACAACAGCTATTTTCCGAAATCATGGAAAGTAGCGAAAGTTGTGCCAGTGCCCAAGAAGACAGATCGAACAAATGTCAATGGATACCGACCAATAGCTCTCCTGTGTTGCGTGAGTAAAATTCTGGAGTCATTGATGCTGCGAAAGATCAACCAACTGTGTGCGGAGAGAGGCATAATCCCGACGTATCAATTTGGATTCAGAGCTAGACACTCTACGATACATCCCCTACTGAAGCTTCATAGCGACGTCACCACGGGACTCAACAAAAAGGAGACAACTGTAGCCTGCTTGCTGGACATCGAGAAGGCCTTTGACAGCGTCTGGATTAAAGGACTGATCTTCAAACTAATGGAATATGGTTTTCCGCTCAATATGGTGAGACTTATTAATAATTTCCTAACAAATAGAATTTTCTTCGTACAGGTACAGAATGAGAAGTCGTCAGTCAGAAGCATCAACGCAGGTGTACCCCAAGGATCAAGACTCGGTCCGATCCTCTTTAACATCTTCACAGCTGACCAGCCAATGAATGAAGGCCGAAGCAAAACGCTTCTGTACGCAGACGACTCAGTGACCTACGCCACCTCCCTGTCTCCAGAGATAGCTGCACGAAGAGTTGAGACCCACATCAGGAATCTTTGGGACTACTATCTTAAGTGGGGACTAAAGATAAATAGCAACAAAACGGATCTTATCTGCTTCCGAAATCCTGTAACAGCGACCGGAGGACGCCGAGCATTTGCAACCCGCTGCCGTAATATTAAACTGAATCTTCCAGATGATACAGTGGTTCATACCAGAACATCAACGAAATATCTGGGAATCAACTTCAGCGAAAGATTTAAATTCAACCAGCATGCTGACATTACCCTCAAAAGGGCAAACTTTGCATTGCATCTAGTGCACCCGCTTCTCAAGAAGCGCAACGGGCTTAGCAGAAAAACCAAGCTGCTCATATACAAGCAGCTCATCAGACCAGTGATAACTTATGGTTGTCCCATCTGGTTCACAATTTCACCATCAACAATGAAGAAGATCCAGCTTTTCGAAAGGAGAATACTTCGGACCTGCACAGGACTTTGGCGAAACCCGACAACTCTGAAGTACTACTCAACGAGAAGACTCTACGAGGAGGCAGGAATCGCACAGCCGATCAACAAATTTATGATGAAACTATCAGGAAGACTCATCCGAAACCTTGCAGACCACCCAAACGCAGAAGTCCGGGAATTAACCCAGCAACAAATGGAACCAAGCCATCGGTATCTAAATCCTCGCGCCATCACGGATGCTAGATTTGACGACATCATCCACAACGAAGATACTCCGTTCTACGAACAGGAACAATTAGCTTTTAATTAATTATAAAATATCACAAATAGATTAAGAGTAGTCATAAATATAGTTTTGTAAAACTTTTGTAAACCTAGCCATAAGAAATTCGTCGGGCCCCTTTTGTTGAGCCGACATTTTTAATTTTAGTTATAAGTCTAAATATAAGTCAATTTGTACATATTAGATTGAATAAAAATAATTTCCTAATCGTAATCGTGAATTGTCGCATTCTTCGTCGATGCCTGGAGCAGTGCGGTTGCTCCCAATCCAGTGAAAGTGAAGTGATTTTGTGTATTGGTGGTTCTATGAACCAAAATCGTTCTTTTTAGGACGACTAAATATTCAATGAGAGATAGTGACCAATTTCAATTTAGGAGGGGAAATGAGGGGTAGAGGTGGATATGGTAAATAAATCGGTTCTTTTTAGGACGAACAAAAATTTTTTAAGAGATTTTACTTGTTTTCAAAAAAAAAGAGGGGAAGAGGTGAGTGTGGTGAATAACTACATCCCCCTCCATATTACTCGGAACAAATATTTCTTTCAAGCGATTTGATTGGCTTTAAAAATTTTAAAATTGAAGTGATGAGGTGAATAACAAAACAATAAGCCCGCATCATATGCGGGCTAAATCTGAAAATAAATTGTGCGGGCTTATGGCATGCGGGCTTTTGTGCTGCGGGCTTTTTCATAATTTGGCGTGCGGGCTTTTGTTACGCGGGCTTTTCATATGCGGGCTTATAGGGGTTTCCCGGAGCTGTGGCTTCCTTCGCTGCCCGTCGCTATATTTTCGGTCAGTTGCCTCAGCTTGTCGCCCAACTCCCGTTCTTTTACCAGCAACACCCGCTCCTTTTCTAAGAGAACTTTCTCTCTACGAATTAGGTCCCATTCGCGGGCCCTCAATGCCTCGTCGTTCACTGATGTCCCTACGGAGCTCGTAGTGCTGCGACCTTCGGTTGGCTCCACAACTTCCGGTTCGGATGTCGCGGACTCCTCAATGACGACTCTCGACTGCATATCTGCGGAGGTGTTAGCCGCTGACTCCGCTTTATCGGCGTCGTATGTCTCTATCCTCTTGATGAGGACCCGTTTATTCCCCGCCACTGAGAGTCCGCGGGTCTTAAGCTCCGCTTGTAGTTGTCTCACGCTCAGGCTCTCCATACTGGTCTAGTAGTAACAAAACGAGATAACAATAAGTTCGTAAGACTAGTTATTTTGATTATTTTTAAAGGTTTGAGTAGGGATCATGCTAAATAAAATCACATCAAAAGCGATAACTTGAACGAATTACGTTCATACCTATATGTTCATTATTAACCCATACTCGATATAGCTATCTTGCATTGCCCACTACAGGGCGTAATACCCAATGCATGCATCCTCAACTCCAGCCAGAGCACAGCACCCTAAGAACAATTTTCTCGGTAGCATACCAATTTGCCAAAGTCCATCATAGCCGATACTTCCAGTCTTAGGTCAAAATCAGAGACCAAGGTTCCTCTCGAACTGTAGGCGACAACTTGGGGCCAGATGGCAACGAATATCTAACTGCTCTTTCGTGTACCGAAAACGCCGTGGTATCGGTGCCGTCACCTCCATTCACCGTCTACAGTTTTACTTATTCCTTCGTTCTACTCTTGGGACTTTACTTTCACATGTACATGTACACTCCTTCCTTACAAATGTTTTACTCACACACAACCACCACCCTTATCCGGATTCAGACGCCGTGCAACGTATACCCTTCTATACACTAAAAACGTATACTGCCGTAGTCGTCATCGACTCAACATCTTTCTTCAGACACCGTGCAACGTATACCCTTCTATAAACTAAAAACGTATACTGCCGTTGTCGCCATCACCTCACCATCTTTCTTCAGACACCGTGCAACGTATACCCTTCTATAGACTAAAAACGTATACTGCCGTTGTCGCCATCAACTCACCGTTTTTTTTTTTCTTGATGCTACGCATGCATAACTATCGGTCGAACCACCACTACAAATGTTTCCCCATGAACTGGAGACCCATTGTCGTTTCTATCGCTTATGGATAACGGATTTTTTTTCTTTCAACTGGTTATTCATGAACCATTCAATTGGCTAAGCCGCAATTAAATGATTAAGACTCCGTGGCAGACAAAGATTTTACTACGATGCTGTGCTCTGAACTGCGTACGCTTACGTTTCACCTTTTTTTTTTGAAACTTAAACAAACTAATACCCCGGCCATGCACATGCACATCTTCTTAAAAACAACCCCGTGTCACACACATTTACCTCGATTAATATTCAAATCACCACTTAACTTTTACGCGGTCTTTATCCCACTTCTGATTTCTGTTGCGCTGTAAAATCCACCTTCAAATAAAATGTACACTTTACTAACTTTTACTGTAGGTATTTTATTATCAAGTCTAAATATGACCACACCGGACGACTTCTCAAAATACACTGCCTGTCCGTTTACCGTCGTACCCGTTTGTGCTCTCTCTCTCTCTGCTGGCTTCTCTTTTACTTCCCTTCCTTGACTGAGTTGCCAGCTGCTTCATCCGCCACATTTATGATTACTTATTATCAGTCCTTTTCAGATGGAAAATACTTACTTATCATAATCGAACTCATATTAAAGAGCCATTTAGACAAAACTGTCGGGACTGAGTTTCTGTTGCTTAAGGAAGCCTTTGTAATATCCCTGGAATTGCATTGCGTGTATATGTAGGTCATCAGCTAGCTTGTCAAGGTTGGTTTTTGCTAATTCAATGTGCTTGTCCACAGCTGGAGAGGAGTTTACAGGTCGTAACTATTTAAAAGAAAAAAATTAAATTACACGAAAAGAAAAATATGAAAATAAATATTTACACAATTTGTTTTACAATGTAGTTCATCATGAGTGCAATAGGTTCACCCTCGGCCGGAGAATATTCATAGCTATTTCCATGGAATCCAATTCGACTGAAAAATAACTGCAGAAATAAATTTTAATCAACAGTTTGTAAACTTTAGAAAGAAGTTTCTTACTTGAATCGTCTTATCGAACCATCGATTACCACCGCACTTCTGAACACACAGCCATGAATAATTAGTAGATAATTTTTTCATTTGCACTTTTAAGCTAGTTATTTTGTGTATTTGCATATTGTTCCTAAACTATGCAACTTAAGAGTGTACAAATATATTATTAATCTTTGGAATAAAAGAATAACAAAGGTCTGTCAAATGACACAAAATTAAACTCACCACACAAACTTGTCATATTTGACAATCAGACAGAAGACTTCACTTTTATTGATTCACATGTATTCACCGATAGGAAATTTTGAGAGAGGAACCGGCTCTCGTTTTTGAGGGGCGCAGGGGACGGGGGTAGTGAGAGTTGACTGTCTAGTTGTAGGTAGTCTGTGGTGTATAGCTACCGCAGAAAATTCTAGACGGTAAACAACAATAAACCAAAAGTGAGCGTGAGGATGATTAGGTCACAATCACTTTAAAGTGACGATTAAAATGTCTAATGTCGTTTTCCATTGGCCTTTTCAAATTATGCTCAGATCACAGATTTTCCGTGGCTAATGAAACATAAAATCAGATTGCTTTTGTTTTTGTAATTGTGTGTGATACTTTACAATTCCGATGTGTGATTTGTTGACCAAAGTAAATGTTAATGCTTTATTGTGTTCTTCGGCTGTTTGGTCATTTAGTTTTTTGTAAAATGAAAGATTAGTTCATTTACTTTCCCAACGTTTCGGCGGGGAGTTGCAACCTTCCTCAGGGGAATCTTTATTACATACACAACAAATAAATAAATAAAAGTAAATATTAAGTGAACCACGCTGCTACTACTCCTGTGAATGACGCGGGGACGGAGAACCTGACGAAGCGAGCATGGGATTTCTTGTCCAGCACGTCCAGTGATGCTCCCCTCTGCAGCCCTTCCAGGAAGCAGGCGGCCCTCAGGAAAAAGCTGAAGAAGCTCTCTCTTGAGGAATGCGAGAAGGCTCCTTCCAGCTGCTCCTCGGAGGATTCCGCGACTGATGAGCTCTGCGAATCGGTTAGCGTTGAAACCACCAAGGAATCAGGCTGTAGGAAGCGAAAGGAACGGAAGCGTGGTAAGAGGAAGAAGCAAGGAGGAATGGACGGACACAAGAGTGGTTAAGGGGTCACCCAAGGTAGCTGGTACAGCATCCAAAGGCACAAAGAGGTCTTGCACTAGCAATGATGCAGGACCCCCCTACCAAAGAAGAGCTACACGGACTCGGCCCTGTCTGGTTTGCGATTGGCGGTTGTTTTCCCGGGTGATCACCTGAGGAAGTATACTGCGGAAAACATCTGCGTTCTGGACAAGGCCTTGAAGGACGCTGTGAGGAGGCGAGTCAAGGAAGGCAATAGCCCGGCGTTTGAGCGCATCATCAAGACTAATGGAGGCTTTGTCCTCTGCTGTAGTGATGAAGCCACGAATGCGTGGGTCAGAGCTGATCTTGCTCGGATTTTCCCTAAGCTTGACGGGAGTGACCTTGTCTGTCTTCACCCGTCAGAGCTAGTGGGATATACCAAGATGAAGGTCTTTGTCCCGGAAACTGATCTGGAGACTAAGGAAATCATCGATCTTCTCAAGGGTCAAAACCCGGGTCTATCCACCGATAAGTGGAGGGTCTATCACTTCAACAAAATGAAGGATGGCCGTCTGTATACTTTTGGTGTTGATGACGATTCGGCGAAGATGCTTGGGAAGTGCTCTTACCGGCCTTTTTTCCTCACTGGTCGCCTATTCTTCAGGCCAGAAAAGAGGGGAGAGAAGGCTGGAACTTCCAGTGGTAATTAGCTCTATGGCTAGCTCATCACTGGAGGTCCTTCAAATTAACTTGCAACATTCCAAGGCGGCTTCACTTGCATTGTGTCGTCGTCTTGGAAAACTGCATACAGAGGTGTGCCTCATACAGGAACCTTATCTGTATAAGGGGGCGGTAAGTGGCATCTCGGGTGTACCAGGAGCAATTTTTGTAAAGCCTGGGATTGTTAATACTCGCACGTGCATCTTTGTAGCAAAGGGCTTAGATGCTAGTCTTATGCCGGAGTTCAGTTCTCGAGACTGTACAGCTATTAAAATGTGTCTTAAGCGAGGAGGGTTGGTTACTGAGATTATTTTAGCCTCAGTGTACCTCCCATTCGACTCACTGGCCCCACCTCCAACGGTTGAACTGGTAAGGCTTGTCGAGCATGCCCGACGAGGTAACAAGCATTTGATCGTCGGTATGGACGCGAACGCGCATCATCGCGTTTGGGGTAGTACTGACTCAAATAGCAGGGGTGAATCCCTACTAAACTTCTTTCCTGCCAGCCAGCTCGATATACTGAACACTGGTAATGAGCCAACCTTTGTCACTCGGCTGAGGCGGCAAGTTATTGATGTGACAGTAGCAACCGCTGCTGTATCTGGCATCGTTTCGGGCTGGAGGGTTTCAAGGGAAGAAACTGCATCTGATCATCGGTATGTTATCTTTAAGTTAAGTGCAGATCGACCGATCAGAAGCAAAATCAGGAATGTGCGACGCACTGACTGGGACGTCTATTCCCTGCCTATCAGGATCCTTAGTAGCGACGACTTGGATAAGGCGACCGACACGCTACACAGCGGTATTATTACGGCCTTTCATACTGCTTGCCCGGAGAAGGAGGCTGGTGGTGCGAAACCAACCCGATGGTGGAACGCTAAGCTATCCCATCTCAGGAAAAGAGTGGGGAGGCTGTTTAACAGGGCCAGGAAGTCTAACCTGGTAGCCGATTGGTCTTCTCATGCGGATGCGCAGAAGGAGTACAAGAGGCAAATTAAGAGCGCTAAGAAATTATCTTGGCAGAGGTTCTGCGGAGAACTGAAGGATGTTAGCGCGGTTTCGAGATTGCAGAGAGTCCTCTCAGCTGATCCGGGAGCCAGGCTTGACGTCCTTCGGAAGCCCGATGGCACCTCGACCAACTCCAATGAGGAGGTACTTCAACTGCTAATGGACACCCACTTTCCTGGCTGCAAAGCCGTGGATAATTGAGTGTGGCCAAACAAAAGCAGAGCTACCACTGAGCAGTGGCGGGTCGCGGCGAGCATTGTTACGAGAGAGAGGGCGAGAGCCATTATCCTGACCTTTTCTCCTTTCAAGGCTCCTGGACCTGATGGCATCTATCCCATACTCTTGCAAAAGGGTATCGAGATTTTGCTCACACTGCTAACTAGAATCTACTGAGCTAGCGTTGCTCTGCGACATATTCCTTTAGCCTGGAGAAGAGCTAGGGAGGTTTTCATTCCCAAACCGGGAAAGGCCGCCTATGATCTTCCCAAAAGCTTCGGGACTATTAGCCTTTCATCATTTCTGCTAAAGGGCCTTGAAAAACTGATTGACGTACGGCTTAAGAGTATTCCAGATTCGCTGGGTATTCATGATAGCCAACACGCCTATCAAAAAGGCAAGTCCACTGAGACGGCATTAACGGATCTGACGGCCGAGTGCGTAGGGCGCTCGACCGCAAGAACTATGCTCTTGCTGTCTTCATGGATATTGAGGGTGCCTTTGACAATCCCACCTTTTGCAGAATTGAGTCCGCCTTAACACTGAAGGGTGTCGATTCTACAACTGTGGAATGGATCCTGGAAATGCTTAGGAGCAGAGAAGTTACAGCTGCTGTTGGCGGCTGTGTCAGAACTGTGCGCGCTGTCAAAGGCTTTGCGCAGGGCGGTGTACTTTCCGCTACATTGTGGAACCTGTTGGTCGACTCCTTGTTGAGAAGACTTGATGGGGAAGGTCACCCTGTTATTGGGTACGCTGATGATGTGTGCATTATTGTCAGCGGCAGGTTCTTACCAACTCTTTGTGAGCGGATGGAAACAGCGCTCAATAGTGTTGGGAGTTGGTGCCGCGAGCAAGCTCTGTCAGTCAACCCAGCGAAGACTGAGATGATGCTGTTCACGAGTAGAAGGGCAATACCTCAAGTGAGGTGGCCTTACTTCCAGGGCACTCAACTAAAGCTATCAAGCAAGGTTAAGTATCTGGGTATTGTGTTAGATCCAAAGCTTAACTTTTCTGAACATTTGGTTGCTAGGATTTCGAAGGCAACTAACATTCTCTGGCAGTGCCGTAGGATGTTCAGCAGAACCTGGGGACTTAGTGCCAGGCTGGTTCACTGGATTTACACGTGCATTGTTAGGCCATACCTTATGTATGGTGCGATTGTATGGTGGGCTAGAGCTCACATCCTCAAACGTCAACTGTCGAAGCTACAGCACCTTGCGTGCTTATGCATTACAGGTGCGATGAGAGGAACTCCCACTGCTGCTATGGAAGTGTTGCTCTGTTTACCTCCCTTGCAGTTCCTTGCTGAGAGTGAGGCCAGAAAATCACTATACCGTATGTGTGTAGTACTTGGACGGCAGGTCAATCTCGGCTATGGGGCCAGAGGTGCTAGGTACAGAGCTCCCTATGACAGCCTACCTGGCCATCGGGGAGGAGCACTTGACACTGTGTGCATGAAGCAAGTCTTTGAGCGCCGCTTTCAGGTCATCCTTCCTGAACGGCAGGAATGGAACAGTGAGGGGTGGAATGGCTTTAAGCCGGGTGATGTCATCGTCTATACCGATGGCTCACTCATTGACGGTATCTCCGGAGCCGGGGTCTACTCTACAGACTGTCGGATAAATCTATCTGCAGCCTTGGGTAGACAAACAAATGTTTTTCAGGCAGAAATATTTGCGATTGCTACTGCCGCAAATATCCTGTTAAGGAGAAGGATTAAGGGTAAAACCTTATACATCTGCTCAGATAGCCAAGCCGCTATCAAAGCCTGTTCGGCTGGTTCTCTCACGTCAAAAATAGTTGAGGAAACCATGGTTAAGCTTAACCGTCTGGGTAGATGTAACTCGGTATCACTTGCCTGGGTTCCTGGGCACACAGGTATCGAGGGAAATGAAAGAGCGGATGCTCTGGCCAGGAAGGGCTCTTCAACAGCCTTCAGCCAACAGCGCGTGTGTCACATTAACGCTCAAAGTTTGTTTAGTAAAATAGATGAGTTTAGAAAATTGTTCGTTGATTCGGATGTTGATGTAATATGCGTCTCAGAAACCTAGTTTAAACTACAAATTCAAAATGCTGTTTACAACTTGAGTGGATATCGGCTATTTCGTGGGGATAGGTATGGTAGGATTGGCTCTGGTACTGCAATTTATGTTCGTTCATGTATTAAATGTAAATCTGTTTTGTCTTCCCCGCCTGATAGTGTAACACAGTACTGTTTTGTCGAAGTCATGGGTGGTAATAGAAAAACTCTGCTTGGGGTATATTATCGTCCTAACAATCAAATAGATATGTCCCCATTTTATTCGCTGCTTGAAAACATCTCAACGCACTACTCAGCCGTAATTATTTGCGGTGACTTTAATTGCAATATTTTGAATAGAGAAAGCGCCTCGTTTGTAAATAACATGAAATCCCTTAGTCTAAATCTAGTAAATTCCTTAACTCCCACTCATTTTACTAACGCAAGTAGTACTTTGTTAGATCTATTTTTCTCAAATACTAGTGGCGATGTTTTCTTTAACCAAGTATCAGCTCCGATGTTTTCCAAGCACGATTTAATTTTTGCATGTTTTAATATTTCACTCTCCCAGATTCCGCGTACTATCACTTATAGAAACTTTAACGCTTTAAATGCTAATCTACTTCGAGTTGATCTGGAAAGAGTGAATTGGCAATGCTTTGTAATAGGTCTATATTGGGGTATGTAGAGGGAGTTAGGATTTGGTAAGGGTATGGAAACTAGGATGTGGATGGGACCTTAGGATGGGAATGGGACAAGAAGGGAACATTGAGTAGTTGAGTGAAAGGGACGCGGCATGCTTGCGATGCTCGACTGCGCTCGCCGGAATGGGGTGGATCTTGCCCCCACACTCAACCAAACCTACCACAAAACACATATCATGTCAGAAAGGTACTTACTTTTTCACCAAAAATCGGACGGACGTCCACCACACTGAAGGACGCTGCTGGTGACGATGCAGCGTAGCCATTACCCTCCCAACCTGGAAATCCGGTGGCCAGATAATGGATTTCCCCAAAGATGGATGCTGCTCAAGATCAGATCATTCCCACCGAATGGTCTTTAGCACACCCTACCGCACCCCCTGAAAAATAATTTACTAACCTACCATGATCATTCTGACCATGCCAAACATAAGGAAATAAAACGCTCAAAATTTATCATTCGACTTAACTAAATACATTTATTGTGTGTATATATATGTATTATATATATGTAAGTATGACTCAGATACAAAAGAACAAAAAAAAACTATTTAAAAAAAACTAAATCCGGTTTTCTTTGCCCGTCTGATTATGGAAAGATAACCATTCAATCATCTCTATTCAATTTACTCTACTTTCCCTACCTAGTTAGAGCTCTAAATAGATATCTGACGACCTTTTTGCACGTCTCAAACAAAAAAAACAGAAGGGGATGAGAAAACTAAACTTATTACAGTAAAGATCGGGCTTCTAAACACTTTAACAACTTTACACTCTAATTAACCAAATTAACACTGACACTATAAATAAATCTAACAATACTACAAAATAGGTGAGTACAGATACGTAAATATATATGTAAATTTAAGTTCAAGATTGGAATCTAACAATATGTATATAATTCTTAATGTATATATATATATGTATAATCCTCAAACTAATGGCACTGGTTAATAACTTTAATTTGATCAATCGCTAGTTACTTAAATTATAAATATTGATAATTTAATCTAATAAATTAGCAAATTTAAACTTTTAAATAATGGCGAAACTGCTTAGCTAGTTGTGAAAACGTATATACTTATACATATGTACAAACATACAATGAACATTTAGCTAGGTATCTTTTCTGATACACGTGAATTCCTTGATTTTTCTTAGGTTTCCTTTTTTTTTTGGTTTATGTGTGGCTTAGGTGTATCCGAATTTGGACTAAACACTTAAATAATTCGCTGTCTGGGATCAAGGATTCCCATGCGCCCGAGAAATGTGTCTGGACGAGGAATGCAGAAACAGCAAAAAGGGCGAGTTGGATGAGTCGTTTTCGCACAGGATTATTCCATCTAGGTACATATGTCCTATGTGCATTGTTTAGGGGCGTCAAATTTAATTTTCGGCGGCCACGATCAAACTTATTATCAATGACCGCCAATTGACATTCAAATTGTACTGTCCTAATAAGGGACTGAATAATAAATGGAGTATATTATGGATATTCGGGCACTTACCCCTTATTCTTTTTCTTTATTCGTATCAATTATATTTTAATATTAATTAATTTCACTGCCTTGTTTAAAGGGCTTTTTTAAAAAAAACGAACTTCACTTAATTTGCACTACTGTGTTTTGCAGATGAACTACACCTCGAGTGTGCCTCGGCTGAGTTTCTTATTTGAATTAAATCCACTTCTGTCCCGTCAACACATCGTTCGATTTGCTATGTACTTTAGCTAGCCGCTATTTTAATGTGAATGGTGGATTCACAATTCCCTTCTATTCATGCGGTTTGTGTACTTACTACATAAATAAATTCGGACTAGTTAAGACAAAAATACATGGGCAATTTGGAACAGGCTGACAGGTACCCTGCGATAACACAGAGTGACAGATCACAAAAGGGATTGAGATTCAAATGGGTTTGTATTTTGTTATCTTGTTTTATTATTACATTAAAACGTTTTCAGGTGACCATAACAGCTTATATAACTATCAGTCATCAGATGAGCAGATAAATACGCTTAACGATATAATTCGTAACCTTTTTAATACACACGTCCCAATTAAAATTAAAACTATTAAAAACTCAGTCATATCCTGGTTTACTCCTGAAATTATGGATCTCAAAAATAGACGCGACTTGGCATTCAAGAGATGGAAACGATTTAGGCTGCAAGAGCACTATAATGATTTTCGTAGGCTAAGAAATATTGTAACTCTTAAAATTTGTAAGGCTAAACGTAGATTTTATTCTAAGCATCTGAACAGTAACTTACCGACAAAGACACTATGAAAAATATTCGTGATATTGGAATTGGTTGCAAAGATGAGTTTGATTTTTCTAGTGTAGATCTAAATAACCTAAACAATAAATTTGTGCAAAACCCTATGATGTCATCACTTAACATGAGCCCTACTGTTACGTTAACTATTGTGGATGGTTTTGAATTTCGTCGGTTAGAGCAAACAGATGTTGTTAAGGCAGTATTATGTATTAAATCCAAATCCTCATGACTTGATGAAATTCATCCCTTATTTATTAAAACTATCCTACCATTTATCCTTCCAGTACTTACCCATATATTTAATACTATCCTAATGACATCCCGTTTTCCCAGTGCCTGGAAAGCTGCAAGAATAATACCCGTTCCTAAAAATAAAGGAACTGCACAAACGCCCCCTGAATTCCGTCCTATTGCAATATTACCGTTTCTGTCCAAAGTTTTTGAGAAAATTGTTCATGTCCAAATATCATACCATCTTCAGCATAATGCTTTACTTTGCAAACACCAATCAGGATTTAGAAAGCAGCATAGTTGTACCTCAGCGCTGCTTAAAGTAACGGATGATCTAAGGTTGTGCATGGAAAAAGACCAGATCGCACTGTTAGCATTATTAGATTTTTCTAAAGCTTTTGACACAGTAAATCATTCAAAACTTATATTTAAACTTTTATATCAATTTAATTTCTCGTCTTCAGCAGCCTCTTTGATTTACTCGTACTTATCCGACGGTACCCAAGCAGTTGTGGCTGGCAATGCGATGTCCAATTTTAAGCACACACCTATAGGTGTCCCGCAAGGATCTATCCTGGGCCCACTTTTATTTTCCATTTTTATAAATGATCTACCCGACACCATTACCTTTTCTTCTGTTCATATGTATGCCGATGATGTTCAGATGTATTTTTGCTTTAAAAAAGGTCATACTCAAGACGCCACACTCAAGTTCAATTGTGACCTTGAAAGCATCTTTCAATGGTCACAAAGAAACAACTTATGTTTAAACCCTAAAAAGTCTAAATGCATGCTAATATCCAAAACTGGTATGGATTCACGTGATTTTTCTAGTTTATGTCTAGGAAATGAATGCATAGAAATAGTTGATAAGGCTAAACATTTTGGCATTTGGTTTGATAGCAACTTAAGATGGGATCTTCATGTTCGTATTGTTGTAGGAAAAATATATGGATGTCTGCGTAACCTATATATGTCACAGTATTACACCCCCGTCAAAACTAGATTAATGTTAGTTAGATCTCTTATTGTTCCAATTTTATCTTTTGGGTCTGAGGTTGCAATGTACTGCAATGCTGAATCCAGAAGAAAGCTTAATGTTGTCTTTAACAATGTTACTCGTTATGTGTTTGGTTTAAAGCGCCAGGATCGTAAATCCGCATATAAAACTAAAATTCTGGCTTAACGCTGGATAAATACTTAGACTATTGTACTATAAAATATTTGCTAAAACCATAATATCGCGAAGACCAGAATACCTATTTGAAAAACTTACTTTGTCTAATCTGCCTCGTACTCCTAACTATAATCCCTCCGCGTGCAACATGCATTTCAACCGAGCGACAATTTTATGTTCATGCTATTCGCTTATGGAACTCTCTCCCTCTTGGCGTAAGAAGACTTTGTTTTGTAGACCGTTTTAGTGTATCTCTTTTTTCTTACTTGGCTGGTAATTTAATGTAGGTTTTAAGGCTTCTAATGTTTTAATGTTAAATATTTTTTTTTTATAACTTTAATTTTTAATACATATCAATACCATAATTTTGTAAACCTTTTTGCTTAGGCTTAACCATTCTATTTTTCTCTTTTTCTCAACTGTCTTTTTATTGTAAGCATTTTGTACCCAGTTTTTCAAATTATATTAAATTAAAACCTAAATTTTATTAATTTAATTTAACTAAAATGTAATAATTAATTTGTTAATGATCACATTTACGTCATTATAGATACTTATTGTAATCTTTGTAAATGTTTTAAACCTAATAAAAATATCAAATATCAAATATCAAACCACAACCATCTATAGGATGCTGCTCATCCGTCCACAAACGTGAAATGGATTCGGCTCTACGCCAACAACATTCCGAATACTGGCATGACCTGGTCTCATGCAGGTATTCGAAGAAGCTAGTGGACGGTCCGAAAATCAGCTAAGTTTTTGCTTGGACTAAACAGGAAAGACTTGAGACCCTTGATTGGTCTCGTCACCGAGCTCGGGCCTATGTGAGTGCTGCCTGGAGGCGGATGAAACGGTATCTCACTTCATCTGTGAATGTCCGGCTTTCGCCAGAACCAGGCTCACCACTATAGGCAAACAATTCGTCAACGAAGATGAGATGGGGGACATTGAACTTGCTAACATTCTTCGCTTTGCCAAGGCTACTGGTAGGTTCTCCCTTACTATATCTTACTAATCGCCAATAACCAGCGAGCGGGCAGCTATGCTGAAGTACAATGGACCAATAGGTCTAAGTGCTTGTCATCTACTGATGACCCCACTGCACATACAATACAATACAATACAAGTGAACCAAACAACTATTGGATGAGATAAAACGTACAAATTAAGTTTAGAAAAAAAAAATAAAAAAAAAATAAAAACGTCAGCTATATTGGCACTTCGACTTGTTGAAGTTTTGTCCTTAACTTTGTGTCCGTTATTGTTTTGGTATGAGGGAGCAGTAGACAGCGGAGATGTTCTGTATGTCCCGTTTCCTGTTCATGTTGTTTTTGTTGTTTAAAATATGCAGGGTTTCCAATGTGAGGCGTTTTGATTGTGTTTTTCCGTTTGTAAAATTTGTGTGTTGTCGAAGTCCGGTCTATGGTTTGTGTCAATGGTATGGCTGGCTAGTGCTGTTTTGTTGGGGTTGCCAGATTTTATGTCGGATTTGTGGTTTGAGATACATTGTTTGAGGAAATGCTGTGTCGTCCCTTTACAGCTCGTTTGTTTTTAAATTGCAAGCCAAACAAATATATTATTTTTTCCCAGAACCAGAAAAACCTATATATTTAATTGTTTAAGAGATATATTTTTCACCGAAGCAAGCAGCAACATTGTAACGAACTCATGTCATCAAATTCACCAACGGATTTCCGAGGAGAATACTCTCAAAGGAAGTCGAGTCTCAGTCGAACAGTTCCCAATGGAATACGTATGTTCATAGGCAGAGCTGAACGGATTCATCCGGCCACATCGATAAAAGAGAGAGCAGAAATACCTTTCCCGAAAGAGAGAGGATATTTCGTATAGGAATTAAGTTTAAGACGAGCAAGCCACCATCGTTTTTCGACTTCGGCGAGGCATAGTCCCCCGACTTGCACAAAATGAAATTAACTTTAACAAGTATACAGCACACGGAAATCTGCAAACACATTAGCGAATTAAAACAACATAGGGGAAGGTGCTGTACCTTGGACCAAATTTTAGGTTTTTTCGCTTATCTAAAATTCTCTAAATATTTTTAAAATTTTTGTTTTTGTGAACCATTTATTGTTGTTTTGTTCCTTATTTGGTGAATTAACTACTTACTCATTGCTTGGCGTCAGTTATAAAACTTAAGTTTCCTAGGCCAACCTCAGTTGGACCAAGGTACAACAAGGTGTTGTACCTTGGACCTAAGACAAAATAACCAATTTTTCCGATATTTTTTATTTATAAAAGAAAAAATAACACGAAATTACTCTATTCAAAATAATACACAAAAAACTATAATTCACTGAAAGCAAAAACTTGAACAAAAAACTAAAACTAACTTAAAAGAATTGCTTTTTTTTTGCCAAATTGAGAATGGTTGTTATATCGATAGATGAATCACTGTCCGGCTCGAAATCTTCATCTGGCTCGACAGTAACTTCTTTGGCTTCTGCAATTACTTACCTTGCCTTCGTCTTTGCAACTCTAACTGGTTGATTCTTAGTTTTTAGTGTCATGTTTTCATTTTCTGAAGAGGACGAATAACTTGTTAGCACTTTCTTTTTAATTTTTCTGGCGGCATTCTTTTTCGCGTTTTTGGGGTATCCGTAAGAATCCTAGTTCTTCCCAGATTTCGTCCACCTCTTTGAGCTGTCTTCCGGGGAGGAGCCTTCGGAAACGGTCGAATATTTTTGGGCGATAATATTACCCCTGATAAGGGTGGCTCGTTAGCGGCAGCGATTGAAGCAGCAGACGTTGAAGGAACTGCATCTTTGTCAGGTGACTGAACTGCAAGATTCGGCACTTAATATATTGGAATGATTTTGTCCAGGAAATGCTCTATCCGTAACAAATGATGATAAAACTCATCCTCACTAAAAATGTTTTCATTTAATGGCCAAATACCGCTGACTTTGAACCCTTTGGTTATGTTTTGGTTCGAAAAAGCTCTCGGGTAAGCTTTTCCCACCATATGCGCAACATCATACAAGGTTATGGGCTTTCCAGGATTGCTAAGCATCCACTCATTTGCAGCTTGATTGTAAAACGTTTTATAGGCGCCGAAAACTGTTCGATCTAATGGCTGCAGTTTATGAGAAGTGTGGGGTGGAAGTGTCAGTAAAATGACGTTATTCATTTTAGCCTGAGTAATAACTTCTACTGAAATGTGCGTATCGTGGTTATCCATGATTAGAGGAACTTTTTTTTTCATTTGATGGCTTAACAAACGCGATGAAGTGCTTCAAATACTTAACAAACAGTTCTTCCGTCGACCAGCCGCTGGGATTAGTACCTCCTATTGTCCCTGCTGGTGCTCCATTTAGCATGTGCTCTCTAAAATGCGCTCTTGGGAAAATTAACATTGGAGGCACATGATTTCCAACAGCATTAATTGCAGCAATCATTGTGATGTTAAGACCTCTCTCGCCCGATGTAACGCTGCCGATTTGCTTCTCACCTTTCTGTGCTAATATTTTGGGCGGAACATGGACTGTCGAATTACCAGTTTCATCAGTGTTAAAAATGCATTCCGGTGTAAAATTGTATCGAGCCAAACATTCCTTATAGTTTTGAAAAAAAGCTCCGACATTTGACTTATTGAAGCTCGTGGCTACTGACAAGCTAGTCGCTTCAGGCTTCCGCAGAACGATACTTGGGTGCCTGCTAAGGAACCATCTTAGCCACCCATCTCCAGCTTTGCTTTCAGTAAACCAATTTACCGGAATATTTTTGGCATTTGCCTGTCCAAATTGAAAAGCTAGATGCTTTAAATCATTTTTCGAAAGCCCGTAATGTAATTTAGAAGCAGTTAGAACATATTTCGCTAAGGATTGTTCTTCCTCGGCTGTGAAAATCTGACGGCAGTTAAGTCGGTTTTCATAGACGAATTTCGCATTTCCCGATAGTTTGTGTCTTTTTATATGTCTTTTCAAGGTGGTTTTCGAAATATTATGAATCTTGTCTGTTGTATTTATGGACTCGGCATTAGCCAAAGCATACTTTACAGCACGCTCTACGAGCTCTTTGTCCAATGCCGTCCTTTTAATGCCACTTTTGCTCCTTGGCATGCTAATTTCTGAAACATACAAACAATTTGCATGAGCGAAGTTCAAGAAGTTGAACTGGCCCAAGGTACAACCACGCGGATTGGACCGAGGTACAGCAACATTGCCTTAGCGGATCAAACGAAATTTTCTCGAAGTGCCTTAAACAAACGAACTTAACAACCATGAGACATAGAGCTAAGAAAAAAGACTTACCTTATTTAATCAAACAAAATAAAATCGAGCAAACGGATTCGTGATCAAATTATTCACAAAAATCAAGAAAAAATTACTTTCAACTACTGAAAACACATTTTATAATTTTTCTCGACGACGCGTTCAGTTGAATAGTCGCAGGTGCACTGACAATATTTGAAATTTGAATAGGAAAATTCCATAGAACAACAAGCTTTTACATATTTGTTAGTTTAGTGGAAATCGGCACTGGACCAAGGTACAAATGGTCCCAGGTACAGCACCTTCCCCTACGTAAAATAAAAGAAGCACAATTAAAGAAGTAACAAAAAGAAATCAAATCACTACCCAGATTAAATAAAAAGACGAAAAGAAAAAAAACCAAAAAAAAAACCGAATACTCGGTAAGCACCCGATCGATTAGGATCGTGGCGAGGTTAAGTTATATAACCAGGATTAAGCCAAATTCGTTCGGTGTAGTAGCGGCCGTAGCGTCGGCGCAGACTCTGCAAGCATATGTAAACGAGAATCCCGTCGAGGGCGAGCACATATTCAACGCATCAGCGTTCATAACCCTCGCCAGAGATAGCTATCTCGAAACGTGGAAGTCAGATCCACGTGCGGCGGACCCCTGGTATTCAGATTCACGTCTTGCGCAGACAAATTATGTCCTGCAACACAGCCGGAGAGTGGATACGACCTTATATCCCCGTCCCATACACCCACGAAATTTATCAGCGGGCATATAAAGTATTGCTCGTTCCAACTTGGCCAAAGTAAAGCTGAACCGTTCTGTTTTCTTCATGCAGGTGTCAATTCATCTCCTCGTCAAGTACTGAAGGCTCACTACGACCGCGGAACCATACGCGGTGTGGTGGGCTCAAAGGTTTGGAAAGCGCAGATAAGAGCGCGAATAACGTCCGCAACTGCAGCGACCTCACAACAACGTCATCGAATTGCGTCTCACCGCCACGTATCCACAGCAGCCGCAGGACCACGCACGTCATGTGCCACAACAACAAGAACATCATCTCAGAGTTGCAGCAACGTCGGCCGCAAACCCAAATTGTGACCCGAGTCTAAAGAAATAAAGTGTAACAGCGTTTCGAACGCCTTGAGTTAGGAAGTTAATCATCCACCATTAGTATTCTTTATTGTTGGTTTTTCTAAAACTTAAGGCTGTAGAGTAGGTTCGCATTTATGCACACGCCTAACGTAGTATAAAGATAACTATAAGTGCCACTTTACAAAGCATTGCGCGCATAGTTAATAGATCGCGACAGTTCATTACACCCTCGCGTAGATTATCGAGGAAATTTGCTATCTTTTCGGTCGACTAGTAGATTTCGTTCATCTTTTATTTGATTATCGACCCTTGAACTACCAAGGTTGCGTATGTTCACCGGGAGTTTATATCGCGTAGCACCCTTAAACACATTCGTAGTGCATCGAACCCCGCGAGTTCGATTGTCTAGTTCAGTCCTAGTGTTTCGGTCGGGAATCTATTTTTCCAAGTCGGTACCTGAGAATTCTCCATCGCGTGCTTTCACTTCACGTGCAGTGGCAGGGTACACATCATTACAGCTAATATTCACTCTTACTAATAGATAAACAGCGGAGAAGCAGTCCTGTGCGCACATCGACAGCGGAATCCACGTAAGTTCTTACCTTAAATAACTATATTTATTTACGTATGTCAACTATATACGAGTACATGAAGTAAGACCATTGTTACATTGAAATCATATATACACCTATGTGCACCTGCATATATATACATAAACGCATGACGGCATTGAGCCAGAATCGATAGTGATATACCCTCCCATTCGTACCGCAGTGTTAACGTTCTGCACGGTTCATCTTTGGGATTCATATGCATAGTAGTTTTCGGTCCGCGATTCAGATTCTGTAACCCCCGTCAACGAACCTTCGACGATTCACCGCTCACTCAGCCATCACGCCCCCATTACTAGGGATGCGCATGGTGTCTTTGAGAGGGTGTCAATACGAGACGGATACGTCGCAGATTCCCGTATCCTCGACTCGTTCGCCTAGATTAACTAGTCGAGCGGGGCCTTCTCTCGTTCGGACCTGGGATTACCGCCCAAGATCGGCTGCAAAAGCGGGCCAAGCGACTATTTAAGGTCGCTCTTCTCTAACAACGCCTCTCGCCTAAAAGTTGCAGTCATTCCGTCGTTTAATATACGTCTGTCCCCTCGCGTGTCGTCTGAATTTTTTTTTTTTAAATTCTCTGTTGATCGTTAAGCCCTGTTTCTTTTTCTTTTTTTATATTTTTATACACATTGATAATCTAGTTTTAGTGCTATTACAAATAAGTTTACCCCGGTACGCATCGACGTCATAGTTAAGAAATATACCTTTATAGTAATTTAAATATACCTACGTACACGTTTGTAGGTACCGGAATAGCCCGTAAGCTATTTTCGAGAGGAAGTATCTTTTCTCTTTGTATTTTCTTTTTTTTATAGTGTATAAGATTCGGATTCGTATGGGTAGATTCCGTAGTTTTAAGTCGGAGAATACCTCCACGGCGGTATACGCCCGAGCCTACGTACGGCTACGCGCTAAAGCGCTATTAGCATAAGCTTAGTTATTTAGATGTACCCTTTAGTAGTAACTTATAACTTTAACTGAATAAAAATTGACTGTATAGTTCGTATGAAATCGTTAATGAAATTTTGGTTTTGTTACTGATTGGGTCATTGACCCCTGGATTGATGAGTCGGATTCGGGGGCGCGAGAAAAGCTTTTTTTCTTTTTTCTTTCTAAACCGCGCTGATTCGGACGGGATCATGTGCTAGCACCTCAGACCCGGTAAGGCGGGTCGGAAGGGTATAAACGGAGGGAGGGAGTGACACAATGGGGGTATGGAGGAGCAGCAATGGGGTAGGCACCGTCTCGTAGAGGGAGAGGTCCTTACTTCTATCAGCGTTTGGGGTCACCACTAATGGAGCGGTGTGGTGGCCATGGTGTCTGTACGACACGTACAGCGGGGAGGGCCAGCTCAAAAGGGGGATACTTACCAGCTTATCTTCCCCCTCCTGACTTCTTCTGTGGACAGCTAGGTGAACTTCGATGGCCCAGCAGTGTGTTAATTGGTCAGGTGTGGCCCTTCGGGCCCGTTAGTTTTGTTTGATATAGTTCCGCTTCCGCGGGATTGTCTGAGCGGGTACTCATGTGGTTGCAGCGGCACTCCATCATGGTCGCTAGTACTCGCTACGACATGCGATCTTGAAGGAAGGAACCGACGTTTATCCTTCTAGTTTTTCTGGTATTGAGATAGGCATGTAAAAATAATGTGACCCCTGTCCGGACTCGTAGCAAGAACCCTCTCCCACCGACGAGCTAGCGCAGGAGAGTGTCCATGCCTGGCTGCGAGTGGCCGGACAACCCCTCTCTTTCCTTATAGCAGGTCCTCTCGTCCTAGCCGCCTGTAAGAGGGGGCGAGACGACCTGAGGCCCAGTGCCTCTCCCTTTTTCCGAAACCAGTGGTACTGTAGGTACTGCGGCGGTAAAAGGATGTGAGCGAAAGCAGGGTTCAGCGGGAACAGGTATAGATGGAAGTGTGGCCGTAAGGTCGCAGGATCACGTACATAAATGGAAGAAGAGGGTTCAAAGGTTACAGGTGGTGGCGACGTGGGGAAATCCCTTTTTTTTGGATGGGGTTTTTCCTTTTCTCAGCCCGACGACCTGATCCAGTAGAGTCGGGCCGAGCACGGCACCATCGATAATCCGTGGAAGGTTTAGGTTACAGGTGGCGCCTGACAACATACCAATTCACACTTTAAAAATTTTTCAAAATTTTTTTTTTTTATTTTTTTTTTTAACTTTTTTCTCTGCCCGAGAGATTTCGTTTCGTTTCCTCGGAGCAGGTTAGGCTCTCTACCTAACATCTTCTTTCACGTATTAGTATAGGAGGCCACAATATCTCTTTCGAGAGGACCGTGGGCGTACATCCCCGCAGCGCGTATTCGCTTCGTAGTGCGGAGTTGATACAACTTTTCGCGTACTCCAGCCTTGGCCGGGAAGTGGATGGAAGCTGTTCTCTACGACTGTCTGATGCAAGTGCTGGGTACGTGCGCGAACACACACGACTGCTCTCGAAGAGGAGTTGGAGATACACGGCCGGAGTCAAGCAAAGAGGTTTTGCCTGTCTCGTCTGAAGCGTGAGTTCCACTCTTACACCCCCAGTTCGTTGGGTCAAGCCCTGGAGCTCAGTTGTGCCCCCAAGATATAGAAGTAGGTCGACATCGACGTGCACGCAGGCCGGCGCGTGGGTCGAAGATGTTCCCCGCGCGTGACTAAAGCTGCGTGGCGACGAAGTTCCACCGACTTCAATGCCCTACTAACAATTGAAAGAAAAGAGAGAACCGAAATACGAAGTAGCACCACACGGACGAAGCAGAAGCGTCCTTCATACCCCACTCAGGTTCAAGCGGAACTTAGTCACCCCGAGAACAGACCCTGAAAGAGCCGCCCCCAGATTAGATAGATACCCAGTTTAGACCCAAAGTATATTAAGTAAAATATATTAAGTTAAGCACTACACCTTAGCTTAAGCATAAAAATTAAACCATATTTAAACTTTTTTTTCTTGAAGTTCAGAAGTTTCTAACACATGCGATAGGAAACCGCATTTTAGTATTAAGTCATATATACAGTTCGAAATTCACGAGCTGTAAATATCGTTTTTTTTTTTTCATTTATCTTCAGGTATAAGTACGATAAACCATTTATAGAGTAACGTAGTAGTTATAAGCCCTTATTTATAAGTTCTAAGATCAAGCTCGTTCCGAGCCTCCTTAGAAGCAATTTTTCCCAAGAGGGAAAACACGAATTAACGCAGTTTTTTTTCCATCGAATTATACCAGAGTCTTAGTACTCAATTGACTTTCCTACCAGATTGACCACTAATTCTACCTCCCGTAGAGAGATATACCAGACATCCCCCATTCAATTTCTATCCCAAACGGATAAAGACGCTACGATGTCTAACCCTTCGAACTCTTGACCGTTCGTGGAAGCAACCACGTTCAGCTGCAAGAGGCGCCGGACGGGAAGTATCCCATTCCAGCCGTGCCGACCCTTCGAATCGTCCCGGGGCATGTCAAGGAAGTAGATGCACCGATAATCGCGACCCCTCAGGAGCACCTTCGGAAGCGCCGATTGCGATAGAAATCCCGACATAAAAAAAAAAAAAAACCTAACAAAAAATATATAATTAGAGGAACGGAAAGAGACAAACGCGCGTCTGACAGAAGTACGAAGCACATCAAGCGCCCGGCAGTTCAGCCTGTGCATGAGACAATAACGAGAGTTCATTCGAGTGCCAGCATAAGTCACGATACGGACAGGCTATCGAGTCCATGAGTTTTATCACGCGAGGCTTCCGTGAAAACTTCAAGTTGTGTAACGAACCCCTGTCATCAAATTCACCAACGGATTTCCGAGGAGAATACTCTCAAAGGAAATCGAGTCTCAATCAAACAGTTCCCAATGGAATACGTGTGTTCATAGGCAGAGCTGAACGCATTCATCCGGCCACATCGATAAAATTTCCCACTTCCATCTTTTATTGAAAAGATAGAGGAGAGCAGAAATACATTTCCCGGAAGAGAGAGGATATTTCGTATAGGAATTAAGTTTAAGACGTGCAAGCTACCATCTTTTACGTTTTCGTTTATCCTTCTAGTTTTTCTGGTATTGAGACAGGCATGTAAAAATAATGTGACCCCTGTCCGGACTCGCAGCAAGAAACCCCTCCCACCGACGAGCTAGCGCGGGAGAGTGTCCATGCCTGGCTGCGAGCGACCGGACAACCCCTCTCTTTCCTTAGAGCAGGTCCTCTCGTCCTAGTAGCCTGTAAGCGGGGGCGAGACGACCTGAGGCCCAGTGCCTATCCCTTTTTCCGAAACCAGTGGTACTGTAGGTACTGCGGCGGTAAAAGGATGGGAGCGAAGGCAGGGTTCAGCGGGAACAGGTATAGATGGAAGTGTGGCCGTAAGGTCGCAGGATCACGTACATAAATGGAAGAGGAGGGTTCACAGGTTACAGGTGGTGGCGAAACGTGGGGCAATCAATTTTTTTTGGATGGGGTTTTTTCTTTCCTCAGCCCGACGACCTGATCCAGTAGAGTCGGGCCGAGCACGGCACCATCGATAATCCGTGGAAGGTTTAGGTTGCAACATATACATATTTCATTGTTAATTAAAAGAGGTTTGGTAGATTCATAGGTGTACACTACTTCTGCATACTCAATTTGTAACACATATTTGAGCAAGACAAGTGTGCTTGAAGTGATCTAACAGAAAAAAAACATGGTATTGGTATTCACTCATTGTTTGTTCGCGGGTGGCAACGGTGCAGTAGTAGTGTATTCGCTTCCTGCGGTTTGGTTACCTACCAGGCGCGTCCCCCGGAGGTTTTAGGGTTATAGCGGCGTTTTATACACCGTCAAAGCTCTATCGCGAACGAAACCAAAACAAAGTATGCAGGAACAACTTAAAGATTTTGTTACTCCAGGTGGTACTCGCATGGGCGAAAATCCACCCGTGGTCTTTTCAACCATGGTCGGGGCACGGATTCTGGAGGCCCAACCGACACACTACTACCCCTTTTATATGTCTTTTCAAGGTGGTTTTCGAAATATTATGTATCTTGGCTGTTGTATTTATGGACTCGGCATTAGCCAAAGCATACTTTACAGCACGCTCTACGAGCTCTTTGTCCAATGCCGTCCTTTTAATGCCACTTTTGCTCCTTGGCATGCTAATTTCTGAAACATACAAACAATTTGCATGAGCGAAGTTCAAGAAGTTGAACTGGCCCAAGGTACAACCACGCGGATTGGACCGAGGTACAGCAACATTGCCTTAGCGGATCAAACGAAATTTTCTCGAAGTGCCTTAAACAAACGAACTTAACAACCATGAGACATAGAGCTAAGAAAAAAGACTTACCTTATTTAATCAAACAAAATAAAATCGAGCAAACGGATTCGTGATCAAATTATTCACAAAAATCAAGAAAAAATTACTTTCAACTACTGAAAACACATTTTATAATTTTTCTCGACGACGCGTTCAGTTGAATAGTCGCAGGTGCACTGACAATATTTGAAATTTGAATAGGAAAATTCCATAGAACAACAAGCTTTTACATGTTTGTTAGTTTAGTGGAAATCGGCACTGGACCAAGGTACAAATGGTCCCAGGTACAGCACCTTCCCCTACGTAAAATAAAAGAAGCACAATTAAAGAAGTAACAAAAAGAAATCAAATCACTACCCAGATTAAATAAAAAGACGAAAAGAAAAAAAACCAAAAAAAAAACCGAATACTCGGTAAGCACCCGATCGATTAGGATCGTGGCGAGGTTAAGTTATATAACCAGGATTAAGCCAAATTCGTTCGGTGTAGTAGCGGCCGTAGCGTCGGCGCAGACTCTGCAAGCATCTGTAAACGAGAATCCCGTCGAGGGCGAGCACATATTCAACGCATCAGCGTTCATAACCCTCGCCAGAGATAGCTATCTCGAAACGTGGAAGTCAGATCCACGTGCGGCGGACCCCTGGTATTCAGATTCACGTCTTGCGCAGACAAATTATGTCCTGCAACACAGCCGGAGAGTGGATACGACCTTATATCCCCGTCCCATACACCCACGAAATTTATCAGCGGGCATATAAAGTATTGCTCGTTCCAACTTGGCCAAAGTAAAGCTGAACCGTTCTGTTTTCTTCATGCAGGTGTCAATTCATCTCCTCGTCAAGTACTGAAGGCTCACTACGACCGCGGAACCATACGCGGTGTGGTGGGCTCAAAGGTTTGGAAAGCGCAGATAAGAGCGCGAATAACGTCCGCAACTGCAGCGACCTCACAACAACGTCATCGAATTGCGTCTCACCGCCACGTATCCACAGCAGCCGCAGGACCACGCACGTCATGTGCCACAACAACAAGAACATCATCTCAGAGTTGCAGCAACGTCGGCCGCAAACCCAAATTGTGACCCGAGTCTAAAGAAATAAAGTGTAACAGCGTTTCGAACGCCTTGAGTTAGGAAGTTAATCATCCACCATTAGTATTCTTTATTGTTGGTTTTTCTAAAACTTAAGGCTGTAGAGTAGGTTCGCATTTATGCACACGCCTAACGTAGTATAAAGATAACTATAAGTGCCACTTTACAAAGCATTGCGCGCATAGTTAATAGATCGCGACAGTTCATTACACCCTCGCGTAGATTATCGAGGAAATTTGCTATCTTTTCGGTCGACTAGTAGATTTCGTTCATCTTTTATTTGATTATCGACCCTTGAACTACCAAGGTTGCGTATGTTCACCGGGAGTTTATATCGCGTAGCACCCTTAAACACATTCGTAGTGCATCGAACCCCGCGAGTTCGATTGTCTAGTTCAGTCCTAGTGTTTCGGTCGGGAATCTATTTTTCCAAGTCGGTACCTGAGAATTCTCCATCGCGTGCTTTCACTTCACGTGCAGTGGCAGGGTACACATCATTACAGCTAATATTCACTCTTACTAATAGATAAACAGCGGAGAAGCAGTCCTGTGCGCACATCGACAGCGGAATCCACGTAAGTTCTTACCTTAAATAACTATATTTATTTACGTATGTCAACTAAATACGAGTACATGAAGTAAGACCATTGTTACATTGAAATCATATATACACCTATGTGCACCTGCATATATGTACATAAACGCATGACGGCATTGAGCCAGAATCGATAGTGATATACCCTCCCATTCGTACCGCAGTGTTAACGTTCTGCACGGTTCATCTTTGGGATTCATATGCATAGTAGTTTTCGGTCCGCGATTCAGATTCTGTAACCCCCGTCTACGAACCTTCGACGATTCACCGCTCACTCAGCCATCACGCCCCCATTACTAGGGATGCGCATGGTGTCTTTGAGAGGGTGTCAATACGAGACGGATACGTCGCAGATTCCCGTATCCTCGACTCGTTCGCCTAGATTAACTAGTCGAGCGGGGCCTTCTCTCGTTCGGACCTGGGATTACCGCCCAAGATCGGCTGCAAAAGCGGGCCAAGCGACTATTTAAGGTCGCTCTTCTCTAACAACGCCTCTCGCCTAAAAGTTGCAGTCATTCCGTCGTTTAATATACGTCTGTCCCCTCGCGTGTCGTCTGGATTTTTTTTTTTTAAATTCTCTGTTGATCGTTAAGCCCTGTTTCTTTTTCTTTTTTTATATTTTTATACACATTGATAATCTAGTTTTAGTGCTATTACAAATAAGTTTACCCCGGTACGCATCGACGTCATAGTTAAGAAATATACCTTTATAGTAATTTAAATATACCTACGTACACGTTTGTAGGTACCGGAATAGCCCGTAAGCTATTTTCGAGAGGAAGTATCTTTTCTCTTTGTATTTTCTTTTTTTTATAGTGTATAAGATTCGGATTCGTATGGGTAGATTCCGTAGTTTTAAGTCGGAGAATACCTCCACGGCGGTATACGCCCGAGCCTACGTACGGCTACGCGCTAAAGCGCTATTAGCATAAGCTTAGTTATTTAGATGTACCCTTTAGTAGTAACTTATAACTTTAACTGAATAAAAATTGACTGTATAGTTCGTATGAAATCGTTAATGAAATTTTGGTTTTGTTACTGATTGGGTCATTGACCCCTGGATTGATGAGTCGGATTCGGGGGCGCGAGAAAAGCTTTTTTTCTTTTTTCTTTCTAAACCGCGCTGATTCCGACGGGATCATGTGCTAGCACCTCAGACCCGGTAAGGCGGGTCGGAAGGGTATAAACGGAGGGAGGGAGTGACACAATGGGGGTATGGAGGAGCAGCAATGGGGTAGGCACCGTCTCGTAGAGGGAGAGGTCCTTACTTCTATCAGCGTTTGGGGTCACCACTAATGGAGCGGTGTGGTGGCCATGGTGTCTGTACGACACGTACAGCGGGGAGGGCCAGCTCAAAAGGGGGATACTTACCAGCTTATCTTCCCCCTCCTGACTTCTTCCGTGGACAGCTAGGTGAACTTCGATGGCCCAGCAGTGTGTTAATTGGTCAGGTGTGGCCCTTCGGGCCCGTTAGTTTTGTTTGATATAGTTCCGCTTCCGCGGGATTGTCTGAGCGGGTACTCATGTGGTTGCAGCGGCACTCCATCATGGTCGCTAGTACTCGCTACGACATGCGATCTTGAGGGAAGGAACCGACGTTTATCCTTCTAGTTTTTCTGGTATTGAGATAGGCATGTAAAAATAATGTGACCCCTGTCCGGACTCGTAGCAAGAACCCTCTCCCACCGACGAGCTAGCGCAGGAGAGTGTCCATGCCTGGCTGCGAGTGGCCGGACAACCCCTCTCTTTCCTTATAGCAGGTCCTCTCGTCCTAGCCGCCTGTAAGAGGGGGCGAGACGACCTGAGGCCCAGTGCCTCTCCCTTTTTCCGAAACCAGTGGTACTGTAGGTACTGCGGCGGTAAAAGGATGTGAGCGAAAGCAGGGTTCAGCGGGAACAGGTATAGATGGAAGTGTGGCCGTAAGGTCGCAGGATCACGTACATATATGGAAGAAGAGGGTTCAAAGGTTACAGGTGGTGGCGACGTGGGGAAATCCCTTTTTTTTGGATGGGGTTTTTCCTTTCCTCAGCCCGACGACCTGATCCAGTAGAGTCGGGCCGAGCACGGCACCATCGATAATCCGTGGAAGGTTTAGGTTACAGGTGGCGCCTGACAACATACCAATTCACACTTTAAAAATTTTTCAAAATTTGTATTTTTTATTTTTTTTTTTAACTTTTTTCTCTGCCCGAGAGATTTCGTTTCATTTCCTCGGAGCAGGTTAGGCTCTCTACCTAACATCTTCTTTCACGTATTAGTATAGGAGGCCACAATATCTCTTTCGAGAGGACCGTGGGCGTAGATCCCCGCAGCGCGTATTCGCTTCGTAGTGCGGAGTTGATACAACTTTTCGCGTACTCCAGCCTTGGCCGGGAAGTGGATGGAAGCTGTTCTCTACGACTGTCTGATGCAAGTGCTGGGTACGTGCGCGAACACACACGACTGCTCTCGAAGAGGAGTTGGAGATACACGGCCGGAGTCAAGCAAAGAGGTTTTGCCTGTCTCGTCTGAAGCGTGAGTTCCACTCTTACACCCCCAGTTCGTTGGGTCAAGCCCTGGAGCTCAGTTGTGCCCCCAAGATATAGAAGTAGGTCGACATCGACGTGCACGCAGGCCGGCGCGTGGGTCGAAGATGTTCCCCGCGCGTGACTAAAGCTGCGTGGCGACGAAGTTCCACCGACTTCAATGCCCTACTAACAATTGAAAGAAAAGAGAGAACCGAAATACGAAGTAGCACCACACGGACGAAGCAGAAGCGTCCTTCATACCCCACTCAGGTTCAAGCGGAACTTAGTCACCCCGAGAACAGACCCTGAAAGAGCCGCCCCCAGATTAGATAGATACCCAGTTTAGACCCAAAGTATATTAAGTAAAATATATTAAGTTAAGCACTACACCTTAGCTTAAGCATACAAATTAAACCATATTTAAACTTTTTTTTCTTGAAGTTCAGAAGTTTCTAACACATGCGATAGGAAACCGCATTTTAGTATTAAGTCATATATACAGTTCGAAATTCACGAGCTGTAAATATCGTTTTTTTTTTTCATTTATCTTCAGGTATAAGTACGATAAACCATTTATAGAGTAACGTAGTAGTTATAAGCCCTTATTTATAAGTTCTAAGATCAAGCTCGTTCCGAGCCTCCTTAGAAGCAATTTTTCCCAAGAGGGAAAACACGAATTAACGCAGTTTTTTTTCCATCGAATTATACCAGAGTCTTAGTACTCAATTGACTTTCCTACCAGATTGACCACTAATTCTACCTCCCGTAGAGAGATATACCAGACATCCCCCATTCAATTTCTATCCCAAACGGATAAAGACGCTACGATGTCTAACCCTTCGAACTCTTGACCGTTCGTGGAAGCAACCACGTTCAGCTGCAAGAGGCGCCGGACGGGAAGTATCCCATTCCAGCCGTGCCGACCCTTCGAATCGTCCCGGGGCATGTCAAGGAAGTAGATGCACCGATAATCGCGACCCCTCAGGAGCACCTTCGGAAGCGCCGATTGCGATAGAAATCCCGACATAAAAAAAAAAAAACCTAACAAAAAATATATAATTAGAGGAACGGAAAGAGACAAACGCGCGTCTGACAGAAGTACGAAGCACATCAAGCGCCCGGCAGTTCAGCCTGTGCATGAGACAATAACGAGAGTTCATTCGAGTGCCAGCATAAGTCACGATACGGACAGGCTATCGAGTCCATGAGTTTTATCACGCGAGGCTTCCGTGAAAACTTCAAGTTGTGTAACGAACCCCTGTCATCAAATCAAAGGAAATCGAGTCTCAATCGAACAGTTCCCAATGGAATACGTGTGTTCATAGGCAGAGCTGAACGCATTCATCCGGCCACATCGATAAACTTTCCCACTTCCATCGTTTATTGAAAAGATAGAGGAGAGCAGAAATACATTTCCCGGAAGAGAGAGGATATTTCGTAAAGGAATTAAGATTAAGACGTGCAAGCTACCATCTTTTACGTTTTCGTTTATCCTTCCAGTTTTTCTGATATTGAGACAGGCATGTAAAAATAATGTGACCCCTGTCCGGACTCGCAGCAAGAACCCCCTCCCACCGACGAGCTAGCGCGGGTAGAGATGAGCAAAAAATAGCAACCTGCTAATTTTTCACTGCTAATGATAATTCGCATTCGCAACCTGCTATCAACTTATAAATAAACTGCTATTGCTTAATGATATTGTCTCGCTTCTATCTCTGAGTCACATCACATTCACATGCATTCCCGTTTCCCGCATTACACACACAAACGAAAAAGTATGTTTGGCTAATACGAAAAACGTAAAGAAGAATGAAGCAGAGGTGTATCGATCGCCCGTTTCAAGTCACTCTCTTACTCAACCCCATGCAAATGCAACCTAGCTTACCTACCCTTTTTGTAGATAATGTGCGAAGTGCGGAACCTGCGAACGTCTCATAGCAATGGCAGTTTGCATATCGAAATCGCAATCGCAGTCGCAGCTGGTAAGAAAGTTAAAGTTGGTTCGATGGATGCTATTAGCAGTATAATATCTATAAGCATAACGTGTTTACTTGCTAAGTTGCTACTGCGGGAGAAAGGGAGGCTATCGCATTCGCAATCGCAACAATGTGATATACCAACAGTAGGTACCTACTCTACTGCACAAAGCCTATAATAATGACTCCATTTAGAAATCGCATTAGCAGTTTACATTCACTGTGAATAAGAAATCGCATTCACAGTTATAACTGCGAATACAAAATAGCAACTTAGCTCACCTCTAAGCGCGGGAGAGTGTCCATGCCTGGCTGCGAGCGGCCGGACAACCCCTCTCTTTCCTTAGAGCAGGTCCTCTCGTCCTAGTAGCCTGTAAGCGGGGGCGAGACGACCTGAGGCCCAGTGCCTCTCCCTTTTTCCGAAACCAGTGGTACTGTAGGTACTGCGGCGGTAAAAGGATGGGAGCGAAGGCAGGGTTCAGCGGGAACAGGTATAGATGGAAGTGTGGCCGTAAGGTCGCAGGATCACGTACATAAACGGAAGAGGAGGGTTCACAGGTTACAGGTGGTGGCGAAACTTGGGGCAATAAATTTTTTTTGGATGGGGTTTTTTCTTTCCTCAGCCCGACGACCTGATCCAGTAGAGTCGGGCCGAGCACGGCACCATCGATAATCCGTGGAAGGTTTAGGTTGCAACATATACATATTTCATTGTTAATTAAAAGAGGTTTGGTAGATTCATAGGTGTACACTACTTCAGCATACTCAATTTGTAACACATATTTGAGCAAGACAAGTGTGCTTGAAGTGATCTAACAGAAAAAAAACATGGTATTGGTATTCACTCATTGTTTGTTCGCGGGTGGCAACGGTGCAGTAGTAGTGTATTCGCTTCCTGCGGTTTGGTTACCTACCAGGCGCGTCCCCCGGAGGTTTTAGGGTTATAGCGGCGTTTTATACACCGTCAAAGCTCTATCGCGAACGAAACCAAAACAAAGTATGCAGGAACAACTTAAAGATTTTGTTACTCCAGGTGGTACTCGCATGGGCGAAAATCCACCCGTGGTCTTTTCAACCATGGTCGGGGCACGGATTCTGGAGGCCCAACCGACACACTACTACCCCCCGCCTGTACAGGCGTTGACCTTGGAGTTGCGAAAAGGCTTGCTTCTGAAGACTCCTGCAGCTCTATCTCCGACACGTTCGGTAGACTGAGATGGAAAAACGGAGAAAGTGGCGGAGAGGTTCAACCTGGTACGCTTAATCTTCTGACCAATAGACAGACAGCCGATAGGTGCGATGCTGCCGACGAGGCCTGTGAAGCCGAACAGGTGAAACGGGCTACAGAGGCGGGGCGCGCTAGTCAGCGTCCATCTAGGAGCCAGCGAAAGAGAAAAAGGAGGAAGGCGGCTATCGTGCGGCGCAAAGAACTGTACCGCCAGTTGAAGGCGCAAGCGCTGAGAACGGCACTTCCCCGGCGGCGAAGGCAAAGAGATACAGGTCGGCAGAGGTTACCCCAACCGAATCCAGCCAGCTGACTGAAACCAACGCTGCTTCCCCTTCCAATAGCTCGAACAGGAAAAAACGGAGGAAGGAGGCCTCAAGCACTCCTGTCGGTGGAACTGCGCGCGAGTTATGTTACAGATAATACAGATCGACGAAATACCCTTGACGCCGCCGACAGACAAACACACGTCTTTGTTACAGATAACACATGTCGACGAAATACCCTCGACGCCGAGAGAAAAACAAGCGGACATCCCAAGTGTATTTACAATATGATAAAAGGAATACACTCATATCGACCGGATGCAGGGATTAAGGCTATCGACTTAATCTTACATATTTGTATTATGCAACATTGTCCATTGTAAAAAAATATAGCCCAATACACGAAATCCGCAGAGGAAATTGATACAGAAAATCGTAACTGTTTGAAGAAATATTCAAACAACTCGATATATCAATTCACCAACTTTACTCGCTCTCCAGGTTAGGCTAGGTTAGGTTTATGTGGCTGTCGGCAGAAGCCGACACACTTAGACCAATTTAGGTCCATTGTGATACCACGTATATTATCTACCTCCTCTCTGTAGATGGGACTGGCCAACGACACGTGGTTGTTCTCAAACGGTCCCCCATCTACGTACTAACCGCGCCCAACGTCGTTTAATTACGGTGATCTGACGAGAACCGATTAACTCGACGTGGTATGGTCGTTGGTTCAGAAAGCCAACGGAAATGGCACAGCCAGCAGCACAGGCTATGACTCTAGAAAGACTAGACGCTATGACTCTAGAAAGACTAGAGAAAGTCCATATGTACTCAGGAAAACCCGAAGAAGAAGTCATTACGTTCATAGCTTATAATGATTATGTGTACTCTCACATTACGGATTCAAATAAAGCAATGGCGACGCTCATCATTAGAAACCGAATACAAGGAAACGCAATAAACACACTGCAAAGGATATTGCACCCCACATGGCCATTAATTAAAGCAGCCCTCATCCAGGATTATGGTGTAAATGAGACTTACGAAGAGATCCTTCAAGATTTGCATGCCATCCAAAGCAGAGACGTCCATCAACTATACAGACAGACTGAAGACATCCTCCTTAAACTTAACAAAAAGAGTATATTGAACGTAAGTCCTATATATTATAGCCCTACAATTAATGAAAAATTAGTTATGAACAAATTTATAAATAATTTAAACGCTAACCAAGCATCTATTATTATTGCTCAAAAAATTTAAAAATTAAGGGAAGCTTATGAATTATTAATTAGATATAAAAACCTTAGTGAAAAATCAACCCCGCAGGTGGTAATGGTGCGATGGTAGTGTATTCACTAAGTGATTGGCAGGTCGTGCGTTCGAATCCCGACCAGGGCCATGATTTAAATTAATATATTTAAATATTTAAATAAATTAAATACACACAACAAAAACTGATCTCCCTAAAGCAATTTAGGCGCCACCTGTTGAAAAGAAAATCCCATCGCACCAAACTTCTTTCCTATCCTTCTATTCTTTCAGTAAGTAGCACCCAAAAATAGGCCATGAATTGCTGGGAGGTACTTGCGCAACAAACTCAATGCCTGCGCTGTGGTTTTACCATTATAAGGGTACTGTGTCACTACAGAAAAAAGAAATCCCTTTAGCGCACGCAAATTATATATATATAAAAAAAAGAAAGAAACCCTTATCTCAAACTAAATAATTCAAATCAACCCCAGAGGCAATATCAAAATAATATTTTTTTTTTTTTTAATTTAATTTATTTATTATTAATCATCACTATAACAAGGTTACAATAAAACTGCTAAATATGAAGTGATTATAATAAATTCATTATCATTCTTAAACTTTAAAGTTAGTGTTGAATGATCGCAAGATAATATTTCGTATGTAAAGAATAACTGAAATGGGGTACCATCAGTTGTTCTTATGCTAAGTACTGAAATCGAAAAAAGCAATTTGATTGAAAGCAATATAATTTAGAGAAGAAGCTTTTTGCATTTTTATTAAGATGTTACTTCCATAAGTAGTTCCAAGTTATAAGGGCTTACAGTAAAAAGCCAGTCTTTAAGAGAATTCAAAAATAAATGGGAATTGAGATTAGAATGTATGGATAAGGGAAGTTTATTGAAAATTCTACGCGAGAAAACTAAATAAAACTTCATAAAATGCGTTTTGTGCGCGAATGGGACGTCAACCAGTGACAGGTTATTAATACGTAAGCTATATATCGAAGAATTTCTAGAAGGAACATTACCACTTCTTTTGAAGAACTCTTTTAGTACTTTGAACACATACAGATTTCTCAGTGGAAATATTCGAAGGTTAATAAAGAGAGGCCAACTTTCCGTATAACGATTCTTACAACAAATAATTTGAACTATATGCTTTTGGAAAATCAATAGCGACCTTAAAGTATTTAAATATGTACCTCCCCAGCTAACGATTCCATATTGAAGTTTCGACTGAACTAATCCATAATAGAGCATTGAAAGAACTCTTTGCGAGCAGTATGGTTTTAAAAGATACATTTTGCGAGTTATCTGTGACATATACGATTTTAAGTATTGGACGTGAACCTTCCAATTTAGTTTGTTGTCAATGTATACACCGAGATATTTGAATGAATCAACTGATTCAACTTTAAAGCAACTGTTTGAACAGTGATTATTAGCTTGGAAATTGTTTCTCCCACAGGTATGTAGTGGTAAGCAAAACTGTTGACACAGGCATGAGTGAAAAATGAACTCAAATTTTTCTGAAGCATCATGTGATAGATTAAAGTACATTTCGTTTTTTCACTGATAATGAGTTTGTGGACGTTAAACCAGACGCGAAGTATATGAAAATCGAAGCTAACCTTTGCAACGCATTCATGAAGCGATAGATCAGTATACGTGAAAGCGATGTCGTCTGCAAATGCACTGCGATTGCCGTAAAAGTTTTGGAAGAAAAGAGAGTTAATGTAGATAAGGAACAGTATAGGACCTAGCACGGATCCTTGTGGAACGTCGTTTTTAAGCTTAAGTGGATCGCTGTAACAACCACTGATTACCACCCTTTGCTCTCTTTTCAACAAATATGACTTTAGCCATTCATATGTCATCCCTCTAAAGCCAGCTTTGTACAGCTTACGCAATAACATTTGCAGATTTACCATATCGAATGCTTTGGTCATATCAATGAAAAGAGCCATAGTTGATTGACTTTCGTTAACTCCATTAAATAAATCGCAACATACCTTCAACATAGCATCTTCAGTGGATCTACCTGCTCTAAAACCATATTTAGCATCTAAAAAAAATTACTTTGATAGGAATGATAACGGTAACATTCTTGATTTCATTAATTTTTCAAATATTTTTGAAATCGTAGGAAGTAGAGAAATAGCTCTGTAGTCTCTTATATTTTTGCGATTCCCCTTTTTGAACAAAGGAATAACTTCTGCAATGTTCAGAGAATTGGGAAACTTACCGCTATTAACACTGAGGTTGAAGATATAACACAGAACGTCAACAATCTCCCAAGCAATTTTTTTCAATAGAATGGCAGAAAAACCATCACTGGTACACGTATTTTTGTTTCGCAAGGCCATAATTGTTTTAAAAATTTCATAGGAAGAGAACTCGTGAAAACAGAAACTATTACTTTGCATTCTTTCTTCAATTAAACCCGATGCATGATTACAGTTGCAACTCATGAAAGGTGTTCAGGGGGTGACAAAGAAGTTATTAAAAATGTTTTTGATATTGAAGATGGATCAGATATAATTGAATTATTGGCTTCTATATGAGGAATATCATTACATTTCTTTTTTCTACCCAAAATGCTATTTACTAAACCCCATTCTTTCCTTGAGTCTCTCCTGCATTGACTTAAGCGATTGGCGTAGTAAGAGTCACGTTCTTGAGCAATCTTTCTTTTATTTTGTTTGCATAATTTAGTGTAAATTCGTTTTAAACCTATATTTTCTGGATTTTTATTGCATTTTTTTGCGAATTCTTTTTTACGTTTTATGTCATTCAATAGTCGCATTGTCATCCAAGGTTTTAAAAAAATATTATGCTGGCCTATATTAAGAACAGCACTTGCACTATTAACATGGTTGATTAAAATAGAGATAAATATATCATAAGCTACTGAGGGACAGTGCTGTTGTTTTAGAAACGACGAAAGCAATACAAAACATTTTTTTTGCATAATTTTGAGATAAAAGCAATACACATATTTTTTTTTATTTCATTAACTCCTTCTTAATAAATAACTTTATAACATAAAAAACTTTTTTTTTGGTTTTGTTGAGGTTTAGATTGTACTTCAGTTTAATAAATTAGGATTTTTTTTTAAATTAAAAATATATCAATCAAATACAATTTTTTTTGTTTTTATTCGTAGTTTGATAACATTTCTTTGGAAGGATTCCAATCAATAGCGCTACTATGCCGTATTAATTATTTTGCCATTAAAATTGAATTGACAGTGGATGTCAGCAAAGAGTTTCTTTTTTTATCATTAATCAGTGCTACCTGAAAAAATCCGTGGTGGAGGTGCCTCAGGATTGTAGCGACAATGCTGCAGCTAATCCAGATTAACCTCCAACACTCTATCAAGGCTTCGGCCGCTCTTGTTCTTCGCCTCTCTAAAGGCGGGGAAGATGTCGTCTTGATCCAAGAACTGTGGATTGTACACAACCTGGTTCAAGGACTCAAGACTCCTGGATATTACTCACTGTATGTGACCGACAAAGGTAAACCAAGATCGTGCATACTAGTGAAAAGAAACCTTAATGCTTACTTACTCCCTAATTTCAGCGATCGGGATATAACTGCTGCGAAACTGGAGACTGCAGGCAGATCACTCTGGTTGGCATCGGCATATCTCGCCACGACCATGTGGGTCCTCTCCCTGGTGATAACCTGGAGAGACTGATCGAAGAAGCAAGGAGGCAGAAGGCTGAACTCATAATCGGTTGCGATGCTAACGCACATCACACCGTATGGGGCAGCTCGGATATCAACAACAGGGGTGAGTAACTTTTTGATTATATTTTAAGCACCAACCTCATTGTATATAGCGTAGGTACTGAACCCACTTTCATTACCAAAAATCGACAAGAAGTCCTTGACATTACTCTTGTCTCCGATACCATCAACGACATGATAAAGGGTTGGAAGGTCTCGGCTGATCACTCCTTCTCTGATCACCGTTATCTTCAATTCAACCTCAATGTTGATCCTCCCTGCCAACCTATTTTTCGCAATCCTCGGAAAACCAATTGGCCCAAATACACAGAAACTCTTCGCGAACTAGTTACCTCTAAACTTTTAAGTCCACCCTGCAACTTTTCCGAGCTTGACTGCAAGGTCAATGAGCTCACCTCGGCTCTCAATAAAGCGATGTCCGCTTCCTGTCCCCTCATACGACCTAGGGGAAAGAGAAAGCCACACTGGTGGAACCAGGAATTGGGACCACTCAGAAATAATTGCAGGAAACTCTTCAACCGCGCTAAAAGCTCGAGATCACTTAGTGACTGGGACTCCTATAAGGAAGCCCTCAAATTATACAAAACAGAGCTAAGAAAAGCCAAAAGATCATCCTGGAGACTCTTCTGTGGCAAAATAGAAGAATTCTCTGAGGCATCAAGGCTAAAAAAAATCCTAGCTTGAAATCCAACCATGCCCAGCTGTCTAAAGAAAGCTGATGGATCTTGGACGACATCTAGCGAGGAATCGCTCAATCTGCTACTTGATACTCACTTCCCAGGTAGCTCCAACAGTACCGGGTACACTGATCTGAATAGATCACTGGCACAGGTGACTCATTCTCAAGGTCTGATTACAAGGGACAAGCTGCTTTGGGCACTAAAAAGCTTCAAGCCCTTCAAGTTTGCAGGACCAGACGGCATAATACCCGCCGAATTACAAATGTGTTCGGATATCATCACACCAGTATTGGAGATGATTCTGAACAGCTGCTTAAAAATGGCATACATTCCTCAGACTTGGAGAGAAGTGAAAGTGGTTTTTATACCAAAAGCCGGGAAATACTCCCATGTCAGCCCAAAAGACCTGAGACCTATTAGTTTATCATCATTCCTCCTCAAAACGTTGGAGCGACTGATTGATATCCATCTCCGTACTAACATAAATACGCAGCTTCTATCTGCGTCTCAACATGCATACTGTAAGGGTAAGTCAGTTGAAACTGCCCTTCACTTGAAAATCCAAAGTTTGAACTTGGGAGCTGAAATTAATGATATATACTCTCTATGGGTCCTTTATGGTCATGCGTACATTTTTTTTTAATCCGCCTACTGACACGCCCACAATTAAATAAAACAATTTTATTGAAAAACCAAACTTTGAGCTAGGGAGCCTTCTTTTCTACAAAAGCTTCGTTTTTTTCAATAAAATCCTTTAAATGTTATAAAACAAAATATGTAGAGCGTTCTTAACAATTCAACCATACTTAGACTTTTGTCACGCCCACCTATAAGGGATAGGAAAAGGAATAGGGTATCCAACAGTTCGCACAAGCGGACTATTGGTGGTATAAGATTAGTATTCTCTGACGAAGCTAAGTCCTTGGGTCTTATCTTCGATAGGAAGTTAAGCTGGAAACCCAACATACGAGAAAGGGTAAAAAAAGCCACAGTGGCACTTTTCTCTTGCAAAAAAGCCATTGGCAACAAGTGGGGTCTACAACCCCGCATAACGCATTGGCTATATGTATCGGTCGTAAGACCGATTCTCACATATGGGGTTGCTGTCTGGTGGACTGCCCTAAGTAAAGCTATAAACTGTGCTAAGCTTGGCAAAGTCCAACGCACAGCTGGTTTGTGCATAAGTGGAGCACTCCGTACCACCCCCTCTGCAGCACTAGATATCCTGCTACATCTGTTACCACTCGACATTTTTAGTAGGCAAACAGCAGCCTGTTCTGCTGTCCGCCTTAAGGCTACCTCGCAGTGGGTTAACAATAACATTGGCCACACCACCATTCTGGACTCATTTGAGTCTCTACCAGGAAACATAGATTACACCATACCCCAATTACAGTTTGGAAAGAACTTTCAAGTCACTATTCCTTCCAGATCATTCTGGGAGGACGCTGAATTTGAGGAAGTTAAAGCGATCCACTTCTACACCGATGGATCAAAAACTAGTGACGGGGTTGGTGGCGGCGTTTTCTCCGAAAGACTAAATCTGAGTCTCTCTTTCCGTCTTCCTAATCACTGTAGCGTATTCCAGGCGGAGATTATGGCGATAAAAGAAGCCCTGACGTGGCTGAAGAGAAATGTGATATCCACAAAGGATATCTGTATCTTCTCGGACAGTCAGGCCGCGATCAAGTCCGTGGATTCAGTATCTTCAAACTCCATTGCAGCCCTCGACTGCCGTTCATCTCTTATGGAGATGGCGGAGCAGTTTAACATTCACCTCTGTTGGGTGCCGGGGCATAGAGATATTCCAGGAAACTGCAGGGCTGATGAACTCGCCAAAAAGGGGACCAAACTCCCCCTTTTACCTGAAAAGGGTTCTCTGGGTATCCCAATCGCTACCTGTAAACTTTTATTCAAGCTATCTGCAATCGAGAGAACAAACCTTAGGTGGACAGGTAGTAATACATGTCTAGCGACTAAGCACATCTGGCCAAAGCTGGACCTGCGACGCTCTAAGAGTCTGATCTCACTAAACCGACTGCATATTAGCTCCACTATAGGTGCCATTACAGGGCACTGTCTGATAGGCAAGCATGCATCGAGGCTTGGCGTTTATTCTAACGATTTCTGTAGAAGTTGCTTGGACGAGGAGGAGGAGGAGACTATACTTCACCTTCTCTGCACATGTCCAGCTCTCTCCCATAATAGAAATCTTTATCTGGGAGATTTCTTGCTTAACAATCTTAACGACTTGGCTAACGCTGACGTTAGAAGTCTATCGCGCTTCATAAGAAGCTCTAAATGGTTTAACTAGTAGTGGGGAAACCCCTCGATCCGTGTGGCATCACAATGGACCTAATCCTGGTCTAAGTGTGTCGGCCTTCTGTTGACAGCCACTTTAACCTAACCTAACCTAACCTACCTGAAAAAATATACGCTCTGCACTTGCACTGCTATGCGGAAAACATAAAGTGGGAGTGGGGAGTGTTTAAAGGCGTTTTTAAATTGAAAGTGGAGCTCCAAAAATCTTCAAATTTAAGCTCGTTTGTGAAGAAGTTGTTTCCGTTTTCCTTATTTTAAGAACTGCACGGAGCAATTAAAATTATTTTCCTTTGAAAAAACCAATTTTACGTACTCAAAAAACACAGCAGTCGCAAATCGCAATCAAACATACGAAAAAAAAAAATACCAGACGGAGACGAAGACGACCACAAGCAATAACCGAATAGCGGTAACCGAAATCAAACAAAAAAACACCAAACTAACACTGACAAACACAGCCACAGCGACAGCAGTTCTTCTTGTTAGTTTGGTTGGATAAACGTTTTAGTTGAAACAGTCAAGCAACATATCTTACTTATCTTACGCAGGGCAAGCGAGACGAGTGAGACATGACATATGACACTATACAGCAATTTCAAATTGTATTTGTATGACAAATGCAGCAATAGTGCACACTACATTTACTTCTAATAAGAAGAAATCTGGAAAGGCAATTGAATGTGAATGAATGAATGAATTTTTATATCTCCCGTTTCTTAGACATATACGTACTTAATTCTATTCACATTTTGTTTAGTTTTTTTCTTTATGCTGGAGGCTTTCAAGTATTGCCATCTCTTTCTGTTTTTGTTACATATTAAATGCCCCTTGGCTTTGATTTACATTTTTTATTAGCTCTTGCTCTCGGAGCTATATATTTGTTTCATCTGACTGCAGTGTCATCGTTTTCTTATGAACTACCCTAACTCTTATTTACATTCTACTATTTACAATTTATGGGTATACGGGTATACCAATGCGAACGAAAGCTCTCTTGTGACTGTTTGATAGATAGATAACCTAAACATATTGCAAGTTAGTTGTTCTGATTGTTTAATCGATACGATATTTTATTTTGTGTTGTATTTTTCTTTTTAGTTATTCTTTGTTGACCTGTTTGTTTGGTCTTTTAATTTTTAGTTTTTAGTTTTGCGAAAGCAAAATTTATTGAATACTTTTTACTTAATGAATAATGAGTTTTATGTGTATATTAGTATTATAATATTGATATTATAAATAGATACTGATAAAATAGTGAATTTTGTCAACCGATTATGTTTGTTTTTATTGAAATTTTTGTTTTTTTTTTTCTTTTTAACTAAAAAAAAAAACCTCTTTGGATTCAAAATCTGTGATTTGAGTGATGGGTGTTGATACGAGGTTGCTTTTGAGGATTTTTAATTCCATTATTTGGATAGCATTATTTGGTTGAGTAGGTCCAGTTATGCCAACCTCTTTTGTTGTATGGACCCGCGTTTTTAATGTTTTTGACGAATGACTCCACCTTATTTAACAGCTCCGATATCTCTACTCCAAAGAGATCTTTGGAGAGGTCCCAGAATTGACTGATATAGTTGTTTTGTATACCCATGGTGGGATTGGGCATTGGTGTTTGTTTTTAAGTTTGGAAGTGACTTGCGTAGGTGACCCTTGGGGAAACCAAGCCGCCTAGCGCGATACTTTTTGAGATTGCTCTTGCACTTTCTTGGCCTCTCTTATTTGCCTATTTTTTGCTTCTATGTATCTAAGGTATGCATCACACCCCCGGTAATTGGCGGGGTGGTCTTTGCCACAATTGACACAAACCGCCTTTGTGTTGTCGCTCTTAACTAGCTGGCATTCTCCTGGGTTGTGGGCATTATCGCATTTACCGCATTTGTAGTTGTTTGCGCAATTTTTTGCCAAATGGCCAAATTGTTGGCACCTTCTGCATTGCAGGTCACCTAAATTTCCCCTTGGCTTCTCCCAGCTCACTTTTGTGTTAAAAATGTATTTGATTTTTGCAGTGTCAATAGCCTGTTGGCCAGGTTTCAGGCGTACTAAGAAGAGGTCGTACTTGAGCCCTTCTCTCTTAGACCTTATGGTCTCGAAGGGCGACACTTTTTCGATTGTATTTGGAGTCAATGACTCCATCTCCTGCTGTATATCCCCCGTTGAGAAGTCACTAGTTAACCCCCTCAGGATTAGGTTCTGCGTTCTGTTCTCTTTTAGAGTAAATGAGTACCCCTGCACCACATCACTTTTCCGGGCAACCTCCATCAGCTCCCTGTGGACCCCCGCGTTGTCTACGAACAGTTTTCTCTTCCCACCTCTCAGATTCACAATTTTAAATCTAAAGTCTAAGTTTTTTGATCTAAGGTCCGTGACCAGATCTTTTACGTTCGTATTAATCAATATAATCGGAGGACAAAACTTACCATTTCTCCCTGACATGTTAGTTCCCGTGCCTCCTTCTGTGTTAATGTTGTTGTCTGATGTCGCTTTGTTGCTGACCTTTTCACCACTTTTCAATATAAAATTTAACATTTTAAATTCTCGTTGAGCAGACATGTGGTCGTGGTCCAACCTAAGCAGGGCAATTGAATGTGAAGTGGATTGTGAATGAGAACATAAAAAGTGATGCAATGTTTACTATTTTCTTGGTTACATTTATGAAAGCAACAAGCTACAAAAAGCAATAGAAAAGGCAATACAAATGAAAAATTGCAGTACAAAACAAAAGTGAGCAGTACGGCAGTACGCAGCGCCCGAAAGCAATACAAATATTGCTTTTGCAGTACGTTCGACAGCACTGCTGAGGGATCATCTGCGGAAAAAACTGGTTCCCAGAATTCGTACCTGAGTTTTTCGCGCAGGACTTCGTAGTCAACTTGAGTTTTTATCCTTCTGTCATTATTTTTTCGTGATGAGATATCTACCTGATATTTGAGTTCGCATAAGTAATGATCAGTAATTTTATTATCGTGAACTTCACTAACGAAACAAGTTTTGTTGTTCTTATGTAAGCGCAGAAAAATGTGGTCGATGCAGCTATTCGTAGAGTCAGTTATGCGAGTTGGTACATTCAAAACACTTTCAAGGCCGTAAGAAGCCAAGAGTAGCACATAATTTTCACAGTCCGGATCAGAAAAGTTTAGAAGGTCAATATTAACATCGCCAAGGACAATTAAATTACTAGCTTTTATATTATTTAAAACTGTATGAAACTCTTCGATGAAAACACTTTTTCGACAACTATGTAATCTATAAATGCAGATCATAGTGTAGTTTAAATTTTGAAAAAGAAAATTTACTTTTATAATATCCGCACTATTTAAATTGATTTTTAAGCAATCGTGCACAATGCCACTTTTTATGTAACCGGCTATACCGCCGGCAGAATAAGTTTCATTGCAATTACCAAAGGGAGTGTAACCTTCTATATTGGAAGAATCAAATTCATTTTCATACATCCAAGTCTCACTTAGAATAATGAATAAAGGCAATTTTTCAAGAGACTGAATGAAAAAAAAAATTATCAAAATTCATTCTTAAACTTCGAATATTTTGATGGATGCAAAAAGATTCTTCTGTAAAAGAATAATACATTTCGTTATTAGATTTACTATTGATTACATTGGAATGGGGGGTGGGATTGTTTACATGCAAGTTAACTCTGTTCATTATTTTAGTTTCTTCGAATCAAAAGCACAAGTAATTTTAAAAGAAATATCACCGTCTTTCTTCCTCATGTAAACAATCCCATTTTTTGTCCACAAAAACTTGTAGTTCATAGTATGTTTAACTGCTGCTGCTGCTTTGTAAAGAAGACGTGAGTTGTATGTCAAACTTTCTTTGATATACCTACATGTTCTCTATTGCTGTTTGAGCGCTGATAACACTAGTTTTCAATTTTGCTTTAGCTGCATTCTTCGCTCTCATTAGGTCCGTTCGCGTACTTTATGTGTAGAAAAATGAAAAGTGTCAAATCTCCAAAATCGAGAGAGAATCCTCTCATTTCTACGAAAAGTACGCGAACGCTTTTGTGTAAAAAGGTGAAAAACGTCTTAGTTTGGCTTGAAAAGAAGCAAAAGCTGTTTTTTTTTTGCTGGCAAACTCATAGGATTTCATCATTTGACAGTTTTTATTTTCTTACCAGCTGAAATTCTGTGTGAAGAAAAATGAACGAAAGTACATTTTTCTTTCGTTCATCTTTTTACCATTTTCTCAGTACGGGAACGCGTTTGTCTAGTTTTGCACGAAAGTTTATATAAATTTACGTTTGCATATTAGTTCTCGAACGGACCTATTATCTTGTCCTTCATGTACCGCGAGACAAATTTGACGTGCAAAATGTTTTTTGTGTTGTGTAGCGCTGCCGGTGCCGTTGATTGAGAAGAGGATGAACCATCAGCTGGTGGTGGGCGAAGTTTGATTTGACGCATGTAACAAAAATCAATGGCAGACATTGATTTTGTTCACTAACATCAATGATCAGACCGTTGCGAAAAACTTTAAGAGCGAGTTCCGTGTTTGTTGTTGGTGTTGTGTTTACATTTTCGATAGGAACATTAAAAATTTCTATACTGCTTCCAAGCAATTGCTGTTCCAGGTTATTGACTTTCTGCTCCAGAGTAATAATTTTTCTTCGTATTGCTTGTTAGCAGTTACCAGTGACTCAATTTGTTTACTTTGAATGGTTTCCAGAGATATAATTTCTTTATAAACCATTTCGAGAGTTATTGCTCGATTGATTGCGTGAACTGTATTCAATGATTTTTCTGGTGTCGGTGAAGCTGCTGCAGTAGGCTGATTAACGTGATGAAGTAGATTGGTGTTGCGTGATGATTGTTTTATATGTGGTGATTGGTTTTGCTTGTTGATTACAGCGTCAGCGTCGGAGAGGTGTAAGTTGTGCACCGCCACATAGATTTATTCTTTTTCATGAAATCCAATTCAGTGGCCTTTAAATTAGCGCAATTTCCATGCAAAAGATTTTTGCAATCGCTGCACTCCACTTTCAAATCTGCTCTATCAACTTTTAGATTACAAGTGTCGCACGACATTTTCGGAGTTATAAGTAACTTTGAAAGAATAATAAATTGAGAGAGAAAGATCTCGGCACGTTCGTACTCCACGACGTCACACTGAGAACTCTAATTATAATCAAAGACCTCAGTTTATGCAGAACAATCAACAATTTCATCAAAGAAGTAACATAGAAATGAATAGTAATCAGATTAGGGCAAATAATAATAATATACTTAGAAATAATTACCAGTATAGGCAACCTTATAATCATCATAGGCAGAATAACATTAATAATCCTAGCACTAGTAATTCAAGACAAGAACCCATAGATGTTAATAATGTAGACGTAGAACAACATGAAGTAAATTTAACTTTGATAGAGGAAAACGAAGCACTTCCCATAATAATTGCAACCATTAATAATAAAAAACTAAAAATTCTAATAGACACAGGTTCGACTACAAGTATACTGGATGAATCTGAACTCTTGGAAATACGACGGAATCCTGTACGGATACCAACTCAAATAAAAGTTGCTAATAATGCAACTAGTTTTATTAAAGAAGAAATCATAACCAAAGTGCCTGTTGAATTCAACGAACATGGAGCGACAATGGCATGGAAGTTGATGAACATAAAAAAAAAAAATCTATGGAATAATAGGCCAGAACCTATTAAAGCCCATCAAAGCAAAGATAGACCTTGGAGAAGGATTCATAGAAATAAATAATAGGAAAACTTATTTCGAAAATTATAGGACTAAAACTAATGAATGTCTATATGAATTCGAAGAGATCCATACACTTAATTATTGCAACTCAACTGAAATGAACCAATTAATTAGTGAAGATTTGAATATAGATGAAATAAACGTTTTAGACTCCGTCCAACCCACAATTCATTCTCAGGAAGAGCAATCAAATTACCACTTCCCCATAAAAGATACCTGTATAAATATATATAGTCAGCAAATAATACTGACATTAGGCTATCAAACAAAAGCTAAAATCTTAAATAGTATAGATTCTTTAAAACAAAAAGATATAGAAGATGGGTTAATACTTCTGATAGAAAACAAAATAACGGGAATTTATGTAAACCCTGTAGTAAATGAAAGTGACTTCAATATACTACAACAACAATTAATTAGATTATACGGAAATAGGAACAAATTTATAAAATGCATGTCCTACGCAAAAGACATTAACTCAGAAGAAGAAGCTGTTCAACAGATTAAATTATACCACGAGAAAGAAACCGGACATTCTCGTATCGAAGAGAATTACCAAGGATTGAAAACAAAAATCTATTTCAAAAATTTGAGAGAACTAACTAATGACGTGATAAATTCAAGCAATTTTTGCAAACAAAGCAAATACGATAGGCAACCCATTAAAAAGAAATTCTGCTTATCAGACACACCAAAAGATATTAACGAAATAGTTCATTTTTTTGGATATCTACTGTATAGCTAAGACAAAATATTTAACTAGCATAGACAAATTCTCTAAACTAACCACAACCACATATATACCCAATGTTTCACACGAAACTTTAGAAGAAACAATTTTACAACTAATAGCTTCGTATGGTAAGCGAAAACGATACGTTGTGGATAATCAATTCAACCTCCCCAGAATAGCAAAAATGTTAGAAGAATTAGGTATTGAAATTCATTTTTCTAAGCACATTTTTTTTTTTTTTTTTAAATTCTGGCTCGCCAAGGCGATTTATAAGGGGGGGTACTTCGACCTAAAAGATCTTTTGTACCGTATGGGCCAGAAAAGTTTAAACTAGTAGAATTTCCACTTTCCATTTAAAGCGGACAATTTTACCAGTTGAAGAATTCTTTATGTCCTCGGGGCTCATTTGCTCCCTGAAAAAGATCTTCTTTCTAATTCCATTAAGGGCTGGACATTCACATAAAATGTGTTCAGCTGACTCGTCCTCTTCAAGACAGAGTCGGCACTCAGGAGAGTCTGATATTCTCATTTTGTGTAGATGATATCTTAAACCATAGTGACCAGTAAGGTAACCTACTAGGTTTTTGATATCATGCCTGCTTAGGTTTAGACATTTGCTGGCATTTTGATTGAAGGGCCGAATGGCTCGTTTGGCCTGTCTTAGACCTGGGATGCTTTCCCAAAGATAGATACATTTTCTATGTTCCCAGCTTTTAATTGCTGCCGTTGCTGCTGATCTAGGAGTGCAGCAGAAAGGTTCGGGACCTATGAAAGGTGTTTCTGAACTGGATATATATGTGGGGAGGTGTAATTCCTGGTATTGCCTCTATGGCAGCTGTTGGACAGGTTCGCATGGCTCCGGAGATACCAAGGCACACAAGCCGTTGTATACCTTTTTGAGCTTCTCTATTGCGACCTTTTGTGTGGATTTTGTCCATCATACTATGGAGGCGTATGTTATAATGGGTCTTATCATCACTGTGTAAATCTAGTGGACGATCTTTGGAGAGATTCCCCAGGTTCTGCCATATGTGCGACGACAGGCCCATAAAGCTCTATTAGCTTTAGTGATTTTGTTGTTTATGTGAGAGTTCCAGTTAAGTCTCTTGTCCAGGATTACTCCAAGATACTTGACTTCGTCGGAATACTCTACGACCGTCTCGTTTATTGTGATTAGGCCAAAAGCTGGCCAATGAGGAGGTGGAGGTTGAACTGACTGCACCCTTCACCTCCTACGCAGCAAAAGCTAAGGAAGGGACAAATGACTCGGGAAGGAAGACGAGTTTCAACAGCAAGAGAGGCAGATCCGACGATGCCGCCGAGTCCAACGCAGCGAAAAAGGTGAAGGCTGTGACCACACCGGCAATGCGTCGCGGACACAGCGACCCGAAGGACGAGCATCTCGTTGCTGTGATAAACGAGCTGGAGCCTTGCGGTCGTCTCACAATCGACCAGTGGAAAAACGTAGAGGAGAGGTTCCAAGACGCCCTGTGGAAGGAACTATCCGCCGCAGGAAACGGGGAGTTTCAATTTGATTGCGCTGGTTGGGAAGGCGGGCGCAAGCTTTCGGTAGTTTTCCTCAGACACTTCGTCACGGAGGTATCCGATGCATGGGAAGGTATTAAGCTAAAATGCTTAACGGTTGCCGAGTTGGCAAAATACAATCCGCCAACAGCCTGGGTTTGGGTACCTAGTCCCTACACATACCCGGAGAAGCTCCTAGGGCTCCTACATGTTCAAAATTGGGAACTTAAAGCCGATACATGGAGGGTCCTAAAGACGGGGCCTCGACGGCAATACGGCCAACACTTCCTACTGGCCCTAAACAAGGAATGTCTTCCATACCTGGAGAAATCCAATGGGATGGTAAGATATAGCATGGGGAGGTTGATGGTCAAAACATCGACCAAGGGCAGCGATGAGGAGGAGCCCACCCATGATGATGATGGAAGTGCTGCATATAAACCTGCACCACAGTAGGGCTGCGACGGCCTGTCTGATGGAGTACGTCATTAGGCAGGACATTGCAGCCGTACTCATACAGGAGCCCTGGATCAATAAGAACGTGATTCAGGGGCTCCGGCAAAAGAACTATACATTGTTCTACAAGGCGGAAGGTAAAATCAGGACTTGTATCCTTATTAAAAACCACATAAAGGCATTTCTTTTGAATAATTACAGATCTGGCGACTTGACGGCGGTCATCTGCGAGAGGGAAGATGGAAAATCTCTGTATCTGACCTCAGCCTATCTTCCCTACGACTCTGCGGTCGTAATAACGGAAGATCTAAAGGACTTAGCTGGTCAAAACTGGATGCACGTACTGGGCTGCGATGCAAACGCCCATCGTACGCAATGGGGTAGTGGAGACACAAATTCAAGGGGTGAGTGTCTTTATGATTTTAGTATATTGTCCAACCTTACGGTATGTAATAGAGGGAATTCACCTACTTTTGTTACACGTAACATACAGGAGGTTTTAGACGTTACACTTGTCTCTAACACAGACAAAATGGAAATCAGGGAGTGGAGGGTAGTTGATGAGGCATCTGGTCTGACCACAGATGGATACGCTCCAAAATTAATTTTCAGCATAGGGCGTGTAATTTCTATAGAAACCCAAAAAAGGCAGACTGGGATAAATACATAGATTTCATTAATCTACGTTTAGATACCCAGCCGATCACCGGCGAAAATATGGTGGACTTAGATAGGGCAGTAGAAGCCGTGAGCAGAACCCTAAGCACAGCGTTCGAAAAGGCATGCCCGGCAAACAAAAAGCCAAAAAGGGCTCAACCGAAGTGGTGGAATAAGAAAATCGGCCTTAAAAGAAGGGAGGTAAGAAAACTTTATAAAAGGGCAAAACTCATTAAAAACGATACCACATGGGATGAGTATAGCGAAAGCAAGAGGGAATTTAAATACTTAGTGAGGAAATCCAAAAGATCTTCATGGAAAAAGTTCTGTGAATCTATTGAGTTAACTGAAGAGGCGTCGAGAGTGCGTAAAATGCTCTCAAAGGAGGATAGCGTACCTAGCTACCTAAAAAATAACAACGGGACATGGGCCGTGAGTAGTCAGGAGGTTCTGGTAACCCTGGTGGAAACCCATTTCCCCGGATCCACAACCCCAACGGATCTAGGCCTACAAGGACAGGAGGAAGTCGACTGTCCCTCTTTCGAGTGGGAAGATATTGACAATATCATCAACCGAAAAAAGTTACGGTGGGCCATGCATACATTCAAACCGTATAAATCTCCAGGGCCGGATGGTATTCTACCGATCATGCTCCAAAAAGCGCCAGAGCATGCAAAACAAAAGATTTTGGATATACTGAGATTCAGCCTAAGAACAGGGCATATTCCAACAGCCTGGAGAGAAGTCCGGGTTGTTTTTATACCCAAAGCTGGCAAACAGGGTTACACGACGGCGAAGGACTTCAGACCAATCAGTTTGTCGTCCTTTTTGCTCAAAACCCTTGACCGTCTGGTGGAAGCTCACATTAGAAATAAATGTAGCAATGGTTTTTTATGCGAGTCACAGCACGCATACTTAAAGGGTAGATCAGTAGAAACTGCTCTACACAACGTAGTGGGTAAAATTGAAAATAGTCTACACTGCATCGAGTTTGCTTTGGCCTCTTTTCTCGATATAGAAGGAGCCTTCAATTACGTTGAGTGTAGAGCTATAAAAAGCGCATTAACAGGCGCTAACATAGAACAGGGAATCATAAATTGGGTATGCAACATGCTCGCCAACAGGAACATAAACTGCTCCCTTGGTCAAAGCTCCATAAGGATGTCTGCAACCGGAGGAACCCCGCAGGGGGGAGTCATATCGCCACTGCTGTGGGTACTGGTCATTGACAACGTGCTAAAGGAAATTAAGTCAATGGGTATAAGTGCCACAGCGTATGCGGACGACGTGTTCATAGTGCAGGGAAAATTTTTGAATACTTTAAGTGAGATCACAGAGACCGCCTTAAGGAAAATTAGTAATTGGGCCAAGGGCTGCGGACTAAATGTCAATCCCTCGAAAACGGAGTTAGTCCTGTTCACGAGACGACACAAAATACCGCACTTCAATCTCCCGAAACTTGACGGAGAGGAACTGCTCCTCACGGACAGTGCGAAGTATCTGGGCGTAATCCTAGATAGAAAATTAAATTGGAATCTTAACATAAGGGAACGAATGAAGAAAGCGTATAATGCCCTCTTTATTTGTAAGAGAACAATAGGCAAACCATGGGGCCTGAAACCCGCCATGGTACACTGGATATATACAGTAGTGGTGATACCCATACTTACATATGGCTCACTTGTTAGGTGGAGGGCAACAAATAAAAGAACCATAATTGGAAAACTAGCAACGGTGCAGAGAACGGCAAGCATAGCCATCACTGGTGCAATCCGTACTACTCCTACGGCAGCACTGGACGCCTTCCTGCACGGACTGATGAGATTTGCCCCTTGGTCGACCATGACATCCCCTATGAGGTGTCATACCCGCGAAGGGAGGAGTGGCAAAGAGATGCAGTCATAATAGCAAACGAGGTTGCTATCTACACTGACGGCTCTAAGACGGGGGAGAGAACGGGTTCTGGCATTTTTTCTGCTGATCCAGACCTGAGAGAGTCTATATGACTCCCGGACACAAGCAGTGTCTTCCAATCGGAAGTTCTGTCTGTTCTAAGGGCGGCAGAGATAGTGCAGATGAGATCATTGTCGGGAAGAGACATTGCCATCTAAATTGACAGTCAGGCGACATTTATGGCACTTGAATCTGCTAACATTAACTCTGAGATAGTCAGAAACTGTCGCACAATGCTAAAAGCAGTATGTAGACGGAATCGAGTAAGACTGTGCTGGGTACCGGGACACAGCGGTATAGAGGGAAATGAGCAAGCCGATGAGCTAGCAAGAAAGGGAGGGGAGCTGGAAAACAGCGGAGGTGTGAACATTAAACCACCCCTTGGCGTCTTTAAGGGAAAAATCAATGAAAAGATCTCAAAAATGGCTGACCTCAGATGGCAGAACATAGTGGGACATAGGGTGTCTAGAGCAATTTGGCCCCATTTGGATAAGAAAAGATCTAAGGAAATTCTAAAATTGAGCAGGGAACAGCTTAGAACAGTAATTGGGATTATGTCAGGGCACTGTCTTCTAAGAAAGCATGCTAGGCGACTTGGTCTGGTGGATGTGGACACGTGCAGGTTCTGTGGTGATCTACAAGCCGAGGAAGACATAACACACATATTGTGTGAGTGCGAGGGTATAGCACGGAATCGTAGGAGGATTCTAGGGGAATACTTCTTCGAGGAACTAGGGGAGCTGAGCGGCATAGACCATAGGAAGCTTGTCAAGTTCTGCAGGAGGATTGGGCTCTGTCTAGGAAAAGTTTATTAGGTTTTTAGGTTTTCTCCAATTGAAGTTTTTTCAAGTGGTTCCCTATGGATCGCGATGGGCCCTTCTGGTGCCTAGTACCCTTTTTAACCTATTACCTATGACCTACCCCCAGTTGAAGCTGAACCTAAATAAGGCAATCATGGATGGTAATAAAAATTCTATTCCATTTTGAATGAGGGCTGGAAAAATACCGTCTGTTCCTGATGCCTTGAATGGTTTAAATGAGTTAATTGCCCATTTAACCTTATCCGTAGTAAAAAGTGTTCCGGATAAAATATTAATTCTGCTGAGGTTTCTTGAAATTGAAACCTCCGCTATATGGTCATCTGTAATGACCATAGTGTGAGGCCCTGGGAAGTGAGCCTGAAGCACAGTTTTCAGCGTTTCTTCCCGGTCACGTGTGATTGAACCATCTGATTTGAATAACAATCACATGCTTTTTTCTTGATCCTGTGACAGAGCCCTTTGGAGGCGTGCCACCTCTGGAAGTGTTTCGATCTTCTCACAGTTTGCACGCCATGAGGCTCTTTTGGATCTGCGCAACTCTAAATTGTATATGGTCGGGAAGATGGGCCCAGTTATATGCCGTGATGCCAATGTTCAAAACACTGTTTGGGGCAGCAGCAAATGCAACATGAGAGGAAACCATCGCCTGGATTTCATTCTACCATCTGATCTTACTATCAACAATGTCGGCTCGCAACCAACTTTTGTGACGTCAAGAAGACAGGAAGTGATCGACCTAATTTTATCAAATAGATACTTTAAGGCGGTTACTAACTGGAGGGTCTCTTCGGAGGTGTCCCTCCCAGACCATAGATATATCGAATTCCAAATCGGATGCGAAGCCATAACTTTGCAGGAGAGGTGGAATCCAAGAAAAACCAACTGGATACGCTTCAGGGAGGTATTAGGGAAAACTCTCAAAACTCCAACCAAACTCAGGACGAGACAAAAGGTAGAGGAAGCTGTTCAAGACCTGAATAGTGCCATTACTAGCTGTTATGAACTGACGTGCCCAGTAAGCAAACCCCCTGGCAGAAGGCCGGTTCCCTGGTGGAGCTCGGAACTGCAAAGAATTCGTAGAGAAGCTAGAAAGCTTCTAAATAGGTCACTCAAGACTGGTTTGGAGACAGACTGGAATCTCTACCGATCGAAGCAGAAGGAATATAAGAGGCTAATTCGGGTATCGAAAAGTGCTTCTTATAAGAATTTCTGCGAAAAATTGAAACGCTGGGTGAAACTAGTAGGTTGGTTAAAGTTCTGAAAAACGGCAAACCAGCCAAACTGGACTCACTTAGAAAACTTGATGGCACCTTCACTGAGACGAAAGCGGAAACTCTTAGTTATCTGCTGGAGTCTCACTTTCCGGGTAACCAGATTACAATTGGTTCACAACCAGCCCCGGTTACCGAGGCTATGAGTGAGCCAAGACAAACAACTCGGCGTAGCTGGTATATTGCAAAGGCTTATTTGGCAAGACATGGGGATTATCACCGAAAAGAGTCCTTTGGATTTATACGGCAATGATAAGACCATTTATAGCATACGCATCGGTTGTTTGGTGGAATAAGCTTTCAAGTAAATACGTTACTGCTGCTTTTGCCAAACTTCAAACGCAGGTACGTCTCGGCTGCACGGGGGCCTTCCCCAGCACGCCTGCCTCCGGCCTAGATGCACTATTGAACCTCCCGCCACTTGATGTTTACATCATGGGCTGTACAATCAAAGCTATCTAAAAAGAGGTGGTTTTTGGTATAATTCGCACTGGAGTTTTGATAAACTTGCGCAACGGTTGTCCTTCGACTCCTGTCTTATGGATATGCCGTCTGATGCGATTGCACCGGAACTTCGGCTAAAGCGCAACTACGAAGTCGACTTTCCTCGCGTTCAGGACTGGCTCTGGCTGGACTCTGAACCTAGAAGGGAATGCTGGTGTCTTCGTGGAGAGCGACAACGTTAGACTTTTCTTCCCATTAGGCAAATATGCGTCAGTCTTCCAAACAGAGACTTTTGCTATCCTAATGGGCATGGACTATGTTACGAGGAACAGGTGGTGGGGGCGAAGTATCTGGGCCTTACTCAAACCCTTAACTACCTCCAAAATAGTACGTGAATGCAAGATATCTCTGAATTCGATCGGAAGGCTGAATTCACTTAAACTTGTCTGGGTCCCGGGTCATAACGGGATCACGGGAAATGAGATCTCCGATGAACTTGCTAGACAGGGCTCAGAGGGGGACTTCTCAGGACCTGAACCAGCGATCTGTCTCGTCCTCCGTTAGGGCTTCCATTGACGGTTGGGTTTCCTATGAACACAATCGACGTTGGCATGACTCTCCAGGGTGCAGACAGACTAAGCTAATTCTCCCCGACGTCTGTAGAAAATCCGCGGCAGTCCTGTTGTATGTCAACAGAAAAGACTGCAGACAGACTACTGGCGTTCTTACGGGACACTACGCTTTTGCCAAACACTTTAAGGTGCTAGGCCTAACCGATACAACTAACTGTGAAGCCTGTGGAGAAAGCGACGACACTGCGGAACATTTCCTCCGTGATTGTCCTGCTTTTGCTCGTATCAGGTGGCAGGTATTTGGTGCGGATATGGTGAGTGCTGTAAACCTAAGCTCCTTACCATTGAAGCGCCTTCTCGTTTTTCTTAGGAAAACGAGTAAATTCTCACAGTAAAATGTGGCCAGTATTGAGTCTGAGTGCTCCAATGCAGGAAGTCTCACACACCCCGACAACAAAAAGAAGTGTATTCGCTTACTGATTGATAGGTTCAAATGACAGAAAACCCTACAAATGCACCAAATATCTTCTTTCCTATCTCTCTCATTCTTTCTACTTGTAAGTAGCACCGAAAAGCATACAATGAAATTTGTCATTGCGAGGTGCTACTTGATGTTAAACACAAGTGTTTGCACTGTGTTCTAATAAGGGTATTGTAGCATTTACAGAAAAAACCCTTTAGCATAAGCTTATATAAAATAAAGTTGTGGAAAAGGGAACGGATGTTGTGTGTTCAAGCATAGCCCTGCACCCACATCAGTTCCTCCAGACGATCCACGGTTCTCAGATATCGACATTGTTTCACCGTACACTCACTACACCTCAACGCAGCTGCAATCAAAATGCAGCGTCACATTTCGTCTGCCTCCAATAATGTTCCAGCATAGATAGCAGTGCACACACATCAGTTCCGCCAGACGATCCACAGTTCTCAGATATCGACATATTCCCACCGGACATCCACTACACCGCAAACTAGCTGCACTCAAAATGCAGCGTCACATTTCGGCTGGCTCCGATAAGACATTTGGTCTTCTACATCTAATAAGTTATTCCCACGATTGCCGTGGTCATAATAGTATTTAAGCAGAATATTTTTAGTAATAAAATCACTTGTTATACAGCAGTCACGAAAGAAGTTCTTTTAATTAGCTACCCCCCACCAGCGGTAAGGAGCAATACTGGGACCAGAAGAGGTTCCAGACTCAACATTGGTGACCCGGACGTGATCGAGATTCAGCGTGAAGTTGCTTCCCCCACCAAGCGGTCAGTCACACTAGGATCAACTTAATAGAAGTCAGAGTTAAGTTGCTTCACCACCAAGCGCGGTAGAGAATAACGAATCACTACCCAATCCACAGAGACCGAAGATACCGATCCACAATGGATGAGATGGAGGTCTTCAAAATCGTGGCCAGACAGAAGGCCATTACAGAGGAGCTGCAAAGGCTCAAAACCAATATAGGCAAGGACGGCCCCGACCGAAAAACTCCCGCCTATAAGCAGAAGAAGTACCAAGTACTGGAAGCACTATGGTTGGAGTTCTATCATAATCACGAAAAAATAAAAAAATTTGTGGAGGCAGACACTCCGTATATCCAAGCAAATACATATGAGAAAGTCAAGACAGCTTACGGCGACATAAAGCTTACGCTGGACTCAATTGTGAGCATAGAGGCTTCCGAAGACCCAGAGGAACTGGTCGGAGCCATTGGGGGGACAAAGGATCGATACGTCGGAACAAAGCCAAAGGTTTCGACCCACACCTGGAAGGAACTAGCCGCCCAGAGAACCTTTGAAGACCAGCAGACCAAACAACATCCAGATCTCCCAGTAAACCCTCTGACGGAAGTTGTCAGAATTATTCGCAGACAAAACACAGCCGCACAGTCTATACAGCGATTGTTGTTAAGTCTGAAGAATATGCCAACAGATACCTGGAGCCCAACTTTTTGCGAAGTGAAATTAACTACACTTCAGAAGTATTCGGCGAGCTAGCCGAAGATCCAAGCAAGCATGGATACAATATTGCGGAATATTTCCAGCTGGAAGACGAAGTTCAGACTGCTATAATTGAGCTTACGACCAGACTACAAGAATCCGCAGTTCAGATTCCAACCCCATTCCGTCCACAATCACCTTCGGTGACTTTACCTAAGGCTATGTTAAACCTGCCGAATATTACGTTGCCTAAATTTGACGGTAACTATACTCAATGGAAGCAAAACAGCGACCTTTTTACGGAACTGGTCCATAAGCAAAACATCGCCAACTGCCAAAAGCTGTTTTCCTCAAAACAACGCTAACTGGCGAGGCGGAAAAACTCATTAGACACTTTACGACGTCTGATGCCAGCTACAATGCAGCATGGCAAGTAATAACCGAGCGGTACGACAACCCGCGGCTATTAGTCACTGCGCAGGTAAATAAATTGCTGAGCCAAGCTTCAATATCCAATGAAAGCTCCCAAGCAATTAAATCATTACACGATACAACTCAAGAATGCCTCTTAAGTCTACAGAACCTTGGTATCAATACCACAAATTGGGATCCACTGCTGATGAACATTCTCTCCAAGAAGTTAGATAGGAGCACCCTCACAATTTGGGAACAATCGCTGAAACAACCGAAGGCACTACCCAGCTTCCCTGACTTCCTTTCCTTTTTGGAAACAAGGTTCCAATCATTGGAGGCGTTGGGAACAAAAACAAATGATACAAAACGCTTACCCATAGTATCCCTGGCAATGGAAAGAGAGGGCCACGGATGTGTCATGTGTAATCAACACGGGCATCCCCTTTTTAAATGTCCTAAATTTCTACAGATCTCTCCAAAAAACCGATTACAACAAGTTAAGACCTTCAACAGATGTCTTAATTGCTTACGGTTTGGTCATCAGGCGCCCCATTGTAATTCTAGATATTGCACTAAGTGCAATAAGTATCATCACACTCTGCTTCATATCGAAACCCCAGAGGTTCAAAAGCAAACGGCAGCTCAACGTCCAATCATAGACAACAGGACCAGCCTCTCAGCTATGACAAGGAGGGCGACACGATCCAAATATGTGCTGTTGGGAACAGCCACGGTAAACATACTGAGCCGCACAAGTAAAGCCATCCAGGCGCGAGCCTTACTAGATTCTGGATCTCAACTCAGCTTCATAACCGAGAAGCTCGCCAGAAAATTGCAACTCATTACCAAACATGAATCCGTAGAAGTATCAGGAATGGGAGATAGGCCGCTTAAAATAAACAAAGCCGTCAATATACAGCTCCAATCGCAAGTCACTGGGTACAAAGCACAAATCCAAGCATACGTGCTCAACAAAATAACAACCCAACAACCCAACCAGCTGATCGATACTAGCCGGTGGCAAATCCCCGAGAACATCCAACTAGCCGATAAAGGTTTTAACCAACCTCAAGACATAGATATCCTTATCGGTGCAGAGCTGTATCCCGAGCTACTTTCGGTAGGCCAAATCAAGTTAAACCAAACGGGACCTACGCTACAAAATACCTTACAAGGATGGGTCGTGATTGGGAAAACATTTACTGGAGTTTCGTCCTCTTTATTTTGTGGAATAGGAGCGGATACTTCCGGTACTAACTTGGACAATCTGGTGCAAAGATTCTGGACGCTAGAAGAAAATCTAGGCACACCATCCCAAGCACTTCAAAGGAGATTGACTAAAGCAGAACTACAGTGTGAGGACAGTTTTGCTAAAACTTCCACTAAATCGCAATCGGGACGTTACGTAGTAACATTACCATTTTCAAACGACCCAAAAAGTCTGGGACAATCCAGAGAAATAGCAGTACGTCGATTCCTCAACTTAGAGAAGAAGCTGCAAAGGAACCCAGAGGTCCAAAAACAATATATTGAATTCATGCGAGATTACATTTCCTTAACGCACATGGAAGAAATCAAATATAATTTCGGTTACCCCAAAACACCCGAATACTTTCTGCCACATCATTGCATTTTACGCCCCGAAAGTACGTCAACAAAATTAAGGGTAGTCTTTGACGGATCATCAAAGACATCTACAAATATCTCCCTTAACGACATTTTACATACTGGTCCCGCACTACAGAATGATCTACTATCCATTATTTTGCGCTTCAGAATCCATACCTACGTATTCACTGCGGATATTTCCAAGATGTATCGTCAAATACTGGTGAATGAATACAGTAAACAATTCCAACGTATCGTTTGGCGGGAATCTGCTACTGAACCGCTAAAGACGTACCAACTTAATACCGTGACCTATGGTACCAGATCGGCACCCTACCTCGCCATCAGATGTCTGCACGACCTAGCACAAGGAGCAAGCAAACACCATTCACTAGGAGCTACCATCCTCCTTCGAGATATATACATGGATGATATCTTGACGGTTAGCAACGAGCTAGAACACAGTCAACGAATGCAATCAGAACTGAAGAACCTCCTGGCCCAAGGGGAATTTCAACTATGAAAATGGTGCTCCAATACCCCATCTCTTCTTGAGGGTATTCCAACACAAGATTGTGAAGTGGAAACTATTCTTCACGATCAAGAAGAAGGATCCATCAAAACATTGGGGTTAACTTGGCTACAAGCATCAGACCAATTTCTTCTGAAAACAAATTGGAAGGAAACAAAAAGGGTAACTAAACGATCCATATTATCAGATACGGCGCACATTTTTGATCCAATGGGCATGGTGAGTCCAGTAGTGGTGATGGCGAAAATATTTATTCAAGAACTATGGGCTTTGAAACTGGATTGGGACGCAGCACTTCCGATAGGCATGAACACCAAATGGATAACTTTTCGAAAAGAACTTCTAAAGTTGAACCACCTTAAGATTCGCCGCCACATGATATTGAAAGATGCAGCCCATGTAGAACTTCATGCCTTCTCAGATGCCTCGCAACGAGCCTACGGAGCAGTGATGTATGTGAAGTCAACTAATCCACAGGGAGAGGTTCACATCGCATTCAATTGGCCTGCTCCAAAACCCGAGTCGCCCCAATAAAGCAACAAACCATTCCACGCCTAGAACTTTGTGCTGCAAAACTGTTAGTGCAACTAGTAAAATTGGTAAAGGAAAGCCTACCAATTGAAGTCGGACAAACAACGTATTGGACAGACTCACAAATTGTATTAGCCTGGATACATACAAATGCACCGCTAAAAACCTTCGTGGCTAATCGCATTACCGTAATCCAAGACGAAACCTCAAAAACACAATGGAAATTCATAAGCTCAGAACTGAATCCAGCCGACCTCCTCCCCGAGGGGTTTTCCCTGAACAGTTGTTAAAATCCGAAATTTGGTTCCAAGGTCCAGCATTTCTAAAGAGACCACAATCAGAATGGCCCAAAGAACCAGTAAGGGAACAAAAGGGCGAGGTTCCAGAGACGAAAATTATTAAGACAATACTACTAGCAGTATCACGGGATCACTTCCTTCAACGAATCAATCATAGAAACTCATTTAAGGTTCTAACGGGTGACCTTAAGCGAGCAAAGAATTATCGACTTCTGGACAAGGTGCTATCTGTACAGGAACTTTAAGCAGCAACAACAACTATAATAAAACACGTTCAAGAAACCGCGTTTCCAGCGGAATTATCATCACTAACTAAATCTGGCTGGGTTCTACCGAGCAGCCAGTTAAGTTCACTCACGCCATTTCTTGACGATCGAAATGTGATGAGAGTAGGAGGACGATTAGAAGCAGCGGATTTGTCATACAATGCAAAACATCAAATGCTCCTTCCAAGCTCACATCTCTTTTCGCGATTGCTGATGACGGAGCCACACAAGGAACACCAGCATGCGGGACCCCAAGCCTTACTTGCAAGTACCAGGCAGAATTATTGGATACTGCGTGGGCGACGGCTAGCACAAACGATAGTAAGCAGCTGCATGAGATGCTTTAAAGCTAAGCCAAGAGGTATCGAACAATTAATGGGAAATCTACCAACAGAACGAGTAACACCATCCAGACCATTCATAAATGTCGGAGTGGACTTCTTAGGACCAGTCTACATCCATTACAAAATACGGGGTAAACAACCAACAAAGGCATACGTATCCGTTTTCATATGCTTCGCAACCAAGGCCGTTCATATGGAATTAGTAAATGATCTGACCTCCCAGGTATTTATTGGATCACTCAAAAGATTTGTGGCAAGACGAGGCTGCCCAGCTCAAATATTTTCCGACAACGCTACCAACTTCATGGGAGCACGTAATGTACTCAATGACTTATATACTAGTATCTTTTCCAAGGAACAGACAGCATCCATTATGACTCACTGTACCCAAAAATCCATCGACTGGAGACCAATACCTCCCAGGTCCCCACATTTTGGAGGCTTATGGGAAGCCGCGGTCAAGTCCGCTCAACACCACATAAAGCGAGTATTTGCAGGGGCGGCTTTGACACAAGAAGAATTCACCACGGGCCTGGCACAAATAGAGGCAGTTCTAATTCAAGACCATTAACCCCTATGTCCACGGATCCTAACGATTTAGAAGTTCTCACCCCAGGACATTTTTTGATTGGAGCACCATTAACAGCAATCATCGACTCCGACTGCAGAACTTCTAACATCACCAACGTCGCTCGATGGAACTTGATCACCTCGATACACCGGGAATTCTGGGACAGATGGAGCAACGAGTACTTGCAAGAGATCCAGCAACGTTATAAGTGGAAGCATCCTCAGGAAGAGATTCAACCAGGAACCCTTGTACTTATAAAAGAGGACAACTTACCTCCTCTAAAATGGCTGCTAGGCAGAGTTATCAAAACGAGTCCAGGTCAAGACAAAATGGCTCGTGTGGTTGATATAAGGACATCAAACGGAGAAGTAAGAAGATCCATCGCCAAGGTCTGCCCCTTGCCACATGAAAGTCAACCAACACCACCAAAGGAATCTTCTGGAAAAATACCGACAAAAACCGGAACAGCTCACCCCCTGAAAGGCCGGTTTTGCCCAATACAAGAACCAAGGAACTATGCTGGTACTCTGAATTTTAAAAGAAAGCACACATCTCAAAAACAGACCTTAACGAAAAGCCCACTAAAAACACTTTTACTAGGCTTACTACTGATTGGAACTACACTAAGTCAGGAGACAACAAAGGATTCGGTCAATGTCGAACAATTCTCTGATCCCCTAGGTCGGAAGCAAGTCTAATCACCGACGATTGGAATCTTTTCGTTTATTTTAACATGACGAACTATTGGCAGGAGTATCAATGGCTTCAAGAAGGTGTAACCAGGTTAAAACGGAAATGTGAAACCATGCAACAACTTCCGAACAACATATGCAACCCGATTACAACCCAACTCGAACAACAATTACAGGCAACAGAAAGCTTAAACGAACTTTTAACACATAGAAATAGGATGGCCATTCGTCCGAAACGATCTCCTTTCGATTTCATTGGCACTGTCGCAAATAAACTGTTTGGTATTCTGGACCAAGATTATGCACATTATACGGAAGATAACATCGAAAAGGCAAAAGGAAACGCAGAGCACCTACTCGAATTGAACAAGAGACAAACATCTATTGTGGAATCAACGACTAATGTTATGAATAAAACCCTTTCATCAATTAAGGACCAATTCATCATTATAAAGCAGCAGCTGACCCATGTGAAGGAAAATATCCACAACCTTAGCCAGACATTCATCGAAGAACAAACTTTCAACTCCGTTAGTATATACGTGTCAAGGCTGATGGACAACTTTCAGCGCACTCAACTTACCATCCTTGAGGCAATAACCAACACCCATCAAGGAAGAATGAACTCACTAATATTATCACCTAGACAACTGTTAAATGAACTACATAAAATTCGGAAAGAAATACCAGCTAGCTTAACATTACCTGGGTACGATGAGGAAAACCTACCAAAGGTATACGAGCTGTTAAGAGTTAAGACCCGTGTAACGTCCACTGCGATACTGTTCCTCGTCACACTACCACTGATAGGTAATCAGGTGTTCCAGATATTCAAACTGACACCATTACCTGTTCACCACAATGACTCGTTTGTGTTTATACAGCCATCTACACCCTTCCTTGCAGTAAGTCCATATAGAGACCAATATTTTCCAGTATCTCAAATGGAATTCCAAGGATGTCTCGCCACCGATGAACGGAAATATCTCTGCAAGCAACGACATCCTATTTTTAACACCCATTCTACGGAAAATTAGTGTGAAATTCATTTACTCAACCACAGAAAACAATTATCGTCTTATTGCACTCTCAAATATGCGAACCCTGGCAAAATGTGGGTGCAGTTACACAACCCGAACCACTGGATATTCGCCTTTCAACAGGAAGAAACCCTCTCTATAGTATGTGGAACCGACATACTCAGCACTAAATTAAACGGAGTAGGATTATTAAAATTAGCCCAAAATTGTGTAATTAAGCAATCAACGATGACGATCAGTTCTCACAATTTATATACATCAAGCGCCGCTGGATCATTTCTACCAGCCCTGAACTTAAGCCAACTATTAAGGCTTCCACTCCCACGGGCGCTTCCAGAAACAGACACAGATAATGAATTGATTATTCGCGGGGACGAATACTTGCCATTAATATTGAAGGAGATAGCAGACCAGAAAATTCAACAGAGTTTACCTAACACCTTCACTCATCATGACGCCCATCAATACTTCATTGGCTACTTATCCCTAGTTGCGGTTCTATTGCTGGTAGTTTTCACTTATTACCAACGAAAGAAAAAAAAGAAGCCGGTAAATTCGAAAAGTATTGTCTTTGAGCTCCAGGACCTCAACGCCGGGGAGAATGTTCAAGCATAGCCCTGCACCCACATCAGTTCCTCCAGACGATCCACGGTTCTCAGATATCGACATTGTTTCACCGTACACTCACTACACCTCAACGCAGCTGCAATCAAAATGCAGCGTCACATTTCGTCTGCCTCCAATAATGTTCCAGCATAGATAGCAGTGCACACACATCAGTTCCGCCAGACGATCCACAGTTCTCAGATATCGACATATTACCACCAGACATTCACTACACCGCAAACTAGCTGCACTCAAAATGCAGCGTCACATTTCGGCTGGCTCCGATAAGACATTTGGTCTTCTCCATCTAATAAGTTATTCCCACGATTGCCGTGGTCATAATAGTATTTAAGCAGAATATTTTTAGTAATAAAATCACTTGTTATACAGCAGTCACGAAAGAAGTTCTTTTAATTAGCTACCCCCCACCAGCGGTAAGGAGCAATCTAAGGAACAATACTGGGACCAAAAGAGGTTCCAGACTCAACATTGTGTTTGCTTTTTTTCTCTTTCGTGGGAGTATTCATTGACATAAGATGGAAGTTGCTTATGAATATTTAATATACATTTTATGAACTGGGAATAAGTCCTCAAAACCCGAAAAAGTATTTTTGTGTTTAAGGTTATTTAGTCTAAAGGTCATTAAAACCCGAAAAAAGGATTTTTTTTTAAATGACTTTAGAAACCACGCAGTATTTCTGTGTTGAAGATTAGTTTTTGAATTCAAAAACATATAATATTATAAATTATAATATTATAGTATTATTATAATGTTTAATGCAATTCCTATACGCAATACTGTAAAAAAAATATTTCCGCTAATAACGACGATATTGACATTGAAGATTTAAATGACCGTCTCACTACTTCAGGTCCTTCCAATACTTTCAATTCTTCGGTTTTCTTGACTCTTGATAATAGTGGAATGGATGGCATCGCATTTAACAGAGTAGATTTATACGCGGTTGGAATGACGATATTAGGCGTTTTTCTTTTTTAGCTCCGAGCGGGGCACTGAGCTGTCAAAAAAAGAACTGTGTTACTTTTTTTTAGCTCGGAGCGCTCTGAGCACAAAATTTGTATTTCTTTTTTATCTTTGAGCTAGCTCAGGGCTCGCTCGATGAGCTCGATTAAAAATGACCGAGCACATCGAGCGAAAAGCTGAGTGCGGCTGACTTCATTTATTATTTGTGCTTTTTCCATAGTTTATTTACTAGAAATTATAATTTAAATGGAACAATTCTTGACAAACACCAATTTCAGAAGGAAACCTGACTATTTTGAAAATTAATAAAAAAAAATTATTATTATTATTATTATATTAACAGTTCAGTGCTCAATTCTGTTTCTTAATTAGCTCGGAGCGCTCAGGTTACGTTCAGCTCGGAGCGAGCTCTGTTCCCTCGGGCTCCGATCTGTTCCCCGCTCGGGGCTAAAAAAGAAAAACGCCTATTATCTATGAAGTGTAAATCTGTTGGTTTGGGAAATGTTCACCCAGATTTCATTAAAATACTTCTTCCTCTCATTTTACCCTATATTTCGCATATATACAACACTATTCTTATGACTTTCACATACCTAACCGCTTGGAAAAAGCTAAAATTGTACCTATTCCGAAGAAAGGTAATGCTTCGGAATACAGACCAATCGCAATACTTCCGCTTCTTTCCAAAGTATTGGAATCAATCATAAGTTGCCAAATTAAGGAATACGTCGAGAGCAATAAGTTATGGACAACAATGCAATCTGGATTCCGTTCAGGACACAGTTGCATAACAGCTTTACTAAAAGTATCTGATGACATTCGGCAGGCTATCGATGAGGATAAAACAAACTACTCTCCTGGCCTTGATCGACTTCTCTAAAGCTCTCGATTGTATAAATTCGTCAATTCTGTGTACCAAGTTTTCCACAATATTCAATTTTTCTGTTCCCTCTAACAAGCTAATATACTCATATCTCACTAACCGTGTCCAAGCTGTATCTTATAATTCCAAAATGTCTTCCCTTCGTGCTGTTAGTGGTGGTGTCCCGCAAGGGTCTATATTGGGCCCTTTACTTTTTACCATATTTATTAATGAAATCCCTACTGTATTGTCCCATTGTAAATTCCATGTCTACGCAGAACGATGTCCAGCTTTATCTAAGCTTTCCCATTGGTATGGTGGAAGATTCTGTCGTCAAAATTAACGAGGATCTACGCTCTATTACGAATTGGTCCACACATCCTGAAAAAACCAAAAGCATCCCGATCTCTAAGCATCCACCTTGTCTTTCTATCTTTCCTCCTATAGAACCCATGTAGAATATGTCACGCATGTACGAAATCTCGGAATTATTTTTAACAGTGAGCTTACATGGAGCGACCATATTTGTTCCATAGTATCCAAAATTATATGCATCGCTCAGAGGTTTATCTGTCAGCAAAGCAATACTTCCAGTTGAAGTTAAATTGAAACTTATAAAAGCACTTATTGTGCCTATTATCTCATACGGTTGTGAAATCTTTGCTGACTCCGACTACATTTCTCTTCTTAAGCTCACAAAGGCACTTAATTCGACTGCTCGGTATGTTTTCAATCTACGGAGATATAACCACGTTTCAACAGAACGTCGCAAACTTCTTGGTTGCGACCTTGATGCATTTTTAAAATATCGGTCCTGTATCTTGCTCTTCAAGATTATTTACAGACAACAACCAGAGTATTTATTCAACAAATTTTCCTTCTCCCGATTTAACCGCTGTTTAACTATTAAACCATCTACTCCTATCTGCTTGACATCTCGCAGACAGCTTTTTGTTCATGCTGTTCGGCTTTGCAACCAGTTGCCTCGCCAGGTGAGTACTAAAATCGAATATAGACAATTTTCATCGGCGTGTTATTCTCACTTTGTACCAAAATGAAATACTCACACTTATAATCGTTAACTTAGTTATTGGTGTATATTTAAATTCTTCTGTATCTTTCTTCTGTATCTTCATCTTTCTTTTCTTTATCAAATCTCTTTCTTTCTTCTAAATACATTTCAAAATGTTGTTTTTAATATATTTAATACCCGTATCTGTACTATTTATAAGTGATTTGCTCTTTATGTATACAGCGATTCTTATTATAACTAATAAATAAATAAATAAATAAATAAAAATACTTGCACTGTGCACTGGGTGTTTTTGAAATGAATATTCCACTTACATGGTCACCAAACATCAGGTAGTCAATTCATTCGCGTTTATAAGCTATGAGTCTAATGATTTGAGTACATAAAATAAAAAAGGTGTGAGCCACGCTGCACTCACGCGGTATAGTTGATGTGTAAACATGTAGGCACAGTTGCGCGTTAGCTACCTAATTTGTTATCTAGCTAACGCCATAACTAAGTAACTAACGTAGTTAAATTAGCCGCGCTAAAAATGCAATCGATTTGGTGGTTAGCTACTCGTATCATAATGACAACTAATTTTTGCTATTAGCTATTAGTTGCAGGTTGTGTAACTAAGCTCGTTAGGTTGCCAAAGTTAGTTGCGGATGACAACTAAAAGTTGATTAGTTTTTAGCTGTAGCTTTTTAGCTGCCTAGGTAATAACTAATAACTAAATCAAAATTTTTTATTTTGCTATAATGTTGATAATTTTTTGGGATTTATTATGCATATTGCGTTTAAAATAAAAATTGATTGAATGTCCCTTTTATTTTACATCAGGTTATTTTACAAAGAGGTCATTGGAGCCACAAGAATATTTTCCCAAAATGTCTTTAGAAACGGCGCGGTATATATGAGTTCAATGTTATTTGAATGAGGGGTGCTAGGAACAACAAATATTTTGGTAAAATATCCTTTTTTCAACTTTTAAGGACCTCTTTGTTGTTCCAAAGACCTCTTACTCAAATAACATTTAACGCAGATATACCGTGCGGATTCTAATGACATTTTGGAAAAATATCCTGTTTTCGATTATTAAGGACCTTTTTTGTTGTTGCAAGGACTTCTTAGTCAAATAACATTGAGCAGAGATATACCGTGCGGATTCTAATGACATTTTGGAAAAATATTCTGTTTTCGACTATTAAGGACCTTTTTTGTTGTTGCAAGGACCTCTTAGTCAAATAACATTGAACACAGATTTTGAAAAAATATCCTTTCTTCGACTTTTAAGGACCTTTTTTGTTGTTGCAAGGACCTCTTAGTCAAATAACATTGAATACAGATATACCGTGTGAATTCTAATGGCATTTTGGAAAAATATCCTTTTTTCTACTTTTAAGGACCTTTTTGTTGTTCCAAGGATCTGTTAGTCAAATAACATTGAACACAATATACTGCGCGATTTTTTAGGAGTTTTTGAAAAAAATGTTTTTTTCGGGCTTACGGACCTTCTTTGGTTTTCCAAGGACCACTTGGTAAATAACCTTATTACAACTAAAAGTTCATTCTTAAATCGGCCATCGGTTACCGAAGTACAAATCGATATTTTTCCTCTTACTTTCAACTGATGTACAACAAACTTCAAGCTATACAACCTCAATTATTCAAAACAAATCTACTTCCACACAACTTCCCGGTGTCTCGTAAGGACATAATTATCTCTAAAATTGAACATAATTAAAACTGGAAAATGTATAACGAAATAAATAAAATAAAAAAAAAACATAGGGACGGGCTACAGTCCGCTTGGGCGAACTGTTGGATACCCTATTCTTATTCCTATCCCTCATAAGTGGGCGTGACAAAAGTCTAAGTATGGTTAAATTGTTAAGAACGCTCTACATATTTTGTTATATAACATTTAAAGGATTTTATCAAAAAAAACGCTCCCTAGCTCAAACTTGGGTGTTTCAATAAAATTGTTTTATTTAATTGTGGGCGTGTCAGTAGGCGGATTTAAAAAAAAATTAACACATGAGCATAAAGGGCCCCTAGAGAGTATATATTATAAATTTCAGCTCCCTAGCTCAAACTTTGGATTTTCAAAAAAATTGTTTTATTTATTTGTGGGCGTGTCAGTGGGCGGATTTTGAAAATATTTATACATGAGCTTAAAGGGCCCCTAGAGAGTATATATTATAAATTTCAGCTCCCTAGCTCAAACTTTGGATTTTCAAAAAAAAAATTTTATTTATTTGTGGGCGTGTCAGTGGGCGGATTTTGAAAATATTTATACATGAGCTTAAAGGGCCCCTAGAGAGTATATATTATAAATTTCAGCTCCCTAGCTCAAACTTTGGATTTTCAAAAAAAATTGTTTTATTTTTTTGTGGGCGTGGCAGTGGGCGGATTTTGAAAATTTTATATCCCGAGCAGTTTTAGGAGTCATAGATCATATATAAAAAATTTCAGCTTCCTAGCTCAAAATTCGATTTTTTCCAAAATTTTGTTTTTTTGAGTTTGTGGGCGTGTCTGTGGGCGGATTTCAAAAATTCGTAAACTTGATTATTTCGGGACCCTAGAGAGTATATGGTTAAAATTTCAGCTCTCTAGGTCCAGTTTAAAGGTCTAATTTTTGCCGACGGACGGACGGACGGACGGACGGACGGACGGACGGACGGACATGGCTAGATCGACATTACTATCGATGCTGATCATAAATATAGTAACTTTTAGGGGTCTACGGGCAATATTAAGGTATGTTACAAACTATGCGTCAAAATTAATATACCCCTAGAATAGGGTATAAACAACGACACGCGGTTGTTCTCAATCGGTAATCCATCTACGTACTAACCGCGCCATACGTCGTTTAATTGCGGTGCTCTGGCGAGTAGCGATTAACTCACGTGGTATGAAATTCTGACGGTGACGGGAAAATCTGACGATGACGGTGACGCTCGATATTTCCAACTAGCCCCTACCGAGAAAAAAGATATTTACGCATCAACAAGAGTGTTCTTTCCACAGGAACTTGCAAACTTGTTAAACCAAAGGGAAAACTGTTTTAGCTGAAATAAATTTCCCGTTGAGCACTGTAATTTTGTAAATTAAAAGTAAAATACAACTGCTTCTTTAAACGTTATAATAGTTTCGGTTTTATTCCAACTGTGTTTTAAAGACACAAATGCTTTGGCATTTTATATGGTTTTTGTATGCATAACAAAAGTGGAGAGATAGATGAAAATGTCAAATATCGTTCGTTTATGGCTTATTCACAATAATGTTCAATTATTTACATTTGACAATTTTACTTTGTTAATTTGATTCTTGTGGAATAAATTCTTCATCCACAACATTCATTCTCGCCGTGAACTAGTTTCGCAACAAATCATCCAACTCCAAATGTTTCATAACTCCCATCACTGATACGTCTGGTAGGTAAGGTAGTCATCTCCAATGTTATCGGTTTGTTCCTTTTGGTCTCTGCTTCCTGTTAAACTTTCAATTTGTGTTGAAGCTTGCTCTTCGTGTTTTCTGTTGAAGATACAATTGGTGGAACAGAGACAGACATACAAACAGATATAGCAAAACGAAACAACTTAATCTGGAGTGAGTAATATTGCCCTATTTGCCATCTCCTTCTCTTTACATGGAGCATTGATCTTCGATCGCTCTCCTTGTTTTTTCTTCGCATCAAATGACAGTCGTTGTGCATCAATGGAGTCGTGTCGGTTTAGTTTGTATTAAATGTGTAAATTTAACTTCGTTATTTTTTGATTGATTTATTGTATAATAAGTGAAATAAAATGTACGATTTGTGCAGAGAACGATGCAGTAAGGGATATGTAAAGGGTGATTTTTTAAGGGCTTGAGAACTTTTTTAAAAAAAAAAACGCATAAAATTTGCAAAATCTCATCGATTCTTTATTTGAAACGTTAGATTGGTCCATGACATTTAAATTTTGAAGATAATTTCATTTAAATGTTGACCGCGGCTGCGTCTTAGGTGGTCCATTCGGAAAGTCCAATTTTGGGTAACTTTTTCGAGCATTTCGGCCGGAATAGCCCGAATTTCTTCGGAAATGTTGTCTTCCAAAGCTGGAATAGTTGCTGGCTTATTTGTGTAGACTTTAGACTTGACGTAGCCCCACAAAAAATAGTCTAAAGGCGTCAAATCGCATGATCTTGGTGGCCAACTTACCGGTCCATTCCTTGAGATGAATTGTTCTCCGAAGTTTTCCCTCAAAATGGCCATAGAATCGCGAGCTGTGTGGCATGTAGCGCCATCTTGTTGAAACCACATGTCAACCAAGTTCAGTTCTTCCATTTTTGACAACAAAAAGTTTGTTAGCATTGAACGATAGCGATCGCCATTCACCGTAACGTTGCGTCCAACAGCATCTTTGAAAAAATACGGTCCAATGATTCCACCAGCGTACAAACCACACCAAACAGTGCATTTTTTGGGATGCATGGGCAGTTCTTGAACGGCTTCTGGTTGCTCTTCACTCCAAATGCGGCAATTGTGCTTATTTACGTAGCCATTCAACCAGAAATGAGCCTCATCGCTGAACAAAATTTGTCGATAAAAAAGCGGATTTTCTGCCAACTTTTCTAGGGCCCATTCACTGAAAATTCGACGTTGTGGCAGATCGTTCGGCTTCAGTTCTTGCACGAGCTGTATTTTATACGGTTTTACACCAAGATCTTTGCGTAAAATCTTCCATGTGGTCGAATAACACAAACCCAATTGCTGCGAACTGCGACGAATCGACATTTCACGGTCTTCAGCAACACTCTCAGAAACAGACGCAATATTCTCTTCTGTACGCACTGTACGCATTCGTGTGGTTGGTTTAATGTCCAATAAAGTAAACTGAGTGCGAAACTTGGTCACAATCGCATTAATTGTTTGCTCACTTGGTCGATTATGTAGACCATAAATCGGACGTAAAGCGCGAAACACATTTCGAACCGAACACTGATTTTGGTAATAAAATTCTATGATTTGCAAGCGTTGCTCGTTAGTAAGTCTATTCATGATGAAATGTCAAAGCATACTGAGCATCTTTCTCTTTGACACCATGTCTGAAATCCCGCGTGATCTGTCAAATACTAATGCATGAAAATCCTAACCTTAAAAAAATCACCCTTTATGAAGGTGGTTTTAAATTTATATAATTCTATTTTGTAATTTGTGTGTTGTGTTTGGATCTTTTTTTTTTTTTTTTATGAATGAAAGTTGAGGAATTTCATATTGCGTGTTGGTGTGAGTGTATTATGCATGTTGGTTTTATATTATGTATTTTATTATTTGAGTGGGTTTAGTGTTGATAAACAAGATTTGTTTTGTATTTTGCGAATTTTTATTCTGTGTAGATTTGAATATTGAATTATGTGGTGTGGTGTTGGGATAATTGATATGTGAATTTAAATTTTATGGAAATTTTCGTTTTTTACTATATTTTTACAGGGTGTTTGTTATAATTTTATTTAAAGTGTCGAGAATCGTAAAGACGAATTGGAAGCGACTCTCGACATAAACAGAATTGGCATATGCCTAGTCTCCGAGACACATTTTAAAATTGGAACAAAATACGAACTTCGCGGATAAAAGACATACCAAACTCCACATCCTTAAAATACAGCAAGAGGAGGGGCCGCAGTTATAATTAAGGAAGATATTAGCCACGAAGAAGATGAAGACTATCAGTCGTGTGAAATACAAGCGAAATCCGTAAACATAAAAACAAGTAGCGGCCAGATAACGGTAGCAGTGGCATATTGTTCTCCTAGCTACAGGCTGAAACAAAACAATTTTGAAAGCCTCTTCCGTAAATTCGGAAATAAATTCATAATAGGCGGAGATTTCAACGCTAAGAACATATCTTGGGGATCAAGATTAACAAATACAAGATAAAGAGAACTCCTTGAATATATTAAAAAAAAAACAATGTTAACTACCATACAACGGAAAATCCTACTTACTGGCCCACAGATAGGAACAAAATCCCGGATGTTGTCGACTTCGTCTTAACTAAGAATATTTCCTCAAATACTACCCAAGTTAAGGAAGGGCCAGATCTTGACTCAGATCAGTCATCTGTGCTGCTAACACTTGAAAATAAAATTATAATGAAGGAACACAACCCACGTCTAGTAAACAAACTAACTGACTGGACATATTTCAGATATTTAATAGATGAACGCATCGAACTATCCACAACAATTAATACAATAGAGCAATTAGAAAGTGAAGTACAGTCCTTTACCCTAGCTATACAAAAGGCTGAATGGGCTGCAACGCCTGAATTAAATAGCAAAGTAAAAAGAAACGTGTATCCCAACGAAATTTGCGACATTATACCAGAAAAGAGACGAGCTCACAAGCGATGGCGACTGTCAAGAGCTCCAAGTGATAAAGGTAGACTTAATAGCTTAAACAATAAGCTCAGAAAAAGGATAGCAGAATTTAAAAACGCATCGGTGGAAAGATACCTTACAAATCTGACAAACGATGCTAGTACAGAACACTCACTGTGGAAGGCTACAAAAAAAAATTAAAAGACCAACGGCATACATTCCGCCAGTGAAAAACAGCAGTGATAACTGGGCTAAAACAAACAAACAAAAGGCGGATCTATTTGCGAAACATCTTGAAAGCGTTTTCAAGCTATACGACCATAATGATATTTCCCAACAAACGGAAGAAATGTGCGAAGACGAGAGATCGATTCCAGCAGTAACCTCTAAGGAAATAGCCAAAGAAATAAAAGAAAAGATCAACCCGAAAAAAGCCCCGGGATTTGATCTAATAAGGGGTGAAATTCTGAAAAAACTGCCTAAGAAAGGTATGAAAAAAATAGCACAGATAATAAATGCTGCGTTCAGACTAAGGTATGTTCCGCGCATGTGGAAGGTTGCGGAAGTTATCATGGTACCTAAGCCGGGAAAATTCCCCAGTGAAGTAACGTCATATCGGCCGATATCATTGCTGCCAATCCTGTCAAAGCTATTCGAAAAAATGCTCCTAAAACGACTCCATCCGATTCTAGAAGAAAAGACACTGATCCCAAACCATCAGTTTGGATTCAGAAATAAATACTCAACAATAGATCTGGTCCACAGAATAACTGATATAATAGAAAAAGCTTTAGAAGAAAAACAAATATGCTCTGCCATCTTCCTTGATGTAACACAGGCTTTTGATAAAGTCTGGCACAAAGGATTAATCCGTAAGCTACAAAAGTATCTTCCAAAAGAGTACCATGAAATACTAGAGTCGTATATAATGCAACGACTATTTAGAAATAAGCAAGAGAATGGGTACTCCGAATTGAAACACATCAAAGCTGGAGTACCGCAAGGTAGTGTGTTGGGACCAGTACTGTTCCTCCTATACACGAACGACCTACAAAAAATTGACGAATCTACTGATACCACTTTTGCAGACGATACTGCTGTACTTACAGTAGGAACCGCACAGGAAGTTACAGAAAAACTGCAAAGGACAGTAAATGATATATCCAAATGAACCAAAAAATGGCAAATAAAATTAAATGAACGGAAGTCGGTTCATATTAGCTTTACAAATAAAAACGTACAACACATACCTGTGTACATAAATAATAAAGTAGTACTGCATTCGAATTCAGATAAGTATTTAGGCTTGACTTTTGACGCAAAGTTGCGTTGGAAAACAGATTTAAAAAAAAAACGAGATGAACTATGTAAATATACAATACAATAAAATGTATTGGCTCATAGGAAGGAATTCATGCCTCTCAATCTACAACAAACTGCTTCTCTACAAGCAAATATTAAAACCAATTTGGATATATAGGCTCCAGTTATGGGGGTGCACAAGAAAGACAAATCTTCAAAGCATACAATGCTTTCAAAACAAAGTATTACGCAATATTGTTAATGCGCCGTGGTACATACGCAATGCTGATCTACATAGGGATCTAAAAATTGAAATGGTAGAGGAAGAGGTTTGGAAGGTCGCAAGAAGACATGAAGTTAGGCTTCGCAACCATGCTAATTTAGAAGTAGTTCAACTACTACAATAACAACAATTTAGTTAGAAGATTACGTAGAGTTAAACCTTTTGAACTAGTTAACTAGGTAAAAAGGAAAGAAATATAATGTGTTACAACATAATCACACGAACAAAGTGATAATGAATTAAGAAAAAAAAGTAACAAACCAAAGTTAGTTCCTAAAAACAGTACATAAGTACATAAGCAAATGTTAAAACAAAATTGGTGATTAGTCTTTAGACTAGGTGCGATTACTGGAAGGATGGTAACATCATGCCTTCCCTGGGTGTTTTTAGTGGATGATTCAAGTCCCATACTATCGCAAAGCTCGCAAGCGATGTCTTAACGATTTTCACCTAGCTACAAGCAAAAAAAAAAAAATTAAAGTGTTGTACGTATACCTATTGATAAGGGACGATTTTAGAAGTTATTGTTTACCTATAGTGCTCCAATATTTTCGAGTTCGAGCCGGTAGTGTTGTTCGGTAGTGAACAGATTTTGGTGATGGGTCGTTTAAACTAACCATTCTGTGTTTTCAAGGTGACCACGCGAATAAGCGTGTCTGCTCCCGGGTGTAGATGGATCACTCGAGCCATGATCCATTTACAAGGTGGACTTCGCTCGTCCCTTACCAAGACCAGATCCCCTAACTGTGGTTGTGGTTGAGTCTTAAGCCATTTTGGTCGTTGTTGGAGACGGGATAGATATTCCCAGCTCCATTGCTTCCAGAAGGTTTGGTATAGCTGCTGTATCCTCTTCCACCTCTCAACACAGCAGATGTTTTCGTCAGTGATGTTTGGCTCGGGTACACTTAATGTTGACTCTGCAATAAGGAAGTGTGCTGGAGTTAAGGCTGAGAAATCATCTGGGTCACTGCTGAGTGGACAAAGACGTCTAGAATTCAGGCATGCCTCGATCTGAGCCAAGAGTGTGTACAGCTCTTCAAAGGTCAGGGTTGAATTTTCGGCAACGCGTTTGAGGTGATGTTTTACCGATTTTACCCCCGCTTTCCATAATCCTCCGAAATGCGGGGAAGCTGGAGGAATAAAATTCCATTTGACTCCGTCGTTCAAAACTGTTTCTGCTACTTTGGTTTTGTTAAATGCCGCTGCTTTTCGTAGGTTCTCCAATTCTTTGGCAGCACCCACGAAGTTTTTGCCGCAGTCACTAAAGATCTCCTTAGGGTTACCGCGTCTGTACGAAAATCTGCGAAAGGCTGCAATAAAGGCTTGGGTTGTCATGTCGCTGACCAACTCAAGGTGAATTGCCTTAGTAGCCAAACACACAAATATTGCGAAGTATGCCTTAAATGTTTTCGTTCCTCGACCCTTCCAGGCTTTCACCTCGATGGGCCCGGCATAATCAACTCCGGTATAGCTAATGGCTCGAGAAACTCGCACCCTTTGGGGTGGTAGATTTCCAATCAGCTGACAAACTGGTTTTGCTTTGTGTCTAAAGCATATGTTGCAGCTGTGGATGCATTTTTTTACAGCTCTTTTTAGGTTGAGGATCCAATATTTTGTTCGAAGGTATGCTATCATCTGCTGAGTGCCGCCATGAAGGGTTCTTTCATGTGCGGCTTTTATGACGAGTAGCGTGAAATGGTGACCTGGCTTTAAAATGATTGGGTGTTGTTGGCTATAACTTAAGCCTGCATTTTGAAGCCTACCTCCTACTCTTATAAGCCTATCCTCATCGACAAATGGTAGTAGAGATTTTATCCCTTTAAGATTAGGCTGCTTATCCTTAGGGTTGTCAAAGAACATGCTTGCTTGCACTGTTCTTACGGCGACCTGCAGACCTATCTCAATCTCCATCGGTGAGTACCTCCCGTTGTGCTGACGGTTTGCGTGCATTGGAAGCAAATCTGCAGCAATATCCTAAAATCCTGAGTAATCCAGATATCATTTGGTGTCGATGGATCAACATAGTGACATCATTGTCCTCGTTGATGACGCAATGGGTTTGAATTTTGCGACGATGGTGAAAGCCTACGTGAAGCCAGATCTGCTGGATTATGTGCTGTCGGGATATGTCTCCAGATGCTACAATTTGTCAGACGTTGTATCTCTGCCACACGGTTACCCACAAACGTTTTCCACTTCGATGGCGGTGCCATGATCCACGCCAACGTAATCGTTGAATCAGACCACGCAAAAATCCTCACATCACCAAACTTTAAGATCTTCATCGCATAATCCAAGAGTGTCGCCAGTATGACTGCTCCACAAACCTCCAACCTGGGAAGTGTAACGGTTTTTAAGGGAGCCACCCTTGTCTTTGACATTAGAAGATGGACATGCATTTTGTTATCGCTATCTAAAACGCGAAGGTATATTGCCGCGCCATAAGCCTTCTCCGAAACATCGCTGAATCCGTGGATTTCGATTGCCCTTTGTTGTCTTTGCAGGTTCACCCATCGTGGAATCCGGATACTCTCAACCAAAGGAAGCTCTTGAGAAAACGCAAGCCAATCGTCCTTAAGAGTCGCTGGAATGGGTTCATCCCAAGTGAGTTCACGCCACCATAGCTGCTGCATAAACATCTTCGCCTTGACAACGCACGGCGAAATCCAACCCAATGGATGGAACAGGCGTGCAATAGCTGACAACATAGTCCTTTTCGTCGGCATCGCCTAAGACATTTCGGAACGAGAATTTTTTTTTTTTTTTTTTTTTTTTAAATTCTGGCTCGCCAAGGCTATTTATAAAAGGGGGGGTACTTCGACCTAAAAGATCTTTTGTACCGTATGGGCCAGAAAAATTTTAAACTAGTAAAATTTCCACTTTCCGTGTAAAGCGGACAATTTTACCAGTAGAAGAATTCTTTATGTCCTCGGGGCTCAATTGTTCCCTGAGAAAGATCTTCTTTCTAATTCCATTAAGGGCTGGGCATTCACATAAAATGTGTTCAGCTGACTCGTCCTCTTCAAGACAGAGTCGGCACTCAGGAGAATCTGCTATTCTCATTATGTGTAGATGATATCTTAAACCGTGGTGACCAGTAAGGTAACCTACTAGGTTTTTGATATCATGCCTGCTTAGGTTTAGACATTTGCTGGCATTATGATTGAAGGGCCGAATGGCTCGTTTGGCCTGTCTTAGACCTGGGATGTTATCCCAATGATAGATACATTTTCTATGTTCCCAGCTTTTAATTGCTGCCGTTGCTGCTGATCTAGGAGTGCAGCAGAAAGGTTCGGGACCTATGAAAGGTGTTTCTGAACCTTTTCTGGCCAGTTCGTCGGCATTTTCGTTACCTTCTACCCCAACATGACCCGGAACCCACCATAATTTGGTCTTGTTTCTTGCTCCGAGTATTTGTAGGGTATTGAAGCAGTACATGACTGATTTGGAGTCAATGGTATACGAGCTAAGGGCGTTTATAGCTGCTTGACTGTCCGTGAAAATATGGATGGTTGCACCTTTTATGCCAGATAAGATAATGTGGCTGGCGCATTCTTGAATGGCGTGGAGCTCCGCTTGAAATACGCTGGAACTTTTTCCCATGGGTATCGTAAAGCGTTTGTGTGGTCCGTATATTCCCGCTCCTACCCCCGTTTCCATTTTAGAACCATCCGTATACCACTTTATGCCGTTATGGCTGTTTGGTGGGTTATTGCTAACCCATGCTTCTCTTTTGGGTATCTCCGTGGAGAACCGTTTGTTGAAGCATAGTGTTTTTTGAATGCGGTCTGTGACCGCGCAGTTCATGTTAAGTTCTGGCAGTTCATCGAGAAGGGTCTTAAGTTCCGGATGATCATTAAGAGTTATCTCGTTTAGCTGTATTAGACTTATTGCACTGCGGATCGCCACTTTTTGGACGTATATGTGGAGGGGTATAATTCCTGTTATTGCCTCTATGGCAGCTGTTGGACAGGTACGCATGGCTCCGGAGATACCAAGGCACGCAAGCCGTTGTACCTTTTTGAGCTTCTCTATTGCAACCTTTTGTGTGGATTTTGTCCACCATACTATGGAGGCGTATGTTATGATGGGTCTTATCATCACTGTGTAGATCCAGTGGACGATCTTTGGAGAGATTCCCCAGGTTCTACCATATGTGCGACGACAGGCCCATAAAGCTCTATTAGCTTTACTGATTTTGTTGTTTATGTGAGAGTTCCAGTTAAGTCTCTTGTCCAGGATTACTCCAAGATACTTGACTTCGTCGGAATAATCTACGACCGTGTCGTTTATTGTGATTAGGCCTAGGTCTAATTTCCTCCTTTTAGTGAAAGGAACGATGACGGCTTTACTGGGATTTATGGAAAGATTTTCCTTACTGCACCAGTCTATGGCTGTCTTTAGAGCATATTTCATTTTTGATGTGACTCCTATTGAGTCTTTGCCCCTAACTATGATGACAATATCATCGGCGTACCCAATTGTGGTGTAGCCCAAACTGCTCATCTTGTGTAGCAGGTCATTGATGACCAATGACCACAGAAGGGGTGAGAGTACTCCCCCTTGTGGGCAGCCCCTTACGGCTGTTACTGATACTGAGGTGGTTCCTGACGAGGAAGTTATTTTGCGACTTTCCAGCATGGCTTTGATCCATTTAATAGTTGGTTTATCTATATTTCTATGGTACAAAGCATTTGATATGGATTCATATCCAGTGTTGTCGAAAGCACCCTCTATGTTCAGAAAGGCACAAAGTGCGATCTCTTTGCAACGGTAAGCGTTTTTTATCTCTGTAGTTAGTCTTAACAGAGCGCCTTCCGTGGATTTGCCCTTTTGGTACGCATATTGGTGAGGGTGCAGAGGCATGCTTTTTGATATGCATTCTCTAATGTGAATGTCAATAATCCTTTCCATTGTTTTCAGAAAAAACGATGTCAGGCTTATCGGACGATATGATTTAGGTAATTCTCTCGGCTTCTTTCCCGGTTTAGGTATAAATACTACGTTTACCTCCCTCCAGGTAACTGGTATATACCCCCAGTTGAAGCTGAACCTAAATAAGGCAATCATGGATGGTAATAAAAATTCTATTCCATTTTGAATGAGGGCTGGAAAGATACCATCTGTTCCTGATGCCTTGAATGGTTTAAATGAGTTAATTGCCCATTTAACCTTATCCGGAGTAAAAAGTGTTCCGGATAAACTATTCATTCTGCTGAGGTTTCTTGGAATTGAGACCTCCGCTGTATGGTCGTCTGTAATGACCATCGTGTGAGAACCTGGGAAGTGAGCCTGAAGCAAAGTTTTCAGCGCTTCTTCCCGGTCGCGTGTGATTGAACCATCTGATTTAATTAACAACCCCATGCCTTTTTCTTGATCCGTTGACAGGGCCCTTTGGAGGCGTGCCACCTCTGGAAGTTTTTCTATCTTCTCATAGTTTGCACGCAATGAGGCCCTTTTGGGTCTGCGCAAATCTAAGTTGTATATGGTCAGCATGGATTTATATTGTTCCCATGTGCCGGTGCGTTTGGCTTTGTTAAAAAGCACCCTCTTTCGAATAGACTCAAGGTTATCGTTCCACCATGGTACGCACCTTTTAACCACGGTTCTTTTAACCTTGCAACTATTTTTGAATGAGGTAAGAATAATATCATTTATTTGACATTGCGCAGCATATGCATCAATTGTAGTTGATGGTGCTTCTGGCAGCATGTCAGATCTGACCGCAAGATTTTCGCGGTAAGTTCTCCAATTAGTCAGTCTGTTGTCATAACGGACTGACGCGTGTTCGGCATTGCATCTTATCTCGAAACGGATGTGCATATGATCCGATAGAGATGCCTCGCCAGACACGTGCCATCCCTCTATAATATCCTTCATAAAAGGAGATGATATAGTAAGGTCTAAAACTTCTTCTCTTATAGAATTTCTATATGTATATGTACTTTCTGGTCCTCACAGTACCGGACAAGTTCCTATACTGGTAAGGGAGGCACTGCATCCGTGTCTCCAGGAAAGTACGCCGATGCGCATACAAATTTGTGCAGCTCTCGGCCTTTGTGGCGCTCTATTAGAACCGCCACCAGGTCCCTAGTTGTGAAACCTGGAATGAGAGAAAATTTTATATCTTTCTTAATACAGATAGCCGCCCTTGGTCTGAAAGGACCTTTGGCGAAAATTAGCTCTCTGTGTTTACAATTTAATCCGGATATCTTACCATTGGTTGCCCAAGGTTCCTGGATTAATCCAATAGCAATGTTCCCTTCGGCACATCGCTGGCTAAAGGTGTCCGATGCACCCATAGCCCTGTGCAGGTTGGCCTGCAAAACGCTGAGACGGGTGGTCATTTGCGTCTGTATTCAGGGTTTCGTACTCTATTGGGCTTGTTATCACTTCTCCTACGTACGATACCCTGTTGAGGAGGACCACTTTGTCTGCCTCTAGGACTTTTGTTTTTATGTCCTTCTTGTGCCAGTGCTTTCTTACGATCCATACCTAACTTAGGCCTGAATCGTGTTTGGCTTTCTCTGGCTGCGCTTGACTTCGCGCTTGTAGCTTCCTTTTCTGGCACAGTTGTTGCCGTACTTGAAGCTGCAGCCTTAGCGGCAGCGCTGGTGCTGGCCCCACTTGGGTCAGTTGCGGTGCTGCCGTGGCTGTGACATCCTTCTTATCCAAAACGTGCTGTTTTTGATCTTTAGAGCCCTGTGTGGCCGGGAACGAGAATACATCGTCAGCAGGAAACCATCGTATTCCGAGCGCCTTAATATGCTTTGCCGAAGACCCAAATTGTACCGAAAAGTCCAACTCCCGCTGCTCCAGGGGAATGCCTTCCAACATGTCCTGCGAGTTGCTTGTCCACTCCCGCAAATGGAATCCGGCGGTCGCCAGCAACTGTCGCACCTCATCACGCTTATGTAGGGCAGCTTCCAGTGAATCGGCACCAGAAATTAAGTCATCGACGTACATCTCATCTCGCACGGTCTGAGCTTCCAACGGAAAATGTGACTTCGTCCAAAGCCACCTGGTTCAGCGTGCGAATGGCGAGATAGGGTGCACTGGCCGTGCCGAATGTGACTGTATGCAATCCGTACATCCTCATGCGTTCCTGGTCACTCTTACTCCAGTATATGAGTTGATAGTATGCATCTCGTTGGCTCATCCGAATCTGCCGGTACATTTTCTCCACATCGGCTGTAAAGATAATTTTATACGTTCTCCACCTTAAAATGATATCGATAATATTATTTTGCGTTTTAGGTCCTATCAACAATCGTTCATTCAAGGAAGTCCCATCCGAACATTTTGCGGCTGCGACAAAAACAACCCGGAGCTTCATTGTCGAACTGGATTCCTTCATAACCTCGTGATGGGGCAAAAAATAATGGTAAGGTGTTCGCACTACATCATCGTCATCATGGACTTCCGTCATATGACCCAACGACCGGTATTCTTCCATACACTTTGAGTATTCTCGGTGTAGTGCTGTGTTGTTCAGAAATGTTCTTTCTAATTGATGGAACCTACGCAAGGCTCCTAACTTCGAGGAACCAAGCGCGGGTTGCCATCCGTCCTTAAATGGAAGCGAAACTTCATATCGTCCATCTGCCGAACGCTTCGTCGTTTCCCTAAAGTGTTCTTCACACCTCCGATTCTCCTCAGTCTCGATATCCTTATATGGGACCTCCTCAATCTCCCAAAACTTACGCAAATGGGTATCGACATCGACCACTTGGAGGAAGCTATGTACCGATATGTGTTGACTTGCGGGTATCTTACCCAGTAATATCCATCCCAGCTGCGTGTTTTGCGCGATAGGTGACATTTCATCACCCCTAACTATCTCGGGCAGTATTATGTCCGGATATATGTCGCTACCCAGCAGGAGGTCAACTGTAGCTGGTTTGTAAAAGAGAGGATCAGCTAAAGTTAATCCGCTGAGGTGTTTCCATTTATTGAGGGTCAGTTTCTTGGCCGGGAGAAGCCCAGTCAGGGGTTTGTATACATAGGCTCGTGTACCAGTCTCGAAATTGGAGTGTAGAGACCCAAACGAAATATCAGCATACTGATGGCATGCTCCACTGCTGACCTTTCCCGGCCCTGAAACCTCAATGAATGTATTTCGGGCCTTCAAGTTCAACATCTGCATTGCTGATTCAGTGATGAACGTCGCTTCCGATCCTGGATCGAGCAGAGCTCTTAGGTGGATATATCGTCCACTTGATGACTTCACCTTCACCAATGCAGTAGCCAAAAGAATATTCGTGTTGTGTTGAGCTAGGTGATTCCTAACCACTCCGCTTGTACTTGGTAGCTCGTCCTGATTAGGGTTATTAACAGCTACCTGATAGTGCCTTGTGGGGTTATAACAGAGTGTTGTGTAGGGTGTGTTTGTGCCTCGGCGGGTTGTACAGATTGTGAAATGTTTGTGGTAGAGGTAGGAGAAGAGTGCAGTAAGGTGTGGTGCTTGTGTTGACAGAAGTAGCAGCGTGCTTGGCTCGGACACTGCTGCGTGAAAAGGCTATATGCCAAACAGTTACTGTAAACACCGATCATCTGCACTATATTGCAGCGTTCTACGACGTTCATTTTAACATACCGGTTGCACTTGCGAATCGGATGTTGACCCTTGCCACAAACCTTACAACAAAATTGCTCCTTCTGCTTATTTTGTCTTACATGAAGCGCCGTTTTTGTTGCATGACCCTTTTGGATAGGGTTTTTCATCTTCGGCTTCTGCTGGTCTATAACTTCCAACGTCCTAAACCTGGTTTCCAAAAACGTTGCAAATTCGTTGAACGATGGCAACTCCTTGCTAACTCCCAATCATTCTTCCCACAAGTGCTGAGTACATGTAGGTAATTTTTGAAAAATAATATAAATTATTACTAAATCCCAATGTTCCACAGGAATTTCAAGATTGCTCAAGGAATGCATACACTCTGTGGTCGTATCCAGCATCGTTTTGAGCGCGAACGCGTTTTCATTTTGTAAAACAGGCTGATTGAAAAGCATCTTTAAATGGGTATTAACTAAAAAACGCTTATTGTCATACCGCGAACACAAAATGGACCATGTCTTGTCGTAGTTTCCGTCATCGATGTCCAAGTGCTGCAACAAACGATCGTCCTCCCCAGATAAACCAGACTTCAAATAGTGAAGATTCTGAATTTTTGTCCGACCAGACTTATTATGAATCATTGATTCGAATTTACTTTTGTATTGCCTCCATTTTTCGTATTAACCAGCGAAAATTGGAAGCGCCATTTCTGGAAAACGTATACCATGTGGAGTAGAACTATCAAGAGACGAAGTGATTTTAGCTGTGGACTCCGTAACTTTATCCAAACAGTCCAGCAGATCGGATTTATACTCGAGATACTCGTATGTCTCACGTATCTCTTCAACAATTCTCTCATGCTCCTGAACTGCCTCTTCATCATCCAACATAGTAACCAACTTTTCGTTGATCGATTTGCATTGCCTAAACAAATCTTCTAATATGACCAAACGACTATTAATTAGATTTTCGTCTTTTTGGAATCGACAGACGAACTAAAGCTTTTATAGTCCAATTTGATTATTGAAAAGGCATTTTGTAGGAGTTTTAATTCTTTCGCAGCACTCATTGTACGAATATGAATATATATGGAGTATGGCAAATATAGTAAAAGGGGCTTATTTAGATATTATTCACTCATTGCGGGTGGCAATGGTGCAGTAGTAGTGTATTCGCTTACGGAATGGAAGGTCGTGCGTTCAAATCCCGGCCAAGTCCATTACTTTATACCGAATACATGAAATCGTAATCTCCCTAAGTAACTTAGACACCACCCGTGGAGAAAAACCCTACAACTGCACCCAAACACTTCTTTCCTATCTCTCTATTCTTTCTAATACCAAGTAGCTTACACTGTGTTCTTTGCATTATAAGGGTACTGTAACAACAGAAAAAAAATCCCTTTAGCGTAAGCAAATTATAAAAAAAAAAAAAAAAAAAAAAAACCTGCTACTGCAGCACACAATGGAAATTAATTACACGACGCGGGAACCCGATTGGCACAAACTCACAAGGTATTGTCCTTGATATATCAATTTTGTATTTTTTAATTGAAATATTGTTTTATTTTTAGAGTGTTAAGTTAAGATATAAATTAAGTTTTAGATATGTATCACACACTTAAATGTCAATTGTTCTATTAATATGTAATTTGGCTCGAATGGACCAAATGTTCTTTCAACAGGAACTTGCAAACTTGTTAAACCAAAGAGAAAACTGTTTTAGCTGAAATAAATTTCCCGTTGAGCACTGTAATTTTGTAAATTAAAAGTAAAATACAACTGCTTCTTTAAACGTTATAATAGTTTCGGTTTTATTCTAACTGTGTTTTAAAGACACAAATGCTTTGGCATTTTATATGGTTTTTGTATACATAACAAAAGTGGGGAGATAGATGAAAATGTCAAATATCGTTCGCTTATGGCTTATTCACAATAATGTTCAATTATTTACATTTGACAATTTTACTTTGTTAATTTGATTGTTGTGGAATAAATTCTTCATCCAGAACAAAGAGCAAAGATGTTTACACATCAATATTGAATGTCCTAAAGCTAATCGTGTAGACCCCTAATAAACAAATTTATTTTCCGCAGAAGCAAGCAAATATACAAATATATTGTGAGTAAATAATTATATTCTCCACAGAGGCAATCAGACACACATAACATTATTGTTAACTACTTTTATTTTCCACAGTCGCAACAAAAACGCTTAGTGTTATTGAGAAATAATTCTCATGTTCACAGAAACTGCAAATGCAAATAGTAGTAGTAGTAGTAAAATGTTCTTTATTTTCAACTTTTTATACCTATACATTGTTTTTAGATTATAGTGTTAAGTTTTTGTTGAAAAGTAAAAACTTACGACAATGACATAAACAGTCGTCTGTCGGGTAATTTACAAATTGAAATAATACTTGTTTTGGAATTTCATTTAAGAACAATAAGTAAAGGAAAAAAAAGAAATAAAAAAAAAAATACGTAATGGAATTATGTAAGTTCAAACCAATCTTCGGGCTAATTGAATTCAGCTACAAGATGTTTTCTGTAGGTTACGGCGGTAGTAATGTAATTGACCAGTCTGTTCCAATCATTCGTGCTTCCTCCATTTAATACACTAATGAGTTCAGCTTCACTCAGAGTTGCCTTTTCAAAGTATCTCACTCTAAACTCCCTTAGTACGGGACATATGCCTATGAAGTGATGGATATTTTCTTCTTCTCTCAGATTACACATTGAACATATCGTTGAAACGCTGCCTCCAAATCCCATCGCATTAAGAAGGATCAAATCGCATCTGGCTTTAAAAATCCACGAAATTTTGTTGATATCGGTATCATCGATAAGATATTGTTGTCCTTTCGAGTAATCCAGAAACTTGAAAATCCTTGTGCTGCTTTCCCTCGCTCTCCGTTCTGTTTCTTGTCGGCTATCTGCCTTGAGTCGATCCAGAAGCTGCCGGTTCTTAAAGTTCCAGTCCATTTCCATCTGCATGTTCTGATCCCAGTGTAAACCAAACCGACTTCCAATGTTGTTTATTTCTTTCACCCAAAAAAAATGTTTTTCCAATAGGATTTTGGTAAGTTGATGTGGTAACCTAGTTTCATCATATTTGAATAGAGTTTTCTTGACATACCTTAGATGTAAGTCTAGTGAATAGAAATGACCATCTTCGGCTACAGTCTCCAGCGACAAGGCGTAGTTGGGAGTACTTGGTGGTAATTTCAAAATCCTTTTTAAAAAATAGCGTTGCAGTTTGTCCAGTTCCTCAAACATTCCAAAACCCCAGACTTGTGCACTATAAGTTTGGATAGCTCTGCAGACTGCCAGGAATAGTTTCCACTTTCTACTCAGGGTTTTACTTTTTTTGCTTAGGAAGCAATGCCATGTTGCGTTGATGCTACTTTTCGCAGCGTTATTTCTTTTCTCCACATGTCTTGTGAAGTTCATTTTCGGAGTGAGAAGTACGCCGAGATAGGTGTACTGCGAGGCTATTCGAATTTCTTCCCCTTTATAGCTCCATTTTTCATGACTTGATAGTCTGCCACCATTTCGGAACACCATGATTTCTGATTTTGAAAGGTTCACTTCCAAACACCATTTCTCGCAGTACTCTTCAAATCGGACTATCATTTGTTGCATGACTGCAATATCATCTGCTAAGATCACCATGTCGTCGGCGTATAGCAGTAAACGTATGGTTAAAAGCTCGATATTGAGACCTCCTCCTATATAGTCATTTAAATCATTAAGATACAGCGCGAAAAGTAAAGGGGATAATAGGCATCCCTGTTTGACCCCAAAAAGTGTTTCAAAATAATCTGATAGCTCATTGCCTGTCCACACCGCTGATTGGGTATTAGAGTATATGCATTCAAGCAGATTAACAAATTTGGTTGAAACTCCCATTTCACGTAGCTTATAGATCAGCAATCTTCTCGATATTTTATCAAAAGCGGCTTTTAAATCTACGAAGAAGGAGTATACTTTCCTTTTTTCCGCCAGCTTGATGTGTACGATAGAAGCTAAATTATATATGTTATCTACTGTAGAGTAATTTTTTCTAAAGCCAGCCTGGTGTTTAGTTAGAATATTATTCCTTTCCACCCAAGTGTACAACCTCTCATTTAGGACTCCCATCATAATCTTCGCTATGCAGTTCATAAAAGAAATACCCCTGTAGTTGCCAGGGTCGTTAACATCACCCTTTTTGAATATTGGAAATATTATGGATTTCGTGAGCGTTTCCTCTATCCTACCTTCATCTAATATTTTGCTATATGCTGTTGCTAGGTCCTGCAGAAAATCATCGGTCGCATTTATAATGAACTCATAAGTTACCCTATCTTCTCCTGGAGCTTTGTTCCGCTTAACCTTTCGAAGCATATTCTTAATTTCCTCGAGTGAAATCGATCTGTCTAAACTCGGATCCTCGGCATAGTTAGAAGCATAAGATATGCTACACATTTCTTGTTTTGGATTGAGAAGATCACTGTAGTAGGTTTTAAATTCCTGAGCACTTATCTCGGGCCACACTTGTTGATCTTTGTTTCTTATCTCCTTTGCTAAGCGCCACCAATCTTTACTGTCTTTAACTGTATTAATTTTGAAGTCGATTTGTTGGTAGTATGATATCTTGCTGTTTATACAAATGGTCTTATATTCTTGCTGAGCTCTTAAAAATTTCTCTTTTATGTCTTGATTTTTTGTTCTACGAAATGAATTCAATAATTTGAAAGATTTTTTCCTCGCGGCATCGCATTGGTGATTATACCACTTATTTTTTTGGTTGAATGTTTTTAGGTTTCTACTCAAATGCAAATAGTTTGATGTTTAAACTTTTTCTTCCACAGAATCAAGCAAATCCACAATGTGGAATTTGTTCATCATTGGTTTTTTTTATTAGCGTGCGCTAAAGGGATTTTTTATTTTTCTGTGATTGATACAGGACCCTTATAATGTTACCACAGCGCAGGCATTTTTGTTGCTGCAAGCAGCACCCAGCAATTGAATATTTTTGGGTGCTGCTTACTACTTGAAAGAATAGGAGGATAGGAAAGAAGTTTTTGGTGCGATAGGGTTTTTTCTCCACAGGTGGCGCCTTAATTGCTTAAGGGAGATTTAAATTGTTGTGTGTATTCAATTTTACAAAGCATGGCCCTGGTCGGGATTTGAACACACGATCTGCCAATCACGCTGTGAATACACTACCATCGCACAATTGCCACCCGTTAGGTTTATTTGTTTTTTATGTTATTTTTTTATTTTGTACTCGCTTCGCTCGGAGTCTTTATTAATAAGAACAAAAACTTAAAATAAACATGCGAAAACAAAAGCAATGTTGCTGAAATATAAGACAACATTCAAGACCAATTGCGGTAAGTCCCGTTGTGAAAATATATTAAAAAAACAACCTCTCTCTCCCCCGCCGGCAAACGTCTTGCGCGTTGCGGAGTTATTTAAAAATTGTGATATGAAATAAATAAATACAAAAAAAAAACTAAATATCTCCTAAGATGTTGGTTGAAAGCAAGTGATGTCAAGGACAATTTTGTTTACAATTAAATACTTGCGATTAATAACATATTTATTTGGATAAGGATTAATATTATGTTGATAAAACTCCTTCGCAAGTATTGCATTAATTTGGAACAAATTTGATTACCATAAAAAAGGTTATAGTGAGTCAATCTTAAGAGATAAACATATACTGTCGCTGACTTTTTTTTTTGAATTTTTAAAGAGGAAAAATTCCATCATACATGATTTTTACGTAACTTAAACCGTTTACGCAGCAGCGCAGGCAGCGGAAACTCTCAAAAAGGAATAATTTTCCCGTTTTGCAACATTTTCCAATGATGCTTCGCTCCTACTGGGAGCAGGGTGATGTTATAATGCCTAAAGTCTTCCTCGCCAAATGAACTAACGAAGTAACCAACACAAAACACCAAACAAAGTTTTCAGCTTTATAATATCATGAAGATGGCGTCGTAAAATCGCTCCATACAAAATGTATGGGAAAATGAATTTGCTTCCTAATTGGTGCGAATCATCGAAATCGGTCCAGGCGTTCTTGAGATATGTAACGAACCCATGCCAGGAAGTCATCAATTATGAAAGGTAAAGTCCTCAACCATCCCCGCAAACACAGCAACAGCAGAACGTCAGCTGCGAATGTGTCACCACCTTTAGGCGAAACACACCGCTGTGCCCAAAATTTAATCGCCAATGACAAAGTGAACGAAACCATCCGGCCACGTACAGATGTCACGGCCAGCCATCTTTATGAAATGCAATTCGGCGGCATTATTCGTCCAATCCTCCAATTGTCTCGACCTGTTTCGGCGTGACGGAATTTTTAAAATAAAATAAAACACAAAAAAAAGGAGAAAGAAATAGACAAACTAATAGGTACGGCAAATAAAAGAATAAATACAGGAAAAGAAAGAAGGAAAAAAAAGAAGTAAGCTCCCAGGGTTGCGCCACGCGTCCATCCGAAGTTGGACCAGCACATTCCCAGGACAAAGACGGAGCAGGAGTAATCCTCCGGTTCGACGTCGATCGAGAACAGTGGGTTAAGCAAACTCCCAGACGTGCATTGCAGAGGTAAGTCCCACAAAATTGAAAGGAAGCCGCTAATTTTCTCTCAATTTAGCTTTTACACCGCGTGGAAATTAAGGATTCCGTCCTCCCCTCGACCCAGTATCAAGCGGAGCAGCAAATCACACACCTCCTCCAAGAGGAGAAGAAGGTCCGAGTACCTCGTACCTCAAGTCACGAGTTTAAAGTACTCCATTATCAGCCCAGGGTCAGCAACACATCCCAATACCCAAGCGAGAGGGGGTGGGCGGTCAAAGTCCTCGTTATCCAAGCCGCGCATCGCAGTCCACGTGACTTGCACAACGAAAAAAAATTAGCGCAACAACACCTCTGTATCAACAGCATCCCGCATTCCAGTCACAAGCGACACTCATCATCATCACGGTCACCAGCGACCGCAATTTCCAGTATCCTGCAGCAGCAGCGCAAAGCAGCCGCGCATAGAGTATGTGTTTCGGAGCAAAAAATAAACGCTTAGTGCTATGTATTTTATTAGATATAGTAGGTATTATATACCCCATCGGGCCAAGACCTTAAATTCTTTTATTCAAATTTTTATTTATCTATCGGATTGAATCACTTAGTTTTTTTTGGAATGCAGATTAATTTCATATTAAAGTAATTTAGTCTGCCACTGGAGGCATAAAGTATATCGGTAGTTCGGATCAAGGGGTAATTCCCATTTTTTATTCTTGTATGAATTCCTAGACAAACATCTAAAGTAAAGTAATTTGAAAAATAAGTGAGTACGATTAGTCGTAATGATCGTTGTTGGCGAAAGCAGATACTTACTCTAGGTTATGACATGGTTTAGAGGTTTTTTTTGTTATCTAAAGTAGGTACCTAGAAAGCGAAGATACTAAGCCGGTCGATTTGCCCTGCATAATATCTGTACATACTTACAGTACCTTGCGTGGAACGTCGTCGTAGTCCCGCAATGGATTAATAGTTGCAGAAGGGATCTGAAACAGTATTAGTATTGACATCAGACCGCGACCGTATATATGTGAGTACATATTTGTACTCGTGACCTTCGCGATAATCGATAACAATTTGATTAGAGTATCTGAAAGTAATTAGGGCATACAGTATATGATCATTATAAATTTAACTTTAACAGGAACAGGGCCACACGTCTATGTGTGCACATCGGCTGGGAGTATCCGCAGTAAGTTTTCTTTTACTTTTTCATTCATATATTTTCATTTACTATATTGACTATATACCTATATGCCTGTAAGAGCCAGAATTGTGGCCATATTTTGAGCGTTATTTATAAACATTCCGTTGAATAGCCGTGTCCGCGTTAAATAAATTTGTCCACTCGAGTTCACTTCGGTCGTCATTTAGGGTAGGTTACGAGGATAGTCGTTAAGTACCCGCCTCTCGGGAACGATAGTATCCAGATCAGCTCTGCTAGTATTACTTAGAGTATAAGGATACAAGTTTAAGTTTTTGTTTGATTCGGATCCATAGACTCTTCAGGATTCTTGCTAACTTTATTCTGCTTTTGTGTTCAGCGTGTATTTGAACTTTTTTCTTCTTGGTTCACTACCCATACATGGTAGTGTTACGATTATTAACTTTTTTTTTGTCTTCTTGGTTCACTACCCATACATGTTAGTGTTACGATTATTTTATGTTTTGAAGAGGAGTATCGACTTTCGATATCGTTCGGAACATTTCGTTCCATAAAAATATAGATTAAGTTTAGGTCATAAGCCGACTATACTTTAAGAACGGATGAATTTCCTAGGATTAGATTATAAATAGTATCTCTAAGATTGTTTGAATAAAGAGTAACCGTAATGGATCGGAGATTTTTATGGTTTTGTAGAATTACTTCTCTGGTTTAGAGACCAGCCATGACAGTGTGAGTTACCATGGTAAGGTGAGGGTCGGAGATTCTCTGAGGGAAGGTGGGTACGGGTAGATCAGGGGAGTAGGTGTCCTCACCAGGTAAAGGGACTTTACTCCATGTTCAAGCTAGGGGCTGTCGCCAATAGTGCGGCGCGGCGGCCATGGTGCCCATGCTTAGGCGTGGCGGGGTGGGCCAGCACATGGAGAGATCCTACATCTCATCCCTCCCCAATGGTCGAATTTTCCTACGGAGTACACCATCTCTGCACGGGATAGCTCAATCGGGCCATTCAATTTCGAGCGGTTACCACACCGCTCCCGCCTCTTAGTATAGTTGACGGTGGCATATCATCTAGCCATCGGAGATAAGAGGTGAGTTTATACGAACTTACTACATCTACAAGTTCAGCGGATCAGGCATGTAAAACTTAATGTGACCCCAGTCTGGGTCTCGTTGCAAGTTCTCACACCCGCCGGCGAACTAGCGCGTGGTGGAGGTCATGCCTGGCAACAGTGGCCAGACACCCCTTCTCCGTTCCCAAGTGGACGATGGAGCCCTAGTCGCCTGTAAGCGGGGGCCCGTCGTCGACGGCCCGGCAGTCCCCGAGAGGGAGGTTGCTGCTGTAATTGTATTTCATGCGGACAACGGCGGATCAGGGAAGGGTACGGTACTAGACGCAAGTAGCGCACGGCGGAGAGGCAGGCAGTAGTCGGAAGCTTGGAGGCTTCGAGGATTCTCCGAACGCAGGTCCTGGTGGCGACCCAAGACAAGAGACAAGAGGCAGGTTCACCTGCGCTTGCTAATGTCCCTCACTGTTAGTTACGGACGGCTCGGGATTGAATGGGTCGGAAGTCTATCAAGAAGATCGAACGGTCTTTGGGGTTGTGGGGGTTTCTCCTCAACTCTTGTTCTCTTCTCTTTCTTTTCGCATTTAACCTCGGCCTCGGCGCGGATTCTATACTAACAGCTTCGGTGAGCAGTCTCCGGTCCAGCTAGTTGGTTTAAGGTGCTGCCACATTACCTTTTCTTTCGAACGCGCGACAGTGTTACCGTGCACGTTACAGGTGGCGCCCAACGTAAGGGCCCGATTGAGCACGCTAGGGCACTAGTGCCCATAGCAATCCGATTTAAATGTTTTTGATGGAATTTTCAACCTTGCCCTCGAAACGTCAGTTTCGGTATGAGGTTCTCTTTTGAAAAGTGTTGGTGTGCTATAGCAGTGGCAAGACATTCTCCTTCAAGATGAACTCTGGTAGGTTTGCCAGTGGCGCGAGATCCGCCTTGCGGAGCGAAGTCAGTTGTTGCCGCACGTCAAAGAAGTTCCGCAGATCCTCACTGCCACACTATTCAAACACATATCCTAAGATACCAATCAGAGCGTTACGAAGCAGCACGAAGGAGTAGGAGCGATTCGATTTTATTCCTTCGTACGCACTTACTGGAGTTTTTCTCGAGCTCCAGGACACACCCTCAGAACTCCGACCTTACCTTCGACCAAAGATAGGAATAGTAGCAACCTATAGTAAGAAGCCCTTGATTTAAGATTATCAACAATTATTGTACATAAGCAAGTTAAGTATTATCCGGAAGTAATACTCTTATGATACTTAAGAGTTTTTTTTCTCTACCTAATTTTTTTTTGATAGTAGGTAACGTATTATCCAAGAATTTTTCTAGATACCAGAACAGAGTAAGTTCGTTATTTTTTTTTGAAGTTTTGTTGATTTCGATAGGATTGAACAACCCTAAAATTTGTCCAGGAACTAAGTTCACCTTGATTAAAGACCTCAGCTTCCACCCCAGGGAAGAAATACCCTGAAAGAATTGCACCCTTTAGACGTATAAGTAAGCATTTGTTTCCTTTTGGGTCGCTTCCGTTTGCGCGGATACCCCAAGCGAAGCGATCATACAGTCTTTTCTTTTTGTCTTGAGAGTCAGCCAGTATGTCCAACCTATCCGACACAGGCCGGATGGATAGCTCATTCAAGCCATCACGCCGACTCACCAGAGGTTCAGGGCGGGAAGGAACCCCTTCAAGCCGCGGAGCAATTCCCAAACATTCGGGACCGTCCCACGAGCATGGGAACCATAGACTCGACAACTTAGACAACCCGGCAGTGTCGTCGGATACCCGGGAACACCAGACATCCAACAATTTTCGGCAAGCCTGGGAAACGGAACCAGCACCTCTCCCCGAGTTGCTTGGACCCTTTCCCATCGACGAGCAGCCACAAGAGCCTAACGATATTCCGCGCTCGGGCGTAGCAACTGCGTTAGCAGCAATCCCAGTTCAGGAAGTCCAACGACATCCCGAAGCGGTAAGCGCTCCAGATCCAAACGGATCAGGCGTAGGCGAGGCGAACGATAGAGCTCAATCCGAGCGCTATATTCAACAAGTCGTTACGGCAACGGTAGGGTTAAGGCGCGCCGAAGAATTAAAACACATCCGAGAAGATTAGACTGCAGTCCGTATTGGGACCCAACCCACTTATCCAAGGTCCTATGGGGCATGGTAACGCACAAGCGCAGGGAGGTATAGGCCCGATAGTCTCCACATCCCAGCAATATCCAGAACCGAATATGACAGCGGCCGCCCACGTCAACAGCCGGCCCGAATACATTCTCAGATCGAGTCCTCCGCCGGGAGTAGCTCAGACTAGAAACCCACAGGTGTACCCAGTACACATGGCCAGGAGCACCAACGTCTACAATTTTTTGGCGCAGCTCAGTAATTGTAACCTTGATGATTCGTCACCTCGACCCACCGGCGAGAGATAAGCTCCTTCGCAAGGGCCGTCGCAGGCGAGCTCGTACCCGTGATACCATAATATCCCCAAGTGGGATATTCATTTCGATAAGGAAGATTTAATATTAAATTTCTTGCTGCAAGTAAGCAGGCAACGGGAAGCATGTAACGCTACCTGGGCAGACGTAGTGCTGAACTTTCACCACTTGGTGAAAGGGTAGCTTAAGCTATATATATGCTATATATTATGGAACCCTTCTTCGGCTCAACGCCAGGCTGAAGTTCCCAAAATCAAATCGTGACCTAATCGAAATTATCAAAAGAAACGTCAAGCGTCAGGTAGGGCAGCATCTGCTCACCTTCAACACCTCTGACGTAGCCGAACTTGTGTACGTATGCAGGAGCATCGAACGCTTTTTAGGAGAAACGAGAGGCGACCCGTCGAGTAAGCCCAGATTCACCACGGGAGCTCCAGTACGGAGGAACGTGTGTGAGCTTTTGGAGGACGATTTTAACGATCCCGCTAACTCGGAAGTCGCAGTGGACGCGGTAGCTTTCAGGCAGCGCGATCGCAGCACCCTGATCTGCTGGATCTGACGAGAGCCCGGACATACCATGTTCGAGTGTTTGAAGCTGCCGCAGAAACCTTTCTGTTTCAGATGCGGCGCAGAAAACGTCCTCACTATCAACTGTGCACGGTGTCGGGAAAACCCAAGCACGAACTACCCTCGCATCGGGGAGAGCAGTTCGAAGAACAACCGACCGGCCATAGAGAAGTAAACCCAGACATACCGACCAACACCACGATCCTTAAACGCCCAGACGGTCCAACAGGGGATAAGTCGGCAAAGAATTTGAAGCAGTTATAACTTGCGCATTCATAAACGCGAATTGCTGAATGCACCCACTGATCATTTGCATTCCGAGCACGTACCACGAGCACACCGAAGTGCAGCGAAATAGAAAATGCGAGGTGTCATTCTTTGCTCCCTCGCGGTTTCCGGCTTTTTCGTGGAGGCATTAAATTTCCGCGACCATTTCTGAATTACTTTTTTATTCTCTCTGGCTGGAGGTTGTCGGCGTTTTGCGTTCTAATTAACATTGGCATTGTTATAATTATTAATATTGATACTAAATATAAGACTTAATTTTAAAATAAAATAACGAAGTGTATCGTCTGATTTCATGCGTGTGTAGTTTGCACAACGTATTGAAAAGTGGTGACCCCGACGTGATCGTCACGGGATTAACACGTGGCGCGACACACTAAGAAAAGACATCCAACGCCGCAGCCGCATAAACCTCCAACTAAACTACATATCATAAAAAAACAAAGGACATATAAAGAAAACGCCGCCAATACCATTCTCTGCCGACAACCAACCAACATCGCACGCCAAGAGCAACAAAAATACAAAAGCTGTGTGCACTAAAACGCCGACAACGTAAAAAAAAGAAAAACACACCACCACCACCGTCGAGGAGTGTTCACCAGTTCCGAGTCGACGTGCTGTTCGACACCACCAAGCGTCAACCACAAGTACGCCTTCATCGACAGAAGCATCCACTCAGACGGTTCGTAAATTCGATCATACGCCCGTCTCACCAGTGAACCAGCAACGCACGTCGAATCTGAGCACGAGACACACCCAGCGATCGACAGTAGCATCGGACCACGGCGAGAAGACGTCAACACCTTGGAACCAGCAGCAGCGCGGGACATAATCAATCAATTGTAAGCAGGTAACCTTCAGCCATAGTAGTTAGTTGTAGTTGTAGAATCTAGAATTATGTCAGAGAACGAGGAAAAGAATGACACTTCGGGTGAAACTTCACATTCCAGGGAACATCCTATAAATTCCGGTAATTCACTTCATTCGTCAAACGGAAATGCACCGTTACATTCGGATTCCTCAGAGCAGGCTCACTCTGACGAGGACAGTATTAATTCGATTCGCGTTCGGCTACCATCGTTTTTAAAATTAGTAGTCAGGAAACGAAATACTGCCTCACCGTCGCGGCATTGCCTATTGAAACTTGTGAGTCCGTCATAGACATTCTTTCTGAGCCCCCGGTTAGGGATAAATATAACGTGTTGAAAAGCGTTCTCATCGACAGACATTCCGTGTCCGAGATAAAGAGATTGGAGGCGCTATTAGAGAAGGCGGAGATAGGTGACCGAAAGCCCTCGGAAGTTTTTCGCTCCATGAAGCAATTAGCAGGGACTTCATTCAACGAGGAGGTCATCAAAAATCTGTGGATGCGTCGCTTACCGCAGGCCATCAACATCGCCCTTCTCTCGGTCGGTTCAAAAGGCGTAGACGAATTAAGTACCTTGGCCGACAAAATCTATGAGGCGTCTCAGAGTGCTGGTATTTTCAGCATCTCGTCCCAGAGAGGAGAGCAATTCACGGAACAGGGTTCAAATTTGGAACAGCGTCTAGCAAAAATCGAATCCATGATCCAGTCCATCAATCTTCGGCCCCATTTTCAAAACAGGTCCAGGTCCAGATCAGGCTCAAGGAGTTTTCGCAATCGCACTCCCAGCAGAGCCAATCCTAACAACAGAGCTGGCAGATGCTGGTTTCATAGGAAATTTGGAGCTAGGGCCCGAAAATGCGATCCACCCTGCGACTTTGTTCCAAATTCGCGACCACACTCATCAGGTTTTCAGTCATCGAGCTCCCCAAACTAAATCGAACTACTGTTATGGCGGCAGTCAGTTCTCACATCGCCGCCTTTTCATTAAAGACAAAAACAACAACTTGAACTTTCTCGTCGACACAGGTGCGGATGTTTCGGTAATCCCAATGAAAGAGTCGAACATCGGACACAAGTCAATAGGTCTATACTCTCAGCCGCAAATGGTACCGCAATTCCAACCTTTGGAACAAAACTCTTAAGACTCAACATTGGCCTTCGTCGAAATTTTACACACACTTTCATCTTAGCATCTGTTAACCGCCCTATCATAGGCGCTGACTTTTTAGAGAAATTCGGTTTGTTAGTAGATATGCACAATAAACGCATCATAGACCCTGAAACCAAAATGCATTCTCAAGGATTCATCAGAACTGGAATTACCCCTTCACCTATTTTCTATACTCTAGGTAACCAATACGGACTTATACTAAAAGAATTTCCCGAGCTCACGCAAACTCCAAACTACTTTGCCCCAGTTAAGCATCCCATCGTTCACCATATTTTAACTAAGGGGCCGCTCCCATTCTCTCGCCCAAGACGGCTGGACGCTTCGCGACATAAAGCAGCCCGTATCGAATTCGAACACATGTTAGAGTTAGGCATTTGCCAACCATCCTCTTCACCCGCTTGCTCACCACTCCATATGGTTCAGAAGAAAGGCAATCAGGATTGGAGACCGTGCGGGGATTATCGCAGAATAAACGCGATCACGGTTCCAGATCGTTATCCCATCCCCCACATCCAGAATTTCGCCATGAATATTTACGGATGTAAATTTTTTTCAAAAATCGACCTTGTCAGGGCTTATCATTTGATTCCCGTCGCCACGGAAGACATTCACAAAACAGCCATCACAACTCCTTTCGGGTTGTTCGAGTTTAGGCGAATGCCTTTTGGCTTAAGGAACGCCGCGCAAACTTTTCAACGTTTCATAAACTCTGTCTGCCAAGGTCTTGAGTTCACTTTCATCTATGTTGATGATATTCTGGTATCGAGCAAAAGCGAGGAGGAGCACAAGCAGCATCTGAGAGCATTATTCAACCGTTTGTCAGAGTACCAAATCACAATAAACACTTCCAAATGCATTTTTGGAGCATCCGAGCTAGATTTTTTAGGGCACAGAATCAATGCTGATGGCATATTTCCATCAAAGGATCGCATTGAGTCTATTATACAGTTCCCAAAGCCTACCTCCATCAAGCAGATGCAACGCTTTTTGGGAATGATAAATTATTATCATCGTTTCATTCCAAATTTAGCGAAGATCGTCTCTCCGCTACACTCCCAATTGACTAAAGCAGGTACATCTCGAAAATCCGGCAAAACTCTTGAGTGGACCGATGAGCTTAATGAGGCTTTCAAAGAAGCCAAACTAAAGTTAACGCAAGCAACCCTATTGGCTCACCCAAGAGTCAATGCTGAGTTTTCCATAGCCACAGACGCCTCAAACACTGCCGTCGGAGGCGTTTTACAGCAAAAGACAAACAACGCGTGGGAACCGATTTCATTCTTTTCCAAGAAACTATCACCAGGCGAAACTAAATACTCTGCCTTCGACCGTGAGCTGTTAGCGATTTATTTAGCCATCAAACATTTCAGATACTTCGTTGAAGGGCAGCAATTCAAAGTATTTACCGACCATAAACCCCTTACGTACGCCATCACATCTAAGGCAGATAGAAGCCCACGCCAAACGCGCCATCTTGACTATATCTCCCAATTTACGAGCGACATACAATACATAAGAGGGGCAGACAACATTGTCGCCGACACCTTATCTCGAAGGGACGAACACGAAATCTCTTCCGCGGATAGTTTTCAGTTCGACTGCAAGGCAATGGCTCGACTCCAATCATCCGATGAAGAGTTGAGAAATTTGCTAGAAGAGAAACACAAAGATCAAACAACAAAATTTAACATTCAAAGGTTCAAATTCCCGGGTTTTGAGATCGTTTGCGAAACCTCAACGGGTAGAAACAGACCTTTCGTACCTCAAACTGCTCGTCGACAAATTTTCGATTCTCTGCATAACCTCTCGCACCCGAGCATTCGAACGTCAAGAAAACTTGTGTGCCAGCGTTATTTTTGGCCAACAATGAATAAAGACGTCACTCATTGGGCAAGGTCTTGTTTGGCGTGCCAAAAATCGAAGGTGCACAGACACACGAAGTCTGCTATCGGTCAGTTCGAGCTCCCCTCAGAGCGTTTCGAGCACATTCACTTAGATCTGGTAGGACCCCTTCCAGAATCCAATGGTTTCTCGTACCTTTTGACGGCAGTGGATCGTTTCACAAGGTGGCCGGAGGCGTATCCATTAAGAGACATATCCGCTCTTACAGTCGCGAAGGCATTCATCGAAAACTACATCTGCAGGTTTGGGGTTCCTCTCAGAATGACAACAGATCAGGGAACACAGTTCGAATCCAAGCTTTTCAATGAGCTCTCAAGAGTTCTAGGATCTCACAGGATTCATACCACGCCGTACCATCCGCAATCGAATGGGATGGTAGAACGTTTCCACAGACAATTGAAAGCCTCATTGAAAGCAAGAGGCAACACAGCTGATTGGAGTACCGAGGTGCCGATAGTTTTACTTGGAATACGGTCCGCAATCAAAGAGGATCTGAAATGTTCCCCAGCAGAACTGGTTTACGGCTAGAGCCTAAAGCTTCCAGGAGAAATTTTTGTAAAAGAATCTAATAAGAACATGTCTGAAGAAACTTTTATTGACAAATTACGTACCTCAATGAGAAATTTAATTCCAACAGATACGCGGAAACCCAGTAGGGACATCTTCATACCATCCACCTTGCAGGATTGCGATTCAGTTTTCGTCAGAGTAGACAAGGTCAAGACTGGTCTCATTTCTCCGTATGAAGGACCTTACAACGTTGTACGACGGACGAGGAAGTTTTTCGTTTTGAAAATCAAAAATAAAAACGTTTCTGTTTCAATTGACAGATTAAAGCCTGCTTATGTTATTGAGAGTTTTGAAAAATAGAAAGTGCTTAAAAAGCAACGAATTAATACTGTTTTCGCGAGAAAGTTTTCACTGCGAAAGGGTGATGAAGCAGTTATAACTTGCGCATTCATAAACGCGAATTGCTGAATGCACCCACTGATCATTTGCATTCCGAACACGTACCACGAGCACACCGAAGTGCAGCGAAATAGAAAATGCGAGGTGTCATTCTTTGCTCCCTCGCGGGTTCCGGCTTTTTCGTGGAGGCATTCAATTTCCGCGACCATTTTTGAATTACTTTTTTATTCTCTCTGGCTGAAGGTTGTCGGCGTTTTGCGTTCTAATTAACATTGGCATTGTTATAATTATTAATATTGATACTAAATATAAGACTTAATTTTAAAATAAAATAACGAAGTGTATCGTTTGATTTCATGCGTGTGTAGTTTGCACAACGTATTGAAAAAATTCAACACGTAAACCGGAACCCGAGACAGCACCTACCCAGACTCTCGTCACAGGTATCAGTGTCTCGCAAGAACCTTGTCGCCACTATAAGTCCTACGATCAACGATGGTCCGAATACCAGACCGCAAGACAACGAATCTTCGGGAAGGCCATGCCGTCCTCCCGCATATGTAAAGTAAGGAAGCGATTTCTTCAGAAACGACAATCCATCGCCGCTATCGCTGCGACAACTTTGCAGGTATCGCCACGAACCGACGGAGATCCGCAACCCTATGCGGCCGTGACCCTCTTCAGATGATCTTGGTCGGGTCTCCTAGACACGGGCGCCTGCATTGCGTTATTGGTGGAGCGGGGGTCGAATATTTAAAGAATCACCACCAGTTGATGGACGATCTCAGAGTATTGTGGGAATTATACCCACCCAAGTATCCCTTAAGGACCGGAAGGAGGACATCACACTGTACGTGGTCCCCTCAATTGCACAAGAGCTAATTCTAGGAGTCGGCTTCTGGAAGAAGTTCGACCTAGCCCCGAATGTCATACCGACGTCGCCGATCAAACCTTTTGACGTCAGCAGCATCAAGGTAGGCATCGACATGACCGGGGATTCTATTCCCAAAGCTGAGATACTATCTCACGCTCATACCCTTTCTCCCGAGGAGAACCAGCTCTTGGAGGAGACACTCAAGGAATTTCCGTCCTACGCCGACCTAGGCCTGGGACGCACCCATCTTATGTCTAAGGACATAGACACCGGGGACGCAGCCCCCATAAAGAGGCGGCATTATCCGGTCTCCCCAGCGGTAGAAGCACACCTCTATGCCCAGCTGGACCGCATGCTTTCTATGGACGTGATTGAGATCAGCCCAAGCGCGTGGAGCTCCCCCGTAGTTCTAGTACGGAGAGGCGACAAACACCGCATGTGCTTGGATGTTAGAGATCTCAATCGCGTCACTAAAAAGGATGTGTATCCGATGCAAAACATAGAGGGGCTACTCGCGCCTCTGCCGGACACATACTTCATGTCAAGCGTCGACTTGAAAGACGCTTTTTGGCAGATCCCGCTGGAGGAAAAGAGCAGAGAGAAGACTGCGTTCACCGTTCCCGGGAGACCATTATATTAGTTCAATGTCATGCCGTTCGGCCTATGTAATGCGCCCCATCGGTTATGCCGGCTGATGGATCAAGTCATTCCCGCGGAATGGAGACACCGAGTTTTTGTCTACCTGGACTATTTGCTCATTATTTCGAGTAACTTCGAGGAGCACCTCTTACTTCTGTGCGGTGTAGCACGCAAGTTAGGTTAGGCAGGCCATTAATTTAGAGAAGTCCAAATTCTGCTTCCGAGAACTTAAATACTTAGGATTCATTGTCGGCAGCGGAGTCTTAAAAGTAGACCCCAGTAAGGTGCAAGCTATCCAGGGCTTCCCTATCCTTCAGACGCCTCGTCAAGTTCTTCTGCCAGCTGCCGGATCTTCGGGTCACAGACAATTTTGTGTACAAGAATATTCAAACCAGCACAGATAACCCCATCCACGAAGAGCAACCCTGGAAGCTCTGTATTCTAAACGCGCTAACGAACCATCTAATCCAACTGGCTCACTGTTCGCCCGAAGCCTCGCACGGAGGAATAGCTAAAACCCTGTACCGACTGCGAGCGCAAACATATTTTCCAAACATGGCTACGCAAGTCAAGGAATACATTAAGAACTCCGATACCTGCAAGACGACCAAAGCTCCCAACACCACCCTGCGAGCGGAGATGGGCAAGGCCTTCGTAGTTTACCGCCCCAGCACGTCTACACGGACTTTTTAGGTCTGTACCCGCGTTCGAAACGGGGCAACACCCACATCCTAGTCGTGCTGGATCAATTTTCCAAGTTCGTCATGTTAAAAGCCGTACGCCGAGCGTCGTCGGAAACGATCATCCAACTCCTTCGTGACGAAGTATTCGCGTTTTTAGGTGTAACAGACGCATTGCTCTCGCACAACGGGAAGTAATTCCTCAGCAAAGAGTTCAGTAAGTTCACCCTAGCACACGGGATAAAGCACATAAAAACGGCGACCTACTCACCGCAGGCTAATGCGATCGAGCGGGTAAACCGCTCCATCTTGAGCGCCATACGGGCGTACATCGGCCCGGACCACTCCAACTGGTACGCCCAGCTACAGCCCATAGGGAGGGCACTGAGAACAACGGTGCACGCAGCCACCGGAATGTCACCGCACGAAATAGTATTTGGCCAGAGAATGATAGAGCATAGAGGCGACTACGAATTGCTACGCCAGCTCGAAGGTCTAAATAATTCCGAGCTAGAGATTCTTCCCAAAACCAGCAAGATGAACATCCTCCACACATACGTGAAGAACTCGCTGGAGAAAGCCCACGAGAAATACGCGAAGCAATATAACCTCCGATGCAATCCAGTTAAATACAAGGTAGGCGACAGCGTGTACAGACGAAACCATGTACTAAGCAATTTTGAGAAAGGGATCAAGGCAAAGTTTTGCCTCAAATTCATTAAGGCCAGAGTAGTCAAAGTCGTAGGGAACCTGTACCAACTCCAAGACGAACAAGGACACGACTTGGGAATGGTGCATTCCAAGGACATACGGTGATGAATGCTAATCCGCTTCCTCCAACCGCAGCAAGCGGTTATTGATTCAACAACCCCCATATCCCCAATCCTATCCCCGGCGGAACCAATTAAATTTCATTCCAACCGACCCCCATAAGAAACCAAAAAAATACAAATTTCATTCGCGACCACCTATGGTTAGTTAAAATAGGCATGCTATAACAAGAAAGAAAAAGGAAAAAAAAAGAAAAAAAAAATCTGTGAATGTTCACGATGACGACGCAAGGAACGAACGGGTAGCCCGGATAGGTCAGCCTGTGCATGAGACGAAGAGCGAACGGATCGGACCCAGGAAAAGGCAGCATGGCAGGTTACGTGTTTCCTTGACGGTTTCCACCGCAAGCGAAGGAAACCTTAAGGTGTGTAGCGAACCAATGCCACGAAGTCATCAATTATGAAAGGTAAAGTCCTCAACCATCCCCGCAAACACAGCAACAGCAGAACGTCAGCTGCGAATGTGTCACCACCTTTAGGCGAAACACACCGCTGTGCCCAAAATCTAAACGCCAATGACAAAGTGAACGAAACCATCCGGCCACGTACAGATGTCACGGCCAGCCATCTTTATGAAATGCAATTCGGCGGCATTATTCGTCCAATCCTCCAATTGTCTCGACCTGTTTCGGCGTGACGGAATTTTTAAAATAAAATAAAATACAAAAAAAAGGAGAAATGAATAGACAAACTAATAAAAGGTACGGCAAATAAAAGAATAAATACAGGAAAAGAAAGAAGGAAAAAAAAGAAGTAAGCTCCCAGGGTTGCGCCACGCGTCCATCCGAAGTTGGACCAGCACATTCCCAAGACAAAGACGGAGCAGGAGTAATCCTCCGCTTCGACGCCGATCGAGAACAGTTGGTTAAGCAAACTCCCACACGTGCATTGCAGAGGTAAGTCCCACAAAATTGAAAGGAAGCCGCTAATTTTCTCTCAATTTAGCTTTTACACCGCATGCCACGCGTGCAAATTGAGGATTCCGCCCTCCCCTCGACCCAGTATCAAGCGGAGCAGAAAGCCACACACCTCCTCCAAGAGGAGAAGAAGGTCCGAGTACCTCGTACCTCAAGTCACGAGATTAAAGTACTCCATTATCAGCCCAGGGTCAGCAACACATCCCAATACCCAAGCGAGAGGGGGTGGGCGGTCAAAGTCCCCGTTATCCAAGCCGCGCATCACAGTCCACGTGACTTGCACAACGTAAAAAATCAGCGCAACAACACCTCTGTATCAACAGCATCCCGCATTCCAGTCACAAGCGACACTCATCATCATCACGGTCACCAGCGACCGCAATTTCCAGCATCCTGCAGCAGCAGCGCAAAGCAGCCGCGCATAGAGTGTGTGTTTCGGAGCAAAAAATAAACGCTTCATACTTAGTGCTATGTATTTTATTAGATATAGTAGGTATTATATACCCCATTGGGGCAAGACCTTAAATTCTTTTATTTAAATTTTTATTTATCTATCGGATTGAATCACTTAGTTTTTTTTTGGAATGCAGATTAATTTCATATTAAAGTAATTTAGTCTGCCACTGGAGGCATAAAGTATATCGGTAGTTCGGATCAAGGGATAATTCCCATTTTTATACCCTATTCTAAGGGTATATTAATTTTGACGCATAGTTTGTAACATACCTTAATATTGCCCGTAGACCCCTAAAAGTTACTATATTTATGGTCAGCATCGATAGTAATGTCGAACTAGCCATGTCCGTCCGTCCGTCCGTCCGTCCGTCTGTCGCCAAAAATTAGGCCTTTAAACTGGACCTAGAGAGCTGAAATTTTAACCATATACTCTCTAGGGTCCCGAAATAATCAAGTTTACGAATTTTTGAAATCCGCCCACAGACACGCCCACAAACTCAAAAAAACAAAATTTTGGAAAAAATCGAATTTTGAGCTAGAACGCTGAAATTTTGTAGATATGATCTATGACTCCTAAAACTGCTCGGGATAAAAAATTTTAAAAATCCGCCCACTGACACGCCCACAAATAAATAAAACAATTTTGTATACCCTATTCTAAGGGTATATTAATTTTTGAAAATCCAAAGTTTGAGCTAGGGAGCTGCTATTTATAATATATACTCTCTATGGGCCCTTTATGCTCATGTGTAAATATTTTTAAAATCCGCCCACTGACACGCCCAAATTTTTTTTTTTTTTTTTTTGAAAATTCAAAGTTTGAGCTAGGGAGCTGAAATTTATAATATATACTCTCTAGGGGCCCTTTATTCTCATGTGTTATTTTTTTTTTAAATCCGCCTACTGACACGCCCACAATTAAATAAATCAATTTTATTGAAACACCTAAGTTTGAGCTAGGGAGCGTTTTTTTTGATAAAATCCTTTAAATGTTATATAACAAAATATGTAGAGCGTTCTTAACAATTCAACCATACTTAGACTTTTGTCACGCCCACTTATGAGGGATAGGAATAAGAATGGGGTATCCAACAGTTCGCCCAAGCGGATGTAGCCCGTCCCTATGTTTTATTCTTGTATGAATTCCTAGACAAACATCTAAAGTAACGTAATTTGAAAAATAAGTGAGTACGATTAGTCGTAATGATCGTTGTTAGCGAAAGCAGATACTTACTCTAGGTTATGACATGGTTTAGTGGTTTTTTTTGTTATCTAAAGTAGGTACATAGAAAGCGAAGATACTAAGCCGGTCGATTTGCCCTGCATAATATCTGTACATACTTACAGTACTTTGCGTGGAACGTCGTCGTAGTCCCGCAATGGATTAATAGTTGCAGAAGGGATCTGAAACAGTATTAGTATTGACATCAGACCGCGACCGTATATATGTGAGTACATATTTGTACTCGTGACCTTCGCGATAATCGATAACAATTTGATTAGAGTATCTGAAAGTAATTAGGGCATACAGTATATGATCATTATAAATTTAACTTTAACAGGAACAGGGTCACACGTCTATGTGTGCACATCGGCTGGGAGTATCCGCAGTAAGTTTTCTTTTACTTTTTCATTCATATATTTTCATTTACTATATTGACTATATACCTATATGCCTGTAAGAGCCAGAATTGTGGCCATATTTTGAGCGTTATTTATAAACATTCCGTTGAATAGCCGTGTCCGCGTTAACTAAATTTGTCCACTCGAGTTCACTTCGGTCGTCATTTAGGGTAGGTTACGAGGATAGTCGTTAAGTACCCGCCTCTCGGGAACGATAGTATCCAGATCAGCTCTGCTTGTATTACTTAGAGTATAAGGATACAAGTTTAAGTTTTTGTTTGATTCGGATCCATAGACTCTTCAGGATTCTTGCTAACTTTATTCTGCTTTTGTGTTCAGCGTGTATTTGAACTTTTTTCTTCTTGGTTCACTACCCATACATGGTAGTGTTACGATTATTAACTTTTTTTTTGTCTTCTTGGTTCACTACCCATACATGTTAGTGTTACGATTATTTCATGTTTTGAAGAGGAGTATCGACTTTCGATATCGTTCGGAACATTTCGTTCCATAAATATAGATTAAGTTTAGGTCATAAGCCGACTATACTTTAAGAACGGATGAATTTCCTAGGATTAGATTATAAATAGTATCTCTAAGATTGTTTGAATAAAGAGTAACCGTAATGGATCGGAGATTTTTATGGTTTTGTAGAATTACTTCTCTGGTTTAGAGACCAGCCATGACAGTGTGAGTTACCATGGTAAGGTGAGGGTCGGAGATTCTCTGAGGGAAGGTGGGTACGGGTAGATCAGGGGAGTAGGTGTCCTCACCAGGTAAAGGGACTTTACTCCCTGTTCAAGCTAGGGGCCGTCGCCAATAGTGCGGCGCGGCGGCCATGGTGCCCATGCTTAGGCGTGGCGGGGTGGGCCAGCACATGGAGAGATCCTACATCTCATCCCTCCCCAATGGTCGAATTTTCCTACGGCTGCTTCACAAGTACACCATCTCTGCACGGTATAGCTCAATCGGGCCATTCAATTTCGAGCGGTTACCACACCGCTCCCGCCTCTTAGTATAGTTGACGGTGGCATATCATCTAGCCATCGGAGATAAGAGGTGAGTTTATACGAACTTACTACATCTACAAGTTCAGCGGATCAGGCATGTAAAACTTAATGTGACCCCAGTCTGGGTCTCGTTGCAAGTTCTCACACCCGCCGGCGAGCTAGCGCGTGGTGGAGATCATGCCTGGCAACAGTGGCCAGACACCTCTTCTCCGTTGCCAAGTGGACGATTTAGCCCTAGTCGCCTGTAAGCGGAGGCCCGTCGTCGACGGCCCGGCAGTCCCCGAGAGGGAGGTTGCTGCTGTAATTGTATTTCATGCGGACAGCGGCGGATCAGGGAAGGGTACGGTACTAGACGCAAGTATCGCGCGGCAGAGAGGCAGGCAGTAGTCGGAAGCTTAGAGGCTTCGAGGATTCTCCGAACGCAGGTCCTGGTATAGACCCAAGACAAGAGACAAGAGACAGGTTCACCTGCGCTTGCGAATGTCCCTCACTGTTAGTTACGGACGGCTCGGGATTGAATGGGTCCGAAGTCTATCAAGAAGATCGAACGGTCTTTGGGGTTGTGGGGATTTCTCCTCAACTCTTGTTCTCTTCTCTTTCTTTTCGCATTTAACCTCGGCCTCTGTGCGGATTCTATACTAACAGCTTCGGTGAGCTGTCTCCGGTCCAGCTAGTTGGTTTAAGGTGCTGCCACATTACCTTTTCTTTCGAACGCGCGACAGTGTTACCGTGCACGTTACAGTTATAAGCATAGTAACTAACATCACTCTCTTTTATATATATTATGTAAATTAAGATTAAGAATTTTCATTAAACAGAAATCAAATAAATATCTACATGAAAACACATGAGGAAACATGTTAGGAATATGAAATTAAGACAAATTTAATCTGAGTAAAATCAGATTAAATTTTTACATCATGTACCTTACCTTTGGAAAAATTCATTCTAAATTGAATTTGTGAATAATAAAGAAATGAAAGGCAGGCGCAATGGCAAAATAAACATAAGTTTATTGGCAATGTATGAACACATCGGATTCAATTATATATTTTTGATTATAATTCATATATTTGGCTTTGGGTGCAATACACAATGTAGGGTTGTTATTGTTGACAGAGGGTGAACGGAAGAAAAAGTTTGTCTTGGCTCATACAATTTTGGATTTATATTCCTCTTAATATGTTTTTTATTAATGTATAAAAGTTTAATATGGACGCTGAAACAGCAACGAATGAAGAAACTGCGCAACTGAATTCAATAGCACAGTCAACGTGGACAGCGCCACCACACATGAAACAAAATTGGCTTCTCCATTGATCGATAATAGATGGCGTTACATTGCGGGTCTATCTGACAGTTCAATTGTGATACGATATGTTACATTTAAATTTGATTCTTTTTTTGGTTGTTGCCAAAATAAATAAATACAAAATGAAAAAAAAAAATTGACAAAAATCGAAAAAAAAACAAAAAAAGACATTTTGAAATTCATCAAAATCGGTTCGGCCAATCCCGAGTTATATAAATAACGACAATCTTCAATGACAATTGTCAAATGTTGTGGTGCTAGTGGAATTAGATGCGAATCCTTCTCAGGAATTTAGATTTGCAAAAAGCGCTCCTGTTCTGAAAAAGACTGGGCGCGTTCAATTTGCCAGGCAATCGCGAGTCCCTACTAGTTAAACATCTGTGGTTGGACGAATATCACATGTGAATATCACCTATTCACTGAAAATTTCCCATGCGACCAAGAGAAAGCAATCAACCCTAATTCCTCGTTGAATTACTTCCATTCAGATTGAGGCTAATTCCTCAAATATGTGCGATTCTCCTGGCGTCGTTGCTCAGAGCTCCACACTAGGGCCGAAGCTCTTCAATATTTACATGTATGATTTCCCACACACCAGATACGTCTCACCCTGGGTTCAAACGGCATTTTGTTCGCAGACTACACGTTATGAGAAAAGAAAACTAGAAACATACATATAGAACAGATCAATTGCTTTTATAAAATGGGTGAATAAGATCAATAGCAGCAAAACAGAGCGCATCTGTTTCAGAAATGTTAGTGGGAAGGGCCAAGTAGGATCGGTGGCGGAGTGTATACATCTTAGGCTAACAACATTAACATAACATTAAAAAAAAAAGTGTTTGGGAGTAAATCTCAACCATCTTCTTAAATTTAACCAACATGCAAATAGCAATATCAAAAAAACTAGAAGGACCCGCATCATCCTAACACCAACCTAACACCGATTCCCAGGCCACTCCTAATATACACGTGGCGAACGCGAAGTGGCGAAATAAAAGGAAAGTCTTGAAGGTCTTCAGGCTGTGTTTAAAAAAAGGCTTTCATTGTTAAATAAAGACTTCCAGACTGTATCTAAGGTAACATCTATCATCGAATACGCCGTCTCACTGATGAGCAAAACTATAAATAAAATCAGTTCATAGATAACGAAGCTATCAGAGATATAAGCCGTGTTTCTTTGCACGCGGATATAGGGATGGCATCAGAAAACGACTATCGCCGCTTAAGAATTCATCAAAAAAAACAAACTTGGCAGCACAAGTGCACCTATGACATGCACCGTGACACAGCTGTAAGTTGTAGTTAAGAAAATTGTATTGAAAATCTTGAAATTGAAAAATACGAGTATTTACTTCCGCCAATTGAAATTGATGCCAAGCATATTCTAAAATTATGAAAAACAATTTCACATTAACAGATTTGCTAAATTCAATTACCTTTATAATGAGGTTTGAAAAATAATAATAATAAAATCACGAACAAAATATTCGGCGGGAGGTGTTAGTGGTCGGAGGGATGTCAAACTTTGACATTTCCTGAAAAATTCATCGCATCAGTTCATCAGAAACGAAGAAAATGGGTTTTGGAAGCACTGTTTATCCCCGCTAACTGACTTAGCGGCGATAGCTATCCCCGCTAAAGTTAGCGTATATAGGATAAGTTGTTGTTGTATTTTACATGCAAATTTCAAATTATCCCTATATCCGCGTGCAAAGAAACACGGCTATAGGTTCTCCTGAAATTAACTTAACCTTATCAAATACAGCAATCGCGAAATGAGCTCATCAATGTAGTGGGCAACGGAGTTAAATAAACGAATGCATCGAGTTATAGGCTCAGTTAACTCATAGTTAATTGTATGTGGCGGAGATAAAAATAAAGGCATTTTTCTTAAAACTCTAGAAGGCCCGTAGAACGGTAAATATAATATACAGTTCAGAACACTGAATTCTGTTAGAAACATTGTCATTCAAAAACATCGAAGACTGTAATTTCCTTCTGAAAAAACGAGCACTTAGATCAAGCAATAAACAACGAGTTTTGTAAAGTGGTAACTCGGAACATAAGTTAATTCTAGGGCGTGCAAGACGGGCAAAAGATATCTTTACGCGTTCAATTCGAGATGAATGAACCTCATAGAAAGGGTCCCAGATTACGCAGCAGTATTCTAATCTAAGTCGTACTAAAGAGCAAAATAGCGTCTTTAGGACAAATGGGTCGCGAAAATCATCGGGGTTTTTTTTTATGAAAGCCAATAGCAAATAAGATTTAGACACAATGCGATCGATGTGCAAACTGAAATTTAATTATGTCTCACTGCCCCGAGGTCTGTAACTTTAAAAGCACGACTAAATGTTACACCATAATCAGCATAAGTATAATGAGTGAGTGGTGCACGATGATCGGTAAACAGAAAAAAACCTTGCATTTACCCATTCTAAGCTCCAAATCATTATTAATACACCAAAATATAAACAAGTTAATTTCATTTTGAAAATTAAGGCAGTCAGAAGAGTCGGAAATTCTTAAAAATATTTTGAAATCTTCTGCAAAAAGCAAACATGAGCTAACTTTAAACGATTGAGGAATTTCGTCGACAAACAGCAAGGGCCTTAAGTGACTTCCCTGTGGAATACGCGAGGTAGCTATGATGACATCAACAAAATAATTAATAAGTTGAATAACTATTTTCCTGTTTAAAACATAAAACGATATACATTTCAGGATATTTGAATGAAAACCAAGTAATTCCAATTTATGCATCAGAATCGAGTGGTTAATTCTATAGAAGGCCTTAACAAAATCTGTATAAAGAACATCAACCTGCAAACCATTGTTTGATGGAATTAAGACAATAGTTAGTAGGTACAAAGAAACAGATTGGTCATGGAGGAGCGATCAGAAACAAATCCAACAATGAATATTGAAGTGGGGAAATGTGCGCTTTTACCATTTTCTCGAAAAGCTTCGGTATTGCTGATAACTTACTGATGAGCCTATAATTTTCAAATAGATGGACCTGTTGTGCCAGAATAAACATTTCATTGGAATAATGAACTACTATTTTGATCTTTATTACTATCTTTCTTTGTATTTCAAAAACATTGAATTAAAATAATAGAATACTAATGAACGGAATTATATAAAAGAATCTAAAATTGTAGTCTTGCAAAGTTAAATATAAGCCCTTAATATTCACTGAATTACGCTCTTAACTTAACGAATAAACCTTTACGTACTATTTGACACTTTAAATTGTATAGAGTACAAAAGGCTATAGTTGATCACGAACCACAGCGAATACAAGACTAAGCAGCAAACTTAAATATTAATAAATACACAAATTGAACTTAGAATATCCAAATTCTCTCACATTAAACATTGGTGCCGAAACCCGGGAATAATTTGTATTCCCAACATTAAGTTATACCTACTGTTGGGGCACTTCGCATAAATCATCGTAATTTTTTTATATACTAACTACATATTTTGAATTGTATAAACATTTTATCAAAGGTTAAAACCCTTTTTGTTTGCAAAATGAATTGTACTAAAAGCTTATTGAACTATTTTTCAAACATTAGCCATATTTTCTCTTGAAAATCCAGTTAAAATTATACCAAATAAAATGTATATGAAGATCAATACCCCCTTTCTTGGGTAAGAATTTTCTCACAATCCGTGTCGAGGAACGTAAATTTTCCCATCCAAGCAGTCAAACTTTCGCTGATTGTACATTTTGGCGCCCAACGTGGGGCATTTTTCGGATTTTGAAAAACCCTTGTAAGTGACCTCGTATCTACCAAAAAAAGTGACAAAAATCGACTTAAAAAAAAAACTATTTAAAAGTGAACATAAGAACATAATAGACAAAAAAAAACATTTTGAAAAATTGAGTCGCGTTCGGTAATCGGTGTCGCGGAGGAGGCAAAGTGAAAAGTACCAACAGGAGAAAAGTCGGAACGAGAGCAGAGAAAATCCACCGAAGTTCAGCAGAAGAACGGAATCGGAAGTTTCACCAGACTCATCAGTTGCGGAAAGTATAGGGAACGATAAATATTCCTCCCTAAACACGTATGTTGGTAAAACTCCAAATAGTAGAATGTGCGTTGATCGTAAAATAAAAACCAATTAAACTTTTGATTTAACGTCGAAAAGAGCAAATCAAGTCTATCAATGTAACAGAAAAAGCACCTTCGACATACGTGCACAAATATTGCATGCGAAATATTATAATTTCTAACAAAAATTATTATTATAATTGCTGAAAAAAACATACTATATCAAACATTATTTGAGATCATATAAAATTCATAACATAAAAGAGCTTATCGTCACAGTGATCGTGGCTAAGAAATTGTTACGTTCCACAATTTCATATATTTTTTTTTCATCGATTATTCGCAAGAGGGCTTCGCTCACAGCGCATTTTTTATTTTGGCCTCAACTTGTCAGGTGGCGTTTTGAATAGAGCTAGATTATGGGAGATGATGGAAAAATAAGAAGTCTGTCTTCGTCGTCTGCGAGTAGAATATTATGAGATATTATGAGTTTATCGCATTTTAGACTCTCACTGTTTCGGCTATATCTTGTCGAAAAAGGTACCGATTTCTATCTTTTTTTTTGTAATTGATTTAGAAATAATCGATCTAATTTATAAAGCAATGATATCATTTATTTTGTGTCAGTATTGTGCCATGCCGCACCACCACTTCTTGGTCAATAGGTACCTATACGATGAATATTTATATGGATAGAAAGAAGAATTTGTTTTGCGTGGAGCTAAACTGCTAAATTCGATGAACGACATATTTTATAGGAATATTGCGCAAGTTTATTTATCTTTAATCAACATGTGAAATTGTTGCTATAGGTATATACATAGTCCATGAACCTTTTCAATGAAGCATTGAGGAAGGTCACTTTGGGTATTTTTTATTCAATGAAGTTTGCTTAATTGTTTATCTTTTGCATTGCCCATGTTATAACATTAGATATACGTGTTTTTCTTCACTGAGGTTTCCCCAGACGGGGAAATCACCCAAGAGGTGGAACATTAGATGGGTTTTTTTTTCCACCGAGGTATCCCCATTAAGCATACTCCTCGCACCAAGTTCATAAATAAATAAATAAAATATTACCTAACATAACAAGTCATACCTATAACCTACCACACCTATAGAACATAAAAAATAAATAAACGATATATCTACATAATTACCATAATTAAAAACAAATAAAAATAAATATGAATACAAATAGCTATGTGTATATAAAAATCAGAAAAACACACTCATTCATTTATAAAAATATAACTTTATTTATAGAAATTTATTTACGTTATGCATATGCCTATGCGTTGGCAGCCTTAATTCCTTGTTGTGCAGCCTTAAGTCCTTGTTGTGCAAAATAAATTATGTCATTGCTTTTCAAATTAGATCTAGAATATTTCTAAATCAATTTCCAAAAAAATTATAGAAATCGATACCTTTTTCGACAAGATATAGCCAAAGCAGTGGGAGTCTAAAATGCGACAAATTCATAATTTCTCATTTGATGAAAAATACCGAAATCAAATTTTATTCAATTTTTCCTTTCAAACGAATCGCCTCTTTCTTCATACATTCTACTTGCAGGCGACGAAGCCAGATTTCTTATTTTTCCATCATCTCCCTCTCATCAAACATACTACTTGCCGAAGCGAAGGCAACAAGCAGCAATCACGTAATATTTAAGAACTTTTCGGTTATTACCAAAACGTTGGAGGCATGCGCACAAAACTACAACAAATGTTTTTGACTTCTTCTTCCAAACTGTATGACTTCATTGCACTAACCGAAACTTGGCTTACAAGTAATCAACACACTGCAGACAATTTTCAATAATTTATATTACTCCGTCTTTCGCAAAAATCGCTGTGCCTTAACAACTGGATTAGGGAGAAGCGGAGGTGTGTTGCTTGCAGTTCGCTCTACTTTCCAATGTGTGCAATTGCTTTTACCTTCTTCTGCTTCGTCTTGTTCTCATGACATCGATGAAATTATAGTTAAAGTCATCTTTGAAAATCGCTATGTATTATTTGTTGTTGTAAGCTATATTCCCCCTAAAAGCTCTATAGATCTTCATAAAATTCATGTAAACAATTGTCATTTTTATTTGTCGAAGCTTAAAGATAATGAACATAAAATCATACTTGGAGATTTTAATCTTACAAACATTAACTGGGTTTTTGATCCCGATGAGCTTCAACTTTTATCATTTAATGTAAATAATGATTATGAAATCGTAGTAATTGATTCTTTTGCTAGTTATGATTTAGTTCAAGTTAATTTTTGTGACAATGATTTTGATCGTATACTCGATCTCGTCTTTGTTGACAGAGAATTAACTATATCGGTTGATAAGGCATTGTATCCAATTTTCCCCAATTCTGTTCATCATAATGCTTTAGCTATTAATTATTCTTTCTATGAGTACTTTAAACCAGTTAATTGTTGTATATTTAAATTCAATTACACTAAAGCTAATTTTGAAGGCTTAGCGAGTTATATGTCCAGTATTCTTTGGCGCTTAAGCTTTAGCTCTAATTTGTTGCAAGCATACAATTTTTTTATTGATAATCTGAGAAAAGCAATTAATATTTTTGTTCCTTAGGTCATTCATAATTAATTAAAATTCAAAGCCTGTGTGGTTTAGTAAAAGACTCAGTAACTTGGTTAATAACAAAAATAAAGCTTATAAGCTAATTTGAAAATTCGAAAACGATATTGCCTTAAAGACCAGGCTGACCAGGCGAACTTCGTTCCGCCCAAATTCGTTAATGTAGGTAGGTAATGAAATTTATAATTCCGAGCTTTCGCTTCATGTAATCCGGTCAATTAAAATGCTTTATTCAAAAGTTGTATTAAAATTAAATACAATTCCAAAAACCGTAGCGATTTACTTGTCGGCCAACCTACCGCTTTTTCACTGAAGTTCTTTATTGTAAACAACATTTTCTGTTCCATTATCAGGTGCGTACACGTACAAAGCGCGAGGTTTGCCGACACGTGAGCTCGCCACATACAATTGACCATGTGAGAAACATGGAAATTCAAGATTTATGCCACACACATCCAGCGATTGTCCTTGCGACTTATTAATTGTCATAGCAAAAGCGAGGAAATTGAAGACGCTTAAATACGAAAGGCAAATCGTTCTGAATAAGTGGAATAAGAACATCTTCGCCTTTAAATTTTCCAATCAAAATCGTTGCTTGAATAGTATTTGATTTTAAATTCTCCACAATCAAACAAGTACCGTTGCAAAGTTTTGGTGCAATTGTAGTATTCCACACTACACACACTAAACCTCCCTCTAAATACCTAAATATGAACCTAAATATGTAAATATCTTCTCTTTTCCATTCATAAAACGAAATATCAAATTCCATTCCCAAAGCGCCACACAAAAAAATGCACTTCCTATAATTCAAATGCAACTAAACACCGGGAATACCCCGCAGTGAATTAATAACAAAGAAACACCGCCTCTTCATATCTTACAATCGCACAACCACACAAACAAATAGATACCATTCATCGAAACTTGACGCCATGCATACCCACAGCCATTGGTCATCGTTGCATGTATCTAGAACCAAAGTCTTGCTGTGACGCAACGATGACGGATATAGATACACCAGCAATTAATGGACTGTTTAATGGATAGCATATGGCACGCGCATTGCACTTGAGTCAGCACGAAAGGCCAGCGCGCCCGTGTCAAAGGCAAATGCATCCAAAGTAGAACAATGCAATGTGTACTGTTGGTGGGCTTGCGAAATACGCAGGATATGAAGAGTACACATATTTTTTGTGTCAAATGACAACGCACTAATTTGTGATGATCTTACAGGAAGTTGTTTGTGCATAGTGGGGATGGAAACCTACTAAAAAATGGTATAAAAGACGTAGGATGGAAATGAGAAGATATAGAGAGAGCTAACCAATCAAAGCAGATAGATCGCAGCCACGCAAAGACAGCGGGTCTATTCTGACAATAAAATAAATATAAATAAATAACCAAATAAAGAAGCACTGAGTCGCAGCCACGCAAAGACAGCGGGCTCTGTTGCAACAAAATCAAACGATTATCTTTTATTTTACAACTCTCTCTCTCCGCCTGACACTCTTCTCTCCCTTAACGGAGAAAGCACGGTGACCTAGGCGTAACAAATTGGTGGCAGCGGTGGGGGATGGGAAACCCCTATAAGCCCGCATATGAAAAGCCCGCGTAACAAAAGCCCGCACGCCAAATTATGAAAAAGCCCGCAACACAAAAGCCCGCATGACATAAGCCCGCACAATTTATTTTCAGATTTAGCCCGCATATGATGCGGGCTTATTGTTTTGTTATTCACCTCATCACTTCAATTTTAAAATTTTTAAAGCCAATCAAATCGCTTGAAAGAAATATTTGTTCCGAGTAATATGGAGGGGGATGTAGTTATTCACCACACTCACCTCTTCCCCTCTTTTTTTTGAAAACAAGTAAAATCTCTTAAAAAATTTTTGTTCGTCCTAAAAAGAACCGATTTATTTACCATATCCACCTCTACCCCTCATTTCCCCTCCTAAATTGAAATTGGTCAATATCTCTCATTGAATATTTAGTCGTCCTAAAAAGAACGATTTTGGTTCATAGAACCAACAATACACAAAATCACTTCACTTTCACTGGATTGGGAGCAACCGCACTGCTCCAGGCATCGAAGAAGAATGCGACAATTCACGATTCACGATTAGGAAATTATTTTTATTCAATCTAATATGTACAAATTGACTTATATCTAGACTTATAACTAAAATTAAAAATGTCGGCTCAACAAAAGGGGCCCGACGAATTTCTTATGGCTAGGTTTACAAAAGTTTTACAAAACTATATTTATGACTACTCTTAATCTATTTATGATATTTTATAATTAATTAAAAGCTAATTGTTCCTGTTGGGAAGAAAAGAAAATATAGTATTAGCGTTGATTACAGGGAGTAAGTCACCCCCTGTAATGTCTTACCGATTTTTCGTAGAACGGAGTATCTTCGTTGTGGATGATGTCGTCAAATCTAGCATCCGTGATGGCGCGAGGATTTAGATACCGATGGCTTGGTTCCATTTGTTGCTGGGTTAATTCCCGGACTTCTGTGTTTGGGTGGTCTGCAAGGTTTCGGATGAGTCTTCCTGATAGTTTCATCATAAATTTGTTGATCGGCTGTGCGATTCCTGCCTCCTCGTAGAGTCTTCTCGTTGAGTAGTACTTCAGAGTTGTCGGGTTTCGCCAAAGTCCTGTGCAGGTCCGAAGTATTCTCCTTTCGAAAAGCTGGATCTTCTTCATTGTTGATGGTGAAATTGTGAACCAGATGGGACAACCATAAGTTATCACTGGTCTGATGAGCTGCTTGTATATGAGCAGCTTGGTTTTTCTGCTAAGCCCGTTGCGCTTCTTGAGAAGCGGGTGCACTAGATGCAATGCAAAGTTTGCCCTTTTGAGGATAATGTCAGCATGCTGGTTGAATTTAAATCTTTCGCTGAAGTTGATTCCCAGATATTTCGTTGATGTTCTGGTATGAACCACTGTATCATCTGGAAGATTCAGTTTAATATTACGGCAGCGGGTTGCAAATGCTCGGCGTCCTCCGGTCGCTGTTACAGGATTGCGGAAGCAGATAAGATCCGTTTTGTTGCTAGTTATCTTCAGTCCCCACTTAAGATAGTAGTCCCAAAGATTCCTGATGTGGGTCTCAACTCTTCGTGCAGCTATCTCTGGAGACAGGGAGGTGGCGTAGGTCACTAAGTCGTCTGCCTACAGAAGCGTTTTGCTTCGGCCTTCATTCATTGGCTGGTCAGCTGTGAAGATGTTAAAGAGGATCGGACCGAGTCTTGATCCTTGGGGTACACCTGCGTTGATGCTTCTGACTGACGACTTCTCATTCTGTACCTGTACGAAGAAAATTCTATTTGTTAGGAAATTATTAATAAGTCTCACCATATTGAGCGGAAAACCATATTCCATTAGTTTGAAGATCAGTCCTTTAATCCAGACGCTGTCAAAGGCCTTCTCGATGTCCAGCAAGCAGGCTACAGTTGTCTCCTTTTTGTTGAGTCCCGTGGTGACGTCGCTATGAAGCTTCAGTAGGGGATGTATCGTAGAGTGTCTAGCTCTGAATCCAAATTGATACGTCGGGATTATGCCTCTCTCCGCACACAGTTGGTTGATCTTTCGCAGCATCAATGACTCCAGAATTTTACTCACGCAACACAGGAGAGCTATTGGTCGGTATCCATTGACATTTGTTCGATCTGTCTTCTTGGGCACTGGCACAACTTTCGCTACTTTCCATGATTTCGGAAAATAGCTGTTGTTAATGCAGTTGTTGAATATGATGGTCAGTAGAAGGATGGCCACGCTTGGTAACTTTTTAAGCAAAAAGTTCGAAATTTGGTCAGTTCCGGATGACTTCTTTGAGTTGCCGCTATGGATAATGTTACCAACCTCTTCTGTGTTGGTGAAGACTTCGTCGCTATTTGGGTCATCTGCTGGATTCCTGGTGTTGAAAGTCGTGATGACATCGGTTGACATTGTGGCCTCGTGAACTTGTGCTTCCACTACTTCTAGGAATTCTGGAAGGTGCGTTGGTGGTCGATCCGTGAAATTCTTTTCGAAGTGGGTGGCAAATGCTTCGGCTTTTTCAATTGCGGTGGTGGCAGTATCTTGTCCGTGTTCAATGGTTTCAGGCATTGACCTCGATTTTCCAACCAGCGAGTTGATTTTCTTGAAGGCGTCGGGGCCTGGTTTTATGTCTTCCAGCCTCTGCCTGAATTCGTTGTCCCTGAAGTGTTTCACAGCACGACGAAACATGACGTTGGTGCATTCCAGCTGGGTATGTACACTTCTGTACTCGTCATTGTGGGTGTTCCAAGTTCTGTGGAGAATCCTCTGTAGCCTTTTTCGCAGCCGTTGTCTGTGTGCATGAATTGCTTGGATGTGTTGAGGTAGGTGCCCATATCTGTCTTTGCTGGTTCGGGTTGTCTTCTGTCGGTCTACAGCTGCGTTAACTACGGCTTCAAAGTGATTGATGACTCCGTCAATCTCGTTGTTGTCGAGGTTTTCGTCCATTGCTGGCAGTATCACATTTGCTTCGATGTCCGACTCGTATTGGATCCAGTTGATCCGGTTGAATTTGATGTGCAGCTCTGGTGCAGGATTTTCCACCATTATTCTATGGTTCAGTCGAATCCGAAGTTCTACAGCCAAATGATCAGAATCACTTACGTGCGCAAGGCAGGAGTAATTCCGAAAGTCCGGTAGGATGTTGACGAAGTTCGATGAAGCCAAGAAAAAGTCCAGCATCGATGGTGTTCTTGGAAAGGTGTTTAGTGGTTGTGAAATCACCACTAGGGAGTGTTGATGTGCATTACCATGCAGCCACTCCACTATTGCCGTCCCTTGTGGTGATATTTCGTCGTCTCCCCAAAGCTGGTGTCTGGCGTTGAAATCCCCTCCAATCACACAATAGGTGTGTGTGCTGCACATGTTGTGGATAATAGAGTTGAGCAAAAAATCACTACCTGTGAATTTCTACCTGTGATTTAAAATTCACAATCACGACCTGTGAACGAAATGCAAATTACCTGTGACTGTAGTTTTTCATAATCCCTACTCCATATAATCATAGTTACAGGTTAAAAACCAAAAATCGCTCAAAAAAAACCTAACCAACACGGTAGCTCTCTCCTACTCTCAACACAATATCACACAAAGACCAAACTTACAATCACGAATCACGAATCACGAATCAAAGCCCACATGTTGAGATTCTCAAACGACTCAAAAAACACAAAATAATCCAATCTGCCGCTCGCATACTCTTCTGCTCATTTCACGTTCCCAGGTCACAGGTTGAAAAAACCACCCCAAAACAAAGACCAAACTTAAAATCACGAATCACGGATCACGAATCACGAATCAGAGCCGTTCTCTTAACTCATTTCGTGTTCACCGTTTGCAAATCACAAGCCGCTTTAAAATCACGAAACATGTGTTTCTCTCATAGTGTTTACTCGTTTCACACTCACCGTCAGGTGTGTCTTCTTGTGGGATGTGATATGAGTGTTTGGGTTTGTTTTTTCACTCATTATTTATTTTTATTTGCGTTCTATCTCGTTCTCTCCAACATGAGATATTTGGAATGAGGATTTGGAAAGAAAAGTAATTGATTACATATAAATAAAAAATAAATATCAGGGATGCTTGCTGAAAAAAGGGTGAGAATAAAAAATGTAAATGGACAGGTCAGATAAGATATATATGTGTTGAGTCGTGGTTCTGTTCCTGATTCTGAATTTGAATTTCTGATGGTCATCTTGGTTCCTGTTTCTGGGAAGATTAAGTTTTCAGTGCAACTGTAATGTGCCAATAAAATAATAGAGAAGTGAAGAGTTTGCAAAGTGAAGTGAAACAAAACAAAAAAACTTACTAGATAGAGACTACAGAATAAAGTGAAAGTGAGTATTTTAATCGGTCCAGTCGGCTTTTTTTGTCGAAGACGAGGTCAAGACAAGATGCCTCCAGCTCCAACTTTAATAAACAGGAAAAAAATAGTTTTTTGTGGAACTTTTTTACCGAAATAGACGACAATTTTGCTAAATGTAATTTGTGCAAATCAAGATTGTCGTACAAAACCAGTACATCGAATTTAAAAAGGCACATTCAATCTAAACATCCCACAGTGTCCTTACCCTTAGTTCCTGGTCCGGCAAGAAATGAAAGCTTATTGGCAGCAGAAAATGTGGTAAGTTTAGAGTCTGTTTCACAATGTACATTTAAAGTTAAAGCAATAGTTATCTAGCCTTACACTTTTTCAATACCAATATTTTTTGCCCACCACAGGCGCCTCTTTTAAGAGAAATCTTAGATAGAATATATGATAGAATCTTAGATATGTATATATGATCGCTATAGGCCAACCCGTTTGGCAGATGACGTAGAATATGTACATCATCGCCCCAATAGTAATTTGCCGTAATCGCCAAAATTCACTTTTTGAGCTAGGTTAGATATGCAGTGCAGTCTTATGCTTTTAGGGGGCGATCTTTTCATTGCCGAAATATTCACAATGGTTTTGCCGTACATTCATAAAATACATGAAGTTCAGGTATTGTTTTGCCGTAAACGCCAATTGTTGGCATATAAGGCCAATTTCGATACAATATGCCAATTTGTTTTCCTTAGTATTGTTTTGACGAGCGTGTGTGAAAATGAAAATATAGAAAAAATTAAAATGGTTGGTTTTCCTTTTGTGTATACACAGCGGTATGCGCAGCACACTTTTGTACAATCGCCGCCGATCACGGGTACCGTTTCCGCCGGTTCGCAGAATGCAATCGGACGGTGATTTGCTCCAGAAAGTAGGATGTTTTTCTTTCGCGTGTCCTTCTTTCTTTTTTGTACCTGGTTGCTCGTGTCAGATGTTTTTAAGCACTTAGGGTTTTTTTGTCTCGAGTTTATTGCGCAGCTAGTTATCCACTTGTTGTTATTGTTCTAAAACTACAAGTCTGGTTTTTTTGTTAGATTGACCATTGGCTACTGGTCATAAAATTGCTGCTCGTTTTGTTTATGTTGTAGATTGCTCTAGTTGTTATCTGTGTTTATTAAAGGAAATGGTTTTCCCATCGGTTTTTTTTTGTTCATAAGTTTATTCAATGAAACAGATTATTTCATTTATTGTCCCGACGTTTCGGCAGGATTTGCTGCCTTATTCGGGTTTTTTTTTATTAGAAAAAACATAAGGAATACATACAACATAAATACAAATGTGGAGACAAAAGTGTACAATAAAACTTACTGATTGAGGAACAAATCTGTTTATCAAAAATTCACAGAGTGTTATATCGTGAAACAACAAAACATTTTTAAATAAATAAAAACAAATAAAAATGAAAATAAACAAAATGAATCGCTTCAGTTGAAGTTTAGTCTAGTAATTTTTATTAGAGGTTTCCTGAATAGACATTCATCGGTTGGTTTTTATATAACTGCTTTTTATAAGACTACTAAACCTATAAATGCGATTTCCCAAAACACAATATTAGGGCGACGCTATATCAACTTTCGATTTAAAAAAAAAAACATATCCGTCGGTCCCTGCCAAACGTGTTGGCATACAACGATAATTGAAACATATCCAGATTCTAGCTTCTAGTTTCTCTTAAAGGTGGCGTCATTAGTTTTTTTTTGTTCAAGGATGAAATAAAAATGTCAATAGAGGCCAAGCAGTGTAGAACTGTCCGAAAAATATGCTAATCAAATTCGTCGGTCCCTGCCAAACGGTTTAAATAAATTTAAAATTCTGTTTCCTATTAAGAGCATTTTTTTTTCAAATAGGATGCACAGCCACAGCCCTCTACAAGCAACAGGAAGTAGAAAGAGAAACAAGTGTTTTTCAACCAACAGATTCGGTTATATCTTCGGTATCACCAATCGAAAATGCTTGTACACTTGTACGAACAACTGCTGCACGTCATCGCCAAACCAATATGACTGCATTCGTTCATAAACGAGTGACCCCAAAGTGCAAACAAAAAATTGACGCAAAATTGCTTCGACTATTTACTGACACTTTTCAGCCGTTTCGCATTGTCGAGGAAAACGCATTCCGCGAATTTGTACAAGTTCTCAATCCATCGTATGAGCTACCAAGCAGACATATGATATCAAGAACTTTCATACCTGCACTATATGAACAGTGCGAAAATGAAACACGGATGGTCTTAGCAACGGCTAAAAAAGTGTGTGTCACCGCAGATTGCTGGACGTCTTTGAACATGGAAAGCTATATGGCTGTCACCGTCCATTTCCTTGATGACAATTTTAAATTAGTCTCACTGCTCTTGGAATGTGCGAGCTTACCAGTCCACCGCACATCGCGGAACCTTGCGAATGAGCTGGATAGGATTCTTTTGGCATGGAATGTAAAGCAGAAACTCCTATTGGCCGTGTCTGATAACGCAGCTAACATTAAAGCTGCTATCCTAAGTGAGTTAGGGTGGAAGCATTTTGGCTGTTTCGCGCACACGATAAATCTTGTCGTCAACGATGGTTTAAGAGAGGAGGACATTACCAAAATAATAACCAAAGTGAAGCATGTTGTCGGTCACTTCAAAAGGAGTCATACTGCAACGGCAAAACTACTAGCCTATCAGCAAAATCAAGGCACTAGAATTCCACTGAAGTTGTTGCAAGATGTATCCACACGTTGGAACTCAACCTTTTATATGTTGGAAAGGTTCAATCAGCTAGAGGAAGCTGTAAAATCGACAATGGCTTTAACCGACATGGATGCGACAACTTATTTATCGGTTGATAAATGGATCATCATACGTCAGCTTTCGCAAATTTTAAGACCAATAGAGAAGGTTACTAAAACTGTATCTGGGGAACAATATTTAACGGCTTCTATTGTTATTCCGCTAGCTAATGGGCTAGATACAGTATATAAGGGCTTTTTAAACAGACCATTTAAAGACTCTGTGAAAAATGTTGTTGATAAACTTATAAGTCAACAGCTACGAGGTTAGGTAATTTAGAGCACAGCAGTACTCTATCGTTGGCCACATATTTAGACCCACGCTTTAAGCAAATGGCTTTTAGAAATAAGCAAAATGCCGACAACACAAAGCAACAGTTGATTAAGCTAGTGGCAGACAAGTTGTCAGCCCAACAACACACAAGATCCGATAGCGACCCAATAAATATGTTATCGGCATCGACATCGACGATCAAACCCACCAATCGCGATAGTGATGATGATATTTGGGCTGAGTTTGACAGACAGGCTGCGGAATCTCAACCCATAGGAACATCGACAAGCAAGGCAATAGCGGAAGTGCAGAGATTTATAGACTGTGACAGGCTTCAGAGAACAGAAGATCCGTTAATCTGGTAGAGGGAAAATAAATACATGTTTCCACACCTTGCCTCAGTTGTCTCAGTGCAATCGCCGCTTCAGTACCTTGCGAAAGGCTTTTTTCAAAAGCTGGGCAGCTTATTTCCGAAAGACGAAACCGGCTAAGTACCACAAAAACCAAAATGCTGCTATTTTTGAACTCGAATTCGAATGTATAAATTTAAATGAATTGTTTTTTTTTTGATTTTGTGTTTCAAAGTATAATAAAGCGCTGATTTGAATTTCGTTTCTTTACTGTTAAATTGGGAGAATTAGTACTACAAGTCTTTTTACAACAAGACTTTTTGTAAACATAGTTTTTGAAACAGAAATTAGTAACAACAAACATGCAGTAAGTACCTCAGCACTTGAAGTATGTATGAAATTGAATTTAACAAAAAAAAGGTACGCTACCATATAATATTCTTTTAAAATCACAGGTCACAATCACAGGTTTAAATCACAGTGATTCAAAAATCACGATCACAGTTATACCTGTGATTGCAAAATCACGATTTAGCCCATCTCTAGTGGATAACAGTTAAATCGTGCATGATGTTTCCTCTTGGCGCCTGGCATTGGTTGTAGACCGAAATAACCAGCAGATTTTCCACCTCAGACAACTTGATGGTAGCGGCTGTTGTTTCCATGCTTGTCAGTCCTGGTATTTGTATCTTTTGGCACTAAAGGGTATTTCTGACGATGATCGCTGTCCCACTTCGGTCACTTGACTTATCTTCCCGATATGTCTTGTATCCATCCGGCTTGTATGGGTTGTTTGGGCTCAATCTTGTTTCCTGTAAGAGAAGAATGTCGGGTTTCTTAGACTTAATAAATAAGCTTAAGGAACTTCGTTTGGCTGTGGAATAGATAGAATTTACATTATATGTTAAGATACTGAGCAAATTTATTGGGAACATAATTCACAAATAAGTTTGCCCAGTATAATTGTCTTCGCCCTATTGTCGAGGATGCCATAGTTGCTAGGCACAACCTTTCTTGCCTTCTGGAGAAGGGTTAAAAGGTCAGTGCCGAACAATCTTTCAGTATCCTCAAAGATGTTAGACGAAGTCTTACCGGAAGGAACAGTGTTCCTTGATGTTGATGATGGCGCGGGCTTATTGGTAGCCTTGCCGGTGAAACTTGGTTTTGCTGCTGGCTTGGTGACCACTGGTTTCGTTGTTGGATTGCCTTGTGGTTTCACTGTCCTCCCTAAAGCTGCGACATCTGCAAAACTCAGACCAGCTTTAATCGCTTTCGAGGCTGAGTTGACGGCGAACTGACGTTGTTCCTTCTTCTTTTGCGAGTTTTTGAGCCTCTCGGCAACTTTCTCCTTATATTTGGGGCATCCCTTGTAGTTCGCTGGATGTCCATTCTTCTGGCAGTTAGCACAAAATACTGCGTCGTCCTTCTTGTTGTCGATACTACGTGGGCAGTTTCCAGGTAGGTGCTCGACCTTGCACTTGACACACCTGTACTTCATACCACAGTTGCTGGCAACGTGACCGAACTTCTGACAGTTTTTGCACTGCGTAATGCCACTGGTTTGGAATTTCTCCCAATAAACTTTTTGGTTTAGCAATAAATTTTTGCTGAAAATAAAAGAAATGTCGCTATTTTTTTCAACTTGGACGACGAAGCTATTAAACTTGCGGTCAGTCCTTTTTGTTTAAAAGGGGTCACCTCAATTACCTGTATACCGGCGCTGATTAACTCATCTTTTATGTCGTCTACCAGATAGCTGTGATGGATGCCCTTAAGAACCAAAAGGGTCTTCTTGTCTTCCTTGCAGGTATACGTGTTGTATTCCGTTTTTATGTTTTTGAGAAAATCCCGGATTTGTTGGTGATCCTTTTTTGTCCTTGTGGTAATTATCGTCTTGCTTATATTTATGTTGTGGATTTTGTATTCTACCTGTAATCCCTTCAGGTGTTTACTAAGCTCCGCTACATTTAATTTGTAGCAGATAATCGGCGGCATTATTGTTTGTTTTGGCTGTTGTTGTTGCACATTTGCTGAGGTGGAAGGTGTAGCTGATGAAGGTGTTGTTGGGAGAATAGTTGGTTGTTGTTTTGTTGTTGGTGGTTTGGATATGGTTGGTTTTGTTGTTGTTGTAGCAGCTGCTGCTGGAACGGGTGTTGGTGGAGGGCTATCGGATTTTTTCCGCTTTTTAGCTGGTACATTCCGAAATTAATCTTCCTGTAATGGGGGAATTTCTTCGTCCTCGCTCGAAGAAATCTCTGTCTCCGACTCTGCTGGAGAATCTGATTCAGATTCTGAATCCTCATCTGGAAGATCGGCGACCTCCATTGATTCCTCTTCGTCCTCGTCTTCTTCGGCTGCGGGCTGGTCGATGTAGAGCTCATCAACAATGGTGAGTTTCTCGTGTAGCGAGGCAAGGAACGCATTTCCATGCTCTGCTACTCCTGACTTGATTTTTTCTACGAGGCTGGACAGCGCCAAGTTGACGTCATCCTTCCTCTTTTCTTTCTTCCCCATTTGGTGTTGGGTATCACTTACTGTCTCTTTTTCAATTGTTTCTTGTTTTATTTTTCGTTGGCACTTAATCACTTTCACTGATATGATAATAATCACTTCAGCACAGGTAGCACCTTTTCGGGTTCGAACAGGTAGGTAAAACCTAACACTGTTGTTTTTATTGGGTAATAAAAGTTGGTGGTTTTGGAAATATGTACGTTTTGCAAGAGCACTACCGCACACTTCGGTTGTCGACTGATGTCTGTGAATGAATGAATGCGACAATTCAGAAAAATACCACTTCTTATATACACTTTGTCGAAGACATTTCGAATTGAAAATATTTTTGACAACCAATCAAAACTCTTGCAGGATATATTTTACACAACTTCCCTCTCCGTGATTCTCATGATTTCTTGCATCTTACAGATGGATTTCTGTGTGAATTCAATGGATTTTAAATGTACATTACTTCTATTTTAACACGCAATTGTTTAGTAAATAATGTTGAATAGATGCTCTTACCATTGAAAAATAATAGCATTCCTCCCAATAAAAGAGAAAAAAGTTCATAAAATGGACAGAATTTGTATACATTTGATTAAAGCAGACCGCAAATCATGCGAGTAAATGGAGTTCATATTTGGAATTATTCGCTTATTTAGTGGAAAAACCAGTTTAAATCCTAAGATTCCGCGAACGGGCTACATAGACCCGACATGATGCGCATAAATTCGCCTTATCTTTTCAATTCGGCGCTTATTTGCTTGTGTTTATGGCGCCTGCCAGACAACCAGCATATACCCTTAGCGGAGCAACGAAGTTGCGTGAGCGTGCTAAACCCTGCGGAAAGATAGGTGAAACCCTAAGATCCCGCGAAGCGGGCCACACAGAACGAACATTATGCGAATATATGGTTATAATCTTTAGAATTTGGCGCTAATTTCAGTGTTTATTGCGCCTGTTTAACATTTCTTCGACGTTAAGACGCAATTATCTTGGAAATAATCTGATCTCAATAGTGCAATAGTTGTCTATTCAAAGGAAGATTGACACTATTCCTCACAGTAAAAGATGAAAATGATGCGAATATATGGACATTATCTTTGGAGTTGAGCGCTAATATCATAGTGCTTATGGAGCCTGCCAGGCATAAAGCATATACCCTTAGCGGAGCAACGGATTTGCGTGAGCGTGCTAAACCCTGCGGAAAGATAGTTTAAATTCTAAGATCCCGCGAAGCGGGCCACCCAGAACGAAAATGATGCGAATAATTATCTTACAATTGGGGGCTTATTTGTTTGTGTTTATGGCGCCTGCCAGACAGCCAGCTTATACCCTTAGCGGAGCAACGAAGTTGCGTGAGCGTGCTAAACCCTGCGGAGAGATAGTTTAAATCCTAAGAACCCGCGAAGCGGGCCACCTAGGCAAAAATGATTACTAAAAGGATTTCCATCTTCATTATTTTCAGAGTTTCGAATAGAAAAAAAGGATGAAAGGATGAAACAAACGAAACAAAAAAAGTGTATATAAACAATGCAAATAAGCGCCGAATTGAAAAGATAAGGCGAATTTATGCGCATCATGTCGGGTCTATGTAGCCCGCTCGCGGAATCTTAGGATTTAAACTGGTTTTTCCACTAAATAAACGAATAATTCCAAATATGAACTCCTTTTAATCGCATGATTTGCGGTCTGCTTTAATCAAATGTATACAAATTCTTTCCATTTTATGAACTTTTTTCTCTTTTATTGGGAGGAATGCTATTATTTTTCAATGGTAAGAGCATCTATTCAACACATGTACTATCCGCACTTGGGCTATGGTTATTTCCTAAACAATTGCGTGTTAAAATAGAAGTAATGTACATTTAAAATCCATTGAATTCACACAGAAATCCATCTGTAAGATGCAAGAAATCATGAGAATCACGGAGAGGGAAGTTGTGTAAAATATATCCTGCAAGAGTTTTGATTGGTTGTCAAAAATATTATCAATTCGAAATTTCTTCGACAAACTGTATATAAGAAGTGGTATTTTTCTGAATTGTCGCATTCTTCGACGATGCCTGGAGCAGTGCGGTTGCTCCCAAAACAGTGCAAGTGAAGTGATTTTGTGTATTGGGTTCTATGAACCAAAATCGTTCTTTTTAGGACGACTAAATATTCAATGAGAGATATTGACCAATTTCAATTTAGGAGGGGAAATGAGGGGTAGAGGTGGATATGGTAAATAAATCGGTTCTTTTTAGGACGACCAAACAATTTTTAAGAGATTTTACACGTTTTAAAAAAAAAAAGAGGGGAAGAGGTGAGTGTGGTGAATAACTACTTCACGCCATTTTCGAAGCCACAAAATATTTTCTATAAGAGTTTTGATTGGTTTACTTCAATTTCCAAAATCACAGAAAAGAGATTTCTTAAGGGGAATTTCATATTTCCCCATGACATGCGGGCTTTTGTGGTGCGGGCTTTTGTGGTGCGGGCTTTTGTGATGCGGGCTTTTGATATGCGGGCATTCGTGTGCGGGCTTTTGATATGCGGGCAAACGGACCCAACCCGGTGGGATCCCACGAAAAGGGCCCAACTACCAAACAAAATTTTTTTTTTGTAAATACAGCGTTTCTGGGGCAAACACCAGAAAAAGTGTAAAAGTGAAGTGAAAAGCGTCTCTGGGGCAAACATCAGAGTAAGGAAAAGGGTGAAAAGGTGTTGAAAAAAAAAAGTGAAGTCCCAAGAATATAAGACCTGGCGAACTCCTAATAGTGGACGCGGAGGCTAAGTTCGGGCAGTGACAAAGACCAGGAGACCACCATCTTTAGGGCGCAGGCCGCTTACCTGGCAATCGAAATAGCAGCAGCAGCAGTGAAATAACAACAGCAGCAGCAGCAACTAAACAACAGCAAAACAACAGCAGCAGCAGTATAAATACTAACCGTTTTTTACATATACATATACATACACGATTCTAAACACTATTAAATTTTTGGTTACATTCTTTTTACGCTGCTAAATTTTTTCTGATATCCACCATTATTACCCGAAAGCAAGCTGCTATAGCGCAGCTTTTCCAAATCCTTCCTTTCCACATACAAAACGATCATTCGAGTACCGGCATCAGTATGTCAGAGTACAATCAGAGTACAAAGTAGGTCTTAACGACATCTATAACATCGTCCCGGCTTTCAGCGGAAATCCGGATGATCTAAACAAATTTATAGCATGTGGCAACATTTTATTTACATCCGTTAAAACCGATACAGACCATAAGTTATTTTTGGAAGTGGTGAAAACACGACTTCAAGGACCAGCATTCGAGCTAGTCCAGCTTAAATCTTTTAACAAATGGAGTGATCTGGTATCGGAATTGGAAAGCCAATTCAGGGAAGAAAAATCTCGATCTTCAGCACAGAACGAACTACTTAGTACTAAACAAAAGCCAGCGGAAACCGTCAAGGAGTTTGGTGATCGCATAAACCGACTTCTAACCTCCTTGAACACCGCCACTTTTGCAAGCACCGGTGACGAAGCTGTGCGAAGATTCTTGGCCAACGAGAATGACAAATTAGCCATCCAGGTTTTCGAGGACGGTCTCCAAAACCAAAACTTGAAGTTCATGGTTCAAGCGCACGGGGAAAATAACCTACGGAAAGGCATTGCATATGCCGAAGAACATTCAGTTCGCCTCGAACGAACTACGGTACCCCAGTCCTCTAGTAGAAAACCCTACGCATTAAAATATACCCCTCCACTAATAATATGCCAAACCTGTAACAAGGCCGGACACACATCTGTCACCTGTTACAAAAATCGAAATACTGTTCATACACCCCGTTCCATTTGTCATACCTGCAACAAGGTAGGACACACATCGGCGAATTGCTTCAGGAACACCAACATTCCCAACTTTGCTCCACAGGGAATTAAAAGGGAAATACAGTACCTAAGGTGTGGATACTGCAAACGACCGAACCATCATCAAGACGAATGCAGAACACGATTGGCACAAATTGGAGCTCTTCCCCAACAAATAACACAAAACCCCACACAGAGAAACACTTCCCGGATTAACCGGCATAATATAAACCAAGGCAATCACGATGTCAGGCACCACTCCGTGAGAGAAGAAGTAAACCAAAACTCTTCACGCCAAAACAATGAGGGAAATGGTTTGACTCGGGGAGAAGGCGTCGACAGTCTGTCCCGAGTACAAACACATGCCGACATCCACCGAACACAAAACTAAATCTAAAACTCTTCGTATCATTTTGTTCCGAGTATAGGGAACCAGTGATACGAATAAAATTCAAACCTTTAAAAAGGGAAGCAGCCGCTTTCCTGATAGACACAGGGGCTGACATTAGCATAATAAAGTCTTCAAAAACAGAAATCGAACCCTTAGCTAAAAATCATTGTACCATATCCACAATAGCAGGGGAATCGATTAACACTTCAGGAGAAATTTTAGGAACTCTCGAGCTTAGGTCGGAAGAATACACTACCTTCCTAGAGCATCCATTTCAGGTAATACCTAACCACTTAAATTTAAAATACGATGGCATAATTGGTAACGATTTTTTGAATAAGTTCAAATGCCATATTGATTATAATAAACAACAAGTCGAAATTAAAACCACAGGTATAACCGAGAACAGTGACTTAATCTCAAGCAGAGGCACCCAGAAAAACATTGACCATTCGGATTTTGACGATTCCACAAATAACCCCGACAGCCAACTTAGCATCGGTAAGGAACGCATGCAATCTGAATGGGAACCAATACAGGATACCGTCAGTCTACGGACCGGATCAGGTGGCTCACCGAATCAATACTTGGGACAAGCCACTACGAGATTACTCACTCCCAAACGGTCACATAACCCTAAGAATATAATCCCAGGAGCGTAAGACTAAGTTAACGAGGAACTTAGCAAACAGTAAGACTGAGGAGAAACAAAACCCAGCCGAGCGTAAGACTAAGTCAACGAGGAACTTAGCAAACAGTAAGACTGAGGAGAAACAAAACCCAGCGGAATATAAGACTAAGTCAACGAGGAACTTAGCAATCAGTAAGACTGAGGAAAGACAAATCCCAGCTAACTTCAAGACTGAAGTAAGCTGCGGAACTCAAAACAATATGATCTTGACGGAAACTATCATTCTGAAAACTAGATCACAACAATTAGTAGAGATTCCATTCCCTGAACCAAGTACCGACTTAGTAATTCATAAAAAACAAATTGTTCCAGGCATATATCTCGGTGAAAGCCTAACTAGACCCAAGGACTCCAAAATAAAAGTATTAATGATAAATACCTTGGATAGAGTACACAAGCTTAACGCCGCGGATATCAGCTTTGAATGGGGCACGCTAAAAAATTTTAATATAGTTTCCAATAAAACAAGTAACAGAATAAGAGGCAGACTAGACAAACTAAGATCAGTTATAGACCTCAACCATTGTAACGCTGAAGAAAAAGAATCAGTTCACCAAATTTGCAGGGAATTCAACGATTTATTCTTCCTCGAAGGAGATAAACTTACTGTCACAGAAGCCTTAAACCACAAAAATATAACAGATAAAAACAAACCACCCTTATACGTAAAACCATATAGACTCCCTGACGCACACAGAAGCGAGATTCATGGACAAGTTAATGACATGCTACAGGATGGTATAATCCAGCCTAGTGCAAGCTCATGGAACTCCCCCTTGCTCCAGGTTCCATTTGTAACGCTGAAGAAAAAGAATCAGTTCACCAAATTTGCAGGGAATTCAACGATTTATTCTTCCTCGAAGGAGATAAACTTACTGTCACAGAAGCCTTAAACCACAAAAATATAACAGATAAAAACAAACCACCCTTATACGTAAAACCATATAGACTCCCTGACGCACACAGAAGCGAGATCCATGGACAAGTTAATGACATGCTACAGGATGGTATAATCCAGCCTAGTGAAAGCCCATGGAACTCCCCCTTGCTCCTGGTTCCATTTGTAACGCTGAAGAAAAAGAATCAGTTCACCAAATTTGCAGGGAATTCAACGATTTATTCTTCCTCGAAGGAGATAAACTTACTGTCACAGAAGCCTTAAACCACAAAAATATAACAGATAAAAACAAACCACCCTTATACGTAAAACCATATAGACTCCCTGACGCACACAGAAGCGAGATCCATGGATAAGTTAATGACATGCTACAGGATGGTAGAATCCAGCCTAGTGCAAGCCCATGGAACTCCCCCATGCTCCTGGTTCTCAAGAAACCAGATAAAGAAGGCAACAAGCGTTGGCGTGTCGTTGTAGATTTTCGTCGGCTTAACGAGTTAACGGTCGCTGTTGCATACCCTCTTCCAAACATTACAGATATACTGGACCAACTTGGCAGAGCAAAGTATTTCAGCACCCTCGATTTGGCTAATGGTTTTCACCAAATTCGCATGGACGAAGAGGATAAGTGCAAAACAGCATTCCCCCAGTACCCCATATGGACACTACCAATATAACCGTATGCCATTTGGCCTGAGAAACGCCCCCGCAACTTTTCAGCGTCTGATGAACACAGTATTGATCGGTCTTCAAGGATTCGATTGCTTTGTGTACGTCGACGATATCGTCCTATACGGATATGATTTGAAAGACCACAATACCAAACTGGTACGAGTCTTTGACCGATTACGCCAAAACAATTTGAAACTCCAGCCCGATAAGTGCAACTTCTTGAAAAAGGAATTAATGTATTTGGGTCACATAATCACTGAACACGGTCTAAAACCAGACCCGGAAAAAATAAAGGCAGCAAAAACATTTCCAGTACCTAAATCGGTAAAAGGAATAAAATCATTTTTAGGCTTCGTAGGTTACTATAGAAGATTTATTAACAATTTCTCCACAATAGCAAAACCTCTGACTAAACTATTGAGAAAAAACATTGAATTCAAGTGGGATGCTTTCTGTGACGAAGCATTCCAAACACTCAAAAATCAATTAATAAATCCTCCCATTTTATCATAGCCCAACTTCAGTAAGGAATTTATAGTAACCACGGACGCCAGCGATATCGGATTAGGTGCAATCCTATCACAAGGCATTATCGGTCAAGATAAACCGATATGCTTCGCTAGCAGAACTTTGAACGACGCCGAAACTCGGTATAGTACAAAGGAAAAAGAATTGTTGGCCATTATCTTCGCCGTTAAACAATTCCGTCCTTATATCTACGGTCGTAAGTTCAAAATATGTACCGATCATAAGCCACTACAATGGCTAATGAACCTTTAAGATCCAACATCGAGACTGGCTCGTTGGAGAATACTACTAGACGAATATGAGTACACAATAGTCTATAAAGCAGGGAAAAATAATGCAAATGCCGACGCGTTAAGTCGCATACCCAAGGAACAAGAAGACGTGGTAGAACCTAGAAACAAAAATAGTATACACGTAACTACCCGAAGTCAAAATAAAAATAGGGAACTTCCGCAAGAAATATGCCCAAACCCTCCAGTTCTACAGGTTCTTTCTAGTTTTTCCCTTGTCGAAAAGACAGGATCAATTTTCGTTGACAAGGAAAACCAATTCAAGATAATAATATTGCCCCTAATCGATTCACCAGAAGAAGAAAGACTAAGAGAAAAGTGTCCCCAATTTACAAAACCTCCTATAGGAAAAAGCAATATGGTTGAGCTAGATAACCAAGCCCCCATCTATGTGGCAACCCTACCAATACCAGTCAGAAGCTCAACGGATCGAAGAATCATTAAAGCTTGTCTACACGACATCAAAGAAACATGCTTCAAACAATGTTTTAAAAATATCGGTTTCTCTCTACCCACTATAGTGCACGAAGACAAAACAGTGTTCAAAAAACTTCTAGAAGAAACATTTGAGACCCTCGATATAGAAGTTTACATTTTTATTAACGAAATAATCCTTCTAACGGACCCCAAAACTATCCAAGAGTTACTCTCTGAGTACCACGACTCACCATTCGGTGGACACCAAGGAACCACCCGTACTCTAAAGAGAATCAAATCTAAATATTTTTGGCCCACAATGACAGCAGACATAACCGAATACGTCCGAAAATGTGCCTCCTTCCAATTAAACAAAAGCAGACGAAATCCACCAGTGCCCATGAGAATCACAACGACAAGTTCAAGGCCATTTGAAAGAGTAGCACTAAATATAGTTTGACCTTTGCCAACAAGCTATGGTAATCATAAATACCTGCTAACCTTTCAAGATGATCTAACTAAATACTCGGAAGCGTATGCGTTACCTAATGCAGAAGCTCCGACGGTTGCAAGAACTTTCGTTGAAAACATAATATGTCGACATGGTGTGAGGAATGCCAGTGTCCGTTTTACTCCACATTCCCATTCTATTCTTAATCGTTCACTTCTTAAATATTCGATCACCGCATTAACGATACTACATAGCTTCAAACCGTTTAACAACCTATTAAAATAACATGACCCATTAAAAACATTGTAACTCGATTAGCCTGGCGCAAGCCACCACGCTTCGGACGATCAACTCTCACAAAAGAAAAAAAGAAACAAACAATTGCCAATACATGCACTGCTTGCTATGCAAACCAACCCCGCATGCACGGCTATGGGAAGCATATCATATAGCACCCAGCACGATGCAGCCGGTTAGCAACCTTGAACAGTGTATTTCAAGTGCACTGGGCATTTATCAATGAGTTGGAGATCGCATTACCGAGACCTGAAATGTTGTGGATGCATGAATGCATGTACAACACAAAGGGGAGCGAAGTACAGTTCAAAGTACTGGTGCGCTGACCAAGCTTAATTGCGAATAATAATTTAATGAATATGGGGACATTGCCCCTCGGGAATATACTAGGGTTATGAAGTTATGTAGATCGCGCGTATTATATGATGACGCTGCGGTTATCGAATATCGAAGGGAGGACATTGATTCATCGAATGTGGATCAATTACAATAATTTTATGTATAAATAGGGAACCCAAATTATTAATAAAGTTGTACTTTTGTTACCACACTAAGATAAAGACGTGTCTTTTATTTGTCCACTGAAGGAGCGTTCGCTTCAAGGGCGATAGAAAATACATCCTATCCCACTCCCATAACTTCGCTTGCCTAGTTTAGCAGCTCTGCTGCTGGCGAGTTTAGACGTTGGCTCTATAGCCGAGTCTAAGAAGGGGAATCGACAGTTTCCATAAGAAGATAGGACTTACTCTCCACAGACACTCTTGCTGGACCGCGAACCATTACATGGCGACCGTGACAGGACTGGGAGTCAGAAGAAGATTGGCCCATGTCAGTAAGACACCCCGTCCCACCGAACGAAACGAAGACCTCGCGGCAGCAACCGTGCCAAACGTAGATGCGGCAAATATCATTGCTTTAGCCGCAGTCCACGTAGAGAAGGCTACGGCCCTGCTCAAGTCCAGTGGCGAACTCTTACCGGAATTGTCCAAACAGTCGATCCTTGGCCAAGGACCCATAAAAATAAGTTAAAATAATAAGGAATAAATAAAATATTGTTTAACTTCGATGTAACGTAAAAATAAGTAATAAAAATAAGTTAAAATAATAAGGAATAAATAAAATATTGTTTAACTTCGATGTAACGTAAAAATAAGTAATAATAATAAGTTAAAATAATAAGGAATAAATAAAACATTGTTTTGATGTAATGTAATAATAAGTAATAATAATAAGAAACAGTAATAATAAGTAATAAATAAAGTATTGTTAAACTTTATAGTAATAATAAGTAACAAATAAAGTATTGTTAAACTTTATAGTAATAATAAGTAACAAAAAAAAAAAAAAAGTATTGTTAAACTTTATAGTAATAATAAGTAACCATAGTAATAAGTAATAAATAAAGTATTGTTAAACCTTATAGTAATCATAACAATAATAATAAGTAATAAATAAAGTACTGTTAAGCTTTAACGTAATAATAAATTATGTAATGTAATAATAAGTAAGAATAATAATAAGTAAAGTATTGTTTAACTTTAACATAGTAAGTAAATTATAAAAGAAAACAAAAAATTTTTATTGTTAAACTTTAATGTACTAATAATAAGCAATTTGTAAACTTCAAGAACTAGGTTAAGATAATAATAACTAATATCTGTTAACCCAAAAAAAAATGTATGTAGATAAATTACTAATTCCTCAAAATGTTCAAACGACACGGTAAAAGAAGAATTCTCGCCAAGCCGACAATTCTCCTTTTTCCCCCAGAAGGGTGGTGTGAGGAATGCCAGTGTCCGTTTAACTCCACATTCCCATTCTATTCTTAATCGTTCACTTCCTAAATATTCGATCACCGCATTAACGATACTACATAGCTTCAAACCGTTTAACAACCTATTAAAATAACATGACCCATTAAAAACATTGTAACTCGATTAGCCTGGCGCAAGCCACCACGCTTCGGACGATCAACTCTCACAAAAGAAAAAAAGAAACAAACAATTGCCAATACATGCACTGCTTGCTATGCAAACCAACCCCGCATGCACGGCTATGGGAAGCATATCATATAGCACCCAGCACGATGCAGCCGGTTAGCAACCTTGAACAGTGTATTTCAAGTGCACTGGGCATTTATCAATGAGTTGGAGATCGCATTACCGAGACCTGAAATGTTGTGGATGCATGAATGCATGTACAACACAAAGGGGAGCGAAGTACAGTTCAAAGTACTGGTGCGCTGACCAAGCTTAATAGCGAATAATAATTTAATGAATATGGGGACATTGCCCCTCGGGAATATACTAGGGTTATGAAGTTATGTAGATCGCGCGTATTATATGATGACGCTGCGGTTATCGAATATCGAAGGGAGGACATTGATTCATCGAATGTGGATCAATTACAATAATTTTATGTATAAATAGGGAACCCAAATTATTAATAAAGTTGTACTTTTGTTACCACACTAAGATAAAGACGTGTCTTTTATTTGTCCACTGAAGGAGCGTTCGCTTCAAGGGCGATAGAAAATACATCCTATCCCACTCCCATAACTTCGCTTGCCTAGTTTAGCAGCTCTGCTGCTGGCGAGTTTAGACGTTGGCTCTATAGCCGAGTCTAAGAAGGGGAATCGACAGTTTCCATAAGAAGATAGGACTTACTCTCCACAGACACTCTTGCTGGACCGCGAACCATTACATGGCGACCGTGACAGGACTGGGAGTCAGAAGAAGATTGGCCCATGTCAGTAAGACACCCCGTCCCACCGAACGAAACGAAGACCTCGCGGCAGCAACCGTCCCAAACGTAGATGCGGCAAATATCATTGCTTTAGCCGCAGTCCACGTAGAGAAGGCTACGGCCCTGCTCAAGTCCAGTGGCGAACTCTTACCGGAATTGTCCAAACAGTCGATCCTTGGCCAAGGACCCATAAAAATAAGTTAAAATAATAAGGAATAAATAAAATATTGTTTAACTTCGATGTAACGTAAAAATAAGTAATAAAAATAAGTTAAAATAATAAGGAATAAATAAAATATTGTTTAACTTCGATGTAACGTAAAAATAAGTAATAATAATAAGTTAAAATAATAAGGAATAAATAAAACATTGTTTTGATGTAATGTAATAATAATAAGAAACAGTAATAATAAGTAATAAATAAAGTATTGTTAAACTTTATAGTAATAATAAGTAACAAATAAAGTATTGTTAAACTTTATAGTAATAATAAGTAACAAAAAAAAAAAAAAAGTATTGTTAAACTTTATAGTAATAATAAGTAACCATAGTAATAAGTAATAAATAAAGTATTGTTAAACCTTATAGTAATCATAACAATAATAATAAGTAATAAATAAAGTACTGTTAAGCTTTAACGTAATAATAAATTATGTAATGTAATAATAAGTAAGAATAATAATAAGTAAAGTATTGTTTAACTTTAACATAGTAAGTAAATTATAAAAGAAAACAAAAAATTTTTATTGTTAAACTTTAATGTACTAATAATAAGCAATTTGTAAACTTCAAGAACTAGGTTAAGATAATAATAACTAATATCTGTTAACCCAAAAAAAAATGTATGTAGATAAATTACTAATTCCTCAAAATGTTCAAACGACACGGTAAAAGAAGAATTCTCGCCAAGCCGACAATTCTCCTTTTTCCCCCAGAAGGGTGGTGTGAGGAATGCCAGTGTCCGTTTAACTCCACATTCCCATTCTATTCTTAATCGTTCACTTCCTAAATATTCGATCACCGCATTAACGATACTACATAGCTTCAAACCGTTTAACAACCTATTAAAATAACATGACCCATTAAAAACATTGTAACTCGATTAGCCTGGCGCAAGCCACCACGCTTCGGACGATCAACTCTCACAAAAGAAAAAAAGAAACAAACAATTGCCAATACATGCACTGCTTGCTATGCAAACCAACCCCGCATGCACGGCTATGGGAAGCATATCATATAGCACCCAGCACGATGCAGCCGGTTAGCAACCTTGAACAGTGTATTTCAAGTGCACTGGGCATTTATCAATGAGTTGGAGATCGCATTACCGAGACCTGAAATGTTGTGGATGCATGAATGCATGTACAACACAAAGGGGAGCGAAGTACAGTTCAAAGTACTGGTGCGCTGACCAAGCTTAATTGCGAATAATAATTTAATGAATATGGGGACATTGCCCCTCGGGAATATACTAGGGTTATGAAGTTATGTAGATCGCGCGTATTATATGATGACGCTGCGGTTATCGAATATCGAAGGGAGGACATTGATTCATCGAATGTGGATCAATTACAATAATTTTATGTATAAATAGGGAACCCAAATTATTAATAAAGTTGTACTTTTGTTACCACACTAAGATAAAGACGTGTCTTTTATTTGTCCACTGAAGGAGCGTTCGCTTCAAGGGCGATAGAAAATACATCCTATCCCACTCCCATAACTTCGCTTGCCTAGTTTAGCAGCTCTGCTGCTGGCGAGTTTAGACGTTGGCTCTATAGCCGAGTCTAAGAAGGGGAATCGACAGTTTCCATAAGAAGATAGGACTTACTCTCCACAGACACTCTTGCTGGACCGCGAACCATTACAATGGCATTCCATTCTCACTACTGACGGACCAAGGTGCAAATTTCTTGAGCAAAATGTTCTAAGAGGTGTGTTCACTCATGAAAATCAAGAAACTGAACACAACTCCATATCACCCCCAAACAAATGGAGCACTAGAGCGTAGTCACAGAACCCTAGTTGAGTATTTGCGACATTACGTCAACCACGATCCTCTTACGTGGGACACATGGACTCCTTACGCAATGTTCGTGTATAACACCACCCCACATTCAAGTACAGGCTTCACGCCATATGAATTGCTATACGGTTATCCAGCCAACGTGCCAAGTAAACTCTCACAGCAACCAAAAGTTTCATACAACTATGAAAACTATGCAAACGAATTAAACGCGCGATTACAACATGGATACCAAGCAGCAAAGGAAATATTACAAACGAAAAAGGAAAACTCGAAAAATTATTTTGACAAAAAAGAAAACCCAAAAGTATTCAATATCGGTGATAAAGTCCTATTAAAAAATAATGCCAGGAAAAACAAACTGTCCCCACTATGGGAAGGACCGTTTTTAAATAGTCAAAATCTTATCCAATGAAAATACTATGATCCAAATAGGGAAAAAGACGAAAGTCATTCACAATAACAACTTGCAATCCTACCACGAATAGGGAAAAACATCCCTCAAGTACACCAACCACATAGATGGCTATTCTCGTCCCTTGAACCATACATTACGAATGATATCTGTCAAGATGCTATGACCACCTATACCCTTCAGGAACCCGCTATAATAGAACTAACAGGCGATTGTTACTTGAAGTCAAAAGACTTCACTCTACACGCATATAATGAAAAATCATCATTCATTAACAATTTTTACATTCCTCCTCTTAATATTTCCAAATTCCTAACCAACTCCTCCATTGATTTCCTAAAGTTCACAGAAAAAACAGCAGTCGTAAGATTTTCAAGCCAAAATGAGCTAGAAATTGTTTCCCAAAAATTAAATGCTATAAAGAAGGAAGAATCAAAACCACTAAATTCTCTAGATGAACACAATGTTCACCATTATATATTAATATACATCATAATAATAACCATAATAATCTTAGTAACATACAAACGATGCAAATCATACAAAATCAAAAATGAGCCTAAGACAAAAAAAACTGTAAATAATGAAACCACTAGGGAAACCCCTACTATAACTTTTGCCTCATCCACTGACTAATTATACATATAAAACATAAGATTTTTTTTTCATAAAATATTGTTAAATGCAAAATAGCCCATAGACTAATATTGTACAATTTAGAAAAAAAACCCATTATTAAGAGAAATAAAATATGTAAATTACGCATACCATCTTACAAATTAAGGAAATCAAAAACATAATTGTTAGAACATAAGACATATATCTATAGACAAATATTGTACCACTAAGTAAATACTAAAAACTTTCAAGAAAATTAACCTCTTCAAGGTAATTTTCTTTTTATTAGGGGGATGGGATGTAGTATTCCACACTACACACACTAAACCTCCCTCTAAATACCTAAATATGAACCTAAATATGTAAATATCTTCTCTTTTCCATTCATAAAACGAAATATCAAATTCCATTCCCAAAGCGCCACACAAAAAAATGCACTTCCTATAATTCAAATGCAACTAAACACCGGGAATACCCCGCAGTGAATTAATAACAAAGAAACACCGCCTCTTCATATCTTACAATCGCACAACCACACAAACAAATAGATACCATTCATCGAAACTTGACGCCATGCAAACCCACAGCCATTGGTCATCGTTGCATGTATCTAGAACAAAAGTCTTGCTGTGACGCAACGATGACGGATATAGATACACCAGCAATTAATGGACTGTTTAATGGATAGCATATGGCACGCGCATTGCACTTGAGTCAGCACGAAAGGCCAGCGCGCCCGTGTCAAAGGCAAATGCATCCAAAGTAGAACAATGCAATGTGTACTGTTGGTGGTCTTGCGAAATACGCAGGATATGAAGAGTACACATATTTTTTGTGTCAAATGACAACGCACTAATTTGTGATGATCTTACAGGAAGTTGTTTGTGCATAGTGGGGATGGAAACCTACTAAAAAATGGTATAAAAGACGTAGGATGGAAATGAGAAGATATAGAGAGAGCTAACCAATCAAAGCAGATAGATCGCAGCCACGCAAAGACAGCGGGTCTATTCTGACAATAAAATAAATATAAATAAATAACCAAATAAAGAAGCACTGAGTCGCAGCCACGCAAAGACAGCGGGTCTATTCTGACAATAAAATAAATATAAATAAATAACCAAATAAAGAAGCACTGAGTCGCAGCCACGCAAAGACAGCGGGCTCTGTTGCAACAAAATCAAACGATTATCTTTTATTTTAAAACTCTCTCTCTCCGCCTGACACTCTTCTCTCCCTTAACGGAGAAAGCACGGTGACCTAGGCGTAACACAAAAAAAAAAAAAAGCCCCTAGTACCCTTAATTAATCTGCTCCTCTTCTTCTTCTATAAGATGGAGACGATACATTATATACCAAATTCAAAATGGAAGCTGTTCAATACGGTATCCCAAACCGAGATTCCCTTATGTCACGGCCTCATTAAAATTCGCAATGGATATCCAAACCTCATAGATCTGCCCTCCACACTCGCGTCTCCCATTCATGCGGTAATGCACATCGACCATGACGACCGTAGAGTACGAATAAAAGACACTCATTTTTCAAACGGAACCTACGTCAACGGAGAAAGATTGCGTCCTGACAATCCGAAAGAACTTAAATTCGGAGACTCAATAAGCTTCGGATTGCGAGAGGAAAACTTTGATCTAGATTTCTGTCCAACATACGAGTATATCCTAAAGTGCCAAACGATCCGACGCTATAATCCAGTAATCCACTCTCCACCTCATCCAACACAATACGATGATTACCACACCGATGAATCAACAGACTCGGAAACACCTTTATAGAAAAAATAATAATAATAAGAATAATAAACACAAAAACCCAAACACTCATTAAATGTATAAACCAACCTACATATAAATACTCGTATAATACATGCACTCCACCGACAACGAATATATATATATAACCACTTACAGATGTCTCCAATCATTCTCTTCCTATTAATTGGGCTATCACTCACCCATGGGAAACTGATAGTCATTCCAACCAATAACCAGGCGGGAGTTTACTTTGAAGAACTAGGCAGTGCAGAGCTATACTCTAGTGAATGAAAACTCGTCATTTACTATGACCTAACGCAACTAACTAGTGCACTGAATCACGCTACCAACCACATAGTTGAAATCAACGATTTGTGCCGCCTTCTACAGGGAAATGCCCACTTTGTTACTATTTGCAATGGCACCATAAGCGAGATGAACCACTTGCTAATGAGCCTCCAAAGCAAGTATAGCCTTCTTAATCCACAAAAACGCTACAGACGAGGTTTAATCAATATAGTTGGTACATTAAGCAAATCCTTGTTCGGCACATTAGATGAAGACGATGCGAAGCGCTATGACAAGCAAATAGAAAAGGTCAAGAGAAACGAAAACCATTTACTCAACCTTATGAGAAACCAAACCCTGATAATGGAGACTACAGAAAACATCTTTAATAAATCAGAAAAGGCCACGGAGAGCCAAATACTTGCAGTAAACGCAAGGATAGCCAATTTAAAGGAATTTATCAACAAAATCGCCAACTTAACTCAAGAGCAAGATACAATCACTGAAATAGAGTCCCTAACATCCCTTATAACATTAACCATAATTAGGTACCAAAATACGATCGACGATATTCTTGATCTAGTTACAGACGTAAAACACGGAAAAATTCATCCGGTCATAGTAACACCGGATCAATTAAAAACAGCCCTAAAACTTATCAGACCACAAATCCCAAGCAGACTAAGACTACCCCATATAGCTAATAATATCCTCTCCCTCTACCATATTTGCACGACTAGTGTCGCAATCAACGAATACAAAATAATCTACGAATTCAAAATACCTCTTACTCTTATAGACAATTTTCAAATATACAAAGTTATTCCCTTCCCTACGAAGTACCAAAACAACTTCGTATACTTGCAACCAACGGACGAGTACTTGATAATAGATTACAAGAAAGAACGTTACTCACCCCTAAACTTTAATGAACTGACTAATTGCAAAACTCAAGGCGACAAATTCCTATGCCCACTTACACATCCGCTATTCGAGACTGATAAAGCTAATCCCCAATGCGAAATTCAGCTCTTAACTGGAAGGCTAACATTCCATAAATCATGCGCGATAATACAGGCAAATCTAACAACCGTGTGGACACAATTACACCAACCACATAGATGGCTATTCTCGTCCTTTGAACCATACATTACAAATGAAATCTGTCAAGATGCCATGACCACGTATACCCTTCAGGAACCCGCTATACTAGAACTAACAGGCGATTGTTACTTGAAGTCAAAAGACTTCACTCTACACGCATACAATGAAAAATCATCATTCATTAACAATTTTTACATTCCTCCTCTTAATATTTCCAAATTCCTAACCAACTCCTCCATTGATTTCCTAAAGTTCACAGAAAAAACAGCAGTCGTAAGATTTTCAAGCCAAAATGAGCTAGAAATTGTTTCCCAAAAATTATATGCTATAAAGAAGGAAGAATCAAAACCACTAAATTCTCTAGATGAACACAATGTTCACCATTATATATTAATATACATCATAATAATAACCATAATAATCTTAGTAACATACAAACGATGCAAATCATACAAAATCAAAAATGAGCCTAAGACAAAAAAAACTGTAAATAATGAAACCACTAGCGAAACCCCTACTATAACTTTTGCCTCATCCACTGATTAATTATACATATAAAACATAAGATTTTTTTTTTCATAAAATATTGTTAAATGCAAAATAGCCCATAGACTAATATTGTACAATTTAGAAAAAAAAAACCATTATTAAGAGAAATAAAATATGTAAATTACGCATACCATCTTACAAATTAAGGAAATCAAAAACATAATTGTTAGAACTTAAGACATAATTGTTAGAACATAAGACATATATCTATAGACAAATATTGTACCACTAAGTAAATACTAAAAACTTTCAAGAAAATTAACCTCTTCAAGGTAATTTTCTTTTTATTAGGGGGATGGGATGTAGTATTCCACACTACACACACTAAACCTCCCTCTAAATACCTAAATATGAACCTAAATATGTAAATATCTTCTCTTTTCCATTCATAAAACGAAATATCAAATTCCATTCCCAAAGCGCCACACAAAAAAATGCACTTCCTATAATTCAAATGCAACTAAACACCGGGAATACCCCGCAGTGAATTAATAACAAAGAAACACCGCCTCTTCATATCTTACAATCGCACAACCACACAAACAAATAGATACCATTCATCGAAACTTGACGCCATGCAAACCCACAGCCATTGGTCATCGTTGCATGTATCTAGAACCAAAGTCTTGCTGTGACGCAACGATGACGGATATAGATACACCAGCAATTAATGGACTGTTTAATGGATAGCATATGGCACGCGCATTGCACTTGAGTCAGCACGAAAGGCCAGCGCGCCCGTGTCAAAGGCAAATGCATCCAAAGTAGAACAATGCAATGTGTACTGTTGGTGGTCTTGCGAAATACGCAGGATATGAAGAGTACACATATTTTTTGTGTCAAATGACAACGCACTAATTTGTGATGATCTTACAGGAAGTTGTTTGTGCATAGTGGGGATGGAAACCTACTAAAAAATGGTATAAAAAACGTAGGATGGAAATGAGAAGATATAGAGAGAGTTAACCAATCAAAGCAGATAGATCGCAGCCACGCAAAGACAGCGGGTCTATTCTGACAATAAAATAAATATAAATAAATAACCAAATAAAGAAGCACTGAGTCGCAGCCACGCAAAGACAGCGGGCTCTGTTGCAACAAAATCAAACGATTATCTTTTATTTTAAAACTCTCTCTCTCCGCCTGACACTCTTCTCTCCCTTAACGGAGAAAGCACGGTGACCTAGGCGTAACACAAAAAAAAAAAAAAGCCCCTAGTACCCTTAATTAATCTGCTCCTCTTCTTCTTCTATAAGATGGAGACGATACATTATATACCAAATTCAAAATGGAAGCTGTTCAATACGGTATCCCAAACCGAGATTCCCTTATGTCACGGCCTCATTAAAATTCGCAATGGATATCCAAACCTCATAGATCTGCCCTCCACACTCGCGTCTCCCATTCATGCGGTAATGCACATCGACCATGACGACCGTAGAGTACGAATAAAAGACACTCATTTTTCAAACGGAACCTACGTCAACGGAGAAAGATTGCGTCCTGACAATCCGAAAGAACTTAAATTCGGAGACTCAATAAGCTTCGGATTGCGAGAGGAAAACTTTGATCTAGATTTCTGTCCAACATACGAGTATATCCTAAAGTGCCAAACGATCCGACGCTATAATCCAGTAATCCACTCTCCACCTCATCCAACACAATACGATGATTACCACACCGATGAATCAACAGACTCGGAAACACCTTTATAGAAAAAATAATAATAATAAGAATAATAAACACAAAAACCCAAACACTCATTAAATGTATAAACCAACCTACATATAAATACTCGTATAATACATGCACTCCATTACACGTTTTTGAATTAAAAAAAAAAAAAAAAAAAAAAAAAAAAACCCCGACAACGAATATAATATAACCACTTACAGATGTCTCCAATCATTCTCTTCCTATTAATTGGGCTATCACTCACCCATGGGAAACTGATAGTCATTCCAACCAATAACCAGGCGGGAGTTTACTTTGAAGAACTAGGCAGTGCAGAGCTATACTCTAGTGAATGAAAACTCGTCATTTACTATGACCTAACGCAACTAACTAGTGCACTGAATCACGCTACCAACCACATAGTTGAAATCAACGATTTGTGCCGCCTTCTACAGGGAAATGCCCACTTTGTTACTATTTGCAATGGCACCATAAGCGAGATGAACCACTTGCTAATGAGCCTCCAAAGCAAGTATAGCCTTCTTAATCCACAAAAACGCTACAGACGAGGTTTAATCAATATAGTTGGTACATTAAGCAAATCCTTGTTCGGCACATTAGATGAAGACGATGCGAAGCGCTATGACAAGCAAATAGAAAAGGTCAAGAGAAACGAAAACCATTTACTCAACCTTATGAGAAACCAAACCCTGATAATGGAGACTACAGAAAACATCTTTTATAAATCAGAAAAGGCCACGGAGAGCCAAATACTTGCAGTAAACGCAAGGATAGCCAATTTAAAGGAATTTATCAACAAAATCGCCAACTTAACTCAAGAGCAAGATACAATCACTGAAATAGAGTCCCTAACATCCCTTATAACATTAACCATAATTAGGTACCAAAATACGATCGACGATATTCTTGATCTAGTTACAGACGTAAAACACGGAAAAATTCATCCGGTCATAGTAACACCGGATCAATTAAAAACAGCCCTAAAACTTATCAGACCACAAATCCCAAGCAGACTAAGACTACCCCATATAGCTAATAATATCCTCTCCCTCTACCATATTTGCACGACTAGTGTCGCAATCAACGAATACAAAATAATCTACGAATTCAAAATACCTCTTACTCTTATAGACAATTTTCAAATATACAAAGTTATTCCCTTCCCTACGAAGTACCAAAACAACTTCGTATACTTGCAACCAACGGACGAGTACTTGATAATAGATTACAAGAAAGAACGTTACTCACCCCTAAACTTTAATGAACTGACTAATTGCAAAACTCAAGGCGACAAATTCCTATGCCCACTTACACATCCGCTATTCGAGACTGATAAAGCTAATCCCCAATGCGAAATTCAGCTCTTAACTGGAAGGCTAACATTCCATAAATCATGCGCGATAATACAGGCAAATCTAACAACCGTGTGGACACAATTACACCAACCACATAGATGGCTATTCTCGTCCTTTGAACCATACATTACAAATGAAATCTGTCAAGATGCCATGACCACGTATACCCTTCAGGAACCCGCTATACTAGAACTAACAGGCGATTGTTACTTGAAGTCAAAAGACTTCACTCTACACGCATACAATGAAAAATCATCATTCATTAACAATTTTTACATTCCTCCTCTTAATATTTCCAAATTCCTAACCAACTCCTCCATTGATTTCCGAAAGTTCACAGAAAAAACAGCAGTCGTAAGATTTTCAAGCCAAAATGAGCTAGAAATTGTTTCCCAAAAATTAAATGCTATAAAGAAGGAAGAATCAAAACCACTAAATTCTCTAAATGAACACAATGTTCACCATTATATATTAATATACATCATAATAATAACCATAATAATCTTAGTAACATACAAACGATGCAAATCATACAAAATCAAAAATGAGCCTAAGACAAAAAAAACTGTAAATAATGAAACCACTAGGGAAACCCCTACTATAACTTTTGCCTCATCCACTGATTAATTATACATATAAAACATAAGATTTTTTTTTTCATAAAATATTGTTAAATGCAAAATAGCCCATAGACTAATATTGTACAATTTAGAAAAAAAAAACCCATTATTAAGAGAAATAAAATATGTAAATTACGCATACCATCTTACAAATTAAGGAAATCAAAAACATAATTGTTAGAACTTAAGACATAATTGTTAGAACATAAGACATATATCTATAGACAAATATTGTACCACTAAGTAAATACTAAAAACTTTCAAGAAAATTAACCTCTTCAAGGTAATTTTCTTTTTATTAGGGGGATGGGATGTAGTATTCCACACTACACACACTAAACCTCCCTCTAAATACCTAAATATGAACCTAAATATGTAAATATCTTCTCTTTTCCATTCATAAAACGAAATATCAAATTCCATTCCCAAAGCGCCACACAAAAAAATGCACTTCCTATAATTCAAATGCAACTAAACACCGGGAATACCCCGCAGTGAATTAATAACAAAGAAACACCGCCTCTTCATATCTTACAATCGCACAACCACACAAACAAATAGATACCATTCATCGAAACTTGACGCCATGCATACCCACAGCCATTGGTCATCGTTGCATGTATCTAGAACCAAAGTTTTGCTGTGACGCAACGATGACGGATATAGATACACAAACAAATAATGGACTGTTTAATGGATAGCATATGGCACGCGCATTGCACTTGAGTCAGCACGAAAGGCCAGCGCGAATTATGGGTTTGCCCACAATGTTTGTTTAAAAAAATAAATTTTATTTCCTTTCTACTTCACAATTTTATTCCAACTAAACTTATCCTAATTCTACATTTACTTTTCATCTGTCTTTGCAAAGGTGAACGTTTGCAGCGGAAACTCAGCAGACGCTGATTTATCAGTTTCGCGTTCACCCGTGCAATTCCAAGAACTATGTGTGTCTTAATATTATTTGCTTTGTAAGCTTTTTATAGTTGGCGTGTGTAGTTAGGCTGATGACCTACACCGGATGGATGTATGACGTTCCTGTTGTTGTTGTCGTTATGTTGGGCTTGTAACTCCTCCCCCCTTAGTGTAAAGCAAGGGCCAGGTAGCTTTATGGTACTCGTATCTGGACTCGAGCGTTTGGAAGAAAGTTTCCTATGGAGATGGAGAATTATTGTAAGTATGGATGCAACAGTGATTATGAGTATGATGATGTATCCATCTCTGCGTTTGGTCTCCCAGTTTAGGATTTCCACTTGTTTTTCCTGCGAAAATTTGAATTCATTTAGTTTGTTTATATTTAGTGTGGATTGTATAGTTTGCTGATATCTGGTTATATGATGCTGGAAATATATGGTTTTTGTCCCAATAGGTGTTTGGTTTATGTCTATATATGATTCCGTTGATGTTAACTTCGCAGTTCTCATAATAAACTAAGGTTGAGCCGTTCAGGATTTGGTTGAATTTGTTGCAGGTCGAGTTGATGACGGTTGGTGAAGTGTTAATGAGGAGGATGTAGTTGCTTTCTGGTTGGGTGATTGATGACGTTTCGCCGACATCGGTGATAGCGCAATTTGCTGGCTGATTCTTCATTATGTTTCCTAAGCATGTGGATTTTTCTATTGATTCTTGATGTGAAGATTCTTTACAAATAAAAATATTCTCTACTCTAGGGCATTTTAAGCCGAAATATTGTTTTCATTTAATAACATATATGGTTTTACAATTATTTCTTTTGTCTTATTTATAGGTAATGGTACTAGGTGGAAGAGGGAAAAGTTCTCTTGGGATAGGATAGGAATGCGGATGTTAAAGATGATTTTAGAGCCATTATAGTATGCTTGTAGTTCTAGCATCTCATACAGATGTTCGTTTGATTTAATTTCGATTGAATTGTTCAAAGTTTCTTGGATAAGTGTAAGTTCTTCAGGGTTAAGGATCATTTTTGGTATAATATTGATTTTGGCTAGAACAACGGCTTCGGAGATGTCGCGAATGTGGTTTGTTAGGAGATCAAGGTTGAAATTAAATTGGTTGAGGTATTGGATATGTGAAATCGTGTCAGAATTAGTACGGATAAGGTTATCCGATCGATTTTGAGAGTATTCGAGGTACGTTTTTATGAGGTTTTGTTGACGGTTAATGTGTGTAGTTATGTTTCTAAATCTTTCAATCATTTGTTCGTTTAATTTTGATTTTGGGGATACCTCGCTAAGAAGATATTCTTGTTTCCGGTTTAATATTTCTATTTCCTTATTTAGATTTGTAGCGTCTTCTGCGTCCATGTTTCCTGTTATGAATTTAATAGCAGTTACTAGTCCGTTAAAAAGTCCTCGTCTCTGTCTTACTTTTGGCGTTAGGAATTCGATTTTGGTGCGGAGATCTTCAAGTTTATGTGCAGTTATTTCTAAAGAGGGTTTAAGGTTTCTAAGGTGATTAAAGTGTGACAGGGTTTCTTCGAGTTTGTCAACGTTTGTCATGTATTCTTCTAGGTTTACTATGTGAATAATATTGTAGTATGTTTTGATCGTTTTTGCTGTACCTAGTTGCAATGGAAGTATTCCTTGCAATTTTGTGCGGCCTCGGATTTCCAATTTTTGGGCGTTTGACCAGGTAAGCCTAATAAAATGGGTTAAAGTAGTTTTTAGTGGATAAGATAGATTTGTTACTCATTAGATGGTTTTGCTAATTTCTTTTTCTTCTTAATTCTAGATTTATGGAATTTCTTATTATCTACTGTTAAAAGTGTTACTCCATTATTTGTTTTTACCTTATGTTTAGAGAATCTAGGAGTTAGTTTGTTACGTCTACATTCTTTTCTAAAGATTATTTCGTTGTTTTCTCTTTCTTTGGGTTCCTCTCTTTTTTTTTTAGTTTATCAATTCTTTTACTTGTGAATTGTTCTAATTTGTCCCTAATCATTGGGAATAGTTCTTCTTGAAATTTTGTTATTTTGGAAAGGTACTCATGTTCGTTATTGAACTTTATATTTTTATTGAATTTGTATGTTCTACCATAGAAAAGCTCATATGGGGTGAGTTGGGTGGATGAATGAATTGCATTATTGTATGTGAATATTGTTTCTGAAAAGATATCTTCGTGGTCTATTTCCATATTTTTTTCTTTAAGAGTAGCCAAGATTATTCTATATATTTCGGTAAGCGTTGAATGTAATCGTTCCACGGGTGAATTACTACTCGTTTGTTGGAATGAGGTTATGTGTAAATTAATCTGATAGCGTTTGCAAAAGTCTTTGAATAAGTTTGCGGTAAATTCAGAGCCTTGATCGCAAACAATTTTCAAGGGGATGCCGTGAAGGCTTATAAAATTTTTGAGAGATTTTAGAATTGATATACTGTTTCTGGAGTTTAGGATGTATCCTGCAGCAAATTTTGAAAATTTGTCAATTATGGTTAGTATTTGTTGATTATTGATTGTGTAAATATCAATATGGATAATATCTAGTGGTTTAAGCGGTGTTTCCGGTTTTTCGTATTTTATTTTCGGGGGGTTTCTATTATATTTCATGGTTTGACATTTGTCTTCTGTGAAGTTAGGGTCTCTAATAGTGCGGCGTTGTTTGTTCTTGAATATGATTTCTAAGGTCATGGGTGATCCTTTGTTGGATTTCTGTAAGATGACTTGAAGATTGAAGTTATTGAGTGGTCTTTCTGATATATGTATACCATCGTCAAGATTTTCAGTTGCTGAGTGGATAGTGGTACCGCTTGTGCCTTGCACTGAAAAGGTGTCGTTAAGGTTGATTTCTATGTTTTGGAAATTGTTCGGGTTATCTATTTTAATTCTGCTTTTCTGCCTTTTTTTTATATACAATCTCGTAGTCAAATTCTTCGAGTTTTAATCGCCAACGAATTAATTTCGAGTTTGGGTCTTTTAAATTCATAATCCACGTTAAAGGCTTATGATCGGTAATTATCTTGAATTTATGGCCATAAAGGTATGGCCGGAAGTACTTTGTTGCCCAAACTATTGCCAAAAGTTCTTTTTCTATTGAAGAGTAATTTATTTCTGTGGTTGTGAGTGTTCGGCTTGCATAGCAAATAGGTTTATCGCTACCAATAGGTCCTTGCGATAGAATGGCACCGATTGCAAAATTGCTTGCGTCGGTCGTCAGGTTAAATGTTTTGCTAAAGTCAGGGTATTGTAATATGGGGTCATTGGTTAAAATATTTTTACAGGTTTCAAACGTTGAATTCTTTACACAATTTGCAAAGGTGTTTTTTCTCTTCTTGGTTTAAGTGGGATGTGCGAATAAGGTTTGTTATACTGCTGTATGTAGAGGTATCTTCATAATTTATGTTAAAGTTGTTGACTTCAATATAATTGAACTCTTAACTTCTGTATGCTTCGGTTTTTAGTGGTTGTTCTACAAAAAGTGTTTGTTCCTTTGAGGCATTGTTGCAGACTTCCATTAAGCAAAACCAATTTTTGGCTTTGTATATTCCTTCTGAAACTATTAGGTCTGGTTTGACTATGGTTTTCCTAAGGAATACGTCACCGTTTTCAGTATCCACGGGAATTCTAACAATAACTTTGGTGTTAGGGGGAATAAGGTGTTTACCTGAGCTGAAATTTGGCTTGAATCTTAAAGGGATCGTTGCGAATTTGGTGACAAGGGTTTTGTTCCTTAAATCGACGTTTGCGCCTAATTGCGACAAAATGTCTAGTCCAAGTAAGCCATCGAAATAGCCGTGGAATTTGAAAATTAGGAAATTTAGTTGACCGTCTTCTTTAAATTCTATAAATGTTGGAATTGTAACTTTTTTGTTGAGTTGGTGTTCGTTAAGTATTGTGGAAATGTTAATGGGTATGCATTCTTCGTGTTTTAAGTCACGAGTGAACTCGGGATTGATGAATGAAGCTGACGCTCCAGTGTCTATTAAAAATTTTAAGGGGCGATTAAAAGGGGAAGATATATGTATATAATGGTAATATGGAACCATGTTTATTTACATCTAGGTATCCGACTGCAATGTCGGGGCAGGTAATCGAAAATTTGAATCATCTAGATCCTGCATAGCTTGAAGTGCTTGCTGATCTAGAAACTCTGGATCAGGGTTGTCGGGGTTATGATAGTACTGATCTAAGTCGGGCAAATGAGGAGGTGGTTGGTGATTAGGGGTGGTTTCAGCGTTAACATTGTGCACTTCCTCGATGAAGTAGCGGGGTGTGTTACTTCGTCTAGTTTGGTTACTAACGTTGGATTGGCTGTATGATGGGTACATGGTCGGTTGTCGTAGGTGCGACTGTGTTGATCCTAACTCCATGGGTTCGGGAGGTGGTAATGGGCGGGGGTTGTGTTGTGGGGTAACCGTTTGTTGATGTTGAGGGTTGTTCCTCGAGCTAAAAGAGTTAAAGGGAATGGGTCTTGGGTTGACTGGATTAGATCCAAATCTTGTGTTTGGGAAATTCCGCGGATAGCTGTGGGTAATTTGTTGCTGTGATTGTTGAGGAAAAGCGTAATTTTGCCTGTAATTCTGGTTTAGGATATAATTAGGTCTTGCATTCCGTTGTGTGTTCGCTGGAAAACGTGGGGAGAATTGCTTCCTCAATTGGTTCTGGGCTTGATAATTGTAGTTCATATAGAACATATTCTGTTCTTGAATACAGAAGGAAAGGGCTAATTCTAGGGTCGGTGGTTTCATCGCTCTAATGCTAGAGCCAAGAGGTTCTTTGAGACCGGCAAGGAATGTGTTCAGACACATTTCTGCAAACATATCTTTTTTTGCCTTTATTACGTTTTGGTCGTTTTCATGGATCAAGACATTGTTATTCATGGTAGCTTGAATTTCCACCACTTCGCTGTGGAATTCTTCTACCGTTTTTGCGTGCTGTTTAAGTAAATGCAGATCCCGGATTAAGGATGTTTCATTCCGTTTGTCGGAATAATGCAGTATCAAGTTGCCTTTGATATCATTCCATGCTAATGATGTCCCATACATATTAAGGATTTCGCTAGCTTGGCCTTCGATCTTGTTTCTTATTGCTCTTATTATGGTTTGGCAATAAGGAGTGCCTTCTATGCCTCTAAGGTGCATTAGAATTTCCTCTACGTTATTAATGAAGTCGTAGAGAAGACGGGGGTTTCCGTCGAAGCGGGGTAAATCCTTTACTGCATCGGGGATGCGAAGGGATTCGTAAACATCGCAATTTCGGTTGATAGCGGCGTTGGGTTCACCGTGGGGATTCATCTTATCGGATTCGAATGTGGGGTTATTTGGTTCGAGATGAATGTCGGATGGTAATGACTGATGGCTGCTAGTACTTATACAAGCTTCGCTTTGAACGTTTTCAGGGATAGAATTAAGGCTTCTAAATAATCTTGTAAATTTAGGATACGGGGACGGTGTCTTTTTAAGGGATTTTTTTCCAGAAGGCATGAAAGGTTACGGGAGTATGTAACTTTGATATTTGTTTAAAATATCAGTGATCTTATTTATAATTATATGTATTAATATGTACGATAGATTTAAAGAGAAAGAGAAAAAAAAATATATGTACTTTAAATATCCAAAAAGAAAACAAATTGTTAAGTTATATATTTTTTTTTTTAAATATTCACGTTTCAACCATTCTTTGTAATTAAAATTTACTTTAAATGTCAAAAGAGAAAACAATATTACTTAGTTTTTTTTTTTTTTTTCAATATTCACGTTTTAACTATGTTCACTTCTTAAATTAAAGAAAAATGTTATGTCTTGCTTTTACCAGAAAATTAAGAGGATTTCTCTCATTATTGATGCTTTGTCTTTTTCCAATTTTCCTTTGGATGTCGGCTGTTTCCAATATTCCTTTGGATGTCTGCTGTTTCCAATATTCCTTTGGATGTCTGCTGTTTCCAATATTCCTTTGGATGTCTGCTGTTCCAATATTCCTTTGGATGTAAGGTTCTCGATCGTAAAGAGTTAGAACTCACTGAAACTTTTTATTTCGTTGCACTATTGATAATTATTTATAACCGGTAAACCGCCGTTTATTTAATTACTTTACAATGCGATTTTTAAAGCTTCATCGATCGAACTACACGACTGCGCCAATTATGGGTTTGCCCACAATGTTTGTTTAAAAAAATAAATTTTATTTCCTTTCTACTTCACAATTTTATTCCAACTAAACTTATCCTAATTCAACATTTACTTTTCACCTGTCTTTGCAAAGGTGAACGTTTGCAGCGGAAACTCAGCAGACGCTGATTTATCAGTTTCGCGATCACCCGTGCAATTCCAAGAACTATGTGTGTCTTAATATTATTTGCTTTGTAAGCTTTTTATAGTTGGCGTGTGTAGTTAGGCTGATGACCTACACCGGATGGATGTATGACGTTTCTGTTGTTGTTGTCGTTATGTTGGGCTTGTAACTCGCGCCCGTGTCAAAGGCAAATGCATCCAAAGTAGAACAATGCAATGTGTACTGTTGGTGGTCTTGCGAAATACGCAGGATATGAAGAGTACACATATTTTTTGTGTCAAATGACAACGCACTAATTTGTGATGATCTTACAGGAAGTTGTTTGTGCATAGTGGGGATGGAAACCTACTAAAAAATGGTATAAAAGACGTAGGATGGAAATGAGAAGATATAGAGAGAGCTAACCAATCAAAGCAGATAGATCGCAGCCACGCAAAGACAGCGGGTCTATTCTGACAATAAAATAAATATAAATAAATAACCAAATAAAGAAGCACTGAGTCGCAGCCACGCAAAGACAGCGGGCTCTGTTGCAACAAAATCAAACGATTATCTTTTATTTTAAAACTCTCTCTCTCCGCCTGACACTCTTCTCTCCCTTAACGGAGAAAGCACGGTGACCTATGCGTAACACAATTAGGTTGCGCAACAAAATTATTACTGTGCCGACTTTTAATTTCAAATTGTGTGGAGGCAAGCCTGAAACATCCAAAGAATTCAAAAATTCCGTGGGATAGTTGGTGGCTTCGTTTTCATCCATCACGGAGTCGACTGATTTGTATGAATGTAACTTACCAGCTATTTGATTTTGGATGACGAAATTCAAATGATCGACATTCTTGTTTTTCGCTGCCAAAATCGCTCTTACACTCAGCCAATCATGGTCAACATAACTCTGAGCGATATTCGGGAAAACATTCATGATTAGTTCTTCCGGTGTCGTTGTAAAGTTGCAAACATTTTGTGGAAACGCAATCAGGCCGGTGTTTAAGTCTGCTGGAATCTCGCCATTGCCCATCGCCAACAATTGCCTGGAGAACTCTGCAGCGGACTTGTCATTTTGTAAAGCAACTCGCATGTTCGTTTTCAAATGCAATTTCTTTACGTATTGCCATTAAGCAGACGCCTTCAAGCAAGCATTCAATTCATCTCGGAATGACAGGCAGCGTTTGACGAAAATCGCCTGATAGCAAGATCATTGCGCCACCGAAATGTCGGTTATCATTACGTAAATCTTTCAAAGTACGATTCAGGGCCGCACATTGTGAGCCATTGTGCATTCGTCCCATATGATAATCTTACATTGCTGCAGTACTTTCGCCATCGCAGTGTTCTTTGGAATGTTGCATGTAAGTTCTTCATCCACTTGCAGATTCAGTGGCAATTTCAATGCAGAATGAGCTGTTCGACCGCCTTCTAACAAAGTAGCCGCTATCCCAGAAGAGGCGAATGCCAAGGCAATCGCAGATCTCGAACGATTCGTAGCTAAAATCAGTGAAATCAGGAATATTTTTCCAGTTCCACCGTGCGCATCAAGGAAGAATATTGCGCCATTTCCGTTATCGACTGTTTGCATTAATTCATCGTACACTTTCTTTTGTTCTTGATTCAACATTGGCACATTTGTTCGAACAGCTTGACTCAATGCGATTCGATCGAAATCCATTTCTCGCCCCAATTCTCTATTAAATGCGTCTTGCATTGGGCGATTTGGCTGTGGCATCCCCAATTTGCACAACAAATTGCCACTCATGAGCAGACACATATCCTCGATCAAAATCAAAGCTCTGTTGCGCATTTCATCTGGCATCTCCTGTTCATTATCTTATGTCACAGTGCGAATTCGATGCAAAATATCATCGGCCATATTATCCTTGTATTTATTCCACAAATCTTTAGGATTTGATGAAAAACATGTCAAAATTATGATTGCGAAGAGTGTCCTGAGTTGATTCGCAAGCGCAGAGATAGTGGCATCGGCCAACGCCATGTCCCAATAATTGTCGTTTTCAAGCAATTGCCTGCGTTGGCAGGCTTCTTGATATGTAGCACACAACACACCGTCAACAGTCCGCAGCGCTTCGAACGAAGTAGGGCCACAAACATTGACCAAAAGCATTCTCAAATAGAAGCATTCGTCGTTTTTCGGGTGAACTGTGTATATTCTACCAAGTGCATCACTTGCATAAACACCACGGAATCCGGGAACCACGTCACATTGTTTCCGCCGCTGGAACTTCTTCAACGATGCATTCCATGCCACACAGCTTCGTTTATCGCTTCGTAATTCGCCCCAATTGATAGCGAGTCACCTCATCATGCTTATCAGGAGCCTGAATGCCGAACACCGCCATATCACTACCTTTAGTCACGTATTTGCACACATATTTGATCGACTTAATTGAACAACATACGAGTACTTCAACATTTATATGAGTGTTCAATACTTTCGACAAAAACGGGCAGTATGGCACAATCCAACTATTGTCGACGACAATATTTGCTCCTCTCACCTTCATCGTGAACGTTTTTCCAGTATCCGCTGGTGATCAATGCCGATATAGCGGATATCCATCATTGCCAGTGATTGTGTCTGATACCAATGCACGTGAATAGCGTTTTGTACATTTATTTCCGGACATACACGGTGATAGTGGGTTGTGGTTACCGCATGGGCCATGAATCATATGAGTCTTGATAATATCATAAAGTTCTTGGTCAGTCTCCTGATCGGGAATCTCAGCAGAAACGATTTCATCAATTTGGTCAGGACGCAGTTTGTCGACTAACCACAAAAGCATGTGTGAATGTTTTAGTCACTGCTCCAAAAATCATGACCGATATCGGCTACATTTTCATCTGAACTTATAGCATCACGCAAGTGGATGTATTCTTCAGAGCGAAGTTTCGTTTGGTTGAATCTGATAAAGGTAAGGCGCTCTGTTTCGATCTTAACGTACATATCAACGATGTATTGCTGCAGTAAACGCCGAAATCGCAGCAAATAGTTGTCAAGCATACGAATCATGAGTCGATATGCGTAATAATTCATCGCGCTGACCTTTTTATTTGATTCCGCTCCTGTAATACAAACGAAATTTTCATATGCTATCCGAAAAAGTCTGTTAAAACAAATGTACAAACCTTTTAACGTATTAAACAATTTTATATTTATGTGGTAACCATCGTCTGCTCGCCAAAACAGTATTGGGTACTGCAGTGCGTCGTATGACGGATGGATCTCGGACACGCGCTGTAATTCGCCGTTATTTCGTCGCCTCAGTACAATATCACGTCTCCCAACTGGATCACCAACAAATATGATAGCAAATTCATCGACTGTTGGCGCATTAAATTGACGTGCATGAGCACCAGCTGGAAGTCTGTCAGCGGAAATGACAACTTGATGATCGTCTGAATGTAGATCCGTTTCCAACGCAGTTTTGAATTGGCGCACGTAAGCATTGTGCTCATGCAATACGTCTCTCATCATTTTCATTACACAGTCGCATTCAATCATCAGTCGACAACCAAAGTGTGCGGTAGTGCTCTTGCAAAACGTACATATTTCCAAAACCACCAACTTTTATTACCCAATAAAAACAACAGTGTTAGGTTTTACCTACCTGTTCGAACCCGAAAAGGTGCTACCTGTGCTGAAGTGATTATTATCATATCAGTGAAAGTGATTAAGTGCCAACGAAAAATAAAACAAGAAACAATTGAAAAAGAGACAGTAAGTGATACCCAACACCAAATGGGGAAAAAAGAAAAGAGGAAGGATGACGTCAACTTGGCGCTGTCCAGCCTCGTAGAAAAAATTAAGTCAGGAGTAGCAGAGCATGGAAATGCGTTCCTTGCCTCGCTACATCGACCAGCCCGCAGCCGAAGAAGACGAGGACGAAGAGGAATCAATGGAGGTCGCCGATCTTCCAGATGAGGATTCAGAATCTGAATCAGATTCTCCAGCAGAGTCGGAGACAGAGATTTCTTCCAGCGAGGACGAAGAAATTCCCCCATTACAGGAAGATGAATTTCGGAATGTACCAGCTAAAAAGCGGAAAAAATCCGATAGCCCTCCACCAACACCCGTTCCAGCAGTAGCTGCTACAACAACAACAAAACCAACCACATATAAACCACCAACAACAAAACAACAACCAACTATTCTCCCAACAACACCTTCATCAGCTACACCTTCCACCTCAGCAAATGTGCAACAACAACAGCCAAAACAAACAATAATGCCGCCGATTATCTGCTACAAATTAAATGTAGCGGAGCTTAGCAAACACCTGAAGGGATTACAGGTAGAATACAAAATCCACAACATAAATATAAACAAGACGATAATTACCACAAGGACAAAAAAGGATCACCAACAAATCCGGGATTTTCTCAAAAACATAAAAACGGAATACAACACGTATACCTGCAAGGAAGACAAGAAGACCCTTTTGGTTCTTAAGGGCATCCATCACAGCTATCTGGTAGACGACATAAAAGATGAGTTAATCAGCGCCGGTATACAGGTAATTGAGGTGACCCCTTATAAAACAACAAGGACTGACCGCAAGTTTAATAGCTTCGTCGTCCAAGTTGGAAAAAATAGCGACATTTCTTTTATTTTCAGCAAAAATTTATTGCTAAACCAAAAAATTTATTGGGAGAAATTCCAAACCAGTGGCATTACGCAGTGCAAAAACTGTCAGAAGTTCGGTCACGTTGCCAGCAACTGTGGTATGAAGTACAGGTGTGTCAAGTGCAAGGTCGAGCACCTACCTGGAAACTGCCCACGTAGTATCGACAACAAGAAGGACGACGCAGTATTTTGTGCTAACTGCCAGAAGAATGGACATCCAGCGAACTACAAGGGATGTCCCAAATATAAGGAGAAAGTTGCCGAGAGGCTCAAAAACTCGCAAAAGAAGAAGGAACAACGTCAGTTCGCCGTCAACTCAGCATCGAAAGCGATTAAAGCTGGTCTGAGTTTTGCAGATGTCGCAGCTTTAGGGAGGACAGTGAAACCACAAGGCAATCCAACAACGAAACCAGTGGTCACCAAGCCAGCAGCAAAACCAAGTTTCACCGGCAAGGCTACCAATAAGCCCGTGCCATCATCAACATCAAGGAACACTGTTCCTTCCGGTAAGACTTCGTCTAACATCTTTGAGGATACTGAAAGATTGTTCGGCACTGACCTTTTAACCCTTCTCCAGAAGGCAAGAAAGATTGTGCCTAGCAACTATGGCATCCTCGACGATAGGGCGAAGACAATTATACTGGGCAAACTTATTTGTGAATTATGTTCCCAATAAATTCGTTCAGTATCTTAACATATAATGTAAATTCTATCTATTCCACAGCCAAACGAAGTTCCTTAAGCTTATTTATTAAGTCTAAGAAACCCGACATTCTTCTCTTACAGGAAACAAGATTGAGCCCAAACAACCGATACAAGCCGGATGGATACAAGACATATCGGGAAGATAAGTCAAGTGACCGAAGTGGGACAGCGATCATCGTCAGAAATACCCTTAAGTGCCAAAAAATACAAATACCAGGACTGACAAGCATGGAAACAACAGCCGTTACCATCAAGTTGTCTGAGGTGGAAACTCTGCTGGTTATTTCGGTCTACAACCAATGCCAGGCGCCAAGAGGAAACATCATGCACGGTTTGACTGTTATCCACAACATGTGCAGCACACACACCTATTGTGTGATTGGAGGGGATTTCAACGCCAGACACCAGCTTTGGGGAGACGACGAAATATCACCACAAGGGACGGCAATAGTGGAGTGGCTGCATGGTAATGCACATCAACACTCCCTAGTGGTTATTTCACAACCACTAAACACCTTTCCAAGAACACCATCGATGCTGGACTTTTTCTTGGCTTCATCGAACTTCATCGTCAACATCCTACCGGACTTTCGGAATTACTCCTGCCTTGCGCACGTAAGTGATTCTGATCATTTGGCTGTAGAACTTCGGATTCGGCTGAACCATAGAATAATGGTGGAAAATCCTGCACCAGAGCTGCACATCAAATTCAACCGGATCAACTGGATCCAATACGAGTCGGACATCGAAGCAAATGTGATACTGCCAGCAATGGACGAAAACCTCGGCAACAACGAGATTGACAGAGTCATCAATCACTTTGAAGCCGTAGTTAACGCAGCTGTAGACCGACAGAAGACAACCCGAACCAGCAAAGACAGATATGGGCACCTACCTCAACACATGCAAGTAATTCATGCACACAGACAACGGCTGCGAAAAAGGCTACAGAGGATTCTCCACAGAACTTGGAACACCAACAATGACGAGTATAGAAGTGTACATTCCCAGCTGGAATGCACCAACGTCATGTTTCGTCGTGCTGTGAAACACTTCAGGGACAACGAATTCAGGCAGAGGCTGGAAGACATAAAACCAGGCCCCGACGCCTTCAAGAAAATCAACTCGCTGGTTGGAAAATCGAGGTCAATGCCTGAAACCATTGAACACGGACAAGATACTGCCACCACCGCAATTGAAAAAGCCGAAGCATTTGCCACCCACTTCGAAAAGAATTTCACGGATCGACCACCAACGCACCTTCCAGAATTCCTAGAAGTAGTGGAAGCACAAGTTCACGAGGCCACAATGTCAACCGATGTCATCACGACTTTCAATACCAGGAATCCAGCAGATGACCCAAATAGCGACGAAGTCTTCACCAACACAGAGGAGGTTGGTAACATTATCCATAGCGGCAACTCAAAGAAGTCATCCGGAACTGACCAAATTTCGAACTTTTTGCTTAAAAAGTTACCAAGCGTGGCCATCCTTCTACTGACCATCATATTCAACAACTGCATTAACAACAGCTATTTTCCGAAATCATGGAAAGTAGCGAAAGTTGTGCCAGTGCCCAAGAAGACAGATCGAACAAATGTCAATGGATACCGACCAATAGCTCTCCTGTGTTGCGTGAGTAAAATTCTGGAGTCATTGATGCTGCGAAAGATCAACCAACTGTGTGCGGAGAGAGGCATAATCCCGACGTATCAATTTGGATTCAGAGCTAGACACTCTACGATACATCCCCTACTGAAGCTTCATAGCGACGTCACCACGGGACTCAACAAAAAGGAGACAACTGTAGCCTGCTTGCTGGACATCGAGAAGGCCTTTGACAGCGTCTGGATTAAAGGACTGATCTTCAAACTAATGGAATATGGTTTTCCGCTCAATATGGTGAGACTTATTAATAATTTCCTAACAAATAGAATTTTCTTCGTACAGGTACAGAATGAGAAGTCGTCAGTCAGAAGCATCAACGCAGGTGTACCCCAAGGATCAAGACTCGGTCCGATCCTCTTTAACATCTTCACAGCTGACCAGCCAATGAATGAAGGCCGAAGCAAAACGCTTCTGTACGCAGACGACTTAGTGACCTACGCCACCTCCCTGTCTCCAGAGATAGCTGCACGAAGAGTTGAGACCCACATCAGGAATCTTTGGGACTACTATCTTAAGTGGGGACTGAAGATAACTAGCAACAAAACGGATCTTATCTGCTTCCGCAATCTTGTAACAGCGACCGGAGGACGCCGAGCATTTGCAACCCGATGCCGTAATATTAAACTGAATCTTCCAGATGATACAGTGGTTCATACCAGAACATCAACGAAATATCTGGGAATCAACTTCAGCGAAAGATTTAAATTCAACCAGCATGCTGACATTATCCTCAAAAGGGCAAACTTTGCATTGCATCTAGTGCACCCGCTTCTCAAGAAGCGCAACGGGCTTAGCAGAAAAACCAAGCTGCTCATATACAAGCAGCTCATCAGACCAGTGATAACTTATGGTTGTCCCATCTGGTTCACAATTTCACCATCAACAATGAAGAAGATCCAGCTTTTCGAAAGGAGAATACTTCGGACCTGCACAGGACTTTGGCGAAACCCGACAACTCTGAAGTACTACTCAACGAGAAGACTCTACGAGGAGGCAGGAATCGCACAGTCGATCAACAAATTTATGATGGAACTATCAGGAAGACTCATCCGAAACCTTGCAGACCACCCAAACACAGAAGTCCGGGAATTAACCCAGCAACAAATGGAACCAAGCCATCGGTATCTAAATCTTCGCGCCATCACGGATGCTAGATTTGACGACATCATCCACAACGAAGATACTCCGTTCTACGAAAAATCGGTAAGACATTACAGGGGGTGACTTACTCCCTGTAATCAACGCTAATACTATATTTTCTTTTCTTCCCAACAGGAACAATTAGCTTTTAATTAATTATAAAATATCATAAATAGATTAAGAGTAGTCATAAATATAGTTTTGTAAAACTTTTGTAAACCTAGCCATAAGAAATTCGTCGGGCCCCTTTTGTTGAGCCGACATTTTTAATTTTAGTTATAAGTCTAGATATAAGTCAATTTGTACATATTAGATTGAATAAAAATAATTTCCTAATCGAATCTAATACGTCTCTCAAACTTCTGATGATATCTTTATCCATTTTCCGATGAATTGCGCTTCGCATTTCGACTTCCTTGTCCACATTACCGATGAAATACATTTGAAGAAATTTGTGATCTTCATTTGGTGCCGGCAATAATGAACCAAAGCGATGATGAATTTGTCCTTGTATCTGTATCAATAACGACAAATTCGAAGCAGATAAAAATCTATTCACAGTATTCATATACAATGTGAACTTATTTCAAACGAATTTACCTTGAATGTAGGATTATATTGGCGATTGTCTTGAATAACTTCTGCTCCGAAAGACGTCATTTGAAAACAACCGTTATATTGTTGAGCTCTCATCAAAAATTGTCGGGATTTGAGTGTATTTTCGTAAATTAATGAGCGTAATAGCTCAGGTGGATCTAGCAAAAACGGCAATTTAATTTTTCCACTCATGCAGCATAATCCAGGTGTTTCCGATGGAAATTTCAGTGCACCACAATGCAGACATACAACAGTCATAGCACCAATCGAGGCACATGGAAGTGTGCTGTATTCAACCGTGCATTGGTATTGGAATGCTAGTCGCCGCAATTCTACATTCACGACGTTTCTTCTTCTTGGTTGGTTTTCATTTATTTGAAAGCTATGCTGATGACGATTATGTTGTTGTCTATCTCGGTCTCCAGTTCGGTCGACTGCACGTTGTTCTTGCGATATTCTTTCCCGAAGTTCCGACATACATATTCTCTCGATTGTTTATATTCCGATCTGACTGTTCGTCCTTTTTCATGAACACTCGCCATACGTTGTGCATTGCGGCTGCGACGTGAAACGTTTGACCTTCTCACTGGCGGCATGATCAAATTTGTGTTGGAATCGCCGAATTCAGTCAATGAAATAATTTAAAGAATTTAAAATAAAATAATTTTTGTCGTATTGGAAAGTCACACTAATCGTTTTTCTATCCAGTTTATTTTTTCATAGTGCTTTTCCCCATACAAACTTTCATCCCCTATTTCATCCTGTCAAAGTTTTGTTTTCGAGATAAAAAGAAGCATTCGTCCTTCCTAGGGCCCAAACGAAACCGTCAAGCTCAAAATCGTTAAAAACTAACCATTCTGTCTCGAGCAACTTACTCACTCATAGGTACTAATGCAAGGATCCTGAAAATACTTGACAAACAAAAATGAAGGATTCAAACAGTATCCAACAAATCAAAGTATCGACTCCGTTTCAAAAAGTTACTTTGTGTAACATAATAAACATAAACAAACTTATTAGGTATATTTAAAAAAAAAAATCAAAATTGTTGACAACAACAATTTGCTTGGCAAATAATTAAAATAATTGACAACAACAATTGCTTTTAAAATTTTAAATATTTTTTTTTTTGTATTTGAAGTGTCACTACTCGATTTCTACCCAGTTTATTTTTTTTCAAAGTGCATTTCCCTATACAAACTTTTATAACCTCTTCCATCCGCTCAAAGTTTTGGTTTCGCGACAAAAAGTAGCCTATGTCCTTCCTTGGTCCAACACGAAACCGTCAAGCCCAAAATCGTTAAAATCCAACCATCCGTTATCGAGTTATGCGCGCACACACGGACTTTATTGTCTTTTATATATACATTATAGAAGATTTATTATGAAAATCGAATTCACGTTCCAACCGGATGTAATCTTCTATATACATACTAGCTGTACCCGCCCGGCGTTGCCCGTGCTCAACAGTGTAAATACTCGGTGTTCTCTGCGCCTAACAAAAAGAAATACTTGTCTTTTTTTGATGAGAAACAAAATTGCAAGTCAAACTTGGTGGACCGATTTTGACCAAACCTCACAGAAACATATTCAAGTCAATACCAAAGCTTGCCTGATTTGAGCTCAATCGGTTCCGTGGTTAAAGGGACTGCACATTTTTTTGCGCTTGGCTTAGCCCGATTACGCTACTTCGTTGCTCCGCTAGGGGTAGGTGCTAGTTGCCTGGCAGGCGCCTATGTCACCTGACTTTTTTGAATCGAACAACAACACAAAAGAAAGAAACTTCGATTTTTATTTTCTTTCAATCAATTTGTTATGCGCACGGTTTAACAACATGCAGCAATTCTAATTTAATGTCAACAACGAAATCGACCAACATATACAAAACTGGAAATATAGCGCCACCTATAAGAATGCAATTTAATTATAAATATGTATCTCGAATTTTAAGCTCCCATTGGTGAACACGATGTTTTGTGTGTTTCATACACACGCTGCAACTGATCATTTTGGCGGGTTGGGTCCGATTGCCCGCATATCATTTGCCCGCACCCGATTGCCCGCACCCATTTGCCCGAAAACCATTTGCCCGCAACCCATTTGCCCGCAGACCATTTGCCCGCAGAATCGAGGGGAAAAAGAAAAATCGGTTCTCCATGATACAAACATACAAACTTTCATCCCCTATTTCATCCTGTCAAAGTTTTGTTTTCGAGATAAAAAGAAGCATTCGTCCTTCCTAGGGCCCAAACGAAACCGTCAAGCTCAAAATCGTTAAAAACTAACCATTCTGTCTCGAGCAACTTACTCACTCATAGGTACTAATGCAAGGATCCTGAAAATACTTGACAAACAAAAATGAAGGATTCAAACAGTATCCAACAAATCAAAGTATCGACTCCGTTTCAAAAAGTTACTTTGTGTAACATAATAAACATAAACAAACTTATTAGGTATTGTAGTATCAAAAAAAAATATTATAAGATTAATGTGATTGCCAAGTCAAGCCTTTTGTAAAAAGTGTACCAATTAACTATAACATAAAACTGTAACATGAGCCCATAGATGGCGTAAGTAAGAGATACGACTGCGGTAAAAAGTATTTCGAGCAGTTGAGTTTTATGGTTGATTAAGTACAAGGAAAACGTGGAAAAGAAGAGATCTTGTAAATGAATATATTAAAAACCAAAAATAAAGCTGTAAATAACTAAAAATAAAGTGTCTATTAAAGAAAATAAAGTGTCTATAACGTCAGATGTGGGGTAACACACAAAAATAAAATAAAAACTTTGTGTGGATGACCCTGACGCAATAAGATTCAATACGATTAGATATGAGCAATAAGAAACTGACAAAGGCGCAATTGCACGAGGCACTTCAGGCTGCGCAAATCAATGTGTCACCTTCTGCGACTGTGGTGCAACTAAGGTCATTATATGAACAAGTATTGGGTGCAAATATGCTTCAGGTGGAATTAAGTGAGTGCAAAGACACTGAAAAAGTTTTCGAGACTGGTACTCCTGCTTTGTCCACTTCTGGAACTTCTGCGATTACTTCTGTTGCTTCTGCTACTTCCGCAAACACTTCTGGAACTTCTGCGATTGTTTCTGTTACTTCCGCAAACACTTCTGGAACTTCTGCGATTGTTTCTGTTACTTCCGCAAACACCTCTGGAACCGTTGCAACCACTTCTGGAACTCACACCGGTTTAAAACAAACGGTGGATCCTAAGGCAACCCTAAATAGTGGGACTGCGGGCGCTACCAAAAGCAACACGATGACCAATTCTGATGTCGAAGAGGAACTGGAATTGGCTCGTCTAGAAAGGCGTAAACGTATTGCAGATCTTCGACGGGAGCTCGCCGAAACAGAGCCGACTACAAATCCAAGCAGGCGAGTCGATTTCAGTGACATTGAGGACGCAGTACCTTCCTTCTCCGGGGATGACTCTTACGGTGTTAAGAAGTGGATCAACGACTTCGAGGATGTGACACAATCCCTCGGAGGGGATGATCGATATCAATATGTCTGCGCGCGAAGATTATTGAAAGGCACTGCGAAGATGCTATTAAGAACGGTGCGGGTTGATACCTGGGAGGCCTTAAAGAACCTTCTCTTATCCGAATTTGAGAAGCGCCTGACTCGACAGGAGGTCTATCGACAGCTTAGTCGTCGAGCCCGCCGTAGAGATGAGACCTTACTGCACTATGTTCTTTCGATGCAGAAAATTGCCGCATATGCTGACGTGGACGAAGATGACTTGATTGAATACATCATTGATGGACTTGCAGACAGCTCATCAACGGTATCCATTCTCTATGCGGCCAAGTCACTTTCAGATCTTAAACGACTTCTGCCCCGCTACGAAAAGAGAAGAGCGCTAAAACCAATCAATAAAAGCTCAAATTTGCCTTTGCCTCCAGCGGCAACTTCGACTAGCAAAAATTCAACAACGGTGGCTAGTGGACAGATCAGATGTTTCAACTGTTCGGCCTATGGCCACATTGCTGTGAATTGTCCGAAGGGAAAGCGGGCCGCCGGATCCTGCTTCAGCTGCGGAGACTTAAGACACACCTACAAGAACTGTCCGGTTGCACCGAAACGAGTTGGAGTCATCAAAAAGGATAACTTTGCCGAGGAATACTCTAGCGATGATGAAATAGTAGAGGGCTTGGACGCCGTACAATTGGTAAGCGTTGCTTTTCCGTTAAGTGGTGATAAGTGCTCAGATTTAATAAATTGTTTTTCTCTTCTGGACACCGGTAGTCCCGTTAGCTTCATACATAGGTCTTATTTGCCTGAAGATATTTCTGTTAGAATACCAACTTATTCGAATTACAAAGGATTAGGAGGAATTAAGATTTACACTTACGGTACGATATATTGTTTTATCAAAATATGTGGACAAATAAAAAAAGTTTCCCTTATGGTAATTTCAGACAAGGTCATCCCGCTGCCGCTGCTAATTGGCCGCGATATACTTAAGTTATTTAATATATGTTTACGAATGAATTACTGTAAAAAAGAAATATCTTCAGACAAATATGTGTACCTTCTTCTTACGTTAATAAAAAATTAATTTCAAACCAATTGCACCTGTGCACTTATGAATCAACTGGTGTGGTGAGTGGGACAAGCGTATCTTCAAATGGTGTTAGTAGTGAAATAGATAAATCGTTCGATGGTGACATAGATGCGAGTTCCGAGGCTGATTGTAGGGAGGAAGATGTGTTCAAGGATGATTGTGCTTCTGGGATTGATGTGGGTACTTGTGAAATCTTTAATATAGAAACTGAGGCGAACGAGGAGATTGATGTGTGCCCAAACATCGATTTAGTGACATTAAAACAAATTAAATATATTATTGCTGAAAGTTATACATGTTTTGATCAATCTATGATAAGGCCTGTTGATTTCGAAATGCACATTCACCTTACGACAGATACCCCTTTCTTCTTCCGACCGCGGAGATTGTCCTTTTCAGAAAAACAGGAGGTGAACGAAATTATTAGAGACCTTTTAGAAAGGCATATTATTAAGCCAAGTGACTCTCCTTATGCTTCGCCGATCGTTTTGGTGAAAAAGAAATCGGGAGAAACTCGTATGTGTGTGGACTATCGCGCCCTTAATAACTTTACAGTTCGTGATAACTACCCACTTCCATTGATCGAGGACTGCATAGAGTATTTAGAAGGAAAGAAAATATTTACCGTGCTCGATCTTAGGAGTGGTTTCCATCAAGTTAAAGTTGCTCCCGCATCGACTCATTTTAACTCCTTCGTTACACCAAATGGGCAATACGAGTTTTTAAGGATGCCTTTCGGACTGAAGAATGCACCAAGTGTATTTCAACGATTTATTCACAAAATATTTCGGAAATTTTTAGATGACAATCAGATTATGGTCTATATGGATGACATAATTATCGCAAGTGATGATATGACTAAACATCTTGAGTTACTTGCCTCAATACTGCAATGCCTTTCAGAAAACGGATTAGAGCTAAAACTATCTAAGTGTCGAATTGCGTATTCCACGATAGAACACCTAGGGTATAGAGTAACCCAGAAGGGTATCCAACCAAGTGATTCACACCTCCGTGCTATTGCCACTTATCCTATCCCTGATAATAGCAAGAAATTACACTCATTCCTTGGGTTGTGTTCATATTTTAGACGATTTGTCGAATCTTTTTCACGAGTAGCGAAACCTTTGTACGATTTGTTAAAAAAGGATGTCCCCTTTAATTTTACTCAGGAATGTTTAGACGCTTTCTGTCAACTTCAGAAACGCCTGATGTCCTCCCCAGTGCTTGCGATCTACAATCCTGGACGAGAAACCGAGCTGCACTGTGATGCTAGCTCTATAGGTTACGGAGCGATTCTTCTTCAGAGACAAGATGATAGGAAACTGCATCCAGTAGCTTACTTCTCTAAAAGTACGACGGCTCAAGAATCAAGGTATCACAGCTTTGAACTTGAGACCTTAGCAATAATCTCAGCGCTCCGCCGTTTCAGAGTGTATTTGCAGGGAATACCGTTTACGGTCATTACCGACTGTAGCTCCCTTACAATGACTTTACATAAGAAAAACGTGAACCCAAGAATAGCGCGATGGGCCCTAGAACTCGAGAACTTCAACTACAAGGTAAAGCATCGTAGTGGATCGAATATGAACCACGCTGATGCACTTAGCCGATGTCATGTGGTTTCCGTTGTTAGCTCGGAAGATATCGATTTTCAGCTAAGAGCAGCTCAGGGTCGTGACCCTCAGATCTTAAAGTTGAGAAAAAGGTTGTGTTCTGAAAACCTGAAGAGGTTCGCCTTGCAGGATGGCATTGTCTTCCGGAAAACTCGGGCCGGCGAATTAAGGTTTTACGTCCCTCCGGATATGGAAGTTAACCTTATCAGAGATATTCATGAGAAAATTGGACACTTAGGGGTTACAAAATGTGCCGGCCAAATACGTATGCACTATTGGTTCCCAAATATCCAGAAAAAGGTGGAGAGCTTCACCAGGAATTGTATCCGTTGTATAATGTATTCGGCACCCGCACGTTCGAACGAGCGTAACTTATTCAACATTCCTAAAGAACCCGTCCCGTTTCATACCATCCATCTGGACCATTTCGGCCCTCTTCCGGCCATCCAATCAAAACGTAAACACATCCTTCTGGTAGTTGACGCATTTACGAAGTTCGTCAGATTGTATCCAGTATTATCAACAAGCACAAAAGAAGTGTGCGCCTCACTTAGCAAATATTTTGACTATTATAGCCGACCATCTAGGGTAGTGACCGACAGAGGCTCTTGTTTTACCTCCTTAGAGTTCAGTTCGTTTCTATTAGACCGCAACATAACTCACGTTAAAGTAGCCGTTCACTCACCGCAAGCCAACGGTCAGGTCGAAAGAGTAAATCGAATTTTGACTGGTATGATCGGAAAACTCAGTGAGTCATTAGAACATTCCGATTGGGTTCGAATGCTGCCTCAAGTTGAATTTGCGTTAAATAACACAATACATAGGTCAATTGCTACTACCCCAAGTAAAATTTTATTTGGAGTTAATCAGCGAGGTGCGGTCGTCGACAAGCTTACTGAGTTTCTGAGCGAAAAGGAATTGAATGTTACTAAAAGAGACTTAAGTGAACTCAGGAAAACTGCCTCTGAGGCAATCGTAAAGGTTGGGGAAGACAACAGTAGACATTTTGAGAAGCACAATCACCCGGCAAACACTTATGAAAGAGGGGACTACGTGGTTATTAAAAATGTTGACACGACGCCCGGTACTAGCAAGAAGCTGCTCCCCAAGTTCAAGGGGCCTTATGTTATTTACAAAGTATTGCCTCATGACAGATATGTCATCCGTGATATTGAGAATTGCCAAATCACACAGCTCCCATATGATGGAGTAGTTGAATCAAAAAATATTCGCCTGTGGAAAATAAGCATTGAAAATTGAAGATATGATTGTCCTAAGTAACGCTTATCATTATAGTTTTTAAGCTAAACCATTTGTGGTATATTTTTTAAGTTATCAAGCCTTATAGTATAAGACCTAGCTATATGTTTTGTTAAGAAAGATTGAGCGTGCGGTGTCCATGGGTTGACGGGTAGATTGTTGATCGAGGTCGATCAAATTGTCAGATTGACCGAGATGTAGTATCAAAAAAAATTATTATAAGATTAATGTGATTGCCAAGTCAAGCCTTTTGTAAAAAGTGTACCAATTAACTATAACATAAAACTGTAACATGAGCCCATAGATGGCGTAAGTAAGAGATACGACTGCGGTAAAAAGTATTTCGAGCAGTTGAGTTTTATGGTTGATTAAGTACAAGGAAAACCTGGAAAAGAAGAGATCTTGTAAATGAATATATTAAAAACCAAAAATAAAGCTGTAAATAACTAAAAATAAAGTGTCTATTAAAGAAAATAAAGTGTCTATAGTATATTTAAAAAAAAAATTCAAAATTGTTGACAACAACAATTTGCTTGGCAAATAATTAAAATAATTGACAACAACAATTGCTTTTAAAATTTTAAATATTTTTTTTTTGTATTTGAAGTGTCACTACTCGATTTCTACCCAGTTTATTTTTTTTCAAAGTGCATTTCCCTATACAAACTTTTATAACCTCTTCCATCCGCTCAAAGTTTTGGTTTCGCGACAAAAAGTAGCCTATGTCCTTCCTTGGTCCAACACGAAACCGTCAAGCCCAAAATCGTTAAAATCCAACCATCCGTTATCGAGTTATGCGCGCACACACGGACTTTATTGTCTTTTATATATACATTATAAAAGATTTATTATGAAAATCGAATTCACGTTCCAACCGGATGTAATCTTCTATATACAATACATACTAGCTTTACCCGCCCGGCGTTGCCCGTGCTCAACAGTGTAAATACTCGGTGTTCTCTGCGCCTAACAAAAAGAAATACTTGTCTTTTTTTGATGAGAAACAAAATTGCAAGTCAAACTTGGTGGACCGATTTTGACCAAACCTCACAGAAACATATTCAAGTCAATACCAAAGCTTACCTGATTTGAGCTCAATCGGTTCCGTGGTTAAAGGGACTGCACATTTTTCTGCGCTTGGCTTAGCCCGATTACGCTACTTCGTTGCTCCGCTAGGGGTAGGTGCTAGTTGCCTGGCAGGCGCCTATGTCACCTGACTTTTTTGAATCGAACAACAACACAAAAGAAAGAAACTTCGATTTTTATTTTCTTTCAATCAATTTGTTATGCGCACGGTTTAACAACATGCAGCAATTATAATTTAATGTCAACAACGAAATCGACCAACATATACAAAACTGGAAATATAGCGCCACCTATAAGAATGCAACTTAATTATAAATATGTATCTCGAATTTTACAATATTAGCTCCCATTGGTGAACACGATGTTTTGTGTGTTTCATACACACGCTGCAACTGATCATTTTGGCGGGTTGGGTCCGATTGCCCGCATATCATTTGCCCGCACCCATTTGCCCGCAGAATCGAGGGGAAAAAGAAAAATCGGTTCTCCATGATTCTCATAATATCAGGTATCTTCCCCTCGATCTGAAATTTTTTGAAAACCAATCAAAACTCTTAAAATATAATTTTTTCGCTCTGGTGTAGTAATTCACCACATTCACCACTTCCCCTCTTTTTTTTTTTTTGAAACCAGACAAAATCTCTTACAAATTTTTTGCTAGTCCTAAAAAGAACAGTTTTTTCACCTCTTCCCCTCCATGATTAAAAAACCTAAAATCTCTTAATGATTTTTTGTTCGTCCTTAAAAGAACGTTTTGCCTGGTCCTTTCAAGACCATTTAACCACATACCACTTTTCACACTCACAAACACTTCCGGAGAGCAACCGCACTGCTCGAGGCATCGACGAAGAATGCGAAAATTCATAACATAATATAACATAATATTTTTTATTTAACTTTAAAATTTTATACAATTGGCTTAAAACTAGTTACTAAAGGTTGACAAATTATTAATAATATATAGCTTGTTGGCTCAACAATAGGGGCCCAACGGTTTACAATGTATTTTTTTTTATGTAGATTATAAATGTATTACATTAATAGTGGCTTGATTTATATTAATATTACAAAATTGGCTTTGCGGTTCTCGTGCTGTTTGGACACGGTTGTCAATGATTTCGGATGGTTGTGGGTTGTAGGGTGTCACCGGTGATTTATCCTCGGTGGTGGTTGGTGTCGACTGTGTCGTAAAAGGGATAGCTGATCCAGTTGTTGTCTATCGGGAACATGCCTTCGTTTCGCAGCGCCATGACGCCAAGATATCGATGTTCTGGTATGAGTTGGCTCTCGCTTAATCTTCTTACCAATGGATTTGGATGGGTTGATATACTTTCTAGCAGCTTTTGGAATAATTCCACCATGTATCTTTCCAAGGGCTTCATATTGGCTTCTTCGTAAAGACGGCTGCTACGCACATGTCTTCTTCGGATTGGGTCAAATTGGAGTCCAGTGCAAATCCTCAGCATTTTTCTCTCGAAGATGGCAAGTTTCTGCATAAATGTCTTTGAAATAGTGTACCAAATTGGGAAGGCGTATGTTATAACTGGCCTTATCAGTTGCTTGTATAACAGTAGTTTTGTACTTTTGCTGAGACCATTTTGTTTCCTCATCAATGGGTAGATTCGATGGAATGCGAATGTGGCCTTCTTCAGCACTGCCTTTGAGTGAGGGTTAAATCGGAACCTCTCGTTCAGATGGACTCCAAGGTACTTCACAACGTTTTTGGTGGATAGCGTCGTGCCATCTGGTAATCTGATGACAACGTTGCGACAGTTAGAGACTGACCGGCCTCGGGTTCTTCCAGTGATTGGTCTTCGTATGCATAACAGTTCGGATTTGTTGGTGTTTATCCGAATTCCCCATTTTCGGTAGTAGGAAAAGATGCTTCTGACGTGGTCTTCGACTCTTGATGCGGCTATTGCTGGGGACATGGAACTGCTGTATGTGACGGAGTCATCTGCGAATAAGCAGCTTTGTGTGGTTCCCTGGAGACGGGGTTGGTCGGACGTATAAATGTTGAAGAGCAGTGGTCCTAGCTTAGAGCCTTGAGCTACACCGGCTCTGATAGGTCTCGTCCTTGACCGGCTATTACCGACTTGGACAAAGAATGACCTAGAGTGGAGAAAGCTGTAAATAATTTTAATAATGTTAGTAGGGAAATTAAGCTGGGTAAGTTTATGAATAAGCCCTTGTATCCAGACGGAGTCAAATGCCTTCTCCACATCCAGGAAGCATGCGACAGTAACTTGGTGGTTGTTGAGGGCCCTTGTAACATCATGGTGGAGTTTCATCAAAGGGTGCAAGGTTGAGTGCTTCTCGCGAAATCCGAACTGTATATCTGGTAGGATGTTCAGTGCATTAGTGACTGACTTCAATCTCCGCAGTATGAGTTCCTCCAAGATTTTACTCACACTACTGAGAAGTGAAATTGGTCTATATCCCATGACGCTGTTGTGATCGCCCTTCTTAGGAATGGCTATTATCCTTGCAGTTTTCCATTTTGCGGGGAAGTAGCAGCTACTGATGCAAATATTTAGCAGTATGGATAGTAGAATCATGACGGCATGCGAAAATTCAGAACAATTCCATTTCTTATATACACTTTGTCGACGACTTTTTCACACTTTTTCAAATTGATTCAAAATATGCAAAAAAGTCTTCGAAAAGTGTATATAAGAAATGGTAATTCTCCGATTTTTCTTTTATTTTCAGCAAAAATTTATTGCTAAACCAAAAAGTTTATTGGGAGAAATTCCAAACCAGTGGCATTACGCAGTGCAAAAACTGTCAGAAGTTCGGTCACGTTGCCAGCAACTGTGGTATGAAGTTCAGGTGTGTCAAGTGCAAGGTCGAGCACCTACCTGGAAACTGCCCACGTAGCATCGACAACAAGAAGGACGACGCAGTATTTTGTGCTAACTGCCAGAAGAATGGACATCCAGCGAACTACAAGGGATGCCCCAAATATAAGGAGAAAGTTGCCGAGAGGCTCAAAAACTCGCAAAAGAAGAAGGAACAACGTCAGTTCGCCGTCAACTCAGCCTCGAAAGCGATTAAAGCTGGTCTGAGTTTTGCAGATGTCGCAGCTTTAGGGAGGACAGTGAAACCACAAGGCAATCCAACAACGAAACCAGTGGTCACCAAGCCAGCAGCAAAACCAAATTTCACCGGCAAGGCTACCAATAAGCCCGCGCCATCATCAACATCAAGGAACACTGTTCCTTCCGGTAAGACTTCGTCTAACATCTTTGAGGATACTGAAAGATTGTTCGGCACTGACCTTTTAACCCTTCTCCAGAAGGCAAGAAAGGTTGTGCCTAGCAACTACGGCATCCTCGACGATAGGGCGAAGACAATTATACTGGGCAAACTTATTTGTGAATTATGTTCCCAATAAATTCGCTCAGTATCTTAACATATAATGTAAATTCTATCTATTCCACAGCCAAACGAAGTTCCTTAAGCTTATTTATTAAGTCTAAGAAACCCGACATTCTTCTCTTACAGGAAACAAGATTGAGCCCAAACAACCCATACAAGCCGGATGGATACAAGACATATCGGGAAGATAAGTCAAGTGACCGAAGTGGGACAGCGATCATCGTCAGAAACACCCTTAAGTGCCAAAAGATACAAATACCAGGACTGACAAGCATGGAAACAACAGCCGCTACCATCAAGTTGTCTGAGGTGGAAAATCTGCTGGTTATTTCGGTCTACAACCAATGCCAGGCGCCAAGAGGAAACATCATGCACGATTTAACTGTTATCCACAACATGTGCAGCACACACACCTATTGTGTGATTGGAGGGGATTTCAACGCCAGACACCAGCTTTGGGGAGACGACGAAATATCACCACAAGGGACGGCAATAGTGGAGTGGCTGCATGGTAATGCACATCAACACTCCCTAGTGGTGATTTCACAACCACTAAACACCTTTCCAAGAACACCATCGATGCTGGACTTTTTCTTGGCTTCATCGAACTTCGTCAACATCCTACCGGACTTTCGGAATTACTCCTGCCTTGCGCACGTAAGTGATTCTGATCATTTGGCTGTAGAACTTCGGATTCGACTGAACCATAGAATAATGGTGGAAAATCCTGCACCAGAGCTGCACATCAAATTCAACCGGATCAACTGGATCCAATACGAGTCGGACGTCGAAGCAAATGTGATACTGCCAGCAATGGACGAAAACCTCGGCAACAACGAGATTGACGGAGTCATCAATCACTTTGAAGCCGTAGTTAACGCAGCTGTAGACCGACAGAAGACAACCCGAACCAGCAAAGACAGATATGGGCACCTACCTCAACACATCCAAGCAATTCATGCACACAGACAACGGCTGCGAAAAAGGCTACAGAGGATTCTCCACAGAACTTGGAACACCCACAATGACGAGTATAGAAGTGTACATTCCCAGCTGGAATGCACCAACGTCATGTTTCGTCGTGCTGTGAAACACTTCAGGGACAACGAATTCAGGCAGAGGCTGGAAGACATAAAACCAGGCCCCGACGCCTTCAAGAAAATCAACTCGCTGGTTGGAAAATCGAGGTCAATGCCTGAAATCATTGAACACGGACAAGATACTGCCACCACCGCAATTGAAAAAGCCGAAGCATTTGCCACCCACTTCGAAAGGAATTTCACGGATCGACCACCAACGCACCTTCCAGAATTCCTAGAAGTAGTGGAAGCACAAGTTCACGAGGCCACAATGTCAACCGATGTCATCACGACTTTCAACACCAGGAATCCAGCAGATGACCCAAATAGCGACGAAGTCTTCACCAACACAGAAGAGGTTGGTAACATTATCCATAGCGGCAACTCAAAGAAGTCATCCGGAACTGACCAAATTTCGAACTTTTTGCTTAAAAAGTTACCAAGCGTGGCCATCCTTCTACTGACCATCATATTCAACAACTGCATTAACAACAGCTATTTTCCGAAATCATGGAAAGTAGCGAAAGTTGTGCCAGTGCCCAAGAAGACAGATCGAACAAATGTCAATGGATACCGACCAATAGCTCTCCTGTGTTGCGTGAGTAAAATTCTGAAGTCATTGATGCTGCGAAAGATCAACCAACTGTGTGCGGAGAGAGGCATAATCCCGACGTATCAATTTGGATTCAGAGCTAGACACTCTACGATACATCCCCTACTGAAGCTTCATAGCGACGTCACCACGGGACTCAACAAAAAGGAGACAACTGTAGCCTGCTTGCTGGACATCGAGAAGGCCTTTGACAGCGTCTGGATTAAAGGACTGATCTTCAAACTAATGGAATATGGTTTTCCGCTCAATATGGTGAGACTTATTAATAATTTCCTAACAAATAGAATTTTCTTCGTACAGGTACAGAATGAGAAGTCGTCAGTCAGAAGCATCAACGCAGGTGTACCCCAAGGATCAAGACTCGGTCCGATCCTCTTTAACATCTTCACAGCTGACCAGCCAATGAATGAAGGCCGAAGCAAAACGCTTCTGTACGCAGACGACTCAGTGACCTACGCCACCTCCCTGTCTCCAGAGATAGCTGCACGAAGAGTTGAGACCCACATCAGGAATCTTTGGGACTACTATCTTAAGTGGGGACTGAAGATAAATAGCAACAAAACGGATCTTATCTGCTTCCGCAATCCTGTAACAGCGACCGGAGGACGCCGAGCATTTGCAACCCGCTGCCGTAATATTAAACTGAATCTTCCAGATGATACAGTGGTTCATACCAGAACATCAACGAAATATCTGGGAATCAACTTCAGCGAAAGATTTAAATTCAACCAGCATGCTGACATTACCCTCAAAAGGGCAAACTTTGCATTGCATCTAGTGCACCCGCTTCTCAAGAAGCGCAACGGGCTTAGCAGAAAAACCAAGCTGCTCATATACAAGCAGCTCATCAGACCAGTGATAACTTATGGTTGTCCCATCTGGTTCACAATTTCACCATCAACAATGAAGAAGATCCAGCTTTTCGAAAGGAGAATACTTCGGACCTGCACAGGACTTTGGCGAAACCCGACAACTCTGAAGTACTACTCAACGAGAAGACTCTACGAGGAGGCAGGAATCGCACAGCCGATCAACAAATTTATGATGGAACTATCAGGAAGACTCATCCGAAACCTTGCAGACCACCCAAACACAGAAGTCCGGGAATTAACCCAGCAACAAATGGAACCAAGTCATCGGTATCTAAATCCTCGCGCCATCACGGATGCTAGATTTGACGACATCATCCACAACGAAGATACTCCGTTCTACGAAAAATCGGTAAGACATTACAGGGGGTGACTTACTCCCTGTAATCAACGCTAATACTATATTTTCTTTTCTTCCCAACAGGAACAATTAGCTTTTAATTAATTATAAAATATCACAAATAGATTAAGAGTAGTCATAAATATAGTTTTGTAAAACTTTTGTAAACCTAGCCATAAGAAATTCGTCGGGCCCCTTTTGTTGAGCCGACATTTTTAATTTTAGTTATAAGTCTAGATATAAGTCAATTTGTACATATTAGATTGAATAAAAATAATTTCCTAATCGTAAATCGTAAATCGATTTTTCGCATTCTTCGTCGATGCATCGAGCAGTGCGGTTGCTCATCTAGTGCCTGTGTCAGTGTTGTAGTGTGTATATGTGCAGTGTGTAGTGTCAGTGAAATGTGAAGTGCTGGACAACGTTGGAAAATTGTCCAGCGAAATGAGGGGAATTCCGAGTCCGAGGTGAAAACGTTCTTTTTAGGACGAACAAAAAATCACTAAGAGATTTTGGTAATTTTCATGGAGGGGAAGAGGTGAATATGGTGAATAAAACCGTTCTTTTTAGTACGACCAAAAAATGTTTAAGAGCATTAGCTTGGTTTCAAAAAAAAAAGAGGGGAAGAGGTGAATGTGGTGAATATGGACTTAACATTGTCAGAGATTTTCCTATATTTGGATAGAGGGGAAGCGCTAAAAGATAATATTGCTCGAGATATCTCCTCCAAATAGCTCGCCAAGGTAAAGTAGAATTTATATCTCTTCCGGATTATTTGGTCGTCCTGAAAAGGACGGATTGGAAATTTCGTATTTAGGACAGTGCAACATTTATTGCAATATTTTTAAGAAACTCAGTCTTATCGGATTTGCCCCTCCTCGCAATAACGGACTGAATAGCTGCGCTCCTCTTGGTGGCCTTACTGCTCCGCCTGAACTGCCCGCTTCTCGCCTTGTCCACTTCGACTTTTGCCACAGTTAGCTCCATAGCTAAATCTCCTATAAGCTTGTATAGGCCCGTGTGCTGCTTTCCAACAACAACTTTCTGCCGTCTATGCCAAGCCTCAACGCTGTTTTGGGTTCGAGGGAAGCGTTCATCCCCAATTGCTGAGGCGACAGACCAAAAAGCTGGGTCGTATTGGGGCACAAAAGTAGGAGACTTGCCACTCATATAATTGACTTTAAGCCACTTGGCCAGAGGATTCTCCACAGAACTTGGAACACCAACAATGACGAGTATAGAAGTGTACATTCCCAGCTGGAATGCACCAACGTCATGTTTCGTCGTGCTGTGAAACACTTCAGGGACAACGAATTCAGGCAGAGGCTGGAAGACATAAAACCAGGCCCCGACGCCTTCAAGAAAATCAACTCGCTGGTTGGAAAATCGAGGTCAATGCCTGAAACCATTGAACACGGACAAGATACTGCCACCACCGCAATTGAAAAAGCCGAAGCATTTGCCACCCACTTCGAAAAGAATTTCACGGATCGACCACCAACGCACCTTCCAGAATTCCTAGAAGTAGTGGAAGCACAAGTTCACGAGGCCACAATGTCAACCGATGTCATCACGACTTTCAATACCAGGAATCCAGCAGATGACCCAAATAGCGACGAAGTCTTCACCAACACAGAAGAGGTTGGTAACATTATCCATAGCGGCAACTCAAAGAAGTCATCCGGAACTGACCAAATTTCGAACTTTTTGCTTAAAAAGTTACCAAGCGTGGCCATCCTTCTACTGACCATCATATTCAACAACTGCATTAACAACAGCTATTTTCCGAAATCATGGAAAGTAGCGAAAGTTGTGCCAGTGCCCAAGAAGACAGATCGAACAAATGTCAATGGATACCGACCAATAGCTCTCCTGTGTTGCGTGAGTAAAATTCTGGAGTCATTGATGCTGCGAAAGATCAACCAACTGTGTGCGGAGAGAGGCATAATCCCGACGTATCAATTTGGATTCAGAGCTAGACACTCTACGATACATCCCCTACTGAAGCTTCATAGCGACGTCACCACGGGACTCAACAAAAAGGAGACAACTGTAGCCTGCTTGCTGGACATCGAGAAGGCATTTGACAGCGTCTGGATTAAAGGACTGATCTTCAAACTAATGGAATATGGTTTTCCGCTCAATATGGTGAGACTTATTAATAATTTCCTAACAAATAGAATTTTCTTCGTACAGGTACAGAATGAGAAGTCGTCAGTCAGAAGCATCAACGCAGGTGTACCCCAAGGATCAAGACTCGGTCCGATCCTCTTTAACATCTTCACAGCTGACCAGCCAATGAATGAAGGCCGAAGCAAAACGCTTCTGTACGCAGACGACTTAGTGACCTACGCCACCTCCCTGTCTCCAGAGATAGCTGCACGAAGAGTTGAGACCCACATCAGGAATCTTTGGGACTACTATCTTAAGTGGGGACTGAAAATAACTAGCAACAAAACGGATCTTATCTGCTTCCGCAATCCTGTAACAGCGACCGGAGGACGCCGAGCATTTGCAACCCGCTGCCGTAATATTAAACTGAATCTTCCAGATGATACAGTGGTTCATACCAGAACATCAACGAAATATCTGGGAATCAACTTCAGCGAAAGATTTAAATTCAACCAGCATGCTGACATTATCCTCAAAAGGGCAAACTTTGCATTGCATCTAGTGCACCCGCTTCTCAAGAAGCGCAACGGGAATAGCAGAAAAACCAAGCTGCTCATATACAAGCAGCTCATCAGACCAGTGATAACTTATGGTTGTCCCATCTGGTTCACAATTTCACCATCAACAATGAAGAAGATCCAGCTTTTCGAAAGGAGAATACTTCGGACCTGCACAGGACTTTGGCGAAACCCGACAACTCTGAAGTACTACTCAACGACAAGACTCTACGAGGAGGCAGGAATCGCACAGTCGATCAACAAATTTATGATGGAACTATCAGGAAGACTCATCCGAAACCTTGCAGACCACCCAAACACAGAAGTCCGGGAATTAACCCAGCAACAAATGGAACCAAGCCATCGGTATCTAAATCTTCGCGCCATCACGGATGCTAGATTTGACGACATCATCCACAACGAAGATACTCCGTTCTACGAAAAATCGGTAAGACATTACAGGGGGTGACTTACTCCCTGTAATCAACGCTAATACTATATTTTCTTTTCTTCCCAACAGGAACAATTAGCTTTTAATTAATTATAAAATATCATAAATAGATTAAGAGTAGTCATAAATATAGTTTTGTAAAACTTTTGTAAACCTAGCCATAAGAAATTCGTCGGGCCCCTTTTGTTGAGCCGACATTTTTAATTTTAGTTATAAGTCTAGATATAAGTCAATTTGTACATATTAGATTGAATAAAAATAATTTCCTAATCGAATCTAATACGTCTCTCAAACTTCTGATGATATCTTTATCCATTTTCCGATGAATTGCGCTTCGCATTTCGACTTCCTTGTCCACATTACCGATGAAATACATTTGAAGAAATTTGTGATCTTCATTTGGTGCCGGCAATAATGAACCAAAGCGATGATGAATTTGTCCTTGTATCTGTATCAATAACGACAAATTCGAAGCAGATAAAAATCTATTCACAGTATTCATATACAATGTGAACTTATTTCAAACGAATTTACCTTGAATGTAGGATTATATTGGCGATTGTCTTGAATAACTTCTGCTCCGAAAGACGTCATTTGAAAACAACCGTTATATTGTTGAGCTCTCATCAAAAATTGTCGGGATTTGAGTGTATTTTCGTAAATTAATGAGCGTAATAGCTCAGGTGGATCTGGCAAAAACGGCAATTTAATTTTTCCACTCATGCAGCATAATCCAGGTGTTTCCGATGGAAATTTCAGTGCACCACAATGCAGACATACAACAGTCATAGCACCAATCGAGGCACATGGAAGTGTGCTGTATTCAACCGTGCATTGGTATTGGAATGCTAGTCGCCGCAATTCTACATTCACGACGTTTCTTCTTCTTGGTTGGTTTTCATTTATTTGAAAGCTATGCTGATGACGATTATGTTGTTGTCTATCTCGGTCTCCAGTTCGGTCGACTGCACGTTGTTCTTGCGATATTCTTTCCCGAAGTTCCGACATACATATTCTCTCGATTGTTTATATTCCGATCTGACTGTTCGTCCTTTTTCATGAACACTCGCCATACGTTGTGCATTGCGGCTGCGACGTGAAACGTTTGACCTTCTCACTGGCGGCATGATCAAATTTGTGTTGGAATCGCCGAATTCAGTCAATGAAATAATTTAAAGAATTTAAAATAAAATAATTTTTGTCGTATTGGAAAGTCACACTAATCGTTTTTCTATCCAGTTTATTTTTTCATAGTGCTTTTCCCCATACAAACTTTCATCCCCTATTTCATCCTGTCAAAGTTTTGTTTTCGAGATAAAAAGAAGCATTCGTCCTTCCTAGGGCCCAAACGAAACCGTCAAGCTCAAAATCGTTAAAAACTAACCATTCTGTCTCGAGCAACTTACTCACTCATAGGTACTAATGCAAGGATCCTGAAAATACTTGACAAACAAAAATGAAGGATTCAAACAGTATCCAACAAATCAAAGTATCGACTCCGTTTCAAAAAGTTACTTTGTGTAACATAATAAACATAAACAAACTTATTAGGTATATTTAAAAAAAAAATTCAAAATTGTTGACAAGAACAATTTGCTTGGCAAATAATTAAAATAATTGACAACAACAATTGCTTTTAAAATTTTAAATATTTTTTTTTTGTATTTGAAGTGTCACTACTCGATTTCTACCCAGTTTATTTTTTTTCAAAGTGCATTTCCCTATACAAACTTTTATAACCTCTTCCATCCGCTCAAAGTTTTGGTTTCGCGACAAAAAGTAGCCTATGTCCTTCCTTGGTCCAACACGAAACCGTCGAGCCCAAAATCGTTAAAATCCAACCATCCGTTATCGAGTTATGCGCGCACACACGGACTTTATTGTCTTTTATATATACATTATAGAAGATTTATTATGAAAATCGAATTCACGTTCCAACCGGATGTAATCTTCTATATACATACTAGCTGTACCCGCCCGGCGTTGCCCGTGCTCAACAGTGTAAATACTCGGTGTTCTCTGCGCCTAACAAAAAGAAATACTTGTCTTTTTTTGATGAGAAACAAAATTGCAAGTCAAACTTGGTGGACCGATTTTGACCAAACCTCACAGAAACATATTCAAGTCAATACCAAAGCTTGCCTGATTTGAGCTCAATCGGTTCCGTGGTTAAAGGGACTGCACATTTTTCTGCGCTTGGCTTAGCCCGATTACGCTACTTCGTTGCTCCGCTAGGGGTAGGTGCTAGTTGCCTGGCAGGCGCCTATGTCACCTGACTTTTTTGAATCGAACAACAACACAAAAGAAAGAAACTTCGATTTTTATTTTCTTTCAATCAATTTGTTATGCGCACGGTTTAACAACATGCAGCAATTCTAATTTAATGTCAACAACGAAATCGACCAACATATACAAAACTGGAAACATAGCGCCACCTATAAGAATGCAACTTAATTATAAATATGTATCTCGAATTTTACAATATTAGCTCCCATTGGTGAACACGATATTTTGTGTGTTTCATACACACGCTGCAACTGATCATTTTGGCGATGTAAAACTATATCTCCTGCTTCCAAATTTTCTTCAAACACTACAATGACAACTTCATCGATTGTTGGTGCACTGAAACGTCTCGCATGTTGTCCTACAGGAGTTTGTATTCAACCGTGCATTGGTATTGGAATGCTACTCGCCGCAATTCTACATTCACGACGTTTCTTCTTCTTCGTTGGTTTTCATTTATTTGAACGCTATGCTGATGACGATTATGTTGTTGTCTATCTCGGTCTCCAGTTCGGACGACTGCACGTTGTTCTTGCGATATTCTTTCCCGGAGTTCCGACACCCCCTATTTCATCCTGTCAAAGTTTTGTTTTCGAGATAAAAAAGTAGCATTCGTCCTTCCTAGGGCCCAAACGAAACCGTCAAGCTCAAAATCGTTAAAAACTAACCATTCTGTCTCGAGTTATGCGCATGAAAACTGAAAACGCTCAACAACTGCTGTTGCCTGTCATCATTATCCACGTAATCTAAATCACCCCTACATTTCAACTTACTCACACATAGGTACTAATGCAAGGATCCTGAAAATACTTGACAAACAAAAATGAAGGATTCAAATCCAACAAATCAAAGTATCGACTCCGTTTCAAAAAGTTACTTTGTGTAACATAATAAACATAAACAAACTTATTAGATATATTAAAAAAAATTCAATTCATGCGCATAACTCGAGACAGTGCACCAACAATCGATGAAGTTGTCATTGTAGTGTTTGAAGAAAATTTGGAAGCAGGAGATATAGTTTTACATCGCCAAAATGGGGAGGACTCCATTTGCCCGGAAAATATTAGCCCGCAGTCCATTTGCCCGCAGGCCAATTTATGATATTGCCCGCAGTTCATTTGCCCGCAGTGGAAACTGCCCGCAAAATCTGCGGGCAGTTGCTTTTTTTTCACCTTTTATATTAGCGCTTCCCCTCTATCGAAATATAGGAAAATCTCCTACAGAAACCATTGTTCCTCCTGAAAAGAACCATGTCAAGTCTATATTCACCACATTCACCTCTTCCCCTCTTTTTTTTTTGAAACCAAGCAAATTCTCTTAAACATTTTTTGGTCGTCCTAAAAAGAACGGATTTTTTCACCATATCCACCTCTACCCCTCATTTCCCCTCCTCGATTGAATTTGGTCAATATCTCTTAATGAATATTTAGTCGTCCTAAAAAGAACGATTTTGGTTCATAGAACCCAATACACGAAATCACTTCACTTGCACTGTTTTGGGAGCAACCGCACTGCTCCAGGCATCGTCGAAGAATGCGACAATCATATATATTTTTTTTTTTTTATTTAACTTTAAAATTTTATACAATTGGCTTAAAACTAGTTACTAAAGGTTGACAAATTATTAATAATATATAGCTTGTTGGCTCAACAATAGGGGCCCAACGGTTTACAATGTATTTTTTTTTTATGTAGATTATAAATGTATTACATTAATAGTGGCTTGATTTATATTAATATTACAAAATTGGCTTTGCGGTTCTCGTGCTGTTTGGACACGGTTGTCAATGATTTCGGATGGTTGTGGGTTGTAGGGTGTCACCGGTGATTTATCCTCGGTGGTGGTTGGTGTCGACTGTGTCGTAAAATGGATAGCTGATCCAGTTGTTGTCTATCGGGAACATGCCTTCGTTTCGCAGCGCCATGACGCCAAGATATCGATGTTCTGGTATGAGTTGGCTCTCGCTTAATCTTCTTACCAATGGATTTGGATGGGTTGATATACTTTCTAGCAGCTTTTGGAATAATTCCACCATGTATCTTTCCAAGGGCTTTATATTGGCTTCTTCGTAAAGACGGCTGCTACGCACATGTCTTCTTCGGATTGGGTCAAATTGGAGTCCAGTGCAAATCCTCAGCATTTTTCTCTCGAAGATGGCAAGTTTCTGCATAAATGTCTTTGAAATAGTGTACCAAATTGGGAAGGCGTATGTTATAACTGGCCTTATCAGTTGCTTGTATAACAGTAGTTTTGTACTTTTGCTGAGACCATTTTGTTTCCTCATCAATGGGTAGATTCGATGGAATGCGAATGTGGCCTTCTTCAGCACTGCCTTTGAGTGAGTGTTAAATCGGAACCTCTCGTTCAAATGGACTCCAAGGTACTTCACATCGTTTTTGGTGGATAGCGTCGTGCCATCTGGTAATCTGATGACAACGTTGCGACAGTTAGAGACTGACCGGCCTCGGGTTCTTCCAGTGATTGGTCTTCGTATGCATAACAGTTCGGATTTGTTGGTGTTTATCCGAATTCCCCATTTTCGGTAGTAGGAAAAGATGCTTCTGACGTGGTCTTCGACTCTTGATGCGGCTATTGCTGGGGACATGGAACTGCTGTATGTGACGGAGTCATCTGCGAATAAGCAGCTTTGTGTGGTTCCCTGGAGACGGGGTTGGTCGGACGTATAAATGTTGAAGAGCAGTGGTCCTAGCTTAGAGCCTTGAGCTACACCGGCTCTGATAGGTCTCGTCCTTGACCGGCTATTACCGACTTGGACAAAGAATGACCTAGAGTGGAGAAAGCTGTAAATAATTTTAATAATGTTAGTAGGGAAATTAAGCTGGGTAAATTTATGAATAAGCCCTTGTATCCAGACGGAGTCAAATGCCTTCTCCACATCCAGGAAGCATGCGACAGTAACTTGGTGGTTGTTGAGGGCCCTTGTAACATCATGGTGGAGTTTCATCAAAGGGTGCAAGGTTGAGTGCTTCTCGCGAAATCCGAACTGTATATCTGGTAGGATGTTCAGTGCATTAGTGACTGACTTCAATCTCCGCAGTATGAGTTCCTCCAAGATTTTACTCACACTACTGAGAAGTGAAATTGGTCTATATCCCATGACGCTGTTGTGATCGCCCTTCTTAGGAATGGCTATTATCCTTGCAGTTTTCCATTTTGCGGGGAAGTAGCAGCTACTGATGCAATTAGAGATAGATAGATAGATAGATTCTTTATTTTTTCATCATAAAGTTTATAAATTGGTATACTTAAGAATAAGGACATGGCAATACTGCCGTCTGCCTGATGCAATTATTTAGCAGTATGGATAGTAGAATCATGACGGCATGCGAAAATTCAGAACAATTCCATTTCTTATATACACTTTGTCGACGACTTTTTCACACTTTTTCAAATTGATTCAAAATATGCAAAAAAGTCTTCGAAAAGTGTATATAAGAAATGGTAATTCTCCGATTTTTCGCATTCTTCGTCGATGCATCGAGCAGTGCGGTTGCTCATCTAGTGCCTGTGTCAGTGTTGTAGTGTGTATATGTGCAGTGTGTAGTGTCAGTGAAATGTGAAGTGCTGGACAACGTTGGAAAATTGTCCAGCGAAATGAGGGGAATTCCGAGTCCGAGGTGAAAACGTTCTTTTTAGGACGAACAAAAAATCACTAAGAGATTTTGGTCATTTTCATGGAAGGGAAGAGGTGAATAAAACCGTTCTTTTTAGTACGACCAAAAAATGTTTAAGAGCATTAGCTTGGTTTCAAAAAAAAAGAGGGGAAGAGGTGAATGCGGTGAATATGGACTTAACATTGTCAGAGATTTTCCTATATTTGGATATAGGGGAAGCGCTAAAAGATAATATTGCTCGAGATATCTCCTCCAAATAGCTCGCCAAGGTAAAGTAGAATTTATATCTCTTCCGGATTATTTGGTCGTCCTGAAAAGGACGGATTGGAAATTTCGTATTTAGGACAGTGCAACATTTATTGCAATATTTTTAAGAAACTCAGTCTTATCGGAAGTGCCCCTCCTCGCAATAACGGACTGAATAGCTGCGCTCCTCTTGGTGGCCTTACTGCTCCGCCTGAACTGCCCGCTTCTCGCCTTGTCCACTTCGACTTTTGCCACAGTTAGCTCCATAGCTAAATCTCCTATAAGCTTGTATAGGCCCGTGTGCTGCTTTCCAACAACAACTTTCTGCCGTCTATGCCAAGCCTCAACGCTGTTTTGGGTTCGAGGGAAGCGTTCATCCCCAATTGCTGTGGCGACAGACCAAAAAGCTGGGTCGTATTGGGGCACAAAAGTAGGAGACTTGCCACTTATATAATTGACTTTAAGCCACTTGGCCAGTTCCTTGGCATCTGGGTCAGTGAGAGCTCCATAAAGGTTTTCGAAGTATGCTGGAATTTCTTGACTGGGCACAAAAGCCAGGCTCTTCAGCATTCGGACTTCCAACGAAAATTCTTCTGAATTGCCGTACTTCATACTAAGTCCGCTTTTTTGTATCTTCCGCCAAATTATCTGGCCAAAGTGGAAAAGGCACCCTTTGAATGTTGCAGACGGCATGACTTCTCTTGCAGCACCAGCGATAGCCTTCTCGAAGTCGCTGATGACGACAGTCGGGTTCAGCGGGATGTCTGCATCACATGCCAGATAAAACAAGTCCATGAAGAACTGGCTGTAGGCTTCCTTGCTCTTCGCGGTCATAAGGCAAAAGACCAGAGGCACTACAATGCCTTGCACGTAGCCGTGAACGCTGAACAGCTGTCTCATTATGTTCGGTGCGACGTAGAACGTTCCATCCATAAGCCAACATGTTGACTGACCCAATAGCTTCATGCTACTATTGGTTCCTAGAATAATATTTCTGTCGTTTGTGCCGAACTCGGTCTCACGCAACACAAACAATTCACCCTCAAGGTATCGAATATTGTTTGGGATGTTGATTTCTTCCAAAGTTACATGTACATGCTTGTTGTCTGGCAGGCGCCATAAACACTGAAATAAGCGCAAAATTCTAAAGATTATTACCATATGTTCGCATAATGTTCGTTCTGGGTGGCCCGCTTCGCGGGATCTTAGGATTTCACCTATCTTTCCGCAGGGTTTAGCACGCTCACGCAACTCCGTTGCTCCGCTAAGGGTATATGCCTTATGCCTGGCAGGCGCCACAAGCACTATGATATTAGCGCCCAACTCCAAAGATAATGTCCATATATTCGGATAATTTTCATCTTTTACTGTGAGGAATAGTGTCAATCTTCCTTTGAATAGACAACTATTGCACTCATGTACTTACGCACACTTGAGATCAGATTATTTCCAAGATAATTGCGTCTTAACGTCGAAGAAATATTAAGCAGGCGCCATAAACACTGAAATTAGCGCCAAATTCTAAAGATTATAACCATATATTCGCATAATGTTCGTTCTGGGTGGCCCGCTTCGCGGGATCTTAGGGTTCCACCTATCTTTCCGCAGGGTTTAGCACGCTCACGCAACTCCGTTGCTCCGCTAAGGGTATATGCCTTATGCCTGGCAGGCGCCATAAGCACTATGATATTAGCGCCCAACTAATAAAGATAATGTCCATATATTCGCATCATTTTCATCTTTTACTGTGAGGAATAGTGTCAATTTTCCTTTGAATAGACAACTATTGCATTCATGTACTTACGCACACTTGAGATCAGATTATTTCCAAGATAATTGCGTCTTAACGTTGACGAAATATTAATCAGGCGCCATAAACACTGAAATTAGCGCCAAATTCTAAAGATTATAACTATATATTCGCATAATGTTCGTTCTGGGTGGCCCGCTTCGCGGGATCTTAGGGTTTCACCTATCTTTCCGCAGGGTTTGGCACGCTCACGCAACTTCGTTGCTCCGCTAAGGGTATATGCTGGTTGTCTGGCAGGCGCCATAAACACAAGCAAATAAGCGCCGAATTGAAAAGATAAGGCGAATTTATGCGCATCATGTCGGGTCTATGTAGCCCGCTCGCGGAATCTTAGGATTTAAACTGGTTTTTCCACTAAATAAGCGAATAATTCCAAATATGAACTCCTTTTACTCGCATGATTTGCGGTCTGCTTTAATCAAATGTATACAAATTCTGTCCATTTTATGAACTTTTTTCTCTTTTATTGGGAGGAATGCTATAATTTTTCAATGGTAATAGCATCTATTCAACACATGTACTATCCGCACTTGGGCTATGGTTATTTCCTAAACAATTGCGTGTTAAAATAGAAGTAATGTACATTTAAAATCCATTGAATTCACACAGAAATCCATCTGTAAGATGCAAGAAATCATGAGAATCACGGAGAGGGAAGTTGTGTAAAATATATCCTGCAAGAGTTTTGATTGGTTGTCAAAAATATTTTCAATTCGAAATGTCTTCGACAAAGTGTTTATAAGAAGTGGTATTTTTCTGAATTGTCGCATTCAACACTCACTGTCATTCAGTCAACCTGTGCGGACATAATTTCGTGCTAGTAAATCAAGTGCAAGTGAAGTTAAAAATAATAAAAACAAGCAGCCAGCGATACCTGCGAAGGATCTACCTGCGCTAAAAACCTATAGCAATAAAACCGACACAAACACACAAAATCAAAAGGGATTAAACCAAAAAGCAATAAAAGTGAGGTAAAATGCACGAGCGATTCTCCCCAGAATCCGCCCTTGCGGCACTCGAGCAGTTACTTCGCAGAATTAAAAACGACCTCGGAGCTACATTTAGTAAAGAGGTCAATAAAATCATGACAAGGGTAACCAAAGCGGAACCTGAAGAATCTTCTGAGGATGAGGACAACAACGTCTCAATGACAAGTGATGTTAGCGAATCTTCGTCAACGTCGTCAAATATCGAAATTGTCACGGACGCAACCGCTACAGACGAAGACGAAAGCTCCTGCTCATTGCCATTACCAGGAAGGAAAAGGGCAAAAAAACCCAAGACTACATGTACAAAAAAAACCAAAACGGAAAAGACCAGCAGCCCACCAGAGACAGCCTTATTAAATACAACAACGAAGACAGCAGCAACTGCACCAAAAGTAGCAGCCCAAACAACCAATGCCCAGCCACCATTACCGATTACACCAAACTCCCAACCAGGAACGTCATCCCCAACGAAGAAAGTAGGAATGCCGCCAATCATTTGTTTTTCGGGGAACATTGCTGAAATAAGCCGTTTCGCCAAGGGAGCAAACATCGTGTTTACCCTAAGAAACATCAATACAATCAAGACGGTCATCAACGCATCTACACGAGATGGATTTGAGTCTATTAGAGATTTCCTCAAACAAAGAAAAATTCAGCACCACACCTTCACACCTCGAGAAGACAGGAAGATCATCATGCTACTAAAAGGTATCCACTACTCCTACAGCATATCTGAAATTGAAGAGGAGCTCAAAAATGAAGGAATCCCAGCGCTGAAGGTTTCATCCTTTAAATCACCAAGAGCTAACGGAAAGGCATTCAACAGCTTTGTCATAGAGATCGACAAATCTTGTGTAGTCAACGATATCTATAAGAAGACTCTCCTTCTTAACCAACGAGTGCACTGGGAACGTCTCCAAAATAAAGATATCGCCCAGTGCAAGAACTGCCAGCGCTTCGGTCATGTCGCTTCAAACTGCGGCATGGCTTATGTGTGCGTGAAGTGCAGCCACAACCACCAACCAGGAGAATGCAAAAGGAAGGACACCACAGACCTGGATGTATACTGCGCCAACTGCAAAATTAATGGACACCCAGCAAACTACAAGGGCTGCCCATTCTACAAAAGAAAAGTTGCTGAAACTGAGAAAGCCGCCACACAGAAAAAGAAGCAGCAGGAGTTTGCAGAAAAATCCGCCTGCGTCCTCACACAGCCCGGAATTAGCTTTGCTTCAATAGCTAAAATGAGTGCACGTAGACTAAACGACAAGCCGCAAACAAGACCGAGCCCACAGCAACAATCCCCTACCATTGCGGCAAAACAAAGACAACAACAAGCAGCTCGTGCTAATCCAACCAGAAGAGTCGACCTCAATAACGAAGTCCACCGAGTCTTCGGAACAGATCTAGTCAGCATAATGAAGAAGGCCCGTAATGCTGTTCCCACGAACTACTCTGGATTGAGCGAAGAAAAAAAATCAGTGGCGCTAGCGACCTTTTTGTTCCAGTTATGCAGTACATAAGAAAACTGCGTGTGATAGCGTATAACGTTAATTCGTTATACAGCATCCATAGACGAACAGCCTTCCACCTCTTTATGAAGACCAACCAGCCAGACATCGCGCTCATTAGCGAAACAATGCTCACCAGCCGAAATAGAATAGACCTCAAGAACTACAACATCTTTAGAACAGATAAGATAGAAGGAAAACGAGGCACAGCAATTCTCGTACGAAAAAATATCACCGCCAGAAAATCAAGAATCGCTGGACTAACGACGTTTGAAGCAACAGGAGTAGTAATCCAAACAACCCCAACGGAAACACTAATGGTGATCAGCAGCTACAACAAATGTAAAGCAAGATCAGTCGACACCAAACACGACCTAGGAATACTAAACGGTCTTGTAAATCAGCACACATATGGAATTATTGGCGGCGGAAATCCGGAATTACCAGTGCAAAACCCTCATCAGCGACTCTGACCATGATGCGGTGCAACTCACCATCAAGCTGAACCGGCCCATCTTCACCAACACACGGCCAGAAGGCGAATACATTGATTACAATCAACTTGATATCGAGCGACTGCAAAGAGACGTGGAAGAAAGGCTAATAATGCCACCGTCCAACAGAAACCTCTCTAATGAAGAAGTAGAAGCAGCGATCGAAAACTTTGAAGCAACAGTTAGCAGTGCACTCAACCAACAAAAGAAACCCAGGACATCTAAAGATAGGTACAGCCATCTCCCACCCCACATCCAAAACTTGTACCACCATAGGCAGCGTCTCCGAAAACGACTACAAAGAATAAGAGATCGTGAATGGAACACCGTTAACAGCAGCTACCAGATGGTCCTGAGCGAACTAAAATGCACTGACATCATGTTCAGAAATGCAGTACAACACTTCAATAACATCCAAATGCAAACTCGGCTGCAAAATATCAAACCCGGTCCGGACACATTTAAACAAATAAATCGAATCATCGGAAAAGGCGCCAAGATGCCGGAGACACTGATCACCAACCAGGGCTCAGCAACAACCTCAGTGGATAAAGCCAATGCACTAGCAGATTACTTTGAAGGGAACTTCACTCCTTCCCCCCCCCCCAAATGACGCAGAGTTTAAAGCAGAAATCGATTCAACAATAGAAAATATTGAGCGATGGTCCAGTCAAACACCAAGGTTTAGCGAAACAAATCCAGCCGATGACCCAACGGAGAATGAGACCTTGTCCACACCTGAAGAAATCGCGGAAATCATCCATGGCAGGCATTCCAAGAAATCATCAGGCCCTGATCAAATTTCAAATTTTGTGCTGAAGAAGATGCCCCACGCCGTCATGATTCTACTATCCATACTGCTAAATAATTGCATCAGTAGCTGCTACTTCCCTGCAAAATGGAAAACTGCAAGGATAATAGCCATTCCTAAGAAGGGCGATCACAACAGCGTCATGGGATATAGACCAATTTCACTTCTCAGTAGTGTGAGTAAAATCTTGGAGGAACTCATACTGCGGAGATTGAAGTCAGTCACTAATGCACTGAACATCCTACCAGATATACGGTTCGGATTTCGCGAGAAGCACTCAACCTTGCACCCTTTGATGAAACTCCACCATGATGTTACAAGGGCCCTCAACAACCACCAAGTTACTGTCGCATGCTTCCTGGATGTGGAGAAGGCATTTGACTCCGTCTGGATACAAGGGCTTATTCATAAACTTACCCAGCTTAATTTCCCTACTAACATTATTAAAATTATTTACAGCTTTCTCCACTCTAGGTCATTCTTTGTCCAAGTCGGTAATAGCCGGTCAAGGACGAGACCTATCAGAGCCGGTGTAGCTCAAGGCTCTAAGCTAGGACCACTGCTCTTCAACATTTATACGTCCGACCAACCCCGTCTCCAGGGAACCACACAAAGCTGCTCATTCGCAGATGACTCCGTCACATACAGCAGTTCCTTGTCCCCAGCAATAGCCGCATCAAGAGTCGAAGACCACGTCAGAAGCATCTTTTCCTACTACCGAAAATGGGGAATTCGGATAAACACCAACAAATCCGAACTGTTATGCATACGAAGACCAATCACTGGAAGAACCCGAGGCCGGTCAGTCTCTAACTGTCGCAACGTTGTCATCAGATTACCAGATGGCACGACGCTATCCACCAAAAACGATGTGAAGTACCTTGGAGTCCATTTGAACGAGAGGTTCCGATTTAACCCTCACTCAAAGGCAGTGCTGAAGAAGGCCACATTCGCATTCCATCGAATCTACCCATTGATGAGGAAACAAAATGGTCTCAGCAAAAGTACAAAACTACTGTTATACAAGCAACTGATAAGGCCAGTTATAACATACGCCTTCCCAATTTGGTACACTATTTCAAAGACATTTATGCAGAAACTTGCCATCTTCGAGAGAAAAATGCTGAGGATTTGCACTGGACTCCAATTTGACCCAATCCGAAGAAGACATGTGCGTAGCAGCCGTCTTTACGAAGAAGCCAATATGAAGCCCTTGGAAAGATACATGGTGGAATTATTCCAAAAGCTGCTAGAAAGTATATCAACCCATCCAAATCCATTGGTAAGAAGATTAAGCGAGAGCCAACTCATACCAGAACATCGATATCTTGGCGTCATGGCGCTGCGAAACGAAGGCATATTCCCGATAGACAACAACTGGATCAGCTATCCATTTTACGACACAGTCGACACCAACCACCACCGAGGATAAATCACCGGTGACACCCTACAACCCACAACCATCCGAAATCATTGACAACCGTGTCCAAACAGCACGAGAACCGCAAAGCCAATTTTGTAATATTAATATAAATCAAGCCACTATTAATGTAATACATTTATAATCTACATAAAAAAAAAATACATTGTAAACCGTTGGGCCCCTATTGTTGAGCCAACAAGCTATATATTATTAATAATTTGTCAACCTTTAGTAACTAGTTTTAAGCCAATTGTATAAAATTTTAAAGTTAAATAAAAAAAAAAAAAAATATATATGATTGTCGCATTCTTCGACGATGCCTGGAGCAGTGCGGTTGCTCCCAAAACAGTGCAAGTGAAGTGATTTCGTGTATTGGGTTCTATGAACCAAAATCGTTCTTTTTAGGACGACTAAATATTCATTAAGAGATATTGACCAAATTCAATCGAGGAGGGGAAATGAGGGGTAGAGGTGGATATGGTGAAAAAATCCGTTCTTTTTAGGGCGACCAAAAAATGTTTAAGAGAATTTGCTTGGTTTCAAAAAAAAAAGAGGGGAAGAGGTGAATGTGGTGAATATAGACTTGACATGGTTCTTTTCAGGAGGAACAATGGTTTCTGTAGGAGATTTTCCTATATTTCGATAGAGGGGAAGCGCTAATATAAAAGGTGAAAAAAAAGCAACTGCCCGCAGATTTTGCGGGCAGTTTCCACTGCGGGCAAATGAACTGCGGGCAATATCATAAATTGGCCTGCGGGCAAATGGACTGCGGGCTAATATTTTCCGGGCAAATGGAGTCCTCCCCATTTTGGCGATGTAAAACTATATCTCCTGCTTCCAAATTTTCTTCAAACACTACAATGACAACTTCATCGATTGTTGGTGCACTGTCTCGAGTTATGCGCATGAATTGAATTTTTTTTAATATATCTAATAAGTTTGTTTATGTTTATTATGTTACACAAAGTAACTTTTTGAAACGGAGTCGATACTTTGATTTGTTGGATTTGAATCCTTCATTTTTGTTTGTCAAGTATTTTCAGGATCCTTGCATTAGTACCTATGTGTGAGTAAGTTGAAATGTAGGGGTGATTTAGATGACGTGGATAATGATGACAGGCAACAGCAGTTGTTGAGCGTTTTCAGTTTTCATGCGCATAACTCGAGACAGAATGGTTAGTTTTTAACGATTTTGAGCTTGACGGTTTCGTTTGGGCCCTAGGAAGGACGAATGCTTCTTTTTATCTCGAAAACAAAACTTTGACAGGATGAAATAGGGGATAAAAGTTTGTATGGGGAAAAGCACTATGAAAAAATGAACTGGATAGAAAAACGATTAGTGTGACTTTCCAATACGACAAAAATTATTTTATTTTAAATTCTTTAAATTATTTCATTGACTGAATTCGGCGATTCCAACACAAATTTGATCATGCCGCCAGTGAGAAGGTCAAACGTTTCACGTCGCAGCCGCAATGCACAACGTATGGCGAGTGTTCATGAAAAAGGACGAACAGTCAGATCAGAATATAAACAATCGAGAGAATATGTATGTCGGAACTTCGGGAAATAATATCGCAAGAACAACGTGCAGTCGACCGACCTGGAGACCGAGATAGACAACAACATAATCGTCATCAGCATAGCTTTCAAATAAATGAAAACCAACCAAGAAGAAGAAACGTCGTGAATGTAGAATTGCGGCGACTAGCATTCCAATACCAATGCACGGTTGAATACAGCACACTTCCATGTGCCTCGATTGGTGCTATGACTGTTGTATGTCTGCATTGTGGTGCACTGAAATTTCCATCGGAAACACCTGGATTATGCTGCATGAGTGGAAAAATTAAATTGCCGTTTTTGCCAGATCCACCTGAGCTATTACGCTCATTAATTTACGAAAATACACTCAAATCCCGACAATTTTTGATGAGAGCTCAACAATATAACGGTTGTTTTCAAATGACGTCTTTCGGAGCAGAAGTTATTCAAGACAATCGCCAATATAATCCTACATTCAAGGTAAATTCGTTTGAAATAAGTTCACATTGTATATGAATACTGTGAATAGATTTTCATCTGCTTCGAATTTGTCGTTATTGATACAGATAGAAGGACAAATTCATCATCGCTTTGGTTCATTATTGCCGGCACCAAATGAAGATCACAAATTTCTTCAAATGTATTTCATCGGTAATGTGGACAAGGAAGTCGAAATGCGAAGCGCAATTCATCGGAATATGGATAAAGATATCATCAGAAGTTTGAGAGACGTATTGCATGAGCACAATGCTTACGTGCGCCAATTCAAAACTGCGTTGGAAACGGATCTACATTCAGACGATCATCAAGTTGTCATTTCCGCTGACAGACTTCCAGCTGGTGCTCATGCACGTCAATTTAATGCGCCAACAGTCGATGAATTTGCTATCATATTTGTTGGTGATCCAGTTGGGAGACGTGATATTGTACTGAGGCGACGAAATAACGGCGAATTACAGCGCGTGTCCGAGATACATCCGTCATACGACGCACTGCAGTACCCAATACTGTTTTGGCGAGCAGACGATGGTTACCACATAAATATAAAATTGTTTAATACCTTAAATGGTTTGTACATTTGTTTTAACAGACTTTTTCGGATAGCATATGAAAATTTCGTTTGTATTACAGGAGCGGAATCAAATAAAAAGGTCAGCGCGATGAATTATTACGCATATCGACTCATGATTCGTATGCTTGACAACTATTTGCTGCGATTTCGGCGTTTACTGCAGCAATACATCGTTGATATGTACGTTAAGATCAAACAGAGCGCCTTACATTTATCAGATTCAACCAAACGAAACTTCGCTCTGAAGAATACATCCACTTGCGTGATGCTATAAGTTCAGATGAAAATGTAGCCGATATCGGTCATGATTTTTGGAGCAGTGAAATGCTGGATGTACTCTGTGGAGTGGCAGAAACGAGACTACCACATTCACACATGCTTTTGTGGTTAGTCGACAAACTGCGTCCTGACCAAATTGATGAAATCGTTTCTGCTGAGATTCCCGATCAGGAGACTGACCAAGAACTTTATGATATTATCAAGACTCATATGATTCATGACCCATGCGGTAACCACAAAACACTATCACCTTGTATGGCTGGAAATAAATGTACAAAACGCTATTCACGTGCATTGGTATCAGACACAAAATTTACAAAATCCGGTTCTGTGCTCGTCAAATTCAGCAACGGTGGAGAAAGCGTGGTAGTAGACAACATTGACAGTTTAAATGCTGCTGCCGAGAGACACCAACTGAGAGGAACTGCTGCAACCAACACATAATAAGTAAACCGCTTAAATCCACCTCGAACTTATGTTACAATAGTTACTGTCATCTCTGTTTTTGTTGTAATAATTGTTCTCTTAGTCTATTATCTTATACCTTACCTATACATTGTTTTTAGTCAAATTTGTTTTGTATTCTCTTTTAAGTTACTCTACTATTGTTTGCGTTTGTGTCTCTCTGTTTATTTTATTTATTTATTCTAAATATTAATGATACCAGGTGTTTTGTCTAGTGATGGGTTTTCTGGCGGTGAAATTGGTTGTAATTTATATCAAATGATTAGAATTTTACGTCTGCAGAAAAAAGGCTTAAATGTTTGCCATATAAATGCTCAAAGTCTTGCACCTAAATTAGATGAATTTCGTTTGTTGTTCATAAATTCCAAGGTTGATGCTATTTGTGTTTCCGAAACATGGTTTTCTCCCGAATTTCCAAACAGTGCCTACAATGTTGAAGGATATAGACTGTTCCGTGGTGATAGAATTGGTCGTGAAAGAGGGGGCGTTGCTATTTATCTGCGCAGCGATATCCACTGTGAAATTGTCTGTAAATCAAATAAGTATAGCACGTCTGAGTTTTTATTTCTAAAACTTCACTTTGGTCTGGAACGATTACTCCTTGGAGTTATATATACGCCAAATAAAAACTTCGATGCAATGCCGATAATAAGCATTTTAGAAGAAATATTGTGTTCTGTTTCCAATATCATTATATGTGGGGATCTAAACTGCGATATGCTTAATACTGCTACTTCAGCTAAGTTAGTTGACAGCTTCAGAAGTCTAAACCTCAGCCCAGTAAATTTGTCGACAGCAACACACTTTACAAAAGATGCTGCGACTCTTCTAGATGTCTTCTTTGTAGAAGATATCGGTAAAGCTGTTTTCTACAATCAGTTATCAGCCCCGGGATTTTCAAAGCATGACCTGATATATTTGGCATATGACAAACCAATGGGCGTAGAACAGAAGGTATTTTATTTTAGAGATTTCAAAAACATTAACAACGAAACTTTAGAAACCGACATTGCTAATGTTCATTGGGAGCAAATTTACTTTATGCCTACGGCTGAACAAAAAGTAGTTTTTCTGCAACACAACATAAAAACACTTTTCGACCACCACGTTCCTTTAAAGTCAAAAATTATTAAAACTGATTCACCTCCTTGGCTTAACAACCATATCCTTAATCTAATTCAACAACGGGATTGCGCATATATTCGTTGGAAACGTTATAAGCTACAGGAGTTCTATGAAATATACCGATCATTTCGTAATTTGGTTGTTTTGTGTATCCAAAGTGCGAAACGAGCTTATTACGAAACCTTTCTCTCCCCTAGCAGTCAGTCCGGTCAAGATATTTGGAAGAAGCTACGTAAGCTAGGGAATGGAAAACAACAATTAAGTGTAGCTGCTGATGTAGATTGTGATATGCTTAACTCGCAGTTTGTTGCTGTTGGAGTACCGTTATTGGAATATCCTAACTATAATTCTGAATTACCCTGGCAACAAATAGCAGAAGCTGACGACAGTGAACAAAATTTTAAATTCAATAATTTAGCGGATGAAGATATAGTCGAAGCAATTCTATCTGTCAAGTCAAATGCCACAGGACTGGATGAAATCAACCCAACATTTGTGAAGCTTATTCTTCCATTTATTTTGAAATACATTTCTTTCATTTTCAATAACATACTCACTACTTGCGAGTACCCTCTTTTATGGAAAAAAGCCAAAATACTTCCAATACCTAAACCTCAAAGTCGGGTAAATACAGAATATCGACCTATATCAATCTTACCATTCTTGTCGAAAGTCTTCGAAAAAGCAATACTTAAGCAGCTGCAAGCATACCTTCTAACAAACAATCTTTTAAGCTCCGCTCAGTCAGGTTTTCGTGCAAAAAGAAGTTGCAAAACTGCGTTGTTGCTTGCCGTCGATAATATTCGTGAAGCTATGGATAAAAGCTGTTGCACATTTTTAACATTGCTTGATTTATCAAAAGCGTTTGACACTGTAGACCACTTTGTCCTCTGCAAAAAGTTGCTGAATAATTTTGGTCTCCCGATATGCAGTCAAATTACTCTACTCCTACTTAACTGATCGTCAGCAATGTGTGGCAGTGGGCAACCGGCTGTCGTCATTCCTTAGGATAACAATTCAAACAAAACAAACAAACAAAACAAAACAAAAGAGACTAAGGTGCAAGGATCGGGCATCACTGACTCTAGAAAAACCGATCCCCAAACAGAACAACAACAACTGACGGAGGAAGAAGAAAACCTTCTTCTGAATCCATTTGCCAATCTTGGAGTATGGGATGGAGAAAGCGTTGGAACAGATGCTGCCATGGAGGGCATGAACCTTGATGTCAGCGACAGCTGTTCCGTCGCTAGCTCTAACCTCTCTTTATTGTCCACCTCCTCCAGACGGAAAAAACTAACAAACTGCAGGACAACAGTAAAGAGACTAGGGACGAAAAGATGGGAAGAACTGACAGAGACTGACCGCAAACGGCTTCATAACGCACGTGCGTATCTGCAGGAACAGCGTCTAACGGAGAATGAGCCTACTGCTCGTACACCGGCGGAAGCTAATCCTGGGGATAACACTAGCGATAGTAAATTGATGGGGCCACCTTCCTCCCAGATTGGCAAAGTCCATCCAGGGGAAAGGTCGACCACACCAATTACTCTGCCAAAGGATGCCACCGAGGAGCCACCGAACCTTTCGATCAGACGTTGCATCGAGCCTCTTGCTCGTACGGGTCTAGAGAAGGGGGAGGTGCTCCCTGCTCCTAATATTAACAACAAAACTGACACGGAGACTGATCGGGTACAAGAACCGACCCCGGGACCACCAGACTCACCGGCCAGGCGTTGCATCGAGCCTCTTGCTCGTACGGGCCTGGAAGGAGAGAAGATGGTCACTGGGGAGGTAGGGGAGAGGAAACTGCAGCTGGAGAACATCCAGAGCCTCAGCTCCACTTGCAATCTGGATGCAGGTCCCCTCACCAACCAGGCAACTGCAGCCGTGACGTCAATAACTCGACAATGGACAGTTGCCAAACAGTCGTGGAGGCACAGCCCTCCAATCCCGGACGGGACACCCAAGGAGCCTTAGACTCTAAAGTCCCCAGCAAACCCAAGCCAAAGAGGCCTCTAGGGGAGCATGAGATCCTGCGCAGGCAAAGGCGTAACTCGCTCAGGATCGTCCGAAGGATGGGTAGCAAAAATCCGGAAGCCTTAACGGAGAAGGAAAAGCTATCCCTCGACAAGGCCAAAGAACGACTGATGACCATACCCGACAACCCAACGGAGAAGAGCAAACGTTTGCCCAGCTCTAGGACAATTCCCAAAAGACCGGCTGGGAAGGGGAAAGAAAGCCCTTTGCTCTCCACCCCAATCGCAGCCAGACTTAGGAACCCTGTAATTGGCACGAGATAGGATACTCAATCCAAGCTCGACCCGATTGCAAGCACGTCCAAAAGAGCTAGGCAAAACGACACGCTTTCTCCAATCTCTCAAACAAATGTTAGGAAGAAAGCCAAGGTCTCTTTACCAACCACAGTTGGCCAACAAGTAGCCGAAGTAGACTACGGAAATCCTGCACGGAAGTTGACAGAGGACCAATGGCGACTCATCGAACTTCGAATCCTAGATGAGGTGAACGAGGCCATCCTAAAAAACAAGGAACCCCTCTCGCTTTTTGGCACCCTCAATACCATCCAAGGATTCAAACTCATGACCTGTGAGGAAGAACACACCCTCACATGGCTCAAGGAGTTTATTGCCAGGACGAAAGCTCCATGGCCAAACGCCGACCTTCGTCTGATCGACAAAAAAGAGATCGTACGGATAACAAGACCTAAAGCCAAACTTGTTGTACGAGGGCCTCATATCCCTAAGGACCGTATCGAGAGATACTTACGATCCCTAAATACCGATCAGCTGAGCCACGCTTGGGAAGTGATCGAGATGGGAGAATACCATGAATCAGGCACGGAAGTGATAGTGTTGCTTAGTCACAAATCCATTCCGTTGTTGAAGAAGATCGACTTTAAAGTACGCGTCGGCATAAACCGATGCAAGCTTAGGCTTATCGCGAACAAAGTCAACAAAACCAACAAGGATGGGGAGCCAAAAAACCGTGATGAAGGTAATACAAATAAACCTTCATCACAGTAAGGCGGCCAGCGCCAACCTAATCTACCTCATGGAGGATATAAAAATAGACCTAGCCCTTATTCAAGAACCCTGGGTAGCAGGAGGCAGAATAAGGGGTTTAAACTCGAAGGGACTTGTCCTGTTTAAAACAGTGCAGACAGATCCAAATAGTAAGATCAGAACTTGTATAGTAGCTAGGAAACAGATTAACCTCTTTCTTCTATCTACCTACAGTGATAACGACCACGTGACGGTAAAACTTGAGCGCAACGGGCTCCCTCCGCTGATTCTAACATCATGCTATATGCCCTATGATGCAACGGAAGGACCACCGTCAGATCTGACCCACCTTCTTGTTCAACGTGCTACACGGGAAAAATGGGACCTGGTGATGGGATGTGATGCTAACTCCCACCATGTCCTATGGGGTAGCTCAAATACAAATACAAGGGGTGAGTCACTTTTTGAATTTCTTATAGATCATAACTTACTTATAGCTAATAGGGGTTCAGAACCAACTTTTGTTATTAGAAATAGGCAAGAAGTAATCGATGTTACAATATTAAGTAACTCGAATACAATCACAATAGATCAGTGGAAGGTATTAAAGGAGGAAACATTCTCTGACCACAAAATCATTGAATTCCTGATACCAGACACAAACGATCCCCCAATATCATATAGGAACCATAGAAAAACTAACTGGGACCTTTTCAATATGGAAGTGGGAAAGAACTTAAGAACTCTCCAGACAGATGCTGCGTATGCACCAGAGAGTACAGACACAAATGCCGAGAATCTGGGAAAAATCCTAGGTAAAGCGCTCGAAAAATCATGTCCCCTACAAACGAGGAGTAAAAGAAAATCGACTCCTCCATGGTGGACAAAAGAACTGTACGACATTAAGAAAGAAACTAGAAAACTTTTTAATGTAGCAAAACGTACAAGATCTGACCATGACTGGGAAACCTACAAATCCAGTCAAAGAAAATTCAAAGCAGTAACGCAACAAGCAAAGCGATCTTCGTGGAAATCCTTCTGTAGTAAAATGGAAAGCACCGCGGAATCAGCTAGGCTCAGGAAACTACTTGCTAAGGAACCAGTAGCCTTGGGATCTCTCAAGGGCCCCAACGGCAACTGGACAGAATCCTGCAATGAAACACTCAAGCTCCTCCTTGAGACTCACTTTCCGGGATGCATTAATGAGCATAACAATCCGGAAGAAGAGCACTACACGGAGCACATAACAACAGCGGAGATTATAACGGAAGAAAGGATAAAATGGGCCATTAATTCCTTCTCTCCATATAAATCTCCGGGTATTGACGGCATTTTCCCTATGATGCTACAAAGATGTGAAGAACATATAACCCCACATCTGAGGAACCTCTTCCTAAGTAGCCTAAAATGGGGATATGTACCCAAAGTTTGGCGAGAAGTTAAAGTGGTTTTCATACCCAAAGCTGGGAAACCTAGTCACACTACCGCCAAAGACTTTAGGCCAATCAGTTTAACCTCTTTTGTTTTAAAAACTTTTGAGAGACTGATGGACATTTATATTCGTAGCAAACTGAGTCCAGAGGTCTTATCCCCAGCTCAGCATGCATATACGAAAGGCAAAGGTGAAGAGACAGCACTCCACAGTGTCGTCAGCACCATAGAAAAGACACTAAGGGACAGGGAATATACTCTAGCCGCCTTCTTGGACATTGAAGGTGCCTTCAACAACGTCCAAGGGGAAGCGGAAGAAAGAGCCCTAGTAAACCTAAATGTGGAGAATACCATAATTAAATGGATATTGTGCATGCTTAAAAGAAGATGCATCTACTCAGAGTTAGGTGGTGAAATAATTAAGGTGTCAGCATCTAGAGGAACCCCTCAAGGCGGAGTCCTATCACCCCTTCTTTGGGTACTCGTTTTAAACGAGATTCTGATTGAACTTAGACTTAGTGGAGTCAAGGCAGTAGCATATGCTGACGACTTAGCACTGCTAGCGACAGGAAAATTCCCATCCACTCTAAGTGAACAAATACAGAACGCCTTATCTATGGTTGGTAACTGGACCAGAAGCTGCGGACTTGCGGTTAACCCACAAAAGACAGAACTGGTCCTCTTCACCAATAAAAGGATTATACCGCAATTTAATCCGCCAACTATTGAGGGTACTCCACTACAAACATCAGAATACGCAAAGTATCTTGGCGTGATTCTGGATAGAAAATTAAACTGGAGCCTCAACATAAAAGAACGAGCAAAGAAGGCAACGGTAGCCTTATACGCCTGCAATAGAATCTTCGGCAAAACCTGGGGACCTAATCCCAAAATTATCATGTGGTTGTATACGGCGGTAGTTAGACCGATACTCACATACGGTAATTTAGTCTGGTGGCAGGGGTTGTGTAAGGCCACCAACCTTAAGACTATGACTAGAGTCCAAAGAATTGCCTGTATTGGCACTACTGGGGCTATGAGAACCACCCCTACAGCGGGGTTGGAGGTAATTCTCAATCTTAAACCCCTAGATCTTTTCGTACAAGAATCTGCAGCAAACAGTGCCTTGCGGCTAAGCCAAACAAAAAACTGGAAACCCAGTACAACAGGGCATGCACAGATTATAGAGAAATTTACGGGTAGAAATGTATGCACAGACTACATTACTCCCAAACTAGATTTTATAAGACCATTTACTGTCTCTTTTCCCTGTAGGGAAGAATGGCAGGATAACCAAGTACCAATCCATGCAACAACGATCCCCATCTATACAGATGGCTCCAAGATGGATACCGGCGTTGGTGCAGGTTTCTACTCAGAAACGCTCGGAATATCTGGCTCGATCAGTCTCCCCGACTACAGCAGCGTCTTCCAAGCTGAGGTTCTGGCGGTGATAACAGCCGCTAAGCAGACTGCAATGACGGCAATACCACACGCTGATATTACCTTCTTCATTGACAGCCAAGCGGCAATAAAATCGATTTCCGCCACAGAAATAAAATCGAGGCTTGTAAGAAGCTGTCGCGAAGAGCTGCGGGCTCTTGGCGCGCAGCACACTGTAAGACTCTGCTGGGTCCCCGGACACAGTGGTGTCCCAGGAAATGAAAGAGCCGATGAGCTGGCAAGAAAAGGATCTTCCCTTGAATCAAGGGATGCTGACACCACAGTAAAAACCCCACCCTGTTACCTTAAACAGGTGATTGGAAATAAAACACTGATGGCAGCAAACGAAAGATGGAGTGCCCTTGATTCCTGTGTTATTACAAGGAAAATGTGGCCACTATATGACAAACAAAAGACCAAGAGAATCCTTCAAATGAACAAGAATTCTTTGTCCTCTCTCACAGGTGTTATCACCGGACACAACATGCTGGGCTACCATGCAAAGAAATTAAAACTCAGCACAGATGAACTCTGCAGAGGATGTGGGGACGAGGAGGTGAATGAGGATACCCCGCATTTCCTCTGTCACTGCCCTGCACTCTGTCATATCAGAAACAATATCCTGGGCAGATATTTCTTCCAGGATTTAGAAGAACTCTCCGGCAAGTCTGTGAATGACTTGCGCAAGTTCATCAACGCATCGGGATGGTTTGTAAACCCGCTAAGTTTTTTATAGGTTTTTCATTGGTTCCAGATAAGGGAAGCGTAACCTCCAGGGTATCACAAAGGGTCTACATTGACCTAAGTGTGACGGGCGCAGGATTCTCTTGCCCCGTCAGCCCAGTAACCTAACCTAACCTAACCTAGGATAACAGCAGGTGTACCCCAGGGTTCTGTCCTTGCCCCGCTGTTGTTCTCCTTATATGTCAATGAACTTCTGAACTTCCTGGACTGGTCAGACATTGCTCAGTTCACATGTTCGCTGACGATGTCCAATTATACCGGAGCTGCCCGTTAATTAATATTTCAAGTGCAATAGATGACATAAATGAGGACTTACAAATTATTCAACAGTGGGCACTTAAGCACAGTCTGTCCCTAAATCCGGGGAAGTCAAAAACTTTATGTATGTATAAGCAGCGTTTAGACAATTCCAGCTTCCCCCCGGTAAAACTAGGAGAATCAACCATAGAATACGTCTACACTGCTAAAAATTTGGGTCTTGTTTTTATACAAAGCTTACGTGGACTGATCACATAGCAACAACAGTTGGAAAAGTTTGCTACGGTCTTCGATTACTTTGGTGTACTCAAAGATTCATTCCAACTGCTACCAAAAAGCTACTTGTTAAATCTTTACTTTTGCCAATCCTCACGTACTGCTGTGAAGTGTTTTGTAGCGTTGATCACGATACTAAACGCAAATTGAACTTAATGTATAATAACTTAGCTCGATATGTGTTTAACAAAAGATACTTTGACCATATATCTGCCTATTCTAAGCAAATAACAGGTTTGAAATTCGATGATTTGATAACATTTAGATCACTTTTACTACTTTTTGAAATTATGCAATCACATCAACCTGAGTACTTGTACAACAGACTTAATTTCCCTAACTCCCAAAGAACAACAGTTTTAATACAACCACGATTTAACTGTTTACAATCCGAGCGTACCTTTTTTGTCCATGTCACTCGCCAATGGAACTCATTACCCATACAACTTAGGAGAACCATAAACGCAAACACATTCAAAATTAATCTTTTTAACTACTTAGCAAATAATACATAACATCCATTGATAAACTTGCTCAGTTTCTAAAAATTTTATATAAATATTTATAACCTTATATAAGTAACTTACTCTTGTACATATCTCAAATTATCTTAACTTAAGCCAATCACAAAATATAAGATTAATCTTAATGTGAAATTATAAATTATTCAATAAATACAATACAATACACAATTTTGATTTGTGGAATAAATACAAGAATCATATGGCCGATGATATTTTGCATCGAATTCGCACTGTGACATCAGATAATGAACTGGAGATGCCTAACGTTCCCATATTTGTTTCGCTAAAATACAGGATAAATTGGAAAATATAAGTTAAATTATCGCGAAACGCGTATACTAAAAAATAAACGCGGGCCGAAGCCCGCGCGAACACCAACCGTTCGCTAATTTAAAACACGACAAGTTATATCTAAATATTCGATTTATTCAGCGAGCTCCGCACTATACAATCTCAGAATTAAGACTAACTTAATAACTACAATATCTTCCTCTGGATAGCTCTGTTCCCAACATCAGAACTGCTGACTCCTCTATTCCGGTAATCGCACGCGCATCCGTTGAGTCGCGCATGCAAGTAATCCGATTCCATGCACTGTGATCGTGAGAACAAGTCTGTGCATGAAAGTGTCAACTCAGCGAATACCGTATGATTCGCTGGCATGCACCTGACTCGTGCATCGTGTTAACTCCTCCCCCTTTAAAAATCTACGTCCCGTAGATCATATGTGACGTCAGAGGTCGATTACCAAGTTTGTCCCGTCGGGGGCTCTTGGGCCCTATGAATCCTTCCGTCGGGTACAGGATCGGTTCCCCTACCGAAAGTGTGTATGGATGGGAGCTTCAGGTCCAGGTTGATCTTTCGCCATATGGTCCATGCCACAATTACAACCAATAGGACAATTGATACGTCCATGATGGAAGTTACCATGACATGACTGGTAAGATTCTTCAGTCGCTCTATGTTCTTAATACTTAGGCCGTGTACATGTTCGAGGTCAATCTTTTGAACTCGATTCGTTATGTTTGCAAGGACGGGCGGGAGTACCTGGACATGGGAGTAAGTGAAACTCGAAAATTTCTTGTTTCGCAATAGGATCGCTTCATTGTCCAGTTGAATAACGTAAGTTCCGTCGAGGGTTCGCGAGCCATTTGTAGCATTCAGTTGGCCCTTATAGTTTGTCACGAATACCATGTCTTCCTTGACTAGTTCAACTACTTCCCTTGAATTCGAACGGAAGGTACATGCAGTATGTCCCCCCCCTCAAGAGTCTGACCACACAGCTGTCCTCTTCCAATTTTTTCAGTGATTTTTCGTCGCATATTACCAGGCTATTGATGAAGAGGCATTTTCCAATGATGCCAAATGTCTCCCGGTGGTTAACCAACATCCTGTCAAATTGGAAGTCGATCTGTAATCCGTTGGTGATTGCTGCCCTCGTTAGGAGCAAGTTGAATTCCTCGTCCTTTACTTTCGGCATTGAAAGGACATAGAGTAATAATGACCCGTTCGTGTAGATAGACGGAGACCCGTACTCTATGGCTTCGATTTCATTAACGTATGGTAGTGTTTCGATTTCGCTAATGATCCTGCCGACCTCCTCCCGATCTAAAAGGTTTGTGTTTATCAGGTCGCTTTTTGCCATTTGACAGGCTCGCACAATTTCATCGACCTTGTCCTTTATAATCATGATCTCAAAATGTCTTGTTCGTATCTTCCAACTGTGGATGCCTGGACTTCGTTTTTAAATTGGTCTATCATCCAGTTGACCTTCTTTGTAGTTTCGTTCATGGTACCGAAAAGTTCACTGTTGATTTTGTATTGTTGGTTGTTGTTGCTGATAATGTCCTGTTCACTTGAGAGGACTTTATTCCAATCCGCTGCATCAGGGTTTCCGGCAATCCATTTCCAGGCCGATCCTATCCAATCGATTGACCTAGGGCTTCGATCATTTTTGCCTTTGAGCCGGATCAGCTTTTGGCTGATTTCCTTGATGTAAAACTCGATAGTTGTTTTCTTCTCCGGGCTTCTAAAACCCTCCAGATATATTGACACGTTGACTGTCTCCATCAGGCTATCGAATTGTGTCAGGTCGATCACGTGCACCAGTTTGAAGTGCCCGTCGATGATCCAGCCTTTGCCTTCTTTGATCGTGACCATTGGCGATTGGTAGTTAAAAATCTGATAACCATAGGAGGTAGCTAGGAAAATAAGTCTGAAAAATTCGATGTTTCAAGTAAAACTAAAAGTGCTGTGATGTGTTGGTGGGAACTTGAATCTTAAAGATTTTATTTTACATATAATCTATTTTAAATTTCTAGAATTAAGGCAAGTAATAAAGTTTCTTAAACCTAATTTTAAATTTTAATTTTACTGATTTTACAATTTAAAACAACGCTATCAATTTGATAGTAATCTAATTCTAAGTTTAGAATAGCACAATTTTAGGTAACGCATAAGCGCTTAGCATGTGTGCGCTTTCTAGTGTGGTTTGTGTCAAATTTATATTTTAATTAACGCTTCAACCAATTAAGTACGGTTTTAGTGAGCACTGGTGTGCTTGGCGCTTGCTTTAGTTTACTTTGTGTATATAACCTTTTATTCTTGCGTAAAATGCGTGATTAATTCAACGCTTCTTTATCTTAATATGGCTTTGACAAACATATGCAAGCTGTACGTATGTGCATCTTTAGAGCGTGCTTTATGTGTGTGATATCGTTTGTGCTTAGAATTTGTGCTTTGGTATTTAATATAACGTGTGTGGATTTAAAATACATTATGTGCGTGTTATATTTGTGCGTACAATATTGTGCTCCATTTAGCACGTAACTTAATTTTACATATTTATGTAGATTGTTAAAATATTAGGGTAGTGTGTGTTACACCATTGCCCCCCCCCTTTTTTTTTTTTTTTTTTTTTTACTAGTTAATGACAATCTTAGCAAAGTAATGTTACGTCCTTGGTGTGTGCTTAACATGGCTTTTGTGGACTCTACGTCAAGTGCTGGTGACTATTGTGACTTTATTATTCTTGGCCACTGTTTCCTTTCGGAATAAGGGTTTATTCTTTGCTCGAACCCCCTTATAGGCCGTGTATACTATGTCACCTCTTTTATAAATTACCGGTTTTACCTTTTTTTTATTTAACCTAACGTTAGTCATATTTTGTTTTCTTTGTATCTCACCCCTCAATTCCTTGTTCACCCTTGTGCGAAATTCTAGCAATTTCTGGTAATTTACCCGCTGGGTTCTATTGAAAAATATGTCAGAGGGTTTTCTCCTGGTCACGGAATGAATGGTGTTATTATATCTATCCACTGCGATGTTTAATAGTTTTTTAAGACGCAGGCCCTTAAGTTCCACTTTCAAGCATCGGTAGATTTCTATTATGGTCGAATGAAACCTCTCGACCTGACCGTTTACCTCGCTACGGTAGACTGGCGTCAGATAATGTTTGATTCCTAAAATTTTGATAAAATTCTGAATAATTGGACTCAGAAAACTGCGCTCATTATCAGTCACCAATATTTTTGGGACTGTGAAATAATGGAGTATCCTGGTGATCTTGTTCCTGAGGTAAAGGGATGATCTATTTTTGACGTGGAATATTTTTCCAAACTTTTTGTCGATGCAGGTTATAAATTTCTCACCCTGTATCTCCATTATATCCATGTGCAGGATTTCACATGCATATGTTGGCACTGGAGTAGGTTGGAATTCGGGTTTGTTTGGGTGCCTGTCATATTTATTTAGCTTACAGATTTCACAGGATTCTGTGTATTTCTTAACTAAACTCATCATGCTAGGGAAATAGTATTTTTCGAGAAGTTGTTCTCTATTTTCCCTGGGGTTCCTATGTGCTCTCTTATGTTCTTCCATAATGAGGTGGCACTTCCTATCCTCGTCTCTCACGTCTTCAACAAATCTCTGCGTGACACGCAACTTGTAATTGCTAAAGTTTTCAAGAAACACCTGCTGGAGTAAGGCTAAGTGAGACTCCGGTATTTTGATGCCATTAATAACATTGGGTCTCAATTTCGCATTCAGGAGGTCAATCAGACCCTGTTTGTCCTGATTTTTTATTGCGAAGTAGTGTCGGGTGAAGCCAGGATGGGGTTCCTCCAGGATCTCGACACCCTTACCTATTTTGATGAAAATTTGGTTTTAGTTTAAGCGTATTTTCCTTACGGTCAATGACCGCTTCAAGTTCTTTCAGGGTATTGTCCCCTATGATCCCATCGAAAGAGGCAAGACCAGGCAAGACATAAAAGGTGAATAATGTGTTATTTCCCAATTTTTGGAAAAACCTACCGCAGAGCTTTTGCTCTATTTTTATGTTTCCACCTGCTGAATTAATATAAAAAGGGCGAACAAGTTGAGTCAAGGGGGATGCAGTTTTTGTAACAACGACGGGCTAAGGAAGTTTTTGTTGGCACCCGTGTCAACGAGAAAGTTGAGGGTGAGCCCGTCCCTCGTCAGATACTCTAAATATGGAAAGCTGGATGGCCGTCCTCCATAAAATTTACCTCGTCTTGGACTTCCTCCTCCGCTACCTGATCATAGTCAGATTCCTCGTGCAAATGGTATACCCTCTGTTGTTTTTGGGCATACCTTTCCGAATTTGCTTTCCTCTTAAAAGGATTGGAACCGCGGGGGCGGTTCATATAATTAACGTTTTTCGTTTGGATCGACTGGTCTACCTCCATTTGTTCATGGGGCTTGGAAGCAGTCGGCCTGAAGGGTGGATCACTTCCAGCACGCGGGGCAAAGTGATGCGCTTTTTGCCTCCATTGATTAGACGTGCGAGGAGAGGATCTCTTCGGTAGAAGAGGCGGTCTACACTCATCGCCGAATGTTTGGTTTATCGGAGCCGTTATGGTGTTATGTGCGGAATGGTTATGAATCGCATGACTGCGAAAATTGAGATTCTGTATCTCTAGGCATGCCGAATAGGCTTCTGGCAGAGTCCTCGGTCTTTGTACGATTAGTATTCTAGAGAGGTCGCCGTTAAGGCCGCGGATGAAAACATCCAGGGTGCGATTTCGGTATGTTTCCACGAGCGCGGTAACCGTTTCCTGACTGAACGTCTCAGTCTTGATCTTATTGATCATCAGCGAAAGCTGGTGATTTACCGCCGCGTAGAACTCGTCCAATTTTGTATTTTTCTGGGACAGTTGATTGAGCTGATGCTCGAGGGTCCGCATATCTCTCTTGTCTGCATAGTACAGAGAGAGACATTGTTTGATTGCCTGCCAGTCATCGTCAAATATATTGTTCGATACTAGGGCAGCATCCGCAGGACCTCTTATTTTTTGCCGAAGCCCGCGCGAACACCAACCGTTCGCTAATTTAAAACACGACAAGTTATATCTAAAAATTCGATTTATTCAGCGAGCTCCGCACTATACAATCTCAGAATTAAGACTAACTTAATAACTACAATATCTTCCTCTGGATAGCTCTGTTCCCAACATCAGAACTGCTGACTCCTCTATTCCGGTAATCGCAGGCGCATCCGTTGAGTCGCGCATGCAAGTAATCCGATTCCAAGCACTGTGATCGTGAGAACAAGTCTGTGCATGAAAGTGTCAACTCAGCGAATACCGTATGATTCTCTGGCATGCACCTGACTCGTGCATCGTGTTAACTCATTTATTTATATTTTCGTTTATATATTTTTTGCATATCTTATTTTAAATTTTATAATTAATTAATTAATCTTCAACCTCTTCACTATACTTTAAACTTGATTGGATTTTTCTAAACATTTCTGGTTGTTTTTAACCATTTAAAAAATTCCAAGGAACTCATTTTTAATTTTGTAGTAAGAATAGCTTTTAATGTCTCAATTCGAAGATGTGTTTTCTTCTCCGTCCACATTTTATTCATTGCTGAAAAAACTCGTTCAACAGGAGCAGTTGAACCCGGAAGGCATAAAACAAACTCGATAACAGTTGCCATTTCCTTATATTCACACTTTTCAGTGTCCAAATGATTGAAAACTTCAACCCATCGCTTTGTTATTGGTACGTTTTGTTCTTTCTATTTTGTAATTTGAGTTGCTAAGCAATAATTTCTGATGTAGCAAAATCCTTTGTGCAACTAACACGAAGGGTTCAAAAAGATGTAAAATGCGTTTGATTGCCGAACCGAGAGCTAAGAACCGAGTCTGTGCATATCCCAACAGTTTTAAATATTCAACAAAAGCCGTTTCACAAAACAATTTCAGTGCTGTTTCGTGTGTTGTATAAATATAAAAATATGAATATATTTTGACGACAATACATTCGATATCAAATGGAAATACATCACAAGCAAATTTCAAAGATTTGTGTACAATGTGAGCCACGCACCCGATTTCAATTAAATGTGGTAGCCATTGTTTCATTCTGAAAAAGACATTGTTCTTTCCGCCTCGGTTTTGGCCTCCAAAATTTGCTATGGCATTATCCGCGCAGAATGCAATTATTTTTAATTTCAAAACGTATTCTTCAGCTGTTCTTTGCACTAGCGCATTGATTATTGTTGGTGTTTCTCCGGCTTCCGACAACACTTCCAAAACTTTCACACAGACACTAAAATTCGGAAGAAAATATCTGACGAGAACGGGCAACAACTTTATTGAACCGCGATATGACTCGTCCACATAAACAGAAACGAAATGACAGTGCTTTAATTCTTCGTAAAGAATTTTTCTAATTCGTGGAGCGAGAACATTGGCAACTATAGCTTGACATTTAGTTTGAGAGCATGTAAACTTTTTAATTTTGAAGCACGTACGAAATATTTTTATGGCACAATCAGAAGATTTAAAGCTGTGATTTTCTTTTATGGTGTGAAATGCCCAGGTACCTCCCATTGCAGCAATATCGGAATCGAATGTGGATGGGAAAAACGAACTGATCCTTTTGCTTGTAGATGATGCAGACAGCGCTGACAGATGTTAGCCTGTTTTTAAATGTCGCACAATGTGTGCATTTCCACCTGAAGCTATCACAGAATGTCACTATCCGATTTGCTTTTTTCGAAAAATAGATATTTTGCTTTAAGATTTTCATTGAAAATGGTCTTTGCCATTTTTACAAATTAAGTTTACTTCACTGAATAACCTTTAGTGCATTTGGATATTACTCTTTTGAATCTTGGTAAGAAAGTTGTTTGGTGGTGAGTTTTAAAGTGTTATGGTAAAGTTAAGGAGATGAACATAAACTAATTTTAAACTCTGGGAATCTTGAATAGGGAGTTGTGGGTTCAAATGATGCATCCATTGGATTACAGGGTTTTAGAAGTAAAATACAGGAGTGCTATATTGGCATGAGAAAACAGGATAATCCTGCGAAATACAGGATAGATGGAAGCGTTAGAGATGCCAGATGAAATGCGCAACAAAGCTTTGATTTTGATCGAGGATATGTGTCTGCTCATGAGTGGCAATTTGTTGTGCAAATTGGGGATGCCACAGCCAAATCGCGCAATGCAAGACTGTAAGAGAGGGTGCGCCACGCGATGAAGGGAAGTCGTTTTCCCCTCGTAAACGCACAAACTCTTAATAAAAAAACACACAACTAGCCTAGCGGGACGCTGAGCGAAGTTCACTGGTGGCGGTGGGCCTAGCGGGACGCTTAGCGCAGTTGCTTGTTGATGTAATGGCCTAGTGGGACGCTTAGCGCAATTACCAATCTTCCTGTCGAGCGGGGGAACTAGCATAGCGGGACGCTTAGCGAAGTTGACAGTCCTTCTCTCGAGCTGTTCGATAAAAACACTAACACAAGCTTAGTTCTGATATATTTCTTTAATTTGTTTCCACAATATGCCTAGCGGGGCGCTTAGCGATATTATATTATGCAAATTGAAAGGTAACGAAATGTAGGCAGAAAGTAAGCCGAATTCACATAATTTTGTACTGAGTCTTATGATTATTTTGTAAGGAAGCAAGTGTGAACTGTAATATTGAGTGAAACTATTATAAAAATTTAAACAATTTACAATTTGAATTTACATCAGATGTAGTTTCTTAAAATAATTCTGGTTACAGTCTCCCCCTCTGGCTGCGAGTACGTCTCGGCGAGCTGCCAGTAAAGTGGT